>OV702284.1:430992409-432379860 GCA_916181665.1 Avena sativa
GCAATTACTTTAATGACAAGCATTCACATATAACCCCTTGCTATTATTTCATTTCACATGCAAAAACACTTTCTGCAATTTCACCCAAAAACATGTTTCGGTATCTAGTGAATTAATTCCTTCGCTTGTTATTATTTCCGGCATGAAACTTTTGCTCCAAATGGATGTCGGTGTCTCTTAAGTGTGTCACCCTACAGTTTGCGAATAATGCAGACATGATCGAGACCCCTCTCAGATCAATAATCAGAAGCGGGACCTGGAGGTCCATACTGACTCCTACACATTCAGCGATGACTTTCTTATGATTGTGAGAACCTTTTACGCTAGTATCTTAATCCCTTTGTTTCGCGATTCGATCATCGGTATCTCCATACCTAGTTTGATCTCATTACCGACATGTACTCTTTTCTTGTTCCCGTGATATAACATTCTAGTGATCAAATCACTTGCTTGCAAGCTAACCAATGTGATATCACCGAGAGGGCCCAGAGCATATCTATCCGTCATCGGGATGAACAAATTCTACTCTCTATACATGGGCCTCAACATAACACTTTAGTAGTACTGAACCCATCTTTATAATCACCCTGTTACAGTGTGACGTTTGATGTTATCAAGATACTCTTCCGGTGTTCTTGATTGACATGATCTCATGGTCTAAGGATTAGGATCACTTCATATGTTGTTATAGCAATATAAACTCAACGACTTTGATCGTAATGCTATACTTCGGATGAATGGTCATCACATCATTACACTAATGTTGTGACCTCGTTATTAATAACATCCAATGTCCATGATCAGGAAACCTTGATCATCTTGTTAATCAACGAGCTAGTTTATGAGAGAGGCATAACTAGGAACTTTCTGTTTGTTTATTAAACACACATGTATTAACGTTTCCGTATTAATACAATTATAGCATGCAAAATAAACATCTATCATATACTTGGAATATACATAATAAACACTTTATTATTGCCTCTCAGGGCATATTCCCTTCAGTCTCCCACTTGCACTAGAGACAATAATCTACTTACATAGTGATAAATCTAACACCCATGGAGTTCTGGTGTTGATCATGTTTTTCTCTAGGGAGAGTTTTAGTCAACGGATCTGCTACATTGAGATCCGTGTGCACTTTACAAATATTTATATCTCCATCCTTGACATGCTCGCGGATGGAGTGAAACCAGCGCTTAATATGCTTGGAATTCTTGTGAGACCTTGGTTCTTTGGCATTGGCAATGGCACCATTCTTTTCACAATAGATCACCATTGGGTCCAACGCGCTCGCAACCACACCTAGTTCGGGTATGAACTCCTTCATCCAAAACGCTTCCTGAGCCGCTTCCGAAGCAGCAACATATTTAGCCTCCGTTGTTGATCCTGCCACCGTAGGTTGTTTGGAACTCCTCCAACTAACCGCTCCGCCATTCATGAGAAATACATATCCGGATTGAGACTTAGAGTCATTCGGATCAGTGTCAAAGCTAGCGTCGACATAACACTTGGTGACAAGCTCTTCTTCACCTCCATACACGAGAAACATATCCTTAGTTCTTCGCAAGTACTTAAGGATATTCTTGACCGCTATCCAGTGTTCTGAACCTGGATCCGATTGGTTCCTACTAGTTAAACTAACAGCATGTGCCACATCCAGTCTTGTACATAGCATGGCATACATTATAGAGCCTATGGCTGAAGCATAGGGGACTTTATCCATTATCTCTCTTTCTTCCGTTGTAGCCGGACTTTGAGTCTTACTCAATGTCTTGCCTTGCAACATAGGTAAGAACCCCTTCTTACTTCCGTCCATTTTAAACTTCTTTAAAATCTTATCAAGGTATGTACTTTGCGATATCCCTATTAGGCTCCTAGCTCTATCTCTATAGATCTTTATGCCTAATACGTATGACGCTTCACCTAGGTCCTTCATTGAAAATTTGTTGTTTAGATAACTTTTAACACTCTTTAAAAGATCTATATCATTTCCGATCAATAATATGTCATCCGCATATGATATCAGAAATGCCACATTGCTCCCACTCACTTTCTTGTAAAAACAAGCCTCTCCATAAGTTTGTACAAATCCAAACTCTTTGATCACCTCATCAAAGCGAAGATTCCAACTCTGTGATGCTTGATTCAGTCCATAGATGGATCGCTGAAGCTTGCACACCTTGTAGCATCCTTAGGATCGACAAAACCATTTGGTTGTATCATATACAACTCTTCTTCAATATTTCCATTGAGGAACGCGGTTTTGACATCCATCTTCCATATCTCATAATCGAAATATGCAGAAATTTCTAACATAATCCTAATTGACTTTAGCATCGCTACGGGAGAGAATGTCTCATCGTAGTCAACTCCTTGAATTTGTTGAAACCTCTTTGTGACAAGTCGAACTTTATAGACGGTCACATTACCATCAGCATCAGTTTTACTTTTGAAAATCCATTTATTCTCCATGGCCTTTCGGTCATGAGGTAAGTCCACCAAGTTCCAAACTTGGTTTTCGTACATGGATTCATCTGGATTTCATGGCTTCTAACCATTTGTTGGAATCCGGGATCATCATCGCTTCTTCATACGTCGCAGGGTCATCAATTTCATCAACCATGAAATTCATAACAGGATTTCCGTACAGCTCGGGAGTTGCACGCGTCCTGCTAGACCTGCGAGGTTTGGTAGTACTCTCTTTTGGAGTTTCATGATCATTATCATTAGTTCCCTCTTAAATTGGTGAAGCCAACTCCCGAACGACTTCCGGCGCTGCGCTACTCGCCATACTATGAAGAGAAGGTTCAACAGCCTCTTCGAGTTCTACCTTCTGACTACTCACACCTACGAGAAACTCTTTCTCTAGAAAGGATCCATTCTTGGCAACAAAAATCTTGCGCTCGGATCTGTCATAGAAGGAATACCCAATAGTTTCCTTAGGGTATCCTATGAAGACGCATTTTTCGCTTTGGGTTCGAGTTTATCCGGTTGAAGTTTCTTCACATAAACATCGCATCCCCAAACTTTAAGAAATGACAGCTTAGGTTTGATTCCAAACCACAATTCATACATTGTCTTTTCAATGGATTTAGATGGTGCCTGATTTAAAGTGAATGCAGCAGTTTCTAGTGCATAACCCCAAAATGACAATGGCAAGTCCATCAGAGACATCATAGATCGAACCATATCCAATAAAGTACGATTACGACGTTCCGACACACCATTTTTCTATGGTGTTCTGGCAGGTGTGAGTTGTGAAACAATTCCACACTCTTTCATATGAGTGCTAAACTCGTAACTCTTTTACTCACCTCCACGGTCGGACCGTAGAAATTTGATCTTTCTATTACGATGATTTTCCACTTCACTCTGAAATTCCTTGAACTTTTCAAAGGTTCATACTTGTGTTTCATCAAGTAGATATAACCGCATCTACTCAAATCATCCGTGGAAGTAACAAAATAACGATATCCACCTCGTCCCGACACACTCATTGGACAACATACATCAGAATGTATGATTTCCAATAAATTTGTCGCCCGTTCCATTGAACCAGAAAACGGCGTTCTAGTCATCTTGCCCATAAGGCATGGCTCACATGTATCAAATGATTCAAAATCAAGTTATTCCAAAAGTCCACCCGAATGGACCTTCTTCATGCGTTTAACGCCAATATGACCTAGACGGTAGTGCCACATATATGCGGATATAGCATCATTAAGTTTAATCCTTTTAGCATCAACATTATAAATATGTGTAACACTATTATAGAGATCCAACAGAAATAAACCATTCATCATCGCTACATGACCATAAAATATTTCATTCATATAAATAGAACAACCATTCTTCTCGGATTTAAATGAATAACCATTTCGCATCAAACACGATCCAGATACAATGTTCATGCTCAGTGCTGGCACCAGATAACAATTATTCAAGTTTATTACTAGTCCTGACGGTAAGTGGAGAGGTAGCGTTCCGACGGCAATCACATCAACACTTGATCCATTGCCGACATGCATCTTGAACTCAGCCCTTGCTAGCGGTCGCTTGTTCCGCAACTGTAAGAGTACCAACCTTTAATAAGGTAGAGATCCCTGTGTTTACAATGCTAGTCCCTAGATCAATAGCTAGCATCCACAATTAAGATGTAATATCAAGATAAACAAAGGTCATAATACAACTTTATAACCAGGAATAAAATAATTTATTACATCTTACATAGCTCATTTGGCTATCTCATTACAATGCATCAGAATATAACAATAGCATGGGGTCCTTCATCTTCAAAGTGCCACAGGCAAACATGTTGGTTGTAGACTTGTAAACCTAATCAACACACTTTACTAACATCAAACAAACCTGCAACATAATAAGTTACAGCCACAAGGGTCAATAGATTTGAATTGTATTGGCAAGTGATACTATGGTAGTATAGTAGAGTCTATCATATATATGCATTTGGCTAAGTGGAGCTTAGGCTTGCTTTACTCAAAATAGATTTTCCTTATCTTTTGAAAACACTAAGTCTTTGTTTGTCAAAAATCACCCAAGGCATCTCCCAATAGAAATTGGTGATCCTTCAACCCTTGTTCAACCACAAGTTTTTAACTTACATATTTGGATGAGGAGATTCTTGATAGCTTCCATGTCTTGATGCTCAAATTTTCCTTTACCAGGGACATGGCTAAGTACTTAGATTTTACACTCTGCAGAGGTGGTGCACTTTCCCCACAAGACTTGGTTTCACCAAGACAAGATCTTTCAGAAGTCTTCCCTTAGAACAGAATGGATGCGTTCCAACCTAACAAACCCCTACCACCAACTGTCCATTTGTCTAAGTCATTGCAACCTATATGATCCAGGCAGAGCCCATAATGCCAAGTGGCTGCACTTGAAGCTTCTCAACATTTGACATCTCAAATCTCTTTGTTCCTGGGTGGCATTCCACAAGTGAGATACACAAGGTAAACCATATAAATGGGCCTTGTATAACCACTCAACACAAACCATTCCTTCCATTCCACCCAGGTGATTCATTCACTTAGTTGTTTTATTAAACAAAACACAAGTCCTTGACTTAGAAATATTCCATAACATGAGTATATTCCACCCTTGTCTTCTACTAGCTAAGCTAAGCATGATACTAGTAGTAATCTTAACTTAGGAAATTTCTACTAAGGTTTCATCTACTAGGATTTCCCATGGCATAGTTTATACTTAGCAAAAATTCCATGCAAGTCCTACTTAGAAATATCACTAATGCATAGTGAAAATAATGGGACAAAAGTATGAAGAATCACTTGCCTTTTTGGTAGAGAATATAAGTTCACTCCTTGATCTTGCAATAGTCACACTCTTCAAATCACTACAATCCAATCAAGCAAGACACAATTTCAATCTACCATTCCAGCAAACATCACATAAAATAATAGAAACAAGCAATGCATGCAAGCATGCCAAAGATTGTTTTATTTGGAAAAGTGGTTTCTAACATGTTATAAACATACTAAAACATCTATTGGTCATTTTATAAAAGTGGCAAAACCATTTGCAAAAGATTTTTACTTATAAACCATTTTTAAACCAAATCAATATTTTATGTGGTTTAAAATGCCTTTAGCAAAGCAACAACTTTTATAGGGTTCTCAAAATATATTTTTAAATCATAAAACTTTGTGTTTAGGGTCAGAGAGTTTAAATCAAAGCATTTTCCCAAAGGGTTTCCTCCAAAAGCATTTTTAAACCATAATCAACATTTTTATTTGGCTAGAAATGCTTTAATTCAAAGATTTATTCTTTTGATTCACCAAATATGTTTTTGAAACCACAAATTTATTTCTATGGTCAGTAGGTTCAAAACAAACCATTTGACAAAGATTTTATCACCAAAATAATTTTAGAAAGAATTTTATATTCAAAATATGCTTACACAAGTTTCTGCAAAAACAACCAATTTAACATAAGCAATTTACTGAAGAAAGTGCATGGTTAGAATGTACTTGTTTTGCTAATTCCATTGATATAAAATTTGCAAAATTTGGACGTGTGGTTTGAAAGTTATGAATTTTGCAAGTTTGAGTATCTAATAGAATAGTTTCTATTTTTAAAACAAAAGGCTGGCCACGTGTTGTGTTTTGATTGGCCGAAAACGTTTCGTGTGGATCAGCTGTTGTGGGGCATTAGATCTAACTGAAAACGTGCGGCACAGATCAAAATATACCTCTTCGCTTAAGTTCTCTCGCGTGCATTGGATCTACATCCTACGGCGCTCATTCACTGACCATCGAGTGGCGGCGCTGGCGGTGGCAACAGGCGGCGGCGTGCTTTGGCGGTGAAGTTGCCGGAGTTACAGGAGGCGAGAGGACTAGGGGAGAAGCTCACCAGAATCGCCGTGGCAAGGGGATGCTCGACGTGGGCTCGGTTGGCGAAGGGGCGTACGGAGTCGACGTTGATTGCTCGTCGGAGATCAAGACGGCGTTGGTTGCTCTCTGTTGGAGACGGAGGCGACGCTATGGGCCACGCTAAGAAGAAAAAAGGGTTGCGTTAGGTGCGCACGACGCTGGCGATCACACACGTATCAATCAGAGGGAGAGGGGAAGCCAGGGCTTACGGGGGATGGTCGCCGGAGTAGACGCGGTCGTCGGTGGCGCGCTAATGTTGAAGTTGTCGACGTTAGGGGGCACGCGCAGGTGAGCTGGTGTTACTGCTGGATGCGCAGGAGGGTGGGGAGCAAGCTCGAGTGGTCGAGGGGGCAAGGGCGACGAGGAGCTGCCGGAATTTCACACAAAGCTCGTCGGAGACATTGGCGGTGCAGTGCAAAATTAGGCAGCCTGGGGGCGCACGGGGATGGGAGGTTGAGGGGGAAACGGAGAGGAGGGAGAGGCGCTTAAGAGGGCGTGGTTGCGGGGCTGTTTCATGGCGTGGTTAACGCGAATTTACGTCGGCATTCAAACGGCTGTAACGTCCAGAGAGGGGGGCGCGGTTAGCGGCGGGTGAGGACGACGATGAGGTGGCAGTGGGGCCTGGCGTCAGCGAGTGAGAGAGAGGAGGAGTGGGTCCATCTGTCGGCGACTGCGTGGGTTAAGTTTCTGGTTCGAATCGTTTTCCTGCGAGAGGGGAAAATGGGCTAATTGGGCCAGTGAGCTGGGCTTGCTGGCTGGGCTAGATTCTTTTTTTTTGTATTGATTGTTTTTCCCTTTTCTTTTTCTATTTATCTGTTTTGATTTTGTTTAAATGTTTTCAAACCTTGTTTGAATTCAAACCTTGTTCAAAAGTTCAGTATAATTCCATACTGTTTAAACATGTAATTTAAATACTATATCAGGAATAATTCTATTATTTTTCTTATGTTTTATTCTTTATTAAAATAAGCATATGCCATTATTCATATGAGCTTAAATATATTTTCAAACTTTTATTTAATATTCCAATTTTTCACAAAACCTTATAAGTAGGTTTATTTATTTAATTAGGGTGTCAAATAATTCTCCTTGACTTATTTGGAACATTTTTAATATGATTTAAATTGGGTATTTGTTTTTATTCCAAATGAAATAAATTATGGTTTTAAATTCCATAAATTTTATTTAGGTGATTTCCTTGATTCCATTTAAGTTAATTAAAAAACTTTTATTCTACTCGGGTAAATTCCAAATATTATTTACTCATGATTTAATTAATCATTTCTAATAGGGATTTTATCTTTTGACAAAATGGAAATAAAATTTGGTTAATGTCATTTTACTTTATTTGAAAATTCTTTATCCTTTTATTTTATTTGGATTTGGATTATATTCATTCCTTTTGTTTATGGGTTAGGCCAAGATTTAATTTGGTCTTTAAATATTCTTCATTTAATATTTATTTCTTTATTATAAAATCCATATCTTTTTATTTATAGATCCAAACTTCGTGATTCCAATTTGAAAAGCTTATTTAATATTTGTTTATCCTTTTAAATCTCTTTAGTATTATTTGCTCACCATTTGGTATGGATTTTTAGATAGGTGCTTTATTGGCTTTGGAATTCAATTTCCTTATCTTATTAAATTCATAAGATTTTATTTATGGCTCCAAATTAAGTGAAACCAATTTCTATGGTTTTATAATATTTCTATTTGTCATTCTTGATCATTTTTAAATGTTTGTTGACAAATATTTATATGGGTCAAAACCATAGGCTTAGAGATATCTTTTGAAATGATTTTCTTCCAATAAGGTTTTAGGATTTGGTTTATTTTCCAACTGTTTAAATTTCCAGATGCAATTATGAAGAATGCATTTCACTTGATTTGAATTTAGTTGGTTTCAAACATTTAACCAAATCTTGTTCAAGATGGGATTTTAAGTTTCCATTTAGAAACAAATAGTTTCTTTCCACCCTAAATTTCAACAATTATTTATTTTTCACATTACAAAATTTGAAAATTTTGGGATGTGACAGCAACCCCTGATTCGAGTTACAAATATTAGCAACTAAACCGGTATCAAATACCTAGGTTCTACTGCGATTACTAGTCAAGTACACATCAATAACATGTATATCATATATACCTTTATTTGCCTTGTCGACCTTCTTCTCTGCCAAATACTTGGGGCAGTTGCGCTTCCAGTGGCCATTCCCCTTACAATAATAGCACTCGGTATCAGACTTAGGTCCAACTCGGGGTTTCTTTTCAGGCACGGCAATTGGCTTGCCGCCCTTACTTCCCTTCCATTTTCTCTTCTTGTCTTTCTTGAAACCAGTGGTCTTATTGATCATCAACACTTGATGTTCTTTCTTGATCTCCACTTCTGCAGTTTTAAGCATTGACAAAAGCTCGAGGAGAGACTGCTTCATGCCTTGCATATTATAGTTCATCACAAAGCTCTTATAGCTAGGTGGCAGAGACTGCAGAACATGATGGATGGCTAAGTCAATGGGAATCGATATTCCCAAGGACACAAGCTTATCAGCGTAACCCGACATCTTGAGTACATGATCACTTACGGAGTTGTTCTCTTCCATCATGCAGCTAAAGAACTTTTATGAAAGCATTGTAGCTCTCTACAGCAGCATGTGTGTCGAAAAGCATCTTCAACTCACCCATTGTATCAAATGCATTGTCGTTCGAAACGCTTTCGAAGTTCTGGCTCTAGCCCATACAATATGCCGCAATGAACTAAGTTGTGGTCCTCCTGACGAGTCTGATAGACATTCTTCTCCTTGTCAGGGGCATCATCGAATGGTGGGGGGCCTAGCGGCGCTTCTAGCACATATTTCTTTTGTGCAGCCGAGAGGAGAATCCTCAAATTCATGGCCCATTCGGTAAAGTTTCTACCATTCATTGCAAGTTTCTCTTTCTCCATGAACACATTGAAATTAAAAGCAGGTGGTGCCATCTTAAACAGAATTTGTAAAGTTTAGACTAAGTTTATGATAGATTGAGTTGAACTAATCCAAATTAAGAATGAACTCCCACTCAAAAACGACATCCCTCGTGCCTTTTTGGTGATTACATGAACCAAATCCACTACACCAAGTCCAATCATCACGTGAGTCGGTGTAGCTTCAAAGGCGAGCATCAAATGGGCATCATATATACCATATGACTCATGCTTAACCATTCGGTCCATGTTCTGAGGCCATGTCTGTACATGTATTCGCGTGTGTAACTGTCTTACACCCGAAGTATGATCGTGGATCCAAGAACACCCGATCATCACGTGACGTCTTGGAGCGACGAAACATAATCGGTGCATACTTAAGGAAGAACACATTCTTATCTTGATATTTAAATGATGGATCATCTTATTATGCTAATAAAATGCCAAACAAGCAATATAAGATGCAACAAACATCACATGTTGCTAAGTGGAATGATATGGTTCCCGCACTTGATCTCCATCATGTGCATCGTGATATGATCACTATCATACCTCTATGTGTAAGCCCAAGGTCTATGAAACTTACACGTTATGTGTGTTGTAAGAGTATCAACTTATACTTCTACTTACAACATCACCATATCATGACACTAGCCCAGCAACAATCTAAACTAGACGCCTCTAATTTATCCATTGCAAGTTTTACGTGGCTTAGGGATTTCGAAGATAGAACCGTTCTTACCTACGAACATGAACCACAACGAGGATAACCAAATTGTTGACAACTCATTGCAAATTAGATATTGACTATAGTAGGAGAGACAGACACCCGCTATCCACTTATGCAAAACTAGTTGCATGTCAAGCGTGGAATAGGTCTCATGTGTGAGGACATGTAAAGTTTGTCCGGGCCGCTTCATCCCACTATGCCACCAATATCCAAAGTACAACTAAGAAGCAATAACATGATCATCATCGCCCACATACTCATATCTGTACTACCCGTGCAAAGCATCTACGGATAGATCCGGCTCTGATACCACTGTAGGGTTCGCAGCAAAGAAAACAAAAAATTTCCTACGATGGGAACAACTATGTACCAAGATCTATCTACTAGATACAATCAACGGGTGGATGTATATCCGTAGAGAACATACCCTTGAACACCGACAAAGCTTAACGAGTCCAAACTCGTGGTTGATGTAGACGATCTCTTTCCGATATCAAGATCGAGAGAAAGTCCTTAGCATCGCAAATCAACGGTGCATCCGTGCTTGCACACACGTCCGAGGCACCGAGCCACCTCCTCGCTCCAGCGATGCAGCGGAATCACAACTCTTTCTTGCTGAATAGCCACCGAGAACATGTATGATGGTGATATGCCTACCGGGGTATACCCAGCAGGACGATTCTGACTGGCCCAGGCACCTGCGAGTGGGCCTGCAGTAACGGCGACTAGATCACGACCTGGCGTGGACTCAAGCAACTGGAAGCTGAAGGCCCAGAAGCATAGATAGGCCCAGTCGGATTAGGTTAAACGATTGCTAAAACCTTAACTTATTCGGTTGAGATCTATAAACCCTAGGGGGGTGAGTCTATATAAACCTCCCTAGAGGGCGTGTAGAGGATACGTTCCATCATCCACCCAAGCGACTAGCTGCCTAGCCGCCAAGCTCGCCCCATTGTACTTCCACCATAATACAATCTAGCAGGAGTAGGTCTTTACCCTCCGGGGGGCGAACCTGGGTAAATCCTTGTGTCTCCGCCCTCATCTCGCACCGCAGATGGCTGGCCGCCCTTGCCCCATGTTCTACTACTCGCTGTCGATTGCAGCATCTGCCGTGGTCATTCCCACGACAGTGGCGCCCACCATGGGGCCTGGCCGGTCTGGCCGGTGTTCTGCGACGAGATCCAATCTGCCCATCAACGAGTCGGTTGCCACCGGCCGCATGATAGCGATCGGCGAGATGCTCCAAATCTTGCCAAGCAGCTACGTCCCAGCGGCACGACCCGTCACGCATAGCATGATCCTGCCGGTCGGCACGATCAGCCTCTTCGTCGGCCTCACCGACGTCATCATCTCGGAGGACTCGGCTCGCATCCGCGAGTCACCGCACGCGACCGGCTCTCTGAGAGTCAGGTCCGCACAATCCACCGCCTCGCCTCCGAGTACAACTTAGCCCAAAGCGACGTGGCTGAAACCACCGCGGCCGCGGAAGAAGCGGCCCTCAACGACGATGCCGACTCGGCGACCCCGGCGTCACTCGCCGGATCCATCGTCGCCGCGTCGCCCGCGGGCTCCATCACCCAGGTCTCCAACGTCGGAGACTTCGAGGATCCCTCCATCCTTGGGATCTTCGACTATGACTCCAGGTCGTAGAACTCCGCCGATCTCCGCGACGGGACCGGTCGCCACGCCGCGACCTACATGGCGACTGGCGCTGACCCGCCGGAGGATCCATTCTCCACCCCGATCCCTCCCAACGCAACAGCAACGGAGGTCGAGGAACTCCGCCTGAAGCTGGCGGAAGCAGTCCGCAAGGAGCAAGCCGAGCACGAAAAATTCCGCCTCGAGCAGGTGACGGCACAGGAGCTATCGCGCTATCACCAGCAACGAATCAGGTCGCGCCTGAACCCCATCGTCTAGGGGCGCGCCCTGCATTTTGACAACGAGAGCGACCCGGCCCACGCGGCCGAGCGCACGATCTGCGAAAACGCGCCACCAGGAGGAAGCGCCCGGCCCCCACCAGGGTCGACGGCGAATGGCGCCCCCCCCCCCACCACCCAACCGTGCACCCCCTAGGGACCAGCCGCGGATCATGGTCTCCTCACGGGAGCGAGACGCGAACGGCCTACCACTGTTCTCCACCCCGATGGACAGCCTCGTCGCAGGCCGAGCAGCAGCCGACAACATCACGACCACTAGTGACGGCGCCCTACAGATCCAGTACGTCAAGGCCTTGCTCGCAAAGGCGGTCGAGCAACAAAATGCAGGCGTCGAATCACAGGGTCGGATGTACTCGCGTTCATCGGGCAGCAGAGCGGCCTCAAGCGGCCGTCCCTTGGCGGCAAACACCCTCAACTGCCCGCCACCCGAACCACTGCAGCTCCAACACCGACCCGCGAATGCGGCACTCTCCACCAACTTCGTCGCCGCCAACGGTCAGCCCGTCGACGCCCGCACCCACATCATCAACAACCAGAGCTGGAGCGCACGCCAGCCCGATGACCTGCAGCATACCCTAACAAACCGCCGCAACGGCGAGCCGAGGGGGTCGCTAAGCCGACTCGGGCCCCGGTGCTTCGGACCGATGATCCGAGGCGAAAGATACCCGGCGAACTTCAAAGCGCCGAAGGAAATAGAGAAGTACGACCCCTCGTACGATCCCTCTGTGTGGCTGCATACTTACCTCATGGCACTGGGGATCGCCGGCCACACCGATCTACTCGCCGCCCGCTACCTCCCCCTGATGATGGAGGGGGTGTGCAGGCAGTGGATCAACACTCTCCCCGCGGATAGCATCGACTCTTGGGAAGAGATGCGCGACGCCTTTGTCAGGCACTTCGAGGGTTCATACACCCGCGCCACCACCATCGAGGACCTGGAACGATGCGTCCAGGGACCTCGCGAGTCGACCCGCAGCTGGGTCCAACGATGGCAAGAACTGTGGTACAACGCGGTCGGCATCCACCCAGACACTGCAATCCACTGCTTCAAGACCTCGTGCCGCTACGAGCCCCTGGTCGCCAAGCTCAAACGAGCATACCGCACACTCGACAACATACCGGATCTCCTAGAGATCGCCAAAAGATACGCGGAGGAAGACCCAAACCAAGAAATCGACGACGAGTCGGGAGGACAACGCCGCATGAGCGGCAATGACAACGGACGACGATCCGATCTACGCTACAGCAACACTCGCCTCACCAGCAAGCGCCGCAGTGACGGGCGATTCGACTTCGTCGCCAACGCTGGGCACGCGTAGCGCGAGCCCAAGAGCTTCCGCCGCGACGGGGGGCAACGCCGCGACAGCGGCAACTACAAGGCGAAACCAAGGTTCGACCCAGCGGCCCTCCTTAACCAACCTTGTGCATTTCACAGTAGGGAAGGAAATCCCGCCATGCACACGACCACCGACTGCCACTCTCTCAAGGAGATCGAGAAGGCACGGCGAGCACGGGAAGACCCCGACAACAACCTGCCGAACGGCGGAAAATTCGGCAGCGTGGCTGGCTCGCTCCACACCTTCACAGGCTTCAACACGAAGCGCGAGAAGAAGGTCATCGCCCGCGCCGTCGCCGTCAACGCAGTGGCCCAGGTGGACGTTCCCCAGTTCCTCAACTGGTCGGAGCAACCCATCACCTGGAGCCGCCAGGACCACTCGGCATGCATCGAGTACCCAGGCCGAGTCGCCCTGGTGCTCAAGCCCAAGGTGGGAGACTACTGGCTCCCCAAGACATTGATGGACGGCGGCAGCTGCATCAACATCCTGTACCTGGACACCTTCAGGCGACTGCGGCTCCCGCAGTCGATGGTCGAGATGACCTACACCATGTTCCACGGCATCGTCCACGGTCGGAAGGCGTACCCGATCGGCATGGTCACGCTGCCAGTCACCTTCGGCACACCGGCAAACTTCCGCACCGAGCGGATCGTCTTCGAGCTGGTGCCCTTCGATAGCCCCTACCACTGCGTCCTGGGGCGCCAGGCGTTTGCCAAGTTCATGGCGGCGCCCCACTACGCGTACAACACGATGAAGCTCCCCGGACCGCGTGGCGTCATCACCATCCACGGCGACCCCGACATGGCCGCCAAGTGCGAGGCCAAAGGAGCCGAACTCGCTGACGCCGTCATCGCGACAGAGGCCAACCACGCCGATGAGATCGCCAAGTACGCGAGCGGGGTCAATAACGACGACCCCACTATACTCAATAATCCCAACTCGGAGGGCGGCAACACCTCAGGGTTCGAGGCAACGACGCATACCCGCACCGTCGAGCTGGTCCTAGGCGACTCCAGCCAGACGGTGACGATCGGGACGGGCATGAGTCCAGCATAGGAAGGCGCGCTCATCGAGTTCCTCCGTGAGAACAGGGACATCTTCGCATGGAAGCCCTCTAACATGCCTGGTGTCCCTAGGGAACTCGCTGAGCACAAACTCAATGCCGACCCCAAAGTGCGACCTGTCAAGCAGTCGCTGCGGCCCTTCAATGAAGAGCGCCGTCGAGCAATCGCCGAGGAGGTGCAGCGTCTACTCGCTGCAGGCTTCATCCGGCCAATAAAATACTCCAAGTGGCTGGCAAACCCAGTCCTGGTCGAGAAGAAGAATGGGACCTGGAGTATGTGTATCGATTACACAAACTTAAACAGCCTGCCCAAAGGAGAAATTCATCCTGCCGCGGATCGACCAAATAATAGATTCCACCGCGGGCTCGGAGTCGCTATGCTTCCTCGACGCCTACTCTGGGTACAACCAGATCAAAATGGCTGTTGTGGACGAAGATAAGACGGCGTTCATCACGCCATTCGGAGCCTTCTGCTACACCGCCATGACCTTCGGCCTCAAGAACGCCGGGGCGACCTACCAGCGGTGTATGCAGGAGTGCCTTGCGAGCCAAATTGGCCGCAATATCCACGTCTACATCGACGATGTGGTAGTGAAGTCCGCCCGCCAGGGCGACCTACTCGCCGACCTGGCAGAAACATTCACCAACCTGCAGAAATACAAGATAAAGCTCAACCCAGGCAAATGCACCTTCGGTGTACCAGCAGGGCAGCTACTAGGATACGTCGTTTCCAAGCGCGGGATCGAGGCGAATCCCACCAAGATCGACACGATCGCTCAACTCGGCAAACCCGAGTGCCTGCGCGACGTCCAGAAGCTGGCCGGGCGAGTCGCGGCTCTCAGTCGCTTCATCCCCTGATTGGGCGAAAAGGCGATGCCCCTATACCGCCTGATGCGCAAGAACCCCACATTCCAGTGGGACAAGGCGGCGGACGACGCGCTCCGCGACCTCAAGAAGGTGCTACTCGCAGCACCGCTACTCGCCGCCCCCATTGACAAGGAGCCCATGCTGGTCTACGTCGCGGCTTCCGAGCGCGTCGTCAGCGCCGTCACGGTTGTCGAGCGACCAGAGGAAGGAATGGAGCGCCCAGTATAGCGACCAGTGTACTATATCAGCGAGGTCCTCACCGAGTCGCGCCAGCGATACCCACAATACCAGAAACTGGTATACGCGGTCTTTAGAGCACAGCGGCGACTACCGCACTACTTCTAGGAGCACCCGATAACGGTCGTCTCCTCAGCACCGTTGCAGGACATCATCCGCAACCGTGAGGCGACTGGGCGAGTCGCCAAGTGGGCCGTCGAAATCGGCGTCCAAAACATCAAGTACGAGCCACGCAAAGCGATCAAGTCGCAGGCTCTCGCGGACTTCATCGCCGACTGGGAGGAGGCCCAACAGCCAGAAAAGCTGCCATACCTCCACTACTGGAGTTTACACTTCGACGGCTCCAAGAATGCGGACGCTGCAGGAGCAGGGATCATGCTAACCTCTCCGAAGGGCGACAAGCTACGCTACGTCCTCTGCCTCGATTTCACCCTTCTGCACCAACAACATGGCTGAGTACGAGGCACTACTCCACGGCATGCGAGCTGCCAAGGAGATGAATGTCAACCGCCTACGCTGCTACGGCGACTCCGACCTCGTCGATGGGCAAGTCGCTGGCACCTGTGACGCCGTTTCCCCCACCATGGCGGCATACCGCCAAGCAGTGGACAAGCTGGGCGGACACTTCGCAGGCTATTCTGTCGAGTGGATCGACAGGCGGAAGAATGAGGAGGCCGACGCACTCTCTCGTATCGGCTTGGCTCGACTCGCACCACCCGCCGGCGTCTTCCTCGACACCATCACCAAGCCTTCCGTCTCCCCCCCCAAGGGAGATCGACATTGGAGTCTCGCTGCAACCAGAGGCAGCCCTAATCGCACTCATCGCCGAGCCAGAGGACTGGACTACGCCGTACATCGCCTACCTGGAGAGAGGCACCTTGCCAGCAGACAAAACAGACGACCGGATGATAGCACGCCGCTGCAAATCCTTCGTTATCATCGACGGCGAGCTCCACAAGCGCAGCGTGACCGGCGTGTTCCAACGCTGCGTCCAACCCGCTGAAGGATGCAAAATCCTCCACGACATCCACTCCGGCGAATGCGGCCACCACGTCGGCGCCCCCTCTCTGGTCACAAAGGCTATGCGACACGGTTTCTACTGGCCAACCGCACACGGAGACGCTGTTGACATTGTCCAGCGGTGCGCCGGGTGCCAGAAGTACGCCAGCCAGACCCATGTACCGAGCTCGGCGCTCAAGACAATCCCCATCACCTGGCCGTTCGCCGTGTGGGGTATGGATATGCTAGGCCCTTTCAAAAAGGCCCCCTCCAGCTTCACCCACCTCCTGGTCGCAGTCGACAAATTCACAAAATGGGTGGAGGCCAAGCCAGTCCGGAAATGCGACGGGAAGACCGCCACCAAGTTCCTAAGCGAGCTCATCTATCGCTACGGGTTCCCAAACAGCATCATCACGGACAACGGCACCAACTTCGCCAAAGGATCCATGGCCGAGTTCTGCGAAGAACATCACATCCGACTCGACCTCGCCTCAGTCGCTCACCCGGAGTCCAACGGCCAGGTGGAATGGGCCAACCAGAGCATCCTCCACGGCCTAAAGCCACGGATCCAAGTACCACTCGAGCGCACCGCCGGGTGCTGGGTCGAGGAGCTACCCTCCGTCATCTAGGGCATCCGCACCTCCGTCAACAGGTCGACAGGGTTCACCCCCTTCTTCATGGTGTATGGTGCCGAGGCAGTCATGCCCACCGACCTAGAGCACGACTCGCCCAGGGTTGTCCACTACACGGAGGCCGCAAACGAACTCGCACGCCAGGATGGAGTCAACCAACTCGACGAGGCACGCGACCTAGCCCGCTCCCGCACCGCCATCTACCAACAAGGGCTCCGCCGCTACCATAGCCGGCGAGTAAGGACTCGCACATTCCAAGAAGGCGACCTGGTGCTACGCCTCATCCAGGACAAGAAGGGCATACACAAGCTATCCCCACCCCCTTGGGAGGGACCATTCGCCATCGGGCGAGTCCTCGGCAACGACGCCTACTACCTCATCGACGTCCGACGAGACGGGAAACTCGACGTCAAGCGACCGTGGAATGTAAACCTACTACGAAAATTCTACTCCTAGAATTCCATACATGTACTCCCCACCTACTATGAAATAAAATAGATCGGTTACCGCAAATTGCGTCTACTCTCCGTGCCTTGTGCCACTCGCACTCGTAATAACAGCGTCAAGCTAACCGCAGAAGTCAACCTCTAGTACAGCGACCGGCACAGCCAAGTAGTGCGTCCCGAGGGCACTGGCTTACCCCAGGACTCGTAACGTCCACGAAAAACGCCAACCCGGAGCACCATTGGAGTCGCCTAGCTCGACTGGCTCAACGAGCCAAGACAACTACCCTCGTTCCTCACAGCGACCAAGGTCCTCCGCATCCTTGGCACAGCGACTCGAACGGCCAAGTACCACGCTCGGGGACTGACGACCAGTCGAGCACGAGCGACTAGGGAAAAACGCCAAGTATGAGAGCATGCCCAGGACTCGCCATGCGACTGAACCTACGGGTCAGGCAGGAGTGACGCGCTTACTCTAATGCGCTCAGTCCTCACCCACCCTGGAGCTGCGACTCGAACCACCAAGTACCACGCTCGAGGACTCGACCACCCGACCTCGTTCGCGCAAGGGAAAACGGTCAAGTAAAGAGCACTCACGGGAGTCGCCCTGCGACTGGCTTTCCGAGCTCGGGCGAGTCGACCTCAATAACAAAACAACTGACAAAACATTCAAAACCACAAACACATAACAAACGAGGTAAACCCCATAAAAAGGGCGGACGCGCTCGGGGACTCGTCCAATCAGCAATCACATTCACGAACCAATTCACAAAATAACACGAAGTTTCATTACAGCAGAACAACGTCGTTCCAAAATACAAGTTGAGTCCAATGACCAATCGCTACTAACGCCTCAGGGCACAGTGTTTCTACTCCGCAGGTTTCGACGGCGACTCGCCGCCACCCCTGCGGTTGCAAATGAAGGGCGTGTACGGGTTCGACGGGTACGTCGTCAACTCACTCGCCATCACCGCACGGAAGGGATGCTCGACCTTGAAGTCCCAATGCGGCGGCTCAGGATCGTTGGGGGCGACAGTCGTCTCCTGACAGGGGAGGAGGTCGCCCATCACCCAGACGCGATCAGAGTACACCGCGGCCCGGTCCGTCAGCTTCAGCACCTCAGCGATCTCCACTGAGCCCGTCGACGAGGGGTAGCCACTCGTCACGTCGTCAAGATCGAAGTCCTCCGGGAAGTGGGCAAGCCCAAGGCTGAGAGTCGTCGCCGCCCCGCGCCGGAACGCCGACCGCGTCATGAACTCGACGACTGATGGCGCCTTCTCCAGACACCGCCATACTTCGACGAGGTCGCTGGGAATCACTTCCGTAGGCGATATCTCCTGAAGATATGCCCGAATACAAGCCGCGGACAACGTGGCCGAGTCGACCAGAGTGGTCACACACTGCCGCGCGTCGTACGACTGCGCCTCCTCCGAGCTGTCAATAATACGACATGTGGACAGAGGGGGGCAGTGAGTATAACAACGATTACACAATGCAGCTACTACAGGCAGAGGAAGAAAGTTTACCAATTAAAGGACGGAAGAGGCCCGTGATGAAGCTTTGAAGCGAGGAAAGTCGTTCTGCAGCCCAACAACGAGGGCGTCAGAGACCTTTCGCTCCTCAGCGGCAGCTGTAACATTAGCTTTTGCTCGCCCATCCGCTGAGCTCGCCTCCGCCTTCGCTTCCTTGTGCTCGCGCTCCAGTTCAGCGATCCGCTTCTAAGCCGTACTCAACGCAGACTGAGCCGCCGCCAGCTCACCCGCCGGGACAAGGCCCTGACGGACCTCCTCTGCCTTGGCAGCGATTGCATGGAGTCCCTTGTTCGTTTCTTGGACGGCAACAAGTTCCTTCTCCGCGCGACACTTCGCAGCAAGCCGATCGGCCGACTCACGCTGCAAGCCCTGCGCACAAATCAAATAGTCAACAACAATGGAATCCTAAGTGACCACCCGCTGAAATTCAGCGACTAGACACTCGGGGACTAGAGATCAAAAAATCCTAAGTGCCCACCCGCTGAAATTCAGCGACTAGGCACTCGGGGACTGGAGATCAAAATATCCTAAGTGCCCACTCGCTGAAATTCAGCGACTAGGCACTCGGGGACTGGGTGCTACAAATAAAAACAAACAATAAAAGAATATGACCACTGAAATTCAGTGGCCCGATCCTCGGGGACTGGACATACCTGGATGGCTGCGCCCAGCATGTCGTGGAGCTGTAGCGCGTCCACAGATGCGAGAAGAGCCGGAGTGTGTCTGCGACGCTGCTCGACCTCCGTTTCGGCGACCCCAGACGTGTAGCTCGAGGGCACTGTACCACTCGATGTAGCCGCTTTGGCCATAAAGCGGGGGAAGGTCGCGGCGGATGCTCCAGCGCAACTAGGAGCCGGCTCGGCTATTCCAGGCGAGGAAACAGCCTCCTTGGTCTTCAAAGCCACCTCCGCCGCAGTCGGAGGGTCACTCGGAGCAACCTTCGTGTCGTCAAAGACTATGACAACATCATCGCCCTTCGCCTTCTTAGCGCTGTGTGCGGGGGCAGCGATTTCATCAGCTTTCCTCTTCCGTGAGGGGTCTTCCTCGGCGACGACTGGAGGCACCTTGGCCACGGAGGGGTGGCCGATCTTCTTAACTCCAGTCCTGCGAAACAACGATATGAGCAAAATTGTCCGAGTACAACGGAAGGCAAGCAGATGAATAAAACTTACTTGGCGACCGGTATGAACTGCAGTCCCGTGCGGATACTGGCCGGCTTCTCCAGCTCGGGACCCAGCTTCCGACTGAGGCCCATCTCGAGCACGTCGTGTGCCCAAGACACGGAGGGACTCTTCGAAGACGAGGCCGCGGCAGGAGCCTCCATGATGACATCTGCGGGAGCTCTCCTGGGAGGCGAAGACGCTGCGGCTGGAATAGCCCCCAACCTAGAGACCAGGGCGAACGGGGGTGGAAGCAAGGCCAGAGGTACCTCATCCAGGAGGGCAGCGGCTTCCGGTGGTGCTGTCGTGTGCGCCGCTTCACCCTTAGCCGAACTGCTGGCGTTAGAACTAGTCGCAGAGCGAGGCGGAGACGCCTGCTTTGCCGGTTTCGTCTTCCTCCTTGGCGGAGCCTTCACTTCCTTCTTATTCTTCTTCTTCGACGGCGTAGCCTCACGATGCGAGGTGTGCTCGGGGAGCTCATCGTCATCGTCGTCGTGACGTTCGAGGCTCTTACTCACCTCGAGCTCGCGCTGATGCTGCCCACGAGTTTTGTGAACCATCAGGGCGGCGTCCTCCACGGGCTCGTCTTCGTCTTCATCACCCGCGTTGCTCCTGACGTCGCATCTAGCGGGTGGCGACTCGCTCCCATCCCGAACGGACGAGCTCGAGTTTTCGTCATCTACGGGTGGGAGCCATCCTTCCACCACTTGGAACAGCTACAATAAAAATGAAACAACGTCAGCATAACCACGACTGCATCGTCTGCGACTGCGAATGGCGACAAAAATGGCGACTTACCATCGGAGCTGGGCGCCTTGCGGTATAGGGGGCGACCCCGGCCTTCGCGTCCAGGTACGCTGCCTGGGTGATCTTCTTCAGAGCCAGGATGTAGTCCTTGGGCTTCCACTCGACGAGGCAGGATTTTGTCGGGTCGTCCCTACCCGCGTACTCGTACATATAATGGTCGCGGCGGGCCAAAGGCACGAGCCGCCGCCCGAGCCAGCAGTTGTAAAGATTGATGGTTTGGAGGCCCTTCTTCTTCAGGCCGCGGATGGTTTGCAACATTTCGTCGACAACCATCTGCTGGTCCAGCGGGAGCTTGCCGGCCTGGAGCTGACGCGGTTCGGGCCGGTTGGCGGAGTACCTTGGAAGCGCCACCTCGCCATCTAGAGTCACCTCGGTGACGTAGAACCAGGATTTCTTCCACTCGCTTTCCACCTTGGCCGGCAGCATCGGGTCGAAGAAGGATGCCTTCGATTTCAGCTGAAACGTCAGGCCACCCGCCGCCAGCATCGGGCCGCCTGATTCTTCGCGACTAATCCTCCCATGGAATAGATCTTGCCATAGGGGGAAGTAGGGCCTACAGCCCAGATAACACTCGCAGAACGCCACGAAAATGACGAGATGCTCGATGCTATGCGGGCCTAGTTCCGACGGCTGGATCCCATAGAAGGCGCAGAAGCGCCGGAAGAAGAGAGAAGTAGGAAACCCCAGCCCCCGCTCCAGGTGGCTGGGGAAGCAAACGAATTCTCCCTCGCGCGGGTCCGGAGTCACCTCTCCGGCCGCGGGGATGCGCCACCTGCCGGCGCGCAGGATCCCGGCCTCCTCGAACGACACCAATAGCGCCCTGGTGCACTTGGATCGGCCCCATGGTTCGGTGGAGGGGGCCATTGGCTAGAAGATTTGTGGAGGTCGGGGCTC
The DNA here is from genome assembly GCA_916181665.1 of Avena sativa. NCBI lineage: Eukaryota > Viridiplantae > Streptophyta > Magnoliopsida > Poales > Poaceae > Avena > Avena sativa. Next base: position 431,014,426 of record OV702284.1, read on the forward strand.
TCTGGATCGGTTGGATCGCGAAGCGGAGTGGAAACGGAGATGGGCGAGGTCGGAGGAAAGATGAATGAGTGTTTCCCCGCTCGCCCGTCATTCCCCTTATATTGCGGTTGTTACCCGCCAATTTCGGGAGCCGTTACTACGCGGTGATTACGCCGAAAGTTACCGTTGGATTGCCCCCAACAGCTAGTTTGACCCCACTTGACGGTCCAACTTCATCCACTCGACTCTTCGCTCTGCACGACTTGATTATCCGCCGACCTGATCACTACGATAGTGACTGAATATTCGCCGACCCGTTCGCCGAGCTGCGACTAAATCGGTCGCCGTTAGTACGACTAGAGTAACTGGTTTTTCCTTTATTCAGGAGTCCGCTGCCGATTCGACTGGGCGTCTGCAGCGGAGCCGTATACACTGACTGCCAGCGACCACCTACGACCAATCAACGACGGTCTCGGGGACTACTGATGGGGAAATGCTTACCGGGGTATACCCAGCAGGACAATTCCGACTGGCCCAGTCACCTGCGAGTGGGCCTGTAGTAACGGCGACTGGATCACGACCTGGCGTGGACTCAAGCGACTGGAAGCTGAAGGCCTAGAAGCATAGATAGGCCCAGTCGGATTAGGTTAAACGATTGCTGAAACCTTAACTGCTTCGGTTGAGATCTGTAAACCCTAGGGGGCGAGTCTATATAAACCTCCCTAGAGGGCGTGTAGAGGATACGTTCCATCATCCACCCAAGCGACTTGCTGCCTAGCCGCCAAGCTCGCCCCATTGTACTTCCACCATAATACAATCTAGCAGGAGTAGGTCTTTACCCTCTAGGGGTCGAACCTGGGTAAATCCTTGTGTCTCCGCCCTCATCTCGCACCGCAGATGGCTGGCCGCCCTTGCCCCATGTTCTACTACTCGCTGCTGATTGCAGCATCTGTCGTGGTCATTCCCACGACAATGTATCTCGCTAGTTCGAGACCATAGGGAATAAATACTAGAGGGGGAGAGAGATCCTTCACGAGGAGGTGTGAGTGAGAGAGAGAGGGAGGGGCTCATTTTATAGGAGAGGGGGGACCCCAAGGGGGTGTCCGGCGCATGGGGGCTGCCCCCTTGCCATCCCCTCATTCATGTGGGTGGACACTCCACTCACAAAAATCCCTTTCAATTCCCTCCACTCAAAAACCCACTCAAATTCCCATTAAATTTCCACCAAATTTAATGCAAACTCTCATTAAATAAAACTCCTTTTATTTATTCAGAACTTTGGCAATTACTTTAATGACAAACATTCACATATAACCCCTTGCTAGTATTTCATTTCACATGCAAAAACACTTTCTGCAATTTCACCCGAAAACCTGTTTCGGTATCTAGTGAAATAAATTCCTTTGCTTGTTATTCTTTCCAGCATGAAACTTTTGCTCCAAATGGATGTCGGTGTCTCTTAAGTGTGTCACCCTACGGTTCGCGAATAATGCAGACATGATCGAGACCCCTCTCAGATCAATAATCAGAAGCGGGACCTGGAGGTCCATACTGACTCCCACACATTCAGCGATGAATTTCTTGTGATCGTGAGAACCTTTTACGCTAGTATCTTAATCCCTTTGTTTCGCGATATATTACATGTCCGGGATTCGATCATCGGTATCTCCATACCCAGTTTGATCTTCTTACAGACATGTACTCTTTTCTCGTTCCCGTGATATAACATTCTACTGATCAAATCACTTGCTTGCAAGCTAACCAATGTGATATCACCGAGAGGGCCCAGTGCATATCTATACGTCATCGGGATGAACAAATTCCACTCTCGATCCATGGGCCTCAACATAACACTTTAGTAGTACTAAACTCATCTTTATAATCACCCTGTTACGGTGTGACGTTTGATGTTAATAAGATACTCCTCCGTTGTTAGTGATTGACATGATCTCATGGTCTAAGGATTAGGATCACTTCGTATGTTGTTATAGAAATATAAACTCAATGACTTTGATCGTAATGCTATACTTTGGATGAATGTTCATCACATCATTACACTAATGTTGTGACCTTGTTATTAACAACATCTAATGTCCATGATCAGGAAACCTTGATCATCTTATTAATCAACGAGCTAGTTTATGAGAGAGGCATAACTATGAATTTTCTGTTTGTTTATTAAACACACATGTATTAACGTTTCCGTATTAATACAATTATAGCATGCAAAATAAACATTTATCATATACTTGGAATATACATAATAAACACCTTATTATTGCCTCTCGGGGCATATTCCCTTCAATAGATGCCAACAATGTCTCAACGCAAATACAAGAATTCCACAAAGAGAGAAAGAGGTTTTACCATGTCAACCGGCTGCAAGCCGCTTATTTTCCTTTTCGTCACCATATCGTAGGAGCCTTGGAACTTGCTACACTCGGCATGGATGGTGCCCCAACGCTTGGAGAGGGAGAGATCGTTTCGATCGCTAAAAAAGGTTTCCTTCCCAAATTTCCTATTCTCATGGAAGAACCTGCCCACCTTCTTCAATAGGCAAAGCCCTTTTGTTCGGCGCCGCATAGTGGATCTTGTGAAATCTCGATCCATGCCTTGCATAGGAGCTTGTCCTCGGCAGGGGTGTAGCCCCCAGTTTGTTGGCTCATCTTCTTGCCGTCGACAATTGAGGCCGCAAGTGAAGCGGCCAACGACGCGGCCATGACGCCTTTGCCCATGGAAGTGCCATCGTTCCCAAACAATGACTCGTCCGCAATGTTGCATGCATCTTGTTGGGTCTCTTGATGCATCTCCGTCTCGGCCTCGCTGTCATCGGCATAGCTGTGGCCACCCTCGTTGATCGTGTCGTTCATGACGTTCTCGCCATCTTTTCCCATGAAACCCTACAACCCAATTGTCCATCATAAAGCGACGCGAGCGGAGAAATGTGGCAATCATACCTTGTAGGCGGCGGCCGGCGGCTCGGCTCGCATTTCGCCGAACAGGTTGACTGGCATCGACATGTTCGTGACAGAGATGGTCTGACGCTTTGTCAACGCCTACGGGGCTTCTTCCGCGTTGGATGGAGTGCGTTTTAGGTCGATGGCAGGCTTTCCCGCCTCTGACGATTCCGCGTGGGGATGGTTGAACCAGGACCGCTAGTGGCCTCCGAGGGAAGGCATGTGCGGTCCACCCGTCCTGGTTTAAGCTGGTGGCTGGCCGATAGGCGTGGAAGTTACGGAGCTAGTAGAGGACGTGTAGGCCATGGCCAGATCGGGAAGAGAGACTGCACCACCGAAAGCGGCGGTCATCGCCTCCCGCTTGATCATGTTGACTGCGCACCTGGCGGCACTCACTGCCAGCTCCTTGGCGTCGACCTTGTTCTGGCTGGCGAGGAGGCGCTCGTTCTCCTCCCGATGCTCCATCTCGAGCCTATCGGCGATGCGGCAATTTCTCGCCGCTACCCACCGGCCATTGCGCTTCTCCAACTCGATCTTGCGCTCCTCCAGCGGGATCCATCACCTTCCCTTCCACTCCCGCCAGTGGAAATTTGGGAGAGGTTTTTGGGAGGGAGAAGTGGTGTGATTCCTATGCCACTGGCGGGAAGGACCGCCAAATATAAAGGGAGGACGCGCTCGGACAAGCACACTGTCCGGGCCGACGAAACCAAGGCCCAGATTAAGGCATCTCCATCGGGCCGACCCATCCAGTCGCCCCAAATGGTCCATTTCTGTCTGTTTGGGTCGGGCCACGGTCGATTTGGGAGGGGGTCGGGCCGCGGTCGATTTGGGAAGGGGTACGGCCTGTCCGGCCAGCCGTGCCTAGCGGCGCGACCCATTTGTCCGTGCAGGTCGCGGCATTTTTTTGCAAATTCAAACACAAACAGTTTGCGACATAAAACTGGCAAAGTTCAAACTTAATTTACATTCAAAATATAAAAACGTAATTTAAACTATTAGCCCTAGGTAATGATCTTCCCGCGTCGGCGCCTCGTCCATTATGGGTCAAGGTCGATGTACTCCGGCAGCGTCCAGAGGTTGGGCGGCGGTAGGGCCGGAGCGAAAATGGGAGCAGGCGGGTTGACCACCTGTCCAGGCCACGACGCCCAACCGTGCTGAGGTGCGCTACCTCCATCCCCATCTCCGGCGCGATCGGAGGCGCCCATCCAGGCAGCGGTGGCGGTGGAGGCAACTGGGCGTTTGTCCGTGCCACAATGTCGGTGAGCTGAAGGGCCTCCTTGTAGCCGCGCAACTAGGCGTCCTCCTCGCACGCGCTAGCCGCAATGGCATGCTTGGTGAATACGCCCTCGTCATAGCACTGCGCCAGCAGCTCGCGGTACTCCGGGGGCAGATTCGCAGCGACGCCATCCGCCGCCTCCTGCTTGACGATGACGTCGTCGTCATCGTCGTCATTGTTGTTGTCCTCGCTGCCGAGGTCAGCGTCGGAGTGGTTGTGGGCACCCTCATTGTCCGAGTCCATGTCGGGGACGGTGTAGACCTCCAACAGCTGCAGGTCGCGGCGGTTGGTGGTCGCGCGCCATGCCTTGTGCTCCCACTCGAGGAACTGTACCCAGTACGCCTCGGAGTGGTAGCCCCTCTCCCATCGTTGGGTCCGGGGGAGGTTGTTGATCCGCCGGCGGATCTCCTCCACCAGCCCTCTGCCCGCCTTGGACTGTGTGTCCCGGTTGAGGTGCCAGCCGGTGGGGAGGGAGACATCCCTGTGTTGGATGCTGCAACCCTCCCTCCACAGCGCAGCGCCTCTGAATCACCGCCGCGGCTGCGTCTGAATCGGTCCCGCTAACCGTCTGAATCAATGCCGCCGGTAAGCGGTGGCTGGCGGGTGGGCCAATGGACGAGTCCGCGCGTGTCCGGGCCGACGCAACCATTGCCTAGATTAGATGCACGGTTGGGTCAAGCCGGACGCGTTTGTCCGGATGGGTCGTCCCGCTAGGGCGCTGCGCGCTGCGCGTGCCCCGCGCATCCGCTCGGACCTGCTTGGACAGGATGCATCGGCTCGGTAAAGATGCAGATGCACGGATGGGTCGAGCCAAACGCGTTTATCCGAATGAGTCGTCCCGCTGGGGCACCGCGCACGTCCTGCGCATCCGGACGGACCAGTTCGATGGAGATGCCTAGCTCCGACAGAGGTCCTTGAACGGGCAAACCCGGTCGCCGGACAAAACCCAACACTCAAGGGACCCATACGGAGTTATTGTTTTTTATGAGGTTTATACACCTTTAGTCCTACATCTTGCATCATCAGAGCATTTTAGTCTCATATCTTGCAAAGTGGTCAACACTAATCCCATAACTTGCATCCTGAAAATATTTTTGTCCAATTTAATCAAATTTAATCAATTTTAACCAAATTCATTTTTTTTCAAAATGGCCAATGTATATTTTACTTTAACACTTGTTTAGTGCGGACCCACCTATCACTAAACATACAAATAGATAAAGTAATACGTAGGGAAAATTCGAACCCGAGATCTTTGTATAGGTAACCATCGGTGCAAACCAATACATCAATCATTGCTAGTACGAATTACATTAGAGGACTTAAGTTATTTATACAATATAAATGTAACTCTTTTGTTTACATACGCCTCTAATCTAACTGATACGTAACTCATTCGGTCTGAATGGGCCGATCCATCCGAAGAAACGCGTCCGGCTCGACCCATTCATGCATCTAATCTTGGACTCGCTTGCACCGGTCCAGACGCGCGCGGACAGCACGGGGTGTCCTGCCTGTTGGCCACCCGGGTCATATGTAAGAGAGATATTAGTATATAACGATAGCTTTTCATTAGATTAACATCCGCCAGTTAAGAAAGGGCCATTCAAACAAATTAGGGGATGCTACTGATGCTGCTGCGGCTACGGCTACTGCTGAAGGAGTATGGCGCGGCAGCTACTCGCCGCTGTTGCCACGGCCACCTTTGCCGCGTCCACTGTTGCCGCGGCCGCCGGCCCCGTCGATCGCCGCCCTAGTGGTCCAGATGGCTCGCTGCTGGACGCGTTCGTGCAGACAGTCGCGAGCATTGTCATGAGCCGCCGCCTTGCCCCGCGCCTTCAGCCGGTCCTCCGCCGCCCGGTTCTCCAGGTCCTTGTCCATCTCGGCGGCCCAGTGGTCCCTCGTCTCCTGCTGGGCAAGGAACTCCGCCGGAGAAGGAGCCGGAGCCGGGATCGGAGCACCGTTGGGGCCGAAGCCCAGCGCCTGCACTATCTGCACGGGGACGGCGATCGGCGCCTCCAGCTAGTCCACCTCCTGCCCCTCCTCGTCGTCGTCCTCCGCCTCCTCCGTGTCGTCAGCATCGACGAGACCCCACACGAGCGCCACCTCAGCGGCCAGAGCCACGCGCTCCTCCTCCATCGCCGAGTTGGCGACGTGCTCTTCTGCGTCGCTACGCGCTTTGGCAGCGTGGCGGAGCTGACGGATGGTGACCTTGGCGGCCTCCTTGGCCACCTCCTCCAGCGTGGTCATGGTCGCCTCGTGGCAGATCTCGCGAAGAGCCGCAGATACGGCCTCCAAGGCCACAGCCTTCACCGCCTCCTTGGCGACGACATGGTGCATGTCGGTCACCGCCCATTGGGTGGCCACCGTTGCCGCCGCCTCTACCACCCGCTGCAGAGCACACTCGGCGATCTTGCCTTCCTTCTCGAAGGCCAACACCTGCGCCTCGCCATGCACCAGGCCAGCACTGTGACCTCGAGGTGGACCTCATCGACCTCCATGTTCGGGTAGCGGCTGCGGCACATCTCCCGGATCTTGGACCATGTGGCCATCTTGCGGTGAAGCATGGTTGCTGGCGGCTGTAGCTTTTTTGGCTGCTAGTGTTCTCTTGCTTTAGGGCTTATTGTCTCCGCCGCGTCGGTGGCCGTCTTTTATAGACCGCGGCAAAGGTGGGAAACGGCGTGGGATGCGCGGGAAGTTTTCTCGCTGTGGGAAGCGAGGCACACGCGAGAAATGATGGCGGGCAACGCCGGCCGCGCGAGAAGCCGTCGGAGTTGATGTCAATGTCGCATCGCCAATAATATCCCATCGCGAGAGTGTCAACAGGTGACAACGGAAGGGAAACGAACATATGGGTTGGGCCGCTAGGCGCGGTCGGCCAGACAGACCGAACCATGGCTCTAAATCAACCACGACCCGACCCAAACAGACCGTTTGAGGTGACCGGATGCGTCGGTCCGGTGGATGACAAGGTTTGATCTCGTCAATGCCCATTGTGATGAGCTTGGGTTTTAGAGAAGATGGGGATGCTGGAGATCGCGGAACGATTAGCAAACAAGCAACACGGGGATACGAGGTTTATCCAGGTTCAGGCCCCCGGAGGTAAAACCCTACTCCTGCTTGTCTGCTCTTGATTACGACGGAACCGAAAGTTACAGGGGTGCGCAGATGCAATCTGGCGTGGAGGTGTGTATGCGGTGGCATGAACTGCCCTCCTCGGCATGCCCTCCTAGCCTTTATATAGAGATAGGCAGGTCCCGGGCACAGATCGAGTCGGTTACAGTTTTTAGGGTTTGCCCCTTTGAATATTCTATCTATTCTAGTCTTGCTCTCCAAGGATCCGAAGGCGTCATGGGCCCGGGCCACCTGAAAGTCTTCATGGGCCGGCGCATATTATTGTGGGCCTTCCTTGGGCTGGACCAGGTATGCTAAGGTCATGTACCCATAGGGTATAACCTTGTCAGTAGCCCCCGAGTGTTCAGTCGAATCGTAGATTCGGCTGAGGACTCTTCAATCCTTCGGGTGCAGTTATCTCTGTTCGTTTAGAGAATGATTTGAGTGTGTAGGGATTGTTGATGCGTGTGCCTGACTCTCCCGACGGATCAGGGTCAGTTAACTGTCTTAGGACAAAACAACACGATCTTCTTCAGATTCAAGTCCCTCGACTCGAACCCGGAACAGATGCTGGCGTAATTCAACTCAGGCCACGGAGGACTTACAGGAGTGGAATTCCAGTAAATTTCAAATGATGTACCCAACGCGTCCGTCGGGATTTTTCATCGCGCCTGCTGGCACGGATTCTTACTAGAAGAGCGCAGTCGTGTGCGTTGTCAGGCCATCAGATGATATCTGTAGGTCTTATCTTTGTGTCGCAGACACAACATCCAAATGTTTATCACCGTGGAGGTGTTTCGGGTGGCCAAGGAGGATGTTGCTCACTTAGCGTTTAATTGGGGCAGAGTTGCCAAAAAGTTTTTGTATGCTGATCTGAAGGATCGTAGTCGAAGAATTCATAGGGTGCGCGACCAGCGCTCCCTATGGGAGTAGCCCCCGAGTGTCTATTCGAGTCGTAGACTCGAGCGGAGACTTTAGTTCAGCTGTTGCTTACTTCAGGTTCGTAGGACACACAAAATTTCGAATGCTTGAATCAGTCCTCCCTATGGGAGTAGCCCCCGAGTCCATAGTGGAGTCGTAGACTCGACGTAGGACTCAAAGAAATAGTTTAGCGGTGTAGTACCTTAATCATACTTCGGGTGCGCGGCAAGCGCTCCTGATAGGAGTAGCCCCCGAGTAGTTACTCGAATCGTAGATTCGGGTGAATACTTTAGCTATGTAGTCGAAGATTTGTAACCGTTGCTAGTATAGCCTTGATGACGTCAGTGCTGACGATCGGTGACCTCAAGCGTCTGCGGTGCCAGAGGTGAGGTGACTGGACGAACATGGGTCCCACCTTCTGACTTTGAATTGACTAGTCACGCGCGGCGTGGAGATAATTATGGCGTCGCCTTGGTTTCCGTGCGGAGTCGTCGTCTGATCATGTAAGTGTTTCGTTCTTGCCGTGGGGGAGCCCCCGAGCATTTTTCGGATGATCTGCTGATCATGTCTTCCTTTTCTTCGTGTCTCGAGGGGAGCCCCCGAGCGTCTTTCGGATGATCTGCTGATCATGTCTTCCTTTTGTTCGTGTCTCTTTCTTTGTGTCTCGAGGGGAGCCCCTGAGCACATTTCGTATGCGTGATTTTGCTTTGCTCGTTTCCTTGGGCGCATACCCCGAGCCTTTTTCCTGACAAGTTGCGTCTTCTTGCAGCCTTTTGTTCAAGGTGTCAACCAGCTGGTGAAGCAGCAACTGGCATTGGAGGCCAACCTTCAGCGGCTTCAAGGTTCGTGTTTTTTATCGATCTTCTACTTCTTCGGCTGCTTGCTTACTTATGAATCTCATGCTTGTTCTTTGTTGCAGACGAGAATAACACTTCCCTCCGCGAGCTTGATGCTCTCAAAAAGAGCCTCGGGCTAGCGGATAAAAAAGCTGAAGATACCGTTGGCGCTAAGGAGCGCCTTGAGCAGGAGCTAGCCGACGCGGCTGTGGCCAAGGAGCGTCTGCAGCAAGAGGCTACGGACCATGAGGAGCAGCTCGCCACCGTTGCGGCCTCGCGCGAGAAGGAGGTAGCCGGCAAGCTGATGGCTGCTGCCAAGGCAATTTCTGGTGAGTAGTTTCGTCTGTTACTTGTTCCTTTTCGGCTTCCTTGTCTCTCTGGTTTTCTTTGGTTTTCACTTTGCATTTTCCATTTATCTAGATGCCGCGGGCATCGAGTTTGACCGTGGCGCCCTGGAGCACGGAAGTGCTCTGGATGATGCCACTGTGTCGATCGAAGACTGTTGCAGTACCGTGGTCGGCTCGCTTGCTAAGGCCAAGGAGGTTCTCGGGCGCTTCTACAAGGAGCTCGTCCCCAAGGGCGTCGCCCTCGAGGATGTCGACTTGTTGGCGGATGCTCTATCAGCCGAGGCGCCTGCAGCGTACAAGCGCAAGCAGAAAGGCATCGGTGCATCCATGGGGCTGGCGATGGCTATGGAGTCTAGAGCGGAGCTGGGTCTTCATTAGGTCACCTCCCAGATGCCGACGGCTCCCGACGGATCCGAGGTAGCCTTTGCCCTCTACGCTGCCCGTTGTAAACGCTATGGGCCAAAGCTGATTGACCTGCTGGTGGAGTACGCGGTGAAGCAGCAGGGGGAGGCCAAGAGCAGGCAATCCGGCTCCGAGGCCACTCGGGATGCAGCTTCTTAGGCCTTGTAGTTGTAGGATAGCTTTCGTCTCTTTTGTTGTAATGTATTTATGAACACTCCTTGTGCCATGCAGTGGCTTTTTCTGCATATAATGAATCTCCGAGCTCTTTGTTCATTCGTGCGTTTGTTCATATCCCTGCCTTCTTTTCCTCTAGGGACCTTCGGGTGATGATCCCGTTTATACTTTGTCTGTTCCGCAGCTGCGGCCATCCTTGGATGATGCGTCGTAGCTTGTATTTCTTTGTGACCGCATCCATAGTCTTGAGAAAGAATTGCTTGGAGTTCGAGGCCACGCGGATGTTTGGAAGTCGAAGGCGGAGCGAGGTGCCGCCAGAGAGGAGTATCTGATGGGGGAGTTGTGTTGTTTGGCCGAACAGCTTCAATGTGAGTTTCTTCGAGCTGTTGCTCATTTCTCAGATGCACCCGTTGGCTCGTCATCTTACTTTGCAGGTGTTGCAGGTGCTAACCTTGTTCCTAGGGAGGAAAAGGAGTGTGTTGCTGTTCGGATCAACTGCTTGACGCAGCAAGATATGGAAGCCGGTGGCTTTTTCTGGATGGATCGTGATCGTGTCGTGGTCCTTGCAACTATGCAAGATCGTGTGCACCAGGTGTCACGGGTGTTGCGGCAAGTGAATATTTCCTTGGCGTCAATTCTGCACGTGATGTTTCCCCTGGATGAGGCACCATCGACTCTTTGGGGCTTGATGGCGAAGTTTCGAGATGTGCATCATGTCAGGGAGCTCGTGCGGCATCAATTGGTTGCGGGGGTGAAGGCCGCGCTTTCCCTCGTGTGTCTGCATCGCCCTGACGTAGATCTTGCTGCTATTGCAGCTGGGCCGCCTCTTCGTCCGGGTGGTGGCGTGTGGGACATGCGTCCGCATTATGCGGCTATAAGGCAGTATGCCGAATAGGTTGTAGATCTCTTTGAGCATCATGCGCAGGCGATTCTTCAGCATAGGTAGGACCTGTAAAAACATAGATGTAAAATTTGTATATATTTGGCTGGGCGTGTTATGCCCTTGCTGTAAAGGTTGAATGTTTTTAGCATGTGGTGCTTTGTTTGTATGCGTGCCCTTTTCGTTAGCCTGACGTGATCAGCTACTCAGGTGTACACGCGTTATCCTCATTCGACGAATTCGTGAGGTGAGGGGAGCCCCCGAGTGTGTTGTAACATGAAGAAAATGCGAATAATAGATAAATTTTGGGGCGAGACACTTAGCTTTATTCATATCGTAATGAGGAGGTATATTGTTCGGCTGAGTAGCATTGGCTGAATAGCCCTATTGAAAGTAAAAGGATGGGGGGTAGCTAGGGTTAGAAGCGTCGCAGTTGTGCGACGTTCCATAGGTTGGAGTATGTGTAGGGGTTCGTAGCATGGAAAACAAAATTTTCTACCGCATGCACACAAACAAGCCAAGATCTATCTACTAGATTGTAGCAACGAGTCGATAGAAGCACTCACCCTCGAAGATTCCAAAGTGGTTAACAAGAGCAGATTCTCGTGGGTGATGTAGTCGTACACTTGCCGATCTCAAGATCGCGTAGACGAACCTTCCGGCGCTGCGTTGCGGCAGCGCTTCCGCAGTCGGTCACACGTTCGGTACTCGATGAAGCCCTTCCTCTCCCTTGTTCCAGCAGGCAGCGGAGGTTGTAGTTCTCCCTTCGTGATTCCGGCAACACGACGGCGTGGTGTCAGAAGTAGAGGGAAGATCCCATAGGGCTTCGCCTAAGCCGGTGTGAATTATGGTGGATTAGGGTTTCCCGGAGATCTAGGGTTTAGATGACCGGGAGGAGGAGGAGGTGTCAGCGGCGGCTAGGGCAGCGGCGATGAACCGGCGGCGGTGCGAGGCGGCGGCAGCGCGGTGGCCCGGAGCGACGGCGGAGGCGGCGCGGCGGCGGCTTGGGCGTGGCGGCGGCGGCGCGTGTGTGTGTGGGGAGGGCTTGGCTCTTGTGGTGTTGGGGCAGCCCTCCACCTCTATTTATGAGAGGGAGGGGCAGCCTTGGGAGGGGTGGGTTTGAATCCAAACCCAAACCCAAGTTGGATTGAGAGAAGGACTTGTTTCTTCTTCCACTAGGAAACCATTGTTCCAGTTTGACTTTCAATTTATAGCTTTATTTCTCTCTTGCAAATGCCAACACCAAGTGACCTGGGATATGATCCAATCATTCCACATTTCCATGACACATTCATGGACCATTCCCCTTCCGGTCCGGTGAACCTTCTAGACCCTTCTAGAACCTCTCCGATGAAAACATCGGAAACTTTCCCGAACTCCGGAATCGGACTTTCCTTATATGAATCTTATTCTCCGGACCATTCTGGATCTCCTCGTGATATCCCGGATCCCATCCGAGACTCCGAACAACATTCGGTATCCCTATTAACATTCCATATCTACTAAACAACATCGAATCCTTAAGTGTGTCTCCCTACGGTTCGTGAATTATGCGGACATGACCGAGACACTTCTCTGATCAATAACCAATAGAGGAATCTAGAAATTCATATGGCTCCCACATATTTCTACAATTACTTTGCAATCAAATGAACCACTTACATACGATACCAATTTCCCTTTGTCCCACGATAGTTTACTTATCCGAGGTTTTGATCGTCGGTATCTCTGCATACCTAGTTCAACCTCGTTACCGATAAGTACTCTTTTCTCGTTCCCGTGATATGTGATCCCTTGTTAACCAGTTACATGCTTGCAAGCTAATTGGATGACATTCCACCGAGAGGGCCCAGAGCATATCTATCTGTCATATGGATGGACAAATCCCTCTCTTGATCCATGTGCCTCAACCCATACTTTCTGAACACTCAATGCCACCTTTATAGCCACCCAGTTATGGTGTGGTGTTTGATGTCATCAAAGTATCCTTTCGGTGATGGTGATTAGCATGATCTCATGGTCGAAGGAATTAGGTTACTATATATCAGAAAGCTTATAGCAAACGAACTATTGAAATGACTTGATCTTAATGCTACGCTTATTTATAGGAGTATGTCCATCATACCATTCTCCTAATGATATGACCTTGTTATTAATAACATCTCAATGTTCATGATCGAGAAACCACGATCCTCTATTAATCAACAAGCTAGTATTACAAAGAGGCTTTATCAGGGACTCTAATTTAGTTTACAAATCACACAAGTATTAATGTTTCTGGTTAATACTGTTATAGCATGAATGTAAAAATTTATCATAAACACAAAGATATAATAATAACCACTTTTATTATTGCCTCTAGGGCATATCTCCAACAGTATGCGACTCCAGACTCCACGTGATTTAGGCGATAGGCGCCACCATGGGATGACTTCGGTGACGACGTAGGGTCCTTCCCAGGGTGACTCGAATTTCTTCGGTCACTCTTGCTTGAGTCGCAAGACTAGGTCTCCTTCGACGAAGGACCTTGGACGCAGCTGTTAGCAGTGATAGTTGCGGAGGCTCTGCTGGTAGACCGCCGATCAAGCCGCCACTATGTCACGTGCCTCGTCGAGTGTGTCGACGGCGTCTTCTTTGCGGCCGTCGATTCGGCTTCGCTGTAGGCGACGACCCGTGGGGCCTTATGGCATACTTCTGCAGGCAGCACGGCTTTGGCTCCATGCACCATGAAGAAGGGCGTGTAGCCAGTTGAGCTGTTTGGCGTCGTGCGCAAGCTCCAGAGGATAGAGGGTAGCTCTTGTGTCTAGGCTCCTGCGAGTCGCTGGAGTGGGTTCATTAGGCGCTTCTTGATGCCTTTTCGACCTGCCCGTTCGTTTGCGGGTGCGCCACGGAGGCGTATGTTATGTTGATTCTGAGGTCTTCGCAGAAGTCCTGGAATTCTTTGGAGATGAAGTTCGACCCGTTGTCGGTGATGATGTTGTGCGGCACGCCGAACCTGTAAACAATGGATTCGAAGAAATTTACGGCCGTTTTACCCTTTTGGTTTGTTACGGCCATGGCCTCGATCCACTTGGTGAACTTGTCGACTACGACCAGGAGGTAGACGTGATCTCCTTTCGAGGACTTGGGCAGTTTGCCAATCATATCGAGGCCCCATTGGGCGAAGGGCTAGGCCAGAGGTATGGGTCTGAGCTCTGATCCGGGTGCGTGTAGTTTATCTGCGAACCTCTGGCACCCGTTGCATCTTCGGACGATGTCCTTGGCATCGTTCATGGCCGTTGGCCAGTAGAATCCAGCTCGTAGAGCTTTGGCGACAAGGGCGCGGCTGCCCGCGTGATGGCCGAAGATGCCCTCGTGGATGTCTTAGAGGAAGGTTTTGCCGTCATCGATGGTGACGCACCTTTGGAGTACACCCGAAATGCTGCGCTTGTACAACTCTCCATTGATGATGGTGAAGGCCTTGGACCGGCGAGATATGCGTCGGGCATCTGTCGGGTCATCAGGTAGTTCCATGTCTATCAGGTACCTGGGGTACAGCTGTGTCCATGTTTCTTCGACTTCCATGACCTGCATCAGGTTGACCACTGCGACCTCTGTGTCGAGCTTTTTGGGTCCTTCCTGTCCTTCGGGTAGCGTAGCCCCCGAGTGCTCTGCTTCTTCGGGTGATCCCTTGGGGAATTTCCTTTTGATGGATGGCACGCAGATCTGTTCGAGGAACACACCTGGTGGCACTCGTGCGCAGTTGGAGCCGATGTTGGCGAGTCTGTTGGCCTCTTCGTTGCTTTCTCTTACAATGTGCCAAAGCTCACAGCCGTCGAAGCCTCCTTCGAGTGAGTTGTAGAGTGCACGGTACGCGATCATGTTGGCGGCGTGTGTGTCTCACTCGTTCATCGTCTGCTGGACGACAAGGTTCGAGTCACCGTAGATGTAACATCCCAAAAATCATAGTTTCAAAACTCATTCATATCATCTTTGCATCATTCATCCATTTAGGGTTTTCTCAAAAAATCATTTAGAAACAGAAGTTGGAGCTATGATTTCATGTGGGCATTTTATTCCAAAATGACCATCACCCTTTGAAATGTGAAAGTTTAGATACTTGTTCACTTGCCTCCATGGTAGGAAAGTTTAGGTGAAGCTTTTTACCCAAGTTTTCAAATTTGGAAATGGTTTCAAAATCCTTTTTCAAATATTTGCAAACTAGAGCAAGCCTCTGTTTATTTTGAAACCCAAACTTGACCAAGCCTTGCAAAGTAACCACTGGTTTAAAAAGACTATTTTTGAATCCACAAAACCCTGCAAAAATTTCCAAGACAGTTTAATTCAAAGGATTTGAAATTCATATCAAAATCAAACCAGAAAATGAATTCAGGAAGAGAAAAAGGCTTGAACAAAAGAAAAAGGCCACGCGGCCAGAATCGGGCCCAGCAGCCAATCAAGCCCAGCAAGCCCACCCAGGGATTTCTTTTTCTCCTCTCACGCGCGAGCGCATGCACTGAGCCGCTGACAGACGGACCCCACACTCACTTCGCGCACCTCACTGACAAGCGGACCACCTCCACGTCGGCGTCGTCTCCACCCGCACGACCCGTTCATCCCCAAATCAACGCGGGCGTTTCTGGTTTTAATTCGCGGCGTCAATTCGAGTTATTGGCAGAGTGATTCTCGCTCGCAACCAGGCTATAAGAAACCCCTCTGTCCCCTCTCTCTTTTTCCCCAAACCCCAAGCACAGAACGCCCCCAGGCTGCGCGCATTTCTCTCTGCAACCCCGCCGTCTCCGGCGACTACTCTGGCCAATTACCGTGAGTTCTGCGCTTCCCTCTGCCTCTCGTTCTTGCAAACTAGATCAGTGAGCCTCTGCGCTTCTTTTGACACCTTCCGTTTGCCTTCGCATGAACCACAGCGTCGGCAACATCGACGACTGGACCGCCACCGTCTTCTGCACGAACTCCGGCGACCTCCCTCCGTAAGTAGCCACCGCCCCTTGCCCTCTGACTGATACGCCTAGAATCCTCATCGTCTTGCGCATCTGACAGTATCCCTATTTTGGCTTAGCACGACGAGGAACCTCGCCAACGTCGACGACTGACCGTGGCTGACGCATTCACGAACTCCGGCGAGGAATCCCCGACAACCCCGTGCGCCCCTTCCCAAGCCATTGCCACCTTGAGCATCAGCAGCCTCCTACGGTTCTGGTAAGCATCTCCTCCCTTCCCCGGGCGATCTAGAACGCCGGCACCGCCACCGACTGACGCGCCGCCGCCTGTCACCGCCGGTAGCGCCGCTCGATTTTGGTTAGGAGATTTTTAGCCGTTAGATCTGAATCCTACGCGTAGAAACACTTCACTTAACGAAGGGGTATGGACAGATCTGAGCCGTGCAGCGTTAGTTAGATCCAACGGCACAGAAGGGTGATCCGGTGCGAACCGGTACGCGCCAGTAATAACGCGACGCGTGGCAAGGTTTAAACTAAAAACAGAATTTAAAACCAGATTTAGATTCAAACTTCAAATGCTTATAACTTTTGAATGCCACGTTGGATTTTTGCAAATTTTATACCGTTGGATTCAGTGAAACAAGGCCTTTCTGAATATCCAATTTGTTTAGCATATAGTAACAGTTAAAATGATTTTATTTGTGGAACAAGTTTTAGGCTATTTTAGATATAGATTTAATTTGGTAAATGATAATGGGGCCAAATATGTTTAGTTGGCAAACTTGTGACATGTTAAGTTTCTGTAGTCATGAACATACTTGGTAGAATTATCAAAACTCAACACTTGGTAGATTCTTGCATGCATGCATTCATATTATTTTTGGTTGTATTTAATTGTGTGTAATTGTATGTTTTAATTTCTTGTGTAGATTTTGCTAGTGATTGTGATTGTGAAGAGTGCTACTCTCCACACTACCAAGGCAAGTGATATTTTCATGAATTTTCTATCCTAAGTTTTGTACTTGCATTAGATATTTTTGCTAAAGTATTTGCATGATATTTTGCTTGTTGCTAAGAGGGGAAATCCTAAGTAGAGTGAAATAGTAGAATTGCTAGGGAAATTTTCCTAAGATAAGTTACCATACTTTGCTTAGCCTAGCTTATAGTAAACAAGGGTGGTGAACATCTATTTAGTTTATGTTAAAAATATTCTAAGTCAAGAGACTTATATTTTCTTAATAAAACAACTAAGGCAAATGAACCTCCTGGGTGGAATGGAAAGATTGGGTTATGTTGAGTGGTTACACAAGGCCATGGACTTGGGTTGTGTATCTCACTTGTGGTATGCCACCCAGGCACAAAGGGATTTGGAGGCCAAGTGTTGAGAAAGCTTACAGTGCAACCACTTGGCAATATGGGCTCTGCCATGATCATATAGGTTGCTAGAACTTAGTCACTTGGACAGTTGGTGGTAGATGGGATGATAGGATGGAACGCGTCCATTTGACTAAGGAAAAGCTTCTGAAAGGTCCTGTCTTGGGAAACCAAGTCTGGTGGGGAAAGTGCACAACCTCTGCAGATGCAAAACCTAAGTACTTAGCCTTGTCCAAGGAAATGGACACTTTGAGCATCAAGACATGGAAGCTACAAGAATCTCATCACTCCAACTTCTAAATAAAAATTGGTGGGTGAACAAGGGTGAAGGACCCCAATATCTATTGGTGGTTCCTTGGGAATGTTTTTGACAAAGAAAAACTTAGTGATTTCAACTAATAGGAAAAACCTATTTTCAAGCAAAGCAAGCCAAGCTACACTTAGCCAAAATTCATATAGTAATATAGTCCACTTAAATATAATAAGGTATCACTTGCCAATACTATTCCAAAGTATTGACCCACTGTGGCTGTAACTTGTGATGTTGCAGGTTACTCCGATGATGAATAGGAGTCATGAGTCTACACTCAACATGCTTGCCTGTGGCACATGAAGATGAAGACTTGTGTTTATTTACTCGTTCCTTAAAACTCTTGTATTAGGCCTATGGCCATGAGTTGTAAAGACTATGTTTTTATCTCTGGAATGAATGTAATAAACGACCTTTGTATCTGTGTACTTCATCTTAAACTGTGGATGCTAGCATTGATCCAGGGACTAGCATTGCAATCACAGGGATCCTATCCTTTATAAAGGAGGGGTCTAACAGATGGTATCAGAGCACTGTGTTGCCTGTAGGATTATGACCCTAGGATTGGAAAACCACTAAGGAAAAAGTTTTTCAACTACTTCTACACTTGTCTATTCTTCTCGTAAAACTTTTCTAATCTCTTTCAACTTCCTTTGTAGATGAACTCCATCGACGAAGCCGTGAAGAAGGGACCACTCATGACCATGACCTTGGAGTGTGAAACGGAGTTTCCCAATATTCTCAAGGATCTCATGGAGGCAATGGATGCACATGGTGAAGCCGTGTACAAGGGCTTTCCAGTGATGGATGAAGGAGTGGAATATTGGTGGGTGCAACTTCACTTGTATAAAAACAAGGAAGACAACCACAAAGAAAGGGGATTCTGCATGTACACCAACACTACAATGCACACCACAATCTTTGAGTCAGCCAGGGATGCAGCTTGGAGGACTATCAAAGAACTAAGTGCTAGAGTCAAGTGCAGAATGCTCAACCTCCAAAAGGACTTAGAGAAAGAAAAGGAGCTTACTCAAGAGTTGGAAGACACCAACCAAGAGATAAGGGGAGATGTTATAGACTTAGTGATAGAGTCAAGAGAGCAAGATTGGTGGATCGCCTCTAGGAACATTGTGTTTAATAATAGATCCCGTGAGATTGGATTGTAAAGACACTTCGTTAGTTGGACCACCACTTATCACCTTATTTTCCAAAATGATACCTTAAATAAGTTGGACCTTGTTTGATGTAATGGATTGTGTATGCATGACATATGTGGTATTTGTGTCCCATGGTTATGTATGAGATGGTTGTTTTTGTGTTCATTTTAAATAAGTGTTGTTCTAACTTTTCAATTTTATAAATAGATGCCTATTGCCGTCAGCACTGTTGAGGAGTTCCAGGTTACTCGTTTCGGACCCCGTATCGTTGAGCTTACCACTCTGCTCGATCTCCCTCTTCCTACCATCACGGTGTACCCACTCACCAAGTTCGAGAGGAAGGACCTCTGGGGCTTCAAGGTGAACCAGCCCGGACGCCAGACTGAGCCTACTACGGAGGCCATCGTCTTCAAGCTGATGCACGACGACAGGGAGAGAGGCATGGAGGTAGTCATGCAGGACCTGATAGGACGACTGTTAGGCCGTCACTCCCGACAGGTTCGGGGCACTCACTTCCACGCCTTCGGAAGGCGTGATGTAGATGGAGATTCCATCGACTTTGAGGACGACTCGAGGAGCACTGCAGAGACGATACGCCTCTATCTTCAGGACTTAGAGACTCTTCTCAGGCACGTAGATACGGACAGGACGAACGTCATGCTGGGCAATGACGAACTTCAGGTGCAGCTACGCGAGAAGGACAAGCTTTTCGCACAGCAGGATGAGATGATCAAGGAAATGGAGACGAAGTTCGAGGCTCAGGATCGCAAGTTCAAGAGTCAGGAGAAACGCGTCCAGGATAGGAACAAGAAGATCCGGGACATGACCGAGGAACTGAAGTCCAAGGACTTCGAGCTTGAGCAGCAGCAGATGGTCATTGAGAGGCTTCGCTCCCAGAAGAGGGCTCTCAAAGCCAAGGTCGATTCCTTGACCACTACGATTGAGGAGAACAAGACCGCGATGGAGAACGCAGGTCTTACCTTCGTCGAGGAGGAGATTGACGCTGATGAGTAGACTTGACTTCTTGTTTACCTTTCATATTCATACTTGTTATTGTGAACTTATTATTGGACCATCCGACATGTGGATGGCTTGCCACTTGTGTGTTCTACTTCATGAGCTTATTATGTGGTTGTTGAACCTTTTGTTCTTATGTTGCTTGTTATGTGTTTGCTTATGTTGTATTGTGCATGAAACATCTATGGGTATCTCATTCTTATCTATTTGAACAAACCACAGATGCCTCCCCGTCGCGCAAACCCCAACCCCAACAACATCACCCCGGAAATGCAACAAATGATGAATGCGCAAACATAGCTTATGCAAATGATGACAACGTTCATCCAAAACCAGAATAACAACAACAACAACAACAACAACAACGACCCCAACAACAACAACAACAACAACAACCCTCCGGGTTTCGATATGCTCACCAGATTTCTGCGTCTGAGGCCAGCAAAGTTTTCGGGAACAACTGATCCCATGGTAGCCAATGACTGGTTACGTTCTGTGAACAAAGACTTAGTGACCGTGGGCTGCACGGATGCTGAAAAAGTCAGATTTGCAGCACATCTGTTGGAAGGACCAGCCGCCACATGGTGGGACAACTTCCAAATCACCACTCCTATTGATGAGGTGACTTGGGCTATCTTTGAAGATGGTTTTCACACGGCTCATATCTCATCAGGGATAATGAGTCTGAAAAAGAAGGAGTTTCACAACCTGAAACAGCGCCACCGCAGCGTGGCAGAATACATAGAAGAATTCAACAATCTGGCGCGCTACGCACCGGATGAGGTTGATACAGATGCCAAGAGAAAGGAAAATTTCTTGGAGGGTTTGAATGATGAGCTAAACCTACAGTTGTCTGTGGCATATGTTCCAACTTATCAGTCATTGTGTGACAAGGCTGCTATTTTGGAAAGTAAAATGAAGCAAGTCGAGAGTAGAAAGAGGAAACACTCCGACAAGCACAGCTCGGGATCGTCTCACAAACGATCTCACTATGATGATAGTGGCAGCTCAGGATCCCATAAACATGGGAAATTCAGCAAGCACAACCGTCATGACAATAAGCACCACCGCAGTCATGACAAGGACAAGTACAAGAACCACAAGGGTGGACATAAGAGCCACTATGGTGGAAATGGTAGTGGAAGTGGAGGCCAACCTCCTAAAAAGGACATCAGTCAGGTTGAATGCTTCAAATGCAAGAAGATGGGACACTATGCAAATGAGTGCCCCGAAAAGAAGGTGGAAGGACCTAACAAGCCGAATCCTTTCCAGAAAGGACAGGTTAACCACATCAATGTGGAGGAGGTCTATGAGGAACCTGATGCCGTGGCTGGTAAGTTCAGACTCAATTCAATTTCAGCATTTGTACTCTTTGATACCGGTGCATCTCATTCATTCATATCAAAGGCATTTGTTGAAAGAAATGAACTGCCGGTAGAAACCATTGGGTGTCCTATAAGAGTAAGTTCTCCGGGGGGAGAAATGATAGTAAACTCGGGTTGTCATGACTTAGTCATAGAGTTTGGAAAATATAAGTTTCCAGTGAACCTAATAATTCTGGATTCCCAAGGACTAGATGTAATTTTGGGAATGGATTGGATGGCTAAACATGAAGGAGTACTAGATTGTGCCAATCGTACAGTTACACTCACAACCCCAGAAGGGAAAAGAATAAAATTCAAGTCAAACTTTGAACCCAAAGGAAGTAAGCTGAATTCTCTTAAGGGGGTTAGCATGGACAGTGTACCAATAGTATGTGAGTATCCGGATGTGTTTCCGGAAGAGCTACCAGGAATGCCACCGGATAGAGATGTGGAGTTTTTGATAGATTTGGTGCCAGGATCAGGACCAATAGCTAAGAGACCGTACAAAATGTCTGTTGATGAATTGAAAGAGCTCAAGAAACAGCTAGGGGAACAGTTACAGAAAGGGTTTATTCAACCAAGTTCTTCATCTTGGGGAGCCCTAGTATTGTTCGTGGAGAAGAAGGATAGAACACAAAGATTATGTATTGACTACCGTTCTCTCAACGAGGTTACCATCAAGAACAAGTATCCTTTGCCAAGAATCAACGACTTATTTGATCAGCTAGAAGGAGCATGTGTATTCTCGAAGATTGATCTTCGGTCAGGTTATTTTCAACTCAAGATACGAGAGCAAGACATACCAAAAACAGCATTCACCACAAGGTATGGATTGTATGAGCATACTGTGATGCCTTTTGGTTTAACCAACGCTCCGGCATACTTCATGAATATGATGAACAAGGTGTTCATGGAATTCCTTGACAAGTTCGTTGTCGTTTTCATCGATGACATCTTGGTCTACTCCAAGAGCAAGGAAGAGCATGAAAGACACTTACGTTTGATACTTGAGAAACTGAGGGAACATAAACTATATGCCAAATTCAGCAAGTGTGAGTTCTGGTTAGAAGAAGTTGGTTTTCTCGGTCATGTGATGACAAAAGATGGTGTGGCAGTTGATCCTGCTAAGGTTTCAGCTGTGACAGATTGGGAATCACCCAAGAATGTGAAAGAAGTTCGTAGTTTCCTCGGCTTAGCAGGTTACTACAGAAGGTTCATTGAAAATTTCTCGAAAGTTGCTAAGCCTATGACAGAATTGCTAAAGAAGGACAAGAAGTTTGCTTGGTCTGAAGGTTGCGAAGACAGTTTCCAAGAGTTGAAGAAGAGACTGGTAACAGCACCAGTTCTATGTCTGCCAGATTTGGAAAAAGATTTCCAAGTGTATTGTGATGCTTCTCATCAAGGTTTGGGTGCCGTACTTATGCAAGATGGTAAAGTCGTAGCCTATGCTTCGAGACAACTCAAAACTCATGAGGTAAATTATCCTACTCATGATTTGGAGTTAGCCTCTGTCGTCCATGCACTCAAAACGTGGAGACATTACCTTTTGGGAAAGCGTTGTGAAGTGTTCACCGATCATAAGAGTTTGAAGTATATCTTCACCCAGAAGGAAATCAACATGAGACAAAGAAGATGGCTAGAACTTATCAAGGATTACGACTTAAGTTTGCAATACCATCCCGGTAAAGCAAATGTAGTAGCGGATGCTCTAAGTCGTAAGACATTTGTAAATGGCCTTACCAAAGGAGAATTGCCAGATGACTTGTGTAAGCAATTCAAAGAACTCAGATTGGAGATTGTACCAGAAGGACATCTCATGTCCTTAGATGTTTAACCCACTCTATTGGACAAGATCCGAGAAGTCCAGAAGACTGATGAGGAAATTGAAAAGATTAAAGTAAATATTAGTCTAGGAAAGGCTAAGAGTTTTCATGTTGACGAACAGGGTACTTTATGGCACGGGAAACGTATATGTGTTCCACAAGACCCAGAATTGCGGAAACTGATTTTGCAGGAAGGTCACAACTCTCCGTATTCTATTCACCCGGGAAATACCAAGATGTACATGGACATGAAGGAAAGGTTTTGGTGGAACAACCTCAAAAGGGACATCGCCGAACATATTGCTTTGTGTGATGTGTGTAGCAGAGTCAAAGCGGAGCACCAAAAACCAGCAGGTTTGCTTCAACCACTACCTATTCCTGAATGGAAGTGGGAGAATATTGGTATGGATTTCATTACCGGATTACCAAGGACCAGATCAAGGTATGATTCCATATGGGTAGTAGTGGATCGCCTAACAAAAGTGGCTCATTTTATACCCGTGAAGACAACTTATACAAGTGCCAAGTTAGCAAAAATTTACATGAGCAGGATTGTATGCCTTCACGGTGTGCCAAAGAGTATTGTTTCAGATAGAGGAACCCAGTTCACGTCTCACTTTTGGAGACAACTTCATGAATCCTTAGGAACGATATTGGAGTTTAGCACTGCTTTTCATCCTCAAACGGATGGACAAACCGAAAGGACCAACCAAATTCTTGAGGACATGTTGAGGGCCTGTGCTTTAGATTATGGAGCAAGTTGGGATGAAAGTTTGCCTTACGCAGAGTTCTCTTACAATAACAGCCATCAATCTAGTATTGGAATGGCACCGTTTGAGTTACTCTACGGAAGGAAATGTACCACCCCATTATTATGGAATGGTGTGGGAGAAAGAAGCTTATTTGGACCTGATCTTATCAAGGACGCCGAAGAGAAAGTCAAATTGGTTAAGGACAGATTGAAGATAGCACAGTCCCGACAGAAAAGATACGCGGATTCTAAGCGTAGAGAAGTCACCTACGAAGTTGGGGATAGAGCTTACCTCAGGGTATCACCACTCCGTGGAGTGAAAAGATTTGGAGTCAAAGGAAAGTTGGCACCAAGATATGTTGGGCCATTCAAGATTCTAAGTCGCAAGGGAGAAGTTGCATATGAAGTTGAATTGCCAGAATCTCTATCAGCAGTCCATAACGTATTTCATGTGAGTCAGCTTAAGAAATATCACCCAGAAATGGAAGAGTCTTCTTTGAAGGATACCATACCTTTGGAAGAAGTTCAGCTAGAAAGTGACCTCACTTATGAGGAAAAGCCTGTCAAGATACTTGAGACCGCAGAAAGAGTCACAAGGACTAAAACCATCAAGTTTTGTAAAGTACAATGGAACCATCACTCTAAAGAGGAAGCAACATGGGAAAGAGAAGATGATCTTCGGAAAGACCACCCTCACCTATTTGCTAGCCAAACCGAATCTCGAGGGAGAGATTCATCTTAAGGGGGTTAGATTTGTAACATCCCAAAAATCATAGTTTCAAAACTCATTCATATCATCTTTGCATCATTCATCCATTTAGGGTTTTCTCAAAAAATCATTTAGAAACAGAAGTTGGAGCTATGATTTCATGTGGGCATTTTATTCCAAAATGACCATCACCCTTTGAAATGTGAAAGTTTAGATACTTGTTCACTTGCCTCCATGGTAGGAAAGTTTAGGTGAAGCTTTTTACCCAAGTTTTCAAATTTGGAAATGGTTTCAAAATCCTTTTTCAAATATTTGCAAACTAGAGCAAGCCTCTGTTTATTTTGAAACCCAAACTTGACCAAGCCTTGCAAAGTAACCACTGGTTTAAAAAGACTGTTTTTGAATCCACAAAACCCTGCAAAAATTTCCAAGACAGTTTAATTCAAAAGGATTTGAAATTCATATCAAAATCAAACCAGAAAATGAATTCAGGAAAAGAAAAAGGCTTGAACAAAAGAAAAAGGCCACGCGGCCAGAATCTGGCCCAGCAGCCAATCAAGCCCAGCAAGCCCACCCGGGGATTTCTTTTTCTCCTCTCACGCGCGAGCGCACGCACTGAGCCGCTGACAGACGGACCCCACACTCACTTCGCGCACCTCACTGACAAGCGGACCACCTCCACGTCGGCGTCGTCTCCACCCGCACGACCCGTTCATCCCCAAATCAACGCGGGCGTTTCTGGTTTTAATTCGCGGCGTCAATTCGAGTTATTGGCAGAGTGATTCTCGCTCGCAACCAGGCTATAAGAAACCCCTCTGTCCCCTCTCTCTTTTTCCCCAAACCCCAAGCACAGAACGCCCCCAGGCTGCGCGCATTTCTCTCTGCAACCCCGCCGTCTCCGGCGACTACTCCGGCCAATTACGGTGAGTTCTGCGCTTCCCTCTGCCTCTCGTTCTTGCAAACTAGATCAGTGAGCCTCTGCGCTTCTTTTGACACCTTCCGTTTGCCTTCGCATGAACCACAGCGTCGGCAACATCGACGACTGGACCGCCACCGTCTTCTGCACGAACTCCGGCGACCTCCCTCCATAAGTAGCCACTGCCCCTTGCCCTCTGACTGATACGCCTAGAATCTTCATCGTCTTGCGCATCTGACAGTATCCCTATTTTGGCTTAGCACGACGAGGAACCTCGCCAACGTCGACGACTGACCGTGGCTGACGCATTCACGAACTCCGGCGAGGAATCCCCGACAACCCCGTGCGCCCCTTCCCAAGCCATTGCCACCTTGAGCATCAGCAGCCTCCTACGGTTCTGGTAAGCATCTCCTCCCTTCCCCGGGCGATCTAGAACGCCGGCACCGCCACCGACTGACGCGCCGCCGCCTGTCACCGCCGGTAGCGCCGCTCGATTTTGGTTAGGAGATTTTTAGCCGTTAGATCTGAATCCTACGCGTAGAAACACTTCACTTAACGAAGGGGTATGGACAGATCTGAGCCGTGCAGCGTTAGTTAGATCCAACGGCACAGAAGGGTGAACCGGTGCGAACAGGTACGCGCCAGTAATAACGCGACGCATGGCAAGGTTTAAACTAAAAACAGAATTTAAAACCAGATTTAGATTCAAACTTCAAATGCCTATAACTTTTGAATGCCACGTTGGATTTTTGCAAATTTTATACCGTTGGATTCAGTGAAACAAGGCCTTTCTGAATATCCAATTTGTTTATCATATAGTAACAGTTAAAATGATTTTATTTGTGGAACAAGTTTTAGGCTATTTTAGATATAGATTTAATTTGGTAAATGATAATGGGGCCAAATATGTTTAGTTGGCAAACTTGTGACATGTTAAGTTTCTGTAGTCATGAACATACTTGGTAGAATTTTCAAAACTCAACACTTGGTAGATTCTTGCATGCATGCATTCATATTATTTTTGGTTGTATTTAATTGTGTGTAATTGTATGTTTTAATTTCTTGTGTAGATTTTGCTAGTGATTGTGATTGTGAAGAGTGCTACTCTCCACACTACCAAGGCAAGTGATATTTTCATGAATTTTCTATCCTAAGTTTTGTACTTGCATTAGATATTTTTGCTAAAGTATTTGCATGATATTTTGCTTGTTGCTAAGAGGGGAAATCCTAAGTAGAGTGAAATAGTAGAATTGCTAGGGAAATTTTCCTAAGATAAGTTACCATACTTTGCTTAGCCTAGCTTATAGTAAACAAGGGTGGTGAACATCTACTTAGTTTATGTTAAAAATATTCTAAGTCAAGAGACTTATATTTTCTTAATAAAACAACTAAGGCAAATGAACCTCCTGGGTGGAATGGAAAGATTGGGTTATGTTGAGTGGTTACACAAGGCCATGGACTTGGGTTGTGTATCTCACTTGTGGTATGCCACCCAGGCACAAAGGGATTTGGAGGCCAAGTGTTGAGAAAGCTTACAGTGCAACCACTTGGCAATATGGGCTCTGCCATGATCATATAGGTTGCTAGAACTTAGTCACTTGGACAGTTGGTGGTAGATGGGATGATAGGATGGAACGCGTCCATTTGACTAAGGAAAAGCTTCTGAAAGGTCCTGTCTTGGGAAACCAAGTCTGGTGGGGAAAGTGCACAACCTCTGCAGATGCAAAACCTAAGTACTTAGCCTTGTCCAAGGAAATGGACACTTTGAGCATCAAGACATGGAAGCTACAAGAATCTCATCACTCCAACTTCTAAATAA
This sequence comes from Avena sativa, assembly GCA_916181665.1. Classification (NCBI taxonomy): domain Eukaryota; kingdom Viridiplantae; phylum Streptophyta; class Magnoliopsida; order Poales; family Poaceae; genus Avena; species Avena sativa. The sequence continues at coordinate 431,041,489 of OV702284.1, forward strand.
AAATTGGTGGGTGAACAAGGGTGAAGGACCCCAATATCTATTGGTGGTTCCTTGGGAATGTTTTTGACAAAGAAAAACTTAGTGATTTCAACTAATAGGAAAAACCTATTTTCAAGCAAAGCAAGCCAAGCTACACTTAGCCAAAATTCATATAGTAATATAGTCCACTTAAATATAATAAGGTATCACTTGCCAATACTATTCCAAAGTATTGACCCACTGTGGCTGTAACTTGTGATGTTGCAGGTTACTCCGATGATGAATAGGAGTCATGAGTCTACACTCAACATGCTTGCCTGTGGCACATGAAGATGAAGACTTGTGTTTATTTACTCGTTCCTTAAAACTCTTGTATTAGGCCTATGGCCATGAGTTGTAAAAGACTATGTTTTTATCTCTGGAATGAATGTAATAAACGACCTTTGTATCTGTGTACTTCATCTTAAACTGTGGATGCTAGCATTGATCCAGGGACTAGCATTGCAATCACAGGGATCCTATCCTTTATAAAGGAGGGGTCTAACAGTAGATGACTAGGCATGTTGCGCCGCAAATTTTGGCCATCCTCATGCCATGGATGAGGGCCTCGTATTCGGCTTCGTTGTTAGAAGCTCGAAATTTCATTCGGAGGACGTACTTCATCTTGTCGCCCTGTGGGGATGTCAGTATGACTCCGACTCCTGCTCCGGCTTCGCGTTTGGAGCCGTCGAAGTGCATCGTCCATAACTGTGGCATATCCGGTGTATCTGGCAGCTACAGCTCCATCCAGTGGACGAGGAAGTCCGGTAGGACCTGGGACTTGATCGTATGGCGCTTCTCGTAGATTATGTCTAGAGGAGACAGCTCGATGCCCCACAGGGCCACGCGTACTGTGGCCTCTGGGTTGTTCAGGATGTTGTTTATGGGTGCCTCGTTGAAGACCATCACCTGATGCTCCTGGAAGTAGTGGCTCAGTCGACGAGCCGTCATGAACACGCCGTAGGCGAGTTTCTGGTAGTGAGGGTACCTCTGCTTTGTTGGTGTCAATACCTCGCTGAGGTAGTAGATTGGGCGTTGGACCCCATGGGTCTTGCCTTCTTTGGGTCGCTCGACCACCAGCACGGTGCTTACCACCTGGTATGTGGCTGCTATGTATAGCAGTAAAGGCTCGCGTTCCTTTGGCGTGACCAGGACGGGCGAGGTGGAGAGCAGCCTCTTCAGGTCTTCGAATGCGTCATCTGCTTCCGGCGTCCACTCAAATTTTTCTGCTTTGCGTAGCAGTTGATAGAAAGGCAGGGCCTTTTCGCCCATGCGGCTGATGAACCTGCTCAACACCGCGATTCGCCCGGCAAGCTGTTGGACGCCTTTGAGGTTCCTCAGCTTTTCCATGGCCATTATGGCTCGGATTTTCTTCGAGTTCGCCTCGATCCCTCGCTGGGAGATGAAGTAGCCGAGTAGTTGACCAGACGGGATGCCGAAGGCGCACTTTTCCGGATTTAACTTGATCTTGTATCGATCAAGGTTGTCAAACGTCTCGCGGAGATCGTCGATCAGTGTTGTGGCCTCCCTTGTTTTGATTACTATGTCGTCGACATAGACTTGTATGTTGCGGCCGGTTTGGTTCTTTAGGCATGCCTGCATGCATCGCTGGTACCTGGCACCTGAGTTCTTCAGCCCGAAGGGCATTGTGTCATAGCAGAACACTCCGAACGGCGTGATGAATGCCGTTTTTTCTTGATCTTCGACCTTCAGCCGAATCTGATTGTAGCATGAGTAGGCATCGAGGAAGGAGAGTTTCTCGCATCCTGCAGTCGAATCGATGATCTGATCGATCCGAGGGAGAGGGAAGTGATCCTTCGGGCAGTGCTTGTTCAGCGATGTGAAGTCCACGCACATCCGCAGGATGTCCGTATCCTTTTTGGGGACCATTACGGTGTTGGCGAGCCACTCGCTTTCCTTGATCTCCCTGATGAAGTTAGCGTCGAGCAGTCTGTTGACTTTGACTCCGATGGCTTCGGCCCGTGGCCCAGACAATCGTTGGATGGATTGTTTGACGGGCTTGGTATCTAGGAACACATTGAGTGCGTTCTCGGCGAATTCCTTGGGAACTCCTGGCATGTCTGCAGGACACCAGGCGAAGATTTCCCAGCGCTCGCGGAGGAATTCGATGAGCGCGCTTTCCTATGCGGGGCTGAGGTCATTGGCAATCAGCGTCGTCTTGGAGGCGTCCGTCGGGTGGACCTGCACCTTCTTCGTGTTGACTGTCGAGTCGAACGACATGTCAGGTGCGTTTTGCCTCGAGACTAGGGGTGCCCCGTTTTCCGTCACTTCTCGGAGCCTTGTGAGTTCCTCATGCATGCCGAATGACTGGGAGATTCTATTGAAGTCCCTGTCGCAGTGGTCCGATCGGGTGAAGCTCCCGTGGACAGTGATGACGCCTCTGGGTCCTAGCATCTTGAGTAGCAGGTAGGCATAATGCGGTACTGCCAGGAACCTTGCGAATGCCACGCGCCCGAGGATGGCGTGGTATTGTGATTGCCAGTCCACCACTTCGAACTTGAGTTTCTCACACCGAAAGTTGTCAGGCTGGCCGAAGATGACGTCAAGCCATATCTTTCCCAGTGGAAAAATGCCCTTCCCTGGGACGATACCGTGGAACGTTGTGTCGGATTGTTCCAGGTTGCACAGCGGGATCCGCATTGCTGCTAGGGTGCTAGCGAACATCAGATTGATGCCGCTGCCGCCGTCCATGAAGACACGGCTCATATCGAACCCACCGATATGCGCCTCGAGCACCAGGGCAGCATGACCTAGGCGAGGGATCTGGCGGGGGTGATCCGAGCGGCTGAACGTGATGCAGGACTCCGAACCACTGAGGTACTCAGGGATGGCTGGTGGAGCAGTCACGGCCAAGCTGACTTGGCGGCTGATTTTCTTTTGCACCCTCTTTGTTGGGCGCCCTTTTTGGATCATCAGTGATCCCTTCGGCGCGGGGTACCCGTGTCCACCGTTATTCTGCGCCGGTGCGATTGGGTGATTCGAAGGTCCCGCAGGTGGTGGTGGAGGAGCTCTGTGTGCGATCTCACCTGGTGCGGGTGCGTTCCTATACCCAGGGTTTGGGGATTGTTTCCTCATCTGAGACATGCTCTTGCTGAGTTTCTGGAACTCACGACAGTCCTTGAGCATGTGGCTTGCCTTCTTTTTACCATCCTGCTTGTCGATGTAGAAGTGGATGGTGCATGGACCCGACAATTTGTCGTATGCCGAGGGTCCATCATCGCGGCCGTGGCGTTGCCATGACTGTGATGGGCGTCCTCCATCGTGGAAGTTGTTTCCACGGTACCCGCTGCTGTTGCGGTTGCCTTCGCTGCGGCGGTTGGCGTAGCCGGCCGCAACCATGTCAGGTCTGTCGCGATCTTCTCTTGCTACGGCGTTCACGTCGATGGCCGTAGTCATCTTCCTCCTCCGAGTGAGCTCGGTGGACGGAGTCCTCACCATCTACCCACCTGTTGGCGATGTCCATGAGGTGGTCGAGTGTCTTGGGCTTGACGCGCCCAAGTTCTTCCTTGAAGTCCTAGCGTTTGACGCCATCCTTGAAGGCGTCGATCGCTCTCTCCTCAGAGATGTGCGCCACGGAGTTCTTGGTGTTAGACCAGCGTAGTATGTACGAGCGAATGGATTCGCCCGTTCGTTGGGTGCAGGCCCGTAGCTCCTCGATCGAGGCTGGCCTCTTGCTGGTGCCCTTGAAGTTTCGGATGAAACTGTACGCCAGCTCCTCCCAGCTTCGGATGGATCCCGAGGATAGACTACTGAGCCATATCCGGGCTGCACCCGTCAACTGCAGCTGAAGGCATTGTAGGGCGGTGTTCTTGTTTCCACCGTGTAACTTGACGGACGACAGGTGGTCGCTGAGCCACGCCTTGGGGTCATCTGTGCCGTCAAACTTCGGAGTGTCCGAAGGAAGCTTGAAGTTTCATGGCATCCGCGTCCGCCGAACGGATCTGCTAAAGCATCGAGCTCCGCAGAGTTCTCCTTCATCGTCGTCCTCTTCGGATTCGGATGAGCACACGCATTTGGCGCGCGCCTTGTCGATCTTGCGTTGGGTGAGCTCGCTTCGAGCATCGTAGTCGCAGCTACGATGTCGTGAGCTCTTGTGCCGCCGAGGCAGGTCGTGTTCTTCCTTGTCGGATGAGGGTGTAGGACTGCGGTTGAACCTGACCGTAGCCTTCTTTTTTGGCTCCTCAGGGACTTCTCCGTGGAGCGCAGCTCCCACGAGTCCAAGTCCGGCCAGTGCGGAGTTGTGCATGGCCCTCTTTGGGTCCCCCACCGGAGGTAGATGGGACGCGAGGTATGTGGTGGCTGCCGTGATCGCAGCTTGCGACGTCTTCGGGATGACGTTGTCGTTGGCATCCATATCCATGAAGGATGTGTTGAGGGTTCGGGTCACCTCACGATGCACGGCGGGGTCCATGTTCTCTACGCGAGAACGGTGCTTGTTGTTGTGGTTGCCGTGCGAGCTGGAGCCACCCATGGCAGAGAGCGCATCTCGCCGCGCACTGGACTTCGAGGCCGCTTGCTTGCGCTTGTCAAGCACTTCTTGCATCTTCACCTGCTTCTTGTGTTCTTCGACGAGAAGCATGTGGTATGCCATCAGTAGGTCTCGTGAGGCACCCACAGGCAGGATCTTGTTGTCTGCCACGGCTTCACATGCTTGAGCCCATCCTTCCTCGCTGAGGTGGATTATCCGATTGGGATCGGTGTCCTCCTCGTTGGGCGGGGGGGGACTGGTTTCTCCTGTTCTCGCTGTTTCTACCCTGCGGGTTGGGTGCCGGGTTGTGTTCCTGATCCACGTCGCTCTGGATGACTGCAGCGCATTGGTAGCGCTCCTAGATCGGATCGTTGCTGCCGCAGCTTTCGGATCCGGAACCATAGGTCCCTTCCTCCGATGGTGGATCGCACAGATCTGAGTTGCAGCTGCTACTGTCATAGGACTCATCTGTCGATGGCGATGTGCGTAGCACGGGATGCGGAGCCCATGAAGCGGGCCTGATCGATGGCAGGGGCACCCGCTCTGGGAGGCGGAGAGTGCCGGTTTGCCCCACCTGGAAGCGGAAGCTCCCGAACAGGATCTCGAGCCCGTCGCTAACGGGCTCGAAGTCCTTCAGAGTGGCTGGCGAGTGGGCGGTGAAGTCGAGAGCGCCGAAGAGGAGATGGCTCTCCATCGCCGAGGAGTTGTAGATCGCTTTGGTTGGGACCCGTCACGACCGCACAATCAGTGCCCCCAGTTCCCACAGACGGCGCCAATTGACCAGGTTTGATCTCGTCAATGCCTATTGTGATGAGCTTGGGTTTTGGAGAAGATGGGGATGCTGGAGATCACGGAACGGTTAGCAAACAAGCAACACGGGGACATGAGGTTTACCTAGGTTCAGGCCCCCGGAGGGAAAACCCTACTCCTGCTTGTCTGCTCTTGATTACGACGGAACCGAAAGTTACAGAGGTGCGCAGATGCAATCTGGCGTGGAGGTGTGTATGCGGTGGTATGAAGTGCCCTCCTCGTCGTGCCCTCCTAGCCTTTATATAGAGATAGGCAGGTCTCAGGCACAGATCGAGTCGGTTATAGTTTTTAGGGTTTGCCCCTTTGAATATTCTATCTATTCTAGTCTTGCTCTCCAAGGATCCGAAGGTGTCATAGGCCCGGGCCACCCGAAAGTCTTTATGGGCCGGCGCATATTCTCGTGGGCCTTTCTTGGGCTGGACCAGATATGCTAAGGTCGTGTACCCGTAGGGTATAACCTTGTCAGTGGAGATGCCTAACTCTTTTGTCCGTGTTTCATGTTCGTCTGTGTGTTGGAGGCGGACACCTACGACACCGCACAACGTGATACGTGTGTAGGTGAGGTAGAACGCATCAGGCTGAAAATATTGTATAATAAAAAAGTGTTCTTTCAATTATCACATTGTATCATGTGGTGTGATGGTGAGCTTGAATTTCTTTGGTAGCTTTGGTCACGAGTTTGAATCTCTGCATTGCTACTAGTTATTTTATTATTTGTATAACTACTGACAGGTTGGGCCTGCCTGTCAGTCCATGCCACATGTCAACTCATGTTGATGAATTCAGTCAAAATTCAGAAATATGATTGAATTGGATTAAAATGCTCTCGAGTTATAAGTTGTGGGACTCATTTGTTCGCTTTGCAAGCTATGAGACTAAAATGCTCTTACGATGCAAGTTGTGAGACTAAATATATATATACCTTTTTTTTATCCGGACCACTGCATTTTTGAAGCAAAATTGAAGCCCGTTTGCAGGAAACGGATGGGCTATCTTCCCTTGACCGCCCTCGTCCCACGTGGCAGCCACCCCAGTATCCCACCTACACAGGTATTTCCTCTCCTTCCTCCGACAACCGTTGTCACCCATCTCGCCTCGCCGTCACTGCCCATCTCGCGCCACCGTCGCCTTCCCCGCATCCAGTGAACCTCCTGGCCCACTGAATGGTCATGCCGCTGGAGCCGCGCACGTCACGTACGTCCGTGCGGACAGGTTGGGTTGTGCCGGTGGAGATGTCCTTAGTTTAAACGACTGACCTTTTCTGTCCTCCTTGCCCCCGTAAACGATTGATTCGGTGTCCGATTTGGAGTAGCCAGTTGAGAGATGTCCTAAGAATGCTTCCTCCCGCTCCTCTGTTCGTCGACACTCAGGTCCTACCCATGACTTCATCTTCTCAACAATCGTGGCAGAGGAATGGCTGAACCTGAAGAATGCAATAGTGCCCACACCTTGCAAAACCGGTGGAGCGCTGGTTCCCACCGGATCCTGCCATCCTGGTTGGTGCAAGGCGGACGTTGATGGCGCTTACCTATCGGCGGATTGTGACGGCGGAAGTGGTGTGGTTCTACGAGATCACAATGGGAGGTATACTGCTGGAGCAGCCCATTTTTTTCCTCATGTCACAGACGCTGAAGGTGCCGAGCTGCTGCCATGCCGAATTGCCGATGGGCTCTAATGTTGGCAAGGGAGATGCAGTTACAGAGGATGGTTCTAGAAACCGATAATAGTACTGTACAAGTATTCCAACAAAGCTAAGACTAGTCACAATAGAAAGTAGCGTATAGTAGTATTATGCATATAATACTAGTATATGATATCATCTTCACAATGCATAGTATCATGTAGTAGTATCATAGTCTTAGTATATTTATTGTTTTGAATCTTAATATAAATTTGTGTGCAAGATTTATTTGGGATTAGTTTTTCTAGGTCTATGTGCTATGATACCGTATCTACTTATGATACCAACACAATCTCTTTCATCATTAATTGCAGTGACACATAAGCATTTTGCATACATGTGGTACATGATACTACCTATGATACCCCATTAGGGCTAGTCTAAAGAAGGATGATCAGGACCAATCTCTACACGGTCCGTTGATTTAAGAAATCAAGTAAATCCTTGGAAGCTTCGATGATTTCATGGTTAAGTCGTCGACTAGCCAAGGAAGGCTGTATGAATAAATTAGCAAATCGTGGTTGCATGTACCACCAATGTTAATTGTAAACAGGATAAACCTGGATCTGTTGAATGCCTAATATAAACGCAGCAAGTTTTTCCCAAAAAACAACAACAATTGTAGCATACCACGAATAAAAGAATCGGCACCTTCTAGAAGTAGTAAAAGAAATGACATCTCGTAACCAGCGCCTTGGAATTACTGGACATGCAGCTGCTGCCACTTGTCTGTTAGTAGTACTAGTAATTATGGCGCGGCGACACGCCGCGTCCGTGGCTTGTACTCATTTTTGTATACGGCTTGGTTCGAAGCTGGTGTGATTCTGAGTAGTTGATACATGCTAGACAATGCGAATGATATAAGAGAAATAGTAGGTATATCCACATTGGACAGAATGGTAGATTACAAATACAACGCCGATGCATGTTCTTTGTTGAATCTAGACAGATTACACCGGTATAAAGACTACATTACTTTACATAAAGAGGAGAGCCTCGGAATCTAGTCTATTTTACTTGTAATTCGATTTGACCATGTGCCGATGATCTGGATCAAGCGCCTGTGCTTGTTCAGTAGATGCAGGCTTCCTCTTTGGTGTTGCAAGGGCGAGAATGGCTTTGGTGATGAAGGGGACATCGACTCCGATGACCAAATTTAAGATATAACAATACAATAGAACAGGGGGAAAAGCGTTGTATTCACGGTGGTAGGCCTCCATGGAACGGATATCTTGATATAGACTATTTGTCTCGCCGCTCTTTTTAACTGGTACACAGGCTAGTTTGATAGTCAGCTTGGTCCAAGCGTCTGAGCAACTTCCACTAACTGGACACTTCTAGTAGCAAGATTACACAAGCACCTAAAGTGCAATCTCTGTTGAGGAACCTGAGAAGTAGCTTAGCTAAAAAATACGCTTTTTAATTCAGGTGCCTAGCAACTTGGAAGATGTTGTGGGGATTGAATCTGCTGTTGCTAGTGCTGGATGCCAATACGGGGCGAGCTCCCAATGCCTAAGATCGTGGATGATGTCGTTGGCTGCTGCTGCCCGCGATAAGAGTAATCTATGAACATACCTGCATACTATATTTGAAGGCGATCTGCTACCATAACAACCAACAGGAGACCAAACGTCTTAGCTTGAAGCACTGAAGAAACCGGCAGATAAATTGCTGCGATGTTTGTTTTGGTTCAATCTGAATTCTCCATCTGGAATACTTGCTTGACTATTGTTCCTGGGGTAACTTGACATGTTGTTGTGGATTGTATTTTTCCATTTGCTGCAAAAGTAAGAGTTCGAAATTAGTATGTTCAATCATGTTAAGATATGTACCATTTGCTTCAAGCCAATTTTAAAGTCTGAACTGACAACACATGACAATACAGTGCTCTACTTGGTCGGGAATAGTTCCTTAGATGCCTTTTAATTTTCATAGGTTCTAATGCAGATAGAGAAAAGATAGCGAGTTGGTATTATTACTGTTATTCCACCGATATGAAGTTGTACAGCTGGTATGAAAGTGTACCTTTTTTAGCTGCTGCACCCGATGGGCTTGAATTTCCCCTGTTCTTGTCTCTGCTATTGAGTTTATTTCCTTGCACCTGAAACTCTGAAAGATCATAATATGTTACATAACTTGTTCCTACAAAATGCAATATAATTCGAGAAAATTCATATAAGTTGACCTCTCCTAGTTCTGAATGTGTTGTTTCTGTAATTTCTTTGATGGGGTCTGAATGTGTTGTTTTTGTAATATCTTTGATGGGCGTACCCTATGGGTTATTATCAGTGCCCAGTGGTAGCTATGGTGAGTGGGCCATACTATGTTCAGCGTGTGGTGCTCGCAAGAATTAAGATGACATCTTTGCCGTGAGTGTGACACAATGCTATCCAAAGATCATGAATTTGCTAACCACCATTTTGTTTTCATTGTTAGGCTCGATGTTCGTTGCATTAACAGAGTTTTATCCATCATCTAATGAAAGTGTTATTATTTATGTTCAGATCAAGGCAAAGTAGGTCTGCTCGGGAAGTCTTGATCTAGAATAAACACGATTATCCGGTGGACCAACTGACAGAAGCAGCAAGGACTATGCAGCTACCAGCTCGTAAAGATATAATAATTAACATCCCATAAAAATGTTTTCCCTATAGGCATGCACCACCATGGCCTGACATAGAATAAACTACTCCAAATGAACTAACGACCACTGCTATCATCTGATTGTAGATGGCAAGCTGGTCCTGGTTAAATAATTCACAGAGAAGATAATTTCCCCTTAAAATACTTTTGACTTATTGTTGCTCTTCCAAATTGTTTGGAGGCCCTAGGTTGGTTCGTCTCCTCCTCCTGTTTACGCAATTCTCTATCTTCGTTTGTGGTCATCTTAGGCGAAAGGATAGGTATCAATTTTGTGGAGGGGCGTCTGCGAAAGGGCGATAACCCCTTTTCCATTTGAAGTAGGGAGGGGGTGATCGATCTTTTTTTGAATCAGGCTATCTATTGCCTAGCAGTTCTCAAGTAAGAATGGACTTCGTATTGAAAGATGACTAAATGTCCCCATTCTTGCCGAACAAAGATGGAAGTTATTGCAAATTTGATTTGCAAATATTCATTGGACGTCACTTTCCATATATCACCTAATGATAAACACCGCGGGGTTGAATCGATAAATCACAGTGGAGATAAAAAAAAGAGTGAATTCCACTTTTTACCCCCTAGTTATGCATTTGTGACACTAATTACCCTATTTAGTGGAACTAAAACTGAAATATCTCATTTAAGAGCCTCTAAACACGTTTTTATCCCAATTTAGCACTTTGCTTGTTTTTTTTACACAGAGCCGGCATGTTACACCATGGTGACACGGTAAAATATGTAAAGATCAAAGAGCATGATCGACAATCATGTTCATACTTCCTGTATCCATATTTTCAATTCCTCCTCGTCGTCTTGATATATTTAAACTCCATTCAACACCTTACACCTTGCCCAATAGACACACATCAGAAAATGAGGGTTCAAAACTTCTAAAAAGGGTAATTCAAACAATTTTTGACTCAACGGGGTAATTAGTGTCACAAATGCATAACTAGGGGGTAAAAAGTGGAATTCACTCTAAAAAAAAATAGGTTCCATCATATGCGAGCTTTGCTTAGTGAAAGCAAGCAGCACTCTATGAAGCTGAAATCATTATACATACTGGTAAAGTGAGTAAATATTACCTGTTCAAACAATCAGCCTTAGGTAAATATCATCCAAAGGTTGCGGGAAAAAATAACATGCCCAATAATTATACTCAAGTACTCAACAGACCAGGCTCATTTGATACTTCATCGAAGGGAAATGAAACATACCTAATAATTAATCCTAAATCACTCATGTATTATGCATCTTCTTCTGTTGCAGCGGCAGTCATCAACAACTGGGTGGGAACCTTGAAGGACTCGAAAGCACGGAGCAGCAACAGCCCCGGGCGTACCCTGACCCAACAGGCAGAGTCTAAGCAGCCAGACCTGCATGTACACTAACATTCTCGAGGTCTGAGATCACTAAATTATTTTTCTGTACGCCACACAGAAATACTAAAAACATTATCCAGGTCTTAAATCACCAAATTTACTTTGCACATGCCACATAGAAGCAGTGAAAAATGAAGTGTCGGAGGAAAACAAAACTCACCAGATCCAAATGAAGCCTAGCCTGATTAGCCTAGAGAAATTATCATTCACCGCTAGAGCCCTATACCCACCGCCGCCACTGCCGTCGTCAATCTATAACTCCTGCCAATCCTCCTCTTTAGTCTGCAGTCCCCCCGCTGGACCTGATCCTGGGAGATAGAGAATTCTGCGGGCTGCAGAAGGTCCTCCATGGGGAGCAACAGATCAGCACACGTGTCACACCCCTTGCCGCCGGTGAGGATCGGGGCGTGAGCACACGAACGATACAAGGAGAATTCAGATCCCGAAGAGAGAAAGTAGAACACGGAAGAGTAGAGAGGACTCTGAATATTCAGTCATTCATTTCTTGCCTATTCATTTGTCCTTACAGCTCATATATAACACAGGTCTCCAGCACACACACCAGCCCGTGGCTCACATTAACGCACACCAACCCTTACGCCTTTGAATACACTTCTCTGTATCGAAGGCGTACCACCAGTTTACGTCTTGCCTGTAGCTTCAGACGATATGTCTAGCACCGGTGTTACACTGCCCCCCTCTGGAGCAGGTGCTTGCCCCCAAGCACTGAAGTCAGGAAAGCGAGCCTTGAGCACTGTGATGTCTTCCCATGTGGCCGCTTCGGGATCAATGTTCTTCCATTTGATTAGTCCCTGGGGAATCGCCGTGCTCCCTTTCTTCACCAGGCGCCGATCAATGATAGCCTCTGGCACAGCATCCACAATGTCCAACTCTGCTATCTTGGGTAACTCGTGGAACACAGGAGTATGATCTGGCACAAACTCCTTGAGCTGTGAAACATGAAAAACAGGGTGAATTTCACTTGAAGCTGGTAGCGCCAATCGATACGCCAACGTCCCAACACGTTCTAGAATCTCATAGGGCCCGAAGAACTTGAACGCAAGCTTGGGGCAAGGTCTGTTGACCACCGAAGATTGCGCGTATGGCTGCAATTTCAGAAAAACCTTGTCACCAACACTAAACTCTTTTTCCGAGCGGTGACGGTCAGCCTGCATCTTCATCCTATTCTGCGCATTCGCCAGGTGCAACTTGAGGCGATCCAACTGGCCTTGTCGATCCCGCAATATCAACTCAGCCTCAGACAGATTGTCTTCCTCCAGCATAGGCATGGCACCAAGATTTGGCTCACAGCCATACAATGCCTTGAATGGAGACGAGTCAATGGCAGAGTGGTATGATGAGTTATACCAGAATTCCGCCAGCGACAACCAGCGCCGCCACTGCTTCGGCGTGTCATGGACAAAACAACGAAGAAACATTTCCACACACTGGTTCACTCGCTCACTTTGACCGTCCGTCTGGGGATGATATGCGGTGGTAAACTGCGACTTAGTACCCAGTGAGGAGAACAGCTCCTTCCACAGTCGACTGATGAAAATCCGATCTCTGTCAGATACAATGGACAAGGGGACCCCATGCAGCTTGACCACCGAGTCCAGGAACGCTTGCGCCACTGACGCTGCATTGAAAGGGTGTTTGAGAGGTACAAAATGCGCGTACTTGGTAAGCCTATCGACCACCACCATAATGACATTGGCACCTCCCGATAGCGGCAGTCCCTCGATAAAGTCCATCGTCAACTCCCTCCAAATTCCAGTAGGTATTGGAAGGGGTTTAAGGAGACCAGCGGGTTTGTTGTGGATATGCTTCGCTTGCTGGCAAGTAGAACACTGTCGGACAAAGTCATCGACCTCGGTCTTCATTCCTTGCCATGAGAACAGTCTTTTCAAGCGTTTGTAGGTGACCAGGACCCCGGAATGGCCCCCAATTGCACTGTTGTGAAAAGCATTGATTAGTTTGGTGTGCAATGCCGAGTTTGCCCCCACCCAAACCTTTCCATGTACCTTTATCAACCCGTGATGGAGTTCAAATCCTTGTTCATCTGGGCTTTGAATTGCTAAGGCTCTCAACTTGTCCTGGGCAAATGAATCAGTGACATAAGAGTTGAGTACTTCCTGTAGCCACATAGGACGCACCTCTGACATAGCTTGGAGCTGAAAAACCTGCCCTACACGGGACAATGCATCAGCAGCAGAGTTATCCACTCCTTTCTTGTATAGAATCCTAAACTGCAGCCCCATCAGCCGAGCCATGGCTTTTCGTTGCATTGGAGAATGTAAATTTTGTTCTTCTAGATAAGTGAGGCTATGGTGATCGGTTTTGATCAAGAATTCTCCTCTCTGCAAATACGGGCGCCACCTCTCGACCGCCATAATTAGTGCAAGAAACTCCTTTTCGTATATTGATAGAGCCCTATGCTGCACACTCAAGGATTTACTTAGGAATGCTAATGGATGACCTTCCTGCATGAGCACTGCACCAATTCCCGTGTCACATGCGTCTGTTTCAACCACAAATTGCTTTTGAAAGTCCGGTAATGCTAGCACCGGAGTGGTCACCATGGCAGATTTCAGTTGCAGAAAAGCAAGTTCAGCTTCTTCTGTCCATTCAAAGCCTTTTTTCTTCAGCAAGTTCGTAAGTGGCTTTGCCATAAGCCCATATCCTCTAACAAATTTACGATAGTAACCTGTCAGGCCTAGGAAACCACGTAATTCTGTGACAGTAGTTGGTCTGGGCCAGTCCTGCATTGCTTTTGTCTTGCAAGGGTCCGTGGACACACCTGCAGCTGACACTATGTGGCCTAAGTACTCAAGCGCGGTTTGTGCAAACGAGCACTTGGACGGCTTCACATAGAATTGATTTTCGCTGAGCAGTTGCAGAACAGTCGCCAAGTGTACGGCATGTTCCTCCAATGACGCACTATATATCAGTATGTCATCCATGAAAACAAGTGCGAATTTTCGGAGACATGTGCTGAGAACAGAGTTCATCACACACTGAAACGTTGCCGGGGCATTGGACAACCCGAACGGCATTACCCGGAATTGGTAGTGGCCTTGATGCGTTTTAAAAGCTGTCTTCTCCTCATCCTCACTGCGCATCCGTATCTGGTGATACCCGGATCGCAAATCAAGCTTGGAGAATATGCGAGCCCCCGCGAGTTCATCTAGAAGCTCATCGATCACTGGCATGGGAAAAATGTTCTTGATCGTGAGTTCATTCAGTCAACGATAATCAATGCAGAACCTCCATTCCCCATCTTTCTTCTGGACCAAAAGCACCGGAGACGCGAACGGGCTCATACTGGGTACAATGACACCTGACTTCAGCATGGCCGTGATCTGCCGCTCTATTTCGTCTTTGTGCAACGGAGAATATCTATATGGTCGTGCATTGACCGGTGTGGAATTGGGCCGGAGAGCAATGGCATGATCGTATTCACGGTGTGGTGGCAGCCCTTGTGGCTCTGCAAAAATTGGTGCAAACTGATCGAGAACAGACTGAATTTGTGGGGGTACATCTTGGTGCGATGTCCCTGTATCTGCCTGCTCTAGTACGGCAACAGCCCACACATCATTTCCCTTTGTCCACTTCATGAATTGTTCCACAGGCAATTCTTTCAAGTGAACTTGTTCTTTGGGTTGGATGCCTTTCAGTGTAACGGATTGTCCATTATAATCAAATTTCAGTGTTTTAGTGACCCAGCTGCAGCGCATCTCTCCACACTGCTGAAGCCAATCAACACCCAAGATGGCATCATAAGCACCCAACGGTAAGACTCTCATGTCAGTTGCAAAAGTGTGCCCTTGTGCCCACCAAGATAGGTGTGGCACCATCTGATTGCAAGACAGAGTTTGTCCATTTGCAACTTTAACCGAAATAGCCGGTATGGAAATTGTCTGACAGTTCAGGCGTTTCACAAAGTCAGTATTAATAAAAGTACTGCTACTGCCCGAGTCCACCAAAATAAGCATTACTTGATTCTGTACTAGCGCCCGAATACGAATTGTGCCCTCAGCTTGTGACCCTGAGATGGCATTGATGGACAAGGACAACTCCTGAGCATTGGCCATGTCCTGTAGTTCCAGCAGTTCAAGTACCTCCTCTGAGATTTCTGCCTGATGTTCATTTACAGAGAGGACATTCAGTTCAGACTTCTTTGTGCACTGGTGTTGTGGGTCGTACTTCTCTCCACAACGGAAACACAGACCGTTAGCTCGCCGATAGTCTCGTAGCTGCCGGTCTTTCCACATATCCCTTGGCCAAATTTCAGAGCTGGGCGAGCAACTTCATGGCGCACAGGTACAGGTTCAGCTCGCTGCAGAGCCAGTTGTCTGCCGGCCCAAGGTTTATGATGTGTCTGTAGGTCTTGCTGCACATGTGCCAAGAGCATAGCACGATCGAGTGTCTCTGGAATTTGGGAGGCAACTGGAAGACGAATTTCAGTCTTCAAACCCTTGAGGAATTGCGACACAAAAAACGTCTCATCGTAATGAGGATTATGCCTAGATATCTTGAAAACTAATTCCTGAAACTTTGAGCAGTATTCGTCCACAATACTCGTCTGCTTCAGAGCCAGTAATTCATCCATGAACTGTCTGTAATCATGCACACCAAACTTGGCCTCCACTGCAGTAATGAACTCCGGCCAGCCATGCACCGTGTGCTTGAGCTTGTAAGCCTGAAACCAATGTGCCGCGTTTCCCTCCAAATGCATGGTCGCAGCCGTGAGCCACATGGTCGAGTGAATATTGCACACTCTGAAATAATCCAGGCATTTGTCCCGCCAAATCCGAGGAAACTCACCATCGAACCGTGGGAACGACATCTTGATCGGAATTCTGCCGCCCCCTGTATTGTCGCCACCGCATCCTGCATCCCAGCCTTGCGCCATCTCTGCCTGCACGCCACCGGGCCGCGGTGTGCGGCACGTGGGGTCAAGAAGTGTTATCCCTGCTTGCCGTCCTGGGTCTGGAGGACGAGTAGAGGACGGGGCTCCAGGATGAAATCCCCCTCCCGGTGGCGCTCCTCGACAGCCGCTCACCGAGCCTGGACGCGCGATCCCCTTCCCAACCGCACGCGAGGGCTCCAGGTCAACCTCCTCCTCCTCCTCGACCGATGGAACCTTGGAGCCGCACAGACGCGCCACCGCCTGCGCTGTGGCCGCCATATGCTGCGCCATCACCTCCTGCCGCCGCTCGATCGCGTCCATGACGCGGGTGTGGTCGGACACGGCCCTGGAGTGGAGATCTAGCTGCGACGCCACTTGCTGGTAGGCTGTGTCCAGCAAACCCATGCGCGCGTCCATGGAACCCATCTGCGCATGGACAAGGTCCAGGCTCTCCCGAATCGCCGCCAAGGATCCCTCTGCTCGTTCAGCCGCTTCCCCCATGGCCGTGAGGACAAATTGGGTTTGCGGTGAAGGTTTTGAGGGCGCCGTCGCGGAAGATTGTGTGATCCAACAAACCAACGTCCGGTATTACGGGATTTCAGGGACAGAATCGACCGAAATCAAACTCCGGCACCGAATTCGCCAACCATCTGAAGGGATTTTACAGCTGAAGATCAACACTCACCAGCGATCGAACGTACCTCTGATACCAACTGTCACACCCCTTGCCGCCGGTGAGGATCGGGGCGTGAGCACACGAACGATACAAGGAGAATTCAGATCCCGAAGAGAGAAAGTAGAACACGGAAGAGTAGAGAGGACTCTGAATATTCAGTCATTCATTTCTTGCCTATTCATTTGTCCTTACAGCTCATATATAACACAGGTCTCCAGCACACACACCAGCCCGTGGCTCACATTAACGCACACCAACCCTTACGCCTTTGAATACACTTCTCTGTATCGAAGGCGTACCACCAGTTTACGTCTTGCCTGTAGCTTCAAACGATATGTCTAGCACCAGTGTTACAACACGTCCAAGGCCTTTGTTCACAACCTCGATGGGCTGGTTGACCAGGCCGTCGAGGAGCGGCGCACAACCTGCTGCCTAGAGGATGAGTAGAGGCATGGGGGGGAGTTGACGATAGGCGATGAAGAAAGGAAAGAGAAGAAGTGGCAAGCTGTGGAGGGAGGGTCTCCCCCATTTTCTGCGCCGCGTCAAGGAAGAGGCGTGGGGGATCTGGAGCCTTCGAAGGCCACGGGCGGCAAGAGAAGGAAGGAGAAGAACCGAGAGGGAAGAAGTGGAGGTAGGTCCGGCTATAGATATTTCAGGCGGCTACGAATGGGACACCGAGAAAATCATCCACCGGAAATCGTGGAACCAACGACCGTGGGCGGGCGCGGTACTGTAGATGAGCGATCTACAGTACCAATAGCTGATTTGGCTCCCTAAGCAATCGCTGAAAGCGTTGTCTTTCATATATGTAGTTATTCCTTTTCCTGATAAAATTTGCACCATTCATGTACAGACATAAAGTGGTTATGCTACATTATGCCAGTTAAACGTCCATACCAAAACATCACACATTCACATGCCAGAGGGGACGTGTGCTAGCAGAACCTGTATACCAAAACATCACACGAGAAATACAAAGAATACATTCACATGTCAGGGAAAGGGGTGTGCTGCACCAGGCCATGGGGCATAATGATACTACCGAATTCAACTGCATAACAAGTTTCTTCCTCAATCTTCTTCACGAAGCGGGTAGAGGCGCAGAGAAGGGGCCTACTCCCTACTTGGCAAAGAAATGCCCCCAAATATTGGCACAACCAACAACGGGTGTGGTGCCAAACATAATCCTAACATATGTATTGTTCTCTGGGAATGTAAACTATATAATCACAACTATGCACAATTGTTAGAACGACAAAAAGAAAGGAAACTCCATCTAGGAAAAAGGGAGAGCGGACACAGCTACGAGGGCGTGCAACTTATCCTTCATATAAGTGCTGCACCACTGTTTGCAAATGCTCAGGGGTATATATGTCTCCCGCCACTGACTGCAAGCATGAACAAAATAGTCCCGAACTTGAATAGTTCTCGAGAGAGCTACTGTAGTCTGGCAAGAGGCAATCATGTATACGATCTTTCAGTTCCTGCCGTAGGACAACATCAGGAACCTTCCAAGTTTTCTGACGATCAAAAGTCTTGTTGAATTTTGCAGTAAATGCAACCAATGATGGTCGTGGACTGCCCCACCAATGGTTGCGAGTCAAACACGACTTGGCTGGAGCACAAGCCTCTTTTGTATAACTCTCAATCCAGTTCTTGCAGAGTAACTTGAACTCATCATCATGCTGCTCAATAATCTGCCTGTCAGATAGCAATTCATCTAACAGACCATCTGTCTTTCTATTGAAATGCTCTGTGTTATTTAACAGGAAAATGTATTGCCACGGCAGATCCGCACGGTATATGTTCGAATGTTCAGTGAGCACAGATTTCCAGCAGGTAATCACATCATACAAAAGATAGCCAAATGAGTTGGAGTTATCACCAGGGGCAAGAGTGGACTGAACCAAAATTCTGTGACTGCTGAAGTATCTCATTGAGCGTATGAGGAAACATGTCATCGGATGAATGGCAACATCCTGATGCTTTTCCATATTGGACTGTATAAAGTGCTTGATATGGTCAATTAATTCCCTGAAAGCCTCCCTCATGTTGCATACAATATTGGAAAAGAAGTCATCAGATTCACTGGAAGGGAACTTCTGTATAAGAGGAAGGACATCCATAAGTGCCTCATAGGCAAGAAGCATAGGGCAAATATGAGCGGCAGACCACTCTGTCTTGCTAAGACAAAGTGTAATCTCCAAGAGCTTCTTGATAGCGCACTTTGCAAACAGCGCAAAGTAGCCTATTTTTAACTCCTCAAATGGTCGACCCTGCTCACATAACTGCTGTTGCATCAAACAGAGGACTTGGGTGTTGATTTTCAACATTATGATCAATCCTTCTGTACACTCAGAAGGATCCATAAAGGTCACTTTGCTTCCACGAAGAATCCGAGGGATGTCCGGTTCATAGAAAGAACTGTTACATAAGCAAGAGTGAGTTTGAAACTTTTGAGTAAAAATATTTTAACAAATTATGAAACATTTGAGGAGCCAGTGTTCTGGCATTGCAAGACAATATATCTTTAGAGAGACTTAGAGAGACCATTTGGACCCTTGCAGAGTACCACAGAATTTACAAGATGATATCCTAACTTACAGGACTCCTTAACGTCTGCTTCCAGATTGGAATTGGAACTGAAATTTAAGCAACAAGACTTGTATATCCAAATCATAAAAATGCTTGCAAAGGATCCAGGATATTACTCAGCTGAACCAATTTTATATTGGCATGTTTAGTCATCTTTTTTTCCATGATAAACATTACATGATATATCTAAAAAATTATTATATCATTAAAACAATAAAAAAACAATGGGAGATTCATTAGTCTGACAATATTCCAATGGTGGAGATTGACCACCTAATGTCAACACGTAGGATTTAGGAAGATGGACCCCGGTGATTCATATCCGGTGCTAAACTCTACGTGATGCAATTGATTTCTACAAGAGGGTGCAATCGATTTGTGACAGGCATAATCACGTGTACAAGAAAAACACCGACCTTAGAAATAAAAAAATAAAAATTTCTGGCATGCAAACTGAGAACAATACAATTATGATGAAAGGAAATAAATGAGAGCCATATCTATGTACTTAGCAACAATATGAAAGTTTGGAATCTACAAAACTTTGTGTGTACAGTCAGAACGCAAAGGAGCTGAAACGACAATCCTATAATTTTCCAGATTAGGCTTTGAGTTTGCTACCAAGGATACTATACGAGAAGAAAAAGAGCGACAATGCTTGGGTATATAGTCGTATTTCTGACTTTTCAAGTGATTAATATTTCTGTCTTTTAAGTCATTAAGCTTCAAATTTGCATGTCATTAAACTACTCATCAAGATTAAGCCAGTGGAGTCCCTGGAAACTTCAGATATCCATGAGATCAGAACTCTAATACCAGAGTAAGTGTATACGCCATCTTTAATTCTTAATTGAACAGTAAAGACTATTTTCCTTCATTAATAAGATTATCACAGACTAACTTAAAGAACTTTTTAGGTGTGATAAGAGTATTGGTAACATTTTGGGGAAAGCACTAATTTTTTGTTCATAAAAAAGATTATCTAACCGGTGAATACTCACGCCAAACCACCAAGACAACACTGGTATAAAAACTCCATGTCCACAAGGAAACTATCCAGCAGCCGAGGAAGAAAACTATCCATACTGCTTGAACACCCACTGGAGTGTTTGCTCAGATCATCCATATCAGAGTAACCAAAGATGGGCATTATCAACAATCATTTGAACCGTTAGGATGTGCAGGACCGATGGACCAGAACATGTATTAGAATGAGAAGCGAAAAATGGCCAAGTCATACACATGTAATCGAAGGCGATAATGCAAATAGCTTATGTCGTATGAAGCTTCAAGAATTGCTACAAAAGTGTGTTGAAGAACTTATGCAGAATGTCTATCCAACGGAAACATCCCTAAAAACTCTGAGGCAATCAAATGGCAAACAACTCAACAATATAAGGAAATAAAAATTCTCTGTGCAGCTCCAAGTACAAATATATGTTAAAGTCTAGCAGCACAAGTTCTATTGTATCCATACAAATATTCTAATTTCAAATGTGCTTCAAGTTATTCATGATTGGTGTAGTCGAGTGTGGAGCAACAATTCAGGTCCACAGCTAAAGATATGGGCATACCAAATTGCAAAAAACAAAACATAGTAGCCATTCCTTCTTGACTATGTAGAGTCCAAGACATTATTTACGCGTATCATTTCCATGCTAGCTTTATTAAGAACACATGTAATCACTACCGAGGACCTGAATTGTGGACCTGAAATTTGGTTGCAATATTCTACAAAGAAAGTTGATAAAGTAATTTATGGAACTACACATATTCCACACAGAACAGGGGCTATATGCCATGATTTTTTTCTTCTGGAGGATAATAAGAATGTGGAGATAGAGAGCATGACGCAAGAGGAAGAAGGGGTTCATCACTGTGTCTCCACCATTGGCAAAGCTAACAGGAGAAATTGCATGCATGCCACACAGCTCATATTCTACTTCAGGAACGACGCCATGCATCCACACGGCCACGCTATGGATTAGATGACACCACCAAAAGAGGCACAATCGGATAAAATAAATTGAGAAAAAGAGCTGAAGTTTGACGCAGCGGAAGATATAGCAGCGCATCTAGGTGTGAGCCACACTGCTAGTTTCAACAAACAGCAAAAGTTCGCAGTCATAGATCAATTTTCAGCACAAGTTAGATCAGCCCGAGTACTCAACAATACTTCACCATTGAAAAGACAACATATATGATTGCTAGCATGCCTATGATAATATTGTGAACAGTCAACAGTCACAAATATTTGAGGTTAGATCAAAGAACATATTCTTTTAGGATAAGCACGAAGAGCTATTCAGCCATTTTAAAACTAAAAAACAAGGTTAGCAAAACTAAGCACAAGTTATGCCTCCTGAAACAAATCCATACATGCATTACTTGTTAACCGTCAATTTGCAGGCAATATAATACACGAAATTTATTTACTAGTTAGTATTTCCCCTCTGCTACCCTGATAATACCAATTTCATGTTTGTCTGACCCGAAGTTTCTGCTTTATTGTTTCAAAGACATAATTTCTAGTTTGGTTATTCCCTTCCCAAGAGTTGAGAACTTGAGATGATCTATTTGGGAGTTTCAGAAGAGAAGACATATGCTCACTAAGAGGTCAATGATGTGTGGCCATAACGAGAATGAAGGATTAGGTGCTTCTAATTTGAGGACTAAATTGTAACTATTTCAGTGACTCTCCGATCGTTGGGCCTTGGAGAACACAACTGTTACAATATTAATGTAACATCAGTTATTCATTGGGCAGCTCTGATGAACACAAGCATGAAAGAGATTTGGAAAAAATGTACAAAATGTCAATGTAGTCTTGTGGCAAACAGTGCAGGACAACATTCAAAACAGGGGATAATTATGGCATTATGGAAGGAACATGGGAAAGTTTTATCTTGACAATCTCTACGTCAGCTGAAACTCTTGGCTTTTAAGCTGTGTTATACAATGGCGGTACCAGTCTGTTCTATCAACATACTCATACTTCCTTCCTTGAGCTTTAAACTATTTGCCACTCCCAAACAAATGCAATTCATATAATGCTACTCATGTCTGAATCACGACAAAAGTCATGTATTGCATCGCAGTGTCATAACAGTAAGAAAGAAAAACAAATACTTGATGCAAAAAAATTTACAATCTTCAGTATTAAAGCTGTGCATTTACCTCCTCAATGTATCAGAGTTGTCCGAGAAAGCTTGGAGTAGCATTTCTTTGTAATCAGGTCCAAATGTCACTTCACAATTGCGGAAAATGTCCTCTAGCTGGGTCACAGCGTCAGGCAGGATAAGTAGGACATCTCCAGGGTCCATATGGGCATGTGACGGGTAATGAAGTTGCTGTTCGTTGCTCCTTCGACTGTCGCCACCATCACTGGACGCATAACCGTCATAGCTGCTGCTTTCAGACTGGCACCTGCTCACGGTGAAACAGCACATCGTGTCTGCCTGGATCGAGTAGGGAGGCTGCTCAATGGACCGGAGGAGGTTTTTGGTAGCAGCAGACACTTGGTCCTTGTCCCATAGCTTCAATCTGCATATTTCCTCTACAAGGCGTTGCATTGCAGCAGACTGGTTCATCAACTTTCGGACAACCAAGCAACGAGAAAGAGCGGCGGCGGCGGCGGCGACGGCAGCAGGAAATTCCAATCTTAATCCGTGAAGCGCGGTAGCAGGACACCACCAAGAACGTCCATGCGAGGGTTAATGCCCAAGAAATAGCACAGAAATCGACGCTTGGGTATCCAGATGCTGCTCCGTCGTCAAGAATGGACAATCGCTCCCCTTATGCGCACCCCGGCGGTCGGTCCTCCCCCCCAGTGAGCACTGAGACCAAACAAAAACAAAAAAATCGGAAGATGAATCTTACTGAAATGAGATAGACCAACTGATGCGGCAACAACGACTAACCCCGGTAGTAGATCTCACCGATCTAGCGTAGATTCCATAAACGGCCAAGACTTTCGACTCTGAACCCCCAAACCATTGGAGAAAAAAAATACTTTCAGTCCCCCCACCCCCAAAAGGCCAAAACCCAAGAAAACACGGAAAAAATCCCCCAGAAATGGGAACGGGGAAGGGGAAGGGGGAATCGGCACCTCTGAATCAGTTCTGCTCGCTCCACCGCGAGAACGGAATCACCACAGCTGCGCTCCCACCCCCAGAGAGATGAAGGAGAGGATTTCTTTGAGAAGGGCACCCCGCGGCGAGCAATTGAGCGAGGCGGGCAAAGCGACGGTGAGGCCAGGAGGACAAGTACCCAACGACACGACAGGGCCCGTGATGGCAGTGGCTCAAGAATTGGTTTTGGACCCGTCCGGCGCCTCTGGGTCTCGGAACGGGTTCCGCCTGCACTTATCTTTGCGTTGAGGACTTGCGGTTCTATTCCCATGACTTAGTGCAAGTAATTGAAAGCGACCAAATCTGAAACTTAAAATGCGTGTATCTTCGGAACCAGAAGTCTGAATCGCGATCCGTTTGGTACCATCGTAATCATAACAATGAAACCTTTGAAATGAGACCAATATTCGATATGTTTGATATTAGTTTGATCTTTTTGTTGTTTTTAACTATTTTTCTAAACCAGATGAAAGACGCCCGCATTTATTATATAAACTAATAAAGCCTCAAACGGCTGAGTACATGGTGCTTACAAATAGCTTACAGTCAAGGTACAACAAGCAAACAAAGAAAATGAAAATAAAACATAGCTTGAGACGCCAAAGCCATCATTCGTTGTCAAGTCCGTCATAGGAGAGGACGCACACGATAGCACAAACCACCACGGTGATGAATCCGCTCACATCCAACAACAATTGGATACAAAGTCATCCATTTTCTCCACGGAAGAAGGCACATTGCCCTCTCACCCGCTCGAATGGTATCGCACCATCGACTAACAGAGTGGTTTGCCCTAAACCCAAATGGACATTGGTCACCATGATGTCAGGGGCGAAGAGCACAAACATGACCAAGGTGAAGCTCGCACGATCATCGCTGCCCACAGATCAACCACATAGATAGTGAAGCTGCAGGACGTTGGTAGCAAACAAAGAAGATACAACACCAAAAATGAAACAATGCCACCTAAAGGACAAGACAACACACCGCTAAGCATCGGCCAAAACATCACGCTATGTTTCCATAGAGGGGAACCCTTCCCCTCTCACCCAGGCTCGAGGGTGTAGAACCGCCGATAAACAGAGAACATGGCGGATAAACAAAAGGTAGGGTCTTTCATGCCTACCGAAGCGGCTACCATCCACCACCAAACACAACAACACTCACATATGCCCTACAGTCCCTAGGTGGTGCCTCTATGAAGGAAGACGACGTTGTAGCGTTGTGGCCGCCCGAACCAGGACCATGAGCTTTCACCTGGATGTAGTAGTAGAGTCATCTGGGGAAGGAACCTTGATGAAGCCACCAAGAAGGGAGACCACACCGGCCACTTCATCATCCTATTCATGACCGCCTCCATTGGCCAAGAGTTTCCCCTGTCCCCTCCACCCAAACTAGCACCCAACTTCGTAGAGACCAAATTTTGTGGGTCGACGAGAAGCACAACACAAGGGGCATATTCTTCAGTTGATCTACAACAAAGGTGAGTGAGGAGGCCTCCGCACCGCAACTACGTCCACCGCCACATTGCCGCTCGGGCCAATATGATGGCCAGCAAGCAACGACTGTTGCCAACCACCGCAAGGTCGGCGCCTCCACCACCACACAGGGTCGCCACCCTAGCTTCTATGGTTTGTACCAAGGCCACAGTAGACAACACCCCAGCCACCGGCAACCACTGTCAAGCGCTGGTGAGGCTGAGATAGAGAGGAGGACGGTAGGAAGGAGGGTCACCGAGCAGCTTCATCAGTCGTGGAGACCAGCCTCCTACATAGTAGCATGCCTCCATGTAGCCGGGATAGGGGCCCTCCGAGAAGATCGTTGACACCCACATCGATCACCTGTGCTGCGGGTTTTGGCTGACAACAACCTTAGAGGATGGTGAGGGTAGGGAGGGAAAAAGAGGGAAGCGGGGTGATTAGGGTTTCTCCCCCTCCATCGCCTAGAGGAGATGATGCGAGGGGGCGTGGGGTGCATTCCGCCTCAGGTGTGTCTCCTCGTTTTCGTACAATTCGTCTCTTCTTATGATATGGATAGATGCTGGACATATTAACAACCTCTTTGGCCAAGCTCTCTGTCATATTTTTATTCTATGTAGATTTCATTAACTCATTAGTTACGATTTAAAGAATTTGTACAATTTTTTAGATAATTATCAAATGGACCCAATGTATAAAGCAACATAAAACTTAAATCAAGCAACAATGAAGTCTAATTCTATACCTATGTATTGTCATTTTATATATAATATGAGTAAATAATAGCACGTGAAAGTTTCAGCCGATTTTGCTGCCTACGCCGTTTCGATTCTTTCTGGTCCTAGGATGGATGCTAGGGAGGCCATAGTTCGCTATCATAGCGGATCCCCCTATCTCGGGAGACGGGTCCTGACCTTGTAAAGCTCGTTAATATCTTCTAAACGAGCCCAAAATCATCAAAATCGGAGTTCGGATGCAAAAGCTATGTTCACTTCAGTTTTATTGTTTCTGCTAGTTTTCGGAGGGGCTGATTATCTGGCCCAAATATCCGCCCCTGGACAGAGGCTCACGCCGCAAAGTCCTTAGCCATATTTTGGCCCGGAAAACCCCGAAATATCCACGCGTGAGGGGGGAGGGGGATTATCCAGCCTGGGTCGCCCCAAACGGTCATATCTAGTTGGATGGGCTATAAAAGGCCTCTTTCTTCCTCCTTGGTAAGTTGCTTTCTCTCCCTCTCTCCTCCATTGTTTCTATCTTCAAGAGCTTGCAACTACTCTCAATCCCTCCCCTATTTCTTGAATCTTTTGGGGGTATTTGAAAGGGGAGATCTAGATCTACAACTCTACCAATCCATCTCTCCTCTATGTGAGGGGAACGTATTAGGACTAGATCTTGGGGTTTCTTTTGTGGATTTCCTCTCTTATTCCCCCACTAGCTTTTGTAGCTTTGGTGGAATTTGGGAGAGAATGACTTGAGCACTTCTTGTGTTTTTCCATTGCATTTTGGTGTATTGGTTTGAGTTCTTGAGGATAATTTGATTGGATGAAAGGTGAGAAGCTTTTTACTCTTGGGTTCTTGGAACCCTAGATGGTTTAGTTGATTTGCAGGTTTGTGGATTACTTGGGGCCTCCAATTAAGTTGTGGATCTTTCTCTAAGATTGTTTGTTGGGAGCCTCCAATTGAGTTACGAAGAAGTGTCCCAAGCTTTGTGAGAGGTTACGGATTGCCATCGAAAAGTGCACCGATAGTGGTAAAGTGAATCAGGCCTCTTGTGGCAAGGTACAGGAGAATAGAGTGAGGCCTTTTGTGGCGTGGTGCTCTTAGTACCACCACCCCTCCAACGAGACGTACCCCATTTATGGGAGGAACTCGGTAATACATCATCTCTGCGTGCCTTGGTTATTTATATGCCCGAGCTATTTACTTATGCACTTTACTTTTTGATATCCTTCGTGCTTGAAGTCATATATCTAGTTATCACATAGTTGCTTGTCTTGCTTAGCATAAGTTGTTGGTGCACATAGGTGAACCATAGTTTACATAGGTTTTGTACTCGACAAAGTAAACATTAGTTTTATTCCGCCTTTGTTAAGACCATCTTGTAAAAAATTTAAACCGCCTATTCACCCCCTTTAGGCGGCACATGTGTCATTTCAAGTGGTCGTGCTCAATGAGGGTGAATATGATGAGTGCTCAGAACCATGCCGACGGAGAAGACGAACAATCTGGGTGAGCTCCCCCATTTGGTAGTGGTCGTGTTGCCTTCGTGGTCGTCTGATCTTGGTGAGATCCCCCATATCTGACTCTCTAGTAGCTTTTGGAGGCGAGGCTGGTGGCAGAATCGAAATGGCAATGTGTTGTTGTTGTTGTTGTTGTTGTTGTTCTGGCGGTGCACATGACAACGGGTTTGCGGGCCAATGTCTTGGTTGGTTGTGTGGGTAGTTCTTGTTGGTTTTCTCGATGCAAAGGTCTCTCAGGCTCTTTTGGCCAGCGATGGCTGATGACCCACAAGTATAGGGGATCGCAACAGTATTTGCGGGTAGTATTACCCAATTTATTGATTCGACACAAGGGAAGCCAAAGAATACTTGCAAGCCTTAACAACTGAGTTGTCAGTTCAGCTGCACCTGGAAATAATTCTTGCTCACAGAAGTTTATCGGTAGCAACAGTTTGTAGTAGCGACATCAAAGCAATAGCAACAGCAACAACAATAGTGAAATAGGAGCAATAGTAACAGTAACGGTAACAGTAGGATTCGAGTGCGGTAGGCATAGGTATGGATGGACGGGCGTTGCATGGATGAGTCTAAACTTGTAAGTTCGAGATCTAGGGCATTACAGGTAAATAATAACAAGCATCCAAGTACTAAATAATCCTAGGCATGTGCTCCAAATATAGTCATATGTGCTCGCAATGAGAACTTGCACAACATCTTCTGTCCAGCCAGCCCGTGGCAGCGGGGCCTCTAGGGAACTACTGGCAATTAAGGTGCTCCTTTTAATAGAGCACCAGAGCAAAGCATTAACACTCCATTAACACATGTGATCCTCACACCACAGCCATCCCCTCCGGTTGTCCCAATTATTGTCACTTTGGGGCCTTTGGATCCGGACAATGATATGTGTACACAACTTGCAGATAAGATCACAAACAATACTATCATAATGATTCAATAATAAGTTTAGATCTGAGATCATGGCACTCGGGCCCTAGTGACAAGCATTAAGCACAAGTTGCAACAAAGTCAAATAGCACTAATAGAGATACTAGGCATTATGCCCTAACAGATCTTATTCGATTACATGATAGAACTCATCCAATCCCTACCATCCCCAAGCCTACAGCGGGGGATTACTCACTCATGGATGAGGGAAACATCGGTGGTTGATGGAGATGCATTGGTGATGACGATGGCGATGATCCTCTCCAAATTTGTCGTCCCGGCAGGGTGCCAGAACGGAGTTTCTGGATCCGAATCTTGGTTTCTGGTGGCGGCGGCAGAGCAGAACTCTTTGTGGAAAACTATCGAACCCCCCTGGTTTTTAGGTCAAAAGGCAACTTCGTGTCTAGGGTGGCAAAGGGAGGCCGAGGGGGTGCCTAGGGTGGTTGCTTCCCCTCCAGGCGCGGCCAGTGGTGGGCCCGCGCCTAGGGTGGGTGTGAGCCCCCCAGGCCGCCTCTCCGTCTCTCCTTCTGGCTCGTGGATCTTCTGGTGAAATATAATTTTTGGCATATTTTCCAGGATTTTTCCTGATAGTTCATTTTCTGCACAAAAATAAGACACGAAGGTAGTTTTGCTGAAAATAGCGTCAGTCCATGTTAGTTGTATCCAAATCACACAAGTTTAGAGGAGAAACAATAGCAAAGTGTTTGAGAAAGTAGATACGTTTTGGACGTATCATCTCCCCCAATCTTAGCTTATTGCTTGTCATCAAGCAATTCAGTTGAAAACTGAGTGCGATAAATGAACTTTCACGAATACTTTGCTTCATATGATGTAAATATTCTCAGCACAGGAGTAGATGCTTAGACAATTCATAATAAGGAGTATGCAACTAAGTCTACTCAATAGTCATTGCAAGCTATGAAGAGAAACCAACTCAATAATAATAAGTAGCATGAAACATAAACATAAGCAACATTGCAATGCTCATAATAAGGTATGATAGAGTGGTATCTCGCTTGCCTTTGTTTGAAGAGCACAATATAAATGCCAAGGCACCTCTGAAGTTCACATGAATACTATAGATAAATATATCAGAGATACAAGCATCAAAGTCATGACATAGTTAACCAAGTTTTGAAACAAACACAAAAATGACACATATGCTCTCAAGAAGGTGCTCATAGAATAAGTGGTGACGGTTGTGAAAATGGTTTTGTGAAGGTTTGAAAGGCTTCCCAATGCGGAAAGGAAGGTACTCATTAGCTTTGAGCTCTCATTGCCCCTATCATAGGCATCTTCATGTGGTTAAGGTGAAAGTGAGGTCCACTCTGAATCATATGTTTGAAAGACCATAAACTGTAAATCCCAAGTCCCTTGAGTACGAGGGCCGCTCCGCATGCTACTCAACTTTGGGTCCAGGCAAGTTCTTGTCATTGTAAGTATTTGCATATCATTGAGAACCGCCAACGGGGTGCCCCTTGCACATGGTACATGAGCATTCCCATAACCAAAATGACAAGGCAAGCAGACAATAAGCATCTCAGCAATCTTTTTATTTACTACATGCATAGTTTTTTATTGAGGATGCGTCATAGATAGCTCACTATGGTGATGTTGCAAGTTTCCACCATGATTAGGCATGGCTTAGGCTAGCGGGCCAGGCGTTTCTCTAACACAGAATACAAAGTCCATGGACTCACAAGTCCCCCTTTCATTTCACATCATCGACATCCGCAAACATAAGAGCAAGGAATCAACTGGATGAGATATCCAAAAAAAAGTATTGAAAGCGTTCCCCGTGATAGCACGGTTCTGCTGACTCCTAGCATATAATTAGCAAGCATATAACTTTCATGGACAGGTCACAATGGTTCAGGATTATTAAGCGCAAGGAATAAAGTGTGCCATCAAGTTCGTGAGAGCTTTACTAACTAACTTTCTCAAAACAGACAGACATTTTATTTTGGAAGAAAACAGGCATATAAAATATGCACTGAAGTAGCAAATGATGCTAATAGGTAGGTATGGTGGATGCAGCTGGCAATATTGGGTTTGGGGAGTTGGAAGCACAGGTAGAGCACGTACTCAGTGCAAGTGAAGGCTAGCAGGGAGCGACAAATGAGAGAGCAATAGGTGTCATAAGCATGCTTGCAACAAAACAAGACTAACTATGGCATGAAAGTGATACGAGAACTCTGAGGCAAAATAAATCATCGAGGCTTACTGACTATTGATTAGTCATATGCATGCGTGAGCATGTGCTAAGTTGATTCACATGAACAGTCATAGGAGGATACCACAGTATCATACCAAAGTATGAATAAAACAATGCAAGCAAACATTCATATGACATGCTACAAACTATTAGCAAGCTGGAGCTAATCATAGACAAGCAAGAACTACTAAGCATCCATAATGACATACACCTTACACAAATAGGCTAAGCATGCTCACAATGATGAGTATATGTACAAAAAATGAAACAAATAGAGTTCGTTACCAGCCTCTTACCACTCCTCGAGTTGTCTTAATCTTCATTATTGCCCTTCACTTGTGACGTGGAAGTTTCTTATTCTTTGTTCCCTGGCAACGGTGCCAGAAAACTTGTTGCCTGACAGAGAGGACTTTATTGGAAACCACAAGAGCAAGGTGTGATGAGCACAGCAGCAAGTCTTCCATCAGTAGAGACTGAGGTTATCGAACCAGAAGGAGGAAGGAAACATCACACAGGTGTTGCTAGCATCGCGGATACCTGCACAACACAAACTCAAGACTTTGCCCCAACGAATCAGTGAGGTTGTCAAGCTCACCGGTTTGCTGTAACAAAGGATTAAACGTATGGTGTGGAAGGTAATGGTTTGCAGCAAGTAAACAAGTAACAGCGGAAGATGTATCAATGGTAAAGATTGGACCGAGGTCCATAGTTCACTAGAGGTGCTCTCCTTAGATAAACAACATGGCATGAAGGGTAAACAAATTACAGCAGGGCAATTAACAGGAACTAAGCAAGGCATAACAATGCAATTACTAGTCAGAAAGATCCTATGAGATTCGATTGGGCAATACAACAAGATACATAGACCGCCATCCAACTGCATCTATGACTAGAAGTCCACCTTCAGGTTATCATCCGAACCCCCTCCAGTATTAAGTTGCAAGCAACAGACAACTGCTTTAAGCAAAGTGTGTAAGGTAAATAGTCCACATGTTCCATGAACAAGAGACCGTTGTTTTCTCCCTAGTAGCAATAGCACATCTATAACCGAAGATATTATTGTCACTTCCCTTGGAAACTAGAGGCATGAACCCACAATCGAGCATAAATACTCCCTCTTGGAGTCACTAGCAACTACTTGGACAAGATAGCTACTAACAACGGAGAGCATGCAAGATCACAAACAACACAGATATGATAGAATCATAAAGACGAAACCATTAATCAAACCAACATAATAATCTCAATATCCATCGGATCCCCGCAAACACAACATGCATGATTACAAATAGATTAGATCTTGATCATGAATGGAGCTCACAAGATCTATACATGAAAGCACAAAGGAGGAGATACAACCATCTAGCTACTACATGGACCCATAGTCCAAGGTGGAACTACTCACGCGTCATACCGGAGAGAAGGCCTCCGGGATGATCTCCCCTCCGGCAGGGTGCCAGGAAGAACTTCAGATCCCGCTCAATCTTGGGATGATGGTGGCGGCGGCTACAGATGGTTTCATGGATATTTGATCAGGTGCTTAGGGTTTATGCATTGGGTGATTCTTATAGGCGAAGGGGGAGGCCGAGGCGGCGACCATGGGCCCCACACCCCTCCCAGGCGCGGGACAGGTCCCACCTGTGCCTAGGGTGGGTCTGGCCGCCCTGGCTTTCCTCTCCGACTCCCCTCTGGACTTCTTGTTCCCGCGGAAAGTAATTGACTTTGACGTTTGTCCCGTCCAATTCCGAGAATATTTCTTTACTAACTTTTCTGAAACCAAAAATAGCAGAAAACAGGCAACTGGCACTGTGTCAACTTGTTAGTAGGTTAGTACCAAAAAACATGTAAAAACACCTCAAAGTGTAGACAAGTAAATCAAAGTAGATAATAAATAAGCATGTAGCATCAAAAATTATAGATACGTTTCTGACGTATCACTATTGTCATAGATCTCGGGATTACCACTAGATGCGCAATTGCGGAACTTGATGAAGCGCGTCGAGGCAGCGTAGACGTTATATGTCTCCTCTTTGTCCTCGTCCCACGAGCAGCTCCCCTTACGCGGCTCGTCCAAGTGCTATAGATGCAGCACCTCCGAGGTGTCTGTCGTGGTATTACCGACGAGTACGCCATGGAGGGGTCCTCACAGTGCGTGTTTAGAGACGTGGGGTAAGGCGGACGGTTGACGGGTACGAGGTTACACAGCTTACCCAGGTTCAGATCCCACAACGGTGGCGGAATCCTACTCCTGCTATAAATCACTATAAGGGCAATACGCCGAGTTATAGAGATAGGTTCGTTGTGCGAGGTTGTATGAGATTGTGCCCTAAAGGCTCCCATAGGCCCGACTTATATAGTCGTCAGGTCCTAGGGTTACAGGGAAAAGTCCTAGCCGGACAGGTTACAGAGTCCTACACTGTCTATTACTAGTCTTGTGTATCTTGTACTCCAAGGCTCCGGGTACGTTGGTGACTCCACCGTAGCCTTCCTTTATCCGGCATGGGCCTCCCTTCTGGATCCAACTAACTGGGCCGCCCAGCAGGCCATAGGCCATGGTACCGACTATGGGCCACCCGGGTTAGCCGGATAAGAGACATGCTATAAGGATACCCATATAGCATATCCCCAACAGTAGCCCCCGGAGAACTCCGAGATCTTGCGTCGTCTTGCCTCTTCACGTGGAATGCTCCGTCTAGATGGATGTCGGCAAATCGTCAAGCAACATCTTGTAGTCCTCCCAAAGAACCCTACAAAGCTTCCTCCGTCTTCAACTTGTAAGCTGGAGAAATGCTGAATCTTCCATCGTACTCCTCCGTAGTCGGATTGAATCCGTCCATGTCGGAATCTTCGATGTGACGGCTCATCTACCCATGTCAGCTAGGACGATGTAGGCTTAGGTCAGCGACGCCTCGTAACTCACACATGCAGAGAACGCAATCATATCCGATTTCCCCGCGCGAGCGATACGAACCATTGGCGGCGACGGTTGGAGACGTGGCGAAATTTCCACGCACGTTCGCGAACATGTCGTCTATGCGGCAACCGTCCGATCAAGCTGCACGAATCTTGACGCCGAGGATGATAAATATTAACCGTGGGGAAATCTTCACTTTTTACCTCATTCTTCTCGCGTCATCTTCTTCCTCCAGCCGCGCGTCTCCTCGAGCTCTTCGTGAGAAACCTTGAAAAAACCCTAGCTTCCATCTGCACCAGTCGCACCCAACCTTCACTCCATGGCTAGCAGCAGAACCTCCCATCAACGGCGGCGTCGAGCGAAGCCGCGGCGAAGCCGGCGAGCTCCGTCGTCGTGCCTCCAGAGGGCTTGGTCATCCCCGCATCGGCGGTGATCGAATCCACCGGCGGCGACCAAAATTTGGCGGCGCTATAGCCACTGGAGGAGGAGCCAGATTCGCACAAGGGCGACTAGCGCGGCTCGGACATCACCGACCGCGACATCCAAGAGATGGTCGCCGAAGGCTACCTCCTCACGACGGAGGGGCTCGCCTGGCAGGCGGCGCCGGCCAGCGAGGTGACACCTTCTCCCCAAGCCGGAGAAAAGGTGTACCTCAAAGCTCAGCTGGTACACGGTGTTTCCCTGCCCATCTCCCACTTCTTCCTCTCCGTCTTAAACCACTATAGGGTCCAGCCCCATAACCTCTCCCCCAATAGTATCTTAGTGCTTAGCAACTTCGCGTCACTTTGCGAGGGATCTAGGGATAAGGCCTAGGCTAGACCTTTTTGTTTACTTCTTCACCGTCAAACGTGAAGCCGGACATAGTAAGGAGGATCTTAGGAACTGCGGCACCATAAGCTTCAAGATTCGACCTGGCCGGCGGTTCCCCGACATAGTCGGCCACGAGTCCTGCAAGAATTGGCAGCGGACGTACTTCTACGGCCCCTACATTCCTCTGGCGGGCCGAGAAGTAACGTACCCGGACTTCGTTGACGGGGCCGCCGCTGAAGTTTCCACATGGAGATCCCAAGCCTTCCTTCCCTCCGACCTCGACACTTCTCGCGCTATAAGGCGGATCGAATGGTTTGTAGAGACGGGTTTGACCGGCTTGGACCTAGCCATGTGCTGGTTCATCAGGCGAATCCAACCTCTACAGCACTGCGCGAAGTACATGCACGAGTATACCAGCGGCAGAAGGGATAGCCTCCGCATCTCCGTGGATAACTTCTTGAGCGACTCCGTCAAGCTCCGCCTTAAGGACATCGTCAAGGTGAAGGATAAGAAGCGTGGCTTCACCATCACCTACGACATGTTTGTAGACGGAAAGTGCCCAAAGGTAGGTATTTATTTTCCGTGTTCGACATATGCTCCAGTTGTTCCGTCTTGCCAATACCATTTTGTCTAACACGGTGATTTCTCGCTTAACAGCTTAGCGATCTAGATGAGGGCAACCTGGCTGCCCAAATCTACGATACAAAGATGAAGGAAGTCACGGTCGTGTCCGACGACGAGGTCCCGTTGGCGCGAAAGCGGAAGAGCTCTACCTCTGATGCTGCCAACGGAGGCAAGAAGAAGAAGATGGAGGGTGGAGCCTCCAAAAAGACTACCGCCTCTCTGGAGGCGGAAAAGAGAAGAACCACCGAGATCTTTGCCAAAGCACCCCCCTAGTGTAAGCTTCTCATTCTCCGACATTGTCTATTTGTCTGTCTTGCTCCTGTACTTATGCATTTTGCACGTTTCAGGAAGAAAGCCACGACCAGCCTCAAGAAGACCTCCAAAACTTTGGGGGCTTCTCGAAATATCAACGACATGCTGCATCACGACGCCTCCCCCGCCATCGCCCCTGCTACTCTTGCCGTCAAGCCTTCGTCTGCCCCGAAAAGCTCACAAGCTAAGGAGGCACCAGACCCTTCCGCCATGGAAGTGGACTCTGGCGCCTCTACCGAACTTACTGTTGTCGGCGAGAAGGCGATGCAGGAGAGCACCGCTCACCAAATGGCTGAAGCTCCGGCTAAGGATGCCATCGGTGGCGGCAAGGCGGTGGTGGAAGTAGGTACTTCTGCCGAAGGCGGCGCCCTTGCTCCCCAGAAACCCTTTGAGTTCCTAAGGATAGTCTACTTGGTGCTTACGCCGAGTAACACAACTCTGGTTCCTGGAGGAGTACCGTCATCTCCGACATGCGGTCTTGAGGAGCTCCTCCGACAATCAAAAATATTGCGTGGAAATAGCGTTTCCTTTGGCAAGCTGCTAGCCGAGAGTGCTACAAACCTCAAGATCATCACACTTGTAAGTTTACTTTGCCTTTTGCATTTCATATGAGTATCCCACTGTAGCCCCCGAGGATGTAGACGGAAAACCATAGGTTTTGCATCTATATGCTCTAAGAGTGACTAAGTTAGAAAGAACTCTCACTGTAGCCCCCAAGCATTTAGATGGAATGAACTATTCCGACTAGATGCTTTAAGAGTAGCATACGCAGTGTTTATAATTTTTCAATACTGTAGCCCCCAAGCCTCTAGTTGTAACTGAATTAGTTCCGACTAGATGCTTAAAGAAAAGCTAAGCAGATTCCGAGTTAAAAAACTTTATACTGTAGCCCCCAAGCTTCTAATCGAGAACTGAATTAGCTCCGACTAGATGCTTAAAGAAAAGCTAAGCATATTGCTAAGTAAAAAAAACTCTCGCTGTAGCCCCCGAGCATCTAGGTGGAAAATTTCTGACTAGATGCTTCCAAGTAGACTAAACAAAGGTTTAACTTTTTTCTTTTTTCCACAGAACGATAATGCTCGGAGGGGCATGGCTAATGACAAGTACCAGAATATGCGCGCAGATCTTGAAGCCGAAAAGGGTAAAACTGCCATCTTAAAGGAACAGATCATCAAAAACAAGAGCCTGTTTTCTTTTTGCGCATTCCGTCTTGGTTTTGTGCCTACATTCTCCGAGTACTCACTATGTACTTTGTTTTCTCCGACTTTGGAGAACATGTCGCCAAGGCCAAGGACATTGTCGAGCAGTCCAAGCACATCCAGCAGCTGGACAGCGAGAACAAGATCCTTAAGGAGGAGAGGAAAGAAATGCTGAAAATGCATGAGGATTCCATGAAGGCCCTGCAGGACTCCGCCTCCGCGGAAATCAATCGCTTGAAGGAGGAGCTTGCGATCTTAAAAGATCAGAAGCAAGCTGCTGATGAGCAAAACCATCGCCACAGCGAGGCGTATAAGCTCCTCCAACAAGAGAAAGAATACCTGGCGGACACCCTCTGGCAGGCTAAGGCCAGCATCTTCAGTAAGTTTCCTCCGCCTTGTATTTCTGTAGTCTGGATACTTTAAATTTGTTGAACTCATGTGCTCCTTGTTGGAACTTGCAGCTCCTATGGGTTTAACCCGATCGCCTCCTTCGGACAAGGAATGCATGATTCTGGCCAGCAACTTTATCAACACCGCCATCACCGAAGCCAAAGAGATTGCCAAGCCCCTTCAGATACACATCAAGGCCTCAGACTCCGGGGCCAAGTACTCGGAGATTCTGCGCCGAGCCCCCGAGCATGTCACAAGCTGGAAAGCTTCATGTGCACGGGCTGGCGCAAGGATGGCGCTGTCAATGGTGAAGGCACACTACGAAGGTGTCAACATCGACACGGTGACCTTTGGTATCCCCGACGTCGACGATGACGGCAAAGATATTGATCATGAAGCCATCCTGTCGTCCCTCGCGGGCTATGACACCAGAGTTGCCGAGTTGGTGGACATCGACGTCTTCGTGCCCATGAACACCATCGACATCGTCAACCAAAGATTCCTCCGAGTCCCACCATAATGCTGATGTTGAGGGTGATTCTCCGGCTGGTGACGATGCTGCTTCCAAGTCTCCTGCGCCAAAGGAATGAAAAACAACTTTGTAATATTTGTTTCACCTTTGGTGTATGCGCGGAAAAAACTTGATGATGTAACTTAAGGCGGAAAACAATGGTTGTTATTTCCTGATACTTAAGAACTAGTTTCCAGCATGTATATATTTTTTTAAGCAAGTGCTGGCTTATCCATTACTTTGGTTCTTATGCTTGACTTTTCGTGAGTCGGAAGACTCGTTGTCGGAACCATGCGCTCAGGTGATGATGCCCAATGACACCATCAATAACCTGAGCACAAAATCGCCGACAATAAGTGCCAAGAGTCACTACTCCAGAATCCACATAAAAACAACAAAGAACGTGTAGACCAGAAAACTTAAGCTAACGCCCGTAGGCGGAATTTTCACAAGTGAAAATGCAATACTTGTGCATAAAGGTTTTACATGATCCAAAAATGAACACTAAAGGAGGTAAAAGACTCAGAAGTATGAGTGAACCAAAGAGCTTTATTTCATTGATCATATAAGAGATACACAATTAGATAAAAAAATGCTAAGTGTAAAAAGGACGTAGTTGTGCTATGTTTCATGGCCGATCAAGCTCCGGGTAGTCATCATCTGGGTCACGTCGCTTACGCTTATGATCCTCGTTGGGTCTATCCTTTAGTTCATGATTGTCAACAAGGTAGTAAGACCCATTGAGTAGCGCCTTGCTTATGATGAACGGTCCTTCCCATGACGGGGATAATTTGTGTGACTTCTTCTACTTAAGTCGGAGCACCAAATCCCCCTCTTTAAACGAGCGATGCCGAATGCGGCGACTATGGTAGCTACGTAGCTTCTGCTGGTAGATGGCGGATCTTTGGCATTCCAAAACGCGCTCCTCCTCGAGAAGGTCCACATCTAGGCGTCTGGATCCTTCAGCGTCATCTTCGTCGTAGGCGTCAACTCTTGGTGCATCGTGGAGGATGTCGGAGGGCAGGATGGCTTCTGATCCATATACCATGAAGTAAGGGGTGTAGCCGGTAGATCTGTTGGGTGTAGTTCGTAAACTCCACATCATAGATGGAAATTCTTCCGCCCAGGCTCTAGCTGCTCTATATAGCGGTGCCTCAAGACGTGGCTTGATTCCCTGCAGAATTAATCCATTGGCTCGCTCGACCTGGCCATTGGATTGTGGGTGTGCCACAGATGCAAGGTCAAGTCGGATGCCTTTCTCCCAGCAATAGGCCTCCACTTCTCCAAGTGATAAATTGCTGCCGTTGTCGGTGATAATGCTGTGTGGGAGACCAAATCTTACCACTAGATCTCAGACGAACCTGAGGGCAGTGCCCCATCAAGCTTTCTAATGGGTTTAGCTTCTATCCATTTAGTGAATTTGTCAACTGCTACAAGCAGATGCGTAAACCCACATGGTGCCGTTTGTAACGGTCCCACCATGTCTAGCCCCCAGACTACAAACGGCCAAGTTATTGGTATTGTTTGCAGTTCTTCAGCAGGAACATGTGGTTGTCGGGCATAATACTGGCATCCCATGCATGTCTCAACTAGCTTGTCGGCGTCCGCCTTCGCGGTCAGCCAGTAGAATCCTTGCCGGAAGGCTTTCGCGACCAACGATCGAGGAGCGACGTGATGCCCGCAATCTCCGAGATGGATTTTCGCGCAGGATTTCCATACCTTCTAGCTAGGAAACACACTTTAGGTATACACCAGTAGTGCTCCTTTTGTAGATTTGCCCATCGATTATGGTATAACCCTTTGCTCGTCGTACTATTTGCCGTCTTTCGACTTCGTCGTCGGGTAAAGTTTTGTGTTCGAGGTATTCCATGAACGGTTTTGTCCAACCCAGAGGGACCTTGGTCACCATGTTGATGAAAGAGTCAGATCTATCCGGGTTGTCGATGTCGGCTCCCTTCATGGATGGTGTGCGCAGGTGCTCTAGGAAAACTCCTGGCGGAATTTGCATGCGCCCTGATCCTAGCTTAGAGAGCAGATCAGCCGCCTTGTTTTGTTCCCTAGGCACATACTTGACTTCGTAGCCCAAGAAGCTCTTGGCTATCTCGTCCACTTCGTCTCGATATGCTGCCCTCATAGGGTTCCGCGCATTCCAGGTGCCAGCCACCTGTTGGGCAACCAAGTCGGAATCTCCACAGCAAACTATGCGCTTGATGCCAATATCCTTGGCTACACGTAGTCCATGAATGAGTGCTTCTTACTCCTCCATGTTGTTTGTAGCCTCGAAGTGGATCTGTAGAACGTAGTGTAGCTTGTCTCCTATTGGTGACTGTAGCAATACACCAGCCCCTGAGCCGTTGAGCAGCTTTGATCCATAAAAGTGCATCACCCAGTACTCTGGTTCTGGCAACGGAGTAGCGTCTGGCATCTCCGTCCAGTCTGCAGCAAAATCCGCCAAGGCTTGTGACTTGATAGCGTCGCGTCTCTTGTAGGTGATCTTGAAGGCGGCAAGTTCAATGCCCCACTTCGCGACCCTTCCTATAGCGTCGCTGTTATTGATAATGTCGGACAGTGGAGTCTTGCTCACCACTGTGATTGGGTGCTCGTGAAAGTAATGCCTCGGCTTCCGAGAAGCAAGGAATACTCCATAAGCTATCTTTTGGTAGTGCGGGTAACGCTGCTTGGACTCCGTCAAGGCCTCGCTCACATAGTAAACTGGTCTTTGAACTCCGTGCTCATAGCCTAGTTCCTTCCGCTCTACCACGAAGACGATGCTGATAACCCGGTTGGTTGCCGCCATGTAAATTAACAGGGGCTCTCTAGGTTCGGGCGCTGCAAGGATGGGCGCTGAGGAAAGAATCTCCTTGAGATGCTTCAATGCTGCATCTGCTTCGTCCGTCCACGTGAATTTGTCTGCCTTCTTCAGCAACTTGTACAGCGGCAGAGCCTTCTCTCTAAGTCGGCTGACGAACCATCTAACTGCTGCAACACAACCTGTTATTCGTTGAATGTCCTTCAGGCATGTCGGACGGTTTATGTTTAAGATGGCCTTGATTTTCTCTGGGTTGACCTCGATTCCACGTTGGGAAACGATGAAGCCCAACAATTTGCCGGCTGGAACCCCGAAGACGCACTTCTCAGGGTTAAGCATCATGTTGTATTTCCGGAGATTATCAAAGGTTTCTTTTAAGTCGGATATTAAGTCGTTTGACTTTTTAGACATCACCGCGATATCGTCCACATAGGCGTGAACGTTTCGACCAATTTGGTCGTGAAGGCAACGTTGCATTGTCCGCTGGTAGGTAGCACCTGCGTTTTTCAGCCCAAAGGGCATCGTGACATAGCAAAACGTGTCGTATGGGGTAGTGAACGGAGTGGCCAATTGGTCCGACTTCCTCATCTTGATCTGGTGGTATCCTGAGTATGCATCGAGAAAACACAAAAGCTCCGAGCCAGCCGTCGAGTCAATGACTTGGTCAATGCGAGGCAAAGAAAACGGATCTTTGGGACATGCTTTGTTCAAGCAGGTGTAATCAACGCACATTATTAATTCATTGGTTCCCTTTTTGGGGACAAGTACAGGATTGGCCACCCATTGGGTGTGAAGGACTTCTCGGATAAATCTAGCCTTAAGTAACATAGCTATCTCTTTGCCAATGGCGTGTCTCTTCTCATCTCCAAAGCGTAATAGAGGTTGTTTCACTGGTTTGCATTTTAGATCAATTTTTAAGCTGTGCTCGGCAAGTTCCCTAGGTACACCTTTCATGTTGGCAGGTTGCCAGGCAAAGATGTCCCTATTCTCACGGAGGAACTCGACAAGCGCGCTTTCCTATTTGGGATCCAGGTTCGTCCCAATGGCGACGGTCTTGGAGGCATCGCCTACCACAAGTTCCACCGGCTTGGTCTCGATGGCGGCCTTGAACATAGGAGCGGAGTCGGAGATCTGCTTCTTCGACGTGGGCATCTCTGAGTCATTGACCTTGCTCTGGATCTCTTTGAATTCTTTGCTGTAGAGGACAACTTCTACAACGGTTGCTTCATTGATCTCGCAGTCCCTTGCCTTGGTAAAGCTTCCGGATACGGTGATGATACCGTTTGGTCCGGGTATCTTGAGTTTGTTGTAGACAAAGCATGGCTTGGCCATGAACGTGTGGAATATGTCGCGGCCAAATATGACGTGGTACACGCTCTTGAAGGGGACCACCTCAAAGGTCATGCGCTCTTGGCGGTAATTATTAACATCGCCAAAGGCAACCTGAAGTGTAATGCACCCAAGGGACCGAGCCTCCCGACCAGGAACTACGCCGTGGAAGACGGTGTTGGTCCGCCTTAGGTTTGCCTCCGTCAAGTTCATCTTCTGCAGTGTATCCAGGTACATGATGTTGATGCTGCTTCCACTATCCACCATACACTTGGTGAACTCCACGCCGTCAATCAAGGGGTTGATGACCATGGCGTACTGGTTCTCCGTGGGCACAAGGTCTGGGTGGTCCGTCCTGTCCCAAGTTATTGGAACCTCCGACCAGCGCAGGTACTGCGGAACTGGGGGGAGAGTGGCCATCAGGATCCTCAGAGAGGTCTTCTGTTGTCGGACGGTGGGGGTGCCAAGGAAAGTGTGGTAGACTGGAGCCTTCTTTGCGAAGGGGTTCTTGCCCTTGTCGTCGCTCTTGGCGGTGTGCTTGGGGTCAACGTCTTCGGCCATGTCACTTGAATCCTTGGACTCCTCCTCCTTCTTCTTCCCCTTCCCCTTGCCTCGCGGTCTATTCTTCCGACTTCGCTTGTAGCCGGACTCCGGGTCTTCCTTGAGGTCATTGACGAACTTGCAATGTCGATTGGTATGGGTGGCCTTGCCATTGGCGTCGAGGTGTACGAGGCACGGCATATCGCGGTACTCCTCATAGGTTTGGGGAACGCGGAGCGGCGCCGAGGTGGTTTCACTTCCTCGCTGCTGCCCACGACCAGCTCCCCTTCCTCGGCCACGT
Source organism: Avena sativa (assembly GCA_916181665.1). Classification (NCBI taxonomy): domain Eukaryota; kingdom Viridiplantae; phylum Streptophyta; class Magnoliopsida; order Poales; family Poaceae; genus Avena; species Avena sativa. The sequence continues at coordinate 431,083,418 of OV702284.1, forward strand.
TGTCCGCATTCTCCTCGTCCTGCAAAAGTCATAGCGACCATGTCGGTAGATTGCTTTTCTTCTGGAGCGGTTTTCCGCTTTGTATTGCTGTTCCTCCGAGATTGAGTTGGAACGGCGGATGCCGGCAAGGAGCCACGAGCATCGTCGGCGGCAGCTGCGAACTCACTAGCCAACTGAATCATCTGGTTCAAGTCAAGCTGGTGATTGTCCTGCAAGCGCTTCAGCTTATGTCGGAGCAGCGTGCCCCTTTCCAACCCATCGATGAAGGCGGCCATGGCGGTCTGAGCGTGCACTCCTGCACATGAATTCTTCATATCCAGCCAGCGGGAGAGGTAGGCGCGAGATGTCTCGTCTTTCTCTTGCACGCACCGCTGTAGATCGCCTACGGTGCAGGGACGCTTGTATGTACCCTCAAAGTTCTTGGTGAACGCTTCTTGCATGTCCAGCCAGTTGTAGATAGATTTTTCTGGCAAGTCGTCGATACATTGACGGGCCGTGCCTGCCAACATTAATGGGAGGTACTTGACGGCGACGTTGGGGTTGCCTCCGGCAATCTCCACAGTGTTGCCGTAGTCCTGCAACCATGTGGCTGGTTTGGCGGTGCCGTCATAGGGCTTGATGGTCTTGTCAATCCGGAAACCTTTGGGGTAAGTTGCGGACCGTATTGCAGGTCCAAAGCAACGTGGTCCCAGGTATGGTCCTTCCCGGGCCTCGTGGATCTTATCGATCCGTGAACGTGCATCGTATGGCTCCGGGTTCTTCTTCTTTTTGTCAACAGGGGATGGGCTGCGTGAACGACGCGGGCCTCCTCCGCCATGGTGACTTCTTGGTGGTGATGGAGGCGGAGGTGGCGGTGGGTTAGCCTTCTTGTTGTTACCCTCCCGCGACGCCTCACGCCTGTCACGGTTGCTTGTCGGACGCAGAGGGTCATGGCGTGACCTGCTCTTGTGTCCTTGGTTGCGCTCTTCGTTATGACGGGTCTGCTCCGTGTTGTCGCGGATGACGATGCCGCACTGCTTTGGTGGGGGCATATCCGTACGATGGTGAGCCTTGTAATCTTCGTGATGTCGGGGAGATCGGGGCGGTGGCGATGGGCGACGAGGTCGGGCCTTTTCTCCGTGGTCGGAGGATATGGGGATGGCATCCTTCCTGTTGCGCGCATCCCTCCGTCTTCGTTCTGATGAACCCGTCTGGGATCCGACATCAAGAGGAGATCTGTTCCTTGGCGGCTTGTATTGGCTAGATTGGCAGAGCGCTGGGTCAAACTCAAGCCTCTGAGAGGTGGCCTTTTCCTGCTGCTTCACCGCCTTGGCCACTAGGTCATAGACCTGTTCCACTGCCTCAGGCGATCTATCCTGCTCCAGAAGGGTCTTGGTGACGGCGAGGTTAAGGAGTGGGGTGGGCATCACCTGCTTGCCTTCACTGTCAATGTATGGCTTGTCCTGTGCCGGCTTCGAGGGAGCCCATCCTAGGTTGTTCTGTACACCAGGATCGTTGATGACACGAGCCGGAGCTTTCTTATCCTTATGCTGCTGCAGTAAAGTCTTGTACTCGGCCTCCATTGCTCTAGCTTTCTCTATGGACTTCTGTGTGTTGACCAGATCTCGATCTAATTGAGCGCCTTGCTCCGCGATGGCTTGCGCTTCCTCCAGCAGCTGCTGGCGCTTCTCGTCAAGCTGGGTCATGTTCCGGATATGAGCAACGGTCAGTGGCTCGACGAGTAGATTGCCGTACATCACTCTATCAGCTGGAGTAACTTGGGCTGCTGCAGACGTAGATGCTAGAGGCGGCAAGTTTGCGGTGTTGTTGTTGCTCGGGCCGGTGCCGAGTTCCTGCGGCTGCTATACTGGTTTAGGCGGAGGATGCATGCCTTTTGCGCGATCATCGTCAACAGCAATAAGTGTCCCCTTCCCCTTTTCCAGCGCTGTAGGCGGAGCTCGTCCGGGTTGATCTTCATCCATCGCCGTCCCAATGGTGACGAACACCTCTCGGGATGTGACGACATTGCTGGCTTGCTCGTCGCGCGTGTACTCCTCCTCCATCTCCTGCATGGCGGAGTCTAGTTCCTCTGGACTAAAATCTATCTCCTCTGAATCTGCACTGAAGTCAGCATAAAGCGTGTCAATGACAGAGTCGGAAGGTGCCAGGACTTCCTCGATGACGGGCGGTGGAGGTGCAGCAGCAGCTACGATGACTGGAGGCGGTGGCGTAACTGCGACGATGGCGTCCGGAGGCGGTGGTGGTGGTGGCTGAATCGGAGGGGCTCCGTCAATGAGCGCAAGCGCTGTCTAAGCTGCCGCTTCGGCCTTCGCGTAGTTGTTGATGGCTGCCTTCGAAGGTAAGGCATCCTGACGCCTGCTGCCGTCTTAGAGAATGTCGGAGAAGCGTGCCATGGTCCAGTCCTTCCACAAAGTGATACATAGCATCATCATTGGGGTAGTGGGCCAGATCGGCTCGTATACGGAGCCACCTGGCCAGGTAATCGCAGGGGTTTTCGCCCTCTCTCTGAACGCAACGCGCCAGATCGAAGATGGTAACCACGCCGACGAACTTGGATCTCTGCTGTCTAGACGCACGGACGAAGCCGGCGGATTTGCAGTGATCTTCCACCTTTATATCCTGCACAGGGGCGGTTTGGGTGGGCCTTGAATTTTTCCGATCTTTGCCGGCAAACTCCGAGGAGAGATCCGACATCGATCCTTCCGCGAACGTATCCTGCCCGTAGGCGGTCCGTGCGGGTCTTGATGCTTCCCGATCTTTGCCGGCAAACTCCGAAGAGAGATCCGACATTGATCCTTCCACGAACGTATCCTGCCCGTAGGTGGTCCGTGCGGGTCTTGATGCTCCTCCGACTCCCAGGGAACTAGTGCCAGAGTCAGTTTCGCCGATGAAGAGGTGGATGTCTCCAATAGGAACGATCGAACACCGCGTGGGGTTCATCTTCGCCGGGATCCGGAACTCGTCCGGAGGGACGTTCAGAACGTTGCCGGAGAAGAGAACGCGACCGATGGCTACGGTTTCACCGATTCCTGCGAAGATCTTGGTCCTCGCCCGCTAAAGAGCCTGAAGCGCCTCTTGCCCCACGGTGGGCACCAACTGTCGTGGTATTGCCGACGAATACGCCATGGAGGGGTCCTCACAGTTCGTGTTTAGAGACGTGGGGTAAGGCGGACGGTTGATGGGTACGAGGTTACACAGCTTACCCAGGTTCAGATCCCACAACGGTGGCGGAATCCTACTCCTGCTATAAATCACTATAAGGGCAATACGCCGAATTACAGAGATAGGTTCACTGTGCGAGGTTGTATGAGATTGTGCCCTAAAGGCTCCCATAGGCCCGATTTATATAGTCGCCAGGTCCTAGGGTTATAGGGAAAAGTCCTAGCCGGACAGGTTACAGAGTCCTACACTGTCTATTACTAGTCTTGTGTATCTTGTACTCCAAGGCTCCGGGTACGTTGGTGACTCCACCGTAGCCTTCCTTTATCCGACATGGGCCTCCCTTCTGGATCCAACTAACTGGGACGCCCAGCAGGCCATAGGCCATGCTACCGACTATGGGCCACCCGGGTTAGCCGGATAAGAGACATGCTATAGGGATACCCATATAGCATATCCCCAACAGTGTCCACACGTGCGGGGTGGAAGCGTCATACGCCGGACTTCTAGGTTCGTGCGTGCAACACATGCATGAGGAGTGGCGGCTGGGTGGAATGGTCTACTCTGGTTAGCTCGCCCCACCCTATCTTATATAGGAATCTCTCGTGGGCTTCTACATTAGCATCCCATTAGTAGCCTAAGCCTTGTTTAATTCGGATCCAATCCTCATCAGGCTTCACTACTAGAGAAAAGGCTATAGGAGACATGCTTATAGGAGGCACATTTAGACCATATGTGCCTCCTATAAAATAGGCGAGGCGCACTCCTTCTCCATACGTCTCTAGTATAAAAATAGGCGAGACGCATATGATAAGAATACGCCTCCTATAATTTCAGTACGGACAAAATCAAGCAGCTCCAGATTATGCGAGGCACATTCTAGTCATATGCGCCTCCTATATATCAGATAGGCGAGGCGCATATGGGAAAAATGCGCCTCGCATAATCTATGTGGACCCGGATGTTGGTAGGTGCTCTAATATGCGAGGCATATATGGTCATATGCGCCTCCTATACTTGATAATATGCGAGACGCATATGATCATATGTGCCTCAAGTAACTCCTATGGGCCCGAGTAGAAATAGATGGCCGCATAGGCGACGCGCATATTACTATATGCGCCTCCTATACGTGATAATATGCGAGGCGCGTGTAGTATAATGCGCCTCCGGTAAATCCTTGCACCGACGCTCCCACATGCATGTGTAGATCTTTGCCCGCACGCAGTCAAAGCAGACCCGCGACCCCACACCAAACCCGCACAGCCGCACTTCGCTCGTGGCCCACCACCCCACCCCGTAACCCCCTCGTCTCTTCTGGCATCTAGCTGCCTACCACCCCAGCGCCCCGACCTTCTTCTTGCTGCCTCCGCCGCTAACCTTCCTCCCGCCTGCCGCTCTGCCCACCGCCCCGAGCTGACCTCGCCGGAGCCCCTTCCGCCCCCGCATGTCGCTGCATCGCCCTCCGCCACCAGTTTCCATGGCCGCGCTACCTGGGATCCTCAACCTCACCCGCTCGCTCCCCGCCGCCTCGCCCTCGCCCTCGCCGCGGCGGCTGGCTCCCCCTTCCCCTTGTACCCAGCCTATAAATATCCCCGACCCGCCGCCTACTCCCTCCCTCCGCGCCGCTCCCACATGCCCGAGCTCCGCTTCGCTCCTCCGATCCGATCTGCGCTGCCACGCTACGGAGGTAACTGGACTCCTCCTCCTCGCCCCCTTCTCCCCCAGTTTCCAATGATATCCCTCCTTCCTTTGGTCCGGTTTCGGGTCCCCTCGTTCGCGCCGGCGGAATTCTCCCCGGAAGACGAGAGCCGCCCGCGCCTGGGATTGATCCAGTGTGTCCATGCGCAGTTCCCTGTTCGTTAGAGCCGGACGTGGCGCCTTCCGGGACCGCGCAATTGCGGGGGAGGAAACGAAAAAGGCTGATTAGGCGCACTCACGCTGCTGAATCATAACGAGCGACGGAGAATTCCGTCAGGAGCGTGATTTTGTTTTCCGCGATCGGTTACAAGGTCGTCTGAATCCCCCTGTTCCTAGAGGCTTTCCAGGTTTTCTAGGCTGGAATCCGGTAGTACCCAGAACTGTTCGGGTCTTTGTTGTTGTTTTCTGCTTCGATTTGTGGGGTGGCGTTTGCTGCTTACGAATTCTTATTGCTCCTAGCGCGGTTAAAGTTGAGCGCGTGGCTGAACTGGAGCCAGTCGGCAGCTAATAAGTGGATTTTCTGTACTAGCTAGCTTGGACAAGCCCAGATTGCGGGGACAGTTCAATACCACTCTCCATGCAGCTCCTCAATATATTTCAGCCAATACTGTCGTTTAACAAAACGTTCCTGTTTATATAGTTTCTTGGATTATAATATTACCTCCTTATTAGGATCAGAGGGAGTACCAGATTTGCCGACTATTAAAATGTGTGATGCGTTGATGTAAAAATAAATAAAACAGTTGGTTGATCAGTTCTACCATTGAGTCAAAGGAACGTGATGCTGATGTCTAGTCCTAGTTTCAAAGAATGCAGAATATTCTGATGTGCTGATCACTATTAGGAAAATTGCTATAGGTAATCAGCACATCTGTGGCTCACATGGTTGAATTGCTCCACGGCTAAAACAGGCGTGGCTCACCTATGGGCAGTGCCCTACTAGTAACTAGAACAACCGTGGCGCACGTGACCATAGTGCGCCACAGATGTGTGTGGGCCAGGGCCCTGTTGGCCGCACGCCAAACATCCGTAGCGCACATAGGGTAGGTGCGCTACGGTTGTTAGTGTCAACCGTGGCGCATATGGAGGGGGTGCGCTACGCCTAAGCGCATGCCCCTCTCTGCTGTGAAACGGCCAGACACATCCGTGGCGCACTATGGCATGTGCGCCACGGATGTATAAACTTAGTAGTAGGGCACCTTGCCCTAGTGCCCTACGCCTAACTATCCTGCACCAACTCCACCCCCCTTTGGATCGCCTTTTTAGGCTTTGCAAAAAATAAAAGAAAATGATAAACACTTCAAAAAATTAAATCCTTTCATATTTATGTAGGTAATGTGGTATAGTTTGTAGGAAAATTAACAAACAATAATTTTGACTTTATCTGCAAAAAAAAGTCATGCCACGGTAAAATGGCCGTAACTTTTGCATACGATATCGAAAAAAATCGTATAATATACCAAAATGATGAGAACGAGATTTCAATCCGCTCGCAACCACCTCCGGTCATTTAGTGATTTTTTAGATTTTCAAAATTCGAAAAGAGTAAAAAGTTACGGTCAAAAGACCGTTTTTTCCTGCAGAAAAAAAATAGAGGGCAACTTACCCGTAGCGCACCACCACCTAGTGCGCCACGGATAAGCTTGGGCGGGATTCAAATTTGAATCACCATCCCGCCCACCTACCCCTATTCCCTCCCTCTTCTCCTTTTCATTCTCCTCCCTCCTCCTTTTCCTTCTCTCTTCTCCTCCTCCTTTTCCTTCTCCCTTCTCCTCCTCCTCCTCCTCCTCCTTTCCTTCTCCTCCTTCCCTTGCACTGACGATGGCGATGGTGGCCTTCTCCTCCTCCTTGCTTCGGCATCCTCCTCTCCTTGCAGTGACGATGGCGATGGAGGCGGCGACCTTCTCCTCCTCCTTGCAGTCACGACGGCGATGACCTTCTTCCTTGCGGCCCCCTCCTCCTTGCAGTCACGAAGAGCGACGACGAGCTCCGACGACCACCGACGACCTCCTTCTCCTTGCGGCGACCTCCTCCCTTCTCCAGCCACACCTCCTTCTCCTTCTCTTCCTTGATGCTGACGAGGAGTAGCACGGCCACGGCCTCCCGCACCTCCCTGCGGTGGTAGGTCGTGGCCACGACCACCATGCTCCAGCGAGGCGACACGACGGCGGCGATGCGGACCCGGTTGCTTTTGCAATTCAAAACGAGGGTGTTTTTTTATTTTTTTTTTATTTTTGAAAAAAAATCCGTGGCGCACCTGTACCCCTACCCGTGGCGCACCTGGTAGTGCGCCACGCCTATCTCGATATAACCGTGGCACACCATGCAGTGCGTCATGACTATGAGAAAGCCATAGTGCGAGGCCCGTGGCGCACTAGTAGTGCGCCACGGAAGGCCTTTTCAGGTGCGCCACGAATAGGCCTTTTTCTAGTAGTGGATCTTTCACTTCATCGTTGTCCCTGCCGAGGAATATGGGATGTTATGCTAGACTGTTGACATGATGGTCGTTTTGAACATTAATGATTAGTGGCTTCCTGACAGCTAGTTGGTTCTTGATATTGTTGAAATAATAATCCATTATTGTCTAATTTGGCTGGTCTAGCTATTTAGAGTTCAGGTCTACCTTAAAAAATCACAAATTGTGCAGTAATTAGTAGTATTTCTTGAAATATATAGCTAGTCAACTTACAGTGAAATCATGCGTGTTCACTTCTCAGATATCTGGACAGTGACAATGCTTCCATTCATAAAGGATAATTTGCACATTGTATTAGCATGTCTTGCTGTGAATTTGTGATGAAATTTCTATGTAAAATATGTTTCTTCTGCCTTGATGAAGGCAACAGAGGCACAAGAATTGCATCAGTGTTGAGCAAGGCAACACTTCAGGATGGATATGTCACATACCCATGGGATCAGAAGATGTGTGACTCATTGTGCTCGCCCTTTTCCAGCAGCTGCCTCTCAATGCTCATCCTCCCCAAGTCGCTGGACCTGAACGCAAGTCGATACAAGTTGTTTGAAGACACATTGGCTAGAGCTCTGTCGTTGGAGTTGTAACGTGATTGTAAACTTGTACTTGGAGGTGTGAACGTGTCACAAACGCTTGGTGTTGTGTGAAAACTTGGCATTTGTTGATTCTAGTTGATGTATGAACTTGTATGTCGCGATTGATGTGTAATATACTTGTATTCATGTTGGTTCTATTATTCTTTGGCCAATTGCAAGTTTCTGTGTTGTTTATACTGTATTCTGGATTGTATTGTATATTTGAATATCTGTATACTGTATCTATAAAACTTGAATTTCGAAAATATTATAGGAGGCGCATATAGAACACTATAGGAGGCGCATATACAATAAATATACGAGGCGCATTGTAAAACATATGCGAGGCGCATATGTTATGTGCCTCTTATACTTAAAATATGCGAGGCGCATATCGATATGCGCCTCCTATATATATGCGCCTCGCATATGTGAAGTATAGGAGGCGCATATAATATGCGCCTTGCATAAAAAATAGGCGAGGCTCAAAGCTAGAGGCGCATATGATATGCGCCTCGCATAAGCTTTTAGGTGCGCCTCGCCTAAGGTTTTCTCTAGTAGTGCTTCCAGCCCATTAAGTGTGTGACCCTATAGGTTCATACATGTATAGACATGACATGAGTACATCTACTCCGTCAATAGTTGGTAGAGGCCTCTAACAATACGTGCCAACTCCTAAACACATATAAAGATCATTTGGACGAACATCATAATGTTAAGTACATGTCTTTCCCTTTGCCTCACAATGTTTGGTCTAGCTCCAAGCTGACCTCTCTTTCTCGATACTGTGATTCAGAATCCTTTTACTAGGTTAACTCTTAACCTTATGTAGCACGACCATGCATTTCTGGATCCGATCACTCGAGGGGCCCAGAGATATCTCTCTCAAGTAGAGAGGGGTAAATCCCATCTTAATTGACCAATGCCTTGCAGCATGCTTCAGGACAAACCCGAAAGCTACCTTTATAACTATCCAGTTACTGAGCAGCGTCTGATAGCCCCAAAGTAGGTCGATCCACATCTCAGGTCTAAGGACAAAACGTACACGATGTGTAGAGAGAGCTGCAAGTCTAATTGTCAGTCTCAAGTTGGGTCAGTCCAACCCCATGTTCACAACATGTGTCCACATCATTGGTTTGACATATCCATGCCATGACTTGCGAAACATAGTCATCAACCAATCGATGTGCTAGTCTAATATTCATGTGTGTCCTCACATGAACTCCGACTAGGGACAACTATTCGATAACCATACAAGTAAAGAGTTTCACAAACAATTCACATAATTGCAATCAATACAAGTTGCCTAATATGGATATTTGTAAGGTTCCCAACCTTTAATAAGGTAGAGATCCCTGTGTTTACAATGCTAGTCCCTGGATCAATAGCTAGCATCCACAGTTAAGATGTAATATCAAGAAACAAAGGTCATAATACAACTTTATAATCAGGAATAAAATAATTTATTACATCTTACATAGCTCATTTGGCTATCTCATTACATTGCAGCAGAATATCTATAAAGCATGGAGTCCTTCATCTTCAAAGTGCCACAAGTAATCATGTTGGTTGTAGACTTGTAATCCTAATCAACACACTTCACTAACATCAAACAAACCTGCAACATAATAAGTTGCAGCCACAAGGCTTAATACATTTGAATTGTATTGGCAAGTTTCACTACTATGTAGAAATAAGTGGAACCTATCAATATATGCATATTTGGCCAAGTAGGGTTTAGGCTCATTTGTAGAAAGCAATATAGTTTTATCCTATCTTTTCAAAATAGTTTTGATCTTTTGACAATCTTTCTGAACTCCTTGGAAGACTCCAAGTGCTTCTAATCCCTTGTTGACACCATCAAGTTTTACTTTGAGAAATTGGAATGTCGAGATCTTCCATAGCTTCAGGCCTTAGTTGCTCAGAGTTATCCGTAACCGGGGACACGACTAAGTACTTAGAATTTGATCTTCTGCAGAAGTTGTACACTTTACCCACATGACACAATCTCATCTTGTTGCCACCAGTGGACGCTGGATAAGTACACACCAAATGGAGTACCGGCAGATCGAGAATGTGACAAAGTCTTTCCATAGAAGTCCTCCCAATACACAATGCTAGCTTGTCAACCAGGCACCAATGTAGGGATAAATTTCCCTTACACAATTCTAGTTAACCTGAAGATGCCAATGCATGGGCCTTCCACTATGTAGTTGACTAAGCCAGAGCCCATTTAGCATGTGGCTGTACACGAAAGCCACTGTACGAGAAACATGTTCAACCTCTAAGTACCTTGGTGGTTTTCTTCTAGTGCACATACAAAAAGAGATAGCCATATAAACATGGTTCCTTTTGTTGCCACCTTGTCCAAAACTTGAGTATCCTTGTCCACCCAGGTGGTTCATTGAGTACTTGTTTTATTATATAAAACATATATCTTTTCAACTCTTCATATAATCATAACATGTGTCCCATCCCAAATATATAGCAGGGCTAAGCATACTACAACTACAATGTTTCCACTAAGGAATATATAAGGGTATCCTATTAGGATTTAGCATAGCATAAAATATAGTAGACCTTTCCATGCATGTTACAAAAATCCACTAAGTGTAATGAAAATAGTAGGACATGGATGATAGTGTCACTTGCCTTTTTAGTAGAGAATGTTGGTTCACTTCTTGATCTTGCAAATATCACACTCTTCTAACTTCACTACAATTCAATCAAGCAAACTCAAATTCAACTAGCATTCAAACCATTTCACACACATAAAATAATAAAAACAAGGTCATGCATGCAAGCATGCAAAAGATAGTTTTATTTGGAAAAGTGGTTTCTACTAGGCTCTAAACATTTTCAACCTCACATTGGTCATTTACAAAAGTGGTAAAACCATTTGCAAAAGGTTTTATCTCATAAATCAAATATTATGCTAAGGTGATATTTTATGTAGTTGAAAATATCTTTTAGCAAAGTAATAACTTTATATGGTTCATCAAATATGTTCTTAATCTCAAAACTTGGTGTTTAGGGTCAGAAGGTTTAATTAAAAACATTACCCAAAGATTTTTACTCACAAAGCATTTTTAACACATAAACAATATTTTTATTTGACTAGAAATGCTCTAACTCAAATATTTATTCCTTAACTTCACATAATACATTTTTAAATCCATAAGTTGGTTCCTAGGTTCATTAGATTCACAACATTCCATTTTGCAAAGACTTCATCTTAAAAATATTTCTAGAACAATTTTTATATTCAAATTATGCCTACACATGTTTCTACAATTTCAACCAATTTTCCAGAAGCAAAACATTAAAGAAAGTGTATGGTTGCAAAGTACTTGTTCTGCTGATTCCATTGATATAAAATTTGCAAAATTTGGACATGTAGAACTAAAGTTATGAATTTTACAAAATCAATCCACTAATAGATCTAATTCTGTTTTTAAATTTTGAGTCTGGCTACGTGGCTGCTTCCTATTGGTTGAAAACGGTTCAGTTGGATCAGCTATTACAGACCGCAGGATATCATTTAGATCGCACGGTGCAGATCGAGTGATACCCCTTCGTCCAGTTTCTATCGTATCCACTGGATGACGATCTAACGGCTCTTAGGCGTTGACCATCCACTGGCGGCGCTGGTGGCGGCGACAGGCGGCGGTGTGCTCTGGTGGCGGCGTCGCGGCGACTACAGGAAGCAAGGGAAGGAGGGAAGTAGCTCACCGTGCTCACAGAGGTGCGGCGAAGCTCGAGGTGTGGTCAACTAGTCAAGGGGCGCTCTGGTTCAAGGGGGATTTCTTGCCGGAGTTAGTAGCGGCGTCAGACGTCTCTGTTTGTCGTCGGAGGCGGGGGTGCAGGCCACCCGAAGGCAAAAGGAGGGTGTAGTTAGACGCGGCCGAGTGCGGGGTTTACAGGAGCATCAACGAGCGAGTTCGGGGCGGTCTGATGTTACCTGGGAAGTTCACCGGAGAAGTGGCAGACGCGGCGACGAGTGGCGTTGAGGTTGCCGACGTTCTGGAGCGGGCGCGGCCAAGCAGCTGGCACTGGGAGATGCGCCAGGCGATGGGGAATAAGGCTGCGTGCAGTGGGAGGCGAGGGGCGGCTGGTCGGCGCCAGAATTGCTCGGAGAGCTCGTCGGAGGCTGCGGCGGTGCAAACGAAAATGACGACGGCCTGGGGGCGCTCTTGTAGTGGTTTCTGAGGGGAAAGGGAGGGAAGAGGGAGGTGTTTATGGGTGCGTGGTCTCTGGAGGAATTAAGCCTATCATCAACGTGAATGGATCGCCGCAATCAAGGGCAGCAACGGCGAGGGGGACGTGGTCGCGGTGAAGACGATGACTGGCGATGTGGGTCCCGTTCGTCAGCAATAGAGAGAGAGGGGGCGTGGGGTCCACTTGTCTGTGACTGCACGGGTGTGTTATTCAGTGAAAAACGCTCGCCAGAGGGGAGAGCTTGGTGGGCTGCGAGTGGGCTTGCTGGGCTGGCCAGATGGGCTGCTGCTAGTTTCATTTTTTTTATACTGAAAGCTTTTTCTTTTTCTATTTGGAATTTCTATTTTGATTTTAATTCAAACAATTCAAATTCCAAATCAATTCAAACCACCACCAAACTTTGGGTATATTTTAATTCTGTTTAACAACATAATCCAAAGACCAAAATAAAATAATTCTTTTATTCTTTTAGGACCTATTAATAATTAAATAAATAGACCTTAGTCATTATTTCAAATAGGATTTAATTTATTTTAAAACTCTATTTGAAATCTAAACAATACCAAAACCTTTTCAGTAGGTTTCATTTGAAAAACAAAACACTTGGAATTCTTATTTAAAATACTTTAACAAGTTTTAGTGTTTATTTAAAATGGAAAAGCCTTTACTTAAATAAAATTGGATATTAATAAATCCTTATTATTTTATTTAAATAATCCTTTACTCTTTTTATCAAATAGAAATATTTTATTTTAAATGCTTGGCCAAGATTAATTTGGCTCTTTAAAATAATCCTTATCTATAATTCTACCTTTGCTTTATAAAAACCATATCTTTTTATTTAAAGATCCAAAAATAGTGATCCCAACAATTATAACTTTATTTATTAATTGTTTATCTTTTTAAATCCGTTTAGGATTTTATTTGATCAGAATAGGTTTTGATGTTTCCAATTGGAATCAAAAAGTTTCTTCTCACCCTAAATTTCAACAATTGTTTATTTTGTTTATTTATTTTTCACATTTCAAAATTTGGAAAATTTTGGGATGTGACAATATTCAAGGAACATTACATAACTCATGGATACACAAGGAATATAATCATCTCTATGATTGCCACTAGGGCATATTTCCTTCAGTCTCCCACTTGCACTAGAGTCAATCTAAAATGTATCTAATACCTATTGCTCTTGTGTGCGCTTCATGCGCAGGCTGCGGGAGAGGCTTTGTCAAGGGATCAGCAACATTTGAGTATGTATGTATTTTGCATATCATGACACTACCATCCTCAATGAACTCACGAATATGATGGTAAAGCATGCGAATATGTTTGTTCTTCTGGTGTTTTATAGGTTCCTTGGCCTATGCAATAGCACCATTGTTGTCACAATAAACGTCCAAGGGATTAGACGCGCCCTGATTCACACTGTGAGCGATCAGGAAATTCCTAATCCAAACAGCTTCCTTTACAGCCTCCGAGGCATCAATATATTCAACTTCTGTTGAAGAGGAGGTCACCGTATCTTGCTTGGAACTTTTCCAGCTCATAGCACCACCATTCATGACAAACACATAACCTGATTGCGATTTCGAATCATTTGAGTCGTTAAGGTAACTCGCATATGTGTAACCCTTTACACTGAGTGCATCCTCACCTCCATAAACTAGGAACATATCCTTAGTCCTTTTCAAGTACTTAAGGATATTCTTTACCGCTGTCTAGTGACTTTCACCTGGATCAGGCTGTTATCTGCTCGTAACACTTAGAGCATAGGAAACATCTAGGCGAGTACATATCATTGCATACATGATGGATCCAAGAGCCGAAGCATATGGAACCCTACTCATGCGCTCACGCTCATCAGTAGTCGAAGGACACTGAGTCTTGCTGAGTTTAATGCCGTGAGATATGGTCAAGAACCCCTTCTTAGCCTCTTCCATGCTGAACCATTTCAACACTTTGTCAATGTATGTACTCTGGCTTAATCCAGTTAGCCTCCTTGATCTATCTCTATAGATCTTGATGCCCAGAATATATGCTGCTTCTCCTAAGTCCTTCATCAAAAAACTATTTTTCAATGAGGTCTTAACGGACTCGAGCATAGGAATGTCATTTCCAATCAGCAATATGTCATCTACATATAAGATTAGAAATACAAGCACTCTCCCACTTTACTTCTTGTAAACACAAGATTCTTGTTCGTTTTTGATGAAGCCAAACTCCTTTACAACTTCATCAAATCGAATGTTCCAACTCCGAGATGCTTGCTTCAGCCCATAAATGGACTTTAGAAGTTTGCATACCTTTCCAGCATTGTTTGGATCGACAAAACCTTCGGGATGCATCATATACACGTCCTCAGTTAGGATTCCATTTAGGAAAGCCATCTTGACATCCATCTGCCATATTTCATAGTCAAAATGTGTAGCAATGGCTAGAATGATCCGTATAGATTTAAGCATCGCTACGGGTGAGAAAGACTTGTCATAGTCAACTCCTTGAACTTGTATAAAACCTTTTGCAACAAGTCGAGCTTTATGGATGTGAACATTTCCATCCATATCAATCTTCTTCTTATAGATCCATTTGCACTCGATGGCTTTAAAACCATCAGGCAGGTCAACCAAGTTCCAAACTTGATTGTCTCCCATGGACTCTATCTCGGATCTCATGGCGATCAGCCATTTATCAGAGTCTGGGTCCACCATTGCTTCTACATAGGTCGCATGCTCATCATTGTATAACAATAATAATTCCCGCGTTTCGCGGAGCCTCGCCGACATTCGTGGTTGTGGTGCTTCTATTGCCACGGGTTCCTCAACTTTTTCTGCTACAATAGCATCGCTCGTAGGATATCTTCGACTGGCTCATCTTGAACTTCTTCAAGTTGCACCGACCTTCCACTCATTCCCTTTGTGAGAAACTCTTTCTCTAGGAAAACACCGCTACGAGCGACAAACACTTTGCCCTCTTCTCGGTTGTAGAAGTAATACCCTAAGGTTTCCCTCGGATATCCCACGAAAATGCAATTACCTGATTTGGGTGTTAGCTTGTCCGACTGAAGTCGCTTGACAAATGCATCACAACCCCAAATCTTCAGAAAAGACAAACATGGATTCTTTCTAGTCCACATCTCATATGTTGTCTTAACTACGGATTTAGATGGTACCTATTAAGTGTGAAAGCTGCCGTTTCTAGAGCATAACCCCAAAATGATAATGGTAAATCCGACTGGCTCATCATCGATCGAACCATGTCCAACAAAGTTCGATTGCTCCGTTCGGAGACCCCGTTTCTTTGAGGCGTTCCAGGCGGTGTGAGTTGTGGAACAATTACGCAACTCTTAAGATGATTGCTAAATTCGTGAATCAAATATTCACCTCCATGATCAGATCGCAAGGCCTTTATTTTCTTGCCATGTTGATTCTCTACCTCACTCTGAAACCCCTTGAACTTTTCAAAAGTTTTAGACTTATGCTTCATCAAGTAGACATAACCATATCTACTAAAATCATTAGTGAAAGTAATGAAGTAGTGATATCCTCATCTAGCTGTCGTGCTCATTGGTCCACATACATCAGTATGTATGAGTTCCAATAAGTCTGTCGCTCTCTTAGGAATACCCGAAAAAGGCGACTTGGTCATCTTTCCAAGAAAACAAGCCTGACATGTCTCGTATGATTCAAAATCAAACAAAGTTAGAAGACCATCACCATGGATCTTCTTCATGCGCTTTTCACTTATATGCCCCAAACGACAATGCCATAAATAGGTAGGACTCAAATCATTAGGCTGAAGCCTTTTAGCACTAACATTGTAAAGAAATGGATCATCAAAATTTAAATAAATAACCCATTCACAATGGGAGCATCAGCCATAAACATAGCATTCTTAGAGATTACACAACCATTGTTTGCACTCGCGAATGAATAACCATCCCTCATCAAACATGAAGGTGATAAAATATTTTGACCCATACTAGGAATGTAATAACAATTATTCAATTCCATAATAAATCCTGACGGAAGGTGAAGTTGCATGACGCCGACGAACAATGCAGCAACCCTTGCTTTATTTCCGATGCGAAAATCCACTTCGCCTTTCTGCACTTCTCTAGTCCTTATTAGCCCCTGCATCAAATTGCAAATATGAGCAACCGATCCGGTATCAAATACCCAAGATTTAACATAGGAATCGGCGAGAAGAATGTCCACAACATTTATAACAAGCATACCTGAGTGGGAAGTACTCTTACTTCCACTCTTCTTCAAAGAATCCTGGTACTTGCTGCAGTTTCTCTTCCAGTGGCCATGTTCATGACAAAATAAGCACTCGGTGTCATCTACAGGTCCAGCCTTTTGCTTGGGTGCAGGCTTAGGGATCGTATCCTTAGCCTTGCCCTTCTTCTTCTGCCAAGAAGTACCCTTTTTCTTAAAGCTAGGCTTGTTCTTCACATCCATCACATGGCTCTGACCTGCACACTTCTTCATGTCACTTTCTGCTGTTTTTAGCATCCCACATAACTCATTAAGGCCCTTCTCCACCCCATGCATATGGTAGTTCGAAATGAACTGCGCATAGCTAGTTGGAAGAGACGCCAAAATGAAATCAGTAGCCAACTCTTGGCCTAGTGTAAAACCAAGCTTTTCCAAAGTCTGACTATAACCAACCATTTTGATCACATGGCGTCCTACACCTTCTCCCTCTGCCAGCTTGCATTCCACAAAGGACTTAGCGACATTGTACCTCTCAGTCCTTGCCTGAGTCTGGAACATGTCCCTAAGCGCGATGATCATATCGTATGCTTCTTGATCCTCAAACTTCTTTTGGAGCTCAGGTTCCATGCATGCAAGCATAATACAACTAACCTCAAGAGAATCATCACATGCTCTCTTGTAGGCATTCTTAAGGGCAGCAGTTGTATTATCAGCAGGTTCATCGGGGATTGGGGTATCTAGAATCGTTTCCTTTTTATCATACCTGAGAACAATTCTCAGGTTACGGACCCAGTCCGAATAGTTTGTTCCATTTAGTTTATCTTTGTCAAGAATCGAACGCAAAGAAAAAGGTGATGCAGTGTTCGGTGCCATTGATCTACAAGATAAAACATGCAAAATACTAAGCCATGTAACCATGAAAGAGTAAAACATATTAAACAATTTAATAGCATATACTCCCACTTAAATCAATATCCCTCTATTGATACTAAGTGATTCAAGATCCACAATTAAAAAGTCGACTAGTGAGCTTTAGCATCACTGCTAGAAGACAAGGTAAATCGGTAAGCAACTCTTGCTAATCATATCACATATGATTCTTGTTGTTGGGTGACATCTCTATGTCTAAACTAGGCGCCCAATCTTTATTCCCCAAGGTCCTTAACTGTTAAGATGACCTTGTCAATCTCGCCAACCCTTATGCGTGTAGGTATCCGATATAAACCCATCCAGCCAAGGAAAATCACGGCTCCCTAATTTCATAGGCCCACCAACGATTGTACATGGCATAGGATGGTGCAAGGTTTGGTTGGGAGGGAATGGTTTAACTTAAACTTTGTGAGGGATCGTTCTACTTCTATCATCTAATCCTGTATAGTAGTAAAACACACAAGAATAGCATTCACATAGATGTGACACAGTATGGCCCATTTTCTCATGGTGATCTGCATCGCCATAGAACCTGTCCACCATGATGATCTCCATCTTCATGTTCCATGTGAGCCATCCTCCAAGAACTAATACAAGCTATTACTCCTAACAGCTAGTAATAAAAAATTACATAGTATTGGGATCATCACAAGTTGGCATGCAGGCCATTACAATAATTGACAACACATTTGGCTCCAGCCATGTTGCGGTACTCACGACACGCAGGTCATGATAAAAAAATATACATGCATATATGGGCCATACTGATCACATACATCCTGCAAAAACAAGTTATGCATAGAATTGCATTCTACCGGATCATGTGAAATTGTAGCACCTAGTTACCTTAACGAGATACAAAAGGGGGCTACGATAAAAGGGGGGTCTAGGGGGTCTCCTCCTGCGGGTTTCGAAGGGGTAGCACCCCTCGTGGTATCTATACAATTTTCTTTAAGGATTTTGATCGGCAAATCAAATTTACCATAAACTGACTATTGTTCCGATTCAACCAAACTCCTTTGATCATGGTACATCGATTTTAGATCTAGGTTCCAATTCAATCAATCATATTGATCTTCGCGTGATTCAACAGGATTTATGTGTCACTATCTACCCCGATGACGGAAACCGACCGACAGGGGTAAGTCGTTCGACGACCTCAGAATCACGATCACGGAAAGCAAGATCACAGATCAATTATGAACCACCGACATATAAACGATCACATCATTCATATCAATCTACATATCACCATATGCAAACTTCCCGAACCTATAACTGAACATCATCGGCTTTGGTTCCATTGAAGGGATACGGGTAGGCTACACTAGCGCAAATGCAAAATTTTCTACCACGTAAACCAGGATTACTGTTGTCATAGATCTCGGGATTACCACTAGACGCGCAGTTGCGGAACTTGATGAAGCGCGCTGAGGCAGTGTAGACTCCCTACGTCTCCTCTTTGTCCTCGTCCCACGAGCAGATCCCCTTGCACAGCTCGTCCAAGTGCTATAGATGCAGCACCTCCGAGGTATCCACACGCGCGGGGTGGAAGCGTCAGACGTCAGACTGCTAGGTCCGCGCGTGCAACATAGGCATGAGGAGTGGCGGCTGGGTGGAATGCTCTACCCTGGTCAGCCCCTTAATTCAGATCCAATCCTCATTAGGCTTCTAGCCCCTTAAGTGTGTGACCCTATAGGTTCATACACGTATAGACATGACAGAGTACACTTACCCCGTCAATAGTTGGTAGCGGCGTCTAGCAAGACGTGCCAACTCCTAAACGCATATAAAGATCATTCGGACGAACCATCACAAGGTTTAGTACATGTATTTCCCTTTGCCTCGCGATATTTGGTCGAGCTCCAAGCTGACCTCTCTTTATCGATACTGTGATTCAGAATCATTTTACTAGGTTAACTCTTAACCTTATGTAGCACGACCATGCATTTCTGGATCCGACCACTCAAGGGGCCCAGAGATATCTCTCTTAAGTAGAGAGGGGTAAATCCCATCTTTATTGATCAATGCCTTGCAGCATGCTTCGGGACAAACCCGAAAGCTACCTTTATAACTACCCAGTTATAGAGCAGCGTCTAATAGCCCCAAAGTAGGTCAATGCACATCTCAAGTACATGCGATAATAACAGGTCTAAGGACAAAACGTACACAATGTGTAGAGAGAGCTGCAAGCCTAATTGTCAGTCTCAAGTTGGGTCAGTCCAACCCCATGTTCACAACATGTGTCCACATCATTGGTTTGACATCTCCATGTCTATGACTTGCGAAACATAGTCATTAACCAATCGATGTGCTAGTCTAATATTCATGTGTGTCCTCACATGAACTCCGAGTAGGGACAACTATTCGATAATCATACAAGTAAAGAGTTTCACAACCAATTCACATAATTGCCAATCAATACAAGTTGCCTGATATGGATATTCAAGGAACATTACAATAGCTCATGGATACACAAGAAATATAATCATCTCTATGATTGCCTCTAGGGAATATTTCCTTTAGATGGACCTTGTATGCAACTCGACAAAGGTCTTGGCAGCGGCCTCTTTATCTTTGTGCCGCCTCTCCTCCCTCTGGACGATGGCCTCTTCCTTCTTCTCTAGGATCTGCTTCAAGGTGTCCTGGAATGCCAAGGAACCATCCTGGCGGGCGAGGTCGGCCTTCGTGGCCTTGTGGCCACCAGGGCGGCGGGCACGAACGGCAGTCCCGTCGCTTGCAGAGGTAACAAAGACTTCACCATTGTCGGCGTCTAGGTCGACGACACCGCCTGTCGAAGCACTGTCCTTGCCCCTCTTCTTGTTGTTCATTTCTCTCCAAAGGGCAATGCTAGTCTCCCATTTTTTGGTGTCCTTGAGCAACGTCCAACAATGGCCCAATGAGAAGGCCTTGCTATCGTTAACTGTCTTGAAGTGCTCCATTGCTTTCATGATCTACACACATGGATGCCAACAATGGCTCAACGCAAATTCAAGACATCGACAAAGAAATAAAGAGGTTTTACCATGTTAACCGGCTGCAAGCCGCTTATTTTACTTTTCATCACCTTCTTGTAGGAGACTTGGAACTTTCTACACTCGGCATGGATGGTTCCCCAATGCTTGGAGAGGAAGAGATCGTTTCGATCGCTAAAAAAGGCGTCCTTCCCAAATTTCCTATGCTCATGGAAGAACCTGCCCACCTTCTTCCAATAGGCAAAACCCTTTTGCTCGGCGACGCATAGTGGATCTTGTGAAATATCCATCCATGCCTTGCATAGGAGATTGTATTCGGAAGGGGTGTAGCCCCCGGTTCGTTGGCTCATTTTCTTGCCGTCGACAATTGAGGTTGCAAGTAAAGCGGCCAACAACGCGGCCGTGACGCCCTCGCCCATGGAAGTGCCATCGTTCCTAAACAATGCCCCGTCCACAATGTTGCATGCATCTTGCTAGGTCTCTTGTTGCGTCTCCGTCTCGGTCACACCGTCGTTGGCATAGCCGTGGCCACCCTCGTTGATCATGTCGTTCATGACATCCTCATGGTCGTTTCCCACTGCGGTGACCCAGCATACCACTGCATGTGTAGTACACTATAGTCGTTGACATGACATCCATAGAACACCGTTCTGTAAATATCACATCCCTCAGAGTGGTACAACAGAAACATTGCGGGTCCATATTACAAACATTCACACATTATTATTATTACAATAACAGAAGTTCAAGACTTAGAAAAGATTCAACTTACAAACCAAAATATAAAGTGTTTCTGCGGAATTTAAAAGTAGCAACTCCAACTAAGAGTTGAGCTCAGAAACTTATTCTATATGGTTCATGCTGCTCGGCTCCATAGGTTACTACTAACTAGGGTACTTAGTTTGACTCGTTGTCATCGACACCATAGCGGATTTTGTAATCCACTCCTTCAACACCTCCTGACAGGTCAGGCTCCTCGTAGAACACATCTTCTTGGCATTCAGATGCATACATTGGCATGTCTTCGGGATCCTCAAAGTCTAAGCAAGGGATCAAAGGAAAGGATGAGTAACAGCGTTACCCAGCAAGTTCATTATATGCAGGTGGGAAGTTTGATGCTCTAACTACCACCTCAGACTATAAGTCCTTGGCACTATGCAGTTTTTATAAATCTTTCTTCAAAGATTGATTTTATTATGAAAATCTATGACCATCATCCTTCATAGGTTGACCAGAACTTTCATGGAGTTCCTTCCTGTCGCGTTCGTAGCTCCTTCCCGGAACAAGGAGTAACAAGTTATAATTCTTACACTCTGTAGAGGTGCGTTACTTTATCCATGAGAGATCAACTCCTTGTTGCACAACCGGGCATACTTTACCGTCCACAATTCCATGATGTGGGGCCCAGTAGGTGATCCAAGCCAATCACTGCCCCCTTCGCAACCTCGCATGCCTCCTTGGTGTACACCATGCCCACATATTGAATTACGGCAATGGTTTGTACAGAGCGTTAGATGCCAGAACTATCGTGGGACGTTGAGGTTTCCCACCCATATGCTGCATATCCTCTACGAATTACCAATTAATATGCATGCTACGAGTGATAATAGCCACGACCTGCACATCTGGCTACATGCGAGAGGAAGAAGATATAGCTGACTTTTGTGTCCCATTCCAAATCTCATGGTTAACGCGTGATATATGGTGCTAGAATCACTGATGTCATGGGTTATTAAGTTCCTAACTAATCATTATTATTGCAAATAGAACCCTAAGTTCTATTGCTCCATTATATCATCACTTAGGATGATACCTAAGATTTCTTTATTTTATAAAATAATATTTTCTTTCTTTGGAGTATAGATGATAACACACAATCTTGCAAATACTTTGATAAAGACTCTTCAAAGGACATGAGCAAGTGATGAACTTGCCTTGTGATCGCAGGGTAGTGAAGTCGGATGCTTGCACTGGACCTTGAGCTCCTATGTCTACAAAATATCATTATTGCCCAGTAAGGACAATATTTAAAGAAGCAAAATGTTATGCAAAGTAATGTAATGCATCATTTAGATTTGTGTGTATTCTCCCCCATTATTTAAATTATAAAAAATCTTTTCATAAGTAAAGAATTTATAAATATTAATTATTAATATTTATTGACTATTGTATTCCTTATTTTCATTCATTTTATTTGAATTTTACTTATTTAATAATTCCTTTAAGAACTATCATTTTTCTTTTAAATTAAAAAAAATTATATAAATTATTTGTTTAGTATTTTTCTAAAATACTACAATATTGGTAAATAATAAAAGTGTTTTTTATTTATTTTTATCATCTTTCTTTAATTTTATAAAATTCCATAAGGACTATATATAGTATAAAATTCTTGATAAAAATTATATGCCTAAAATTTTATTTCTTAATTTATTTAGATAAACTGAATTATTGTGAATCCAAAAATATTTTATTTATAATTTTTGGATTTTTATTTGATTTTCTAGATTTTATTTAAATTCAGGGGCATTTTGGTCTTTTCATAATTATTAGTACTTCCCTTTAGGTTGCTGGGCTGGCTTTGTCAAGCTTATTGGGCTTATTGGGCCGTTTTGGCCCAAGTGGCTATGATCAAAAGGGCTCCCCGAAGGGGTACTGGCCCTATCGGCCCTCTCTCTCTCTCTCTCTCTCTCTCTCTCTCTCTCTCTCTCTCTCTCTCTCTCTCTCTCTCTCGTCCTCTCTTCTTCTCCTTCTCGACTCCCTGGTCGATGGCGCCGCCGCCGTGCGCTGCTCGCCGTCGTGGTACTCCCTGGCCACTGCCGTGGTGTAGGGCGAGGTTGTCGACCACGCTCGTCCACCTGGTCTAGTTTGATTTGATCCCGGGGCCCTTCTATGGCCAGGCTATCCCCCTTCCCGAACCCTAGGGTTTGGGGATGGTGCTGCTATCGCCGCTGCTAATCCTCCCATGGTGATATGCGGTGCTCGTGTGCTGTTGTGGCCGTTGCCGTGGCTGGTGCGGGTTGCAGCGCCCTCTGGGTGCTCCCCGTGCCACCGTGAGCACGTCGGCCCTTCTACTTCCTCTTCAATTCATCATCAAGGACCCCGGGTAAGTTGCGCCACTGTGGATCCTAGTTTATCTATCACTATGAATCTCTCTGTGTGTATCTAGTGGCTACCCCTGCCTAGTGCCTATGTTCTGATTAGGGTTCATATCCTGATTAGGGTTCTTGTTCTAATTAGGGTTCATATCCCTCTTTTGAGCATATATATAATGATTTGGATCTAGTGGTGATAATCCTTAAGCATGATGAATGGTTGTTTGGTGTGGATTATTGCTTATAGTTGGCTTTAGTGATGCTAGTGGCTTTCCAGATTGATTCCATTGGTTAATTTGATATGGTTCAAATGATAGTGTTACTGTAGAATCACTACTTGGAGATCCTATTGATTTGAAAGTTCACCACTGTCATTACTTGGTCATTGACAATGATTTGTGAGTGATGTAGTCACTGTATCTGTAATTGTTGGTTTATGGATTCATATACAGTTTGAGATTAATTGGTCTCTTATAGTGATGTTATGTATATATATACCTGGAAATGATTCCTGTGATTAGTACCAGGAAAATGATGCTTAGTTGTCTGTGAGTTTATCTGTGAAAGCTAGATACTCAATCTGCTTGGTTTAGAAGCTGTTCTTGTGATACCATCTTAAAATGGCACACAAGTCTAGGATATACTACTTGGCTTGATTTTATTAATGCTTAAGATTGCCTTAATACCAAAGATAAGTTGAAACTTCTTTCATTGAACCCCAATGCCTATGATGTTGGTCTGAGGCTTAGGGACTAGGTCCTTATCTTGTTGTTCCTCATGGATCTGTTCTGGTAGTGATACCAGCTACTAATTCTTTAGTCAAAGTTGGGAAAAATGATTTGTAGGCTTATTAAGTTATATAGATCCATAAGATTTATGGATTCTGAGGTGCTACTCTTTTAAGAGATGTGCCCAGATTTCATAATCTTGCCTTTGGCTATATTGAAATATAAGATTTGGCTTTTGTAACCAGGATCAATGGTGTTGGTCTGAGATCCTGGTTATACTTGTATGGTTATCTTGTGGTTATGACTTTAATTTTCAAAACCTTCTAGGATGGATTCATCCCACTTGGATGAATACTGAGAAGTGAGATATAGAACAACACATGAATCTATTATATTGATATGACAAACAGATCATGTGATGGTTTTATATAACTCACCACAACAGTGGGTTGTTGTTGTGGTTGTAACTTGTTGATCTGGTGGCCTGATCTTGCTGGCTTGATCTGGTCCTTCTCCTGTTGTTGTTCCTACTATTTACAGCTCCTGGAACTTGTCCTTGATCTTGCTATCCACCTTCTGGTTCCTGGTAGCTTGGTCTTGACCTTGCTATCCACCTGATCCACCCCCTCCTTATGTCACCATCCTGGTGGGATAATCAAGTGTGTGGTTGGTTTGGTCTGGTTTGGTTTGGCTGCTGGTGCTTGATGTGTATGAGCAAGGAAATGATGTTGGGGTGCTTTCCCACGGCTGTACTGAGCAGTTTTTCTTGTGTGGGCAGCTGTAGATGTGTTGACAACACACACCATGCATTTAGGTGTGTATGCTGCCTGTGTGCATGCTGCACCCTTGTGGATATGCTCAGGGAATGATCTACCTTTTATCTGATTACATTTACCTATCTAGTGAAACTTGCACCTCTTGCTAATTGGATTATTTGACTTATGGCTTAAAAATTATGAAAGATTTAGTTCTTTCATATTGGTGAAAATTGCCCCTAAAGATTACTCAGTGATGTAAAGTTGAACAGTGCATATCACTGTCACTACTAAGAGTAAAATCCTAATATTTATTTTCTTTCTTTTAGTTTGTGATTTGTTTTGCAGGTACAAGACTTGAAGATTCAAGATTTAGAATAGGTCTTCTTTTTGATAGAATAATTCCCTTGTAATATTTATTATATTCTTTTGTAGTCTTTATTTTATCCTTTTTGTAATAAATATTGTAATATTACTCAATATATAAATGTTCTTCTTTTATTTCATTTACTATTGTAAAGATCCCTGATTACTTTTATAAGTTACATTTTGTAAATTATTTATTGAATAAAGATATGGGATGAATATTCATTTTCTTGATTATGTTATATTATTTAAAGTTTGAGTTACTAAATGTTATTGCTTGATTAAATAAGATTACTCAAACATAACTCTAATTCCTTTCAAATTATAATTCTAACATTCAAGTTTAATTTCAAATTTCATTTCCCAAAACACGTTGATCCATAAAGATCATGTCAAAATTTGTAACGATCATTCCCCAAGGCTATTCCTAAACTTAAAGCGTGAAAGAAACTTTGATCACTTTAGGTTTTTATTTGGCGAAACATTTACCCACATTTTTACAGATGAATGCATGCAATTGCACAGATTCCTAAATCTACCCTTTGTTGGTTCCTAAATGCTGGATTGTTACAGACCTCCCCCCTTAAATTAAACTTTGTCTCGATGTTTGTTGAAGTATACCTGAACAGTTCTGGGTAGGCTTTTCTTAAATCATCTTCTTTCTCCCAAGTAGCTTCTCTCTCAGGGTGATGTTCCCACTGTACCTTGTAGTATTTGATTGCCCTGTTCCTCAACCTTTTCCAGTTTTCTTCCAAAATTTTACAGGGTTTCTCTACATAGGTCAAGTCTGCTTGTAATTCTATCTCTTGATGTGTGATTGCATCATCAGGAACTTTAAGACATTTCTGGAATTGTGAAACATGGAAAACATTATGAACTTGAGTCAATCTGGAGGGTAACTCTAAAGTATAAGCTATAGTCCTGTTCTGACTCAGTATCTTGAATGGACCAATATATCTTGGACTAAATTTTCCTTTAACTCCGAACCTTTTAACCCCTTTCATTGGACTTACTTTCAAATATACCATGTCTCCTACTTTAGGATGCCATGATCTTCGACTTTGATCAGCATAACTTTTCTGCCTACTTTGAGCTATTTTCAATCTATCCTTGATTTTATCAATGATATCTTGTTTTTCCTGGATATAGTCTGGTGCAAATTCTTTGCTGCTTCCAGGCTCATACCAAAACATATTGGTGATCTACATTTTCTTCCATACAGAACTTGATATGGAGCTTCCTTCAGACTACTCTGATAGCTATTATTGTAGGAAAATTCTGCCAATGGTAGATGATCTTCCCATGTACCTCCAAAATCTAATGCACAAGCCCTTAACATGTCCTCCGGTATCTGATTGGTTCGTTCCGTTTGACCACCTGTCTCCGGATGATAAGATGTGCTAAAATCTAACTTTAAACCAAATGCTTCATGCAATTGCTTCCAAAATGCTGAAGTAAACACTGATCCCCTATCAGTTACAATATTTTTGGGTACTCCGTGCTTACTTACTATTTCTTTAATGTAAACTTCTACTAACTTCTCGGCATTATCCTTCTTATTTACCGGAATAAAATGTGCACTTTTAGTGAGTCTATCCACAATCACCCATATCATATCCTTCCGTTTAGGTGTCATGGGCAATCCTGTGATGAAGTCCATACCTATTTCCTCCCACTTTCATTCAGGAATTTTCAAAGGTTGCCATGGTCCTGCTAGAATTTGATGTTCAGCCTTCACCCTTTGTCAAGTATGGCATTCTGATACATACTTAGCAATGTCTCTTTTTATGTTATTCCACCAGAATAGTTCTTTCAGATCCATGTACATCTTAGTACTTCCTGGATGTATAGAATATGGTGTTTCATGTGCTTCCCTGAGTATGACTTCACGAATCTCAGTCACATCTAGAACACAAAGACGGTCTTGAAACCACAAAGACTCATAATCTCCTAGGTGAAAAACTGATTTTTTCCCTTGATATATCCTCTGAATTTCTTCAGCAATGAAAGGATCTTCTGCTTGATGTCTAAAAAAATGATGCTTAAGATCACTGTCCTGCTCTGCAACTACCTGTATAGTAGCTAATCCTCCAAGAATCTTTGTTCTAATGAATTAAAGCTCTAATCTTTCCAAGTCCATCTGTAACTCTTTTGGTAGCTCCCGATTGCTAGGCTGAATATCTACACTTTTACGACTTAAAGCATCTGCTACAACATTTGCTTTTCCTGGAGTATAGTAGATTGTTAAATCAAAATCTTTGATTAGTTCCAACCAACACTTTTGTATCATATTCAATTCCTTTTGGGTGAAGAAATATTTAAGACTTTTATGATCAGTGTATAACTCACATCTGGCTCCATAAATAAAATGCTTCCATCCTTTCAGCGAGACTACTGCTGCTAACTCTAAATCATGAGTTGGATAGTTGACTTCATGGGGTTTCAGTTGTCTTGAACCATAAGCAATCACCTTCCTATCTTGCATTAATACACAACCCAAACCTTCTTTAGATGCATCACAGTATACTGTAAAGTCTTTCTCTATTTCTGGAACTGCTAAGATTGGAGCTGTAGTTAACCTGGTCTTCAACTCCTGAAAACTTGCTTCACACTTCTCATCCCAATTGAATGGTGTATTCTTTCTTAACAATTTGGTTATTGGTCTAGCTATTTTGGAGAAACCTTCAATGAATCTCCGATAATAACCAGCCATCCCCAAGAAACCTCGAATTTGTTTCACATTGGTTGGTGCAGTCCACTCTAGTACTGATTGAACATTGGATGGATTTACAGCAATTCCATCTTTACTGATCACATGGCCGAGGAATTCTACCTCATCTAGCCAGAATTCACACTTACTGAACTTAGCATAAAGTTTATGTTCTCTTAGAGTCTGCAATGCTATTCTCAAATGGTTAGCATGCTCTTCCTTATCCTTGGAATATATCAGAATATCATCAATGAAGACTATGATGAACTTATCCAAATATGGCATGAATATTTTGTTCATCAGGTTCATGAATATTGCTGGTGCATTGGTCAAACCAAATGGTACTACCAGATACTCATGGTGTCCATATCTTGAGATAAATGCTGTCTTTGGAACATCCTCAGGTTTAATTTTTATCTGATGGTATCCAGATCTTAGATCAATCTTAGAAAATACTCCAGCTCCTTTCACTTGATCAAACAGATCTTGAATTCTTGGTAAAGGGTACTTATTCTTTATGGTAACATTGTTTAGATTTTTGTAGTCTCCACACATCCTTCTTCCACCATCCCTTTTATCCACAAAGATCACTAGTGTTCCCCATGGGGATACACTTTCCTGAATAAATCCTTTTCTGGCTAACTCATCAATTTGCTCTTTGAGTTCTTTTAATTCTTTTGGTCCCATCTTATATGGTGCTTGAGCTATTGGTGCTGTACCTAGAACTAGATCAATAGTGAACTCTATCTCCCGATCTGGTGGCATTCCAGGTAGCTCTGCTGGAAAAACATCTTGAAATTCATTTACTATAGGAATATCTTCCAATTTTACCTCTTTCATTGAGTTCAACTGAAGATCCACCATGATATGACTGTGCTTATCTGCTTGGTAAACTATCCTTGCTCCACTTGGAGTTTTGATTGAGACAGTTTTCTCCTCACAATTTATCTGAGCCCCATGTTCAGTCATCCAATCCATCCCCAGCACTACTACAATTCCTTTCAAAGGAATCACATAAAGGTCCGCAAAGTATGTACAACCATAGATCGAGATAACCTGATCTTGTTTAATGTGGTGTACAACTACATTCCCCTGCCGTCACTATGGTCATAGAAATTTCTAACGTTGACCTTCTAATCCCGAATTTATCACAGAATTCTTCAAAAATGAATGAAGTAGTTGCACCAGTATCAAATAGAACTTTGCCGGGATTGGTAAGGATATTGAGCGCACCTATCACTGCATGCTCTGAGTTATCCACCTCCTCTAGGGTTGCGCAATTTAGCTTCCCGGTAGGTATGTTCCTCTTGCCATTGTTGTTCTTGACATTATTTCCTCCTCGATTGGGCTGTCCATTTCCTCCACTGGCTTGTGCTCCACCCTTGGTAGGCCAACCACCTGGTGGTTTGCTCAGACAGTCGGGCTTGATATGCCCCTTCTGACCACAACCGTAACAGGTAACTACTGGCTTTTTGCATTCCCTTTGGAAATTCCCTGGAATTCCACAATTGTTACAGATAACATTCCTCCTAGGATTGGATTGATTTCCACCACTACCCTTGTTATTGTTATTGTTACCATATGCCTTGTTCTGAGGTTTGACTCTAGATTGGGTTTAGGTTTACTTGCGTGAATTCTCTTGGTTTCCTTCTTGGCTCTCTTCCTCCTATCCTCTTGGACATTATTGTAGTCATCTTAAAAAGTGATAGCTGCACCCAGCAACTGCTGATAAGTTTGCTTATTAGTCAACCTTAATTGCATCCTCACAAATGGATTTAACCCACGCAGGAAACACTTCTTCCACTTCTCCTCTGTGTTAACATCTTCCTCAGCATAACGAGACAGTTGACTAAACTCACGGATATACTTCATGACACTAGTATATCCCTGCTGAAGCTCCTCAAATTCTCTTTGCTTCAACTCCATAACACTTTCCGAAACATGATATTCACGAAATCTCTTTTTGAACTCTTCCCAAGTGTACTCCCTTCCTAGTTGTTGCATGGCTAACTGATTTTCCCACCATGATGATGCAGGTCCAGTCAGAAGATGAGTTGCATACCTCAGTTTCTCCTCATCATTACAACCTACAGTATTCAACTTTATTTCTGTATCTGCTAGCCAATCTTTTGCATCCATTGGTTCAGGAGCTGATGCAAAAGGTAACGGCCTTGCATTCTAGAAGTCAGAAAGACTCACTCCTCCACCTTCAGGTGCTCTCTGATTCCTAGCTCGTCCCAGCAGCTCTTCCATGAACTTGTTCTAGGTCTCTTGCGTCATTTGCATACACTGCATAAAGTTTTGCTTCATTAACGGCCTCCTTGGTGGTGGTGGTAATGTTCCCTGATTTCCTGCATCTGCATCGGCCTTCTCTTTGGCCTCACGTTCCATTCGTTGCTATTCAGATTCGGTCTCTACACCCGTATCCATGACCCCCTAGTCCTACAACATAAAGCGAATACTCATAATTACATCATGCACATGTGTTCCGAGCTCGACTTTACGCATAGAACTAGTCACACAATGAAAATCCAAATAAAATCCAAATTTGCATTTCACATATTATACATTACAACATCTTAATAATACAAAGTCACTACAACATATACCATATAGGTATAATCACAACACTACATTATTTATCTAACTACCTTATTTTCTCGGATTACAATACACAGTACCCGATACTTCTAAATAGCCGCCAGCTTCTGGTAACTACTACGCTCATCATACATGCCTGATGTCCAACCGTGATGACGTGACGTTCGTCGCATAGTTTGTGGAACAAATGGCCTTCCAGAAGGAACATACTCAGTATCTGAAGTGTCAGGACTTGAGTCATTACTCAACCTAAGCGCATTGACTCCCTCCAACTCAGCTGAAAAGTCTTCAGAAACATATTCAACATTATCTCCCACTTGCATCTCCTGAAATTCATTCCTTGAGTCGTCAACTGAATACGCAGATCCTGCTGCTCCCCAGGTGCTCCTTTGGGCAAAATAGTTAAACACCGGATAATGTATATTCCCTGGGTTTTGATAAGGTGTTGATGATTCAAACACTCTCTCCTCAGGATCTTCTTCTTCATCCTGATTATTTACGATTATGGTATTTCTACTACTGTTACTAGGGTTAATTCTTGCACCCATCCAACTAGATTGTCCAACATTTCTGCCAGAACTATCTATGGACATATGGTGTTCCTGGGATCCTTCAGATGATCCCATTCTCCAGCCATCAGAATTCTCAATAGGAAGTTCTGAATCAGAACCGTCCTCTGAACCCTGTGGTACTGCATACCTCATATATAAAGTAGGATCATATATAGGTCCAGGCCTTGGCGAATAAGGATATGGTGTAAAAGATTAAGGATCTATAGGTATATCCTTAAAGATAGGTTTTGCACTACTACTTGCTTCCTTCTCCAACTGGAATGCTAACTGCTTCCTCCTTTCTGGATCAGTTAGATCCTCTAACATGTCATTTTTATCTTAGACAATCACTTGATGTGTCTTATAAAAAGACGCAATGAGTGTTCAGTATCTATCCATAAACTTGGAAGCTAACTTAGGATGCTTCTTAACCAAAGTAAGATGATCCGGTGTAGGCTCCGAGTCTATAGAATCATAAGGTATCACATAAAATGTGCTACCTTCCAACTCCTTGGCTTTATTCTCCCGGATATTAGCTATCACCTCCACAACAACAACATGATATGCTGCTAAGTGAATCCTACCTTCACCTATAGGTAGATCGTGATATAATCCAAGCTCCTCTGGGAGTTGGATACTCACATGATACTTGGATAACATACGACCATCATGATAGGTTATGGTGTTCACTGGAATTTTAGTTGGACAACTAAAAATCTTTAAAAGTTGACGAAGTTGGTCTGTGAATGATCCTTGATAATCATCAAGAGTCTCCTCTTTCCTTACCAAAGTCTGTTTTGGAAACTTTGGTGCCATAGCTCTGTATATAAGAATTTTTTTATTAGTTACTAATAATATATTGCATCATAACAAAGAATTATCGCACTAAAACATATAACGGAATATTCTCATTTGAATACCCATTATATTTCTTTTAGAGAATTCTATATCGTTGCTACACACTCCTATAGGTAATACCCTTTACTAGGTTTCCAACCTAAGGTCAAAGCAATTTTCTCTGATACCAACTGCAGTGACCCAGCATACCACTTCATGTGTAGTACACTATAGTCATTGACATGACATCCATAGGACACCGTTCTGTAAATATCACATCCCTCAGAGTGGTACAACAGAAACATTGCGGGTCCATATTACAAACATTCACACATTATTATTATTACAATACCATAATTTTAAGACTTAGAAAAGATTCAACTTATAAACCAAAATATAAAGTGTTTCAGCGGAATTTAAAAGTAGCAACTCCAACTAAGAGTTGAGCTCAGGAGCTTATTCTATATGGTTCATGCTGCTCGGCTCCGTCGGTTACTACTAACTAGGGTACTTAGTTTGACTCCTTGTCATCGACACCATAGAGAATTTTCTAATCCACTCCTTCAACACCTCCTGACAGGTCAGGCTCCTCGTAGAACACATCTTCTTGGCATTCGGCTGCATACATTGGCGTGTCTTCAGGATCCTTAAAGTCTAAGCTGTTGGAGATATGCCCTAGAGGCAATAATAAAAGTGGTTATTATTATATCTTTGTGTTTATGATAAATGTTTACATTCATGCTATAATAGTATTAACTGGAAACATTAATACTTGTGTGATTTGTAAACTAAATAAGAGTCCCTAGTAAAGCCTCTTTGTAATACTAGCTTGTTGGTTAATAGATGATCATGGTTTCCCGATCATGAACATTGAGATGTTGTTAACAACAAGATCATTTCATTAGGAGAATGGTATGATGGACATACTCCTGTAGATAAGCGTAGCATTAAGATCAAGTCATTTCAATAGTTCATTTGCTATAAGCTTTCTGATACATAGTAACCTAATTCCTTCGACCATGAGATCATGCTAATCACCATCACCGGAAGGATGCTTTGATGACATCAAACACCACACCGTAACTGGGTGGCTATAAAGGTGGCATTGAGTGTTCATAAAGTATGTGTTGAGGCACATGGATCAAGAGTGGGATTTGTCCATCCATATGACGGATAGATATACTCTGGGCCCTCTCGGTGGAATGTCATCCAATTGGCTTGCAAGCATGTGACTGGCTCACAAGGGATCACATATCACGGGAACGAGAAAAGAGTACTTATCGGTAACGAGGTTGAACTAGGTATGCAGAGATACCGACGATCAAACCTCGGATGAGTAAACTATCGCGAGACAAAGGGAAATTGGTATCGTATGTAAGTGGTTCATTCGATCGCAAAGTAATCGTTGAAATATGTGGGAGCCATAAGAATTTCCAGATTCCTCTATTGGTTATTGATCGGAGAAGTGTCTCGGTCATGTCCGTATAATTCACGAACCGTATGGAGACACACTTAAGGATTCGATGTTGTTTAGTAGATATGGAATGTTAGTAGGGATACCGAATGTTGTTCGGAGTCTCGGATGGGATCCGGGATATCACGAGGAGATCCGGAATGGTCCAGAGAATAAGATTCATATAAGGAAAGTCCGATTCCGGAGTTCGGGAAAGATTCCAATGTTTTCATCGGAGAGATTCTAGAAGGTTCATCGGACCTAAAGGGGAATGGCCCATGAATGTGTCATAGGTAAGTGGAATGATTGGATAATATCCTAGGTCACTGTAAGGTTCCCAACGTTTAATAAGGTAGAGATCCCTGTGTTTACAATGCTAGTCCCTGGATTAATAGCTAGCATCCACAGTTAAGATGTAATATCAAGAAACAAAGGTCATAATACACTTTATAACCAGGAATAAAATAATTTATTACATCTTAAATAGCTCATTTGGCTATCACATTACATTGCAGCAGAATATCTAATAGCATGGGGTCCTTCATCTTCAAAGTTCCACAGGCAATCATGTTGGTTGTAGACTTGTAATCCTAATCAATAAACTTCACTAACATCAAACAAACCTGCAACATAATAAGTTGCAGCCACAAGGGTCAATACATTTGAATTGTATTGGCAAGTTTCACTACTATGTAGAATATAAGTGGATCCTATCAATACATGCATATTTGGCTAAGTAGGGTTTAGGCTCTTTTGCAGAAAGCAATATAGTTTTTATCCTATCTTTTAAAAATAGCTTTTGATCTTAGTCAAATCTTTTTGAACTTCTTGGAAAACACCAAGTGCTTCTAATCCCTTGTTGTCACCCTCAAGTTTTTAACTTTGAGAAATTGGAATGTCGAGATCTTCCATAGCTTCAGGCCTTAGTTGCTCAGAGTTGTCCGTAACCGGGGACACGGCTAAGTACTTAGAATTTGATCTTCTGCAGAAGTTGTACACTTTACCCACATGACACAATCTCATCTTGATGCCACCAGTGGCCGCTGGATAAGTACTCACCAAGATGGAGTACTGGCAGATTGAGAATGTGACAAAGTCTTTCCATAGGAGTCCTCCCAATACACAATGCTAGCTTGTCATCCAGGCACCACTGTAGGGTTTCAAGTTCCCTAGCACAAATCTAGTTAACCTGAAGATGCCAATGCATGGGTCTTCCACTATGTAGTTGACTAAGCCAGAGCCCATTTAGCATGTGGCTGTACACGGAAGCCACTGTACGAGAAACATGTTCAATCTCTAAGTCCCTGGGTGGTTTCCTTCTAGTGCACAACAAAAAGAGATAGCCATATAAACATGGTTCCTTTTGTTGCCACCTTGTCGAACCTTGAGTATCCTTGTCCACCCAGGTGGTTCATTGAGTACTTGTTTTATTATATAAAACATAAGTCTTTTCAACTCTTCATATATTCATAACATGTATCCCATCCCAATATATAGCAGGGCTAAGCATACTACAACTACAATGTTTCCACTAAGGAATATATAGGGGTATCCTATTAGGATTTAGCATAGCATAATATATAGTAAACCTTTGTCATGCATGTTTCAAAAATCTACTAAGTGCAATGAAAATAGTAGGACTTGGATGATAGTGTCACTTGCATTTTTGGTAGAGAATGTTGATTCACTTCTTGATCTTGCAAATATCACACTCTTCTAATTCCACTACAATTCAATCAAGCAAACACAATTCAACTAGCATTCCAACCAATATTCAAACAATTTATCACACATAAAATAATAGAAACAAGGTCATGCATGCAAGCATGCAAAGGATAGTTTTATTTGCAAATGTGGTTTCTACTAAGCTCTAAGCATTATAAAGTTCAAAGTGGTCATTTTCTAAGGTGGTAAAACCATTTGCAAAAGGTTTTATCTATAGACCATTTCTAAATCAAATCAATATTTTATGTGGTTGAAAATGCTTTTATCAAAGCAATAATTTTATATTGTTCATCCAATAAGTTGTTAATTCACAAAAACTTGGTGTTTAGGGTCAGAAGGTTTGAATCAAAACATTTCCCAAAGGTTTTACTCAAAAAATCATTTCCATATCAAAATCAATATTTTTATTTGACTAGAAATGAGCTAATTCAAGTATTTATTCCTAAACTTCACAAAATTCATTTTTAAATACATGAGTTGGTTCCTAAGGTCAGTAGGTTAACAACAAACCATTTTGCAAAGATTTCACATTAAAATTACATCTAGAACAATTTTTATATTCATAATAAGCCTACACATGTTTCTGCAAATTCAACCAATTTTCCAGAAGCAAATCATTAAACAAATTTCATGGTTGCAAAGTACTTGTTCTACTGATTCCATTGATATAAAGTTTGCAAAATTTGGACGTGTGGTTTGAAAGTTATGAATTTTTCAAATTGGCATATCTAATAGAACAATTCTGTTTTAAATCAAACAAACAGAGCCACATGGCGTGATATTACTCGTCCATACCATTTCGTCCGGATTAGCTACTCTGGCGCGTTGGATCTAAAGTATATCGTGTGGCTCAGAAGCGAACATACCCCTTCGCCTAGATTCTGTCGCAGCGCTTGGATCTGGATCCTACGGTGCACAGCACTCGGCCACAGATGGGTGGCGCTGGTGGCGGCAGGTGGCGGCGGCGTGTCTGGCTACGGCGTCGTGGCGGTTACAGGAAGCGAGGGAGAGAAAGGTGTGGCTCAACAGGTTTGCCGTGGCGTGGGGAAGCTCAAGGTGGTGTCATCTCGTCGAGGGGCGCACGAGGCCACTGGCAATTCCTCGTCGGAGTTCTCTCTGGCGACGGTTGCTCTCGGTTGAAGACGACGGTGACGCTACGGTGCATGCCAGAGCAAGTGAAGGACGCAGTCAGATGCGCAAGATCGCGGTGAGCACGCGTGTGTGAAAAATAAGGAGAGGCGCGGTCAGGTTCTTACCAGAGGCTTCGCCGGAGAGGAAACAGACGGTGGCGGCGGTGGTCGTCGTCGTTGCCGAGGTTCTAGGACGCGCGGGGGAGAGCTGGAGCCACGGGGAGGTTTGCCAGGGAGTGGGGATCATGTGAGCATAGTTAAGGAGGCGAGGGGCGGCGAGGGGCTGCCGGAATCGCTGGTGGAGCTCGCCGGAGCAGAGGACGGTGCAGGGGAAAATTGGGACGGCCTGTGGGCTCCGGTGGTGTGGCGTCTGGGGGGAAATGGAGAGGGAAGGCTGGCGATTAAGACTGCATGGTCGTAAGGGGAATTCACTGGGCCATTTACGCGTATTGATTCGAGCAATCAACGGCAGAAAACGGTCAGGCGAGTTCATCGCGGGGGAGGAAGAAGGTGAGGTGGCAGTGGGGTCGTCTGGCAGCGAGAGAGAGAAGGGTGCGGTGGGGTCCTTCGGTTAGCGACCTTGCGGGTTCATATGTGGGTGCGAATCGTTTTCTTCGGGAGAGAAGGAGAGGTGGGCTAACTGGGCCTTGTTGGGCTAGCTGACTGGGTCGAGTCCGTTTTCATTTTTTTATACTGATTGTTTTTCTTTTTCCTTTTCTTTTATTCTGTTTTGGTTTTGTTTATTTAATTCAAACAATCATTTGAATTTAAACCTTTGCCAAATTTTGTGTATATTCAAACACTGTTTATTACCATATTATGATGTTAAATTTAGAATAAAACTTTTATTCCTTAAGTGCCTTTTTAATTATTTAAAGTAGGTCCTTGTATTGTATTCATTCAAGATTTAATAATGTATTTAATTTCCATTTGAATTCTAAATAATACCAAAACCATTTCAGTAGGTTTTATTTGAAAATATAAAACACTTGGAAATCTTGTTTAAAATAATTTAACAAGTTTTAGTGTTTAATTAAAATGGAAAAGCCTTTACTTAAACAAAATTGGATATTAATAAATCCTCATTATTTTATTTAAATAAACCTTTACTCTTTTTAACAAATAGAAATATTTTATTTCAAAAGCTTGGCCAAGATTTAATTTGGCTTTATAAAATAATCTTTATTTATAATTCTACCTGTCCTTTTGAAAACCAAATCTTTTTGTTAAAAGATCCAAAAATAGTGATTCCAAATATTTTAACTTTATTGTTTATTTATTTTTTTAAATCCCTTTAGGATTTTATTTGATAAAAATAGGTTTTGGATGTTTCCCAATTGGAATCAAAAAGTTTCTTCTCACCCTGAATTTGAAGAAAGTTTTATTTTGTTTATTTGTTTTTCACATTTCAAAATTTGGAAAATTTTGGGATGTGACAGGCTACCACCCTTAAAATAAATCTCGTCCCGAGATTTGGGAAGGCTAAAGGTTACAAGTTGTCTTCAAGGCAACTAGGGTACTACCACCCTTAAAAATAAAGTCTCATAGGGTTACATTGATGGTTCACTTAACTATAGGTTCAACACTTAATATCTAGACAAGGAATCCTTATTTGACTCAACTGAGTTAACTAGTTTCTGACATCCACTTCTTCTATCTCTTCAAAGTTTCCATCCATATCAATGTTGTTCACATGTCCTTTCTGGGTCACATTGGAGTCATTCCATTGGCTCTTCTAGCATCCTTTTTCTTTTTCTTCTCAGGACAGTCTGATTCATAGTGTCCAAGCTCCTTACAGTTATAGCACTGCAACTGGCTAATGTCTTTCTTCCTGAAAGTGTCTTGTTGATTCTGACCAAGGTCATCTCCATTGTCAGTATCATTTCCATTATTTTCACTTCCATTGTTGTTGTGGTGATACTGATGTGGTTCAGAGTCTTCATTACTCCTTTTGAATGAATGTTTCTTCTTTGATGGTCCTGAGTGATTCTTGAGTTTATGCTTCCTCTTCCTGTTCTCAACTTGATTCATCTTGTTTTCCAAAATGGTGGCTTTGTCACAGAGTGATTGATAAGTTGGGACATAGGCAACAGCTAGCTGCAGGTTAAACTCATCTTTAAGTCCTTCAAGAAATTTCTCTTTTCTCTTAGCATCTGTGTCAACTTCATCCGGTGCATATCGTGCCAGATTGTTGAATTCTTCAATATACTCAGCCACACTGAGGTGACGCTGTTTTAGATTGTGAAACTCCTTTTTCTTCAAGTACATCACTCCAGGTGAGATGTGAGCTGTACGGAAACCATCCTCAAAAATAGCCCAAGTCACATCTTCAAGGGGAGTGGTGATCTGAAAGTTGTCCCACCATGTTGCTGCTGGTCCTTCAAGCAGAAATGCTGCAAACCTTACTTATTCTTCATCAGTGCAGCCAACAGTCACTAAGTCTTTGTTCACTGAACGTAACCAATCATCAGCTTCCATTGGATCAGTTGTTCCAGAGAATCTTGCAGGCCTAAGTTTCAGAAACTTGGTGAGCATATCAAGTGCTGGAGGATTATGCTGATTGTTGTTGTTGTTGTTGTTGTTGTTGTTGTTGTTGTTGTTGTTGTTGTTGTTGTTGTTGTTGTTGTTGTTGTTGTTGTTGTTGTTGTTGTTGTTGTTGTTGTTGTTCTGATTCTGTATGAGTGTGGTCATCTCCTGCATCAACTGTGTCTGAACTGCCAACATCTGCTGTATCTCAGGGGGAATGTTGTTGTTTTGGTTGGGATTGGCACGACGAGGAGGCATCTGTTGGTTTGATAGGGATAAGTATTGGTGGATAGGTTTTTAAGAAGTTTTAACACACAACTCAAAAACAACCAAGTTCAATCAAACAATCAAACAATCAACAAGCAACTATCCACTTAACAACTTATGAGCTTAACTCATGAGTTGAAGGAAACAACA
Source organism: Avena sativa (assembly GCA_916181665.1). Lineage (NCBI taxonomy): Eukaryota > Viridiplantae > Streptophyta > Magnoliopsida > Poales > Poaceae > Avena > Avena sativa. The sequence goes on from OV702284.1 coordinate 431,122,560, forward strand.
AGTTTTCTTGAAAATAATAACTTAGTATAATCATACCTCATAGGTCAATATGATCCATACTCTAACTTGATATCAATGTCTTTTGGTAGGCAATCTAGTGTCTCTTGGTTTTTCACTTGTAGTCCTTAGTAATGTCTGAGTTGAAGTCCTTGGTGAAAATATAGTTGAAAATACTTGAAGATGTTGAAGTCATTAGAGTTGATGAAATATTTGGTGAATCTAAAGTTAAAGTCATTGGTCATGGTGAAGGTTTTATCCATCAAGTTGAAAAGAAGAGGTGTAGAATCAAAACCCAAAAAGGTTGAGGAAAGAGTTTACAAGATTGTTTGTAAATATGTTTTGGAACAAAAACAACTCTTATTTTTCTAAGGGGTTTTGTCCAATCCTAGGGTTACAATCCTACAGGAAAAACAGTGCCCTGATACCATCTGTAAGGTTCCCAACCTTTAATAAGGTAGAGATCCCTGTGTTTACAATGCTAGTCCCTGGATTAATAGCTAGCATCCATAGTTAAGCTGTAATATCAAGAAACAAAGGTCATTATACACTTTATAACCAGGAGTAAAATAATTTATTACATCTTACATAGCTCATTTGGTTATCACATTACATTGCAGCAGAATATCTAATAGCATGGGGTCCTTCATCTTCAAAGTGCCACAGGCAATCATGTTGGTTGTAGACTTGTAATCCTAATCAATAAACTTCACTAACATCAAACAAACCTGCAACATAATAAGTTGCAGCCACAAGGGTCAATACATTTGAATTGTATTGGCAAGTTTCACTACTATGTAGAATATAAGTGGATCCTATCAATACATGCATATTTGGCTAAGTAGGGTTTAGGCTCTTTTGCATAAAGCAATATAGTTTTTATCCTATCTTTTAAAAATAGCTTTTGATCTTTGTCAAATCTTTTTGAACTTCTTGGAAAACACCAAGTGCTTCTAATCCCTTGTTGTCACCCTCAAGTTTTTAACTTTGAGAAATTGGAATGTCGAGATCTTCCATAGCTTCAGGCCTTAGTTGCTCAGAGTTGTCCGTAACCGGGGACACGGCTAAGTACTTAGAATTTGATCTTCTGCAGAAGTTGTACACTTTACCCACATGACACAATCTCATCTTGATGCCACCAGTGGCCGCTGGATAAGTACTCACCAAGATGGAGTACTGGCAGATTGAGAATGTGACAAAGTCTTTCCATAGGAGTCCTCCCAATACACAATGCTAGCTTGTCATCCAGGCACCAATGTAGGGTTTCAAGTTCCCTAGCACAAATCTAGTTAACCTGAAGATGCCAATGCATGGGTCTTCCACTATGTAGTTGACTAAGCCAGAGCCCATTTAGCATGTGGCTGTACACGGAAGCCACTGTACGAGAAACATGTTCAATCTCTAAGTCCCTGGGTGGTTTCCTTCTAGTGCACAACAAAAAGAGATAGCCATATAAACATGGTTCCTTTTGTTGCCACCTTGTCGAACCTTGAGTATCCTTGTCCACCCAGGTGGTTCATTGAGTACTTGTTTTATTATATAAAACATAAGTCTTTTCAACTCTTCATATATTCATAACATGTATCCCATCCCAATATATAGCAGGGCTAAGCATACTACAACTACAATGTTTCCACTAAGGAATATATAGGGGTATCCTATTAGGATTTAGCATAGCATAATATATAGTAAACCTTTGTCATGCATGTTTCAAAAATCTACTAAGTGCAATGAAAATAGTAGGACTTGGATGATAGTGTCACTTGCATTTTTGGTAGAGAATGTTGATTCACTTCTTGATCTTGCAAATATCACACTCTTCTAATTCCACTACAATTCAATCAAGCAAACACAATTCAACTAGCATTCCAACCAATATTCAAACAATTTATCACACATAAAATAATAGAAACAAGGTCATGCATGCAAGCATGCAAAGGATAGTTTTATTTGCAAATGTGGTTTCTACTAAGCTCTAAGCATTATAAAGTTCAAAGTGGTCATTTTCTAAGGTGGTAAAACCATTTGCAAAAGGTTTTATCTATAGACCATTTCTAAATCAAATCAATATTTTATGTGGTTGAAAATGCTTTTATCAAAGCAATAATTTTATATTGTTCATCCAATAAGTTGTTAATTCACAAAACTTGGTGTTTAGGGTCAGAAGGTTTGAATCAAAACATTTACCAAAGGTTTTACTCAAAAAATCATTTCCATATCAAAATCAATATTTTTATTTGACTAGAAATGAGCTAATTCAAGTATTTATTCCTAAACTTCACAAAATTCATTTTTAAATCCATGAGTTGGTTCCTAAGGTCAGTAGGTTAACAACAAACCATTTTGCAAAGATTTCACATTAAAATTACATCTAGAACAATTTTTATATTCATAATAAGCCTACACATGTTTCTGCAAATTCAACCAATTTTCCAGAAGCAAATCATTAAACAAATTTCATGGTTGCAAAGTACTTGTTCTACTGATTCCATTGATATAAAGTTTGCAAAATTTGGACGTGTGGTTTGAAAGTTATGAATTTTTCAAATTGGCATATCTAATAGAACAATTCTGTTTTAAATCAAACGAACAGAGACACGTGGCGTGATATTACTCGTCCATACCATTTCGTCCGGATTAGCTACTCTGGCGCGTTGGATCTAAAGTAGATCGTGTGGCTCAGAAGCAAACATACCCCTTCGCCTAGATTCTATCGCAGCGCTTGGATCTAGATCCTACGGTGCACAACACTCGGCCACAGATGGGCGGCGGCAGGTGGCGGCGGCGTGTCTGGCTACAGCGTCGCGGCGGTTACAGGAAGCGAGGGAGAGAAAGGTGTGGCTCACCAGGTTCGCCGTGGCATGGGGAAGCTCAAGGTGGTGTTATCTCGTCGAGGGGCGCACGAGGCCACTGGCAATTCCTCGTCGGAGTTCTCTCTGGCGACGGTTGCTCTCGGTTGAAGACGACGGTGACGCTACGGTGCATGCCAGAGCAAGTGAAGGATGCAGTCAGATGCGCAAGATCGCGGTGAGCACGCGTGTGTGAAAAAGAAGGAGAGGCGCGGTCAGGTTCTTACCAGAGGCTTCACCGGAGAGGAAACAGACGGTGGCGGCGATGGTCGTCATCGTTGCTGAGGTTCTGGGACGCGCGGGGGAGAGCTGGAGCTAGGGGGAGGTTCGCCAGGGAGTGGGGATCATGTGAGCATGGTCGAGGAGGCGAGGGGCAGCGAGGGGCTGCCGGAATCGCTGGTGGAGCTCGCCGGAGCAAAGGACGGTGTAGGGGAAAATTGGGACGGCCTGGGGGCTCCGGTGGTGTGGCGTCTGGGGGGAAATGGATTGGGAAGGATGGAGATTAAGACTGCGTGGTTGCAGGGGGAATTAACTGGGCCATTTACGCGTATTGATTCGAGCAATCAACGGCAGAAAACGGTCAGGCGAGTTCATCGCGGGGGAGGAAGAAGGTGAGGTGGCAGTGGGGTCAGCGAGAGAGAGAAGGGTGCGGTGGGGTCCTTCGGTCAGCGACCTTGCGGGTTCATATGTGGGTGCGAATCGTTTTCTTCGGGAGAGAAGGAGAGGTGGGGCTAACTGGGCCTTGTTGGGCTAGCTGACTGGGTCGAGTCCGTTTTCATTTTTTTTATACTGATTGTTTTTATTTTTCCTTTTCTTTTATTCTGTTTTGGTTTTGTTTATTTAATTCAAACACTCATTTGAATTTAAACCTTTGCCAAATTTTGTGTATATTCAAACACTGTTTATTACCATATTATGATGTTAAATTTAGAATAAAACTTTTATTCCTTAAGTGCCTTTTTAATTATTTAATGTATGTCCTTGTATTTTATTCATTCAAGATTTAATAATGTTTTTAATTTCCATTTGAATTCTAAATAATACCAAAACCATTTCAGTAGGTTTTATTTGAAAATTTAAAACACTTGGAAATCTTGTTTAAAATAATTTAACAAGTTTTAGTGTTTAATTAAAATGGAAAAGCCTTTACTTAAACAAAATTGGATATTAATAAATCCTCATTATTTTATTTAAATAAACCTTTACTCATTTTAACAAATAGAAATATTTTATTTCAAAAGCTTGGCCAAGATTTAATTTGGCTTTATAAAATAATCTTTATTTATAATTCTACCTTTCCTTTTGAAAACCAAATCTTTTTGTTAAAAGATCCAAAAATAGTGATTCCAAATATTTTAACTTTATTGTTTATTTATCTTTTTAAATCCCTTTAGGATTTTATTTGATAAAAATAGGTTTTGGATGTTTCCCAATTGGAATCAAAAAGTTTCTTCTCACCCTGAATTTCAACAAAGTTTTATTTTGTTTATTTGTTTTTCACATTTCAAAATTTGGAAAATTTTGGGATGTGACAGTCACTTGGTTTGGTGTAATATCCCTAAAATCATGTTTTCAAAGATTGCATATCATCCATGCATGCATATCATTTAGAGATCAATTTCAAAGTCATTTCAAAGGAAACAGAAACATTAAGTGCTTATTATTTTATGTAAACAAGCATTGATCCAATGCTACCCTCTAGAGAGAGGATATTTGTTTCAAACCAAGATTTGTTTGTTTATAGGTTGGTTTGGTTGAGTTCCAAAGCTTGGACAAAATTTCCAAAACAAGTTATGGTTTTAAAACCATTTTCAAATCTTTATCAAATCTTGTGCTAAGGAACTGTTTATTTTAAATTTTCAAAGGAACCAAACAAGTCCAGCAAGACAGCATGGTTTTATGCTCAAAAATATGAAAGTTTCACTTTATAAAAGTCCAGAAAGTTTTGGAATTCAAATGCATTTGAATTCATTTAAAAAAGGTTTCCTGAAAATCGATTTAGAAAAAGAAAAGAGTTAGAAAAAAGAACTGGGCCTGGCGTCACTCATTCGGCCTAGTAGACAAAGCAGCCCACCCGGGCCACTCCCCCCTCTGCCTTTTCCTCACCCACGCAGAACCTACCCCCCAGCCACTGATCGATGGGCCCTCTCCATGTCATCGTCATCTTCCCCAAATCCCGCGCAAGAACTCGTCGCCGCCGGACGTTTCTTCCTCTTCACTGCCTCGATCAATTGCATTTATACAGCGCGTAATCTTCGCCCCTGCTCTGGCTATATAATCACCACCTCTCCGCGGTCGTTTTCCCCCAAACACCCACACCCAGTCGCCCCCAGGCTGCGCATATTCTAGCTCACTCTGCCGCTGCACAGACAGACTCCGGCGGTGAATTCCGGTGAGCACACTTCGCCCCTTGCCTTTTTAACTTGCCAGAATGATCTTCGCAACCGTGCGCATCGTTTAACCGCACTGGTGCATGCTAGGGCCATCCAGAGCCTCGCCAGCGTCAACACCAGAACGCCCCCGACGACCGCGTCCACTCCGGCGAGTTCTTCCCGTAAGCTCCGGCCGCCCCCTTCCCTCTCTTGGATGCTCATGTGTTCACCAGGCTTGTGCACGTCTAATGACACCATCCATTTTGCTAGGCGCGGCGTATATCTTCGCCAATGACGACGAGCGACCGTAACCGACGGCTGTAGGTTCTCCGGCGAGCAATAGCGGTCGAGTCCGTGTGCCCCTGTCCCCCCCGTGACCACCTCGAGCATCGCGACGACCTCACGAGCTCGGTAAGCCCCTCTGTTTCCTCCCTTGCTTCCTAGAACCACCGGAACATCGTCGGCAGCAACACCGCCGCCGCCGCCAGCAACCAGCTGTGCCGCCAGTTTTGAGTCATAGAGTTTTGATCCACTAGATCTAGATCCAGTGGTTTAGATTAGAAGCCAGCCGAAGAGATACGAGCTGATCAGAGCCGTAGATTTTAAGTTAGATCTAACGGTGCACGAGCGTGATCCAGTGCGAAGCGGTATCCTCCAATCAGACGCTGCCGCGTGTCCTGTGTTAGATTTAAAAACAGAAATTGTATCTATTAAACATTCAAACTTGCAAAATTCATAACTTTTGATCCCCACGTTCAAATTTTGCAAATTTTATATCATTGGAATCAGGAGAGAAAATCCTATCTGTTTATGCAAGGTGTTTAATGTTTTTCCTCTGTAAAAATGGTTGTTTTTGCAGAGACATTTGTAGGCTTAATTTGAGTATGGAAATTATTTGAAAAATGTTTTAAAGATCAAATAAAGTTTATTTTGAGTATCTTGGACTTGTTTATGTTTCAGTACTGTATACTTGTCTTTTTTGGTGTAGAAAAATCATCACATGGCATTTGCATGCATTCATATATATTTGTTTGTATATTTTGATATGTGATTTTGGTACCATTATTTTATTTGTAGATTTTGGTGCTAATAGTGATTGTGGTTGTGAAGATTGTTGCTACCCCCCAAACTACCAAGGCAAGTGGTGCTTCATGTTTCTTCCCAATATTTTACCTATGCATTAGAAGTATTTTGTATAGGTCTTGCATGATTATTTTTGCTAAGTATCTATATGCTATGCTTGGGAAATCCTAGTAGTTGTAGCAATGTTAGAATTTACTCTAAGTTAAACTACTTGCTATTGCCATGCTTAACCTACCTAGTAGCAACCAAGGGTGGATTTTATAATCATGCTATGAGAAATATTTCTAAGTCTTTGGACTTATGTTTTTCTTAATAAAACAACTAAGTGAATGAAACACCTAGGTGGAATGGAAAGATTGGTTTGTGTTGAGTGGTTACACAAGGCCCATTTCTATGGTTTACATTATGTATCTCACTTGTGGAAAGCCACCCAGGACCAAAGGGATTGGAGATGCCAAATGTTAAGAAGCTTCTAGTGCAGCCACATGGCATTATGGGCTCTGCCTGGATCATATAGGTTGCAATAAATTAGCCATTTGGACAGTTGGTGGTAGTGGGATGATAGGTTTGGAGCACGTCCATTTGGTCTAAGGGAAGGCTTCTGAAAGGTCCTGTCTTGGTGAAAATCAAGTCTTGTGGGAAAAGTGCACAACCTCTACAGATGGAAGAATATAAGTACTTAGCCATGTCCCTGGTATTGGACAACTTGAGCATCAAGACATGGAAGCTATCAAGAATCTCCTCATCCCAATTTTCTAAGTTAAAACTTATGGTTGAACAACGGTGAAGGTTCACCAATTTCTATTGGTGATTCCTTGGGGAAGTTTTGTCAAAGAAAAACTTAGTGTTTTCAACTGATAAGTAAAACCTATTTTGAGAAAAGCAAGCCTAAGCTACACTTAGCCAAATTCATGTAGTATCTAGATGCTAATAGTCTACTAAGGTATCACTTGCCAATACTATTCCAATGTATTGCCCACTGTGGCTGTAACTTGTGATGTTGCAGGTTATTCTGATGATGATTAGGGGTTATGAGTCTACACTCAACATGATTGCCTGTGGCACATGAAGATGAAGACTTATTTATATTGTTATGGTTAAACTCTTGTATTAGGCCTATGGCCATGGAGTTGTAAAAGACTATGCTTGTGTCTGGAATGATATTTAATAATGACCTTTGTTTCTGTGTACTTCATCTTAAACTGTGGATGCTAGCATTGATCAAGGGACTAGCATGGCAATCACAGGGATCCTTACCTTTATAAGGGAGGGATCTTACAGATGGTATCAGAGCACTGTGTTGCCTGTAGGATTATGACCCTAGGATTAGATTAGAAACCACTAAGGAAAAAAAATTCAACGACTTCCACACTTGTCTTTTTCTTCTCGTAAACTTTTCTAATATTCTTTCTCATCTCTATTGATAGAAGGATGCTTTGATAGCCTTTAGTCTAGAGAGTGAGAGTTGTAATATACTCCGTTAGTTGGACCACCACACTTATCATTTTATTTCCAAAATTTTGTCTAAGTTATGTTGAACCTTGAATGCTTGTAATGGATTTATGTATGCCATGACTTGTGTTTGCGATATGCTTGTGATGCTTTGACTTGTGATTTTATCTATCTAGGTTGATTCTAACTTTTTCTATCTTATAAAATAGATGCCTAATGTTACTATCAGCACGGCTGAAGAGTTCAAGGGAACTCGTTTTGGCACTCGTCTTATTGAGATCACTAGTGTGCTCAATCTTCCGCTTCCTAGCATCATGATGCTTCCCCTCACCAAGTTTGAGAGGAAGGACCTTTGGGGCTTCAAGGTTACTCAGCCAGGACGCCAGACTGAGCCAGCCACGGAGGCTATCACCTTCAAGCTCATGCATGACGACAAGGAGAGAGGCCTAGAGGTAGTCATGCAGGATTTACTTGGGCGTTTGTTAGGGAGACACTCTCAGGAGATTAGAGGTACTCACTTCCACGCCTTCGGTAGACGTGACGAGGATGGTGAGGCTATTGAGTTCGAGGATACTGCTAGAGAGACGGCAGAGCCGATTCGTCTGTACCTTCAGGACTTAGAGGTTCTTCTTAGGCACCTGGATAATGATAGGACCAACGTCATGCTTAGCAATGACGAGCTCCAGGTGCAGCTTCATGAGAAGGACAAGCTCTTTGCGGAGCAATACGAGATAGTCAAGGAAATGGAGGCCAAGTTTGAGAGTCAGGATAGGAAGTTCAAAAGCAAAGAGAAGAGAGTCCAAGATAGGAACAAGAGGATTCGAGATGACTGCAGAACTAGAGGCCAAGGACTTCGAGCTCGAGCATCAGCAGGTTGTGATTGAGAGACTTCGTTCACAGAAGAGGGCTCTCAAAGCCAAGGTAGAGGCCTTGACTACCAATGTCGAGGAGTACAAGACCGCTATGGAGAATGCAGGTCTTACACTTGTCGATGAGGAGGTTGATGCAGAGGAGTAGTGATGACTACTCGTTTATTTATCATTTACCGTACTTATGATTTTGAGTCGCAATGACCATCCAACATGTGGATGGCTTGCTATTGGTGTGTTTACCTTTCAAACTTGTTGTTTACATTGTTGAACTTTTGTTATTTGATGCTTGTTTGGTGATTGTTTATGTGATGTATTGTGCATATTAAGCATCTATGGGTATCTCATTCTTATCATTATGAAAACCACAGATGCCTCCTCGACGTGCCAACCCCAACCTGAACAACAACAATGTCACCCCCGAGATGCAGCAGCTGATGACAGCACAGACACAGCTGATGCAGATGATGACTACCTTCATATAGAATCATAATAACAACAATAACAACAACAATAACAACAACAACAATCAGAACAATCCACCAGGTTTTGACATGCTCACCAGATTCCTAAGACTGAGGCCTGCAAAATTCTCAGGAACTACTGATCCCATGGTGGCCAATGGTTGGCTACTCTCAGTGCATAAGGATTTGGTAACTGTTGGTTGTACTGTTGAGGAGAAAGTCAGATTTGCAGCACACTTGTTGGAAGGACCAGCAGCTACTTGGTGGGATAACTTCCAGATCACCACTCCCATTGAGGATGTGACATGGGCTATCTTTGAAGATGGTTTCCGTACAGCTCACATCTCATCCGGAGTGATGAGTTTGAAGAAGAAGGAGTTCCATAACTTGAAGCAGCGCCACCGCAGCGTGGCTGAATATATTGAGGAGTTCAGCAATCTGGCGCGTTATGCACCGGATGAAGTTGACACTGATGCCAAGAGGAAAGAGAAGTTCCTTGAAGGACTGAATGATGAACTGAATCTGCAGTTAGCTGTGGCCTATGTCCCCACTTATCAATCTCTTTGTGACAAGGCTTCCATCTTGGAGAGCAAGATGAAATAGGTTGAAAGCAGGAAGAGGAAACACTCTGACAAGCACAGCTCAGGATCGTCTCATAAGCGTTCCCATTATGATGATAGTGGGAGTTCTGGATCCCACAAGCATGGAAAGTACAACAGCCACCACAACCACAACCGTCATCATGACAACAAGCATCACCGTAGTCATGACAACGACAAGTACAAGAATCACAAGAGTGGATACAAGAGCCGCCACAATGGAAGTGGAAGTGGTAGTGGAAGCCAGCCTGTCAAGAAGGATCTTAGTCAGGTTGAATGCTTCAAGTGCAAGAAGATGGGGCATTATGCAAATGAATGCCCAGAAAAGAAAGTTGAAGGACCCAACAAGCCCAACCCTTTCCAGAAGGGACAAGTGAACCACATCAATGTGGAAGAAATCTATGAGGAGTCCGATGCTGTGGCTGGTAAGTTCAAACTCAATTCTATTCCAGCACTTCTTCTTTTTGATACTGGTGCATCACATTCATTCATATCAAAAGCATTTGTTGATAGAAATGGGTTTCCAACTGAAAAACATTGGGTGTCCAATAAAAGTAAGTTCTCCAGGTGGAGATATGATAGTAAGTCTTGGATGCCGGGATCTAGTAATAGAGTTTGGAAAGCATAAGTTCCTAGTGAGTCTGATAATCCAAGATTCCCAAGGACTAGATGTAATTTTGGGAATGGATTGGATGACCAAGTATGAAGGAGTACTAGATTGTGCTAATCGAACTGTTGCACTCACAACCCCGGAAAAGAAACGGATAAGATTCAAGTCTAACTTTGAATCAAAAGTAAGTAAGCTAAATTCTCTCAAGGGGGTTAGCATAGATAGTGTGCCAATTGTGAGTGAATATCCGGATGTATTTCTGGAAGAATTGCCGGGAATGCCACCAGATAGAGATGTGGAATTTCTGATTGATTTGCTACCAGGGTCAGGACCAATAGCAAAGAGACCTTACAAGATGTCAGTTGATGAGTTGAAAGAACACAAGAAACAACTTGGAGAACAGTTGCAGAAAGGATTTATTCAACCAAGTTCTTCATCCTGGGGAGCACCAGTCTTGTTTGTGGAAAATAAAGATAGAATTCAAAGTTTATGCATAGATTACCGTTCACTCAATGAAGTGACTATCAAGAACAAATACCCTTTGCCTAGAATCAATGAGTTGTTTGATCAGTTAGAAGGAGCCTATGTGTTCTCAAAGATTGATCTCCGGTCAGGTTATTTCCAACTCAAGATAAGAGAACAAGACATACCTAAGATAGCTTTCACCACTAGGTATGGATTGTATGAGTACACCGTGATGCCATTTGGTTTGACCAATGCACCAACTTACTTCATCAATATGATGAACAAGGTGTTCATGGAGTTCCTTGACAAGTTTGTTGTCGTTTTGATCGATGACATTTTGATCTACTCCAAGATCAAAGAAGAGCATGAAGGACATTTACGTTTAATACTCGAGAAACTTAGGGAACATAAGCTGTATGCCAAATTCAGCAAGTGTGAATTTTGGTTAAATGAAGTTGGATTTCTTGGACATGTTGTGTCAGGAGATGGTGTAGCAGTTGATCCCGCTAAAGTGTAAGCTGTAACTAAATGGGAATGTCCTAAGTCAGTAAAAGAGGTTCGTAGTTTCTTTGGCTTGGCAGGATACTACAGAAGATTCACTGAGAATTTCTCCAAGATAGCTAAGCCAATGACGGAATTACTAAAGAAAGACAAGAAATTTGCTTGGTCTGAAGGATGTGAGCTAAGTTTCCAAGAATTGAAGAAGAGAATAGTGACAGCACCAGTCTTATGTCTGCCAGACTTGGAGAAAGACTTCCAGGTGTATTGTGATGCATCTCATCATGGATTAGGTGCAGTCCTAATGCAAGAAGGGAAAGTTGTGTCTTATGCCTCGAGACAACTCAAAACTCATGAGGTAAATTACCCCACTCATGATTTAGAGTTAGCCTCTGTCGTCCATGCACTCAAAACATGGAGACTTATCTTTTGGGAAAGCGATGTGAAGTGTTCACAGATCACAAGAGTTTGAAGTATATCTTCACTCAGAAATAAATCAACATGAGACAAAGAAGATGGCTAGAACTCATCAAGGACTATGACTTGAGTTTGCAATACCATCCCGGTAAAGCAAATGTTGTAGCAGATGCTCTAAGCCGTAAGGTTTTTGTGAATGGCCTTACTAAGGGAGAGTTGCCAGATGATCTGTGTGCTCAATTTAGAGATCTCAGATTGGAGATTGTGCCTGAAGGACATCTCATGTCATTGGATGTTCAACCCACTTTGTTAGACAATATTAAAGAAGCCCAAAAGACAGACATGAAAATTGAAGAGATTAAGGAAAAGATTGGCAAAGGAAAAGCCAAAGGATTCCATGAAGACGAACAGGGTACTTTATGGTATGGAAAACGTATCTGTGTTCCACAAGATCCGGCGCTTTGGAAACTGATTCTACAAGAAGCACACAACTCACCATATTCCATTCATCTGGGTAACACCAAAATGTACATGGATATTAAGGAAAGATTTTGGTGGAATAATCTCAAGAAGGACATCGCCGAACATATTGCTTTGTGTGATGTATGTAGTAGAGTGAAAGCGGAACATCAGAAACCAGCAGGATTGTTACAACCACTACCTATTCCTGATTGGAAGTGGGACAAGATTGGCATGGATTTCATCACTGGATTGCCAAGGACCAGGTCAGGATATGATTCTATTTGGGTAGTAGTGGATCGCCTAACTAAAGTGGCTCATTTCATACCCGTGAAGACAACCTACACAAGTGCTAAGTTAGCCAAGATCTATATGAGTAGGATTGTATGTCTGCATGGAGTACCCAAGAGTATTATGTCTGATAGGGGAACTCAATTCACTTCTCATTTTTGGAGGCAATTACATGAGTCATTGGGAGCGAGGTTGGAATTCAGCAATGCTTTTCATCCTCAGACTGATGGACAAACAGAAATGACCAACCAGATTCTTGAAGATATGTTGAGAGCATGTGCTCTAGACTATGGAGCTAGTTGGGATGAAAGTTTGCCTTACACCGAATTCTCTTACAATAACAGCTATCAAGCCAATATTGAGATGGCACCATTTGAGTTTCTCTATGGGAGAAAGTGTACCACCCCATTACTATGGAATGGTGTGGGAGAAAGAATTTTGTTCGGACCAGAACTAATCAAAGAGGCTGAAGAGAAAGTCAAACTAGTTAAGGACAGATTGAAGATAGCACAGTCTCGACAGAAAAGCTACGCAGATCCTAAGCGTAGAGAAGTCACCTATGAAGTGGGTGATAGAGCTTATCTTAGAGTGTCACCACATCGTGGAGTGAAGAGATTTGGAGTCAAAGGAAAATTGGCCCCAAGATATGTTGGACCATTCAAGATTCTGAGTCGTAAATGAGAAGTAGATTATGAGATTGAATTGCCAGAATCATTGTCTGCCATTCACAATGTGTTTCATGTGAGTCGGCTAAAGAAATGCCATCCAGAGATGGAAGAGACTTCTTTGAAGGATACTATACCTTTGGAGGAGGTTCAAATGGAAAGTGATCTCACCTATGAGGAAAAACCTATCAAGATTCTTGAGACTGCAGAAAGAGTTACTCGGACTAAGACCATCAAATTCTGCAAAGTTCAATGGAACCATCATTCCGAAGAAGATGATCGTCGGAAAGACCACCCTCACCTATTTGCTAGCCAAACCGAATCTCGAGGGCGAGATTCACCTTAAGGGGGTTAGATTTGTAACATCCCTAAAATCATGTTTTCAAAGATTGCATATCATCCATGCATGCATATCATTTAGAGATCAATTTCAAAGTCATTTCAAAGGAAACAGAAACATTAAGTGCTTATTATTTTATGTAAACAAGCATTGATCCAATGCTACCCTCTAGAGAGAGGGTATTGTTTCAAACCAAGATTTGTTTGTTTATAGGTTGGTTTGGTTGAGTTCCAAAGCTTGGACAAAATTTCCAAAACAAATTATGGTTTAAAAACCCTTTTCAAATCTTTATAAAATCTTGTGCTAAGGAACTGTTTATTTTAAACTTTCAAAGGAACCAAACAAGTCCAGCAAGACAGCATGGTTTTATGCTCAAAAATATGAAAGTTTCACTTTATAAAAGTCCAGAAAGTTTTGGAATTCAAATGCATTTGAATTCATTTAAAAAAGGTTTCCTGAAAATCGATTTAGAAAAAGAAAAGAGTTAGAAAAAAGAACTGGGCCTGGCGTCACTCATTCGGCCCAGTAGACAAAGTAGCCCACCCGGGCCACTCCCCCCTCTGCCTTTTCCTCACCCGCACAGAACCTACCACCCAGCCACTGATCGATGGGCCCTCTCCATGTCATCGTCATCTTCCCCAAATCCCACGCAAGAACACGTCACCGCCAGCCGTTTCTTCCTCTTCACTGCCTCGATCAATTGCATTTATACAGCGCGTAATCTTCGCCCCTGCTCTGGCTATATAATCACCACCTCGCCGCGGTCCTTTTGCCCAAACACCCACACCCAGTCGCCCCTAGGCTGCGCGTATTCTATCTCACTCCGCCGCTACACAGACAGACTCCGGCGGTGAATTCCGGTGAGCACACTTCGCCCCTTGCCTTTTTAACTTGCCAGAATGATCTTCGCAACCGTGCGCATCGTTTAACCCCACTGGTGCATGCTAGGTCCATCTAGAGCCTCACCAGCGTCAACACCAGAACGCCCCCGATGACCGCGTCCACTCCGACGAGTTCTCCCCGTAAGCTCCGACCGCCCCCTTCCCTCTCTTTGATGCTCATGTGTTCACCAGGCTTGTGCGCGTCTAATGACACCATCCATTTTGTTAGGCGCGGCCTATATCTTCGCCAACGGCGACCAGCGACCGTAACCGACGGCTGTAGGTTCTCCGGCGAGCAATAGCGGTCGAGTCCGTGTGCCCCTGTCCCTCCCTTGACCACCTCGAGCACCGCGACGACCTCACGAGCTTGGTAAGCCCCTCTGTTTCCTCCCTTGCTTCCTAGAACCATCGGAACATCGTCGGCAGCAACACCGCCGCCGCCAGCAACCAGCTGCGCCGCCAGTTTTGAGTCAGAGAGTTTTGATCCACTGGATATAGATCCAGTGGTTTAGATTAGAAGCCAGGCCTAAGAGGTACGAGCAGATCAGAGCCGTAGATTTTAAGTTAGATCTAACGGTGCGCGAGCGTGATCCAGTGCGAAGCGCTATCGTCCAATCAGACTGTCACATCCCAAAATTTTCCAAATTTTGAAATGTGAAAAATAAATAAACAAAATAAATAATTGTTGATTTTTAGGGTGAGAAGAAACTTTTTGATTCCAATTGGAAACATCAAAACCTATTTTGATCAAATAAAATCCTAAAGGGATTTAAAAAGATAAACAATTAATAAATAAAATTATGATAGTTGGAATTACTATTTTTAGATCTTTTAATAAAAAGATTTGTTTTTCAAAAGCAAAGTAGAATTTTAAATAAGGATTATTTTTATAGAGCCAAATTAGATCTTGGCCAAGCTTTTGAAATAAAATATTTCTATTTGATAAAAAGAGTAAATGTCTATTTGAATAAAATAATGAGGATTTATTAATATCCAATTTTATTTAAGTAAAGGCTTTTTCATTTTAAATAAACACTAAAACTTGTTAATTTATTTTAAATAAGATTTTCAAGTGTTTTTATGTTTTCAAATAAAACCTACTGAAATGGTTTTGATATTATTTAGATTTCAAATAAAGTTTTTAAATAAATAAAATCCTATTTGAATTAATGACTAAGGTCTATTTTATTTAATTATTAAATAGATCCTAAAAGAATAAAAGTATTATTTTATTATTGACTTTGGATTGTGTTGTAAACAGAACTAAAATAAATACAAAGTTTGGTGGTGGTTTGATTTGAATTGGTGTTTGAATTATTTGTTTGAAAATCAAAACAGAAATTCAAATAGAAAAAGGAAAAAAGCTTCAGTATAAAAAAAAGGAAACAAACTGCATCCCAGCTAACAGGCCCAGCAAGGCTCAGTCCAGCCCAACTAACCCCTCCCCGCAGTGAAACGTTTTCTAACCAGAATAGAACCCGCGGAGTCGCAGACAGGCAGGCCCCACACCCTCTCTCTCTCCCTCACTGCCAGACGGACCCCACTGCCACGCAGTCGTCTTCAACCCCCCGTGACTACGTCCCCAGCCGTTGCTGCCGATTAACTCCGGCGATGAATGCGAGTTACTGTCGGTGTTATTCTCGCCCCTGACCACGCGTACAAAACCGCCCGTTCCTCCTCTATCTTTCCCCCCAAACACCGCCTCCTCTCTGCCATCGGGCTGCTCCAATCGCGAGCTCGAAACCTTCTGCTCCGACGAGGTTCTCTGAACAATTCCGGCGCCGTCCAGCCACCCCTCGCCTCCCTTTTGCACTCAAGCCTACTCGCTAGCACCAGGCGCATCCATCAGTACCTCCAACTCGGCCGCGCTCGTTCCAGAACGTCGGCAACGTCTCCAATCGTGCGCCACCGACGACCCCGCAACTCCGGCGACCTTTTCCTCGGTAACTCCGACCTCGCCTCTCCATATCGATGATGCTCCCGTGATCTACTCACTTGGCTGCATCTAACGCCCCCTTTTGTTTGCCTCGGCATGACCTGTAGCCTCGCCCCCGTCGACGACCGGAGTAACCCGACGCAGACAAGAACTCCGGCGAGCAATCCACTCCGTCCCTGAGCGCCCCCTGCCTCCTCGTGAAAAAGTTGAGCATCAGCACGTCAAGGCGAACACGGTGAGCCCTCTCCCATTCTTTCTCGCATCATGCATCATCGACAACGACCACGCCAGAGCGCTGCCGCCAGCGCCGCTCGGTTTAGGTCAGATCGTTTTACACCGTTAGATCTCCATCTGGCGGCTTAGATAGATCAACTTAACGAAAGGGTATCGTGTGCTCTATGCCGCATGATCTCACTTAAATCCTGCGGTCCAGAGAGGCTGATCCGCACGAAGCGGTACCGGCCAATAAGATCAAGCCACGTGTCCAGACACTGAGTAAAAACAGAAATTAGAATCTGATTCATATGCAAACTTGTAAAATTCATAACTTTAATTCTACACGTCCAAATTTTGAAAATTTTATATCAATGGATTCATCAGAACAATTACTTTGCAACCATGCACTTTGTTTAATGTTTTGCTTCTATAAAATTGGTTGAAATTGCAGAAACTTGTGTAGGCTTATTATGAATATAAAAATTGTTCTAGATATATTTTTAATGTGAAATCTTTGCAAAATGGTTAGTTTTGAACCTACTGACCCTAGGAACCAACTTATGGATTTAAAAATGTATTTTGTGAAGTTTAGGAATAAATATTTGAGTTAGCACATTTCTAGTCAAATAAAAATATTGTTTTTGTTTTAGAAATGATTTTTGAGTAAAACCTTTGGGAAATGTTTTGATTCAAACCTTCTGACCCTAAACACCAAGTTTTGAGAATTAAAATGTATTTGATGAACCCTTTAAAGAATATTGCTTCGCTAAAAGCATTTTCAACCACATAAAATATTGATTTGATTTATAAAAAATGGTTTATAGATAAAACCTTTTGCAAATGGTTTTACAACTTTTGAAAGTGACCACTTTGAACTTTATAATGTTTAGAGCCTAGTAGAAACCACTTTTGCAAATAAAACTATCTTTTGCATGCTTGCATGCATGACCTTGTTTCTATTATTTTATGTGTGATAAATTGGTTGGAATGCTAGTTGAATCTATGTTTGCTTGATTGAATTGTAGTGGAATTAGAAGAGTGTGATATTTGAAAGATCAAGAAGTGAACCAACATTCTCTACTAAAAAGGCAAGTGACACTATCATCCATGTCCTACTATTTTCATTACACTTAGTGGATTTTTGTAACATGCATGGAAAGGTCTACTATATTTTATGTTATGCTAAATCCTAATAGGATACCCTTATATATTCCTTAGTGGAAACATTGTAGTTGTAGTATGCTTAGCCCTGCTATATATTTGGGATGGGATACATGTTATGATTATATGAAGAGTTGAAAAGATATATGTTTTATATAATAAAACAAGTACTCAATGAACCACCTGGGTGGACAAGGATACTCAAGTTTTGGACAAGGTGGCAACAAAAGGAACCATGTTTATATGGCTATCTCTTTTTATATGTGCACTAGAAGAAAACCACCCAGGGACTTAGAGGTTGAACATGTTTCTCGTACAGTGGCTTCCGTGTACAGCCACATGCTAAATGGGCTCTGGCTTAGTCAACTACATAGTGGAAGACCCATGAATTGGCATCTTCAGGTTAACTAGAATTGTGTAAGGGAACTTGAAACCCTACATTGGTGCCTGGATGAGAAGCTAGCATTGTGTATTGGGAGGACTTCTATGGAAAGACTTTGTCACATTCTCAATCTGCCAGTACAACATCTTGGTGAGTACTTATCCAGCGGCCACTGGTGGGCATCAAGATGAGATTGTGTCATGTGGGTAAAGTGTACAACTTCTGCAGAAGAACAAATTCTAAGTACTTAGCCGTGTCCCCGGTTATGGACAATTCTGAGCAACTAAGGCCTGAAGCTATGAAAGATCTCGACATTCCAATTTCTCAAAGTAAAACTTGATGGTGATAACAAGGGATTTGAAGCACTTGGAGTTTTCCAAGAAGATTAGAAAGATTTTGACAAAAGATCAAAACTATTTTGAAAATATAGGACAAAACTATATTGCTTTCTGCAAATGAGACTAAACCCTACTTAGCCACATATGCATGTAATGATAGGATCCACTTATTTCTACATAGTAGTGAAACTTGCCAATACAATTCAAATGTATTGACCCTTGTGGCTGCAACTTATTATGTTGCAGGTTTGTTTTATGTTAAGTGTGTTGAATAGGATTACAAGTCTACAACCAACATGATTGCCTGTGGCACTTTGAAGATGAAGGACCCCATGCTTTATAGATATTCTGCTGCAATGTAATGTGATAGCCAAATGAGCTATGTAAGATGTAATGAATTATTTTATTCCTGGTTATAAAGTTGTATTATGACCTTTGTTTCTTGATATTACATCTTAACTGTGGATGCTAGCTATTGATCCAGGGACTAGCATTGTAAAAACAGGGATCTCTACCTTATTAAAGGTTGGGAACCTTACAGATGGTATCAGAGCACTGTGTTGCCTGTAGGATTGTAACCCTAGGATTGGACAAAACCCCTTAAAAAAATAGGAGTTGTTTTTGTTCCAAAAACTTATTTACAAACAATCTTGTAAACTCTTTCCTCAACCTTTTGGTTTTGATTCTACATCTCTTCTATTTAAACTTGATGGATAGAGCCTACCCCATGGACAAAGACTTCACCATGTGCAAAGGATCTCATCAACTCTAATGACTTCAACATCTTAAGTGATTTCAACTTTAGTTTCACCAAGGACTTCAAATTAGACATCACTAAGGACTACAAGTGATAACCAAGAGACATGAGATTGCCTACCAAAACATTGATGTCAAGTTAGAGTATGGATCATATTGACCTATGAGGTATGACTATACTAAGTTAATTATTTCAAGAAAACTTGTTGTTTCCTTCAACTCATGAGTTAAGCTCATAAGTTGTTAAGAGAATAGTTGCTTGTTGATTGTTTGATTGTTTGATTGAACTTGGTTGGTTTTGAGTTGTGTGTTAGAACTTCTTAAAAACCTATCCATCATTACTTATCCCTATCAAACCAACAGATGCCTCCCCGTCGTGCCAACCCCAACCAAAACAACAACATCACTCCTGAGATGCAGCAGATGTTGATAGCTCAGACACAGTTGATGCAGGAAATGACCACATTCATACAGAATCAGAACAACAACAACAACAACAATCAGAATAATCCTCCAGCACTTGACATGCTCACCAAGTTTCTGAAACTAAGACCTGCAAGGTTCTCTGGAACAAATGATCCAATGGAAGCCAATGATTGGTTACGTTCGGTGAATAAGGCTTAGTGACTATTGGCTGCACCGATGAAGAAAAAGTTAGGTTTGCAGCATTTCTACTTGAAGGACCAGCAGCAACATGGTGGGACAACTTTCAGATCACCACTCCCCTTGAAGATGTGACTTGGGCTATTTTTGAGGATGGTTTCTGTACAGCTCACATCTCACCTGGAGTGATGTACTTGAAGAAAAAGGAGTTTCACAATCTGAAACAGCGTCACCTCTGTGTGGCTGAGTATATTGAAGAATTCAACAATCTGGCACGATATGCACCGGATGAAGTTGACACAGATGCTAAGAGAAAAGAGAAATTTCTTGAAGGACTTAAAGATGAGTTTAACCTGCAGCTAGCTGTTGCCTATGTCCCAACTTATCAATCACTCTATGACAAAGCCACCATTTTGGAAAACAAGATGAATCAAGTTGAGAACAGAAAGAGGAAACATAAACTCAAGAATCACTCAGGATCATCAAAAAAGAAGCATTCATTTAAAAAGAGCAATGAAGATTCTGAACCACATCAGTATCACCACAACAGCAATGGAAGTGAGAATAATGGAAATGATACTGACAATGGAGATGACCTTGGTCAGAACCAACATGACACTTCCAAGAAGAAAGACATTAGCCAGTTGCAGTGCTATAATTGCAAGGAACTTGGACACTATGCATCAGACTGTCCTGAGAAGAAAAAGAAAAAGGATGCTAGAAGATCCAATGGAAATGACTCCAATGTGACCCAGAAAGGACATGTGAACCACCTTCACATGGATGGAAACTTTGAAGAGATAGAAGAAGTGGATGTCAGGATTTAGTTAACTTAGTTGAGTCAAATAAGGATTCCTTGTCTAGATATCAAGTGTTGAACCCATAGTCAAGTGAACCATCAATGTAATCCTATGAGACTTTATTTTAAGGGTGGTAGTACCCTAGTTGCCTTGAAGACAACTTGTAACCTTTAGCCTTCCCAAATCTCGGGACGAGATTTCTTTTAAGGGTGGTAGCCTGTCACATCCCAAAATTTTCCAAATTTTGAAATGTGAAAAATAAATAAATAAAATAAACAATTGTTGATTTTTAGGGTGAGAAGAAACTTTTTGATTCCAATTGGAAACATCAAAACCTATTTTGATCAAATAAAATCCTAAAGGGATTTAAAAAGATAAACAATTAATAAATAAAATTATGATAGTTGGAATTACTATTTCTAGATCTTTTAATAAAAAGATTTGTTTTTCAAAAGCAAAGGTAGAATTTTAAATAAGGATTATTTTTATAGAGCCAAATTAGATCTTGGCCAAGCTTTTGAAATAAAATATTTCTATTTGATAAAAAGAGTAAAGGTCTATTTGAATAAAATAATGAGGATTTATTAATATCCAATTTTATTTAAGTAAAGGCTTTTTCATTTTAAATAAACACTAAAACTTGTTAATTTATTTTAAATAAGATTTTCAAGCGTTTTTATGTTTTCAAATAAAACCTACTGAAATGGTTTTGATATTATTTAGATTTCAAATAAAGTTTTTAAATAAATAAAATCCTATTTGAATTAATGACTAAGGTCTATTTTATTTAATTATTAAATAGATCCTAAAAGAATAAAAGTATTATTTTATTATTGACTTTGGATTGTGTTGTTAAACAGAATTAAAATAAATACAAAGTTTGGTGGTGGTTTGATTTGTATTGGTGTTTGAATTATTTGTTTGAAAATCAAAATAGAAATTCAAATAGAAAAAGGAAAAAAAGCTTCAGTATAAAAAATAAGGAAACAAACTGCAGCCCAGCTAACAGGCCCAGCAAGGCCCAGTCCAGCCCAACTAACCCCTCCCCGTAGTGAAACGTTTTCTACCCAGAATAAAACCCGCGGAGTCGCAGACAGGAAGGCCCCACACCCTCTCTCTCTCTCTCCCTCACTGCCAGACGGACCCCACTTCCACGCAGTCGTCTTCAACCCCCCGCGACCACGTCCCCAACCGTTGCTGCCGATTAACTCCGGCGATGAATGCGAGTTACTGCCGGCGTTATTCTCGCCCCTGACCATGCGTACAAAACCGCCCGTTCCTCCTCTATCTTTCCCCCTAAACACCGCCTCCTCTCTGCCACCGGGCTGCTCCAATCGCGAGCTCGAAACCTTCTGCTGCGACGAGGTTCTCTGAACAATTCCGGCGCCGTCCAGCCACCCCTCGCCTCCCCTTTGCACGCAAGCCTACTCGCCAGCACCAGGCGCATCCACCAGTACCTCCAACTCGGCCGCGCTCATTCCAGAACGTCGGCAACGTCTCCAATCGTGCGCCACCGACGACCCCGCAACTCCGGCGACCTTTTCCTCGGTAACTCCGACCTCGCCTCTCCATATCGATGATGCTCCCGTGATCTAATCACTCGGCCGCGTCTAACGCCCCCTTTTGTTTGCCTCGGCATGACCTGTAGCCTCGCCCCCGTCGACGACCAGAGGAACCCGACGCAGACAAGAACTCTGGCGAGCAATCCACTCCGTCCCCGAGCGCCCCCTGCCTCCTCGTGAACAAGTTGAGCATCAGCACGTCAAGGCGAACACGGTGAGCCCTCTCCCATTCTTTCTCGCGTCATGCATCATCGGCAACGACCATGCCAGAGCGCCGCCGCCAGCGCCGCTCGATTTAGGTCAGATCGTTTTACACCATTAGATCTCCATCTGGCGGCTTAGATAGATCAACTTAACGAAAGGGTATCGTGTGCTCTGTGCCGCACGATCTCACTTAAATCCTGCGGTCCAGAGAGGCTGATCCGCACGAAGTGGTACCGGCCAATAAGATCAATCCACGTGTCCAGAGACTGAGTTAAAAACAGAAATTAGAATCTGATTCATATGCAAACTTGTAAAATTCATAACTTTAATTCTACACGTCCAAATTTTTCAAATTTTATATCAATGGATTCAGCAGAACAAGTACTTTGCAACCATGCACTTTGTTTAATGTTTTTATTCTGGAAAATTGGTTGAAATTGCAGAAACTTGTGTAGGCTTATTATGAATATAAAAATTGTTCTAGATATATTTTTAATGTGAAATCTTTGCAAAATGGTTAGTTTTGATCCTACTGACCCTAGGCACCAACTTATGGATTTAAAAATGTATTTTGTGAAGTTTAGGAATAAATATTTGAGTTAGCACATTTCTAGTCAAATAAAAATATTGTTTTTGTTTTAGAAATGATTTTTGAGTAAAACCTTTGGGAAATGTTTTGATTCAAACCTTCTGACCCTAAACACCAAGTTTTGAGAATTAAAATGTATTTGGTGAACCCTTTAAAGAATATTGCTTTGCTAAAAGCATTTTCAACCACATAAAATATTGATTTGATTTACAAAAAAATGGTTTATAGATAAAACCTTTTGCAAATGGTTTTACCACTTTTGCAAGTGACCACTTTGAACTTTATAATGTTTAGAGCCTAGTAAAAACCACTTTTGCAAACAAAACTATCTTTTGCAAGCTTGCATGCATGACCTTGTTTCTATTATTTTATGTGTGATAAATTGGTTGGAATGCTACTTGAATCTATGTTTGCTTGATTGAATTGTAGTGGAATTAGAAGAGTGTGATATTTGCAAGATCAAGAAGTGAACCAACATTCTCTACTAAAAAGGCAAGTGACACTATCATCCATGTCCTACTATTTTCATTACACTTAGTGGATTTTTGTAACATGCATGGAAAGGTCTACTATATTTTATGCTATGCTAAATCCTAATAGGATACCCTTATATATTCCTTAGTGGAAACATTGTAGTTGTAGTATGCTTAGCCCTGCTATATATTTGGGATGGGATACATGTTATGATTATATGAAGAGTTGAAAAGATATATGTTTTATATAATAAAACAAGTACTCAATGAACCACCTGGGTGGACAAGGATACTCAAGTTTTGGACAAGGTGGCAACAAAAGGAACCATGTTTATATGGCTATCTCTTTTTATATGTGCACTAGAAGAAAACCACCCAGGGACTTAGAGGTTGAACATGTTTCTCGTACAGTGGCTTCTGTGTACAGCCACATGCTAAATGGGCTCTGGCTTAGTCAACTACATAGTGGAAGACCCATGCATTGGCATCTTCAGGTTAACTAGAATTGTGTAAGGGAACTTGAAACCCTACATTGGTGCCTGGATGACAAGCTAGCATTGTGTATTGGGAGGACTTCTATGGAAAGACTTTGTCACATTCTCAATCTGCCAGTACTCCATCTTGGTGAGTACTCATCCAGTGGCCACTGGTGGCATCAAGATGAGATTGTGTCATGTGGGTAAAGTGTATAACTTCTGCAGAAGAACAAATTCTAAGTACTTAGCCGTGTCCCCGGTTATGGACAATTCTGAGCGAACTAAGGCCTGAAGCTATGGAAGATCTCGACATTCCAATTTCTCAAAGTAAAACTTGATGGTGACAACAAGGGATTTGAAGCACTTGGAGTTTTCCAAGAATATTAGAAAGATTTTGACAAAAGATCAAAACTATTTTGAAAAGATAGGACAAAACTATATTGTCTTCTGCAAATGAGCCTAAACCCTACTTAGCCAAATATGCATGTAATGATAGGATCCACTTATTTCTACATAGTAGTGAAACTTGCCAATATAATTCAAATGTATTGACCCTTGTGGCTGCAACTTATTATGTTGTAGGTTTGTTTGATGTTAAGTGTGTTGAATAGGATTACAAGTCTACAACCAACATGATTGTCTGTGTCACTTTGAAGATGAAGGACCCCATGCTTTATAGATATTCTGCTGCAATGTAATGTGATAGCCAAACGAGCTATGTAAGATGTAATGAATTATTTTATTCCTGGTTATAAAGTTGTATTATGACCTTTGTTTCTTGATATTACATCTTAACTGTGGATGCTAGCTATTGATACAGGGACTAGCATTGTAAACACAGGGATATCTACCTTATTAAAGGTTGGGAACCTAACACAGACGCTGCCGCGTGTCCTGTGTTAGATTTAAAAAACAGAAATTGTATCGATTAAACATTCAAACTTGCAAAATTCATAACTTTTTATCCCCTTGTTCAAATTTTGCAAATTTTATATCATTGGAATCAGGAGAGAAAATCCTATCTGTTTATGCAAGGTGTTTAATGTTTTGCCTCTGTAAAAATGGTTGTTTTTGCAGAGACATTTGTAGGCTTAATTTGAGTATGGAAATTATTTGAAAAATGTTTTAAAGACCAAATAAAGTTTATTTTGAGTATCTTGGACTTGTTTATGTTTCAGTACTGTATACTTGTCTTGTTTGGTGTCGAAAAATCATCACATGGCATTTGCATGCATTCATATATATTTGTTTGTATATTTTGATATGTGATTTTGGTACCATTATTTTATGTGTAGATTTTGGTGCTAATAGTGATTGTGGTTGTGAAGATTGTTGCTACTCCCCAAACTACCAAGGCAAGTGGTGCTTCATGTTTCTTCCCAATATTTTACCTATGCATTAGAAGTATTTTGTATAGGTCTTGCATGATTATTTTTGCTAAGTATCTATATGCTATGCTTGGGAAATCCTAGTAGTTGTAGCAATGTTAGAATTTCCTCTAAGTTAAAATACTTGCTATTGCCATGCTTAGCCTAGATAGTAGCAACCAAGGGTGGATTTTATAATCATGCTATGAGAAATATTTCTAAGTCTTTGGACTTATGTTTTGCTTAATAAAACAACTAAGTGAATGAAACACCTGGGTGGAATGGAAAGATTGGTTTGTGTTGAGTGGTTACACAAGGCCCATTTCTATGGTTTACCTTGTGTATCTCACTTGTGGAAAGCCACCCAGGAACAAAGGGATTTGAGATGCCAAATGTTACGAAGCTTCTAGTGCAGCCACATGGCATTATGGGCTCTGCCTGGATCATATAGGTTGCAATAACTTAGCCATTTGGACAGTTGGTGGTAGTGGGATGATAGGTTTGGAGCGCGTCCATTTGGCCTAAGGGAAGTCTTCTGAAAGGTCCTGTCTTGGTGAAAATAAAGTCTTGTGGGAAAAGTGCACAACCTCTGGAGATGGAAGAATCTAAGTACTTAGCCATGTCCCTGGTATTGGACAACTTGAGCATCAAGACATGGAAGCTATCAAGAATCTCCTCATCCCAATTTTCTAAGTTAAAACTTGTGGTTGAACAAGGGTGAAGGTTCACCAATTTCTATTGATGATTCCTTGGTGAAGATTTGTCAAAGAAAAACTTAGTGTTTTCAACTGATAAGTAAAACCTATTTTGAGCAAAGCAAGCCTAAGCTACACTTAGCCAAATTCATGTAGTATCTATATGCTAATATTCTACTAAGGTATCACTTGCCAATACTATTCCAATGTATTGACCCACTGTGGCTGTAACTTGTGATGCTGCAGGTTATTCTAATGATGATTAGGGGTTATGAGTCTACACTCAACATGATTGCTTGTGGCACATGAAGATGAAGACTTATTTATATTGTTATGGTTAAACTCTTGTATTAGGTCTATGGCCATGGAGTTGTAAAAGACTATGTTTGTCTCTGGAATAATATGTAATAATGACCTTTGTTTCTATGTACTTCATCTTAAACTGTGGATGCTAACATTGATCCAGGGACAAGCATTGAAATCACAGGGATCCATACCTTTATAAGGGAGGGATCTTACATTTGGCATTTGCGAGAGAGAATTAAAGCTTTAAATTGAAAGTCAAACGGGAGGTTTGAAAAGTCAAACTGGAACAATAGTTTCCTAGTGGAAGAAGGAAAGAGTCCTTCCTTCTATCCAACTTGGGTTTGGGTTTGGATTCAAACTCTCCCCTCCCAAGGCTTCCCCTCCCTCTCATAAATAGAGGGGGAGGGATGCCCCAAACAACACAAGAGCCAGCCCTCCCACCCGTGCCGCGCCGCCGCCGCCAGCCGCGCCGCTGCCTTGTGCCGCCGCCGGACCATCGTCGTTTCCCTAGCCGCCGCTGACACCTCCTCCTCCTCCCGGCCTTCTAAACCTAGATCGCCAGAAACCCTAGATCCACCATAACTCGCACCGGCTTAGGCGAAGCCCTGCGGGATCTTGCCTCTACTTCCAACACCACGCCGTCATGCTGCCAGAATCGCGAGGGGAGAACTACAACCTCCTTTGCTTGCTGGAACAAGGGAGAGGAAGGACTTCATCGAGTACCAAACGTTTGACCGACTGCGGAAGCGCTGCCGGAACGCAGCGCCGGAAGGATGGTCTACGTGATCTTGAGATCGGCAAGTGTACGACTACATCACCCACGAGAATCTGCTCTCCTTAACCTCTTTGGAATCTTCGAGGGTGAGTGCTTCTATCGACTCGTTGCTACAATCTAGTAGATAGATCTTGGCTTGTTTGTGTGCATGTGGTAGAAATTTTTTGTTTTCCATGCTACGAACCCCTACAGTGGTATCAGAGCCGTGTCTATATGTAGATCTGTTGCACGAGTAGAATACAATGGTCATTGTGGGCGTTGATGCTTTTGTTGTCGATTGCTTCTTGTGTAGTTTGCATCTTGCGGGATGGTGGGATGAAGCGGCTCGGGCTAACCTTACATGACATCGTTCATGAGACTTGCTTCATGCTTGACATGCAACTTGTATTGCATAAGTGGCTTTGCGGTGCCTGTTTCTCCCAACATAGTTAAGATTCAATTTACAAATGGTGATTGACAATACTAGTATCGACGTTGTGGTTCTTGTTCGTAAGTTAGAACGACACTTATTAAAAGCCCCAAACCACGTAAAACATGCAAAGAAAATTAGAGGCATCTAACTTTGTTTTGCAAGGGTGTGCTGTGATGTGATATGGCCATGATTGTGATTATATATGATGTATGCAATGTTCCTTATTGTAAGTCGGCAACCGGCAGGAGCCATATGGTTGTCTTTTAATTCCGTTAAGACCTGCGTGTCTATTCAAAGTAGTTGTAATAGTTGATGCTGGTGGACGACAACCATGAAGCGGCGCCATTGACCTTGACGCCATACTGGTGATGATGGAGATCATGTTCGTGCTTGAAGATGGAGATCGGAAGCACAAGAAGAAAGGCCATATCGTATCACATATTATGAATTGCATGTGATGTTAATCCTTTTATGCATCGTGCATTGCTTAGTTCGCGAGGTAGCATTATAAGATGATCCCTATAGCACAAAATATCAAGTTATAAAGTGTTCATCCTTAGTTAGCACTGTTGCTAAAGCTCGTTGCTTCGAAGAACCATGTGATGATTGGGTGTGTTAGATTCTGCGAGTGTATACAACGTGAGCAAGCCAGAGTTGCTCATGCGGAAGATAAAGTTTGATCTTGACGAGCCTAGAATGTACAGACATGGTCTCAGAACACGGATCATCGAAAGGTAAAGCATGAGTCATATAGTAGATATGATGAACATGTTGATTGTTCGCCATTGAAGCTACATCAATTCTC
Organism: Avena sativa; assembly: GCA_916181665.1. Classification (NCBI taxonomy): domain Eukaryota; kingdom Viridiplantae; phylum Streptophyta; class Magnoliopsida; order Poales; family Poaceae; genus Avena; species Avena sativa. The sequence continues at coordinate 431,150,727 of OV702284.1, forward strand.
GTGATGATCGGTTTTGATGTGGTGGATTTGGTTCGTGTGATCACTAAAACAATGTGAGGCATATTGTTTTGAGTGGGAGTTCACCTAGATTAATTTAACTATTAATTAGAACTCAATTTGTCATAAACTTAGTCTAAACTATTGCAAATATGTTGTAGATCAATGGCGGCCCCTACCATCAATTTTAATGCGTTCCTAGAGAAAGAAAAGTTGAAAAATAATGGAAGAAACTTCGCGGATTGGTTCCACAATTTGAGGATAGTCCTCAATGCTGGTAATTTGACCTATGTGCTGGATGCACCGCTGGGTGACCCACCTTCAGTTGATGCTACCGATGAGGTAAAGAATGTTTTCCTCGCTCGAAAGAATCAGTACTCCACAGTTCAGTGTGCTATCTTGTATGGTTTGGAATCGGAGCTTCAGAAAAGGTTTGAGAACCATGACCCACATGATATTGTCCGTGAACTCAAAATGATATTTGAGGCTCACGCGGCAGTTGAGAGTTATGAGGCTTCTGAAAAGTTCTTTAACTGCAAGATGGAAGAGGGCAGCTCCGTCAGTGAGCATGTGCTTAAGATGTCTGGGCACGCAAGCAAGCTTCAATTCTTGGGTATAGTGATTCCTAATGCTTTGGGGATTCACCGTGTCCTCCAATCACTACCACCAAGTTACAAGAACTTTGTGATGAACTACAATATGCAAAACATGGACAAGTCGTTGCCCGAACTCTTCTCCATGTTAAAATCTGCCGAAGTGGAGATTAAGAAAGAGCACCAAGTGTTGATGGTCAATAAGACCACCAAATTCAAGAAGCAAGGCAAGTCTAAGAAAAAGGGAAACTTCAAGAAGGGCGGTAAGAAAGTTACCGCGCCGGTGAAGAAGACTAAGGTTGGGCCTAAGTCTGACACTGAGTGCTTTTACTGCAAGGGAGAGGGTCACTGGAAGCGGAATTGCCCTAAGTACTTGGAAGATTTGAAGAACGACAACATCAAGAAGAAAGGTATATCCGATATACATGTTATTGATGTGTATCTCACTAGTACTCGTAGTAGTGCATGGGTATTTGATATTGGTTCGGTTGCTCATATCTGTAACTCGAAACAGGTGCTACAGAATAGACGGAAACTAGCGAAGAACAAGGTGACGATGCGCGTTGGAAATGGGTCAAAGGTTAATGTGATCGCGGTCGGCACGCTACCTCTTCATCTACCATCGGGATTAGTTTTATACTTAAATAATTGTTATTTGGTGCCTGCGTTGAGCATGAACATTATATCTGGATCATGTTTATTGCGAGACAGTTACTTGTTTAAGTCTGAGAATAATGGTTATTCGATTTATATGAGTAATATGTTTTATGCACATGCACCTTTGATAGATGGTCTATTCTTATTGAATCTCGATTGTGGAAATACACACATTAATAACATTGAAGCTAAACGTTTGAAATTGAGTGATAACTCGACCTATATGTGTCACTGTCGTCTTGGTCACATTAGAGTGAAGCGTATGAAGAAACTCCATTCCGATGGACTTCTTGAATCACTTGATTTTGAATCACTTGACAGATGCGAAGCATGTCTGATGGGTAAAATGACTAAGACTCTATTTTCTGGTATGATGGAGCGAGCTACGGACTTATTGGAAATCATACATACCGATGTGTATGGTCCAATGAGTGTAGCATCACGCGGTGGTTATCGTTATGTTCTTACCTTCACGGATGACTTGAGTAGATATGAGTATATATATTTCATGAAACATAAGTCCGAAACATTCGAGAAGTTTAAGGAATTTCAAAGTGAGGTAGAGAATCAACGTAACAAGAAGATTAAATTTCTACGATCTGATCGTGGAGGTGAATATCTGTTAGACCCCTCCTTTATAAAGGAAAGGATCCCTGTGATTGCAATGCTAGTCCCTGGATCAATGCTAGCATCCACAATTTAAGATGAAGTACACAGATACAAAGGTCGTTTATTACATTCATTCCAGAGATAAAACATAGTCTTTTACAACTCAGGGCCATAGGCCTAATACAAGAGTTTAAGGAATAAGAAAATAAACATAAGTCTTAATCTTCATGTGCCACAGGCAAGCATGTTGAGTGTAGACTCATGACTCCTACTCATCATCGGAGTAACCTGCAACATCACAAGTTACAGCCACAGAGGGTCAATACTTTGGAATAGTATTGGCAAGTGATACCTTAGTATATTATAAGTGGACTATATTACTATATGCATTTGGCTAAGTGTAGCTTGGCTTGCTTTGCTTGAAAATAAGTTTTACCTATTAGTTGAAATCACTAAGTTTTTCTTTGTCAAAACATTCCCAAGGAACCACCAATAGACATTGGGGTCCTTCACCCTTGTTCACCCACAAATTTTACTTAGAAGTTGGAGTGATGAGATTCTTGTAGCTTCCATGTCTTGATGCTCAAAGTGTCCATTTCCTTGGACAAGGCTAAGTACTTAGGTTTTCCATCTACCACCAACTGTCCAAAAGACTAAGTTCTAGCAACCTATATGATCAAGGCAGAGCCCATATTGCCAAGTGGTTGCACTGTAAGCTTTCTCAACACTTGGCCTCCAAATCCCTTTGTGCCTGGGTGGCTTACCACAAGTGAGATACACAACCCAAGTCCATGGCCTTGTGTAACCACTCAACATAACCCATACTTTCCATTCCACCCAGGAGGTTCATTTGACTTAGTGGTTTTATTAGAAAACATAAGTCTCTTGACTTAGAAATATTTTATCATAATAAGTATAGATGTTCACCACCCTTGTTTGCTAAGTAGCTAGACTAAGCAGGTTATGATAACTTAACTTAGGAGAATTCCCTAGCAATTCTACTATTCCACTCTACTTAGGATTTCCCATCTTAGCACTAGGCAAAAATAGCATGCAATCTTTTAGCAAAATATCTAATGCTAGTACAAAACTTAGGATAGAAATATTCATGAAAATATCACTTGCCTTGGTAGTGGGGAGAGTAGCACTCTTCACAATCACAATCACTAGCAAAATCTACACAAGAAAATATAGCATACAATTACACACAATTATATACAACCAAAAATAATATGGATGCATGCATGCAAGTATTTTACTAAGTGGTGATTTTGGAAATTCTACCAAGTATGCTCATGTCTACAGAAACTTAACATGTCACAAATTTACCAACTAAACTTATTTGGCACCAATATAATTTACAAAAATAAATCTATACTTAAAATGGCCTTAAAACATGTTCTACAAATAAAATCATTTTAACTGTTACTATATGCTAAATAAATTGGATATTCTGAAAGGTCTTGTTTCACTGAATCCAACGGTATAAAGTTTGCAAAAATCTAACGTGGCAATCAAAAGTTATAAGCATTTGAATTTGGATCAAATTTCTGGTTTTAAATCTATTTTTAGATCTAACCCTAGCCACGCGCCGCGCTGTGATTGGCGCGTACCGCGTCGGTTGGATCGCGCTCTGCAGCCGCAGGATTTAAACAGATTGAACGCTCCAGATCGCGTACCGCTTCGGGGTTAAGTGGATCTATGATGGCGCTACGATACAGATCCAACGATCTAAAACAACAGGCCAAAATCGGGCGGCGCTTATCGGCTGTGCGTGGCGGCGACGACCAGACGGTGGCGGCGCCGGCGGTACAGATCGCTAGGTGGATGGGGAAGATGCTTACCGAGACCGCGAGGATGTGGGGATGCTCGACGTGTGATCAGCTCGGCAAGGGGCGCTCAGGGTTGCGGTAGATTTCTCGCCGGAGTTGGATCTGGCAACGGTGGTTCTGCTCGAGGTCGGAGGCGACGTTGTAGATCACTAGGATGCCAAAGGGAGGTGTGGTTAGATGCGGAAGATCACGGAGAACATGCGAGCATGAACGACAAGGTTCGGGGCGGTCTGGACTTACCACTAGAGCTCGCCGGAGTTCGTGCAGAGGGCGGTGGCGGCCAGTCGTCGACGTTGCCGAAGCTACGGTTCATGCGAAGGTAAACGGAGGGTGTCAGAAGGTGCACAGAGATTCACTGAACAAGATAGCGTAAACGCGAGACCGAGGGAAACTCTAGGCTCACCGGAATTTGCCGGCGCAGTCGTCGGAGACGGCGGGGTTGCAGAGAGAAATGCGCGCAGCCTGGGGGCGTTCTGTGCTTGGGGTTTGGGGGAAAAGAGAGAGGGGGCAAAGGGGGTTTATATAGCCTGATCATGAGCGAGAATCACTCGGGCGTTGATTCGAATTGACGCCGCGAATTAAACACAGGAAACGGCCGCGTTGATTGGGGATGAACTGGTCGCGCGGGTGGAGACGATGCTGGCGTGGAGGAGGCCCTCTTGTCAGCGACGTGCGCGAGGTGGAGGTGGGGTCTTCCTGTCAGCGGCTGAACGCGTGCGCTCGCGCGTGCGGGAGGAAAAGGAATGCCCCGGGTGGGCCTGTTCCACTGCTGGGCTAAATTCCTGGCGCCTGGCCCTTTTCTTTTGTTTGCTTCTTTTCTTTTTCTATTTCTATTTTCTGGAATGAATTTTTGATATGAATTCAAATCCTTTTGAATTCAAACAAAATTGGGGATCTTTGCAGGGTTCTGTGGTTTCAAATACAGTCATTTAACCAAGTGGTTACCTTGTAAGGGCCTGGTCAAGCTTGGGTTTTGAAACAAACAGAGACTTGTCTCTAGTTTGTGAATGATTGAAATAGGGTTTAGAAAATATTTCTAAATTGGAAACTTGGGTTAAAATGCTACACCTAATCTTTCCAACAATGGAGGCAAGTAATCAAGTTTCTAAACAATCCAATCCCAAAGGGTGATGGCCAATTGAGTTGAATTTGCACACATGAAATCATAGCTCAAACTTCTGTCTCTAAATGATTTTGAGAAAAACCCTAAATGGATGAATGATGCAACAATGATATGAATGAGTTTTGGAATATGAATTTAGGGATGTTACAAATCTAACCCCCTTAAGATGAATCTCGCCCTCGAGATTCGGTTTGGCTAGCAAATAGGTGAGGGTGGTCTTTCCGAAGATCATCTTCTCTTTCCCATGTTGCTTCCTCTTCGGAGTGATGGTTCCATTGCACTTTACAAAACTTGATAGTCTTGGTCCTGGTAACTCTTTCTGCGGTCTCTAGAATCTTGACAGGCTTTTCCTCATAGGTGAGATCACTTTCTAGTTGGACTTCTTCCAAAGGTATGGTATCCTTCAAAGAAGATTCTTCCATCTCTGGGTGACATTTCTTAAGTTGACTCACATGAAATACGTTATGGACAGCTGACAGAGACTCTGGCAATTCAACTTCATATGCAACTTCTCCCTTGCGACTTAGAATCTTGAATGGCCCAACATATCTTGGTGCCAACTTTCCCTTGACTCCAAATCTTTTCACTCCACGAAGTGGTGATACTCTAAGATAAGCTCTATCTCCAACTTCGTAGGTGACTTCTCTACGCTTAGAATCCGCGTAGCTTTTCTGTCGGGACTGAGCTATCTTTAACCTGTCCTTAACCAATTTGAATTTCTCTTCGGCGTCTTTGATAATATCAGGTCCAAATAAGCTTCTTTCTCCCACACCATTCCATAACAACGGGGTGGTACACTTCCTTCCGTAGAGTAACTCAAATGGTGCCATTCCAATACTAGATTGATGACTATTGTTGTAAGAGAACTCTGCGTAAGGCAAGCTTTCATCCCAACTTGCTCCATAGTCTAAGGCACATGCCCTTAACATGTCTTCAAGAATTTGGTTAGTCCTTTCCGTTTGACCATCAATTTGGGGATGAAAGGCAGTACTGAATTCCAACCTTGTTCCCAAAGATTCATGAAGCTGTCTCCAAAAGTGAGAAGTGAACTGGGTTCCTCTATCTGACACAATACTCTTTGGCACACCGTGAAGGCATACAATTCTGCTCATGTAGATTTTAGCTAACTTGGCACTTGTATAGGTTGTCTTCACTGGTATAAAATGAGCCACTTTAGTTAGGCGATCCACTACCACCCATATGGAATCATACCCTGACCTGGTCCTTGGTAATCCGGTAATGAAATCCATACCAATATTTTCCCACTTCCATTCAGGAATAGGCAGTGGTTGAAGCAAACCTGCTGGTTTCTGGTGCTCCGCTTTGACTCTGCTACACACATCACACAAAGCAATATGTTCGGCAATGTCCCTTTTGAGATTGTTCCACCAAAACCTTTCCTTCATGTCCATGTACATCTTGGTATTTCCCGGGTGAATAGAATACGGAGAGTTGTGACCTTCTTGTAAGATCAGTTTCCGCAACTCCGGGTCTTGTGGAACACATATACGTTTCCCGTGCCATAAAGTACCTTGTTCATCTATATGGAAACTCTTAGCTTTCCCTAGACTTATATTTTCCTTAATCTTTTCAATTTCCTTATCAGTCTTCTGAACTTCTCGGATCTTGTCCAATAAAGTGGGTTGAACATCTAAGGACATGAGATGTCCTTCTGGTACAATCTCCAATCTGAGTTCCTTGAATTGCTTACACAGGTCATCTGGCAATTCCCCTTTGGTAAGGCCATTTACAAACGTCTTACGACTTAAAGCATCGGCTACTACATTCGCTTTACCGGGGTGGTATTGCAAACTTAAGTCGTAATCCTTGATAAGTTCTAGCCATCTTCTTTGTCTCATATTGATTTCCTTCTGGGTGAAGATATACTTCAAGCTTTTATGATCAGTGAACACTTCACATCGTTTTCCCAAAAGGTAATGTCTCCATGTTTTGAGTGCATGGACGACAGAGGCCAACTCTAAATCATGAGTAGGATAGTTTACTTCATGAGTTTTGAGTTGTCTCGAAGCATAGGCTACGACTTTACCGTCTTGCATAAGTACAGCACCCAAACCTTGATGTGACGCATCACAGTATACTTGGAAATCCTTTTCTAAATCTGGCAGACATAGAACTGGTGCTGTCACTAGTCTCTTCTTCAATTCTTGGAAGCTGACTTCACAACCTTCAGACCAAGCAAATTTCTTGTCTTTCTTTAGCAATTCTGTCATTGGCTTAGCAACCTTTGAGAAATTTTCAATGAACCTTTTGTAGTAACCTGCTAAGCCGAGGAAACTACGAACTTCTTTCACATTCTTGGGTGATTCCCATTCTGTCACAGCTGAAACTTTAGCAGGATCAACTGCCACACCATCCTTTGTCATAACGTGACCAAGAAAACCAACTTCCTCTAACCAAAACTCACACTTGCTAAACTTGGCATAAAGTTTATGCTCTCTTAACTTTTCAAGTATCATGCGTAAGTGTCTTTCATGTTCTTCCTTGCTCTTGGAGTAGACTAAGATGTCATCGATGAAAACGACAACGAACTTGTCAAGAAATTCCATGAACACCTTGTTCATCATATTCATGAAGTATGCCGGAGCGTTGGTTAAACCAAAAGGCATCACGGTATACTCATACAATCCATATCTTGTGGTGAATGCTGTTTTTGGTATGTATTGTTCTCTTATTTTGAGTTGAAAATAACCTGACCGGAGATCAATCTTCGAGAATACACATGCTCCTTCTAGCTGATCAAACAAATCGTTGATTCTTGGCAACGGATATTTGTTCTTGATGGTAACCTCGTCGAGAGAACGGTAGTCAATGCATAATCTTTGTGTCCTATCCTTCTTTTCCACGAACAATACTGGGGCTCCCCAAGATGAAGAACTTGGTTGAATAAATCCTTTCTGCAACTGTTCTCCTAGTTGCTTCTTGAGCTCTTTCAACTCATCAACTGACATTTTGTACGGTCTCTTAGCTATTGGTCCAGATCCTGGCACCAAATCTATCAGAATTTCCACATCTCTATCCGGTGTCATTCCTGGTAACTCTTCCGGAAACACATCCGGATACTCACACACAATTGGTACACTATCCATGCTAACCCCCTTAAGAGAATTTAGCTTACTTCCTTTGGATTCAAAATTGGATCTGAACTTTATTCTTTTTTCTTCTGGGGTTGTGAGTGTAACTGTACGATTGGCACAATCTAGTACTCCCTCATGTTTAGCCATCCAATCCATTCCTAGAATCACATCCAATCCTTGGGAATTTAGGATTATTAGGTTCACTGGAAACTTATGTTTTCCAAACTCTAGGACTAAGTCGTGGCAACCTGAGTTTACTATCATTTCTCCACCCGGAGAACTTACTCTTATAGGACACCCAATGGTTTCTACCGGCAGTTCATTTCTTTCAACAAATGCCTTTGATATGAATGAATGCGATGCACCGGTATCAAAGAGTACAAATGCTGAAATTGAATTGAGTCTGAACTTACCAGCCACGGCATCAGGCTCCTCATAGACCTCCTCCACATTGATGTGGTTAACTTGTCCTTTCTAAAAAGGATTTGGCTTGTTAGGTCCTTCAACTTTCTTCTCAGGGCACTCATTAGCATAATGCCCCAGCTTCTTGCATTTGAAGCACTCAACCTGACTGATGTCCTTTTTAGGAGGTTGGCTTCCACTTCCACTACCATTTCCACTATAGTGGCTCTTATGTCCACCCTTGTGGTTCTTGTACTTGTCCTTGTCATGACTGCGATGATGCTTGTTGTCATGACGGTTGTGGTTGTGCTTGCTGAATTTCCCATGTTTATGGGATCCTGAGTTGCCACTGTCATCATAGTGAGATCGTTTGTGATACGATCCCGAGCTGTGTTTGTCGGAGTGTTTCCTCTTTCTACTCTCGACTTGCTTCATTTTACTTTCCAAAATAGCAGCCTTGTCACACAAAGACTGATAAGTTGGAACATATGCCACAGACAACTGTAGGTTCAGCTCATCATTCAAGCCTTCCAGAAATTTTTCCTTTCTTTTGGCATCTGTGTCAACCTCATCCGGTGCATAGCGCGCCAGATTGTTGAACTCTTCTATGTATTCTGCCACGCTACGGTGGCGCTGTTTCAGGTTGTGAAACTCCTTCTTTTTCAGACTCATCATTCCTGATGAGATATGAGCAGTGCGAAAGCCATCTTCAAAGATAGCCCAAGTTACCTCATCCAAAGGAGTGGTAATTTGGAAATTGTCCCACCATGTGGCGGCTGGTCCTTCCAACAGATGTGCTGCGAATCTGACTTTTTCAGCATCCGTGCAGCCCACGGTCACTAAGTCTTTGTTCACAGAATGTAGCCCGTCATTGGCTACCATGGGATCAGTTGTTCCCGAAAACTTTGCTGGCCTCAGACGCAGAAATCTGGTGAGCATATCAAAACCCGGAGGGTTGTTGTTGTTGTTGTTGTTGTTGTTGGGATTGTTGTTGTTGTTGTTATTCTGGTTTTGGATGAATGTTGTCATCATTTGCATAAGCTGTGTTTGCGCATTCATCATTTGTTGCATTTCCGGGGTGATGTTGTTGGGGTTGGGGTCCGCGCGACAGGGAGGCATCTGTGGTTTGTTCAAATAGATAAGAATGAGATACCCATAGATGTTTCATGCACAATACATCATAAGCAACACATAACAAGCAACATAAGAATAAAAGTTCAACAACCACATAACAAGCTCATGAAGTAAAACACACAAGTGGCAAGCCATCCACATGTCGGATGGTCCAATAATAAGTTCACAATAACAAGTATGAATATGAAAGGTAAACGAGTAGTCAAGTCTACTCATCAGCATCTATCTCCTCCTCGACGAAGGTAAGACCTGCGTTCTCCATCGCGGTCTTGTTCTCCTCAATCGTAGTGGTCAAGGAATCGACCTTGGCCTTGAGAGCCCTCTTCTGGGAGCGAAGCCTCTCAATAACCATCTGCTGCTGCTCAAGCTCGAAGTCCTTGGACTTCAGTTCCTCGGTCATGTCCCGGATCTTCTTGTTCCTATCCTGGACGCGTTTCTCCTGACTCTTGAACTTGCGGTCCTGGGCCTCGAACTTTGTCTCCATTTCCTTGATCATCTCATCCTGCTGCGCAAAAAGCATGTCCTTCTCGCGAAGATGCACCTGAAGCTCGTCATTACCTAGCATGACGTTCGTCCTGTCCGTATCCACGTGCCTGAGAAGAGTCTCCAAGTCCTGAAGATAGAGACGTATCGGCTCTGCAGTGCTCCTCGAGTCGTCCTCAAAGTCGATGGACTCTCCATCAACATCACGTCTTCCGAAGACGTGAAAGTGAGTGCCCCTAACATGTCGGGAGTGACGGCCTAACAAGCGTCCTATCAGGTCCTGCATGACTACCTCCATGCCTATCTCCCTGTCATCGTGCATCAGCTTGAAGACGATGGCCTCTGTAGTAGGCTCAGTCTGGCGTCCTGGCTGGTTCACCTTAAAGCCCCAAAGGTCCTTCCTCTCGAACTTGGTGAGTGGGTACACCGTGATGGTGGGTAGAGGGAGATCAAGCAGAGTGGTAAGCTCAATGATACGGGGACCAAAACGAGTAACCTAAAACTCCTCAACAGTGCAGATGGCAATAGGCATCTATTTTATAAGAATGAAAAAGTTAGAACAACACAATTCAAGGTAAATCAAGACAAACATTCATACATATCCATAGAACACAATCATCTCACAAGTCATGCATACATAAGTCCATTACATCAATCAAGGTCCATACTTATTTAAAACATCATTTTTGGAAATAAGGTGATAAGTGGTGGTCCAACTAACGAAGTGCCCTTACAATCCAATCTCACGGGATCTATTAGCAAACACAATGTTCCTAGAGGCAATCCACCAATCTTGCTCTCTTGACTCTATCACTAAGTCTATAACATCTCCCCTTATCTCTTGGTTGGTGGCTTCCAACTCTTGAGTAAGCTCCTTCTCTTTCTCTAAGTCCTTTTGGAGGTTGAGCATTCTGCACTGGACTCTAGCACTTAGTTCTTTGATAGTCCTCCAAGCTGCATCCCTGGCTGACTCAAAGAATGTGGTGTGCATTGTAGTGTTGGTGTACATGCAGTATCCCCTTTCTTTGTGGTTGTCTTCCTTGTTCTTGTACAAGTGAAGTTGCACCCACCAATACTCCACTCCTTCATCCATCACTGGAAAGCCCTTGTACACAGCTGCACCATGTGCATCCATTGCCACCATAAGGTCCTTGAGAATGTTGGGAAACTCAGTTTCACACTCCAAGGTCATGGTCATGAGTGGTCCTTTCTTCACGGCTTCGTTAATGGAGTTCATCTACAAAGGAAGTTGAAAGAGATTAGAAGAGTTTTACGAGAAGAATAGACAAGTGTAGAAGTAGTTGAAGAAAAACTTTTTCCTTAGTGGTTTTCCAATCCTAGGGTCATAATCCTACAGGCAACACAGTGCTCTGATACCATCTGTTAGACCCCTCCTTTATAAAGGAAAGGATCCCTGTGATTGCAATGCTAGTCCCTGGATCAATGCTAGCATCCACAGTTTAAGATGAAGTACACAGATACAAAGGTCGTTTATTACATTCATTCCAGAGATAAAACATAGTCTTTTACAACTCAGGGCCATAGGCCTAATACAAGAGTTTAAGGAATAAGAAAATAAACATAAGTCTTCATCTTCATGTGCCACAGGCAAGCATGTTGAGTGTAGACTCATGACTCCTACTCATCATCGGAGTAACCTGCAACATCACAAGTTACAGCCACAGAGGGTCAATACTTTGGAATAGTATTGGCAAGTGATACCTTAGTATATTATAAGTGGACTATATTACTATATGCATTTGGCTAAGTGTAGCTTGGCTTGCTTTGCTTGAAAATAAGTTTTACCTATTAGTTGAAATCACTAAGTTTTTCTTTGTCAAAACATTCCCAAGGAACCACCAATAGACATTGGGGTCCTTCACCCTTGTTCACCCACAAATTTTACTTAGAAGTTGGAGTGATGAGATTCTTGTAGCTTCCATGTCTTGATGCTCAAAGTGTCAATTTCCTTGGACAAGGCTAAGTACTTAGGTTTTCCATCTACCACCAACTGTCCAAAATACTAAGTTCTAGCAACCTATATGATCAAGGCAGAGCCCATATTGCCAAGTGGTTGCACTGTAAGCTTTCTCAACACTTGGCCTCCAAATCCCTTTGTGCCTGGGTGGCTTACCACAAGTGAGATACACAACCCAAGTCCATGGCCTTGTGTAACCACTCAACATAACCCATACTTTCCATTCCACCCAGGAGGTTCATTTGACTTAGTGGTTTTATTAGAAAACATAAGTCTCTTGACTTAGAAATATTTTATCATAATAAGTATAGATGTTCACCACCCTTGTTTGCTAAGTAGCTAGACTAAGCAGGTTATGATAACTTAACTTAGGAGAATTCCCTAGCAATTCTACTATTCCACTCTACTTAGGATTTCCCATCTTAGCACTAGGAAAAAATAGCATGCAATTCTTTAGCAAAATATCTAATGCTAGTACAAAACTTAGGATAGAAATATTCATGAAAATATCACTTGCCTTGGTAGTGGGGAGAGTAGCACTCTTCACAATCACAATCACTAGCAAAATCTACACAAGAAAATATAGCATACAATTACACACAATTATATACAACCAAAAATAATATGGATGCATGCATGCAAGTATTTTACTAAGTGGTGATTTTGGAAATTCTACCAAGTATGCTCATGTCTACAGAAACTTAACATGTCACAAATTTACCAACTAAACTTATTTGGCACCAATATAATTTACAAAAATAAATCTATACTTAAAATGGCCTTAAAACATGTTCTACAAATAAAATCATTTTAACTATTACTATATGCTAAATAAATTGGATATTCTGAAAGGTCTTGTTTCACTGAATCCAACGGTATAAAGTTTGCAAAAATCTAACGTGGCAATCAAAAGTTATAAGCATTTGAATTTGGATCAAATTTCTGGTTTTAAATCTATTTTTAGATCTAACCCTAGCCACGCGTCGCGCTGTGATTGGCGCGTACCGCTTCGGTTGGATCGCGCTCTGCAGCCGCAGGATTTAAACAGATTGAAGCTCCAGATCACGTACCGCTTCGGGGTTAAGTGGATCTATCCTGGCGCTACGATACAGATCCAACGATCTAAAACAACAGGCCAAAATCGGGCGGCGCTTATCGGCTATGCGTGGCGGCGACGACCAGACGGTGGCGGCGCCGGCGGTACAGATCGCTAGGTGGATGGGGAAGATGCTTACCGAGACCGCGAGGATGTGGGGATGCTCGAAGTGTGATCATCTCGGCAAGGGGCGCTCAGGGTTGCGGTAGATTTCTCGCCGGAGTTGGATCTGGCAACGGTGGTTCTGCTCGAGGTCGGAGGCGACGTTGTAGATCACTAGGATGCCAAAGGGAGGTGTGGTTAGATGCGGAAGATCACGGAGAACATGCGAGCGTGAACGACAAGGTTCGGGGCGGTCTGGACTTACCACTAGAGCTCGCCGGAGTTCGTGCAGAGGGCCGTGGCGGCCAGTCGTCGACGTTGCCGAAGCTACGGTTCATGCGAAGGTAAACGGAGGGTGTCAGAAGGTGCACAGAGATTCACTGAACAAGATAGCGTAAACGCGAGACCAAGGGAAACTCTAGGCTCACCGGAATTTGCCGGCGCAGTCGTCGGAGACGGCGGGGTTGCAGAGAGAAATGCGCGCAGCCTGGGGGCGTTCTGTGCTTGGGGTTTGGGGGAAAAGAGAGAGGGGGCAAAGGGGGTTTATATAGCCTGATCATGAGCGAGAATCACTCGGGCGTTGATTCGAATTGACGCCGCGAATTAAACACAGGAAACGGCCGCGTTGATTGGGGATGAACTGGTCGCGCGGGTGGAGACGATGCTGGCGTGGAGGAGGCCCTCTTATCAGCGACGTGCGCGAGGTGGAGGTGGGGTCTGCCTGTCAGCGGCTGAACGCGTGCGCTCGCGCGTGCGGGAGGAAAAGGAATGCCCCGGGTGGGCTGGTTGGGCCTGTTCCACTGCTGGGCTAAATTCCTGGCGCCTGGCCCTTTTCTTTTGTTTGCTTCTTTTCTTTTTCTATTTCTATTTTCTGGAATGAATTTTTGATATGAATTCAAATCCTTTTGAATTCAAACAAAATTGGGGATCTTTGCAGGGTTCTGTGGTTTCAAATACAGTCATTTAACCAAGTGGTTACCTTGTAAGGGCCTGGTCAAGCTTGGGTTTTGAAACAAACAGAGACTTGTCTCTAGTTTGTGAATGATTGAAATAGGGTTTAGAAAATATTTCTAAATTGGAAACTTGGGTTAAAATGCTACACCTAATCTTTCCAACAATGGAGGCAAGCAATCAAGTTTCTAAACAATCCAATCCCAAAGGGTGATGGCCAATTGAGTTGAATTTGCACACATGAAATCATAGCTCAAACTTCTGTCTCTAAATGATTTTGAGAAAAACCCTAAATGGATGAATGATGCAAGAATGATATGAATGAGTTTTGGAATATGAATTTAGGGATGTTACAATATCTAAGTTACGAGTTTAGCGAGCATTTGAAGAAATGTGAAATACTTTCACAATTGACACCGCCGGGAACACCACAACGTCATGGTGTGTCCGAACATCGTAATCGAACTCTCTTAGATATGGTTCGTTCTATGATGTCACATACAGATTTACCGCTATCATTTTGGGGTTATGCATTAGAAACATCCACTACTAGGAAAACGATTATAGGTAGATTTTAATCCTGTGGTGCATATAGGGAAAATGCTCCACTAAAATTAATTCTATGGCGCATATAAGAAATGCTCCACATAATTCATGCTATTATGTGGCACATATGCCTATATGTGCCACAAAAAGTGAGCATTCTGTGGCGCATATAGCCATATGCGCCATAGAATTTCTGTGGGCCCCATGTGGGCCTGACCCAGCACATGGGCATGCCAGAATTCTGTGGCGCATATGTTGTATGTGCCACCGAAAGTGAGAGTTCTGTGGCGCATATAGCATATGCGCCACAGAATTCATGCAATTCTATGGCGCATATGGCTATATGCGCCACAAAACTCTCACTTTCTGTGGCGCATATAGCATATGCGCCACATAATTCGCACTTTCCGTGGCGCATAATGCGCCACATAATTCGCACTTTCTATGGCGCATATAGCCATATGCGCCATAGAATGTGCGAAACAGATCTAAAAAAGGCGGCATCCCCTCCTACCTACCACCACCCTTTCCCTTCTTCCCTCCTCCAACTAGCTCGTCCCTCTCCTCCCTCCCACTCCATTCTGCTCATACTCACCTCCATTGTTGATATCTAGACCTACTTTGGTTTATGTACTTGTGAGGGAAGCTACTCCTACTTTGTAAAGGTACTACACCTACCCATACTTTGCTCCTCCACCGCTATGCCTATGGTTGTGGATTTGTGAGGTGTGCATGGGTACTTGTGTGTGATGCATGTTTTGTGTGGCCGGCGGGTCTCAGAGCATGCATGTATATATATGGATGTTTTGTAGGTGAAGATTGGTCCCGCGGGCGGTGTGTGATGGCGAGACGATGTTCGTTTGCTTTGTGTTGTGTTTGTTGAATGCATGCATTCTTGCTTCTCGAGGAGCTTTGTGTTGTGCTTGAATGCATGTTGCTGGCGCCGGGTGCATGGAGGTTTGCCGAAATGTTGATACACATCCATTTCGGCAAATTTCTGCACTAGCCATACGCCCTACTTTTAGGGTAGGTCATGCCGAAATTTTCCGGCGATCATGCATATATGTGTGCGCTTCATGTGTGTGTGCATGGTTCTAAGACTCTCTCTTTAATTTGGTATATGTTCACGCGCAGGCGACCATGGTCATCCATATGAGCGAACGCTGGGTGGTTAGATACAAGGTTGATGCGGTGGCCGATATGGTTCAGAACAACATGACAAAGATAAGATGTACGTGTCGAATGTGCAAACACCGGAAGTGGATCAACCCTGATTCCGGACAACTGGAGTCTCACATTTTCACGTGTGGTTTCATGCCCGGCTTCTTAGTGAATGAGCCGCCGGCAGATGGCGGTGGCCATGATGAAGAAGAGGCCGGGGGCGGGGGAGAAGACGAAGGGTCTCCCGGACATGGTCATCATGACGAAGGAGAACATGATGATCATCATGAAGAAGGAGATGCCGACGGACACGATCATCATGAAGGAGATGATGCCAGAGCAGATGGTGGTGGTGGCGGAGAAGAAGGGAGCACGGACACGGCGCTAACTTCGGCCTTGCGGGACCCTCATCTTCAAGAAATTCTCCTCAAGCAGACGACCAATGCGAAAGCTGCAGCCAGAGAGAAAGCCAAGCTGGCACAGATGGAGGTAGACGGGAGGACTCCATTGTATCTTGGGTGCCGGCCCGAGGATACACGCTTGAGTGTAACGCTGAAGGCTTTGGAGATGAAGGCGGAGCACAAATGGACCGGCACTAGCTTCAACGCTCACATGAAATTTTGGCACACTCGTCTTCCCAAGGACAACACACTGCCAACAAGTATCGAGGAGGCGAGGAAAGTAGTTTGCCCACTAGACATGTCGTACGTGAAGTACCATGCATGCATCAACGACTGCGCACTTTATCGGAACGAGTACAAGGATAGAACCTCATGCCCAGTGTGCGGCCAGGGACGGTACAAGAGAGGGAACAAGAAAGTTCCTCGAAAAATGGTGTGGTACTTTCCTATCACTTCTCGTCTACAACGGTATTTCGTAGACCCTAAGGAAGCAGAGCTCATGCAATGGCACGCGAAGAGGGAGAAGCCGGAAGATGATCC
This sequence comes from Avena sativa, assembly GCA_916181665.1. Lineage (NCBI taxonomy): Eukaryota > Viridiplantae > Streptophyta > Magnoliopsida > Poales > Poaceae > Avena > Avena sativa. The sequence goes on from OV702284.1 coordinate 431,167,427, forward strand.
GGAGAAGGGCAAGATCCTAACACACCCCGCGGACGCTAGCCAGTGGAATGCGCTAGACATCGAATTCCAAGATGAGTTCGGGCTCGATCCAAGGAACGTCAGGCTGGGCATGAGCACCGACGGACTCAATCCCTTTGGCAACCAGAGTAGCACGCACAGCACCTGGCCCGTGTTTGTATGGCCGTACAACCTCCCCCTGGCTATGCACGAAGCAGCGGTACATACACATGAGTATCCTTATCTAGGGGCCGAAACAACCAGGTGTCGACATGCATCTGTATCTCGGGCTCCTGAAAGAGGAGTTAGCGACGTTGTGGGAGACGCCGGCACGTACGTGGGACACCTACACTGGAGATTATTTTGACCTGAGAGCCGTGTTGCTCATGACGGTGCATGACTATCCTGGTTATAGATATGTAGCGTGCCAGGTGAACCATGGATTCTGTGCATGTGTTAGGTGCATGGACAAGACCCCGCATCTGCAGCTGCCGAGGGATCCCGGGTCTTCGAAAACCGTGTTCCATAGGACTCGAATGTGGCTCCGCAAGGATCACCCGTGGAGAAAACGTGGAGACCTGTTCAATGGCAAAGACGAGCTTGATAATTCCCCACGACCTTTGAGTGGCGAAGAAATCAAGGAGCTTCTAGACAATTGGGAAGAGTGCCCTGCGCCGGGAAAGAAGCGGCTGAGGGAACAGCCGCCACCGTTGCATGGAGTATGGAAGGCGAGGTCTGTTTTCTGGGACCTGCCTTACTGGAAGGTCCTCCACACGCCCCATAGCCTCGATATGATGCACATCACGAAGAACGTTACCAAGAGCCTGCTCGGCACTCTGATGAACATGCCGGATAGGACCAAGGATGGGCCGAAAGCAAGAAACGATCTGAAATTTCTTGGAATTAAGAAGGAACTTCAGTACCCCGATAGTGACGATGCCGGTGATGACGATGAGCAGACGGAAGGGACCCAGGGTCGCCGCAAAAGGGCTAAGAAGAATGGGGTGGTGCTTAAAGCTGCATGCTTTACTCTGAGCGAGGAGGAGCTCCATAGATTTTTTAGTTGCCTCATAGGAGTCAAGGTTCCGCACGGCTACTCTGGGAAGATAAGCAGATATCTGGACGTAGCGAAGAAGAGGTTCAGCGGGATGAAGTCTCATGACTGTCACGTGCTGATGACGCAAATACTCCCCGTTGCTATCCGAGGGATAATGGACGAGCACGTCCGTGAGACGTAGTTTGGCCTCTGCAACTTCTTCGACGTCATCTCTAGGAAGTCTATCGGCGTGAAGCAGCTCAGCAAGCTATAGGAAGAGATCGTCGAGATACTATGTGAGCTCGAGATTTACTTCCCTCCCGCGTTCTTTGACATCATGGTGCATCTTCTTGTCCATGTCGTGGATGACATCATCCATCTCGGGCCGGCGTTCCTGCACAACATGATGTCGTTCGAAAGGCTGAACGGTGTCATCAAAGGATTCGTTCGCAATAGGTCCCATCCAGATGGAAGCATAGCCAAGGGCTTTCTGACCTACGAGTGTATATCCTTCTGCCAGAACTACCTAAGCATCGAGAACCAGGATGTCGGTCTTCCCACCAGGAAGCACCTAGGGAGGCTCACTGGATTTGGTCACCGCGAGGGCTACCGCGCGCTCCACGTCGGCATCAAACTCGAACGCACTGACTTTGACAGGGCAAACAGAGTCGCGCTACAACACATAGAGTTGGTCAGCCCCTGGGTGGATGAGCACAAAACCTTAATCGAGCAGAAGCTCGCTAATAACCTGGGCAAGACAAGGAAGAAGGGAGACGTAACCAGAGAGCACAACGCCAGCTTCACGGGGTGGTTCAAGAAAAGGCTACTGGAAACTCCCATGCCGACGCCTTATACTGAACATAAGAAACTCATATTCTCACTCTCACAGGGCCCCGGGCGCAACGTTAGGACCTATCAGACATACGACATCAATGGCTACAGATTCTACACCGAGGAGAAGGACAAGAATAGCGAATACCAAAACTCAGGAGTAACTATGCTATCATACGCCGATGACGAGACTGATGTCAAGGAAAGATTCTACGGAAGGATCGAGGAGATATGGGAACTCGACTACTGCGGAGTGACGGTGCCGATGTTTCATGTCAGATGGCCAAGAGTGTCGAAAAAGATGGCCGATTTTTCACCACCATGGTTATACCCGATGCAAAATCGAAGAACGCCTCCACAAAAAATGATCCATTGGTGCTCGCTAGCCAAGTTGATCAATGCTTCTTCATTACCGACCCGGCAAAGCCAAGCCGTGTTGTCGTGAGGAGGGGCAAGAGGAGCATCATCGGAATCGAAGGACCTGCCAACAAGCAAGGACCAGAACGGCGATCCCAAGATCGACGAGGAATTCGACAAGTACTTCGACAAGCCTACTACTTATGCTAAAGTAAGAAGGAAGACCACCCTACCGGCTAAAGGTTGCCCGTACACAAGAAGAAATCTCAAGGTGGCCGGCCTAAAGTATTCTACCGCAAAGAAGAAGGGCAAGAAAGTTGTTGTGAAGAGACACTAGCGCTACCTCAGAGCCGACTTAGCGGTTTTTGACGCCTTTTTTTGTACTAATTAATGCATGCGGATATATTGGTGTGGGTGTGTGTGTGACAAGCATATATAATATATTATTACCATCCTTAATAGGCAAATATATTAATTCTTGTTTTTAATAGTAAAATATATTAGTTCTTGCCTTAAATATATATTTACAATCCTTAAAATATTATAAAAAAATAAAAAAATTTGGGGCCGCCAGGAATCGAACCTGGGGCATCAGTGTGGTGGAGAAAGCGCTGAACCAATGCAGTGAGTTGTGTTTGATGTCACATATGTGCAACGAGCATTGTTTGTACCATCAATAAAAATTCTGTGGCGCATATCTAACAGATGCGCCACAGAATTCTGTGACTTGACCGTTTTGGTAAAAATTCGGTGGCGCATATCAAACAGATGCGTCACAGAATTCTGTGACTTGGCCGTTTTGAGCCGTGTGGCGCTTCTTCCCTCTTCACTTCCCCCCAAACCCTAGCTACTAGTCGTGCCGCCGCGCTCGATCTTGCCGTCGCGCCGCCGATCTCGCCACCGCTCCGCGTTTGCCCCGCTGTGCCGCCGTGCCGCGCCCACTGTCCACCATCACCACCACCACTCCGCATGTGACCCCCGGCCCTCCCCTCCTTCTTCCCTGCCCTCTGTCCACGCTGACCTCACCGTGACCCCGCGCAGGTGATCTCTCCGTGACCCCACGCAGAGCACCAGGAGGAGGAGGAGGCTCCGCCGGCGTCCAGGACCACCACCACGGCCACCCCGCGCGCAGGTGACCCCCTCCCCTCCTTCTTCCCTGCCCCTTCCTCCTCTTGCCGAGCTAGTAGCTAGGGTTTGGGGGACTGTTATTATTGTTCAAGTTAACATCTTGAGGACTGTTATTATTGTTCAAGTTCGTTGTTCAAGTTCTGTGGAATCTGCATGAACTGTATAAACTATGGATAGATCAGTTCACTTTACCTTGTGCAGGTTCTTGCTCCTCTTTCTTTCCTTGTCAGTATTTCTTCTTCTAGTAGTACTAAAGTTTCTTTGTGCAGATTTTGATTAGTTTGACATTTTGTGGCCTGGTGATCCTGTAAATGCCGTAAGATGTTACATAGTAATAATAAGCTAGTGAGTCAATTAGACAGACCATTATCTCTATTTGAACTTTAATTTTGTAAAGTGTAATTGAATATGGATGCTTTTTTAACGTACTTGAACCTGTATGCTTGTGTAACATTTCATACCTGGCAAGGAAGACACTGGTACAGACTTGGAGTTTTAGAATTGACTTGTGTGTGTGATCTGCGGATACAAGAACAACAATGGCTCTTAAAAGTGTGATGAGTAGAGTTTACATTGTATCACCTCGCCGACGACACCCTCCCCACTTGCCGAGCTTCCATATCAGTCCACTTGCCGAGCTACTGGAATGCTATTGAAATCCACCAACCCCAAAACCTGGAATAGAGTCAATTCCATATATATTTTGACTATATATTCTGACTATATATTTTGAAATCTGGAATAGCATTTTTAAATCTAGAATATATTTTACCTTCTAGAGTCAGAGTCAAGTACATTTTTAAATCTGGAATAGCATTCTGACTATATATACAAAACACAGTTATTTGAAACTCTGAAACTCCAAGTCTGTACCATTGGAGCACTATTTGAAACTCTGAAACTCCAAGTCTGTACCAGTGGAGCACTATATATACAAATGTTACTTGGAAGAAATCTAGAGTAGCTACTAGAATGCTATTGAAATCTGGAGTAGCTATTGTTATTTAAAGCTACTGGTATTTGCTGGAGATGAAATCTGGAGCACCATATGTGGTTGTGGAGCACTATTTGTGCTTTTTTGTATGTGGAATGTTTGCAGGGAAATCACCCGAGCTGCCCATTTCTCCTGAAATGTTGATTTCGATCCATTTCGGTCGAGAAATGGGGCTCATATGTCAAAAAAAAATAGCAAAGGTCATGCCAAATTTTTCGGTCGGACACTTTGTAATTTTTTGACATATGAGCCCCATTTATCGACCGAAGTGGAAGTGAATCAACACTTCGCAAGAAATGGGCAGCTCATTTTAAATATTGTCGACACTAATTAATACTAACTTGGTTTAATTTGTTTAGAAGTGTGCAAACATGTCGGTCGCCGATGGGGACGGCACTTCTAAGGCCGCCATGAGCGTCGAAGACCAAGCTAGATCGGCGAACCTCACTTTCTGGGAGGTGGCGTCGCAGTACGAGGTGGCGGAGTCTCTGCATGAGGACGTGGTAGCTTCTGCGGGCCACGATGGGGATGATGAGCAAGAGGGGGACGAGGACTACCGGATAGATGAAGCCGAGGAGGAGTATGCGACCACCTCCGATGGTGGAGGCCGCACGACCGATGGCGGGGACCGCACGACGGATGGCGTTAGCAGCAACCCTTCTCTTAAGAAGAAGAAGCCGAGGAAGGATAGGAAGCCGCACAAGCTCGCCGACACCACCGACGAGATCACTCTGGTCTCGGAAAGTGGCCAACTATTGGAGCCTCCGGATGTTGCCGCCGGGTTCAGCATGCAAATCGGGTGCATCGTCCGGGAAAGCATGTCGATCAACATGAAGCACCTGAGAAGTGAAGCGAAAGAGCGGTTGGTGGCAAACTGCATTAAGAAGCTTCACCGACGGTACAAGTTCCTGGCCCCGTACACCGACAAACTGGACCCGTCCAATAAGGTGAACAGGTTAGCCATCACAAAGATGGCCAATGCCTTGAGCAGCTGGAGAACCAAGGTGAGGAACAAGATCGCGAAAAAGGAAAGCCGGGAGAAGATCAGGAAGGGTGAGCCCATGATCGACGAATACGAGTTCAAGATATTCAAGGAGGAGATGTAGACTGACGATTTGAAGGAATGGACGGAGTGGGGTCGGCAAATGCGGGAACAGAACATAGGTAACCACCGATGTGGAAGCGGCGGTTATAGGGGAAAGAAGGCCATATGGGCATGGGAGGACGCCGAGGTTGAGCGTCTCAGGAAAGAAAACCCATTTTTAAAAATCACGGACGAGCAGACCCGGAACTTTGTCCGGGCCCGCTACTATCTAGACAAGGATACCATGGAATTCATCACCGACGATGACGATGTGAGGAAGTTTGAGGAGAAGCTGGTAGTAATTTACCCACAGTCCATTTGCTTTCATTTTGAATAATGAAGGCAAGTTCCTAAATGTGGGTTCACCTTTCCTTGTCCGCGGGACGCTGAAATCAAGGCTGCGCATGAGGCGCTGGACCCGTCGTCCCAGGGCTCGACGGAGCCATGGGACACGGTTTTCAACAGGGCGACCAACGCCTACAAGGGGAGGCAGAAGTCCGACCCGCCCACGTCAGCTGGCCGTATCTCTGGCTTTGGTACGAGCACAAAGTTCCGCGAGTACTACAACGAGGAAGCCAAGAAGAGAAAGGAGAGGCGGACCCAGTCGGCGGCTCAGGATCAAGCCGAGAAGGAAGAGCTAAAGCGGAAGATCGCGTATCTGGAGGCTAGTAAGGTGGGCTAGGACGAGGTGAACGCTATAGTGTAGCAGAAGCTCCTCGAGATGCTACCCCCTCGGCTGATGGAGGGGATAGCAAAATGGAATGCAGACGGTCAGGTGGGGCCGATACAAGTGCCCAGCACCGGTGGCAGCACCTCGAGCCACCAAGTGTCACCGGACATGGTTACCCCGCCGCCCTCCATCCCCCGGCGCAGCCGATGGAGTTGGATGCGCCGGAGCTGCCCCATCCTGCCGAGACTACCAAGGCGTAGTAGCTGGTGGTGCTTCCTAATGCACCTGAGCCGGAGAAGAACAAGGATCAGCCGCCGGCCGCCCGTGTCTCAACATCAGCCGAGCTCGGCGCCCTTATCAAGGTAAAATAAGTAGTTAGTCAGCGTGCTCTACTTAATGCCTTTGATTGGCTGCCATCTCATGATGCATATCTATATTCCTCAGGACACTCCATGCGTGCTCCTGCATAAGGTGCCCGGCGGCGAGTTAAAGGATGTTGCCACGGGCAAGCTAATACAACCGGCGAACCGCACGATGCACTGCAAGCCCATGGATGATGCCGTGATGTGCGTCGAGTTAGGTCGGGTGTTGGGGGGTGCGAAGACATGGACCCTCCCATGCAACCTCCGGGAGCCGACGAGCACCTGACCCTGGAAGGTTGCCATGGCTATCCCATGATTTGGCCAAAGACCCAGATTCGTATTGGGTCTCGCTTCACCGGCGCCACCTCGATCGTTCGGCCGCCAAGGACGAAGCCTCCTGCTGCACTGGTCGTCGTCGCCGCCACCACAATCCGTGACCAGAGACTCTTATTGGGAGCGTCTGCACCGGCGCCACAAGAAGCCAAGGGCGTGGTTGCTCCTCGACCGCCATCGCCCTCGCCTAAAGGCAAGGTCGTGGTACCGCAACCGCCATCGCCACCACCCCAGGACGACATGGACATGGTGGCCTTCGACGCCAACATCGAGGTGGATGATGATGATGAACCGATTGACGTCAATGCCTTCGTCAACACCGGCGCTGGCAAAGGACCGTTCATGCCTCCTCTCGATGAAGAACCATCATTCCGCGATCAAGCTACCCATCCCAAGAAGCGCCTGGTCTTCCGTGGGTTTTCTCAGGAGACGCCTCCGGCCGCCGAGACACAACCTCCATCGCCCGGAATCATTTTCAGCCCTAACACACTCCACAGGATGGCAGGTGAGGGGATAGCATCGCCAGTGGAGGACACTGCTGATGAGAAGAGGAAGAGGGTGAGGAAGAGGCCGAATAGGAACAAGGACAAGGCTGCGAGCCAGCCCGCTCCGATCCGTTATCGGGACGATGTTGTACCACCATGCCAGGATGGCTTGACCAGAGTGCACGAAGCTGGTCAGCCCATATTGCCTCCGGAACTGCGCCACCTGGCTTCGGGAGCTATGATGAGTTTCCATGAAGGTATCCGGACACTAGAGGGACTCCTTCTCAAGTACAATAACCCGAATTACCCGGTGTTCACCATCAAGGTGCCGGAGGACATGGGCTTCGTCACCGATGCCCCCGCGGATGTGTTCTTCATAGCCTACGAGGACATCTTCAAGCTATTCCACTCGAGACGGCTGGACTATAACTTGGTTCGCCTATTCGCGCTCAATATGGCGATGAAGGTCAAGAGAGAGCAAACCCCGTTCGTCGCGATAGCGGATCCCTACTACATGCGAGACAGCCAGCTGGAAGAAGGAACAGGGACCCGGGCCTGGGCAAAGTCCTACCTTTAGAAGCTATTGTTGGAAAGCAAGAGGAAGGACAACATCCTTGTGCCTTTCTTTCCCGAGTAAGTGTACACATCCTCCTACCGCCATCGTAACACATAAGTATTTATTTCCATTGCTCTTTTCCAACATCCCGTTCCACATTGTGTGTTGCCCGCAGAGACAAGTACTACACGCTCATCGTCCTCTCCACGAGGTATTCGCTTGCCACCTACTTCAACTCGGGGAGTGCGAGGAGGAAGAACTACGCCAGAGTAAAGAGCGTTTTGGATGATGCTATCGAGGGCTATGCCAAACAGGGAGGCCCCTTCGACTATAAGGGAGAGGCTTACAAGGACAATGGCTTACACAAGTTCAAGCACGTGTGCGAGTTCCCCTGCGTCAAGCAGACGTCTAGCATCATGAAGGAGGCCTTCTACGTTTTCCATCACCTCAAACGGTTTGTCCGGGATGGCGAGATGCTAACGCTGCCATCTTCTCTCCGAGGATGGGCACAAAAGTTGCATGGGATCAATGACTCTGATCTCATGGAAGACTTCCATGATATGCAGGTGAAGCTATCACATATCATCGTGGAATAATTCAACACAACTGGTGGGCTATTTCACCAGCCCAGGCAGTTCACCAAGAGGGAGATCGAAGCTCGCCTCAAGGCGCAGGGTGAATTCAGGACGTGGACGATGAAAGACATGTACAAGACGTTCCAGGCGCCCTATGAGGAGAAGGCTACTTGACCGAGAGAGCATGTGTATCGGTGGACACATGTAGTGTCTGTGTCGAAAAACGTAACTTATCTTGCCTAGCTTGAAACCGTCGTTGTTATTGTGTCGTGTAATAACCATGGTCGTTGTTATTGTGTCGGACATGTTGTCGTGTTTCTTTCATTGTCATTGATGCATTATTTTAAGTTTATGAATGCGTTGCTCTAATATTTGTCAACATATATATTTGCATGATGTACTAATATGCCTTGTCAATAGAGATGCCGACGTACGTTGTGTACAAGGGTCGGGTTCCAGGTGTGTACGAGGAGTGGGTGGACTGCCACCAACAAGTGGACAAGTTCAGCGGCAATAGCTACAAGGGATACGCGACTAGAGAGGAGGCGGTATCCAAGTGGAGGAGACACGTATGGAAGATGAACCGGACGAAGATCTTGATGTCGCTCCTCCTCACCGGCATCGCGGTTACGGTGTACTATATTCTCTGTTTTAAGGTAGTAGGTGGTGACAACATCACGCGGTTGTAATTAAGTTATGTGAGTGAGATGAACACTTGTGAAATGTACACACTTATTCGGTTCTAATATGTGTCTAATATGTGATTGATGAACACTTGTGAACATTTGTGCTTGTTGATGTATTATATGTGAACTGGAACATTTGTACTGCTGTGTGCAGCTTTTTTGTGTATTTCTGTCAAATTTAGGTGTATTTCTTATAATATACCTGTATTTGTACAGAATTGTGAAAATTTCGAAATTCTGAAAAAAAAAAGGATTCTGTGGAGCATATGGCATATGCGCCACAGAATCTGGGACATAATTCTGTGGCGCATATGCCATATGCGCCACAGAATCTGGGACAGAATTCTGTGGCGCATATGGCATATGTGCCACAGAATATTGAGAACTCTGTGGCGCATATGCCATATGCGCCACAGAATGTTGAGAATTATGTGGCGCATATGTATATGCGCCACATAATTTAAATTTTAGTGGCGAGGATTTAGTGGCGACACCCATATGCGCCACAGAATTCCAATTTGGTGTGCCACTGGTAGCGTTTTTCCTAGTAGTGAGCCGCATTCCCTTTAAATAGGGAACCATCTAAATCTGTTGAAACGACACCATATGAATTATGGTTTGGGAAGAAACCTAAATTGTCATTCCTTAAAGTTTGGGGTTGCGAAGCTTATGTAAAGAAGTTATAGCCCGACAAGCTTGAACCCAAAGCGGAAAAATGCGTCTTCATAGGATACCCGAAGGAAACTATTGGGTATACCTTCTATCATAGATCTGAGGGCAAAATCTTTGTTGCCAAGAATGGATCCTTTCTAGAGAAGGAGTTTCTCTCGAAAGAAGTGACTAGAAGGAAAGTAGAACTCGGCGAGGTTGATGAACCTTCTCTCGAACTTGAGAGTAGTACAACACCGGAAGTAGTTCCTGTGGCGCCTACACCAATACGAGAGTAAGCTAATGATGTTGATCATGAAACTTCGGTTGAAGTTACTACGGAACCTCGCAGGTCAACGAGAACTCGTACCACTCCTGATTAGTATGATCCCGTTATGAGTGTCATGTTGGTGGACAACACCGATGACCCTGCGACATATGAGGAAGCGATGATGAGCCTAGATTCCAATAAATGGCAAGAAGCCATGAAATCCGAGATTGGATACATGTACGAAAACCAAGTATGGACTTTGGTGGACTTCCCGGATGGCCGAAAGGCTGTAGAGAACAAATGGATTTTCAAGCAGAAAACAGATGCTGATGGTAATGTTACTGTCTATAAAGCTCGACTTGTCGCAAAAGGGTTTCGACAAATTCAAGGAGTTGACTACGATGAGACTTTCTCACCGGTAGCGAAGCTAAAGTCTGCGAGGATTTTGTTAGCAATCGCTACATATTATGATTATGAGATATGGCAGATGGATGTCAAAACGGCATTCCTCAATGGAGACATTGATGAAGAGTTGTATATGGTACAACCCAAAGGTTTTTTCGATCCTAAAGATGCTAACAAGGTATGCAAACTTCAACGATCCATTTATGGATTGAAGCAAGCATCCCGAAGTTGGAATCAACGTTTTGATAAGGTAATCAAAAGCTTTGGTTTTATACAAACTTATGGAGAAGCTTGTATTTACAAGAAAGTGGGTGGGAGCTCTGTAGCATTCTTATTACTATATGTAGATGACATATTGTTGATTGGGAATGATGTAGACCTTCTTAATAGTGTCAAGGATTATTTGAATAATAGTTTTTCAATGAAAGATCTTGGCGAAGCAGCTTACATATTGGGCATAAAGATTTATAGAGATAGACCGAGACATCTAATATCATTGTCACAAAGTACATATTTGGACAAAGTTCTAAAGAGGTTTGGAATGGAAGATAGCAAGAAAGGGTTATTGCCCATGTTGCCCAATATGACCTTGAGTAAAACTCAAAGTCCTGCAACGGCAGAAGATAGAGAAAGGATGAGTAAGACTCCCTATGCCTCAGCCATAAGACCTCTTATGTATGCCATGCTATGTACAAGACCCGACATTGCATATGTTGTTAGTTTGACTAGCAGATATCAAAGTGATCCAGGAGTGGATCATTGGACAGTGGTAAAAAACATCCTTAAGTACTTGAGAAGAACTAAGGATATGGTTATTTCTATGGAGGTGATGAACATCTCGTTGTTAATGGTTACACCGATGCTAGTTGGAACACCGATCCGGATGATTCTAAATCTCAATCTGGATACGTATTTACTTTGAATGGTGTAGCAGTTAGCTGGAGGAGTGCAAAGAAAAGCATTGTGGAGAGATATTCAACTGAATCGGAATACACAGCTGCTTCGGAGGCTTCACAAGAGGCGATATGGATAAAGGAGTTCATTACAGAGCTCGGTGTGGTTCCAAGTGCGTTGGACCCAATGTCTATCTACTGTGATAACATGGGTGCCATAGCCAATGCGCAAGAACCAAGGTCACACAAGAAGCTTAAGCACATCAAGCTACATTTTCACGCTATTCGAGAGCATGTCCAAGATGGTGACATAAAGATTTGCAAAGTACACACAGATCTGAATGTGGCGGATCCGTTGACTAAACCTCTCCCGAGGGCAAAACATGACCAGCACCAAACCGCCATGGGTGTTCGGTATATTACCATGTAATCTAGATTAGTTGACTCTAGTGCAAGTGGGAGACTGTTGGAGATATTCCCTAGAGGCAATAATAAAAGTGGTTATTATTATATCTTTGTGTTTATGATAAATGTTTACATTCATGCTATAATAGTATTAACCGGAAACATGAATACTTGTGTGATTTGTAAACTAAATAAGAGTCCCTGGTAAAGCCTCTTTTGTAATACTAGCTTGTTGGTTAATAGACGATCATGGTTTCCTGATCATGAAGATTGAGATGTTGTTAACAACAAGATCATGTCATTAGGAGAATGGTATGAAGGACATACTCCTATAGATAAGCGTAGCATTAAGATCAAGTCATTTCAATAGTTCATTTGCTATAAGCTTTCTGATACATAGTAACCTAATTCCTTCGACCATGAGATCATGCTAATCACCATCACCAGAAGGATTCTTTGATGACATCAAACACCACACCGTAACTGGGTGACTATAAAGGTGGCATTGAGTGTTCGGAAATTATGTGTTGAGGCACATGGATCAAGAGTGGGATTTGTCCATCCATATGACGGATAGATATACTCTAGGCCCTCTCGGTGGAATGTCATCCAATTGGCTTGCAAGCATGTGACTGGATCACAAGGGATCACATATCACGGTAACGATAAAAGAGTACTTATTGGTAACGAGGTTGAACTAGGTATGCAGAGATACCGACAATCAAACCTCGGATGAGTAAACTATCACAAGACAAAGGGAAATTGGTATCGTATGTAAGTGGTTCATTCGATCGCAAAGTAATCGTTGAAATATGTGGTAGCCATATGAATTTCCAGATTCCTCTATTGGTTATTGATTGGAGAAGTGTCTCGGTCATGTCCGCATAATTCACGAACCGTAGGGAGACACACTTAAGGATTCGATGTTGTTTAGTATATATGAAATGTTACTAGGGATACTGAATGTTGTTCGGAGTCTCCGATGGGATCCGAGATATCACGAGGATATCTAGAATGGTCCGGAGAATAAGATTCATATAAGGAAAGTCCGATTTCGGAGTTCGGGAAAGATTCCGATGTTTTCATCGGAGAGGTTCTAGAAGGTTCACCAGACCGAAAAGGGAATGGTCCATGAATGTGTCATGGGTAAGTGGAATGATTGGATCGTATCCTAGGTCACTTGGTTTGGGCATTTGCGAGAGAGATTAAATCTTTAAATTGATCGTCAAACAGGAGGTTTGAAAATTCAAACTGCAACAATGGTTTCTAGTGGAAGAAGGAAAGAGTCCTTCCTTCTATCCAACTTGGGTTTGGGTTTGGATTTAAACTCTCCCCTCCCAAGGCTGCCCCTCCCTCTCATAAATAGAGGGGGAGGGCTACCCCAAACAACACAAGAGGCAGCCCTCCCACCCGTGTCGCGCCGCCGCCACCGCCAAGCCGTCGCCGCCAAGCGCCGCCGCCGGCCCGTCGCCGTCGCCCTAGCCACAGCTGACACCTCTTCCTCCTCCCGGCCTTCTAAACCTAGATCGTCGGGAAACCCTAGATCCACCATAACTCGCACCGGCTTAGGCGAAGCCCTGCGGGATCTTCCCTCTACTTCCGACGCCAGGCCGTCGTGCTGCCGGAATCACGAGGGGAGAACTACAACCTCCGCTTCTTGCTGGAACAAGGGAGAGGAAGGTCTTCATCGAGTACCGAACGTGTGACCGACTGCGGAAGCGCTGCCGGAACACAACGCCAGAAGGATCGTCTACGCGATCTTGAGATCGGCACGTGTACGACTACATCACCCACAAGAATCTGCTCTCATTAACCGCTTTGTAATCTTCGAGGGTGAGTGCTTCTATCGACTCGTTGCTACAATCTAGTAGATAGATCTTGGCTTGTTTGTGTGCATGGGGTAGAATTTTTTTGTTTTCCATGCTACGAACCCCTACATAAGCAAGGGATCAAAGGAAAGGATGAGTAACAACGTTACCCAGCAAGTTCATTATATGCAAGGTGGGAAGTTTGATGCTCTAACTACCACCTCAGACTATAAGTCATTGGCACTATGCAGTTTTTATAAATATTTGCTCAAAGATTGATTTTATTATGAAAATTTATGACCATCAGCCTTCACAGGTTGACCAGAACTTTCATGGAGTTCCTTTCCTGCCGCGTTCGTAGCTCCTTCCCGGAACAGGGAGTAACAAGTTACAATTCTTACACTCTGCAGAGGTGCGTTACTTTACCCATGAGAGATCAACTCCTTGTTGCACAATCGGGCGTACTTTACCGTCCACAATTCCATGATGTGGGGCCCAGTAGGTGATCCAAGCCAATCACTGCCCCCTTCGCGACCTCGCATGCCTCCTGGTGTACACCATGCCCACATATTGAATTAAGGCAACGGTTTGTACAGAGCGTTAGATGCCAGAACTATCATGGGACGTTGAGGTTTCCCACCCATATGTTGCATATCCTCTATTAATTACAAATTAATATGCACGCTACGAGTGATAATAGCCACGACCTGCACATCTGGCTACATGCGAGAGGAAGAAGATACAGCTGACTTCTCTGTCCCATTCCAAATCTCATGGTTAACGCGTGATATACGACGCTAGAATCACTGATGTCATGGGTTATTAAGTTCCTAACTGATCATTATTGTTGCAAATAGAACCCTAAGTTCTATTGCTCCATTATATCATCACTTAGGATGATACCTAAGATTTCTTTATTTTAGAAAATAATATTTTCTTTCTTTGGAGTATAGATGATAACACACAATCTTGCAAATACTTTGATAAAGACTCTTCAAAGGACATGATCAAGTGATGAACTTGCCTTGTGATCGCAGAGTAGTGAAGTCGGATGCTTGCACTGTACCTTGAGCTTCTATGTCTACAAAATCTCATTATTGCCCGGTAAGGACAATATTTAAAGAAGCAAAATGTTATGCAAAGTAATGTAATGCATCATTTAGTTTTGTGTGTATTCTCTCCCATTATTTAAATTATAAAAATTCTTTTCATAAGTAAAGAATTTATAAATATTAATTATTAATATTTATTGACTATTGTATTCCTTATTTTATTTCATTTTATTTGAATTTTACTTATTTAATAATTCCTTTAAGAATTATCAATGTTCTTTTAAATTAAAAAAATTATATAAATTATTTATTTAGTATTTTTCTAAAATAATACAATATTGGTAAATAATAAAAGTGATTGTTATTTATTTTTATCAACTTTCTTTAATTTTATAAAATTCCATAAGGACTATATATAGTATAAAATTCTTGATAAACATTATATGCCTAAAATTTTATTTCTTAATTTATTTAGATAGCTTGAATTATTGTGAATCCAAAATTACTCTATTTATAATTTTTGGATTTTTATTTGATTTTCTAGATTTTACTTAAATTCAGGGGCATTTTGGTCTTTTCATAATTATTAATACTTCCCTTTAGGTTGTTTGGCTGGCTTTGTCAAGCTTATTGGGCCATTTTGGCCCAAGTGGCTATGATCAAAAGGGCTCCCCGAAGGGGTACTGGCCCTATCGGCCCACTCACTCTATCTCTCTCTCGTCCTCTCTTCTTCTCCTCCTCGACCCCATGGTCGATGGCGCCGCCGTCGTGCGCTGATCGCCGCCGTGGTCCTCCCTGGCCCCTGCCGTGGTGCAGGGCGAGGTTGTCGACCACGCTCGTCCACCTTGTCTAGTTTGATTTGATCTGGGAGCCCTTCTATGGCCAGGCTAGCCCCCTTCCCGAACCCTAGGGTTTGGGGATGGTGCTGCTACCGCTGCTGATAATCCTCCCGTGGTGATATGCGGTGCTCGTGTGCTGTTGTGGCCGCCGCCGTGGCTGGTGCGGGTTGCAGCGCCCTCTGGGTGCTCCCCGTTCCGCCGCGAGCACGTCGGCCCTTTTTTGCTTCCTCTTCAATTCTTCAGCGAGGACCCCGGGTAAGTTGTGCCTGTGTGGATCCTAGTTTATCCTGTCACCATGAATCTCTCTGTGTGTATCTAGTGGCTACCCCTACCTAGTGCCTATGTTCTGATTAGGATTCATATCCTGATTAGGGTTCTTATTCTAATTAGGGTTCATATCCCTCTGTTGAGCATATATATGATGATTTGGATCTAGTGGTGATAATCCTTAAGCATGATGAATGGTTTTTTGATGTGGATTACTCTTATATTTGGCTTTAGTGATGCTAGTGGCTTACCAGATTGATTCCATTGGTTAATTTGATATGGTTCAAATGATAGTGTTACTGTAGAATCACTACTTGGAGATCCTATTGATTTGAAAGTTCACCACTGTCATTACTTGGTCATTGACATTGATTTGTGAGTGATGTAGTCACTGTATCTGTAATTGTTGGTTTATAGATTCATATACAGGTTGAGATTAATTGGTCTCTTACAGTGATGTTATGTATATATATACCTAGAAATGATTCCTGTGATTAGTACCAGGAAAATGATGCTTAGTTGTCTGTGAGTTTATCTGTGAAAGCTAGATACTCAATCTTCTTAGTTTAGAAGCTGTTCTTGTGATACCATCTTAAAATGGCACACAAGTCTAGGTTCTACTACTTGGCTTGATTTTATTAATGCTTAAGATTGGCTTAATACCAAAGATAAGTTGAAACTTCTTTCATTGAACCCCAATGCCTATGATGTTGTTCTGAGGCTTAGGGACTAGGTCCTTATCTTGTTGTTCCTCATGGATCTGTTCTGGTAGTGATAACAGCTACTAATTCTTGAGTCAAAGTTGGGAAAATGATTTGTAGGCTTATTAAGTTATATAGATCCATAAGATTTATGGATTCTGAGGTGCTACTCTTTTAAGAGATGTGCCCAGATTTCATAATCTTTCCTTTGGATATATTAAAATATAAGATTTGGCTTTTGTAACCAGGATCAATGATGTTGGTCTAAGATCGTGTTTATACTTGTATGGTTATCTTGTGGTTATGACTTTAATTTTCAAAACCTTCTAGGATGGATTCATCCCACTTGGATGAATACTGAGAAATGAGATATAGAAAAACACATGAATCTATTATATTGATATGATAAACAGATCATGTGATGGTTTTATATAACTCACCACAACAGTGGGTTGTTGTTGTGGTTGTAACTTGTTGATCTGGTGGCCTGATCTTGTTGGCTTGATCTGGTCCTTCTCCTATTGTTGTTCCTACTGTTTACAGCTCCTGGAACTTGTCCTTGATCTTGTTATCCACCTTCTGGTTCCTGGTAGCTTGGTCTTGACCTTGCTATCCACCTGATCCACCCCCTCTTATGTCACCATCCTGGTGGGATGATCAAGTGTGTGGTTGGTTTGGTCTGGTTTGGCTGCTGCGTGATGTGTATGAGCAAGGAAATGATGTTGGGATGCTTTCCCACGGCTGTACTGAGAAGTTTTGCTTGTGTGGGCAGTTGTAGATGTGTTGACAGCACACACCATGCATATAGGTGTGTATGCTGCCTGTGTGCCTGCTGCACCCTTGTGAATATGCTCAGGGAATGATCTACCTTTTATCTGATTACATTTAACTATCTAGTGAAACTTGCCCCTCTTGCTGATTGGAGTTATTTGACTTATGGCTTAAAAATTATGAAAGATTTAGTTCTTTCATATTGGTGAAACTTTCCCCTAAAGATTACTCAGTGATGTAAAGTTGAACAGTGCATCTCACTGTCACTACTAAGAGTAAAAATATCCTAATATTTTATTTTCTTTCTTTTAGTTTTGATTTGTTTTGCAGGTACAAGACTTGAAGATTCAAGATTTAGAATAGGTCTTCTTTTTGATAGAATAATTCCCTTGTAATATTTAATTTATTCTTTTGTAATCTTTATTTTATCCTTTTATAATAAAGATTGTAATATTACTCAATATATAAATGTTCTTCTTTTATTTCATTTACTATTGTAAAGATCCTTGATTACTTTTATAATTTACATTTTGTAACTTATTTATTGAATAAAGATATGGGATGAATATTCATTTTCTTGATTATGTTATATTATTTAAAGTTTGAGTTACTAAATGTTATTGCTTGATTAAATAAGATTACTCAAACATAACTCTAATTCCTTTCAAATTATAATTCTAACATTCAAGTTTAATTTCAAATTTCATTTTACAAAACACACTGATCCATAAAGATCATGTCAAAATTTATAACGATCATTCTCCAAGGCTATTCCTAAACTTAAAGAGTGAAAGAAACTTTGATCACTTTAGGTTTTTATTTGGCGAAACATTTACCCACATTTTTACAGATGAATGCATGCAATTACACAGATTTCTAAATCTACCCTTCGTTGATTCCTAAATGCTGGGATGTTATACCCACGAAATCCTACACCCCAATTGTCCATCATAAAGCGGCACGAGAAGTGCACTGGCAATAGCGAAGAAATGTGGCAATCATACCGTGTCATCGGCGACCGGCGGCTCGACTCGCATTTCGCCGAACAGGTTGACTGGCGTCGGCATGTTCGCGGCAGAGATGGTCCGCCGCTTCGTCGACGCCTCCGGGGTTGCGCCCGCGTTGGATGGAGTGCGGTTCAGGTCGATGACGGGCTCTCCCGCCTCCGACGAGGCCGCACGGGGATGGTTGAACCGGGACAGCTGGTGGCCTCCAAGCGAGGGCGTGTGCGGTCATGTCGTCCTGGGCTGAGCTGGTGGCCGGCCGGTAGGCGTGGAAGTGACGGATATGCTAGAGGACATGCCGGCCGTGGCCAGGCCGGGAAGAGAGACCGCGCCGCCGAAAGCGACGTTCATTGCCTCCTGCTTGATCATGTTGACAGCGCACCTGGCGGCACTGACTGCCAGCTCCTTGGCGTCGACCCTATTTTGGGTGGCAAGGAGGCGCTCATTCTCCTCCCGGCGCTCCATCTCGAGCCTATCAGCGATTCGTCGATTTCTCGCCGCTACCCGCCGGCCATTGCGCTTGTCCGACTCGATCTTCCGCTCCCCCGCCGTCTGTTCCTTTGCGGGCTTCTTCGGCCGGTCGCGCTTCTTGGCGGGGGAACGCCTGTGGGCGCAACATCGACCATGGCCTTAGGATCCATCGCCTTCCCTTTCGTTCCCGCTAGTGGAAATTTGGGAGAGATTTTTTAGAGGGAAAAACGGTGTGGTTTCTGTGCCACTGGAGGGAGAGACTCCAAAGATAAAGGGAGGACGCGCTCGGACAAGTACGTTGTCCGGA
Source organism: Avena sativa (assembly GCA_916181665.1). Lineage (NCBI taxonomy): Eukaryota > Viridiplantae > Streptophyta > Magnoliopsida > Poales > Poaceae > Avena > Avena sativa. The sequence goes on from OV702284.1 coordinate 431,186,363, forward strand.
CCGACGCAACCGAGGCCCAAATTAGATACGGATGGGTCGAGCTGGACGCGTTTGTCTGGATGGATTGGCCCGCTGAGACGCCGCGCACAACCCGCATGTCCGGACAAATTTGGATACCCTCGGACGGGATGCGTCGGTCCAGTGAAGATAGACTTAGACGGTACAAACAATAACTATCGCTGACCAACACTTAAAATTGGAAAACACAGCCGTATGCTGTACCATTTCATCACAGGAAACCAGCATTCAATTTCATACCAAATTCACACAGCCCATTCATCAAAATTTAAATTAAGACAACTCATTCGTCACAAGAAATTCAGTGCTTTTTGGTTGAATTTCAGTGCCACTTAAACAGTAAAATTCTGCACCAAGGTGGATGATTATACTTGATGAATCTGCGGGGTATTGAGATGGTAAGAAAGTACTACAAGTAACCATTGTTGAAATACTCCAGCTACCGCCTCATTCTACAGAAATTGATTCACTATAGTACTATAAACACAGGCACCAACTGGGACATTAGGTGTGGTCCGGCGGCGCTCGTCCCTAGCCCGCGGCAGCGCTTCCCCCTGGCTACGGCGGCGCTCCTCGTCTTCCCTGCCCGCTGGGATGCTCCTGCCTGGTTCCCACGGCGGCGCGGTGCTGCACGGAGTCGGCTCTCGGCAGCGAGAGCAGGAGACGCCCCCACCGGCGGTAAGCCGTCCTTTCCCCACCACAATTTTGCCTTTTCCGCTCGATTTCTTCCAGCTGTGCCGTCGTATAGGATACGTGGAAGCATCTTTTGCCTTGGGTCCCTGGTCACCAGGTGTCCCTCGATTAACGTATAAGGTGAAGTTTTGCTATAAGAAGAACCTACATCGTTTATAAAAAGTGACACAATGTGTAAGATCAACATTTGCAAGGTAGGATCCATCTAGTTTATCATATTGCTCCATGCGAGAGAGAGAAGAGAGCAAAAATTATTTTTTTATTTTTTATAGGCAACCCACAAATATGAGATGCACCTTAGGCTTAAAAAGACAAGTTCATTTTCTCCACAATGTATAAAATAAATCTTAGAAAATGTCACTTAGGTCTTAAGATGTGGTTTTTGCACATTGTGGATGTCTTTAGATGACAGATACAGAGCCGCGTGTTGCAGCGTGATATTTCACCTGATCCTAGTCTCATTTTCTCGCTACCAGACGCCAATAATAGGAGGGTTGTGAAAAACATGACCTCGAAGGGGTCGAAATGTGGTGCTACCGAAGTGCCGAGGAACAGAGCATCTCCACGTGTGTCTTCCAAAGTCTCCGGCCACTTTTTGGGCAAGATTTTTGAGCATCGATTTTACTGCAGGCAAACTACCTATATTACCGTTACTACTGACCTGCGCACTACCCCTGTCCCTGTCCTTTGCCCAAAAGAAATCAACGGATATTCCTATCGTCACCTATCTAGCCTAGACTGGAAGGAAAAAAAAAGAAAGAATTTTTTTTCCGCGTTCGTCCACTTGATTGTGGAGCATATGCAGATTCATGCGATGCCAGTCGGCACTTGGCGACACGTGCGCGCGGGGCAAAGCGGGTCTGGTCTGGTTTCGAAAGCAAAGACTCTCTGACTTGCCACTTTGCCAAGTCAAGAAAATCAAAGCGCGGGGCCATAAAAAACAATATCCTCGTATCGCTGAAAATTCCTGCATGCGCTTTCTGTCTCGTTCGCAAGCAGTTCCAAGTGCGACTGCGATTGCGACATCACATTCGTCTTTTCTCTCGGACCCTCTTCTAAAATCATCACGGCGGAGTCTTCCAAGTAGCGTACGGACCCTTTTGTCCGAAATATAGTTCATTGTGTTTCTTGTCACGAACGATTTATAACAAGCCTAATATTGAATATATTTTTCTTTCTTGATTTGTATTCTGGTACTAACTCTATTTCAAAATATATTTAGGTTTGTAAAAAAAATATATCTAAACGGAGGGAGTAACATTGTAGGCTCTCATTAGGGCCACCGGCATGGCCATCATTATAGTGCACTAGGAGATGGAACCACCTCCAGAATCCAAGTGCGCCTACGAACATCCCATCCACGTGATCCGCTCCCCATCGTTCCGTCTGACGCGGTTAGATAGTGTGTCCGGTTCTCCCAGGTCATCCCTGCTTCACAGGACATGTTGCGGGCAATGCTAGACGTAAGCCACGAACCATGCCACGTAGGAAACAAACATTCGGGTACCACAAGCCAACGACATAGCACATCCTTTTCCTCCACATCACGCCCCCTTGCTCGAGGCCCCTCCCACCCTGCCAAATTGCCGCCTCCGCCCATTTTGAGGCCGGTAGTTTGGTTGTGCCTGCATCCACCTTGTCTCCCCTCTCGCCTCTCCCATCGTTTCAGCCACTGCTGGTGTTCGTCTACTCGAACAAAGAACACGGTGATACGTCCAATTTGCATCACCATTCTATATCTCTATTCATTGATATATTTCATATTAAGAAGTGATATTTATGTCTTTTCATCTGTTTTTTGCATATTGGATGATTCTTAGAGGATGAACTGTCGGAGTCAGGATTCTGATGGAAAAAGCGGTGTTTTGATGCAATTTCACGAAGATCATAAAAATACCATAAGAACTACAGAAAATTATATTTTCACAAAAGGCAAAGGATGCCAGAAGGGGAGGTGGAGTTAGGCCACAGCCCCCCCCCCAGGCGCGGGTCACCCTGGGTCGCGCCTATAGGGGGTGTGGCCACCCTGGCCGACCTCTGGCTCTGCCCTGTCGCCTATATCTTCTCCTTGAAACCCTAAAGTCAGGAGAGGGACCAAAGAAAGATTCCGCCGCCTCTGCAGGGCGGAAAACACCGAGAGAGAAAGAGCTCTCCGGCAGACAGATTTTTGCCAGGGAAATTCCTTCCCGGAGAGGGGAGATCGTCGCCATCAACACCATCATCAAGCTAGACTTCATCAGGATCATCATCATCATCCACACCATCATCTCCACCAGCACCATCATCACCACTCCAACCCGCTGTAACAATTGTGTCGAAGCTTGCATAATTCTTAGGAGAAACTTTCCCGGTGTTGATTACTATTGTAGTTGATGCTTGTGATTGGAACCATTGAATTATTGTTTATGTTTAGATTGTTATCCATCAATATATCATCTCTGATCTTCATCCATATGATGTCTCGTGAGTAGTTCGTTTAGTTCTTGAGGACATGAGAGAAGTCATGTTGTTAGTAGTGGAATTGTGTTGATGTATTATTCAATGGTTTAATATTTAAGTTGTGGTGCTATTCTTCTAGTGGTGTCATGTGAATGTCGACTACATGATACTTCACCATTTATGGGCCTAGGGGAATGCATTGTATATTTGGCTACTAATTATGGGGTTGCTGGAGTGACAGAAATATGAACCCCCGTTAGGAAACCTTTGCACAAGGGAGTGTAGGATATCAGAGTTTAAGGCTGTGGTTAGGTTTTTATCTTAATTGCTTTCTTGTAGTTGTGGATGCTTGCAAGGGGTTTAATCACAAGTATGTATTAGTCCAAGTAAGTTTGGTACATTAGCACAGGTTCACCCACACAACACTTATAAAACCAAAGAAGATTAATCAACTATATGAAACGAAAGCACTTGACAATATTCCCATGTGACCTCGAGAATGTTTGGTCCTCATAAATATTTTCACCGGCTTGTCCTTTGCTAAGAAAGGATTGGTCCACTTGCTGCAATTATTTGTTGTCTTTGTTTACTTGTACTTTATTTCCTTGGTTTATCAAATCCCCCTAAAAATCTGTTTGCTGAGTATTTACAGAGATTTCCTGCTCCATACCACTAGTCAACACCTTCCGCTCCTCGTTGGGATCAACACTCCTATTTTCGAAAGTACTACGATACACCCCCTATACTTGTGGGTCATCACACAGAGACAACCTTGCGCGCGCCTTATATGCAAGGTGTTTGGTTGTTTGCCTCGGTAAGCTTAATTTTCTAGTTCTTGCTTCCCTTGCCGTTGTTTAGTTAATTGACGATTTTGTTGGTTGATTCGTAGACAGGGACAACGATAACGAGGTGATGATCCATGCATTCATGGAAGAGGAAGCCATTGTCGATGTCAATGAAGACGAGCATATGACAATCCTAGCTTGTCTTCTATAATAACAAGCCGATGAGCCGAAGAAGGCTGCCCCACGACATGGAGGTTTAAATGTTTGGAAAAGGAAATCTAAGCCATTGCAGAGGATGGAGTGGCGACATGCTATACACCAACTAATTTGCTGACGAACAAACATATAACCGAAAGGATTTTTGGTGGCGCTATAGGATGAATAAGGAGTTTTTCATGTAAATTGTTCATTGTGAGAGAGTGAAAGGGCAATGTATGCCCCATGTGTAGTTTTGGTAATTAATGACAATCTCTATGGACTAATGTTTGAATTGAGTTTCACTTGTAGGATTTGTCCATTGGCATCTCTTGGGCCATGTGTTGGCTTCAAGGTTGAAAGATGAAGAATTGAAGAAGAAGAAGAAGAAGAAGAAGAAATGTCCAAGGGCTTTGGGCCAATTGGAATCTTGTTGAAGAAAGAAGAAGATTGTAGGTTGATCAATACAAGTGCAAAGAGCTGAATCAATATGGATCAACACTCAAGAAGGACCGAATAATTGCAAGCTCAAGATGCACCATCTACAGTAGATCACATGCTTGAATCTTGCCATCATCGGTGATCATGGTTTGATGAAGATAAGTTCAAGAAAGAGGTCTCCCTATGGTGTATGGTGGAGCAGTTCGCAAGTATTCATCAAGCAAGAGCGAGCAAGAGCAATCAAGAAAGGTGTTCCCTCTTGAGGAGGAAAAGACGGTCTACGTCAAGCTCAAGTGGAATGCCCAAGGCAAATGTATGATCTTGATAGGTTTTATCTTTTCCGGGTCTCGTGTTGTTAGTTGAGAGACCAGGTTTAGGATAGATAGTCATACTATCAAGAGGGGATCTCGAGTGAGTAACTCGATCGTATCTTTCAGAGAGAGCTCAAACCTTTGCATAATTAGCATCATCTTTCTTGGTTGTTGTTTGGATCCTATCCTTGCGATGTTCTAGAGCTTGTGGTTATCTTTATGAAAAGCTCTAGTTTATCACAAACGGATTCCCCTTTCATATCTTATTGCCTTTTTTATCTTGAAAGTTTTTTGGCTCCACACCTTGGGAGGTATCTCACATACTCATACTTGATATTTTTATCCATTTGTGATAATCAATATTTACACATTTTGTTGGATCTACCCTTTATTATCTTTCCACCAAAATTGGTTTCATCCAATTAGAGTTTCCAAGCTCAACTTCTTGCGTTTTATGTTTTGGAGGTTTTATCGGTTCGTCGCTTACAGAGAGTTCATACATTTCTACATTTTATTTTTATCCTCCCATGTTGTAATATTCTTTTTATTTGCATAATCTTGTATACCTTGTTGTTCTCTTCGAAATGAGCCCAAGATCATCAAAATCGGAGTCCGGAATCAAAAGTTATCGATCTTTTTGTACCATGTCACGCATCGTTTTTGCTTAGGCGGTAGTATTGGCCCAACTTTTAGTCTACTTTCGATGAGAGTGTGTTTTATCTATGTTTTTGTTGTGTTCCTATTTACCAAAACTTCCGGTGGTTCACCAGAAGTCCCGATGACGCGCGAAACTGACCCAAATAGGCAGATTTCTCTTTCCCTATTTAAGGGGACCTTCTTCCCTAATGTTTCTCCAACTTTTGAGGCCCTTTTTTGCTAGCTCTTCCATTCTATCTCCTCTATTGTTGACCTTCAAAATATTTCCCTCTTTCCTTCTCCCTCCCATGTTTCTTTCATCTTTTTGAGGGATTTGAAAGAGGATATTTAGATCTACAATTCTACCAACTCAAATCCCTTCTTTGTGAAGGAATAATTGGGATCTAGATCTTGGAGAGTTTTGTGTTATCCTCTCATGTTCCTCCTCTCTTATTCCTCTAATAGTTTTTGTAACTTTGTTGGAATTTGGGAGTGAAGGACTTGCCCTTGCATTTGGTGCATAAGTTTGAGTTCTCTATGGAGATTCGGTGAGTTCAATCTTGTGGGCTTGTTACTCTTGGGTTCTTAGAACCCTAGACGGTAGTGGTAGTGGTGTGATTCCCTTGAGGCATCCAATTGAGTTGTGGAGCTTCCTCAATCTAGAAGCCTTTGTCGTTATTATTGGGAGCCTCCAGTTGAGTTGTGGAGATTGCTCCAAGCTTATACAGGTTCGGTGACCGCCCTCAAGTGTCCCATAGTGGATCGAGTGCCCGCCTTTTGTGGTGCGCACTCAAGAGAATAAGGTGGGGAATTTGTGGCGTCGGTGAGTAGTGTGCCTCCACATCTTGGGGTGAGTCCTTGTGTGTTGGTTGTGAGAATCTAGCCACCACGCCTCAAAGTGAGCCATTTGTAGCGTTTGGAGAGCATTACGCCATCGCACATCTCCAACATACGCATAGCTTCTTGGAAATGAACTTCGGGATAAAATCTTCGTCTCTACATCCATAGGTTTTTTCTATACCCAAACCCTTTACTTATGCACTTTACATTGTGTTATCCATCGTTCTTGAAGTAATATATCTTGCTATCACTTTTTTGCTTATCTTGCTTAGAATAGGTTTTTGGTGCACTTATAGTTGAACCTAGTTGTTTTAGGTTTTGTGCTTTGATAAATTAAACGTTCTTTTTATTCTGTATTTATTATATCCTAAACCATGATAATTTTAAAAGACTATCCACCCCTCTAGCTGGCGTCCTTTGTACTTTCAGATAGGGTATGATGACTCCTTCACGTTGAAGAAAGACTGCACCGACATGGCTAATTTCTCATCAATTTAGAAATTCACAGCTGCAATTAGGATACTTACATGCAGAGCTTCTTGATATTCAAAAGATGAGTACCTACGCATGGTTGACTCCACAACAATTGATTGCATGTATATATTATACAGAGCAGTGGTGGGAAAGTTTGGGCAGACTATTCGAGAGCGTCAATGAAGCAGAGACTACTAAGATCATGGCACAAAACATAGCGAGATATTTTTTTTCAAATGCTTGGAAGCATCAATTGCATGAACTGGTCATCGAAAAATTGTCCATTTGCTTGGCAAGGTTTGTAAAATGGGTGTCATAGAGCATGCATTGCGGTACTCGAAGATGTGGAAAATTATGACTTGTGGATTTGGAAAACTTTTTTAGGCATGGTGGGTTCTCACAATGACATCAATATGCTTAGGACTCGCCGGTATTACTTTTTGAAGGTCATGATCCACCTCGCAACTATGAAATCAATGGTCACACCTATACCAAAGGGTACTACCTAATCGATTACATATATCTAACATGGTCGATATTTGTGAAGACAATCACTGGGCCTCTAGGTCATATAAACTCGTGGTTTTCTTCATGCCAGAAAATTTGCTATTGTCTGGTATCTTGCTTTTACCTGGTCTGAAGATCATATGTGTGAGATGATAAATACTTATATGATTATGCACAACATAATCATCGAGGGACCACGCTATTTGAACCTCAGGACCCTCTATCTTTACAACCATACATGATTTTTACATCACGCAATTTTTTTCTTACCTTCAAAGTTGAGAAAAACATAAAAAATATAGACACCAATTAAATTCTTTTGTTTACATTCCATATAAAATATGATGTAAATACAACTTTTTTTATGTTTTTTACACTGGTATGACTCATGCGGTGTGATTATTATGTTGATTTTTTTGCTGTGGATCGATATGAACATAATGTTGTGTATAAAAATATAAATTTATAAATGTAATAACAATATAAAAATATCGGAGTGTATCCATCTTTAATTCCATAGATTACAACACTATAGTCTACTGCTTCTATGCCACTTACAAGATTTGGTTCCTCATAGTATATCTTAGTTTCATCCTTTGGTTTCTCGGTAGACTTGATGCCGTAACTCTTAAAGTATAAGCAATGGGTTTAAGAAGATAGATTTAGTATAGGTGTACTAATCAAATTCTATAGGTGGTTGTTTGATGTTCTATCAACAACCGTGGATAAGAATCTTCGGATAACGTCTATTTTTAAAATTGTTTCTTGAAAAGGTAAGTTTTTATTTTAGAAAAACTATGTTTATTATTCTTCACAGGTTATTAGAACTTCGTTAAGTTCTTTTTCACGCTGCGTTCGTAATTCTTTTCCAGGATAGGAAGTAACATGTTATGTTTTATACACTCTCAAGAGATGCACTACTTTTTCTACAGACGTTCATGGCTGTATTGCTCTTAGTCACACGTCCTTATGTCCGAGGACAATTACCAAGTATATCCAAGTCGTGTCAAGCACAACTTCACCCCGCAATCTAGCCTTTGCAACAAACCCGGTCAATGACGAGTATTAATTGGCATGCCTTGTGAGACACTAAAGTCGTCACCTACAACACATGATGGGGACGTTATGGACTCCCACCCATTGCTATTCCTCATTAGGAATATAGCCCGACTTAGTCATCTAAAGATATACAAAATAAAAAATATACTTCTAACTCTGTTGTCCCATACCAAGATATGTGGTCAGCATGGTTTATATGATGCCTTGGAGTGACTAACTATAATTGTTGTTTAATTTCCTAGGAGAAATTTTTCGGTATAATAGAATCTCAAGACACATGATTTTCCATCATGTATTCGAACCATGATTCCATCATCCACAATTCTATAATTCATTTTATTTATAAAACAGTATTTTGATTCTGAATGCAAGTGATAGTACTTCTTAAAAGTAGTTCTAGAAAATATTCCAATGGACATGCAAGAGTAAACTTGCAAAGGTATGCAAGCTTGGACTTGCAACGAATATGCAATCTATAATTTGACTAGTAATTGTGAGATAATGCAGTTTGAAAGTTATACTTGACCCTGGACCTCGGGTTCTGAAAATAGCATTATTGCCCGATATGGACAATGTTTAAATACCCAATTCAATGGTATAATGCATATATGCAATGCTCTAGAGTTTTTGATTTGCTTTCCGTATTGGATTCTTGTTTGAAATTTGATTTTGATTTTGAGTGAATTTTATGAATTTCACTTTAGAATTTTCATATGATTTATATGAATTTCACTTTAGAATTTTCATATATCATAAGAAAATTATGTTGAATAATTTCAAGTTCAAAATATGTTTTCAAGTTGGAAACGATATTCCTATTTTTAGGAAATATTATTCAGACTTAAATTATTTTTAGAGTATTTTTACTCACTTAAAGATATTTCTTTAAGTCAAGTAATCAACTTGGAATTTTTATGCACACAAAAAATATTTTTAATAATTCTACAAAAATAGGATACAAATGTTGGGAATATGCCCAAGAGACAATAATACGGATGTTGTGGGGCCATAGTGGCTAGGGGGCATAGTGGAGCTTTTGAATGCCCCACTATGGTTCTAGAATGTTTCGGAGAGTCCCATAGTGGGGCCCACCTATCCAGGTCGACCCATATGGACCGATGGATGCCACATAGGACCATATAGGTTAAGTTCACTGTCCCCTTGCCCATTCGGTTGGGATAAGAGGATAATATCAATGCCATTAAAAATAGGGGATTGAACTTAGGGGCAAGTTGACCCATTTGACCAATGCCCAGGGCTTGGAGGTGGGGCCAAGTCAGCCCCCCAGCCACTATATAAAGAAGGGGTAGGGTAGGGGCGCCGCTCACTTGTTCCCTGGCCACTGCTTCTCTCCTTTATCCCACATACTTTCCCTCTCCCTCGCAAAATCTTAGTGAAGATCTATAGAAAATCTACCATAAATCCACCACCACACCGTTATTCTGTCGGATTCTCTTTAGTCTATTCTCTCTCGCTAGCAGGATCAAGGAGAAGAAGACAACATGAATCCAGACATGTGGATACCGCGAAGGTGCTTCCAGTGCGGTGCTTTATCGGACTGAGATTTGACGTCGTGCACGACTACATTAACACTGATCTATGAATGTAAATGCTTGTGTGTCTTCGAGGGTAAGTAGATCGGATATCTCTTTCTACTAGCATCTCATAGATCGGTGTCTAGGTTTCTTCTGTATGTCCTGTAGGAAAGTTACTTGTTTTCCATGTAACGAACCAATTATTGGAATCCTTGTATTTTCCTCTATTTGAAATATTTTTATTTTATTTCTCGGAAATGATTTAGATAGGTTTTCGTTAATTGGAAATTTATAGTAATATTAAAATTACAATTTTTCCTCTATCCCCACTAGTAAAAACTAGTTGAATCGGTTCGAATGAACCGAACCGGCTCTCTCTCTCTCTCATGCTCTCCTACGACCATGGTTGTCTTTACCGACTCATACTGGCCGTCTCCTCCACTGCGATGGCCCACAAAAGCTTCTTCTCTCCTTGCTCTATACTTTTATATTACTAAATTCGACTCTTGAGCTCTCTCGCATACATGCATAACCTCCTAATCCTAATACAGGGTTTCGATAGGATGGCACCGTCGTGCTTTGGTGTTTCTCCAATGCTCCCCGTCGTTGATATGATGCTGGAGTACCTAAGGAACGTCTCCCCCTCGCTAGCGTGGCTCCAATAGCTCGAGGCACCCTCTGGGTGCTTCCTGTGCCGCATGTTGCCATGGTGACTACTTCTTCCCCCACTTTGGTCATCGGTGATCTCGAATCTCGCTCAACCAAGGTAATTAATATCCTCCTCTACTCTACTCTTTTCCCCTTTCTCGATTTATACTCCTTGCTCTCTCAATTCTAGGGTTCACTACCTCTATCTTATGTACTGGCTATTCTAGGATTTCTAGAATGTTCTAATAGGTTTTAGCATGTTCTGTAGGTTTGGTGCTAGTTCTTTTTTTTGTAATAGGTTTTTTTGAACAATCTTTATCCCTCTCCCTCTAAGGGTTTCTACTGCCTTCTCCTTTTTTCATTAATATTGGCACATAATTAAAAAGTATAGTAGAAGTCAAGGTGACTTCAGTAGACCAAAAAGTAAAATTACAAGTTGTTGCCTATACTATGAATAGCAGAGTGCAGTTCAGACTTGGTCCTATGGACCAGGAGAGAGAAATCGATAGAAAATCTAGTTTTCCAGGAATTTAAGGAAGGTGTAACAGGTGCTAGTTCGTATGCTAAGTTCTCTCGACTTGTTCCATTTGGGTTTAACTAAATCTTCAAGACTCGGTTTCATTAGTTAGGTGTATGTTGTTCTAGTGTTGATGATGATCCGCTACTTTAAGTTGCTAATTAGGGTATATTACTTGTTAGATGGGCTCTATTTGGTTGCTACGATGATGTATCTCTAGTTCTCCTTTGTCATGATCCATTTTTAAGTTCAACTAAATTTACATTATCAATTCTTTAGTGTAGTGTTCTGCTTAGTAGTTTACTTCTACTGTTGAAATTCAATTCCTCACTTGAGGATGTTAATGTGGTAGTCAAAATCCAAAACTCATGTTAGTAAACTTCTTTGATAAATTTTATGTTGGATAAATATCCTTATTAGGCTAGTTTACAGTGTTAACGTGTAATATAGCATGTTACTACTTCACTGGTTCATCTTGTTGTCAATCTTTGATAATGATATGCTTTATTGAATAATGATATTTGTTTCCTGAAACTTTGGTTCAGTTTAGTGTAAGTTTGTTATGTAAGTGTCTTCTACACTTTCTTATGTAGGTTTACTTGCTCAGGTAATTTTCTTACTTAATAGGACTGTTAGTGTTGGCCTGTAGTGTTGTAGTGTTCTTCAATCATGAAGAAGCACAAATATTGGTCCACTAATATTCTTAGGTGCTACCTAACTCTCCCTCTACACTAAGATCCTTTCCTAGGGTTTTAGCTATAAACCTTTGTATATTCCAAAGTTTGGTTGGTGAAGATTTGATGCAACTCTTCCGTCTCCTCCTGTTGTTCTTGCTTTCTTCTTCTCAGATCCCTCTCCCTCTCGACTAAGAGTAAGTGGTTTCTATTGGTTTCCTCTCACTCAGCCTCTAGCATGAGTGGGATTCTTATGAGCTTTCTTTTGATGATTGTGATCTCTAGGGTAGGATTTGGGGCTCTATTTATAGTCTTAGCTGTCCTATGTGGTGCTGACACCTCGGTGTCATGCAGAGGTGACTGTGCTGCTTATACGGCCTCTCTAGATTGTTTTTATGTGCATATATTATGTACTTTGTGATATGAGTTTTTGTTATGTCATATGCCTAATAAGGCATGTCGGTTAAGGGATAATTTGTTCATTTGTTTTCCTATTTTGTAGTCTAACACGTGGAATTTTCTTAGTATTATTTTTGTGAGTTTGTGAAGTGAAGTAAAACTTCATGTTGTTACTTGTGAGCTCAAGTTAAATGATCATGTGAACTATCAATGTTCACATGATCATGACATTTGGTTCTTTGAAAGAATCCAAAAGCTTGAGGTGTTTTTCCTATCCACTATAGTTTCTTACTTGCCTATTTACTTGTGTTGGTCTAGTTGGTCTAGCTTTTGAGTTTTCGACTATCATTCTTTGTAACTCTTGCTACTCTCACTTCCTAGAGATCATTTGATATTGATCCAGTGTACTTATAGTTGCTTGTGTTTCCTTTTCAATACAATGATCACTTGCTACTATTTTTGTTGCCATTCATCTTGCTCAAAACCTCAAATTGTTGAGGTTTAGGACATGTTCCTAGACTTTCAAAATGGATTGTGAACTGAATGGATCCATCTCATATGGATCCAAAATTTTAACCACCACAAAGGTTTTCTTTTGTTTGTTGTGTAGGTCAGAAAGTTCCGAAGATCAAAGAATAGAAAGAAAAAGATAAGAAGACTAGCTAGTTTAGCTTAGGGTTTTATTTTCTTTTTGTAGTTTGTAATAGGTTTTTATTTCTTGTAGTTTTTTCTTGAATCTTCTTGTAAGCAACCTTGTACTCATTTTATAATGAATAAAGATTTATTTATATGAATTTTCATACATTTCTTATATTTTTCTGAATTTTATTTATTTTATTATGTATGTTTGAATTTGAACTCAATTTTGAATAATTCAAACCTCAATTTTTAATTCAAAGTATATCTTAGATCATTTCTTTTGTATTGTTTATTATGAGTCTTGAGACTCACTTAATTGTGTTAACTAATTTGAAACCCAATTTTAAATATAAAGTTCTATTTTGAATTTAAATTCAAATCTTAGTGTTGACCTAAGTCAAACTCAACACTAGAGTTTGTTTTTACTCATATTGTAACTCCAAAACAAAAAGTTCAAATATATCTTCAATTTTATATGCATCCAAATGCACAATTCATATATACCCTTCCTAGTGTCCTATTCTTCGGGCTGTTAGAGTCCAGTCCCTCGTGTAGGCATACAACAACAACAATGAGTCCCTCATGCAGGAAGACGCCGATATCAATTGGATCCATGGTTTGTTATATAGGCGATTGAATGACGGAAGAGAATCAAGGGTGGAGGGGAGATAGTGGGTGGATAGTGGATGGAAGAAAGAAGGGAGGACATCACGAGAGACATGGGGGAGCATACGGGTCTCCGGAGGTTCTCTAGAGGGGGTCTTTATTTTTTATTATTTTATTGTTTATAAGTTATTTCATTATTTTCTTCTACCTATTTATGTTTTTGTATTCAATTTAATGTTTATTTTTTTACCTTCCATTTTTTTGGGTTTTCGTAGAAGCTTATTTGACTATAAAAATATTAATTTAACATACATAAATTGTTTATACTATGAAGCCTTTAAACCATATGAACATTTTTAATTTATTCGAATTTTATTATTGTATGTTGAAACAACATTTTTTGCCAAGAATATATAGAACAACTTTAGTAACACATAATCATTTCCTTAATTATATTTGAAATTTTATTTAGACATATGTGAACACCTTTTCGACAGTACATACATTTTTCTATCATTAAACTCATTTATAGAGGTAAATACATTTTTTTATACCATAAGAAACAAAAAGTATTTTTTAGTGGGCCGCACACGAAATGGGGCCAACTGTAAACCTTTCATGTGGCAGGAGAAGGAAGTTGCCGTCTGAATCGACGAAAGGCTCCAAGATAGATTGCAACCCAAAAAAGATGCTTCCGAAAAGATTTTTAAAGAACTTACAAAAGGTTGAGCACAATGCACAAATGGAAACTAACATTAGTTTTCTTAACTGCTAGTGTACAACGCCCATTAATTTCAGTCATTGTGTACTAGGGCGATCGAACAGATCCTAGCACTACCACGTAGTTTCTCCACAAGCGTCGGGTCACATCCTTTCAACTCAATGGATTTCAAGGACGTTGGCATGGCACCCTCCGGGAACACACGAAACTCGCTGCAATGTGATATCTGCAGTCTCTCGAGGAATGGTAGGTTCTGGAAGAACACCCCCAGTTGCCTGTCCGTGACGACGCATCGCCTCAGCGAAAGGCTCCGAACTGAAGAGAGAAGGTTGACGTTCAGCTCGTTCTCCCCCCCTGCATACTTCTGGATGCTCAAGGCACTGATCGCCACCGCGTGATCCCGGTGCAGGAAATCTTGGTGCAGCAACCGGACCGCTTCCCCATGGACGTCCAAGGTGAAAGAATTCGATTTGGAGGAGAAGGACATGCCCAGGTAATAGGAGTCGTCGTTCTCTATCCTCATGTTCCTGACGGTGGACGGCACCCGGGGCAGCTTCGCCAGTTTGGGGCAATTCAAGATGAGTATCTCCCGCAGGCAAGGAAACGCGTCGTCGGTCGACTCGGCGCTCCACTCGACCAGATTCGGCATGTCATCCAGCAGAAGTTTCTCCAGCGACCGGAGAGCGCAGCCACGGCCGCCGCCGTAGAGGGAATGGTCGATCCGAGCAACGGAGTACATCTCTTTGATGTGCAAGACTCTGAGATCAGGCAGCCCGCTCAGACATGGCAGCGTCGGCCAGTTCCTGCAGTTTATGAGATACAGGTGGCTCAGGCTCGTCAGCATGTCGCTGCTCTCCAGCCAGCTAGGCGACGATGTGCCTTGGTACCTCACGATGTGCAGCTCTTGGATGTTACAATGTGGCTGGAGTCCCTCGAGAACTTCTCCTTGTGAGCTGGTGGAACTGGAACAAGCTCGTTGTCCCAGCTTTGGGGGCTGCCATTCCAGCTTCAGGGCCTCGAGAGATTCTTTCTTTCCAAGCTGAGCCTTCTGAGCTTCTTCCTTGCCGGCGACGGCCTGAAGCCCCTTCACGATGAGCGCACCGTGGAGGGCGTCGATGCCTGCCAGCTCCTCCATACCATGCCCCTTTCCCCTGTCAGCACAGAACTCGACTGATCCCTGGAGCTTCCCCAGCCTTCCGATGCCACGTATCATGGCAATGTACTTCATGTCCATGTCGAGGTGACGTAGGTTAATCAAGTTGCGCATGCCATCAGCCGGGAACCCATGATGATCTTCAAGCTTGCAGTCTTTGCCGAGAGACAGAGTCTGTAGATGCAATAGCTTGGTAACTGTGGCAGGAAGGCTCCTGACGGAACTCGGCAGGCCAAGGTACCGCAGATTCTTCAGTTTGCCGACGCCTTTGGGCAATTCGGCGATGCGTGTACCGGCAAAGTCTAGCACTATGACGGCCTTGAGTTGCTTCAGTACATGGTTGTCAATGACGGCTGCAGCAGTATTCGAGCTCGAGCTCGAGTTGGCATCATCATCAAAGACTAACAATGTCCGCAGCTTCTTCAGCACAGGGTCATCTTTCAGCTGAGCCAGGGCTTCCAGGCAACCTCCACCGGCCAGGGATAGGTGCCGAACACTTGCCGGGATGCTATGCCTTCTGTTACTGTTAGGACCATCACTTCGCAACCTGAAGAAATAGGTTGCAGAGACTGACAGGAGCATCGAATGGACCTGCTCATGGATTACAAAGCAGGTTGCTCTGCCATCCCGCTTGGAGGTGGATTTGAGCATCGACCTTGCCTGCAGCTCTCTGACGTAGCCTCTCCCCACATCCTCCATGCTAGTATGGCCGCTGTCGCTGATGATGCCGTGTGCTATCCACATCTTGACCAATGTTTCAGGCTCAAATTCCCATTTGTCCGGGAATATGCTGCAGAACGCAAGGCAAGACTGCAGGTGCGGCGGCAGATTCCGGTAGCTGGAGACGCCAGCAAGAGTGATCTCACCGGCACCGGCACCGGCGCCGCAGTGCACCGATGATCCTGCCGTCTCCAAGAGTTTCTTCCAATGTTTCTTCTTGTGTTTGTTCCTCAACTTGTCACCAAAATCTTTCGCCGCCGACGGCGAGCCCCTCAGCTTCTCGGCGACGCTCTTAATCACGTCGTCGAGGTGCGGTGTCCTTCTATGCGCGTCCCCGAACGCGGCTTTCTTGAGCACGAGGATGAGGTCGGAAGCGCCGATCCCGTTCAGCGTGATCCTTGTGCCGGCACCGAGCGTCCTTGCGCAGATGTCGGCTCGGCTCGTCACCAGGATCCTGCTCCCTGGACCTCCGTCCCTGAACGGGGCTAGGACGTCCTCCCATGTCGTCTCCATCTTCTCCCTACCGTCATAGCCGCCCGACTCGTCGTTGCACACGTCGTCGAGCACGAGCAGGTACCTCCTGGAGCCGACCAGCCCGTGCACCACCTGCTGCAGCTTGCTGAAGCTCATGTCAGCGACGGCGCATTTCTCGTCCACGGGGCTAGATCCGGGGAGGGACCTCCAGATCTCGGTCAACAGGTCGGTCTTGCTGAACATGTATGGAACGCTCGCCCACACCATCAGATCAAAGTACTTGTCCCTGTTCACGCTCGTGTCATGCCATGCCCGCCGAGCGATCGTGGTCTTCCCGGTGCGGCTGTGGCCGATGACCGCCACGACGTTGTTGTTGCTTCTGCTGCTGCTGGGCTGGTCGCTGACGTTGTTGAGCAAAGCTGAGACAAGCCGATCATACTCATGCTCGTACCCGACGAACAGTTCTCGGGCCGTCGCCGCCGATTGCAGCGGGCCAGTCGCCGGCCGTGACAGGCTCCGGCTGCTGCCGGCGTGGATCTGCGGCAGCTGGGCGAGATCCCGCAAGCTCTGCTGGATCACTGGAAGCTCTTCAAGGAGTTTCTTCAGCCGGTTGAACGCCTTGTCTCTGCCGACCAGCCGTCGGCCGGCTCTGGCAGCGACGTGAGCAACCTGGGCGACCTTGTTGTTGTTGTCACGCAGGTTGGACATGTGGATGTCGTCGTAGGCGAAGGCGCCAAGGACGGACTCCACCTCGTGGATGGCGTCCACGATCCGGCCTACCCAGCTGACCATCCCGCCATAGGAGACGTCGTCGGTGCGGTGGCCCTGCTGCACGACCTCGACCGTCGTTCTGATCTGCTCCAGGACACGTACCAGCTGATCGACGTGCTTGGCGAAATGCTTGAAGCTCGTGTACTTGCTGCTCACCAAGGATTTCACCTCGCCGATGAGCTCCTTGATGATCGGCGACAATACCCACCCACCAACCACCACCAGCATGCCGGCAGGCATGGCTACTGGGTCGATCGAGGCTAGCTTGCTTTCTCAAGGGTAATTCAGTAGCTAGCTTAATTTCTGAGCATCTATAGAGAGCAATCTAGCTAGCTCGATGATGGAAGGAGTCCAGCAGCTAAGAAGAAGAGGGGAAAAGGGAGATTGTGAAGAGAAGAAGGATCTTTTCCTCTTGCCACCGTGTATATGACCCAGCGGCCAACACAGAGCAGGTAGTGGCGGCTGCTAAGTTAAATATATCTAACTATTTGTTTAATCACACGCCACATAAAAGATTTGCGCTTCTTTTTCATTTTAAAAATACTGCATCTTTTAGTTTGAAAGGCAAAAAGCTTTGCGCGTGTGATGTGGTTGTGATTATACAATGAGTGACAAAGCCTAAGCTAGATAGGACGAAGGAAGGAAACAAAGGGGATACGAATAAATCAAAGCCTGAGTTAGAAGGGAGAAAGATAAACTAAAGGGGGTTATGCTACAGTAGTATACAGTTGCAGCAATCACTCAGAAGTTGCGATGCATGTGTAGCTTACAGTTAAACTTCAACTCATGACTATTTGACCTTATTCTATTGTTGTCCCAGAACAACAACAGTTTTAGAGCATCTTCACCCGTGTTCCCTGTTTTCAGGGCATTTTTTATCCGAACGACCATTTTTTACCTAGTCGTGTTTTTAGGACGTTGATTTTGTTCGGATTTTGCCTAACTTTCATCCGGTGTTTCCAGGCTGATTCCGAGGCGCTGGGAACCCCTTAGAAACGCCAGATGAAGCGAAAAGCGGGTGGACCAACCCTGTCGCTACTGAGGCCAACCTTCCGTCCTTTTCTTTTTTCCCTCGCGCCTTTCTTCTCCATTCCCCCATATCTTCCGCCCATTCGCTCAGTAGTATATAGTTGCAGCAATCACTCAGAAGTTGCGATGCATGTGTAGCTTAAAATTAAACTTTAACTCATGACTATTTGACCTTATTCTCAATAGTCTTAGAGTATCTCCACCGGTGTTCCCAGAACGGCGTTTTTAGAGCATTTTTTATCTGGACGGCGTTTTTTCGCCCAGTTGTGTTCCCAGGAAGCCGATTTTGTCCGAATTTGGCCCAATTTTCATCCGGTGTTTTCAGGCCGATCCCGGGCGCTGGGAACACCCTATGAACGCCAGATGAAGCGAAAAAGCGGGTGGGCCAACCCTGTCGGTTACTGGAGGCCGAGCTTCCGCCCTTTTCTTCTTCCCCTCACGCCTTTCTTCTCCACCCCCCCCCCCCCCACATCTCCCGCCCGTTCGCCGAGCTCCCGACCACCATGCCGCCCAAGGGTTTCGTCAAACCCCGACCAACCGTCGGAAAACCAAAGGAGAAAAAGGCGTCGAGGCCGAGGCCGGAGGGCTTGCCAACACCGAGTGGCTGGACCTAGTCTGCTGCAGGAAGGTCGAAACGGACAGCCGCAATGACAGGAAGACAAGTTCGAAGGAGGCGAAGGCGCTCGCCGAGGCCCAGGCGATGAGGGAAACACAGGCGGCTTCGGCGCGCGCGACGATTTCGTGCCCGACACCGAACGTCCCCCTGCAATACGACACACACTAGGGGAGCCGACCAAGCGTCGGATGGCCACCGGCTTCTCGCCGATCTCGCCGTCCATGTTCCAGGAGAGCCAAGTGAAACTGCGGCAGAGGTACTCCTCCTGCCCCCACACCTCGCCCTCTTCCGGCCTTCAACATCGACATTAACGTCCCCTACGCCAGCTCTCTGGCGTACACCGGCACTTCGTCGTCCATGCGTCGTGGCCCTCTTCCGTTCGGCGGTAGCTCCTCGCCTACAACCTTTGGCGACGCGGACGCCCACAGCATGTTCGGCGGAATGTCGACCAAAGCGTACATGTAGGACATGATCGCCTCAGGATCGGCGCTGGCCGGCAACGCCTCATTCTTCACTCAAGAATAGTCCTGGGCCAACGCCGAACATGGCATCGAGTCCCAATATTTTGATGAAGGCCAGGCCGACCAGACGCACGCCGAGGATGGGGAGGATGCCGAAGAGGATGCGTTGGATCTGACGAAGACCAAAGCCAAAGGCAAGAGGAAGGCAGGGACATCGGCGCTGGAGCTCCGGGTCAAGTGGACGATGCTTGAGGACCTTTGCCTTGCCGAGCCTAGAAAGCGGTGAGAATGGATCCCATCACCGGTGCCAACCAAAACTCAGACAATTACTAGAAGCGCGTGAAGCTAGCGTTCGACAAGAGCAATCTTTGTGATCCGAAGTATAACAAGATTCACATGGAGCGCGGCGAAAAAGCCATGATCAACCACTGCAGACTCATCCAACAGGCGTGCAGCAAGTGGCACGACATCCTTAAGGAGGTCGACCGCACACCCGTCAGCGGTGAAAGCATGGATTCCATGGTGTTGTATAGAGCTTGATATACGATCATATTTTCACTCATAGCGTCGCATTTGTCCATTACTTGCTACGCTACGAGGTTTGAGTCACAAAAGATTTTGAGGCGTGTTGCGCCACAGGCTTTTGCCATGCAACGGGCCTCGTATTCAGCTTCATTGTTTGATGCATTGGAGAAACTCATCTGCAGAACGTAGCGCATCTTGGCGCCTTGTGATGACACCAAAATTACTTTAGCTCCTTCTCCTTCTATTTGTTTTGATCTATTGAAGTACATTGTCCATGCGCTGGAAAGATCTGGGGGGCCCACACATTGCAGTTCTGTCCATTCCGTGATGAAGTCAGGTAGTAGTTGGGATTTTATCGCTTTACGCTTCTGATACGTGATTGCTCGATGGGATAGCTCAATGCCCCAAAGAGAGACACGCCTTGTGGCTTCTGGATTGTTGAGTATGTTGGAGAGAGGAGCTTCATTGACCACCACTATCGGGTGATCCAAGAAATAGTGGCGTAGTTTGCGTGTTGTCATGAAGACGCCATATGTGAGTTTTTGGTAGTGCGGGTACCATTGATTGGATGGTGAGAGGACCTCACCGAGGTAGTACACTGGCCGTTGGACACCATAGGTTTTCCCTTCTTCGGGTTGCTTGACGACCAGAACTGTACTGACCACCTGATTTGTGGCCGCGATGTAGAGTAGGAAAGACTCTTTTTCTTTGGGAGACACGATGACAGGAGATGTCAAAAGTGTCCTCTTGAGTGCTTCAAAGGCTCGCTGGGCTTCTTCGGTCCACTCGAATTTTTTTTGATTTCTTCATGGGAGCATAGAATGGAAGTGCCTTTTTGCCTAGCCTAGCAATGAATCTGCTTAGCGCTGCCACATGTCTGACTAACTGATGAACGCCCCAAAGGTTTGTTGGCTTCTTCATTTTGAGTATCTCCTGTATTTTTTTAGGATTTGCCTCTATTCCTCTTTCCGATACTAGGTACCCGAGGAGTTGCCTCACTAGGACTCCAAAGGATCACTTTGTCGGATTGAGCTTGATGCGGTATTTGTCAAGATTATCGAACGTTTCCTAAGGTCATCAATAAATGTTGACTCCTTGGTTGTGATGATGACATTGTCGATGTAAACTTGGACGTTGGTGCGATTTGGCTCCCGAGGCAATTTTGCATCATTCACTGGTACGTAGCACCCGCGTTTTTTAGTCGAAAGGCATTGTTGTGTAGTAGAATACTCCATAAGGTGTGATAAATGTTGTTTTATCTTGATCTTCCTCCTTCATCTAAATTTGGTGATATCCGGAGTTTGCATCCAAAAAGAAAAGATGTTCACATCTGACGGTTGTGTCGATAATTTGATAAATTCGCAGGAGCGGGAAGAGTGCTTGTTTAGTGTGGTGAAGTCAATGCACATGTGTAGCTCTTCTGTGTTCTTCTTTGGGACGCATACAGGATTGGCGACCCATAATGCTTTCTTGATCTCCTTGATAAACTTGGCGTCTGTGATGCTATCGAGTTCTCGTCCAATGGCCTAGCATTTGGTTTCCGCAAAACAGCGAAGTGATTGCTTCACAGGTCTAGCGTTGGGGTATAAATTGGTTGCATGCTCAACGAGTTCCCTGGGGATTCCTGGCAATGTCTGATGGTACCCATCGATGAGCGTGCTTTCCTATGCGGGACCAAGATTGGAGGCCACAAAGGTTGTTTTCTTTGGGTCCGTAGGGTGGACCTGGATTTCTCTTGTGTGCTTCGCGGTGTCGAAATCTTGGTCGGGCATAACCCGTGATTCTGGCAGGATCTCTATGTCGGTTGATATTTTTAGCTGCGCAAACTCTGTTTCCATCCCGAAAGATTTAGAGATTTTGTTGAATTCCCAATCACAGTTGTCGGATCGAGTGAAAGTCCCTCTTACTATGATGATCTTGTTGGCCGCTAGCATTTTCATCATTAAGTAGGTGTAGTGTGGTACTGCCGTGAATCTTGCGGAAGCTGGGAGCCCTAGGATCGCATGGTACTGCGATGGCTAGCCCATAATTTTGAATTTGATCTTCTCATGCCTAAAATTATCTCGCGATCTGAAGACAACATAAAGATAGATTTTGCCTAAGGAATCTTGGGTTTTCCTGGGACTATCCGTGGAAGGACGTTTCCGTTGGTGCTAAATTATTCAAGGAGCAGTTCTTAGCTCACAAAGTTTTGGCGTAGATGAGGTTAATGTTGCTTCCTGCGTCCATGAAGAGTTTGCTCATATCAAACCTGCCAATTTGCGCTTCCACAATTAGAGACGAATGACCCGGTCGAGGTACTCGAAGCGGGTGATCAGCCCTACTAAATGTGATTTCCTGTTCTGACCAATGATGATATTCAGGAGTTGGAGGCGGTGTTGTTATTGCCATATTGACTTGTCGAGTGATCATATTTTGGATTATGTTTGATGGGCACCCTTTCTAGATCATCGACATTGCCCCTCTAGACCTCGGGTACTCCTCTTATTGGTTTATATTTACTGCAGGGTGGCCCGCTGGTGGCGGCCCCGGTGGACGTGGTGGTGTTGTGATAGCAAGGGTTCCTGGTGTGGTGGTGTACCCATGATTTATCACATCGTTTACTTTGGTGTTGCATACTGCCTGCATCCCTAGGAAAGTGCGGCAATCCTTCATGAGGTGAGTCGATCGTCTCCTTCCTTCTGAGTCGACATAAAAGTGCATGTTGCATGGTTCTTCCAATATCTGCATTGGAGACATAGTGGTTCCCTTGGTCGATATGGTTGGGTTGGTCTGCTTTTGCCCACATCATCTCGACTGCCACAGTATTCGTTGCCACGGTTATCATTTCTTCGGCTATCCTTCCTGATGAAACCAGCTGCAACGTTGCTTGGCCCATTGTATCCATCAGAATTGTGTCACCTTCTGTTGTCATTGTTGCGCTTGTCATGCTCTTTGTCGGGTGATCACTCACGCTTGTTATGTACATCACCTTCACCATCAGCCCAGCAGTTTTCCATGTCCATCAGCTGAGAAATTGCTTTCGGCTTATCGCGGGTCAGGTCCTCGATAAACTCTTTTCAGCGCATACCGCCATTAAAGGAATCAATTGCCCTCTTGTCAGATATGCTTTCGGCGGAATTCTTGATCCTGTTCCACCTTTGAATGTAGCTTGAATTGACTCTCCAGGCTTATGCTTGCATGCTCGTAGCTCCTGAATAGATATGTGTCGCTTGAATGTAGATTTAAAGTTTCGGATGAACTTGACTCTTCGGGTAACTGTCTAAGCCATGATCACGCTGCACCACTCAAATGCAGCTGTAGACTGCATTGCCGTAGATTTTGAGCCACCCTAAAGTTTGAAAATTTGCAAATAACCGACTGGCCACACTTCGGGTTCTTGGAGTCTATCGTACTTCTGGCGATCATGAGAAACTTGAAATCCTTAGGTACCCGGGTTTTGTGAACCCGACGGGTAAAGCAACTAGCACCACAAGGTTCGCGCTCGTCCATGCTTTCTACATCGAAATATCTTCGGCTTCTGCGCTCTTCCCTGGATCTATCGACCCTTCTATGCGTGATGTCGTTTCTAGCGTTTTCTCCATGCGAGGAATGTGTGAACCTCACATGATGTGGTGAGTTTGACTTCTGGGTGTTCCTCGTGTGCCGAGAGATGCTATGACGGGGGGGGGGGGGGGATTTATCGGCTCGCTGCACAACTCCTTGTTCTCCTTGTGCGAGAGTTTCGCCTACCATGCCAAGTACCATGAGGGCAGAGTGATGGATAACCGTCTGCGGATCATCAGCTGTCGGTTGAGTTATTAGAAGATAAGTATGGGTGGCAACGAGGGCGACCTACGCTGTTTTCGCTTTAATGTTTCCCGCTGAGTCTACTAACATGAATGACAGATCCAGATCTCTAGACAACTCATGCATGAAGTGAAGTGCCCCTCCTTGGTTGTGGACCTCTGGTAATGCTGCCAGAATCTCAGGTATAACTGAGTTGTGCCCGACGAAGGCTGGATTCATCGGCTAACCTCTTTCCCTCATCAAGCTGCCTTTGTAACCGAAGCAGGCCCCTTCTGTTGTGGTGGAGTAGATACTGATAGGCCATCATCTCTTCACGCATGGCATCTGCTGTCATTGGTACTTCACCTGAAATAGCGTCTCGAGCCTTTTTCCATGTTATTGGTGGTAACAGAAATGTTATGCGCTTGCCATCACGTTCCCCTTCTCTTGGTACGACACAACGGTTGTTTTACAGCGGGTCCTCCGTGTCCTTGCATCGTCCTGAGTTGTCATCCAACAGAATGTCATCAGGGTTAAAGATAGGGTTATAGTTGGAGTCCACAGGTGTTGAGGTTCCTTCTCCTCCAATGATCACGCACACTTGGTGGTGCGTGACATATGATCGGCTATCGTCGCTTCCATACCCATAGGAGACACTATTTTGAAAACCAGTGAGGTCCCATGGGTCTTGCTCTGGGTAGGATTCAACCTTCTTGATTCCAGAGTCGACGCTTTCCTCAGATTTGTTGGTAACGATGCTTGGTGAGCTTAGGATGCGAAGCTGTGTTGATTGTGAGTCTGATCCAAAAGAGAGGTCTTTATACAGATCAGCCAGATCTAAGGGGTTTCCGCAATTTTTGTCGACGTTTGTCGAATTGGTCATGACCTTTCCAGTGGAGCCAACGGAGGATGTAGGTTTTGCTATAGGCAATGCGGTTGTGGCAAACGAATCCGAGTATATCGGAGCCGAGAGGCAGAGATTCTCAGATTTTCCCACACGAAAGTGGATACTTTCGATCATGAGATCGGTCTCCTGGTCGAAGTCGATGGCAGCCAATAAAGGGGTGGGCGGGCGTGGATCGACGAGATCATACTGGACCTCACCGACCTCAATCGTCGGGTTACTTCTTGGTGGAGAGGAAGCCGCCGAATCCATGACTCCAGCGCTCAGATTTCTCACAGAAGACGCCAATTGACGAGGGGTAACCTCGGCAATGCCTATGGTTGTTGACTTAGGGTGTCGTGGAAAAGAGAACGCTGAGGATTTCGTCGGTTGATAAGACAAATAAGGGAGTCAATGTAGTATGATTATGGTGGAAACACGATTACAAAGTCGCCAGTTTGCTAGTTACGATTTAGCTCACGGCGGATTGTTGAGAAACTAAGGTGATCTCTCCGTCGGATCCTCCTAGCCTTTATATGAGAGGCTGGGTCCTAGAGCCGTATCTGGAGAGGTTAAAGGTTTACAATTACAATACAAAATTTATATCGGTTCATATTCCTTTCTTGATTAGCAAGACAAGCTTCTATCCGTCGGATGCTCCTTAGACTTCTTTGGGCTTCGTGGGCCATAGACCTTTATGCGCCTAGGTTAACTAATTATACAGACTCTATATGTCATATCCATGTCAGAAGGAGACTCCGGAACTCATGATGATCTTGTCGTTCTCCGTAGACAAACATAGTACGCTAGGTCTGTCCACCATCAGATGCAACTAGAGCATCAACGAATCTGGTGTTAAACCCTTTGATATCAATCGACATAGATGACATCCAAAACAGACCCAAGCCGCAACTCTGGCCCTCTCTGCTAATAGAAAAACAACCAGAGTAACCCAAGGACCACATAAAACTCTGAACTCTCGAATCCTTCATCTTCATTTCGGATAGGAAGAGAAGGCATGGACGATGATTCTTCATGAGCTAGTGTACCTCGCCAACAGGGCCGGTCCTGAGATTCCGAGGGTCCGGGGCGAAAGTAGAATCTAGGGCCCCATAGTTAGACCATTTTTTGTATATAAAGTGCTACAAATAAAGACTTAAAGTGTAGACAATAGCAACAATTTTAGTAAAATTACAATTTGCCTTATGCGCTCCTTCTCCTTTGTGATGTGATGCTGCAATTCCTTGTCAATGATTATTTCATGCTTGCTCAGTCTGTTTATTCCAAGTGATCATGCTAGTAAGATGCTCAACACTAGCTTCATGTTCATTGAGTCGCTTAGTAGATGAATTAATCAGCCGATGAGGTGAGAGAGACCGCAAGAGGCAAGGCCAAGGCGATGCGTTTCCGATAATCATATTCGGTCGATCTCACGATTTACAGAAATTTTTGGAAGTCGCCAGGCCCTGAGAGTCGCGGCTAAGTCAAAACGGGATCATGGAGGGAGGCGCAACGCTGATCTGCTGCTTTCCATTAACAGGTACGACATAGAAAAGCTCATCGGTGCTAATTACTGCCAGAGGCCTTTCACCTCGTGGTTCTTTTCCAGCACTGCGCTTGGAACAAGGCTCGTACCTAACGTATGGCTCGCATGGCCCCTAATATTTTTGGGCCCGGGGCGGCTGCCCCTCCGGCCCACCCCCAGGACCGGCCCTGCTCGCCAAGTGTGTCGTCTGTCATTAAGCCACAACAGTGCGGCGGCGCTGCTCAACAGCTCCCGTCTGATCTGCCGGTCCATTACCAGCATTGGTCCTTGAATTCTTATTTAAGTCACTGCTCAGATCACCGTCATCTACCAGAACAGATTGATCCTGATGAACCACCATAGCCATAGGGTTTACCTAAGTACTCCCTCCGTTTCAAAATATAAGATGTTTTAGATTTATGAAGAAAATGAATCTAGACTTATTTTAGTATGTAGGTTCACTTAACTTTAGGGTGAATTTACACACTAAAAGAAGTCTAGATTCATTTTCTTCACAAACCTAAAACATCTTATATTTTGAAACGGAGGGAGTAGTAGTAAGCATCAAAGGGTACTCTTTCGCACAGTAAGTCTGCTAAGATTTTCGTGTGTGCCCAACATGTCCATCTTGGCCTATGATTTTGTCTTTCGGCGGAGCCTTACCGGTATTGGCTTGCCTGGCATGAGCACGTGGCCTTTTTTCCTTTGCTGGTGATAAAACCTCATAATCTATACCTAATAATAAAGGATGAAGTGTTTCTTCCGGTCCAACTCTTTTTTAGACAGATTTACCCTTTCACAAACATATGAATTATCTATACCTCTATTATTATTATAATATAATTATAATAATCTATACCTATAATAATAAAGGACGAAGTGTTTCTTCCGGTCCAACACTTTTTTGGACCGTTTTGCCCTCCCACAAAACTACATATTACCCCACGCCACTGCTAAGTCTATATCTATATCTATCTATATCTATATATCACCTCTTTCAACCACTACATTGAACAACAATTATATGTCACTACAAAGGGCGAAACTGTTTTTATACAATTTAAGCGCACACATGTCAAAATGGTCACATCTGCTATTAGCATAATCTTGTGCGTCATCCGTCGAGGCCTTTATTTTGAAACTCGGACTATGTGGAGGCATTTATTTGAACATTTAAAAAATGCAATTCAAAGTATGAAAACACCTTTAAAATTACGTACACGTAGACAATGATATAAGATTTTAGTGTGCAAAATTTTAGTTCGGATTGATTTGTATTGGGATACACAAAAAAAGAAAATTCTAACAAGATTTGAAGGTGCACCGTTTACAAATCCGGATCTCTAATTTTTTCTTTTCTATGGAGCCTAGAACACAAATTATTTCACATTGAAAATTTGTATTTCTTTTATAAAATTTCCAACGTTAAAAGTTAAAACATGTATTTTTTAAATGTCTAATATAAAGGTTTACATGTTGTCCGGGTATACACACTTAATCAATAAAGGTCACCAGTTGCCCCTTTGCATTGACAATCAGCTACCCGCTTATATTGTATAAATAGAGTTCCCATTCTTTATTTTAATATAATCAGGATCGCTCAACGTGGTGGCTTGAGTAGGTAATTAGCCTTAGAAAGGTTAAGAGTTCGATTCCCTTCCTTACTACTCCCTCTGGCCCATATTAATTGACTCAAATTTGTCTTGATTTAAATAAATCTAGACACTATTTAGTATCTAGATTCATCCAAAATTTAACAAATCAAAGTCAATTAATATGGCCGGAGGGAGTAGTATTTTATCTATTTTGTACGTGGGTCAACATGTTGGTCAAATGACACAAAAAGTGTTATAGAAAAATACACAGAGATTTATTTGAAAAAATTATGATGCCATAGGTTGACTAATTTGGTCAAAATCTGTTAAACTCAATAAAGTTTGATCAAACTGGACTAAGATGCTTCCAGGATGCAAGTTGCGGGACTAGTACTCCTAATTTTCCTTCCGCTGACCTGCTGCAACGCTATTGTTATTCTACTAACATGGTCGCTCTTTCACAGGCATGGAGGAACGCCCTTGCCCAGCCGACAAGGAACCACTCAAACTGAATATGAAACCACTCTGTCACGTTACAACGCTGAGAGAAGACGGTGACTCCCCGCCGAAGAGGTTTGTCAACGTCAATCTTGACACGGGCACGCATATAGCTGCCCCACCATCTCCCTCGCTAGTGGAGATCGGACCTCTAGTCTTGGTTCTAGATAGCCTCTAGTCTCGGTTTTGCAATCGAGACTATGAAATCGGGACTAGAGGTCTCAGCCTCTAGTCCTGGGTCAGTTACGAACCGGGACTAGAGGCTCTGCACGTGGCCGTGCAGAAGGGCGCGGGGTGGAGAATCTTTAGTCTCGGTTCGTATCATGAACCTGGACTAGACATTCTCTCTCCATTTTACCAATTCGGCTGCCGCGGCAGCCGATGGGGGTTTCTGCCGCGGCCGAATTTTGGGGCCGTTTTATGCCACGACAGCCAATGAGGTTTTTTGTCGCGACAGAATTTTGGGGCCAATTTCTGTCGTGGTAGCCGAATGGGGGTTCTGCCGCGGCAGGAGGACCGATAGAGGAGGGTTGCGTTTGGCGTAAGTGACATGCAACGAAGGAACCCATTACACACAATATCGTCATGATTATATAGATATAATTATACATTACATATATATACAATTTGATTAAATGGAGATCACAAACCATCTATTAGATTACACGGAGATCATTAAATCACTAGAGTCCCAATGTATGGTATTTTCCTTTTGGGTTTATGACATGGTCAACAATAAATCCCGCCAATTCCTCTTGAATTCCTACCAGGTGCTCCCTTGGTTGGAGATTCTCCCGCAATCATTCCAACTAAATATAAAAGAAGGATACAATATGAATATCAGTCGTCATAACAAATATTATGAATGACACTCAACACAATTTGTGTATATATTGTTCACGTACTTCTATAAATGTCCCTTCGCCCCGCTCATTGACCTCCGAGCGAATGTACTCGCACATCAAGTATCCACACAAATTAGTCCCTGGTGGCTGCCTCTCGCACTTTACGAGAATATAATTCAATCAAATAATAATCAAGCATGATATAATGGTATTGAAACTAGAATTGAAGAGATGCGCTGATCTAGCTCGTACTATTTACATCGACCTAATGAAAACTAAGCTCATCTTTAAATTCACAAACCGTAGCATTGGTGAAAACTTTCCAAATCCTGCAGCAAAAAATAAAGAATAAATGAGTTATTAGTTACTTGATATCTCAGGATATATATGAACGAAAGAGACCGATATAGTGCGATAATTACTGAAATTACATCTGGAGCGCATCTTTAATAAATGTGTACTCTGATTCGTCTCTCATTAGTGAGTCCTTGATTTCAACTCTTCTAGCGTCAACTTCAATGATTATCAGAATCCAGTGAAAGCTGTGCACGTTTATATACATCCGTAACTCATCAATTACACTTAGCAGAATCAAGTGAATGTATACAGGGCAGTAACACTCTTACTCGTAGTTGTAGGGAAACAATATTCTTTGTTTGTAATGTTGCCTCAATAAGACTCTTAGGAAGTTACGCTCCGTATTCTTGGGGTATTCCTTTAGCAATGCTTGATTAAACCAGTGTGGGTCGATGAACCCAGTGTCAAAATTTCTTTCGATCACGTTCATCGCTCTTCATTCTGCATAGTAGCATAGTGAAGAAAATTACATGCAATGAACGAGCTGAGTTAGAGACTTTATCATAGAAATACATGAACCACTTACAGACAATAGGTAGCGAGGAGACTCAAGTCGAGGGCATCTTGTTTGAATAACATATAGAATTCCTCAAAATAAATTTGAATCTGGTCTTCACCATTCAAATGCTCATTTGTAATTCTCACAAGAAGCGCTGATAATCGATCTTGTTCATCGCATGCAGAGTCTTCCCGTATTCATATTTCCATGCTATTTCCTCGTGTTTGGGGATATGCCTGCCTAGCGCTTGATTAACTGTAATCCTAGCACCTTTAGCAAATTCCATTGCTTGGCCAATAATATTCTAATCAACTAGAGGATACCCCGCGGGTTGCTGCGAGAAATATTGCACTACTACAAAGAGGTTATATTTTGACTACACATAATCTGTATCAATATGAATAGTGAAATTGTTTATTTAGTTTTCTCTAAATGATAATACCCATCCACCCTCGACAAAATGCAAGAACATCTGACACTTACCGTTCATAGTTTTGCACTGTTCTAACATGCTTTATTAGTTGCAAAAAAAGACATGCTCACTGTGTTCAAAACGTTTCTTACTTCAGCAATAACTCATATGAAACCATTGCATGTAGCAAAAATGAGTGAAATTAAAATATATATACGTGTTTAGATGGCATAACATAAAAGATAAGCAATCTCAATTTATAAGTGTGAGCACCAAAATCGATCAGCTACATAGGTCTTAACTTCTCCTTTACAATACATGTGTATCCTTTACGGAACACCAAAAGCGATATGCTATAGATGATTGCACCTGCTTCTTCTTGAATACACAATCCATGCATTCTGTGTATACAAAATCCGTGCACTCATACTCGGAGATGGATCTGAAGACACTGACAATATATATCAGAAGCTAGTCTTTCTCTTGCGGTGATTTTATTCCTCTGAGGCCAGAAGTAGCTCACATATATGCCCAATGCAGGTTTGAGAAAAAACACAGCAAGATACTTATCTAACGTATATGCCCTTCCCTGCAATTGAATCAGATAAAAAATGTTTCCACCCAAAGAAAAAATAGGTAAGAGAGAGAGAGTTTAGAAGATAATGAGATGTACCCACGAATGAACATGACAATTGATTTGCATGCGGAAAATAGAAGAATTTATGAAACACAGAGGATTATGCTTACCAAATGAAAATTATTGCTGAGCCTACAAAATTCTGAAGAGATGCATTTGCATAACTCAAAGTTACAACCTTGGCCGTTTGTGCTGAATCCTATCATTTGGTCGAATAATCCTCCGGGAGCAAACCTGTTCTCGTTGAACTCCCCAAGGAGCGAAGACAATCGGCACATCAAAGGAATCTAGTCATAATATATACGTGCAAAGAATCTGCAGATTTTCTGATGCCAGCAGTGTCTAGAGCATGGAGAGGACAGCTCGTGGCTGGATAGGCAGCATGGTTTGTCTTGGTCTGATGCCAGCACTGTCTAGAGCATGGAGAGGATACCTCGTGGTTGGATAGGCAGCATGGTTTGTCTTGGTGCAGCACCGATGACGGCACATAGGCTAATAGAGATTGAGCAGAAGCTGTATTCATATATATAGAGGGGTAGAAGAATTTAAGTCAAGGGAGAGATTAACAGGCAACCAACAGTGGTTAGAAATGAATGGGACACCGGGAATGGACGGTGCTATTAATTTTTCTGTTTCCAATACTCATCCATGCACTAATGTGTAGTGTGAGTGAAGAAGATGAAGGGTGAAAAGCAGGAGTCGCAACAGACCAGGGAGGCCACTCGAGAGAAAATGTAAACGTGGATGACTAAATGACGTGGATCAATTAGATACCTGCTGATGTGTATAGCCTCCATGTTGAGAGAAATAAGTTAGTGGGGAACTCCTATTTAGATATAGAAGATATTGGGTAACACCTTGAGCGGGGAGATCGATTGTTTTGCCTGCTTTCCGAGTTGGGCAACCTCTCTTTGCTCTCGCTGCTTGCAGTAGTACTTCTTGTCTTCTTCCTACAAATTCTCATCAGCGTTTGTAGTCATCAGCCTTATTTATATCATATTACGATGGTTGCTCAAAAAAACCCTTAGCCCACTTTTTGCCTTTCGGATCAAATATTTGCTTTGGCTCGGGCACTTTGGGTGCAAAAAAGGCTTTCACTTGGGCATCGTTGATCGCTTTGGTTTCCTCATCAGTCATATCATATGGTAACTTGGGAGGAGGCGGTGGGGTTTTCTTCACCCTTTTACCTTGGCTTTCTTCTGACGCGGCAGAGTGGGCTTACACGGCGGTGGATTCGCGCTATGGTGGTCGTCCCACTCCTCATGTGGACTTGCTAGAAGCGGCAGACTCGGCTGACGCGGAGGAGACAGTGGTGGCCTAGGTGTAGAGCCTGGAAACACGATGTATTTCTTGAGCCATAGAATGATACATCCCCTGACCTCTCCTAGTGTGCTCTCATCTTTAGGTCCAGGGATGTCAAGTTGTAGTGATTCATATTGTTGTAGAACCTCATCCACCCCGGCACGAGCATAGCCATCTGGAATCTCTTTGCAATGCTAGCGTGCTTCAGGTTCACAAGATAAAGCATAGCCGAGAGCCGCCTTGAAGGATAAGTCCATCACTCCCACATGTAGCTCAAAACTTGTCTTCTCAGTGATATTATCCACGGGGTAGCGATCTATCGGATTGGCCACCGTGGAAGCGACGCTGCTTCTCCGCTGAGATGGGCCACCGACACTTTCTTCCAGTGGCTGATGAGTTGGCCTTTGATGGTGCATTTCGTCCAGTTGCTTCTGTTGCTCCTTTAGCATGGCATATATTTCCTCGTTCTTTCTTTCTACGCTACGCAACCGGTCTGCCTCCTCGGTTCTTTGCGCTTCTTTGCTCTCGCTCGGCTTCTATAAGATTCAGTGTCCTCAGGAAACCCAGTCTTCCACGGCACAGAAGGTCCAAAGCCTTGTGTTTGTCCTGGTTTTTCAGGATTCCCGAGGGCCTTTGTCAGCTCGTCGTTCTCTCTGTCGGGTTTGAAGTTACCATTTTTAACCTCCTCGATTGTTTTAACAATTTCTCCATGGGTGTAGCAACATTGGAATTTTCATCAAATATTAACTCCCATGTTTCCATGTCATACTTTGCCCCATGCGCAAGTAACCAATTCCTTACCCTGATGGGCCAGTCCTCTGTAGCTGGAGTGAGCCCTTGGGCAGGCAAGACTTTCTCGGCTTCCTCCCACTTAGGCACGAAAGTCATGTAGCCACATGTCCCCATCTTATGGTGATATTTCTTTTTTGCAGCATTTTCTTTATTCTTTTCGGACCTTTTTTACTAGTTCTGATTTCTTGTACTCCAGAAATCTTTTCTAGTGAGCCTGCTGCTTCTCTAGTGTGCCAGTGAATTCTGGAACTTTTCTTCCTCGAGATATTCATTGTATAAGCTTTTCTTAAGAGAGAAATGCTTGACTTTGGACCTCATAGAATCTGTGGCCTTCTCAAACTCCAAGACCGGTAGGGTGAAATGTGAAATGAGCATCTCCCATAGTATGTCTTTCTATCTGTCCTCGACAAAACTCATTGGATTTCCATCTCCCTTTGCTGGCATATTCCAGTTGATAATGCTGATCGGGACATTGTCCCTAACAATAAATCCACATTGATGAATAAATGTGTTTGCGTTACTTATGGGAAGCAATGATTTACCCTCTAGAGAGACCTCATCAATTGTGAGATGCGCATCGGCGACCATCCCTTTGGCCGGTCCTCGTTTACTATTTTTAACTGACTTGGTCAATGTGGAGGTCTAAAATAAGAAATATTTGTTAATATATATACACACAAATCAATTAATGCATCTATGTAGTGATCAAGAGGCTTAATAATATACCCCGTCAGACTTTGTTAAGGCTGGTCCATCATTTTCCAAGTCGTCATCAAAATTAAAACTAGTCTACGCTTCGACTAGAGGTTCTATCTCCATTCCATCATCAGACTTATTCATAAACTGTGAGCCATGTTCTGCTCCATAGTCTTCTTATCCACCTTGATCGACGAGTGCTCCACCATGATCAGGGAGCGCTTCACCCTGATAGGGGAGAGCTTCATCACCTCGTATCATCTCGAATAGAGGCCCTTCACCTTCTCTGCTGCTAAAGTTCATAGAATAACTGCTATGACATAATATGCATATGAATAATAAAATTAACAATGTATCATATATCACAACAAAGAAGTACTAATACATACTACTATCATATAACATCTCGAATAACATCTCAAAAACAACAAAGTACTAATACATCTTGAATAACAAAAAAGTACTAATATCATATAAAGAACAACATCTCGACGAATAACATCGCTCAAACTCAACGTCAACTCCCGGTTCCTGAGCCACAAGATGTGAACACCCAAATAGTCGGAACCATCACATGATTATAGCTAAGGTGAGATCCCTGAAGAACCTGCCAGGTATGGGGGACCACCATGGCGTCCAACATCACCATATAGCGACAGACGTTCTCGTCCTCCTTCCTAACACGACGCCGTTCCACCTCCTCGGGGGCGGGCTCCCTCTGCACACTTTCTGGACCACGTGACCCCCACCAAAGAAGATCCAGGTCGACAACGACACCCGAATTCCTCACCAAGCTATGCGTCCTTGAAGGTAGCACCTCCTAGTGCCAGCCCGGCGGAGCCCAGTCTTGGACAAGTCCGGCAGAGCGTAGTACTCCATTGTTGTCGCCGAGTCGACTACGAGGATGCGGTATAGGCATATCCTAAAGTAGGCATGCATTTAATCGAAATAATGTTAAGTAAATAATTCTATTTTAATACTAGTAATAATTCCCTAAATACTAGCAGTAACATTAGAATTAATAGACTACTAATAAATCCCAAATCCCTAAATAATATACTAACAAATTATATACAATTCCCTAAATATTATACTAACAAAATTAATACAAATCCCTAAATTAAACAATATCGCTAAACTAAATAATATATCAAACTAAAATATTCTTAAATCCCTATATTAAAAATATGTAACAATGTATATCAAACTAAAATAAAAACTAAACAATAATATACTAAATAATTATATACAAAATCCTCAAATATTATACTAAAAACTAAAATATTCCTAAATCCCTAAATAATATACTAACAAATTATATACAAAATCCCTAAATATTATACTAAAACAATATATATCTAACTAAAAACTAACCAATAATATATCTAACTAAAATCTAAACAATAATATATCTAAATTAAAACTAAACAAGAATATATCTAAATATAACAATATATTAAACTAAACTAAAAAAACAAAAGAAAACAGAAAAAACTTACGGTGATGGGCGGCGCGCGGGAACGGTGAGGTGCGGGCGCAGGAACGGTGAGGGACGGGCGGGCACGGGCGACGGCCCGGGAACGGTGAGGGGTGGGAGCGGGGCGGCGGTGCATTGATGAGTGCGTAAACACTTCGTTGGGAGTCCCCAAGAGGAAGGTATGATGAGCACAGCAGCAAGTTTTCCCTCATTAAGAAACCAAGGTTATCGAAGCAGTAGGAGGAAGGAAATGACTCAAAGGTGTTACTAGCAACTTGGAGACCCGCACAACACAAACTTAAGACTTTGCCCTAACAAACAGTGAGCTTGTCAATCTCACCGGTTTGCTATAACAAAGGATTAAATGTATGGTATGGAAGGTATAGTGGTTTGAAACAAGTAAATAGGAACAGTGGAAGATGTATCAATGGTAAAGATTGGACCAGGGTCCATAGTTCACTAGAGGTGTTCTCATTATATAAACAAACATGGCATGCTAGGTAAACAAATTACAGCAGGGCAATTGACAAGACCGATCAAGGCATAACAATGCAATACTAGACATTCATGATCTTATAAGATTCGATTGGGCAATACAATAAGATACATAGACCGCCATCCAACTACATTAATGACTAGAAATCCACCTTCGGGTTATCGTCTGAATCCCCTCCAGTATTAAGTTGCAAGCAACAGACAAATGCTTTAAGCAAAGTGTGTAAGGTAAAAAATCCACTTGTTCCATGAACAAGAGACCATTGTTTTCTCCCTAGTGGCAACATCACATCTACAATCTTAGAGATTTATGTCACTTCCCTTATATTAAATAGAGGCATGAACCCACTATCGAGCATAAATACCCCCTCTTGGAATCACTAGAAACTACTTGGCCAAGATAGCTAGTAACAACGGAGATCATGAAAGATCACAAACAACACAGACATGATAGAATCAATAAGACAAAACCATTCATCAATCTGACATAGTAATATCAATATCCATCGGATCCCCGCAAACACAACATGCATGATTACAAATAGATGAGATCTTGATCATGAACGGAGCTCACAAGATCTAGACATGATAGCACAAAGGAGGAGATACAACCATCTAGCTACTACATGGACCCAGTCCAAGGTGGAACTACTCACGCTTCATACCGGAGGCTGGCATGATGAATAAGAAGGCCTTTGGGATGATCTCCCCTTCGGCAGGGTGTCGGGAAGAGCTCCAGATTCCCCCGATCTAGGGACGATGGTGGCGGCGGCTACAAATGGTTTCGTGGAATATTGATCGGGTGCTTAGGGTTTAGGCATCGGGGTTTTTTTTAGACGAAGAGGCGAGGCAGGGGGGTCGCTAGGCCGGCTGCACCCCTAGGCGCGGGCCCACCTTGGCCACGCGACCAGGGGGTGTGGCCCCCTGGTGGCCCTCCTACGTCTCGTATTCAGGCTTCGTGTTCCCTAAGGTAAAATATTGACTTTGACTTTTTCCCCGTCTAATTCCGAAAATATTGATTTTCTGCCTTTCTGGAACAAAAAACAGAAGAAAACATGCAACTGGCACTGCGGCATCTTGTTAATAGGTTATTACCAGAAAACATATAAAAACACCTCAAAGTGTAGATAAAACAAATCAAAGTAGATACTAAACAAAAATGGAACATAAAAAATTATAGATACGTTTCCGACGTATCATGCATCGACCGGCAGATGAGTGGCAATAGGCATGGGTGGGGTGGCGACCACGGACGGGGCGGCTACGGAGAGATCGACGGGTGCAGCGTGGAGATCTCCACGGGATCAGTGACGACGAGATCCACATGCGCGGTGAGCGATGGGCGATTGCGGTGGCAACAGCCTGGCGGCGTTGTTCTCTGCGTCCCGGCTCATGGTCCGAACCAGGAGGTAGAGGGTGGGTATTTATACCCACACCCTCTAGTCTTGGTTCCAGCCACCAACCGGGACTAGAGGGGGCCTCTAGTCCTGGTTCAAGCCTCCAACCGGGACTAGAGGTCTTTTCCGCCACGCTGTTTTGATCGCGCGCCAAAACCTTCTAGTCCCGGTTTGGGTTTTGAGTAGAGACTAGATTTTTATTTTTATTAATATTATTATTTCAATATCTATTATTCTGTAATTATGAAAATATGTATTGTATATCAAAATTTGCAGAAAAAAGATCTATAATATAAATCTATTAGCATAGTTTGTTATAAATAATATTTTGTTGAATTAAATAATATCTTTTGCATACTTTCGAATTTGATAAATTTTCAACATAACAATTGTTTGAGTTTGATTGACTAATCTAAAACTATTTTTTGTTTTCTTAAATAGTTAGTCTAACTACCAAAGTAGTAAATGGTACTATAAATATTTCGGGGGCCTTTAGTCCCGGTTCGAGCCACTAACCGGGACTATAGATATTTTTCCCCCATTTCCCTTCACTTCCCGCCATTTTTTCCTGCCCTTTCCCTCTATATATTGGCCAACTGTCTTGGCCGTCCACACATACACATAGTGAGTGTCGACACTATGTCGTGCTGCTTGTACCCTGTCCCTGATGGTGTCGCCAACCGGGACTAAAGATGAACCTTTAGTCTCGGTTGGAGACACCAACCGAGAGGTGGCAGCACTAATGATAGGGGTGAGTGTCGACACTATGTACTATAAATAGTCATCCTTGTACTATAAATATGTCTTGCTGCTGGTACTATCCCCATGCATCTTTAAGATGGTTAGCGAGAGCAGGGACACCACTATGGCCAAATTGAGTGAGATGCCATGGGAGCCTAGTCCTCCGACATCTCGCTTAAGTTGGTAATAGAGGCATTCCATAATATGTGAAATTAGTTAGCTCCTAGATATATTGATCTAGTTAGAGAAGTTACAAACTGCAAGATGGTGTGCGAGAGCAGAGACAACACTACAGCCAGTCTAAGGGAGATGCCGCTGGAGCCCAATCCTCCGGCATCTCCAACAAACTGTCCATAGATGCAATGCCTAATATGTGAAATTAATTAGCTCCTAGGCGTATTGATCTAGTTAAGCTGAAGATGGTGTGCGAGAGCAGGACAACATAAGCGGCCAGCTCTATGGACAACACTATCCAGTCCCGGTTTCCTAACTAGGACTACGGAATTGGGACTAAAGGCCCCCTTTAGTCTCGGTAAAGCCACACACCGGGACTAACACTTAAGAAATTTATTAATATTAAAAAACCGAGACTACGAAATCGAGATTAAAGGGCTCCCTTTATTCATGCTCATATCTAGCCCTATAGTACACAACTTCAGGGTCGTCTTCTTCTTTGTCATCGTCATCGTTGCTAGGCGCACGAGGCTAGATCCTTAGCCCAGCCATGGCATATTCTGGGGGCACCTGCCACTCCGGCCTCGGATTCACGACGCGTGGGGGAAGGGGGCACTGATACGTCCATTTTGCATCACTATATTATATCATAATTTGTTGGTATTCATTGATATATTTCTTATTAAGATGTGTCACGTATGTTATTTCATCTATTTTTGCATGGTTGAATGACTTTGGAGGATGAACTGCCGGAGTCAGGATTCTGATGGAAAAAGCGGTGTCCAGATGCAATATTCGCGAAGATCAGAAAATTCTAGAAAATATATGGAAAATCCTATTTTTCTAAAAGACGAAGGAAGCCAAAAGGGGAGACAGAGATGGGCCACAGGGGCCCACACCACCCCCTGGCGCGGCCCCCTGGGCCGCACCACCAGGTGGTGTGGCCACCCTGGCCCACCTCTGGATTCGCCCTTTCACCTATAACTTCCCCCTAAAACCCTAATACTCAGGGAGCGACCATAGAAAGATTCCGCCGCCTCTTCAGGGCGGAAACTACAGAGAGAGAAACAGCTCTCCGGGAGGCAGAATTCTGCCGGGAAAATTCCTTCCCGAAGAGGGGAGATCGTCGCCATCTACACCATCATCAATCTAGACTTCATTGGGATCATCATCATCATCCTCACCACCATCTCCACCAGCACCATCATCACCACTCCGTACCGATGTAAGAATTGGGTTGAATCTTGCATTGTTCTTAGGGGAAACTTTCTAGGTGTTGATTACTTATTGTAGTTGATGCTATTGAGTGGAACCATTGAATTATTGTTTATGTTCAGATTGTTATTCATCATTATATCATCTTTGATCTTGATCCATATGATGTCTCGTGAGTAGTTCGTTTAGTTCTTGAGGACATGGGAGAAGTCATGTTGTATGTAGTGGAATTGGGTTGAGTAATGTTCAATGGTTTGATATTTAAGTTGTGGTGTTATTATTCTAGTGGTGTCATGTGAATGTAGACTACATGATACTTAACCATTTATGGGCCTAGGGGAGTGCATTGTGTATTTGGCTACTAATTGTGGGGTTGCCGGAGTGACAGATACCTGAATCCCCGTTAGGAAACCTTTGCACAAGGGAGTGTAGGATCTCAGAGTTAAAAAATGACTCTCTATATCATTGAAAGGAAGTGCTGAAGAATGGTACAAGCTGCTCAAGAATGGATAATCTATGGAATGGGAGGAAATAGTAGTGTCGTGGGAATGGTCACGGCAGATGCTGCAATCGGCAGCGAGTAGTAGAACGTGGGGCAAGGGCGGCCAGCCATCTGCGGTGCGAGATGAGGGCGGAGACACAAGGTTTTACCCAGGTTCGGCCCCCCGAAGGGTAAAGACCTACTCCTGCTAGATTGTATTATGGTGGTGTTACAATGGGGGGAGCTCGACGGCTAGGCGGCGAGTCGCTTGGGTGTATGATGGAACGTATCTCTACACGCCCTGTAGGGAGGTTTATATAGACTCACCTCCCCTAGGGTTTACATATCTTAACCGAATCAGTTAAGGCTTCGGTACTTGTTTAACCTAATCCGACTGGGCCTATCTACTCGCCTGGGCCTTCAGCTTCCAGTCGCTTGGATCCCCACCGGGCCTTGATCCAGTCGCCGTCTTGCAGGCCCACTCGCCAGTTCCTGGGCCAGTCGGAAACGTCCTGCTGGGTATACCCCGGTAGGCATATCCCCATCAGTAGTCCCCGAGGCCGTCGTCGATTGGGCGCAGGTGGTTGCTGGCAGTCGGAGCATACGGCTTTCAACGCGGACATCCAGTCAAATCGGCGGCGGGCTCCTGAATAAAGGAGGAAACTAGTAATTCTGGTCGCAGCTTTGGCGATTGGATCGGCGAAATATTTAGTCACTGTCCGTAGTGACCGGGTCGGCTAGCCGAGTGGCTAAAGTTGGACCGTCAAAACGCAGTCAAACTAGCCGTTGGGGTAACCCAACGGTAACTTTTGGCGTAATCACCGCGTAGTAACGGCTCTGATTTGGCGGGTAACAACCGCTATATAAAGGGAATGGTAGGCGATCGGAGAACCACCCCCTCATCATTTCTTCCGATTGCGCGCACCTTTGTTTTCCTCCGCATCGCGATCCAACCGAACCGAAATCCTCCGACCCCCACGAATTCTTCTGCCTATGGCCCCCTCCACCGAACCATGGGGCGGATCCAAGTGCATGAGAGCGCAACTAGCATCCTTCGAGGAGGACGGGATCCTGCGCCGGTAGGTGGCGCATCCCTGCAGCCGGAGAGGTGACTCCGGACCCGCGCGAGGGAGAGTTCATCTGCTTCACCAGCCACCTAGAACGGGGGCTGGGATTCCCAACATCTCTTTTCTTTCGGCGCTTCTGCGCCTTCTACGGGATCCAGCCGTCGGACCTGGGTCCGCACAGCATCGAGCAGCTCGCCATTTTCGTGGCGTTCTGCGAGTGCTACCTAGGCTGCAGGCCCTACTTCCCCCTGTGGCAAGACCTGTTCCACGGGAGGATCAGTTGCCAAGAAGCGGGCGGCCCAATGCTTGCTGCGGGCGGCCTGACGTTTCAGTTGAAATCGAAGGCTTCCTTCTTCGATCTGATGCTACCCGCCAAGGCGGCGAGTGAATGGAAGAAATCTTGGTTTTATGTCACCGAGGCGACTCCAGACGGCGAGGTGGCGATCCCAGGATACTCCGCCGACCGACCCGAACCGCGCCGACTCCAGGTCGGCAAGCTTCCAACAGACCAGCGGATGGTTGTAGATGAAATGCTTCAGACCATCCGCGGCCTGAAGAAGAAAGGTCTCCAGCCCATCAACTTGTATAACTGCTGGCTCGGGCGGCGACTCGTCCCCCTGGCGCGCCGCGACCACTACATGTATGAGTACGCGGGCCGGGAGGACTCGACGAAGTCCTGCCTCGCCGAGTGGCAGCTTGAAGATTACCTCCTGGCGCCGAAGAAGATCACCCAGGCGGCGTACCTCGACGCGAAGGCTGGGGTCGCCCCCTATACCGCGAAGCATCCAGCCCCAACGGTAAGTCATCGTTCTATCATTCGCAGTCGTAGTTAAATGCTGTCGCGGTTATATTGATATCGTCTTATGCTTATTGCAGCTATTTCAAGTGGTGGAAGGGTGGCTTCCGCCCGTGGACGACGAGAATTCGAGCTCGTCCGTCCAGGAGGTAGGCGACTCGCCCCTAGCAAGGGGCGGTGTCGAGAGTGACGGGAGTGGCGACGACGACGAGTCCGAGGAAGAGGTCGCCCCGCTGGTCCGGAAAACTCGGGGGCAGCAGCAGCGTGAGCTCGAAGCGAGCAAAAGCCTCGAGCGTCATGATGACGACGACGAGCTCCCCGAGAACACCTCCCATCGCGAGGCTACTCCATCGAAGGAGAATAAGGAGGTGAAGGACCCTCCGAAGAGGAAGACGAAGCTAGCGAGACAGGCATCTCCGCCTCACTCGCCAAGCAGCTCCAACGCCACCAGTCTGGCCAGGGGTGAAGCACCACAGACGATGGCGGCGCCAGATATCACCGCCGTCCTGAGCGAGGTGCCTCTGGCCTCGATGCCTCCTCCGTTCGCCCCAGTCTCCGGGTCGGGGGCTGCTCCGGTTGTGGCAGCTTTGCCGCCCAGAGAAGCTCCCACCGGAAACGTTTCGGAAGCTCCTGTCGCGGCTTCGACGACAAAGAAGCCGTCCGTGTCTTGGGCGCGCGATGTCCTGGAGATGGGCCTCAGTCGTCGACTGGGCCCCGAACTGGAGAAACCGGCCGGCATCCGCACGGGGCTACGGTTCATTCCAGTCGCCAAGTGAGTTTTGCTCACCTACCTTTGTCTCTCATTGTACTCGGATCACTTTTCTCAAGCGATCAATTTGTAGGACTGGAGCTAAGAAGATAGGCCACCCGTCCGTGGCCAAGGTGCCGCCAGTCGTCATGGAGGGGGACCCCTCTCGGAAGAGGAAGGCTGACGAGGTCGCTGCCCCCACAGATGGTGCCAAGAAGGCCAAGAACGACGAGGTCGTCACAGTGTCTGACGACACGACGGTGGCCCCGAGTGATCCTGCAGCGGTGGCGGCCTCGGCAATGAAGGAGGGTGCTCCTTCGCGAGGGGAGACCGAGCCGGTCTTTTTTGGTGCCGGCGTGTCCATCGCGACCTTCCCGCGCTTCATGGCCAGAGCGGCCACATCGAGTGGTACCACACCATCGAGCCGCGCACCCGGAGTCGCCAAGACGGAGGTCGAGCAGCGGCGCGGGCACACTCCGGCCCTTCTCACCTCTGTGGACGCACTGCAACTTCATGGCATGCTGGGCGCGGCCATCCAGGTATGTCCAGTCCCCGAGGATCAGGCCACTGACTTGCAGTGGTCGGATTCTTTAGTGCTCGCGTCCAGTCCCCGAGTGGTGGTCGCTGAATTTCAGCGGGTGGGTACTTAGGATTTTTGATCCCCAGTCCCCGAGTGCCTGGTCGCTGAATTTCAGCGGGTGGGTACTTAGGATTTTTGACCCCCAGTCCCTGAGTGCCTATGCGCTGAATTTCAGCGGGTGGGCGCTTAGGATTTC
The DNA here is from genome assembly GCA_916181665.1 of Avena sativa. Lineage (NCBI taxonomy): Eukaryota > Viridiplantae > Streptophyta > Magnoliopsida > Poales > Poaceae > Avena > Avena sativa. Next base: position 431,229,425 of record OV702284.1, read on the forward strand.
ATTTTCGTAACTGTTTGTCTTTTTGCGCAGGGTTTGCAACGTGAGTCAGCTGACCGGCTTGCTGCTAACCGTCGCACGGAGGAAGAACTTGCCATCGTCCAAGAGGCGAACAAGGGACTCCAGGCGACTGCTGCGAAGGCAGAGGAGGTCCGCCAGGGCCTTGTCCCGGCGAGTGAGTTGGCGGCAGCTCAAACTGCGCTAAGCTCGGCTGAGAAGCGGATCGCTGACCTTGAGCACGAGCTGAAGGAAGCGAAGGATGAGGCGACTTCGGCGGATGGGCGAGCCAATGCTGCCGTTACAGCCGCCGCTGAGGAGCGTAAGGTCTCCGACGCCCTTGTTGCTGGGCTTCAAGATGACTACACTTCTCTTCAGAGCTTCATCACGGATCTCTCCCATCCCTTGATTGGTGAGTGTGCCTGCTTCTGCCTTTAGCATATGTATTGTGTAATTTTTGGTGTACTCACTATCACCTTCTATCCGCAGGTCGGATCATTGACAACACGGAGGAGGTGAATTCGTTCGACGCACGACAATGTGTAGCCACGCTGGTCGACTCGGCCACGTTGTCGGCGACATGCATACGAGCGTATCTTCAGGAGATGTCGCCCACGGAAGTAATTCCCAGCGACCTCGTCGAGGTGTGGCGATACTTGGAGAAGGCACCGTCGGTCGTTGAGTTCATGACGTGATCGGCGTTCCGGCGCGGTGCGGCGACGACGCTTAGCCTTGGGCTCGCTCACTTCCCGGAGGACTTCGACTTGGACGATGTGACGAGTGGCTACCCGTCATCGACTGGCTCGATGGAGATCTCCGAGGTCCTGAAGTTGAAGGACCGCGCTGCGGTGTACTCCGAGCGCGTCTGGGCGATGGGCGACCTCCTTCCTTATCAGGAGACGGTCGTCGCACCCAACGACTCAGAGCCAAAGCACTGGGACTTCAAGATCGAGCAGCCCTTCCGTGCGGCGATGGCGGGCGAGTTGACGACGTACCCGTCGAACCCGTATACTCCCTTCATTCGCAACCGCAAGGGTGGCGGTGAGTCGTCATCGAAGCCTGCGGAATAAGACATTGTGCCCTTGGGGCGTTAGTAGTAGTGCTGCCGTTGGGCATACTTTGTATTTTGTGACATTTGCGACATGCTATAATGAAATATTGTGGTATTTTGTGAATTGTTGTGTGTTTCTGGTTGAGGGTTGAACGAGTCCCCGAGCGCGTCCGCCCTTTTTATGGGGTTTACCTCGTCTGTTATGTGTTTGTTGTTTTGAATGTTTTGTTATTGAGGTCAACTCGCCCGAACTTGGAAAGCCAGTCGCAAGGCGACTCCCATGAGTGCTCTGTACTTCACCGTTTTCCCTTGCGCGAACGAGGTCGGGTGGCCGAGTCCCCGAGCGTGGTACTTGGTTGTTCTAGGCGCGACTCGAGGGTGGGTGAGGACTTGGCGCGTTAGGGTGAGCGCATCACTCCTGCCTGGCCCATCGGGTCAGTCGCATGGCGAGTCCTGGGCGTGCTCTCATACTTGGCGTTTTCCCTAGCCGCTCGTGCTGAACTGGTCGTCAGTCCCCGAGCGTGGTACTTGGCCGTTCGAGTCGCTATGTCGAGGATGCGGAGGACCATGGTCGCTGTGAGAAGCGAAGGCGGTTGTCTTGGCTCGTAGAGCCAGTCGAGCTAGGCGACTCCAATGGAGCTCCGGGTAGGCGTTTTTCGTGGACGTTAGAAGACCTGAGGTGACCCAGTGCCCTTGTAACGCACTACTTGGCCGTGCCGATCGCTGTACCAGAGGTTGAATTCTGCAGTTAGCTTTACGCTGTTATTACGAGTGCGAGTGGCACAAGACACGGAGAGTAGGCGCAATTTGCGGTAACCAATTCTTTTTATTTCATAGCGACTGGAGGGTACATATGTGGGGTTCTAGGAGTAGAACTTCCGTAGGAGGTTTACATTACATGGTCGCTTGACGTCGAGTTTGCCGTCCCCGCGGACGTCGATGAGGTAGTAGGCGTCGTTTCCGAGTACTCGCCCGATGGCGAATGGTCCCTCCCACGGGGGGAAAGCTTGTGCATGCCCTTCTTGTCCTGGATGAGGCGCAGCACCAGGTCGCCTTCTTGGAAGGTGCGAGTTTTCACCCGCCGACTGTGGTAGCGGCGGAGTCCTTGCTGGTAGATGGCGGTGCGTGAGCGAGCTAGGTCGCGTGCCTCGTCGAGTTGATCAACTCCATCCTATCGTGCGAGTTCGTTCGCAGCCTCCGGGTAGTGGACGACCCTTGGCGAGTCGTGCTCGAGGTCGGTGGGCATGACTGCCTCGGCGCCATACACCATGAAGAAGGGGGTGAATCCTGTCGACCTGTTGACCGAGGTGCGGATGCCCTAGATGACGGAGGGTAGCTCCTCGACCCAGCACCCGGCGGTGCGCTCTAGTGGTACTTGGAGTCGCGGCTTCAGGCCGTGGAGGATGCTCTGGTTGTCCCGTTCCGCCTGGCCATTGGACTCCGGGTGGGCGACTGACGCGAGGTCGAGCCGGATGTGGTGTTCCTCGCAGAACTCGGCCATGGCTCCTTTGGCGAAGTTGGTGCCGTTGTTCGTGATGATGCTGTTTGGGAACCCGTAGCGATATATGAGCTCGCGTAGGAATTTTGTGGCGGTCTTTCCATCGCATTTTCGGACTGGTTTGGCCTCCACCCACTTTGTGAATTTGTCGAGCGCGACCAGGAGGTGGGTGAAGCCGGAGAGGGCCTTTTTGAAGGGGCCTACCATGTCCATACCCCACACGGCGAATGGCCAGGTGATGGGGATTGTTTTGAACGCTGAGTTCGGCACGTGTGTCTGGTTGGCGTACTTCTGGCACCCGGCGCACCGCTGGACAATGTCGACGGCATCGGCGTGTGCGGTGAGCCAGTAGAAGCCGTGCCGCATAGCCTTGGCGACCAGAGAGCGGGCGCCGGCATGGTGGCCGCAGTCGCCGGAGTGAATGTCGTGGAGGATCTTGCGTCCCTCGGCGGGTTGGACGCAGCGTTGGAACACGCCGGTCACGCTGCGCTTGTGGAGCTCGCCGTCGATTATGGTGAAGGATTTGCATCGTCGTGCAACCATCCGGGCGTCTGTCTCGTCTGCCGGCAAGGTGCCAGCCTCCAGGTAGGCAATGTACGACTTGGTCCAATCGTCTGGCTCGGCGATGAGTGCGACCAGGGCGGCTTCTGGCTATAGAAGTACTCCGATGTCGATCTCCCTTGGGGAAGAGACTGATGGCTTGGTGATCGTGTCGAGGAAGACGCTGGCGGGTGGTGCGAGTCGAGCCGACCCGATGCGAGAGAGTGCGTCGGCCTCCTAGTTCTTCCGCCTGTCGATCCACTCGACGGAGTAGCCTGCGAAGTGTCCCCCCAGCTTGTCCACTGCTTGGCGGTATGCCGCCATGGTAGGGGAGACGGCGTCGCAGGTGCCAGCGACTTGCCCGGCGATGAGGTCGGAGTCTCCGTAGCAGCGTAGGCGGTTGACGTTCATTTCCTTGGCAGCTCACATGCCGTGGAGTAGTGCCTCATACTCGGCCATGTTGTTGGTGCCGGGGGGTGAAGTCGAGGCAGAGGACGTAGCGGAGCTTGTCGCCCTTCGGTGAAGTCAGCACGATCCCTGCTCCTGCGCCGTCCGCGTTTTTGGAGCCGTCGAAGTGTAGGCTCCAGTAGTGGAGATACGGCAGCTTTTCCGGCTGCTGGGCCTCTTCCTAGTCGGCAATGAAGTCTGCGAGAGCCTGCGACTTGATCGCTTTTCGCGGCTCATACTTGATGTTGTGGACGCCGATTTCGACGGCCCACTTGGCAACTCGCCCAGTCGCCTCGCGGTTGCGGATGATGTCCTGCAACGGTGCTGAGGAGACGACCGTGATCGGATGCTCCTGGAAGTAGTGCGGCAGTCGCCGCTGTGCTCTGAAGACTGCGTATACCAGTTTCTGGTATTATGGGTATCGCTGTCGCGACTCGGTGAGGACCTCGCCGATGTAGTACACCAGTCGCTGTACCGGGCGATCCTTGCCTTCCTCTGGTCGCTCGACGACCATGACGGCGCTGACGACGCGCTCGGAAGCCGCGACATAGACCAACATGGGTTCTTTGTCGGCGGGGGCGGCGAGTAACGGTGCTGCAAGTAGAACCTTCTTGAGGTCGCGGAGCGCGTCGTCCGCCTCCTTGTCCCACTGGAAGGTGGGGTTTTTGCGCATCAGGCGGTATAGGGGCATCGCCTTTTCGCCCAGGCGGGGGATGAAGCGGCTGAGAGACGCTACTCGCCCGACCAGTTTCTGGACGTCGTGCAGGCACTCGGGTTTGCCGAGTCGAGCGATTGTGTCGATCTTTGTGGGGTTCGCCTCGATCCCGCGCTTGGAGACGACGTACCCCAGTAGTTGTCCTGCTGGTACAACGAAGGTGCATTTTCCTAGGTTAAGCTTTATCTTGTATTTCCGAAGGTTGGCGAATGTTTCCGCCAGGTCAGCGAGTAGATCACCCTGGCGAGCGGACTTCACGACCACATCATCGATGTAGACGTGGATATTGCGGCCAATTTGGCTCGCGAGGCACTCCTGCATGCACCGCTGGTAGGTCGCCCCGGCGTTCTTGAGGCCGAAGGTCATGGCGGTGTAGCAGAAGGCTCCGAATGGCGTGATGAACGCCGTCTTCTCCTCGTCCTCAACAGCCATTTTGATCTGGTTGTACTCAGAGTAGGCGTCGAGGAAACACAGTGACTCCAAGCCCGCGGTGGAGTCGATTATTTGGTTGATCCGCGGGAGGACGAACTGCTCCTTCGGGCAGGCGCTGTTCAAGTTTGTGTAGTCGATACACATCCTCCAGGTCCCATTCTTCTTATCGACCAAGACTGGGTTTGCCAGCCACTTGGAGTATTTAATTGGCCGGATGAAGCCTGCAGCGAGTGGACGCTGCACCTCCTCGGCGATAGCTCGGCGGCGCTCTTCATTGAAGGGCCGCAGCGACTGCTTCACGGGTCGCACTTTGGGGTCGGCGTTTAGTTTGTGCTCAGCGAGTTCCCTAGGGACACCAGGCATGTCAGAGGGCTTCCATGCAAAGATGTCCCTGTTCTCACGGAGGAACTCGATGAGCACGCCTTCCTAGGCTGGGCTCATGCCTGTCCCGATCGTCACCGTCTGGCTGGAGTCGCCTAGGACCAGCTCAACGGTGCGGGTGTGCGTCGTTGCCTCGAAGGCTGAGGTGTTTGCACCCTCCAAGTTCGTCTTCTTGAGTATGGTGGGGTCATCGTTGTTGACCCCGCTCGCGTACTTGGCGAGCTCGTCAGCGTGGTTGGCCTCTGCCGCGATGACGGCATCGGCGAGTTCGGCTCCTTTGGCCTCGCACTCGGCGGCCATGTCAGGGTCGCCGTTAATGGTGATGACGCCGCACGGCCCGGGGAGCTTCATCGCGTTGTACGCGTAGTGGGGCTCTGCCATGAACTTGGCGAACGCCTGGCGCCCCAGGACGCAGTGGTAGGGGCTGTCGAAGGGTACCAGCTCGAAGACGATCCGCTCGGTGCGGAAGTTTGCTGGTGTGCCGAAGGTTACTGGCAGCGTGACCTTGCCGATCGGGTACGCCTTCCGACCGGGGACGATGCCGTGGAACATGGTGTAGGTCGTCTCGACCATCGACTGCAGGAGCCGCAGTCGCCTGAAGGTGTCCAGGGACAGGATGTTGATGGAGCTGCCGCCGTCCATCAATGTCTTGGGGAGCCAGTAGTCGCCCACCTTAGGCTTGACCACCAGGGCGACTCGGCCTGGGTACTCGATGCGTGGCGAGTGGTCCTGGCGGCTCCAGGTGATGGGTTGTTCCAACCAGTTGAGGAACTAGGGAACGTCCACTTGGGCCACCGCGTTGACGGCGACGGCGCGGGCGATGACCTTCTTCTTGCGCTTCGTGTTGAAGCCTGTGAAGGTATGGAGCGAGCCGGCCATGTTGCCTAATTTTCCGCCGTTTGGCGGGTTGTTGTCGGGGTCCTCCCGCGCTTTCCGTGCCTTCTCAATCTCCCTGAGAGTGTGGCAGTCGGCGGTCGTGTGCGTGGCGGGCTTCCCTTCCCTGCTGTGAAATGCACAAGGTTGGTTAAGGAGGGCCGCGGGGTCGAACCTTGGTTTCGCCTTGTAGTTGCCGCCGTCACGGCGTTGCCCTCCGTCGCGACGGAAGCTCTTAGGCTCGCGCTGCGCGTGCCCGGCGTTGGCGACGAAGTCGACTCGCCCGTCATTGCGGCGCTTGCCAGTGAGGCGAGTGTTGCTGTAGCGTAGGTCGGACCGTCGTTCGTTGTCGTTGCCGCTCGTGCGGCGTTGGCCTCCCGACTCGTCGTTGGTTTCCTGGTTTGGGTCTTCCTCCGCGTACCATTTGGCGATCTCGAGGAGGTCTGGTATGTTGTCGAGCATGCGAGAGTGTCGCTTGAGCTTGGCGACCAAGGTCTCGTAGCGGCACGAGGTCTTGAAGCAATGGATCGCGGTGTCCGGGTGGATGCCGACCGCGTTGTACCATAGTTCTTGCCACCGCTGGACCCAGTTGCGGGTCGACTCGCGGGGTCCCTGGACGCATCGCTCCGGGTCCTCGATGGTGGTGGAGCGGGTGTAGTAGCACTCGAAGTGCCTGACGAAGGCGTCGCGCATCTCCTCCCAGGAGTCGATGCTATCCTGGGGGAGGGTATTGATCCACTGCCTGCACGTCCCCTCCATCATCAGGGGGAGGTAACGGGCGGCTAGCAGGTCGGTGTGGCCAGCGATCCCCATTGCCATGAGGTATGTATCCAGCCACACGGAAGGGTCGTACGAAGGGTCGTACTTCTCTATTTCCTTTGGCGCCTTGAAGTTCGCCGAGTATTTTTCTCCTCGGATCATCGGTCCGAAGCACCTGGGCCCGAGTCGACTTAGCGACCCCATCGGCTCGCTGTCGCGGCGATTGGTTAGGGTGTGTCGCAGGTCGTCGAGCTGGCGTGCGCGCCAGCTTTGGTTGTTGATGATGTGGGTGCGGGCCTCGACGGGCTGACCGTTGGCGGCGACGAAGTTGGTCGCTGGCCTGGGGTCGTTGGTGGAGAGTGCCGCGTTCGCGGGACGGTGTTGGAGCTACAGCGGTTCGGGTGGCGGGCAATTGAGGGTGTTTGCTGCCAATGGGCGGCCACTTGAGGCCGCTCTGCTGCCCGAAGAACGCGAGTACACCCGACCTTGCGAGTCGGCGCCTGCGTTTTGCTGCTCGACCGCTTTTGCGAGCAGGGCCCTGACGTACTGGATCTGTAGGGCGCCGTCGCCGGTGGCCGTGATGTTATCGGCCGCTGCTCGACCTGCCACGAGGTTGTCCATCGGGGTGGAGAACAGTGGTAGGACATTTGCGTCGCGCTCCCGTGAGGAGACCACTATCCGCGGTTAATCCCTGGGGGGTGTGCGGTTGGGTGGAGATGGGGCGCCGTTCGCCGTCGACCCTGGCGGGGGCCGGGAGCTTCCTCCTAGCGGCGCGTTCTCGCAGATCGCGCGCTCGGCCACGCGGGCCGGGTCGTTCTCGTCGTCGAAGTTCAGGGCGCGACCCTGGACGGTGGGGTTCAGGCGCGACCTGATTCGCTGCTGGTGGTAGCGCGACAACTCCTGCGCCGTCACCTGCTCGAGGCGAAATTTTTCGCGCTCGGCTTGCTCCTTGCGGACTGCCTCCGCCAGCTTTAGGCGAAGTTCCTCGACCTCCGTTGCCATGGCGTTAGGAGGGATCGGGGTGGAGAAGGGATCCTCCAGCGGATCGGTGCCAGTCGCCATGTAAGTCGCGGTGTGGCAACTGGTACCGTCGCGAAGATCGGCGGAGTTTTCCGATCCGGAGTCGAAGTCGAAGATCCCAAGGATGGAGGGATCCTCGAAGTCTCCCATGTTGGAGACCTGGGTGATGGAGCCCGCGGGTGAAGCCGCGGTGATGGATCCGGCGAGTGACGCCGGGGTCGCCGAGTCGGCATCGTCGTTGAGGGCCGCGTCTTCCGCGGCCGCGGAGTTTTCGGCCACGTTGCTGTGGGCTGAGTTGTACTCGGAGGCGAGGCGATGGATCATGCGGACCTGGCTCTCGGAGAGCCGGTTGCGTGGCGGCGACTTGCAGACGCGAGCCGAGTGCTCCGAGGTGATGACGTCGGTGAGGCCGACAAAGAGGCTGATCGTGCCGACCGGCAAGATCATGATGTGCGTGACGAGTCGCGCCGCCGGGACGTAACTGCTCGGCAAGATCTGGAGCATCTCGCCGATTGCTATCATGCGGCCGGTGGCGACCATCTCGTTGATGGGAAGATTGGATCTCGCCTCAGAACACCGGCCAGACCGGCCAGGCCCCAAGGTGGGCGCCACTGTCATGGGAATGGTCATGGCAGATGCTGCAATCGGCAGCGAGTAGTAGAACGAGGGGCAAGGGTGGCCAGCCATCTGCGGTGCGAGATGAGGGCGGAGACACAAGGTTTTACCCAGGTTCGCCCCCCCGGAGGGTAAAGACCTACTCCTGCTAGATTGTATTATGGTGGTGTTACAATGGGGGGAGCTCGACGGCTAGGCGGCGAGTCGCTTGGGTGTATGATGGAACGTATCTCTACACGCCCTGTAGGGAGGTTTATATAGACTCACCTCCCCTAGGGTTTACATATCTTAACCGAATCAGTTAAGGCTTCGGTACTTGTTTAACCTAATCCGACTGGGCCTATCTACTCGCCTGGGCCTTCAGCTTCCAGTCGCTTGGATCCCCACCGGGCCTTGATCCAGTCGCCGTCTTGCAGGCCCACTCGCCAGTTCCTGGGCCAGTCGGAAACGTCCTGCTGGGTATACCCCGGTAGGCATATCCCCATCAAGTACCTCTCTTTTATTCTAAATTCTATCCTTCTAGTGAGATTCATAACGACCGGAATCAAATATATAACTTTTGGCCTCGTGATGGAGAGAGTATAGCCCAAGCTTGGGGGAGATTGAAGTTACTAATGCTAACATTTCCTATTCATGAGCTCCCTAATAATAATATTATTAATAACTTTTATGCAAGGCTTTCTCTTCATGATAAGGATTTGCTAGATGCTTCTTCTGCTGGATCATTTACACGTATGAAATAAGAAGCTAAATGGGATCTTCTAGACCGTATTCAAGAAAATACTGAAGCATGGGAGAATGACAACGGAAGAAAGTAAGGTATAAATTATGATTATGAATGCATTATATCTTTTATAGAAACTGATGACTTTCATAATATTAGTACTGAGTATGGTCTTGATTCTCAAAGTATAGAAAATTGTTTTAAAGCCTTTTCCTCTTATATTGAAATTCCCAAAATGGAGTGGAAAAAGTACCATGCACCTTATAAAGACATTGTTAATCATGTTCCTGCTAGAAATACTGAAGTTTATACTGTTGATCATATTTTGCATGAACCTTATATTGAGAAAATACCTTTGCCTTCTAAGGTAAAGGAACATTCCATTATAACTAATGTGGTCAACAAAAGTACAAAGAAAGTTGTATAACCTAATGAACAAATAAATATTAAACCTGCAGTAGCAATTGTGAAAGACCTTGTCATTAAAAATGTAGAAGATGGGCACATTTTCTTTTGTGAAGATGCTTCTAATATTGTCTCACATCCTAGTAAAACTAGGAGAGCTAGTGTCCCTGTGATTTCTGTTACAATTGGTGATCATTGCTATTATGGTTTATGTGATATTGGTATAAGTTCTAGTGCTATTCCTTATGAGCTTTACAAATAAATTATGCATGAAATTGGTCCTTGTGAACTTGAAGAAATTGATGTGGTTATTCACCTTGCTAATAGAGAGACCATCTATCCAATCGGTACTGTAAGAGATGTGGAAGTTCTTTGTGGTAAGACTAAATATCCTGCTGATTTCCTAGTACTTGGTTTAGCTGCTAGTAAAACTTGTCCTATCATCTTTGGTAGACCTTTCTTGAGCACTTGTGGAGCTATTATAGATTGCAGGAAGGAGAAAATTTTAACTAAGTTTGATGAGGAATCTTATGAGTTTATTTTTTCCAAATTTTCTAAAGCTCCTTATGAAAATGAATTGCCTAATGAGGATATTAGAGTTGAACAACTTGCTTCTATTGATCCAGTTTTTGACCTTAAACCTCTGTTTGATGACTTAAAATATTATTATTATTATGATGAGAATGTTTCTGGTGATAGTTACATTGTTAATTTTATTCATAATGTTTCTGAAAGTTATTATGAGAGAGGAAAACATGGTTTTATGAACCTCAATGATATTAAGTTTCCCCGCTTTATGTTGAAAGTTCTAAAGTTGCACTTGTTTTGCCTTCCTATGCTAGTAGCCTATTGTTTCAATAATTTGTTTTCTCACAAGATTACTTGGCATAGGAAGTGGGTTAGACTTAAATGTTTTGGATATTTTCTTCTTGATTCTCTCTTTTACTCCAAATACATATTTCCTATGTGAGCATCATTGAAATTATCATGCCTATCTTAATGGCTATAAAGAAAGAGCTTTTGGGAGACAACCCATTTTAGTTTGCCTTTGATTTTTGTTTCTTTGAGTCTTGGAAGTTATTACCTCTGTAATAACCTCTCCTTATTAGTTTTTGTGTCAAGATTAGCCCCTATTGAGAAGAAGGTGAGTTGTGGGAAGTCATTGTTCAGGAATAGTTTTTTTTGTTCTTAGTTGTAAAACATCGTGAAAAATCCCATTACGTCGGATTGAGTTGTACTTTTCTATGAATGTGCCCCAAGTTATTATCTAACTTTCATCAGTGTTGAATTTTTCGATTTGAGCAACAGAAGGACTTTGAGAAAATCAGTTTTTACCTGCTGGTCTATTTTGACAGATTTCTACCATTTTGCATTTGCCTCTTTAATCGATTTCCTTTTTGAATTATTTTGGGTTTTCAAAAGGATTTGCTATAGTATCTTATGTTTTGATGGACTTTAGTTGAAATTAAACCCAAAGGTTTATTATCTTTGCATACACTAATGTTGCTAATGAAGATTGTGTGAGCTTTGAATGAACGAAATTTTCAGATGTTGGAGAGCATGATGTAAGGAGATGAAGAATGGTCAAAGGCTCAAACATTATATTTTTGGAGATTATTATAATGAATATGTTGATATTATTGAAATGGTGACTCCGGAAGAATTTATTAAAGATCAAATTTAGGAACATGCAGATTCCGATTTCGAATAGGTAACAGTTCTGGTAAGACAAGGTTAACGAAAACTTGCCAATTTATATTTTTGCAGTTTTTATTCCATACGAAAGATAATGAGTCAAAAGAGGGAAGGAAACAGAGCCCGGGTGGCTCACACCACCCTGTGGCGCGGGCTCACCTAGCCACGCCACCAGGGGGTGTGACCACCCCGGAGCCCGTCTCCATCTCGTTTTCGCCCAATACCTTCCTTATGTCGTAAAATTTTGGAATATATAATCCCCCGGATCCCCCGAGGTCCGTATATCATGTTCTCATCGTGTTTTTGTTTTGATCTATTTTTGTCAGGAAGATTCTCAGTTTTGGAGCCATGGTGTCTTCCTCTGGATCACCCAAGGAGGATCCCTCCGTGGACATCATCAACCCTTATATGTATGAGTTGAAGATTCACCCCAAGGAGTTGTTACTCAAGGATGGGAAGATGAAGATAAAAGAATTTTAAGGACCTAAAGGAGAAGGCGGTCTGGAAGATAGGATGGATGCATTGGAGCAAGAAGTTTTTAGGTACAAGAAGATGGCGGAACGCGAAGTGGACGTCATCCGTAAGATAAGTTCAGAACTCATCGCCGAGCACAAAAAGGAGGTTGCCAAGCTTCGGGATGATATCCTCTCGCTCCATGGGACCACCAACCAATTACAAGCATAACTCTATGACCAGCAAAATAAAAACTATGAGTATAAGGCTAGGTTTAAACGCATAAGTTCTGCTGCTAGTTTCAGAATTGTGGAAACCAAGACATCCTTTGTGGATGGGGAGACTTTACCTTTGAAGTCTGACGATGACAAGATAAGACCACCACCACCGAAGGAGTAATTCGTCATCAAGTTTTAGCATCCCCTTGGTTTATTCCAAGCTTGGGGGAGTGTCGCGGTATCACATCATTATCTTTCATCTTTTTACCTTTTTAGTAGAGTCATATCTTGAATAAGAAGTTATCATATAGGATGGTTTGCATTGTGGAAGTATCTCTCCTCTAGTTGGTTATCTATGTATCCCTTGGTGTGAGTGCCCTTATGGAATATTAATGAGAAGTTTCATCATTTACTTTTTTGCACATCTTATTTTAGTTTGCAATTTCTATTATATGATTGATCTTGTTGTTAGTATTGGTATCACTTTGGGAGCATCAAGTAAATTTAGTTGGTTTTGGCAAACCTAGCTTTGGTCAATAGCAACACTTTTTGGGGATTGAAGGAAAAGAGATAAGTACTTATGGATATTATATTATTTTCTTTCTTTCTTGATTGGATCATAAGCTTAGTATTCTTTAGTTAAGATCTTTTAATTTTTCAAGGAAGATTGCATGATTATTTATATCAATTGTATGTTTGCTTGTTTCCTTGAACCCTTATGCTTGCTAACCATCCTTGCTAGCCAAAAACCTGTACCGAGAAGGAATGCTTCTCATGCATCCAATCCTTAAACCAAAACCTATGCCATTTGTGTCCACCATATCTACCTATCAGCACTATTGCTATTCCAAGTAAATTCTCAAGTTTTATCTATCTTCCAAATTAAAAAATTATTTGTTATGTGAAAACTAGTGATTAAAGCTCTCACGAACTTGACGACACACCTTATTTTCTTGCCCTTAATAAACTTGAACATTGTGTCATCTAAGTTGTATATGCTTGCACCTATAAGTTGGGAATTAGCATAACCATGCTGTCATGGGGAATGCTTACAACACCTGTACATATGTAACATCCCAAAAATATTAAACTTGGATCATCAAAATTAGGGTTAACAAAAACTTTTCCAATTAAAAATATAAAGGCATTCATATGTGTGTGTATTCAAAATTTGGATTCTTTTGAATTGCCATGCTTCTGTGTTTCCTTGCTTGTAAAATGTTTCTTAGGTGAAATAAACATCATCTAAACAATCCCCAAACTTTTCCCAAAGACAAACAAGTCAAAACAAACAAAATTAAGTGAATGGTCACTTTGGCCAAATTAACTCCCATGCCTACATTGGCTATCCCTAACTTTCAGAACTTAAAACAGAAACATGTATGGATCTTTGCACCCCTTGATAGCACTCATAATAAGGTACAAGGCCCACTTTGTGATCATCCAAAAAAATTCAAATGCTTAGTTTAAATGACAGTTTAAAATTGAATCTATTTCATATGGGAAGATCCCACTATTTCAAAAACCACTCAAACAAGCTCAACTTTCAAAACCCAAGCATCCACAGAATCCTCAACACATGCCTAGCACACCCACCAAAAATATTTTCAAAATACAAAACTCAAGTTCATGCGGCCATTTCATCAAACTGGTTACATATTCAAATCAACCAAATCAAAAACACTATGTTGAGCAGTGTTTTGGGAAAACCTTGTTCCCTCTCTGGATGCAACTATCCTTAATATATCATCTAGCACCCTTGACTAACCTCTAGCACCACTGTGAGCTTGCCATTGTCATCAATGGAGCAGGCCGAGCCTCACCATGTCACCCCAGTGTGGACAACAAGCTAGGAGAAGAACTATCCGTTCCCACCTTGTCTAGCATGCAGCCCATGCCTCATCGCCCCCTCTCGACCAGCCCTAGCTCAAGAACAGAGACCAGAACCGTCAGGAACGCCGCGCCTGCGCCGCTGTCGACCATGCCGACGCGCACACGCCGTTCCCACTCAACCCGACCACCTCGAGCCCTTGCCGCCCGCCAGCATGCACCCCACCGTCCTAGGAGACCACCAGACATGTTTGTTTCATCGCCCGTACCCCGTAGCCGCCGCTCGCCGTGGAGTTCGCCGCCTCTGCCTCGCAGAGCACCGCACGTTCCCGACCAATTTCCACCGCCCCTACACGCGCATTTAAGCTCTAGAGCATCGCCAGGAGACCGCCCGTCGATCGCCAACCGTAGCCAAGCCGTTAGCTGCCCGTAGCCGTGTCGCCACCGTCGCCTGCCCATCCCTCTCGGTCTCGCCGTCGAGCCTATAAAAGGAGGCAACCCCTGCTTGATTTCTTCACACCATCTCACTCCCCACCTCTCACTGAGACTTTCCACTTCTTCCCGGAGCAAGGCGAGCAACACGTCGCCAGAATTTGGCCGGAGCTCGCCGCTTCAGAGGAGGAGAGGAGCCGTCGATTGGAGCCACCCTATGAGGAGCTGCCGGTGCCAGGAGAATCGCCATCGTCGACTTCGTCGTTCACCCCCATCGCTGACCCTCGCCTGAGCCCCGGTGAGCCTCCCACGACCCCCACTGAGCCGCTAGGGTTCGAGCTCGCCGGTGACCTGTTCATCATCGACGACGACCCTCAGCCGTTGATCTCACTTCTAATCCAATGCACCACATCACCCTGTACCGCTTCGCGTGTTATGAGCCACTAACGGGTGGAACCCCCCTGTCAGCTGAGCCCCGTGCTGCGGAGTGACACTGGGCCGGCCCATTAACCTTTCCCGCGCATCCCAAGCGTTTGAATTTAGATTTTTCTATTTATTTCAAACTCAGTTATGTACCTAGTTTCAAAAATCAAACCAGCTCGATTCAGTGAACCAAATTGCATGAAACCAATTTTGTTAGAAAGGTACTGAAATTCTGAATCCAAGCCCGTTGGATTCAAATCATTTGGATCTGTAGATCAACCTTGGTAAAAATAACAAGTCAGAAGCTTTTCTGCATTCAAACATTTTTCAAATTTCAACCATAATAGCTTTTGAGTTGATTCCAACTCTAAAATATCACATTTGATCATACCTTTCAGAATATATAAAAACATATGGGTTTACTTACAGAAATAATGTTCAAGTAATAAAAGAATGCCACATAGGCATTTCTAGTCACTTTATTTATCTAAATTAAAAGGTTAAACCTTATTAAATTGTGAAACCACTTTAAATCACATTCCCATGTACTGAAATATGTGGTGATGACATGTGTCAACATTATCCCATGTTTGGTTTGGAGAATATTAAATCTTAAGTAGTTTTTCAATGAGTAGAAATTACTTTTCTAAAAATAAATAAATAAGACAAATGCTTTAATCTTGTAATGTTACTGATGATGCTAGATCATCTATAGAACACCTTTGTGTGATGATTGAAAATAGTTAAGTATTGTTTGGTGATTGTGTAGCTCGTATTTATTCATAGACGCTAGTACCGACCAAGGATACGAGGAGGAAGGAGGATACTATGAAGAAGAAGCCGAGGAGAACTTCAACCACTGCTCTGCACAAGGCAAGCATTACTAACCAAGTTGACCTATGCAAGCTAACACTTGCAATTATGAAAGCTAGATAACCTATACAATGCACTAAGCATGCTTGGTTAGACACATTTGATGATACCCAATCCTAGTTTTACTTGCAAGCTTTCTACTTTATTTCTTTATCAAAGCTATTTCTTAGAGAGTACTTAAGTGACTTGTAGATTCTAGGAGGATAATTGAAGGTTGCATAAAGAGCATTAAATTTGGCCTAAGCTAGATAATATTGATGTCATCCTAAGGCATGAAATTGAACTTAGCTAAACTCCACTTGCTTACCATCCCTCATTAGTACTTACCCCCACTTGTAGATGCTAGTGCTAAGCATAAAATTTGATCAACTTTAGATGGGAATACTTGGTGGAAAATGGTTATGAAAACCTTAGAATGTTGAGTCATTCTACTGAGATGTTTCGACATGTGTTTCCGAACACCCGATGATTTTGATGATGAAAATGTTGAGGCATGAGCCTTAGCCCTTTATAAAACTAATGGTTTTCTGGATGCGATACCATTCCAATTTTACCGTACAACCACAATACCCGAAATTTGGGTAGGGCTTGACTGGAAACTTATATACTTTAGTATGGGTTCCCTCATGACCAAGGTCTGAGCTGAGGCTACCTTGTGAAGATTGTCCACCTGTGCAGTACCCAAGATGACAGTTGGTCATGGTTGGGAGGCCAAACTCACAGGAGAGGTGCTTATACTAGGGTGTGTAATTGAAAGGTTAGGATTGATTATCCGCATACTGAGTATGGTGAATTCAGGATTTGTTCTTGACGGATGTATCGAATGTTGTGGTGAAAGTGTACAATCTCTGTTGGAGTGGCCATACTGTTCCCCCGTCAGATGTTTTCAAAATGGCTTGTGAAATGAATTGAGGTTTTTACTTGACCACAACAGAGTTGTGACATGAAATACAAGTTCCCACTTAGGTGATATAAAACTTCAACCAGCTTTCTTTGTTTCTGAACTTAGTAGAGGTAAATCTGGCTTTTTGCAAAACAACCCTAGAGCTTAGTGTCCTACTACAAAAACCCCCTTAACTTGTTAGTATTAGTTGGCGAGTACTTAAAGAGTACTCATGGCTTTGTCCCTGGCTATTCCCGTGGCCACACTATGAAGAGGAGTACTAGGATGATGGACCGCAGGAAGGTTATGACAACTAGGATCATCTCCCATCGTCAGCATTGCATGTGACCCCGAAGATGAACCTTCGCCTACACAACCTTTATTATTACGTATTTCCGCTGCTTGAGTTGTATTAAGAACTGGATCATGAGATCCTTATTTGTGTAAGACCTTATGTATGGTTTGTAATGGATGATGTACTATGGTATCCAAATCTGTATGTCTCGCAAAAATGGTAATCCTGGGATTGTGATGTATGGCATAACAGGCATCCGGGATTAAAAATCCGGGTGTTGACAAGTTGGTATCAGAGCCATCCTGACCATAGGAGACCCTAGTTAGACTAGACGTTGAATCAAAAACTTAGTTTCAAAACCAAAGGAAGCAAATATTTACAAAAACTTATTCCCATTCTTGTCACTTTGATTCTTTCATGAAAATTCATGTTCCTCAAAAACTCTTACAAAATACATAAAATTTAACACACTTGATCACTCTACTAACTTTCTCATCCTATATTCTTATAGATGGACGTGAAGTACAACAAGTTTTATCAGTTGGGGAATGGAGGAGACCTCATCTTTGAGCGGGATTTGGACCAGCTTTCAGAACTTCTGGAGCGTCCGCACCCCGAGTTCTTTGGAGCTTAGCTCAATGATCAGGAAGGAGAAGATCGGCAATGGCTAGTTATTGCAAGTCTCCGAGGAAAGATTGAACCTCCCACTGCCGAGGGAATCCAGTTCACCTTAAGAGAGAACAACTGGCTTGATGGACTTGCCAGGGCCATGCAGGAAGCTCTTGCCCGTTTGTGTGGGCAGAGTATCAACCAAATCAAAGGTACCCACTTTGAGTTTTTTCAAAGGCTTGATGCTATGGGACAGCCATTGGAAGCCCCATATCACCACGAGATGAAGACTCAGTTGGACCACCTTAGCTTCATGATGTATGATCGTCAGCAGGAATTGGACAATTGCCGTGACTACTCCAACCACAAGTACGCCATCATTAGGACGAAGGATCAGACCACCGCCATGCTAGCGAAGGATCGCAAGTCTCGCCACCGTCAGCTTGACAAGAAGGAGCGCATCATTGCCCGTCTTTGCCACCGTATCTCGGATTTGGAGGAGACCATCCACAAGAGAGACATGCAGTTAGAGGAAAGGGAGAATGCCGGAGAAGATCTTCGTGGAGACCCCTACTCCTATCTCAGCGATGATGATGATTTTCTGGAGGATCAGGTCATGGACTTCTTCACCGATGAGGAGGATTTCGCCTTCATCGATGACGATGAGGATGACGACTACACCGACTCCAAGGAGTAGTAGCACCTGAGCACTACGTAGTGAGTTGTATTCGGTCCCACTGTATCGTAGTTTCTAGAATGGTTCTTAAAACCATATGTTTACCTTTGTTGTGGTGTGTGTTGTATCGTGTGCTATGGATGAATGAATGAAAGCAAGTTGCTAGAAAATCTGAGTCAAACTTAAAAAAAACTTTTCAAAGTCCCTGAACCTTGGAAATTTTCCTCTTTTCTCATGATCTATCTCAATCTTCAGATGCCACGCGGAGGAAGTGGTTCATCCCCGGACCCGATGTTGCAGATCCTGCAAATGTTGGTTTCTGACCACGAAGCTGAAAGAGCAGAACGTCAAGCCAACCTAGCCACCCTTCAGCAGATAGCTCAGCTGGCCCACAACAATAAAGGCCAAGGAAATCAGGACAACCATGGATCTAAGCTCAAGAATTTCCAGAATACCAACCCACCTGTTTTCGCTAAGTCGAAAGAGCCCCTAGACGCAGATGATTGGCTGCAGACCATGGAAAACAACCTGGAAGTCGCCGGAGTGGAAGCTAATGAGAAAGTTCTGTTCGCCACCCACTATCTAGCCGGAGATGCAAGAGCATGGTGGAAGAGCGTTCATGCAATGACCGGAAGTCAGATGATGACCTGGGAGGAATTCAAAGTCAAGTTCAGCAGAACCCATGTGCCACCGGGTTTGATCAAGAGGATGAGAGATGAGTTCAGAGAACTAAAGCAAGGAAGGATGACCGTAGTTGAATACCGTGACAAATTCTTGTTATTAGCTAGGTATGCCCCGGATGAGATCGACACTGAATCCAAGAAGAAAGAAAGATTCTTGAATGGTTTGCATGATGAGATGCAGACGGTGTTGGTCAATATCCCCTTTGCTGATATTGAAGCCCTTGTCGAGTCTGCCATCCAAATGGAAGGAAAGATCAACCAAGCCAATGAGAACCGCAAGCTTCGCATGATGCATCAGCCAGGAACCCATCATACCCCAAAGTATCGCCCCATCCCATCTCCAGGATTTGCCCCAAGAACCAACATACCCCCAATGAACCGTCCGACCTATACCAACCGTGGAAACCCAAGGCCCGGAGGAAATCACAACAACCCCGGCAACTCTGGCAATTTCAACCGTGCACCACCCAAGTTCAACAACAACAATGCTGCCGCCAACACCAACACTGCCCCGAGGACTGGAAGCAATGTTGTGCCTGTTTCAGCAAAGGACAAGTCGCAAGTGACTTGTTATGACTGTGGAAATAAGGGTCACTACTCTAATGAGTTCCCCAAGAAGAATGCCGCAGCCCCCAATGCAAATGCTCCAGCTCAGCAGCAGGGTCGTGTTCAGCCTGGAAGAAGGTTTGCCCCAGGGAACTCTCTCAACCGCAATGGCCGTCTTTTTCTCATGCATGCTGAAGAAGCCCAGGAAGCTCCAGACGTCGTGCTGGGTATGTTTTCTGTTAATTCAGTACTTGCTAGAGTGTTGTTTGATTCTGGTGCATTGCATTCATTTGTCACCGAAGAATTTGCATGCACTAGTAAGATTCAACCAACCAAACTGAAGCATGTTATGATTGTTCAAATCCCTGGTTCAACCACCAAAGCTAGGAAAATCTGCAAAGCCGTCCCTATCGGAATCCATGGCATAGATTTTTATGCTAATCTTATAGTACTCGGAACTAAAGGTTTGGAAGTAGTACTAGGAATGGATTGGATGTCCAAACATAAAGTATTGATTGACTATGCCAACAAAGCCATAACCATGACCAGTACAGACGGAATATCAGTCGAGCATATATATGAAACCTTACCTCGTCAATTCAAGTGCAACAAGAGTATAGCCCAACCTACCATTGACCAAGTCCGGATTGATGGGGGAATACCAATCGGGGTATACCCACGAAGCGGATTCGCCAGCTGGATCGAGCCAACTGAAGCCAAGCCCAGAGCGGGTCGACTCGCCAAGTACGGCGAATGGTGCATGCTAGACCCAGACGACTGGCGCCGACTGGAGGCCCAAGATGGCGAATTGGATACAAATCCCACCAAATACTTGTAAACCCTAACTGGATGCATATATAAAGCCACCAGGGGCACCCCCACGGGGCATCCTCTCCCATATTAGATTAGATCTAGTCTTTCCCCCCGCCTACGTCGGCTCCCATGTAAACCAATCTATGATCATATACTGGATTGACAGCAGGACGTAGCGATCCTCCACCGAGGGGACGTGAACCTGGGTACATCGTGTGCCAATCTCGCTCTCGGATTCTCCTACGTCGCCTTGCTCCCTCTACGTAAGCTACCCCCAGTAGCATCTGCCGTGCAATACCACGACAGTTGGCGCCCACCGTGGGGCAAGCGATGCTTGGAGGGTGATAATCCGGGCGGGATCCCTCGCCGCGAGGTCGCATCAAGCCGGTTCTGGCTGATCTCCGTGCAATCGCCATCCTTCGCTTCTCCCTGAAGAAGCTCGAGACATGCACGATCGACTTTACATGGCAGGCCCGTGTATATACCCAGCACGAGCATCTGGCTTGTGAAGCACGCATGGCCATGGTCAACGTTGGAGAGAGATTGAACCAGGTCAAACTGGGCAGACTCCACGCGACCTGAATACATGATCGGTCGCAGGCGGCCGTGACCTGACCAACGGGCTTTTTTCTATCTAATCATGTCTTGGCTATCCTTTTCAATTATTATGTTACTTCGATCTAATTAACATTACTCACGTGTGTCAATTGAAGTATTGTCCATGCTTGTGAGTTTGGATCGCCATGCTTTTTGTTGGTATATTTGGTTCAGGGAGCAGCGACTATATTGAGTCGGTTTTACACGTCAGAAGATCTGACTACGCCAACAAACCATCGTCCCAGTGAAAAACACCGCTACGCTGACTCCACTGCCATGACTCCATCCTGGGAAGCTCTGGTTGAATGCACTGCCGCAAAGAACTTCAACTTTTCACCGTTGCGGCTGTCTACGACTTCGTCGGCTACAATTTAGCTATGGCTAATAATTTCTCTTAACTTAATATTAATTTAATTATTATATTTTTTTCATATATGTTAATCAGTCGTCTTGTCTCTGCAAGCTAAGTCGCAACGTGCAGCTCGCTGAGCCCCGCGCCAATCGGTCACGGGTTCACCTGTTGCTAACGCCATGCTGCGGAATTTGCCTAAATGCGGACACGCTTAAACGCGGACTCGCTAGGCTCGGCGACTCACCGCGTATTCGTCGCGCTCGGGGACTCACCCGTCATGAACTTGTCATCAACGGCTCGCCATGTCGGCGACTCACCCGTCTTATATTCATCGCGCTCGGAGACTCCCCCGTCGCGTCGACTCAGCTAAGTATCTTTATATCCGTACATTCTATAAGTCCAAAACATATTCATATTTTTATTCAATCTACAAAACCATACTTGGGATCGGTTTCAGTTTTGTCTGATGTTTATTCGCGTTCGTCGAAGTAGTGAGGCTGGGTACCAAAAGGCCGACCTTGTCTCCGGGTTCAACAGTCTGGCATCGCGTCCCTGTTACCCGGCAAGCGTTTGATGCTGGAGGTCTGCCTACTCATGAAAAGACCCGCATAAATCTTACATACTGCCCATCAATCCACGTAACAAAAGTGCATTTTATTTCAACGTCTACAATTCGCACGTCTTACAATTGTTCAATATATTGTGCAAGTACATCTTAATACAATTGTATTGTTTCTCCTTCTCAGCAAAACGGTCTTGTGTCTTTCTCGCCACTCCGCGCTCGGGGATTCGACGCTCGCGGTCGCTCGGCCTCGCCACTCGCCGCGCTCGGGGACTCGGCGCGCTACAGACAGCGTCACTCGCTGGTCACCCGACCTCGCCATTCGCCGCGCTCGGGGGATCGGTGCTCGCCGGTCGCTCGACCTCGCCACTCGCCGCGCTCGAGGTCTCGGCGCTCGCCAGTCGCCCGACCTCGGCACTCGCCACGCTCGGGGACTCGTCACTCTCCGTGCTCGGGGACTCGGCACCCGTCGGTCGCTTGGCCTCGACGCTCGCCGGTCGCTCGACCTCATCACTCGCCGCGCTCGGGAACTCGGCACTCGCCGGTCGCTCGACCTCGCCGCTCGCCGCGCTTGGGGGCTCAACGCTAGCCGGTCGCTCGACCTCGTCCCTCGCCGCGCTCGGGGAGTCGACGCCCGTCGGTCGCTCGGCCTCGTCACTCTCCGCGCTCGGGGACTCGGTGTAGGGTTCGCAACATAGAAAACAAAAAATTTCCTACGATGTGAACTATATACCAAGATCTATCTACTAGATACAAACAACGGGCGGATGTATATCCGTAGAGAACATACCCTTGAAGACCGACAAAGCTTAACGAGTTCTACTCGTGGTTGATGTAGACGATCTCTTGCCGATCTCAAGATCGAGAGGAAGTCCTAGCGCCGCAAATCAGCAGCTCATCCGTGCTCGCACACACGTTCGAGGCACCGAGCAACCTCCGCCTCCTCGCTCCAACGATGCAGCGGAAGCATAACTCTTTCTTGCCGAATAGCCACCGGGAACATGTATCTCGCTAGTCCGAGACCATAGGGGATAAATTCTAGAGGGGGAGAGAGATCCTTCACGAGGAGGTGTGAGAGACAAGTGAGGAGGGGGGCTCCTTTTATAGGAGGAGGGGGGCACCCAAGGGGGTGGCCGCTGGCCATGGGGGCTGCCCCCTCCCCTCCTTCATTCATGTGGGTGGACACTACACTCACAAAATTCCCTTTAAATTCCCTCCACTCAAAAGTCCACTCAAATTCCCATTAAATTTCCACCAAATTTAATGCAAACTCTCATTAAATAAAACTCTTTTTATTTTATTCAGAATTTTGTCAATTACTTTAATGACAAACATTCACAAATAACCCCTTGCTAGAATTCTATTTCACATGCATAACCACTTTATGCAATTTCACCCGAAAACCTGTTTCGGTATCTAGTGGAATAAATTCCTGCGCTTGTTCATTCTTTCGGCATGAAACATTTGCTCCAATTGGATGTCGGTGTCTCTTAAGTGTGTCACCCTACGGTTCGTGAATAATGCGGACATGATCGAGACCCCTCTCGGATCAATAATCAGAAGCGGGATCTGGAGACCCATACTGACTCCCACACATTCAACGATGACTTTCTTGTGATCGTCGGAACCTTTTACGCTAGTATCTTAATCCCTTTGTTTCACGATATATTACATGTCCGAGATTCGATCATCGGTATCTCCATACCTAGTTTGATCTCGTTACCGACATGCACTCTTTTCTCGTTCCTGTGATATAACTTTCTAGTGATCAAATCACTTGCTTGCAAGCTAATCAATGTGATATCACCGAGAGGGCCCAGAGTATATCTATCCATCATCGGGATGAAAAAATTCCACTCTCGATCCATGAGCCTCAACATAACACTTTATTAGTTCTGAATCCATCTTTATAATCACCCTGTTACGGTGTGACGTTTGATGTTATCAAGAAACTCTTCCGGTGTTAGTGATTGACATGATCTCATGGTCTAAGGATTAGGATCACTTCGTAAGTTGTTATAGCAATATAAACTCAATGACTTTGATCGTAATGCTATACTTCGGATGAATGTTCATCACACCATTACACTAATGTTGTGATCCCGTTATTAACAACATCCAATGTCCATGATCAAGAAACCTTGATCATCTTGTTAATCAACGAGCTAGTTTATGAGAGAGGCATAACTAGGAACTTTCTGTTTGTTTATTAAACACACATGTATTAACGTTTCCGTATTAATACAATTATAGCATGCAAAATAAACATCTATCATATACTTGGAATACACATAATAAACACTTTATTATTGCCTCTCAGGGCATATTCCCTTCACTCGGCGCTCGCCGGTCGCTCAACCTCGCCGCTCGCCACGCTTGGGGACTCGTCACTCTCCGCGCTCGGGGCTCAACGCTCGCCGGTCGCTCGGGTCATCATTTTCATCAACCATGAAATTCATGACAGGATTTCCGTACAGCTCGGGAGCTGCACGCGTCATGTTGACCTGCGAGGTTCGGTAGTACTCTCTTTCGGAGTTTCATGATCATTATCATTAGTTCCCTCTTCAACAGGTGGAGCCAACTCCGGAACAACTTCCGGCGCTGCGCTACTCGCCATACTTTGAAGAGAAGGTTCCACAACCTCTTCGAGTTCTACCTTCCGACTACTCACACCTTTCGCGAGAAACTCTTTCTCTAGAAAGGATCCATTCTTGGCAACAAAAACCTTGCCCTCTTATCTGTGATAGAAGGAATACCCAATAGTTTCTTTAGGGTATCCTATGAAGACGCATTTTTCCGCTTTGGGTTCGAGTTTATCCGGTTGAAGTTTCTTCACATAAACATCGCATCCCCAAACTTTAAGAAATGACAGCTTAGGTTTGTTTCCAAACCACAATTCATACGGTGTCTTTTCAACGGATTTAGATGGTGACCGATTTAAAGTGAATGCAGCAGTTTCTAGTGCATAACCCCAAAATGACAACGGCAAGTCCGTCAGAGACATAATAGATCGAACCATATCTAATAAAGTACGATTACGACGTTCCGACACACCATTTCGCTGTGGTGTTCCGGCAGGTGTGAGTTGTGAAACAATTCCACACTCTTTCATGTGAGTGCTAAACTCGTAACTTAGATACTCACCTCCACGGTCGGACTGTAGAAATTTGATCTTTCTATTACGATGATTTTCCACTTCATTCTGAAATTCCTTGAACTTTTCAAAGGTTTCAGACTTGTGTTTCATCAAGTAGATATAACCGTATCTACTCAAATCATCCGTGAAAGTAACAAAATAACGATATCCACTTCGCGCCGACACACTCATTGGACCACATACATCAGTATGTATGATTTCCAATAAATCTGTCGCCCGTTCCATTGAACCGGAAAACGGCGTTGTAGTCATCTTGCCCATAAGGCATGGCTCACATGTATCAAATGATTCATAATCAAGTGATTCCAAAAGTCCATCCGAATGGAGCTTCTTCATGCGTTTAACGCCAATATGACCTAGACGGCAGTGCAACATATATGCGGATATATCATCATTAAGTTTAATCCTTTTAGCATCAACATTATGAATATGTGTAACATTATCATCGAGATCTAATAGAAATAAACCATTCATCATCGGTGCATGACCATAAAAGATTTCATTCATATAAATAGAACAACCATTGTTCTCGGATTTAAATGAATAACCACTTCGCATCAAACACGATCCAGATACAATGTTCATGCTCAGTGCAGGCACCAGATAACATTTATTCAAGTTTATAACTAATCCCGACGGTAAGTGGAGAGGCAGCGTTCCGACGGAGATCACATCAACGCCTTATCCATTGCCGACACGCATCTTGACCTCACCCCTTGCTAGCGGTCGCTTGTTCCGCAGCCCCTGATTCGAGTTACAAATATTAGCAACTGAAACCGGTATCAAATACCCAGATGCTACTGCGAGCACTAGTCAAGTACACATCAATAACATTTATATCATATATACCTTTGTTTGCCTTGCCGGCCTTATTGTCTGCCAGATACTTGGGGAAGTTGCGCTTCCAGTGGCCAGTCCCCTTACAATAGTAGCACTCGGAATCAGACTTAGGTCCAACTCGGGGTTTCTTTTCAGGCGCGGCAACAGGCTTGCCTCCCTTACTTCCCTTCCGTTTTCCCTTCTTGTATTTCTTGAAACCAGTGTTCCTATTGATCATCAACACTTGATGTTCCTTTTTGATCTCCAGTTCTGCAGTTTTAAGCATTGACAGAAGCTCGGGGAGAGACTTCTTCATGCCTTGCATATTATAGTTCATCACGAAGCTCTTATAGCTAGGTGGCAGGGACTGCAGAACACGATGGATGCCTAAGTCAATGGGAATCGATATTCCCAAGGACACAAGATTATCGGTGTAACCCGACATCTTGAGTACATGCTCACTAACGGAGCTGTGCTCTTCCATCATGCAGCTAAAGAACTTTTCTGAAGCGTTGTAGCTCTCTACAGCAGCATGTGTGTCGAAAATCATTTTCAACTCACCCATTGTATCAAATGCATTGCCGTTTTCGAAACGCTTTCGAAGTTCCGGCTCTAGCCCACAATATGCCGCAATGAACTAAGTTGTGGTCCTCCTGAAGAGTCTGATAGACATTCTTCTCCTCGCCGGGGGCATCATCTAAAGGTGGGGGGCCTAACGGCGCTTCTAGCACATATTGCTTTTGTGCAGCAGAGAGGAGAATCCTCAAATTCATGGCCCATTCGGTAAAGTTGCTACCGTTCGTTGCTAGTTTCTCTTTCTCCATGAACACATTGAAATTAAAAGCAGGTGGTGCCATCTACAACAGAATTTGTAAAGTTTAGACTAAGTGTATGATAGATTGAGTTCAAATAATCTATATTACGAATGAACTCCCACTCAAAAACGACATCCCTCGTGCCTTTTTGGTGATTACATGAACCTAATCCACTACACCAAGTCCGATCATCACGTGAGTCGGTATAACTTCAAAGGCGAGCATCAAATGGGCATCATATCAACTATATGACTCATGCTTAACCTTTCGGTCCGTGTTCCGAGGCCATGTCTGTACATGCTAGGCTCGCCAAGTTAGAACCTTAGTATTCGCGTGTGTAACTGTTTTACACCCGAAATATGGTCGTGGATCCAAGAACACCCGATCATCACGTGATGTCTTGGAGAGACGAAAACATAATCGGTGCATACTAAAGGAAGAACACATTCTTATCTTGATATTTAAATGAGGGATCATCTTATTATGCTAACAAAGCGCTAAACAAGCAATATAAGATGCAATCAAACATCATATGTTTATTAGTGAAATTATATGGTTCCCGCAGATGATCTCTATCATGTGCATCGTGGTATGATCACTATCATACCTATATGTGTAAATCCAAGGTCTATGGATTTTACACGCTATGTGTGTTGTAAGAGTATCATCTCATACTTCTACTTACAACACTACTATATCATAACACTAGCCCAGCAACAATCTAAACTAGACGCCTCTAATTTATCCATTGCAAGTTTTACGTGGCTTAGGGCTTTCGAGATAGAACCGTTCTTACCTACGAACATGAACCACAACAAGGATAATCAAATTGTTGACAACTCGCTTGCAAAATAGATATTGACTATAGTAGGAGAGACAGACACCCGCTAGCCACTTATGCAAACTAGTTGCATGTCAAGCGTGGAACAGGTCTCATGTGCGAGGACATGTAAAGTTTGTCCGGGCCGCTTCATCCCACTATGCCACCAATATCCAAAATTACAAAAAAGGAGCAACAACATGATCATCATCGCCCACATACTCATATGTGTACTACCCGTGTAAAGTATCTACGCATAGATCCGGCTCTGATACCACTGTAGGGTTCGCAGCATAGAAAACAAAAAATTTCCTACGATGTGAACTATATACCAAGATCTATCTACTAGATACAAACAACGGGCGGATGTATATCCGTAGAGAACATACCCTTGAAGACCGACAAAGCTTAACGAGTTCAACTCGTGGTTGATGTAGACGATCTCTTGCCGATCTCAAGATCGAGAGGAAGTCCTAGCGCCGCAAATCAGCAGCGCATCCGTGCTCGCACACACGTTCGAGGCACCGAGCAACCTCCGCCTCCTCGCTCCAGCGATGCAGCGGAAGCACAACTCTTTCTTGCCGAATAGCCACCGGGAACATGTATCTCACTAGTCCGAGACCATGGGGGATAAATTCTAGAGGGGGAGAGAGATCCTTCACGAGGAGGTGTGAGAGACAAGTGAGGAGGGGGGCTTCTTTTATAGGAGGAGGGGGAGCACCCAAGGGGGTGGCCGCCGGCCATGGGGGCTGACCCCTCCCCTCCTTCATTCATGTGGGTGGACACTCCACTCACAAAATGCCCTTTAAATTCCCTCCACTCAAAAGTCCACTCAAATTCCCATTAAATTTCCACCAAATTTAATGCAAACTCTCATTAAATAAAACTCTTTTTATTTTATTCAGAATTTTGTCAATTACTTTAATGACAAACATTCACAAATAACCCCTTGCTAGAATTCTATTTCACATGCATAACCACTTTATGCAATTTCACCCGAAAACCTGTTTCGGTATCTAGTAAAATAAATTCCTGCGCTTGTTCATTCTTTCGGCATGAAACATTTGCTCCAATTGGATGTCGGTGTCTCTTAAGTGTGTCACCCTACGGTTCGTGAATAATGCGGACATGATCGAGACCCCTCTCAGATCAATAATCAGAAGCGGGATCTGGAGACCCATACTGACTCCCACACATTCAACGATGACTTTCTTGTGATCGTCGGAACCTTTTACGCTAGTATCTTATTCCCTTTGTTTCACGATATATTACATGTCCGAGATTCGATCATCGGTATCTCCATACCTAGTTTGATCTCGTTACCGACATGCACTCTTTTCTCGTTCCTGTGATATAACATTCTAGTGATCAAATCACTTGCTTGCAAGCTAATCAATGTGATATCACCGAGAGGGCCCAGAGTATATCTATCCGTCATCGGGATGAACAAATTCCACTCTCGATCCATGAGCCTCAACATAATACTTTATTAGTTCTGAATCCATCTTTATAATCACCCTGTTACGGTGTGACGTTTGATGTTATCAAGAAACTCTTCCGGTGTTAGTGATTGACATGATCTCATGGTCTAAGGATTAGGATCACTTCGTAAGTTGTTATAGCAATATAAACTCAATGACTTTGATCGTAATGCTATACTTCGGATGAATGTTCATCACACCATTACACTAATGTTGTGATCCCGTTATTAACAACATCCAATGTCCATGATCAGGAAACCTTGATCATCTTGTTAATCAACGAGCTAGTTTATGAGAGAGGCATAACTAGGAACTTTCTGTTTGTTTATTAAACACACATGTATT
This sequence comes from Avena sativa, assembly GCA_916181665.1. Taxonomy (NCBI): domain Eukaryota; kingdom Viridiplantae; phylum Streptophyta; class Magnoliopsida; order Poales; family Poaceae; genus Avena; species Avena sativa. Next base: position 431,258,256 of record OV702284.1, read on the forward strand.
AACGTTTCCGTATTAATACAATTATAGCATGCAAAATAAACATCTATCATATACTTGGAATACACATAATAAACACTTTATTATTGCCTCTCAGGGCATATTCCCTTCACTCGGCGCTCGCCGGTCGCTCAACCTCGCCGCTCGCCACGCTTGGGGACTCGTCACTCTCCGCGCTCGGGGCTCAACGCTCGCCGGTCGCTCGACCTCGCCCCTCGCCGTGCTCGGGGACTCGGCGCCCGTCGGTAACTCGACCTCGCCACTCGGCACGCTATAGACAGCGTCGCTCGCCGGTCGCTCGGCAGCAACTACTACTATTTTCAGAATATGCATCTCTAAAGAGCCTCAAGTCGCCTCTACAAGCCAACTTGAGCCTCGGGGACTACTCCTAGGCATGCTGCGTGTACGCGTGGTTCCGCGACCGCGGCTCGCCCTCGTCGACTTGCCACCGCAAACTCTCCACTCGCGTACTCTCCGCGCTCGGGGACTCGCCACCGCGGACTCGCCCTTGCGTACTCGACACGCTCGGGGACTCGCAACAGCGGACTCGCCCTCGCGTACTCAACACGCTCGGGGACTCGCCACCGCGGACTTGCCCTCGCGTACTCAACACGCTCGGGGACTCGACGCGCTCCAGACAGCGGCACTCGCCGGTCGCTCGACCTCGCCACTCGCCGCGCTCAGGGAATCGGTGCGCTCCAGACAGCGGCACTCGCCGGTCGCTTGCCCTCGCGTACTCAACACGCTCGGGGACTCGACCCGCTCCAGACAGCAGCACTCGCCGGTCGCTCGACCTCGCCACTCGCCACCGCGGACTCGCCCTTGCGTACTCGACACGCTCGGGGACTCGCCACCGCGGACTCGCCCTCGCGTACTCAACGCGCTCGGGGACTCGCCACCGCGGACTTGCCATCGCGTACTCAACACGCTCGGGGACTCGACGCGCTCCAGACAGCGGCACTCCCCGGTCGCTCGACCTCGCCACTCCGTGCTCAGGGAATCGGTGCGCTCCAGACAGCGGCACTCGCCGGTCGCTTGCCCTCGCGTACTCAACACGCTCGGGGACTCGACGCGCTCCAGATAGCAGCACTCGCCGGTCGCTCGACCTCGCCACTCGCCACCACGGACTTGCCCTCGCGTACTCAACACGCTCGGGGACTCACCACTGCGGACTCGCCCTCGCGTACTCTCCACGCTCGGGCACTCGCCGGTCGCTCGACCTCGCCACTCGCCGCACTCGGGGAATCGGCAAGCTTCATGTTCGGGGACTCGCCGGCACTGGCGGCTTCTCCGAAACCCCATGTCTTTTGCCAATTGGCCATCACCGACTGGCTCACGCCTACCGCCTCCCGCTTCACGGTTCTTTTCTCCGTTCACGAGCTCGTCGCCGATTCGCCACGACCCATCGTCAAGACTTTCCGCGCCCTGCCTCAAGCCCGCGTCGAATCGACAACGCGCTCGGGGACTACTGATGGGGGAATACCAATCGGGGTATACCCACGAAGCGGATTCGCCAGCTGGATCGAGCCAACTGAAGCCAAGCCCAGAGCGGGTCGACTCGCCAAGTACGGCGAATGGTGCATGCTAGACCCAAGCGACTGGCGCCGACTGGAGGCCCAAGATGGCGAATTGGATACAAATCCCACCAAATACTTGTAAACCCTAACTGGCTGCATATATAAAGCCACCAGGGGCACCCCCTGTAGGGGTTCGTAGCATGGAAAACAAAAATTTTCTATCGCATACAAACAAACAAGCCAAGATCTATCTACTAGATTGTAGCAATGAGTCGATGGAATAACTTACCCTCGAAGATTCCAAAGCGGTTAACGAGAGCAGATTCTCGTGGGTGATGTAGTCGTACACTTCCGATCTCAAGATCGCGTAGACGATCCTTCCGGCGCTGCGTTCCGGCAGCGCTCCCGCAGTCGGTCACACGTTCGGTACTCGACGAAGACCTTCCTCTCCCTTGTTCCAGCAGCCAGCGGAGGTTGTAGCACTCTCCTCGCGATTCCGGCAGCACAACGGCGTGGTACCGGAAGTAGAGGGGAGATCTCGCAGGGCTTCGCCTTAAGCCGGAGCGAGTATGGTGGAGTATGAGAGAGCTATTAGTGGTCTAGGGTTTAGACACACCAATTAGAAGGCTCTAAACCGAAGGCTAGGGCAATTAGAAGCTCTAAACCAAAACGGCTCTAAACCGGAGGCTTTGGCTAGGGTTTAGATTAGAGGATAGTAACTTGTGTGTCCAGAGGAGGAGGCCCTGCCTCTCCTTTTATAGGTGGGAGGGGCGGACAAGGGGAGGGAGTCCCTCCCCAAGTCGGCCTTGGGTGGCGCGCCGGCTTGGAGAGGAGGGACTCCTCCCCAAGTCGGTTTCAACCTCCTCTTGCTTGTTTCCCACAGTTTCCTGTTTTAGCCGTTTGACTTTCAAACTGGCCATTTGACTTTTCAGTTTTAGGATTCAATTTAATCCTTTATTTGGAACAGCGAGAACACTTAGTACATGATGCAATCATTCCAATATGTAATGACACATTCATGTACCCCTTCCCCCCCCGGAGTGCCGGACATTCCGGAACCTTCTAGAACATTCCCGATGAAAACACCGGAAACATTTCCGAACTCCGAAACGGGACTTTCCTTATATGAATCTTATTCTCCGGACCATTCCGGATCACCTCGTGATATCCCGGATCCCATCCGAGACTCCGAACAACATTCGGTCTCTTTCTCATAATACCATAACTACTCAAACAACGTCGAATCCTTAAGTGTGTCTCCCTACGGTTCGTGAATTATGCGGACATGATCGAGACACTTCTCCGAACAATAACCAATAGAGGAATCGGGAAATTCATATGGCTCCCACATATTTCTACGATTACTTTGCGATCGAATGAACCACTTACATACGATACCAATTTCCCTTTGTCTCACGATAGTTTACTAATCCGAGGTTATGATCGTCGGTATCTCTGCATACCTAGTTCAACCTCGTTACTGATAAGTACTCTTTTCTCGTTCCCGTGGTATGTGATCCCTTGTGAGCCAGTCACATTCTTGCAAGCTAATTGGATGACATTCCACCGAGAGGGCCCAGAGTATATCTATCCGTCATATGGATGGACAAATCCCACTCTTGATCCATGTGTTTCAACCAATACTTTCTGAACACTCAATGCCACCTTTATAGCCACCCTATTACGGTGTGGTGTTTGATGATATCAAAGCATCCATCCGGAAAAGGTGATATGCATGATCTCATGGTCGAAGGAATTAGGTTACTATGTATCAGAAAGCATATAGCAATTGAACTATTGAAATGACTTGATCTTTATGCTACGCTTATCTATAGGAGTATGTCCATCACATCATTCTCCTAATGATATGATCCTGTTGTTAATAACATCTCTATGTTCATGATCAGGAAACCATGATCATATATTAACCAACAAGCTAGTTTAACAAGAGGCTTTACTAGGGACTCTTATTTTAGTTTACAAATCACACAAGTATTAATGTTTCCGGTTAATACATTTATAGCATGGTATGTAAACATTTATCATAAGTGTGAAGATATGTCACATCCCAAGATTTTCCAAATCTTGTAATGTGAAAATAAATTAATAAAATAAAACTTTGTTTGATTTTCAGAGCCAGAAGAAACTTTTGAATTCAATTGGAACTTCAAACCCATTTGAATTAAATAAAATCCTAAAGGGATTCTTAAAGATAAACATTTAATAAAGGAAATTAAAAATGTTTTGGAATTACTATTATTGGATCCTTTAATAAAAGAGTGGTTTTCAAAAGAAAAGGTGGATTTATAAATAAAGATTATTTTGTAAAGCCAAATTAAACCTTGACCAAACTTTGGGAATTAAAACTTTTAGTTTGAATAAAAACAACAAAGGTTTATTTAAAATAAAATAATAAGGAATTAATATCCAAACTTTATTTAAATAAAAGGTTTTACCAATTTAATTGAAACATCAAAACTTGTTAAATTGTTTAAAATAAGTTTTCCAAATAGATGATATTCACAAATAAAATCTACTAAAATGTTTTGGCTTTATTTTGGATTCAAAATAAATATCTCAATAAAATAAAACCTATTTGAAATAATAATGAAAGTCTATTATATTTAATTAATAATGGACTCTAAAATAAAATGTTATTTTTGTTTTAAAACAAGTTTTCAAGTATCTTATATTTAATTTTGAAAACATTTGGAATTTTAAATAAAGATTTTATTAATAAACAACAAAAACTCCATTTTATTAATAAACCATGGCCTACTTATTTAATTAAGGATGGAACCTAAAAAAAAATTAAAGTATTAATTATTTTATTTAGGATTTTGGTTCAGGTTACTAAACAGAACGAAATTCTTAGTTACAATGTTTGGTGAAAATTTGAATTGTTATGAATGCTTGAGAATTGTTTGAAATAACAAATCAGGAAATAGAAATAGAAAAAGAAAAAGAATTAGACAGAAAAAAATAGAACAGCCCACCAATCTGGCCCAACTAACCCAGACCAGCCCAGTCTTCTCCCACTCCCCCCCCCCGAAGAAACCATTTCTCACTCAGAAACAGACCCGCACAGAGAGTGACAACCAGGACCCACTCCTCTTCCCCTCACTCGCTGACGAAACGACCCCACCTCTCTCACCCACGCCCCGAACCGTTTTCTGCACCGCGAAAGGAACCCGCTAAGAGACTGGCAAGTGGACCCCGTTCCCTCTCCCTTTCCCACTGACCAGAGGACCCCACCGCCACCTCCTTCTTCTTCCCCGCGTGACCCCTTCTCCCCTCACCGCGCGGCAGTTTCTGCCCGTTGAGAGCTCCATCAATCCGCGTTAATCCATGCATTAAACCTCGCCGAGACAACGCCCATTTAATCGCGTCGCTCTCTCCTCCGTTTTCCCCCAGACCACTCCTCCACTCTGCCCCTAGGCTGCCTCCAATTCTCTCTGTACCGCCGCCACTCCGACGATGTTCCGGTGATGATTCCGACGAAACCCCACCGCCCCTTGCATCCCTAAGCACCCCAGCAGCTTCTCCACCTCCAGGCGCACCTGCTAGTGCATCCAGTTCACTCGCGCGAGCCTCACAACGTCGGCAAGGACAAGCTCTACTCGCCACCACCGTCGGCCTCGACTCCGGCAAACTTCCCCGGTGAGCACAGACTTCCCCTCGCCCCCTTTTTGATGCTCCCTTACTCGCGACCCTCGTGCGCACCTAACCGCGCCTCTCCTTTGCCTTAGCACGGTCCTGAGCGATGCCAACGACGACAACCCGAGAGCACCGCCACCGCAGCAACTCCGGCGAGAGATTGCCAACCCGTCCGAGCGCCCCCTGCCTCCCCATCAGCACGTTGAGCTTCCCCAAGCGTCTGCGAACTCGGTGAGCCTCCCCTTTTCCTCTCCCGCTTCCTGTATCGTCGGCACCGTCATCGACCGATCGCTCCTCCGCCAGCAGCCGCCGCAGCGCCGCTCGTCTGTGGTCGAGCACCCCACAACCGTTCGATCTGGATCGTACGCATTAGATAGAATCACTTAAACGCGAATGGGTACGCTCTCTGCACCGCTCGATCTAACTAGTTCCAACGCCCCACAGCCACGATCCCAGTGAACCGGTACCGACCAATGAAACGGCGACGCGTGTCCAGTGTTGAGTTAAAACAGATTTTTGAATCAGATTTATTTGCAAACTTCAAACCTTTGTAACTTTCAAACCACACGTCCAAAAATTACAAATTTTATGTCGTTGGATTCAGGAGAACAAACCCTAGCCAACCATGCCCTTAGTTTAGCAAATAGTAGCTGTTATCTTGTTTGAATTTGCAGAAACTTTTGTGTGCTTGTTTAGATTGGAAAAATTGTTTAAAATGGAATTTAGGGTTAAAACTTTTGCAAAATGGTTTGTTGTGACCTTACTGACCCTAGGAACCAACCCATGATTTGCAAAATGGATTTGGAAAAGTTTAGAATGGATTTATTGGTTTAGTCCATTTCTAGCTAAATAAAACTATTAATTTATTTATGAAAATGATTTTGAGTAAAAACTTTGGAGAAAATAGTTTGGACCAAACCTACTGACCCAAAAACACCAAGTTTTGCAATAGCAACTCATTTGGTGAAAAACTTAAAAGTTTGGTTTTGATAAAACATTTTTCACCACATGAAATGATGAATGGATTTAAAAATAGTTTTTGGACAAAACCTTCTTGCTAATGACTTTGCCACTTTGGTAAATGACCAATTTGGATCTTACAAAGTTTAGAAACCCCATAGAGACCCCTTTGCAAAATAAAACTATCTTGTGCATGCTCCCATGCATGAATTGGTTTCCATTGTCTTGTGTGTGTGAATTTGTTTGAGTGATTATTGGTTTGGAATGTAAATTGAATTGGTGTTTGCTTGATTGACTTGTAGTGAAGTGTGAGACTAGCAAGATCAAGGAGTGAAATACCATTCCCTACCAAAAAGGCAAGTGATGCTTCATACTTTCTATCCTATTACTTTCTCTATGCATTAGTGATTTTGCTAAGTAAACTTGCATGGATTTTGCTAAGTATAGACCTTGCTATAGTAAAACCTAGTAGATGAATCCTTAGTAAGATTTTCCTAAGTTAAGATTCTTACTACTATCAAGCTTAGCCTAGCTAATAGAAAACATGGGTGGAAAATATATTCACACTATGGAAAAATCTCTAAGTCTGAAGACTTATGTTTTTGTTTAATAAAACAACTAAGTTAATGAATCCCCTGGGTGGAATGGGCTTGCTTGGTGGAGATTGGTTGAGTGGTTCACAAGGCCCATGTTTATGGTTGACCTTGTGTATCTCACTTGTGGTATGCCACCCAGGAACAAAGGGATTTGAGATGTCAAATGTTGAGAAGCTTCAAGTGCAACCACTTGGCAATATGGGCTCTGCCATGATCATATAGGTTGCAAGAACTTAGCCATATGGACAGTGGGTGGTAGTGTTTGATAGGTTGGAACGCGTCCATTTGGTCTAAGGGAAGGCTTCTGAAAGATCTTGTCTTGGGAAACCAAGTCTTGTGGGGAAAGTGCACCACCTCTGCAGAGTGTAAAATCTAAGTACTTAGCCATGTCCCTGGTAAAGGACAAATTGAGCATCAAGACATGGAAGCAATCAAGAATCTCATCATTCCAATTTCTAAATTAAAATATTGTGGTTTGAACAAGGGTTGTTTGAATTCTTCAATCATTGATGGAGAGATGGCTTGGTACAAGGATCTTGAAATCTTTGATTGAGAAAAATGGTTTTGCCAAGCACTTCAGTCTTTGATTGGTGGATGCCTTGGAAAGGATCTTCAGTCTTTGATTGGTAGATGCCTTGGAAAGTAATTTGTCAAAACAAAAACTTAGTATTTTCAAAATGATAAGAAAAATCTATTTTGAGCAATGCAAGCCTCAACTCCACTTAGCCAAATGCATATAGATGATAGATTCCACTATACTACCATAGTATCACTTGCCAATACAATTCAAATGTATTGACCCTTTGTGGCTGTAACTTGTATGTTGCAGGTTTGATTGATTTTAGTGAAGATTGTTTGAATAGGATTACAAAGTCTACAACCAACATTTGCCTGTGGCACTTTGAAGATGAAGGACCACATGCTTATTGTTATTCCGCTGCAATGTAATGTAATAGCCAAATGAGCTATGATTGATGTAATAAAATTATGTTATTCCTGGTTATAAAGTTATAATATGACCTTTGTTTCTTGATATTACATCTAAACTGTGGATGCTAGCTATTGATCTAGGGACTAGCATTGTAAAACACAGGAGGAATCTACCTTATTAGGTTGGGACCCCTACAAGATATGATAATAACCACTTTATTATTGCCTCTTGGGCATATCTCCAACAGTCTCCCACTTGCACTAGAGTCAATAATCTAGTTTCAAACCTTTGTGTATTCAACACCTATGGTTTTCTGGTGTTGTATGTACACGATTGCTAGTGGTCAACTGATCTCCGGATCTGACACTTCCAGGTCCGTGTGTAATTGCATGACTTTGCGTCTCTACGCATCACTCATTCTCTAATGAGATGGCTTTGTATAAATTTGGTCTTTCGGTGTGACCTTTAGCTCTTTGGGGTTAAAACATGTTGATAATATTGTCGCACAATATATCTTCATAGTATTATCCCACTGTGAACTACACCTAGTTTGATAACAAACTACTTGACACAAATGCCCTCTTTTGCTGCTAAAATAGCAGTCATATACTTAGCCTTTTGTTGTAGTATCTGTCACAATGTCTTAACTTTGGAACTCATCCAAATCCATTATGGAACTCACTTTCCATTATATTGTGCCACCCTTAGTTTAGATTGAGATAAACTTAATTTGTACTTTGTGACAAAACTAGTATCAATGTAGTACTTTTACAATGAACTAACCATCTATTTGTCACTTCTACAAATAATATACTCTTAGTTCTTCCAAAAGATCATAAGAATATCCTTACTATTGTCCAATCATCATCTTACGAATCATTCTGGTATATGCTCACAACATTTAGAGCATAGGACATATCTGGATTTGTACATATCACAGTATGATTGATATAAATACTCTTTGTGATTTCATACATCAAGTATCAATCTATACTTGATTATTTGTTTCACTTTACCAAATGTCAATACACTTGAATATATCATTAATATTGAACTCATTCAATCCTTTCTGTACGACAAGAACCTTTCTTGTAGTTTCTATATTGAACTCATTCAATATCTCGTCTATGTACTTCTGGCACAACCATATTAGCGTCTATTGATGCCAAATATTTGGGTTTTGCCTAAGTCTTTCATCGGGATGAAATTCTTAATATGTGTTAATAAAAGATACATTATTTCCAATCAACAATATGTCTTCCACATAATGTATTAGAAACATGTCTTAGCGCTCCCACTTAATTTCTTGCAAATGCAAGCATCTTCATCGTCTCTAATGAACTTTTAAACTCCTTTAACAGTTTCATCACAGTGAAGATTCCAACTCCTCGATGCTCACTTTAACCATTGAAGTTTGCATATGCTTTTAGCATCCTTTGAATTAACAAAACCCTATGGAACGTGTTATGCACATGTCCTAGGTAACGATTCTATTAGAAGAACTTGTTTTGTTTATTCAACTACCATATAACAAATTATATGTAGTGGTTGCTACATTAATCCGTCTAGACTAAATATCACTATGAAAGATCAAATCTTGTCATAGTCAACCTTTGAACATTGTTGTGAACTCTTTCCCAACATGTCGACTATTTCATAGATGTAAAACATCCATGTCTATTTCTTTATAGATCCAGACACAACTGTAAGGTCTTACACCTTTCTCGAGGGTCCTTCAAGTTCAAAACTTGATTTCTCGTGTATGGAACTATCATGGATTTTATGGCTTCAAGCCATTTGACGGAGTCAGGGCTCATCATCGCTTCTTTGCACGTAGTCGGATCATTATTGTCAAATAATGATTTAACTCTCAAATCTTGGTATTTGATTGTTCATCCGACCTACTTGTTTCAATAGGAACTTAGATCTCCGTGACCACAACCTTTGAAGTACGCGAGCCATGAGCATTGTTTGCTAACTCCGGAACACTTTTCGGCGCTGCACAACTTTGCACATATAGCTAAGGTTCTTTTAACCTTATCAAAGTTCTATTGTCCTCCCACTTAACTTTTCACGAAAAATTCCTTCTCAAAGAAACTTGACGTTCTAAGCAACAAACACTTTTGTCTCCGGTTTTTATGGAGGAATACTTAACAGTTATACAAAGACAGGTTCATCCGACTTTGGTTGCACACATCTTTCTTATGCATAGCATACCAATGTTTTAAGAAAGGACTACTTGGGTTTTATCCCAAACCATAACCTTATATAGTGTCATTTCAACGGATTATGATGAAGCTCTTTTCAGTGGAAAAAACGGTAATATCTAAAGTTTTTTTAATCTTTAAAATATAATGGCAGTTTTATGAATTATACCTTTGATCTTACCATGTCGAACAAGGTTTAATTACATACCTCAAACGCTCCATACCCTTATGGTGTTTCGGAAATGCAAATCCACGGAACGATTCCTTAAATCTTAGGTATTATGCTAAACTCTGTAACTCAAATATCTTCCTTTATGATCTTTATCATAAACTGTTTATATTCTTGTTACAATGATTTTGCACTTCATCTTGAAAGTCTTTGAACTTTTCAAATGTTTCATACTTCATCCTTATTAAGTAAATATTCATATATTCACTCAAAATTTCGGAGAAAGCATATGAAGTTGAAATCCATCGCTCTTGACTACACATAATGGACTTCGTACAACAATATGTACAAGTTCCAATAAGCTAGTCATTCGTTCCCTTTTGGCCTATGAACGAAGTTTTAATTATTTCTAGGAAAGTTTCACAAGTGTCATGTGATCAAAATCAAAAGACTCCAAAATTCCATCCACATGGAGTTTCTTCATGTTTTCTTTCCAATATAATTTAAACGGCGATGTCACTTCCTAAGTGATCTTTCAATCAATTTGCCTTTCGACATCTTTAGCACTAGTTTTATGGATGTGATGTCTCCAACGAGATTTGCGAATCCATCTTTTATGGATTATGGCAATTATTTGAACAACCCTTTTGTTCTCATAATACCTGATAAAACAAATCTTTGAAGGCAAGCTTTGATGTTTAACGAGCAACACAATAACCCTTTATTTGTTCTCGATGAACATCATCACATATTCTTTTGCTAGTTACTTAGGCCATTGTAGTTCATGAATTGTGTTGTTTCGTATGACGATTCACACCAACAAATTCAGTATCAAATACTTGAGAACCACATTGTTTAATAAGCGAAGAATATAGCCATAACATGTATATCATCTATATACTTAAACTGAACAATTCTAGTCTTTTCTTTTCTGCCATATATTTATGAGATTCTCTTTCAGTATTTCCTTTTCTGTTTGAAAGAATCTATCAACATCAATAGTGGAGTCATACATATGACACATAGTCCAAAACATGTATAGTTAAATACCAATGTCTTTGGACTTGCACTTTGAAGTAGATCACCATCATCAAATGTTTGGTGTTCTTTCAAATTCCTTTATTTAGTAATCTCTTGGTGTAGTAAACATTTTACCTACATCAAATATTCATCCTTATCATGGAATCGTCCATGATCAAACTACCTTTAGCTTATAACGATGAATTACGAGTATAATGTTGCTATCCAAAACCTTTTGGAGGATTAGGACAACAAGTGTCTACAACCCTTTGCAAATTCTCATCAAAATATGAGAACATGAACTTTGCCATATTATACTCTATCATGTTGTAACCAAAACTTCATTTCAGATATCACAATATCTTCCACACATCATGGTTTCTGAAACAACTCTTTCAGATCCTAGATAACCTTGATATTAAGAGAATCCTTTGAATATCAAGAATCATGGAGACAAACATGATACTTATATACTAACACTTGGAATTGTTACTCTTGATTTAATACTAATTATTAAACTTCATGGAGTAACCGGAACTTACTGAAAGTTTGCAATAGGACTTTTAAACTTTAGATTAACACTTCAAAACAATACGATACCAGTTCGTAAAGTAACTAACCAGAATTCTATAGTTCTATCATCTCAATTATAACTAAGCGCAAGGTGGTAAACGGATGCCAATGACTACAACAACTATGCAAATTCACTTTGATTTAGTTTATGATAAATTGGGTTCTAATTAATAATTAAATTAATCTAGGTGAACTCCCACTCAAAACAATATCCCTCACATTGTTTTAGTGATCACACGAACCAAATCCACCACATCAAAACCGATCATCACGAGAGTTGATGTAGCTTCAATAGCGAACAATCAACATGTTCATCATATCTACTATATGACTCATGCTCTACCTTTCGGTAATCCGTGTTCCGAGACCATGTCTGTACATGCTAGGCTTGTCAAGATCAAACCTTAGTTTCTGCATGAGCAAATCTGGCTTGCTCACGTTGTATACACTTGCAGAATCTAACACACCCGATCATCACGTGGTGCTTCGAAAAAACAAGCTTTAGCAACGGTGCTAACTAAGGGTGAACACTTTATGACTTGAAATTCATGTGCATGAGGGATCATCTTATAATGCTACCGTCGTCTACTAAGCAATACAAGATGCATAAAGGATTAACATCACATGCAATTCATAATATGTGATATGATATGGCCTTTCTTCTTTGTGCTTCCGATCTCCATCTTCAAGCACGAACATGATTTCCATCATCACCAGCATTGCATCAAGGTCAATGACGCTTCTCCATGGTTGTCGTCCACCGGCTTCAACTATTACAACTACTTTGAATAGACATGCGGGTCTTAACATAAATTAAAGACAACCATATGGCTCCTACCGGTTGCCAACTTACAATAAGGAACATTGCATACATCATATATAATCACAATCATGGCCATATCACATCACTGCACACCCCTGCAAAACAAAGTTAGACGCCTCTACTTTCTTTGCATGTTTTACGTGGTTTGGGGCTGTTAATAAGTGTCGTTCTAACTTACGAACATGAACCACAACATTGATACTAGTATTGTTAATCACCCGTTGTAAATTGGATCTTAACTATGCTAGGAGAAACAGGCACCCGCAAAGCCACTTATGCAATACAAGTTGCATGTCGAGCGTGGAGCAAGTCTCATGAACGATGTCATGTAAGGTTAGCCCGGGCCGCTTCATCCCAACATACCGCAAGATTCAAAGTACACAAGAAGCAATCGACAATAAAAGCATCAACGCCCACAATGACCATTGTGTTCTACTCGTGCAACAGATCTACATATAGACACGGCTCTGATACCACTGTAGGGGTTCGTAGCATGGAAAACAAAAAATTTCTATCGCATACAAACAAACAAGCCAAGATCTATCTACTAGATTGTAGCAACGAGTCGATGGAATAACTTACCCTCGAAGATTCCAAAGCGGTTAACGAGAGCAGATTCTTGTGGGTGATGTAGTCGTACACTTCCGATCTCAAGATCGCGTAGACGATCCTTCCGGCGCTGCGTTCCGGCAGCGCTCCCGCAGTCGGTCACACGTTCGGTACTCGACGAAGACCTTCCTCTCCCTTGTTCCAGCAGGCAGCGGAGGTTGTAGCACTCTCCTCGCGATTCTGGCAGCACAACGGCGTGGTACCGGAAGTAGAGGGGAGATCTCGCAGGGCTTGGCCTTAAGCCGGAGCGAGTATGGTGGAGTATGAGAGAGCTATTAGTGGTCTAGGGTTTAGACACACCAATTAGAAGGCTCTAAACCGAAGGCTAGGGCAATTAGAAGCTCTAAACCAAAACGGCTCTAAACCGGAGGCTTTGGCTAGGGTTTAGATTAGAGGATAGTAACTTGTGTGTCCAGAGGAGGAGGCCCTGCCTCTCCTTTTATAGGTGGGAGGGGCGTCCAAGGGGAGGGAGTCCCTCCCCAAGTCGGCCTTGGGTGGCGCGCCGGCTTGGAGAGGAGGGACTCCTCCCCAAGTCGGTTTCAACCTCCTCTTGCTTGTTTCCCACAGTTTCCTGTTTTAGCCGTTTGACTTTCAGACTGGCCATTTGACTTTTCAGTTTTAGGATTCAATTTAATCCTTTATTTGGAACAGAGAGAACACTTAGTACATGATGCAATCATTCCAATATGTAATGACACATTCATGTACCCCTTCCCCCCCGGAGTGCCGGACATTCCGGAACCTTCTAGAACATTCCCGATGAAAACACCGGAAACATTTCCGAACTCCGAAACGGGACTTTCCTTATATGAATCTTATTCTCCGGACCATTCCGGATCACCTCGTGATATCCCGGATCCCATCCGAGACTCCGAACAACATTCGGTCTCTTTCTCATAATACCATAACTACTCAAACAACGTCGAATCCTTAAGTGTCCCTACGGTTCGTGAATTATGCGGACATGATCGAGACACTTCTCCGAACAATAACCAATAGAGGAATCTGGAAATTCATATGGCTCCCACATATTTCTATGATTACTTTGTGATCGAATGAACCACTTATATACGATACCAATTTCCCTTTGTCTCACGATAGTTTACTAATCCGAGGTTATGATCGTCGGTATCTCTGCATACCTAGTTCAACCTCGTTACTGATAAGTACTCTTTTCTCGTTCCCGTGGTATGTGATCCCTTGTGAGCCAGTCACATGCTTGCAAGCTAATTGGATGACATTCCACCGAGAGGGCCCAGAGTATATCTATCCGTCATATGGATGGACAAATCCCACTCTTGATCCTTGTGTTTCAACCAATACTTTCTGAACACTCAATGCCACCTTTATAGCCACCCTGTTACGGTGTGGTGTTTGATGATATCAAAGCATCCATCCGGAAAAGGTGATATGCATGATCTCATGGTCGAAGGAATTAGGTTACTATGTATCAGAAAGCATATAGCAATTGAACTATTGAAATGACTTGATCTTTATGCTACGCTTATCTATAGGAGTATGTCCATCACATCATTCTCCTAATGATATGATCCTGTTGTTAATAACATCTCTATGTTCATGATCAGGAAACCATGATCATATATTAACCAACAAGCTAGTTTAACAAGAGGCTTTACTAGGGACTCTTATTTTAGTTTACAAATCACACAAGTATTAATGTTTCCGGTTAATACAATTATAGCATGGTATGTAAACATTTATCATAAGTGTGAAGATATGATAATAACCACTTTATTATTGCCTCTTGGGCATATCTCCAACACCCCCCACGGGGCATCCTCTCCCATATTAGATTAGATCTAGTCTTTCCCCCCGCCTACGTCGGCTCCCATGTAAACCAATCTATGATCATATACTGGATTGACAGCAGGACGTAGCGATCCTCCACCGAGGGGACGTGAACCTGGGTACATCGTGTGCCAATCTTGCTCCCGGATTCTCCTACATCGCCTTGCTCCCTCTACGTAAGCTACCCCCAGTAGTATCTGCCGTGCAATACCACGACACGGATAGTCTGTGAATACCCCGATGTATTCCCAGATGTTTTGCCCGGTATGCCCCCAGATCGGGATATCGAGTTTATCATTGAACTAATCCCCGGAACAGGACCCATAGCCTAGAGACCATATAGTATGAACCCGTCGGAGCTAGCAGAACTAAAGAAGCAACTGGATGCCATGTTGGAAATTGGATTGATTCAACCAAGTGCTTCACCATGGAGATCACCTGTCTTGTTTGTGGACAAGAAAGATGGAGGTAACCGTTTGTGTACGGATTATAGAAAGTTGAATGATGTCACTATCAAGAACAAGTACCCATTGCCCAAGATAGAAGATTTGTTTGATCAGTTGACCGGTGCCAAAGTGTTTTCTAAGATTGATCTTAGAACAGGCTATCATCAACTCAAGATTTGCGCAGAGGATATTCCAAAGACTGCCTTTACCACCAGATATGGATTATACGAGTATACTGTCATGTCTTTTGGATTAACCAATGCCCCCTGCTTATTTCATGAATCTCATGAATAAGATTTTTATGGACTTCCTGGATAAGTTTGTTGTTGTTTTCATCGATGACATTCTGATTTATTCCAAATCGGAAGAACATGAGCTACACCTAAGGACCATTCTTGGAACCCTTAGAGAGCATCAGTTGTATGCCAAGTTTAGCAAATGTGAATTCTGGTTACAGGAGGTAGGATTCCTCGGCCACATTGTATCAGCCGGAGGAATTGCAGTTGACCCTGCAAAGATGAAGGATGTCAAAGATTGGCAAGCCCCAACCACTCAAACCCAAGTTCGTGCATTTCTCGGATTGGCGAGATACTACCGCAAGTTCGTAGAAGGATTCTCGAGTATCGCCAGACCCATGACCCAATTGCTGAAGAAGGACAAGAAGATTGAATGGACAGACAAATGTGAAGCGAGTTTTCAAGAACTCAAGAGAAGATTGATTTCAGCCCCAATCTTAATCATGCCGGATATCACGAAGCCCTTTGACGTGTATTGTGATGCATCCAAGATCGGTCTCGGATGTGTGCTAATGCAAGAAGGCAAAGTTATATCTTACCTATCTCAACAACTGAAACAACATGAGCAGAACTATCCAACCCATGACCTCGAACTCCCAGCCGTAGTTCTAGCCCTGAAGACATGGAGGCATTACCTGATGGGAAATCGTTGCAAGATTTATTCGGATCACAAGAGCCTGAAGTATATATTCACTCAGAAGGAGCTGAATATGAGACATAGAAGATGGATTGAGCTAATCAAGGATTACGATCTGGACTTTCACTATCACCCCAGTAAAGCCAACGTGGTAGCAGATGCCCTCAGCAGATTGCCGTGCTGCTTGAACTCCATGATTTTGAAGGAGCAACCAAGCTTGCACAAGGAGATGGAAGATTTCCGAATGGAATTAGTGAGTGAAGGATTTTTGGCTAGCATAGAACTTCAACCCACTTTGATCAGCCAGATCAAGGAGGCACAGAAAGGAAATGCTAGTATCGACGGAATCAAGCGTCGTATCGGTACAGGCAAAGTACCCGGATTCACCGAAGACGAAGAAGGAGTTCCATGGTACAAAGGACGCCTTTGTGTACCAGCAGATTCTGAGTTAAAAGAAGTGATTCTGAAGGAAGCTCATGATACTCTGTAGTGACCTTGGATCAATAAAGATCCTAAGTCCCTGTGATTTACATGCTAGTCCCTGAATCAATAGCTAGCACTCACAGTCGATGAATATCATGTAAAACACAAAGTCATTATTACACGGAGAATCCAGAGTATGAATTTATTACAAATTTGCTTAACATTAATCTAGCTCAAATAACAGCGGAAACATAAAAATAGCTAGAGTCCATCAACGCCCCAGGCTTGTCGAGTGTAGACTCGCGATCCCTACGCACCTTTCAATCTTCGGATTCTGCACATAAGACGTGCAACCAACAAGTTGGGTCAATACTTTGAATGTATTGGCAAATTACTCCAAGGAAAGAAAAGACTATCTCTACATACAAGGCTAGTTTAGGTTTTAGAGTTCATTTGCTCAAAGCTAGTTTTCTTAAGTATATAGAAGAAGAGAAAAAAATTCCCTACTTTGCAAACTTTTGTTTAAGTAATATACGATCGAATGGCACACGAGGATATTACTCACCAAGTGTACAAACAACCTAACACTAGGATATTACTCACCAAGTTCCCAAAACCCTCCCAATAGCGATATGACTCACGCCTTGGGTTTTTAGAAAACTTTCAGTTTTGAAGGAGAGAGAGGAAGATCCTTCAGAGGCTCCATCCTTCAGATGCTCAATGTTGTTCTATTTCTGTGAAGACGGCTGATCAATCAGATTGCAATACTCTCGAGAGTTTGTGCACTTTACCCACAATCCATGATCAAGTCCTTTTACAGACAAGACCATGGCGAGGCTTTCCCTTAGTAGCCCCTCTACCTTCTGGATCCAACTGTGCCAAGAAACTCCAAATGTTGGTACCCAGGTGAGGTTTCCCACTAAGTACTAGGCCAAGACAGAGCCCATATGTATTGTGGTTGCACTGGAAACTTCTGAATTCTGAAACATGGCAGACTTCTTTGATTCCTGGGCGGCCGTCCTCCACCAAAATCTCACTCGTTGTCCCGACAACCATTCCGCCCAGAAGAAAACTTAGTTTTATTTTGAAGTGGATTTTGAGGAGAAAGGTTTGCCCAAGAGAGCCTTTATACTTAGAAAATTCATTGTCTTTCGAACTCCCCCGGCGGTACTTTTCATATATATAGCATATAAAGCAATACATAGCAAAACAGGGGTAACCTATTAGGAAGGGAAAATCCTAAGTATAGAGCTACTCATGGCATACTACAAAATCATCGCACTTGTAAAATAATACTAAGGAAAAATTCTACTAGAGCATCCTACACATGCATACTGCAGAATTTTGAAGATCACATGCATAGAATCAAAACTGGGACAAAAGATATGAACAAGTGGTGTAACTTGCCTTGATCCGAGCAGCACTCTACACAACAGTACTCCTCAGCGCACTCCGAACAATCTAACGAAACACAAACATAGATCTAATCACAACTTGCACAAAATATGTCACAGAGATAATATGCATGCATGCAACATGGTAATTATGCAAGATTTGTTTCCTAAATTGACCAAGGCAGTCTAATTGGATTGAAATTGTGTTGGGGATGTTATTAGTATTGCTTTCCCATAGGTTTAAGTTAATTTGGGTAATTATTCTAATTCATAGGCTCACTAGAAGATTCCAACCATCTAATTAGCCCCAAATAAGATCTAATGCTCTTAAGCAAGATTCTACAAGTTTGTTCAGTAGGTATTGTAAAAATAAAGTCAACGCAACAAGAATTAACTAAAACTGGGTTTTAATTATTTTTCTATGGATTAAACACCCTAATCTAGAGATTAATTTCTACACAGAAAAACTTACTGCAAACTTGTAATATTATTACAGATCTGTGTTCTACACAATTTTGTGAATCCAACGGTATATTATACTCAAAATTTGGCCAAGTATTTGATTTTCTATGAATTTCGCAAGAATTAACACAATCTGCCAAAATAAAATAAAACCGAACTTAATCTAACCCTAATAGACACGTGTCACGATGTTACTGGGTGCTGCGGACGTGGCTGAGTCAGCGATGATGCGCACGCGCGTGCCGCGCGGCACAACGCCATTGGCCGGTACCGCTTCGGCGGTCCTTCTAATCTACTGTGTGGATTCAAGATCGGACGGCTATGGTCTGCGCGACTTACAGGGCGGTGGTGACATCGGTGTTGATGGAGGCGGGCGGCGGTGACGTCGGTGTTGATGGCGGTGGCAGCAGCGGGCTCCGGCGAGCAATTCCGGCGGCCCTGGCGCTCATGCGAGAGGCAAAACACGTTAGAAGATGCGGCGTTGCACAAGGATTCGAGCCCAGGTGATAAAGGGGAAAGGGGAAGGCAGGGTTGTCGACCCCAAGCTCGACCTGAGCTCGGTAATGGCGATGGCGGCGAGATTGGAAGAAACGAAGCGGCGGCTAGGGTTTGCACGAAAAGATTTTGAACGAGGCAAGGCCGAGGGTTGCGGGGGTTATTTGGGGGCGGAATCTTGGGCGAGGGGCTAGGATCGGCCGCGGATACTACCGGATTCCGTTCGAGAACGTGCTGCAGGCGGACTCCAGCTCGAGGTAGGGGACGAACGGGTGGGTCCCGCGTGTCGGCGACGGAGAGGGAAATGGGCTGGCGCGAGGTGCGTTGGCTAGTTAGCTGTCGCGCGGGCGTGGGTGGGCTGGCGCAGCCGGCCCAGCTAGGTTAGGCCGTTGCTTCTCTTTTTTTTTATTCCCTACGTTTTCCCATTTTCTGTTGTAATAAAACCTTAATAACTTTTGCATAGCAAAACCAAACTTAGTAAAACTTGTTTCCAAATTTTTGTAAAAAATGAGGTGGTCATCATAGAGTCACAGATTATTATTTTTACAAAGATTTTAGAAGGGTCAAGCATGATTACATCATTATTGCTCACATAGGGAAATCTTTATTAGGGTTTTGGTCGGTTTTGATGTTAGGGTTTTGTTGCAACTTCATTTGTAGGATGCAATGATGCAAGGATGATGCATGCTTCTAATAACATCCTATTATAAAATCTAGGATGTTACAAACCTACCCCCCTTAAGAAGAATCTCGTCCCCGAGATTCGGGCTGGCTAGGAAATAGGTGTGGGTGTTCTGTCTTCAAATCCTCTTCACGTTCCCACGTGGATTCTTCCTCGGAATGGTGGTTCCATTGGACTTTGCAGAATATGATAGTCTTGGTACGGGTAGTCCTTTCGGCCGTTTCCAAAATTTTGATTGGCTTCTCGTCATAAGTAAGGTCATTCTCCAATTGAACCTCATCCAGGGGAACAATATCTCTTAGCGGTGTTTCGGCCATTTCTGGGTGGCACTTGTTTAGTTGTGACACGTGAAACACATCATGAACTGTCAGTCCGTCTGGTAACTCCAACTGATAAGCAACTTCACCTCTACGGGCCAGAACCTTATATGGTCCTATGAATCGTGGGATAACTTACCCTTGATTCCAAACCTCTTAACTCCTCGCAGTGGTGAAACTCGGAGATACGCACGGTCCCCTATTTTATAAGCCACATCTCTGCATTTGGAATCAGCATAACTCTTTTGTCGAGATTGGGCTACCTTTAGCCTATCCTGAATCTATCGTACCTTTTCTTCGGCATCCTTTATCAATTCAAGCCCAAAAAGACTACGTTCACCAACTCCACTCCATAACAACGGAGTCCTACACTTCCTGCCATACAGAACCTCAAACAGAGCCATCTTGATACTTGTCTGGTAGCTGATGGCAGGTTATCATCCCAACTGGATCCATAGTCTAGTGCGCAAGCTCTCAACATATCTTCCAAAATCTGGTTCACCCTTTCCGTTTGGCCACCAGTTTGAGGGTGGAAAGCAGTACTGAACTCTAGTCTGGTTCCAAGAGACTCATGTAACTGTCACCAAAACTTTGAAGTGAACTGGGTGCCTCTATCTGATACGATTCCCTTAGGAACACCATGCAGACTTACAATCCTTGACATATATATCTTGGCAAGCTTAGCACTTGTATATGTGGTCTTTACGGGGATGAAGTGAGCCACCTTGGTAAAGTGGTCCACCACTACCCAGATAGAATCAAATCCTGAACGTGTCCGGGGCAACCCCGTGATAAAATCCATGCCTACCTCATCCCACTTCCAGTCGGGTATAGGTAGTGGTTGTAGCAATCCGGCTGGTTTCTGATGCTCGGCCTTAACTCTATTGCATACGTCACATAGGGAAATATACTCGGCAATTTCTCTTTTTAGGTTATTCCACCAAAATCTATCCTTCACATCCATGTACATCTTCGTGTTACCTGGATGAATTGAGTAAGGTGAATCATGAGCTTCTTGTAAAATCAACTTTCTGATATCGGGGTCATTGGGAACGCACAAACTCTTTCCATACCAAAGGGTTCCTTGTTCGTCCAGAAGAAATTCTTTTGTCTTTCCTTCACTTATTTTGACTCTTATTTCTTCCAATTCTTTTCTCCCTTTTGTGCTTCCTTGATTCTCTCTTGGACTAGACACTATTTCCATAGTCGCTACGTGTCCTTTCGGAACTATTTCTAGCCTGAGATCCTTGAATTGCTTGCATAAATCCTCTGGAAGTTCCCCTGCAGTAAGTCCATTCACATAAACCTTACGACTTAAGGCATCGGCCACCATGTTTGCCTTTCCGGGGTGGTACTATAAATCCAAGTCATAATACTTAATTAGTTCAAGCCATCTTCTTTGCCTCATATTCAAATCCTTATGGGTGAAGATGTATTTCAAACTCTTATGATCGGTGAACACATCACAATGCTTGCCCATGAGGTAGTGCCTCCATACCTTGAGTGCATGTACCACAGACGCAAGTTTCAAATCATGTGTGGGGTAATTGTGTCTGTGGTTCTTAAGTTGTCGGGAGGCATAGGATACCACTTTCCCATCTTGCATCAATACACTTCCAAGTCCTTGTCGAGAAGCGTCACAATAGACTTGAAAATCCTTTTGGATATCAGGCAGACACAGAACTGGTGCCGTTACAAGGCATTTCTTCAACTCTTGAAAACTTGCTTCACATGCCTCGGTCCATAGGAATTTCTTTTCCTTCTTCAACAGTTCCGTCATGGGTTTTGCTATTTTGGAAAAGTTTTCAATGAACCTCTGGTAATATCCTGCGAGGCCCAAGAAACTCCTAATGTCTCCCACATTCTTGGGTGACTCCCATTCCTTTACGGAAGCTACCTTACTGGGATCTACGGCAACTCCTTTTGCCGACACAACATGACCAAGGAATCCCACTTCCTTTAACCAGAATTCGCATTTGCTGAATTTGGCATACAACTTGTGTTCCCTTAGTTTCTTCATAATTAGGCGCAGATGTTTTTCATGTTCCTTCTCATCCTTGGAGTATATGAGTATATCATCTATGAATACCACGATAAACTTGTCCAAATATTCCATGAACACCTTGTTCATCATGGTCATGAAGTAGGCCGGGGCATTGGTTAGACCAAACGACATCACGGTGTACTCATACAATCCGTATCTCGTGGTGAAGGCTGTTTTGGGCACATCCTGTTCTCGAAATTTTAGGTGAAAGTAGCCTGATCGCAGATCGATCTTTGAGAACACACTGGCACCCTTTAACTGGT
Organism: Avena sativa; assembly: GCA_916181665.1. Classification (NCBI taxonomy): domain Eukaryota; kingdom Viridiplantae; phylum Streptophyta; class Magnoliopsida; order Poales; family Poaceae; genus Avena; species Avena sativa. The sequence goes on from OV702284.1 coordinate 431,280,583, forward strand.
CAAACAGGTCATTGATGTTGGGCAGAGGGTACTTATTCTTGATCGTCACTTCATTCAACGAGCGGTAGTCCACAACCAGCCTCTTGGTTTTATCCTTCTTTTCCACGAATAGGACAGGTGCTCCCCAAGATGACGCGCTGGTTTGAATGAATCCCTTGTCCAATTGTTCCCTAAGCTGTTTCTTGAGTTCCTTCAACTCGTCCACATCCATCTTGTATGGTCTCTTAGCTATCGGCCCTGTGTCCGGCATCAAATCAATGAGGAACTCGATATCACGGTCGGGAGGCATCCCAGGTAACTCTTTTGGAAATACATCTGGGTATTCTTTCACAATAGGTACATCCTCCAAGCTAACGCACTTAAGAGAGTTCACCGTGATTTCCTTAAGTGCGAAATTTGACTTGATATGATTCCTCTTCCCTTCTGGTGTTGTGAGCGTGACAGTCCTTTTGGCACAATCTATGACTCCTTCATATTCGGTCATCCAATTCATTCCCAAGATTATGTCTAATCCTTGTGACTCCAGAACTACTAGAATTGTGGGAAAGATGTGTGTCCCAATCCTTAGGTCTAATCCCCGGCAACCAGAGTTTGCCACTATTTCTCCTCCAGGAGAACTTACCCTTAGAGGAGAGTTCATAGTCTCCGTAGGTATCTTGCCTCTATCCACAAAAACCCTTGATATGAATGAATGCGATGCACCGGTATCAAAAATAACAACAGCGGAAATAGAATTGAGCTTGAACTTACCAATCACGGAGTCTGGTGCGTCACAAGCATCCTCCATAGAGACATGATTCACCGTGGCTTTGACAAACGGATTTGGATTCTTCCCGTTTCCATTGCCATGGTTGTGTCCATTTCCATTCCCATTGCCATTCTTTTTCTCGGGGCAAGTGGTTGCATAGTGCCCTGTCTTGTTGCACTTAAAGCATGTCACCTCACTAAGATCCTTTCCATTGTTGCCATTCCCATTGCGGTTTTTATGCCCATTGTGTTTGTGGCCGCCATGGTGATGACCGTTATGGTTGTGGCCATTATTGTTATAAGGTGGTGGTGAGGAAGTGCGCTGCTTCTGGTACGGAACAAAGTGCTTGTGAGGGTTATACTTCCTCTTGCGGTTTTCAATGCTCTTTCTTTTGGACTCAACCACAATGGCTCTATCCAGGAGTTCCTGAAAGTTGTCAAATTTCTGAGCCACAAGCTGAATGGATATCTCATCATTGAGTCCTCTTAAGAATTCCTCCTGCCTCTTGGCATCAGTGGAAACATCATCGGGTGCATAACGGGCTAGCTTGTTGAAAAGCTCTCCATACTCGGTGACAGAATGGTGCAGCTGGTGTAGGTCGCGAAACTCGCACCTTTTCAGAGTCATGACACCAGCAGCCACATGATGAGTGCGAAAAGCTAACTCGAACTGATCCCAAGTGATAGCATCAATATCCGGGTGGGTGACTTGGTAGTTATCCCACCATTCTGCAGCAGGTCCTTCAAGCTAGTGCGCGGCATAACGTACCCTGTCGACTTCGACAGCTTGCACAGTGTCTAACTTCTTGTTAATTGTATGGAGCCAGTCATCTGCGATGATTGGTCCAGCGCTGCTAGTGAAGGTATGTGGGTTCAACCTCAAAAACCGAGTCAAGCGATCCTGTTGAGGTGGTGGTGGAGGTGGCGGTGGCGGAGGTGGCGTGTTGTTGTTGTTGTTGTTTTGCATGTTCTGAGTGAGCAGTTGGATCAACTGGTTCTGAGTGGCCAGAAGTTGTGCAATTTCGGGAGGAATTTCGGTGTTCGCACGTCTTGGCGGCATCTATGGGGTTTGAGAGACAAGTTAAGAAATAGACAGAAAGACTAAGTAGTAAACTCCTACCCTTATGAAAACACACATGGCACACGAGGCACACCAGACACAAAAACATAGAAATCATCCAAGTTTAACTAAACTAAATGTCTTGGTATTTATTATAATTGCGAATAACGTTCTACTATAGAATTTAAAGGTGGTCTAGCTACTACACATCTTCCACGCCTTCTTCTTCCTCGTCCTCGAACGAGTAGCCTTCCTGCTCTAGGGTTGTCTTGTATAGCTCCATCTCCTTTGTGGTGGCTTCAAGCTTCTCTTGGAGGTTCTTTATCTCATCCTGCAGCTTCTGGGTAGTGGCTTCTAGCTGCTACTGAAGTCCCTCCTTCTCGCTTTGTAGCTCCTCCACTAGACTTGACTTCTTCGCAGCTTCAAGTTGCTTTGCCAAGTCCTTCTTGGAAGCACGCACATCATTGATTATCTTGCAAAGGCCTTCGGTTTGCACTTAAGTTCCATCGATCTACTGCTTGAGTTCCCTAATCCTCTTGTTTTTATTTATCACCCTCTTCTCTTGGTTAGCGAACTTCTTATCTTGGTCCTAGAACTTTATCTCTTGGAGCTTCATTGCCTCTTCCTGCTGCTTGATCATTTCCTCCTTCTCCTTGATGAGTGCGCATAGCTCATCGTTTCTTAACATCTCGAGGAAGCTACCTTTTTCGAGGTCATGGATGTGGCACTCCAAGTCTTGATATTGGGTCCTTCGGCGCTTGGTAGAAGTCCTTTCCTCAAAGGTTAACTCAACGGTAATTCCTTCCTCATCTCGTCTTCCAAAGAGGCCGCCGAAGTGTCCTTGGAGAGCCTCATGATAGCGTCCACATAGGCGACCAATGAGCTGCTGCAAGCTGATGCTAAGGGCCTTCTCCTTGGAATCGCTAACAATGTGGATTGCTATGTCTTCCTCCGGGTCCTTGCCTCTCTCCTGTCCTGGCTGGATGATTTTGACTCCCCAACAGCCGTCCTTGTGGAGTTTCTTCATTGTGCTTCCCTGGATTGTTAGGAGGGGAAGGTCCAAACGCGTGAGAAGGTCCATGAGGCATCCACCAAAGCAAAGGGGCTCGATGTCCGCGACGGTGTCATAGAGGAATCTTGCCATCCTTAAGTTATAAGAGTGAATATTAGATACTTAATCAAGTAGAGGAAAGCAGGTACTATAAGTGCGAAAATAACTTAGAAGGAAAAGCAAGTACGGGACATAAGTTAAAGGTGGTTCCAATCCTAGGGTCACGTCCTATAGGCAACGATGTTCTCTGATACCATATGTAGTGACCTTGGATCAATAAAGATCCTAAGTCCCTGTGATTTACATGATAGTCCCTGAATCAATAGCTAGCACTCACAGTCGATGAATATCATGTAAAACACAAAGTCATTATTACACGGAGAATCCAGAGTATGAATTTATTATAAATTTTCTTAGCATTAAGCTAGATCAAATAACAGCGGAAACATAAAAATAGCTTGAGTGCATCAACGCCCCAGGCTTGTCGAGTGTAGACTCGCGATCCCTACGCACCATTCAATCTTTGGATTCTGCACATAAGACGTGCAACCAACAAGTTGGGTCAATACTTTGAATGTATTGGCAAATTACTCCAAGGAAATAAAAGACTATCTCTACATGCAAGGCTAGTTTAGGTTGTAGAGTTCATTTTCTCAAAGCTAGTTTTCTTAAGTATAGAGAAGAAGAGAAAAAATTTCCCTACTTTGCAAACTTTTTTTAAGTAATATACGGTCGAATGGCACACGAGGATATTACTCACCAAGTGTCCAAACAACCTAACACTTGGATATTACTCACCAAGTTCCCAAAACCCTCCCAATAGCGATATGACTCACGCCTTGGGTTTTTAGAAAACTTTAAGTTTTGAAGGAGAGAGAGGAAGATCCTTCAGAGGCTCTATCCTTCAGATGCTCAATGTTGTTCAATTTCCGTGAACACGGCTGATCGATCAGATTGCAATACTCTCGAGAGTTTGTGCACTTTACCCATAATCCACGATCAAGTCCTTTTACAGACAAGACCATGGCGAGGCTTTCCCTTAGTAGCCCCTCTACCTTCTGGATCCAACCGTGCCAAGAACCTCCAAATGTTGGTACCCAGGTGAGGTTTCCCACTAAGTACTAGGCCAAGACAGAGCCCATATGTATTGTGGTTGCACTGGAAGCTTCTGAATTCTGAAACATGGCAGACTTCTTTGATTCCTGGGCGGCCGTCCTCCACCAAAATCTCACTCGTTGTCCCGACAACCATTCCGCCCAGAAGAAAACTTCGTTTTATTTTGAAGTGGATTTTGAGAAGAAAGGTTTGCCCAAGAGAGCCTTTATACTTAGAAAATTCATTGTCTTTCGAACCCCCCCCCCCGATGGTACTTTTCATATATATAGCATAGCAAGCAATACTTAGCAAAACAGGGGTAACCTATTAGGAAGGGAAAATCCTAAGTATAGAGCTAGTCATGGCATACTACAAAATCATCGCACTTGAAAAATAATACTAAGGAAAAATTCTACTAGAGCATCCTACACATGCATACTACAGAATTTTGAAAATCACATGCATAGAATCAAAACTGGGACAAACGATATGAACAAGTGGTATAACTTGCCTTGATCCGAGCAGCACTCTACACAACAGTACTCCTCAGCGCACTCCGAACAATCTAAAAAACACAAACATAGATCTAATCACAGCTTGCACAAAATATGCCATAGAGATAATATGCATGCATGCAACATGGTAATTGTAGGGGTTCATAGCACGGAAAACAAAAAATTTCTACCGCATACAAACAAACAAGCCAAGATCTATCTACCAGATTGTATCAACGAGTCGATGGAATAACTCACCCTCAAAGATTCCAAAGTGTTTAACGAGAGCGGATTCTCGTGGGTGATGTAGTCGTACTCTTGCCGATCTCAAGATCGTGTAGACGATCCTTCCGGCGCTGCGTTCCGGCAGCGCTCCCGCAGTCGGTCACACGTTCGGTACTCGATGAAGACCTTCCTCTCCCTTGTTCCAGCAGACAGCGGAGGTTGTAGCACTCTCCTCGCGATTCCGGCAGCACGACGGCGTGGTACCGGAAGTAGAGGGGAGATCTCGCAGGGCTTCGCCTTAAGCCGGAGCGAGTATGGTGGACTATGAGAGAGGCCTCGGTGATCTAGGGTTTAGACACACCAAGGAGAGAGGGCTAGGCCGGCAGCTAGGGCAAGTAGAAGCCCCAACTCGGCGGCTTGGGAGAAACCCTAGGGGCGGCGGCGACTTGGTGGAGGCCGGCGGCTAGGGCTAGGGTTTAGAGGAGAGAGGTGTGTCCTTGGAGGGGCAGCCCTACCCCTCCTTATATAGGTGGGAGGGCGCGGCCAAGGGGAGGGGAGTCCCTCCCCAAATCGTCTTCCAAGGCCGGCGGTGGAGGGAGAGGGACTTCCTCCCCAAGTAGGTTTCCTACTCTCCCTCCACCAAGCAAACTTGTCGTTTGACTTTTCAAATTGGCGTTTGACTTTTCAAACTAGGATTTGATTTATCCCTTTATTTTGATCAGCGATGACACCTAGTACATGATGCAACCATTCCAACTTATTATGACACATTCATGTACCCTTCCCCTTCGGAGTGCCGGACCTTCCGGAACCTTCTAGAACATTCCCGATGAAAACACCGGAACCATTCTCCAACCCCGAAACAGGACTTTCCTTATATGAATCTTATTCTCCGGACCATTCCGGATCTCCTCGTGATATCCCGGATCCCATACGAGACTCCGAACAACATTTGGTCTCTTACTCATCATTCCATAACTACTCAACAACATCGAATCCTTAAGTGTGTCTCCCTACGGTTCGTGAATTATGCGGACATGATCGAGACACTTCTCCGAACAATAACCAATAGAGGAATCTGGAAATTCATATGGCTCCCACATATTTCTACGATTACTTTGCGATCGAATGAACCACTTACATACGATACCAATTTCCCTTTGTCTCACGATAGCTTACTTATTCGAGGTTTTGCTCGTCGGTATCTCTGCATACCTTGTTCAACCTCGTGACTGATAAGTACTCTTTTCTCGTTCCCGTGATATGTGATCCCTTGTGAGCCAGTCACATGCTTGCAAGCCAATTGGATGACATTCCACCGAGAGGGCCCAGAGTATATCTATCCGTCATATGGATGGACAAATCCCACTCTTGATCCATGTGTCTCAACCAATACTTTCCGAACACTCAATGCCACCTTTATAGCCACCCAGTTACGGTGTGGTGTTTGATGTCATCAAAGCATCCTTCCGGTGATGGTGATAAGCATGATCTCATGGTCGAAGGAATTAGGTTACTATGTATCAGAAAACATATAGCAATTGAACTATTAAAATGACTTGATCTTTATGCTACGCTTATCTATAGGAGTATGTCCATCATACCATTCTCCTAACGATATGATCTTGTTGTTAATAACATCTCAATGTTCATGATAGGGAAACCACAATCATTCATTAACCAACAAGCTAGTATTATAAAGAGGCTTTACTAGGGACTCTTATTTATTTTACAAATCACACAAGTATTAATGTTTCCTTGTTAATACTATTATAGCATGAATGTAAACATTTATCATAAACACAAAGATATAATAATAATAACTATATTTATTATTGCCTCTAGGGCATATCTCCAACAGTCTCCCACTTGCACTAGAGTCAACTAATCTAGATTACATGGTAATATACCGAACACCCATGGTAGTTTGGTGTTGGTCATGTTTTGCCCTCGGGAGAGGTTTAGTCAACGGATCCGCCACATTTAGATCTGTGTGTACTTTGCAAATCTTTATGTCACCATCTTGGACATGTTCTCGAATAGCGTGAAAACGTAGCTTGATGTGCTTCGGTGTAGGGGTCCCAACCTAATAAGGTTGATCCCTCCTGTGTTTACAATGCTAGTCCCTGGATCAATAGCTAGCATCCACAGTTTAGATGTAATATCAAGAAACAAGGGTCATAATATAACTTTATAACCAGGAATAACATAATTTTATTACATCAAACATAGCTCATTAGGCTATTACATTACATTGCAGCGGAATAACAATAAGCATGGGGTCCTTCATCTTCAAAGTGCCACAGGCAGATGTTGGTTGTAGACTTTGTAATCCTAAACAATCAATCTTCACTAAAACAATCAAACCTGCAACATACAAGTTACAGCCACAAAGGGTCAATACATTTGAATTGTATTGGCAAGTAATACTATGGTAGTATAGTGGAGTCTATCATCTATATGCATTTGGCTAAGTGGAGTTGAGGCTTGCATTGCTCAAAATAGATTTTTCCTTAACATTTGAAAATACTAAGTTTCTGCTTGACAAAATCATTTTTCTCAATCAAAGATTTCAAGATCCTTGTACCAAGCCATCTCTCCATCAATGATTGAAGAATTCAAACAACCCTTGTTCAAACCACAAGATTTTAATTTAGAAATTTGAATGATGAGATTCTTGATTGTTTCCATGTCTTGATGCTCAAATTGTCCTTTACCAGGGACATGGCTAAGTACTTAGGTTTTACACTCTGCAGAGGTGGTGCACTTTCCCCACAAGACTTGGTTTCCCAAGACAAGATCTTTCAGAAGCCTTCCCTTAGACCAAAATGGACGCGTTCCAACCTATCAAACACTACCACCCACTGTCCATATGGCTAAGTTCTTGCAACCTATATGATCATGGCAGAGCCCATATTGCCAAGTGGTTGCACTTGAAGCTTCTCAACATTTGACATCTCAAATCCCTTTATTTCCTGGGTGGCCATCCACAAGTGAGATACACAAGCCAGGTCCATGGTCTTGTGTAACCACTCAACATAACCCAATCCTTCCATTTCCACCCAGGTGATTCATTAACTTAGTTGTTTTATTAAACAAAACCTAAGTCCTCAGACTTAGAATATTTTTCCATAGTGTGAATATATATTCCACCCATGTTTTCTATTAGCTAGGTTAAGCTTGGTAGTAGTAGGAATCTCTAACTTAGGAAAATCCTACTAAGGATTCATCTACTAGGTTTTCCTATAGCAAGATCTATACTTAGCAAAATTCATGCAAGTTTTACTTAGCAAAATCACTAATGCATAGTGAAAGTAATGGGATAGAAAGTATGAAGCATCACTTGCCTTTTTGGTAGGGAATGGTGGTTCACTCCTTGATCTTGTTAGTCTCACACTTCTCTACAAGTCAATCAAGCAACACCAATTCAATTTACATTCCAAACCAATAATCACTCAAACAAATTCACACACACAAGACAATGGAAACCAATTCATGCATGGGAGCATGCACAAGATAGTTTTATTTTGCAAAGGGTCTCTATGGGGTTTCTAAACTTTGTAAGATCCAATTTGGTCATTTACCAAAGTGGCAAAGTCATTAGCAAGAGGGTTTTGTCCAAAAACTACTTTAAAATCCATTCATCATTTCATGTGGTGAAAAATGTTTTTATTAAGGCAAAACTCTTAAGTTGTTCACCAAATGAGTTGCCAAATTGCAAAACTTGGTGTTTTGGGTCAGTGGGTTTGATCAAACCATTTTCTTAAAGTTTTCTTTCCATAAACATTTTCATAATAAAAACTATTCTTTTTATTTGGCTAGGAAATGACCAAGTCAAGTAATCTAACCTAAACCTTACAAAAATCATTTCTAACACCAAGGGTTGGTTCCTAGGGTCAGTAAGGTCACAACAAACCATTTTGCAAAGGTTTTAATCCAAAAATCATTTTTAAACAATTTTTCTAGTCTAAACAAGTACACAAATGTTTTTGCAAATTCAAACAAGTTAACAGATACTATTTGCTAAACTAAGGGCATGGTTGGCTAGGTCTTGTTCTCCTGAATCCATTGATATAAAATTTGCCAAATTTGGACGTGTGGTTTGAAAATTACAAGGGTTTGAAGTTTGCAATTTATTCTGTTTTCAAAACTGGTTTTAGATCTAATACAGGCCACGCGTCGAGCCGTGATTGGCCGGTACCGATTCGTCTGGATCGCGTGCTGCGGCGCGTTGGATCAAATGTGAATCGTGCGGCTCAGATGCTCCTATACCGTTTCACTTAAATCGTTCTGTCTACGCCGCAGGATGGTGATCTAACGGCTCTCGCTTGCTTGACCAGAAGCTGGCGGCGCTGCGCGGCGACGGACGGCGGCGACGGTCAGGCGAGATGTTCGCGGTGGTTCTAGGAAGCGAGGAAGACAGAGGGGGTGCTCACCGTGTTCACGAGGACGCGGTGGTGCTCAAGTTACTCTCGAGGAAGCAAGGGGCGCACAGGGACGGGCTCGATTTCTCGCCGGAGTAAAGGACGGCGTCAGACGGTCCCGGAGCTCGTCGAGGGTGAAGCTGCGGTTCGCCCCGAGGGAAAACGAAGACGCCGTTAGTTGCGCAAGATCAAGGCGAAGCTTTTCGTGTGAAAGAGAGGACTCGGGGTGGTCAGTCCTTACCAGAAAATGTCGCCGGAGAGGTTGCAGACGCGGCGGCGTTTGGAAGCTTGTCGTAGTCGACGTCCTGGGGCACCCGCGATTAAACGGAGGGCACGGGTAGGTGCGTCTGGGAGTGGGGAAACTACCAGGGCATTCAGGGAGGAATGGAGCGGCGTTACTTGGCCGGAATCGTCAGTGGAAGCTTGTCGGAGTAGTGACGGTGCAGGGCAAAATGAACGCAGCCTGGGGGCAGAGAGAGGGAGAAGCTTGAGGGGAAATGGAGAGGGAGAGTGGGCGCTTAAGAGGGCGAGGTTGCTGGGCGGATTCACTGCGGCAGTTAACGGGAATTGATGGAGCTATCAACGGGCAGAAACGGCAGCGAGGGGGAAGAGGCGTGGTTCGCGGGTGGGGAAGAAGGGGGCCGTGGTGTGGGGTCCTCTAGCAGTGAGAGAAAGGGAGAAGGGGAGGGGTCCACTTGTCAGCGTCGGTGTGAGTGCGGTTCTGAGTGGAAAAGAAAATGGTTCGGGGAAGAGGGCAGATGGGTTGTTGGGCTGTTTGGGCTGGGCCTTGTTGGGTTGTCCTTTTCCATATTTTTTTCTGCCTGTTTGTTTTATTCTTTTCTATTTCTATTCTCTGATTTGAAATTCATCCAACTATTCAAGCATTCAAATAATTCAAACAATTCAAACAATTGTAATGAGTTTTTAGTTCTGCTTATCAATAACCAATCTCAAAATAAAATAATATTTTTATTTATTTTTAGGATCTATTTAATAATTAAATAAAATAGACCATGGTTATTTAATCAAATTGGGTTTGATTTATTTTAATAAAATCTCCATTTGAAATCCAAATATTTTCAAAACCAAATCAGTAGGTATCATTTGGAAGTAAATAATACTTGGATACTTGTTTCAAACAAAATATTATTTTACTTTAGGGTCCAATATTAGTTAAATAAAATGGGCCAAGGTTTAATAATCAAATAAGGTTTGATTTTATTAATAAAATCTTCATTTGAAACTTAAATATTTTCAAAATCAAATTAGTAGGTTTAATTTGAGAAGTATATAATATTTGGAAATTTGTTTTAAAACAAACTAACCTTTTATTTTAGTGTCCATTATTAATTATTATAATAGACTTCCATTATTAAATCAAATAGGGTTTGTTCTATTTGAGATATTTATTTTGAAATCTAAAATAAAGCTAAAACACTTTAGTAGGTTGTATTTAAGAAAATAAAATACTTGGAAAACTTATTTAAAATAGTTTAATAAGTTTGATATTTTAATTAAAATGATAAAACCTTTTATTTAAACAAAGTTGGATATCAAATCCTTATTAATTTATTTAAATAAAACCCTTGTTATTTTCATTCAAAACAAAATATTTAATTCAAAGGTTTGGCCAAGGTTTTAATTTGGTTCTGTAAAATAATCTTTATTTATAAATCCATCTTTTCTTTTTAATACCAAATCTTTTATTAAGAGATCCAAAATAGTATTTTAAATTATTTTTATTTTCCTTTAATAAAAGTTTATCTTTTTAAATCCCTTTAGGATTTTATTTGATTCAAATGGGTTTGAGGTTCCATTTAAATTCAAAAAGTTTCTTCTGGCTCTAAAAATCAAACAAAGTTTTATTTTATTAATGTATTTTCACATTACAAGATTTGGAAAATCTTGGGATGTGATAGGCTACCACCCTTAAAATAAATCTCGTCCCGAGATTTGGGGAGAGTAGGGTTACAAGCAAGTTCAAACAACTAGGGTACTACCACCCTTAAAAATTTTCAAACAAAAATTACATATTGGCCTTCTTGAAAACTTCTCTAAGCAAACTTTGCATGTGTCCTTGGTTTCCATACTTGACTCATGGGCCAAGGTTGAGTTTCTCCATAGGCTTGTTTAATTTGTTCTCCATCCTTTCTGGACAATTGTTTGCATAGTGGCCTAGTTCCTTGCATTTGAAACATGTGACAAGGCTGATATCCCTCATAGGCTGGTTTATCTTATGCTTCATCTTCTCTGGACAGTAGTTTGCATAATGTCCTAACTCTTTGCAGTATTTGCACATCATTTGGCTAAAATCCTTCCTTATCTTGGGTTTCACCAGCTTTTGTTTGTCTTTTTGTCTCTTCTTCTTTTCTGGGCATTCATTGTAATAGTGTCCCATCTCTTTGCAATTGTAGCATTGCAACTGGCTTAAGTCCTTCTTCTTCTTCTTGGGTCTCTCCAAAGCTAAGATTTCTTCTAGTTCATGTTCTTCATAGGTGGGAGATCTTTCTCCCTTCTTGGGGCATTGATCTTCATGTTTCTTGGATGAATGATCCTTGTATCTAAAATTATTGCTAGCTTGGGTTCCTTCTAGAATAGCATCTTTGTCATCCTTGTTGTCATTAGCTCTTTGGGAAAAGTTTTCTCCCATGTTGATCATTTGGGTAACCATTCCTTGCAACAATTGGGATTGAAGTTTCAAAATCCTTTGTATGGCTGGGTCTAGTCCATTGTTGTTGGCTAAAAGCTGAGTTGTCTCTTGGCTCAACTGGTTTTGGGTTGCTATGAGTTCTATCATGTGTATCACTTGGTTGTTGTTGTTGTCACCATACTTCATGTTGGAATTTCTTGGAGTAGTCATCTGTTTGGGTTGGATTGGGATTAGAATGGGCAAAATATTTCTAAGGAAATAATTCTTATCACACACATCACAATTCACACAAGCAATGTGCAAACATTCACAAACAAACTTTCCACTCAAACAACAAGTTTCAAGAACATTTTTAGGCAACAAAATATTTTTGCTACACCACAATAGTTGGTGTGTTTGACTTAACTAAATTATGGTGGTCCATCTATATGGTTCACTTGTGATCTTTCCTTCCTTCATGATTCTTCTTGTATGGGATCATGGTTTCCTTGAGAAAAACTCTTGGTTACAATTCTTCAAAGTTGTTGATGGCTTCTTCTTATTTTGCATTCTCTCAGTCTCTAAATCTTGAGCAATATTTCCTTGTTTCACTTGTAGTCCTTGGTGATATCCATATTGGAAATCCTTGGTGAATATGCTGAAGATGTTGAAGTCATTAGAGTTGAAGGAGTTGAAGAAGTCCTTTGCACATGGTGTAGTCTTTGGCCATGGGTAGGTTTTTCCATCAAGTTGAAGTAGAATAGGTGTAGAGTTAAATCAAAATGGTTGAGGAAAGAGTTTACAAGTGTCTTTGTAAATAAGTTTTTGGATCAAAATATAACTCCTATTTTTCTAAGGGTTTTTGTCCAATCCTAGGTTTACAAATCCTACAGGCAACACAATGCTCTGATACCATCTGTAGGGGTCCCAACCTAATAAGGTTGATCCCTCCTGTGTTTACAATGCTAGTCCCTGGATCAATAGCTAGCATCCACAGTTTAGATGTAATATCAAGAAACAAGGGTCATAATATAACTTTATAACCAGGAATAACATAATTTTATTACATCAAACATAGCTCATTAGGCTATTACATTACATTGCAGCGGAATAACAATAAGCATGGGGTCCTTCATCTTCAAAGTGCCACAGGAAGATGTTGGTTGTAGACTTTGTAATCCTAAACAATCAATCTTCACTAAAACAATCAAACCTGCAACATACAAGTTACAGCCACAAAGGGTCAATACATTTGAATTGTATTGGCAAGTAATACTATGGTAGTATAGTGGAGTCTATCATCTATATGCATTTGGCTAAGTGGAGTTGGGGCTTGCATTGCTCAAAATAGATTTTTCCTTAACATTTGAAAATACTAAGTTTCTGCTTGACAAAATCATTTTTCTCAATCAAAGATTTCAAGATCCTTGTACCAAGCCATCTCTCCATCAATGATTGAAGAATTCAAACAACCCTTGTTCAAACCACAAGATTTTAATTTAGAAATTTGAATGATGAGATTCTTGATTGTTTCCATGTCTTGATGCTCAAATTGTCCTTTACCAGGGACATGGCTAAGTACTTAGGTTTTACACTCTGCAGAGGTGGTGCACTTTCCCCACAAGACTTGGTTTCCCAAGACAAGATCTTTCAGAAGCCTTCCCTTAGACCAAAATGGACGCGTTCCAACCTATCAAACACTACCACCCACTGTCCATATGGCTAAGTTCTTGCAACCTATATGATCATGGCAGAGCCCATATTGCCAAGTGGTTGCACTTGAAGCTTCTCAACATTTGACATCTCAAATCCCTTTATTTCCTGGGTGGCCATCCACAAGTGAGATACACAAGCCAGGTCCATGGTCTTGTGTAACCACTCAACATAACCCAATCCTTCCATTTCCACCCAGGTGATTCATTAACTTAGTTGTTTTATTAAACAAAACCTAAGTCCTCAGACTTAGAATATTTTTCCATAGTGTGAATATATATTCCACCCATGTTTTCTATTAGCTAGGTTAAGCTTGGTAGTAGTAGGAATCTCTAACTTAGGAAAATCCTACTAAGGATTCATCTACTAGGTTTTCCTATAGCAAGATCTATACTTAGCAAAATTCATGCAAGTTTTACTTAGCAAAATCACTAATGCATAGTGAAAGTAATGGGATAGAAAGTATGAAGCATCACTTGCCTTTTTGGTAGGGAATGGTGGTTCACTCCTTGATCTTGTTAGTCTCACACTTCTCTACAAGTCAATCAAGCAACACCAATTCAATTTACATTCCAAACCAATAATCACTCAAACAAATTCACACACACACAAGACAATGGAAACCAATTCATGCATGGGAGCATGCACAAGATAGTTTTATTTTGCAAAGGGTCTCTATGGGGTTTCTAAACTTTGTAAGATCCAATTTGGTCATTTACCAAAGTGGCAAAGTCATTAGCAAGAGGGTTTTGTCCAAAAACTATTTTAAAATCCATTCATCATTTCATGTGGTGAAAAATGTTTTTATTATGGCAAAACTCTTAAGTTGTTCACCAAATGAGTTGCCAAATTGCAAAACTTGGTGTTTTGGGTCAGTGGGTTTGATCAAACCATTTTCTTAAAGTTTTCTTTCCATAAACATTTTCATAATAAAAACTATTCTTTTTATTTGGCTAGGAAATGACCAAGTCAAGTAATCTAACCTAAACCTTACAAAAATCATTTCTAACACCAAGGGTTGGTTCCTAGGGTCAGTAAGGTCACAACAAACCATTTTTCAAAGGTTTTAATCCAAAAATCATTTTTAAACAATTTTTCTAGTCTAAACAAGTACACAAATGTTTCTGCAAATTCAAACAAGTTAACAAATACTATTTGCTAAACTAAGGGCATGGTTGGCTAGGTCTTGTTCTCCTGAATCCATTGATATAAAATTTGCCAAATTTGGACGTGTGGTTTGAAAATTACAAGGTTTTGAAGTTTGCAATTTATTCTGTTTTCAAAACTGGTTTTAGATCTAATACAGGCCACGCGTCGAGCCGTGATTGGCCGGTACCGATTCGTCTGGATCGCGTGCTGCGGCGCGTTGGATCAAATGTGAATCGTGCGGCTCAGATGCTCCTATACCGTTTCACTTAAATCGTTCTGTCTACGCCGCAGGATGGTGATCTAACGGCTCTCGCTTGCTTGACCAGAAGCTGGCGGCGCTGCGCGGCGACGGACGGCGGCGACGGTCAGGCGAGATGTTCGCGGTGGTTCTAGGAAGCGAGGAAGACAGAGGGGGTGATCACCGTGTTCGCGAGGACGCGGTGGTGCTCAAGGTACTCTCGAGGAAGCAAGGGGCGCACAGGGACGGGCTCGATTTCTCGCCGGAGTAAAGGACGGCGTCAGACGGTCCCGGAGATCGTCGAGGGTGAAGCTGCGGTTCGCCCCGAGGGAAAACGAAGACGCCGTTAGTCGCGCAAGATCAAGGCGAAGCTTTTCGTGTGAAAGAGAGGACTCGGGGTGGTCAGTCCTTACCAGAAAATGTCGCCGGAGAGGTTGCAGACGCGGCGGCGTTCGGAAGCTTGTCGTAGTCGACGTCCTGGGGCACCCGCGGTTAAACGGAGGGCACGGGTAGGTGCGTCTGGGAGTGGGGAAACTACCAGGGTATTGAGGGAGGAATGGAGCGGCGTTACTTGGCCGGAATCGTCAGTGGAAGCTTGTCGGAGCAGTGACGGTGCAGGGCAAAATGAACGCAGCCTGGGGGCAGAGAGAGGGAGAAGCTTGAGGGGAAATGGAGAGGGAGAGTGGGCGCTTAAGAGGGCGAGGTTGCTGGGCGGATTCACTGCGGCAGTTAACGGGAATTGATGAAGCTATCAACGGGCAGAAACGGCAGCGAGGGGGAAGAGGCGTGGTTCGCGGGTGGGGAAGAAGGGGTCCGTGGTGTGGGGTCCTCTAGCAGTGAGAGAAAGGGAGAAGGGGAGGGGTCCACTTGTCAGCGTCGGTGTGAGTGCGGTTCTGAGTGGAAAAGAAAATGGTTCGGGGAAGAGGGCAGATGGGTTGTTGGGCTGTTTGGGCTGGGCCTTGTTGGGTTGTCCTTTTCCATATTTTTTCTGCCTGTTTGTTTTATTCTTTTTATTTCTATTTCCTGATTTGAATTTCATCCAACTATTCAAGCATTCAAATAATTCAAACAATTCAAACAATTGTAATGAGTTTTTAGTTCTGTTTATCAATAACCAATCTCAAAATAAAATAATATTTTTATTTATTTTTAGGATCTATTTAATAATTAAATAAAATAGACCATGGTTATTTAATCAAATTGGGTTTGATTTATTTTAATAAAATCTCCATTTGAAATCCAAATATTTTCAAAACCAAATCAGTAGGTATCATTTGAAGTAAATAATACTTGGATACTTGTTTCAAACAAAATATTATTTTACTTTAGGGTCCAATATTAGTTAAATAAAATGGGCCAAGGTTTAATAATCAAATAAGGTTTGATTTTATTAATAAAATCTTCATTTGAAACTTAAATATTTTCAAAATCAAATTAGTAGGTTTAATTTGAGAAGTATATAATATTTGGAAATTTGTTTTAAAACAAACTAACCTTTTATTTTAGTGTCCATTATTAATTATTATAATAGACTTCCATTATTAAATCAAATAGGGTTTGTTCTATTTGAGATATTTATTTTGAAATCTAAAATAAAGCTAAAACACTTTAGTAGGTTGTATTTAAGAAAATAAAATACTTGGAAAACTTATTTAAAATAGTTTAATAAGTTTGATATTTTAATTAAAATGATAAAACCTTTTATTTAAACAAAGTTGGATATCAAATCCTTATTAATTTATTTAAATAAAACCCTTGTTATTTTCATTCAAAACAAAATATTTAATTCAAAGGTTTGGCCAAGGTTTTAATTTGGTTCTGTAAAATAATCTTTATTTATAAATCCATCTTTTCTTTTTAATACCAAATCTTTTATTAAGAGATCCAAAATAGTATTTTAAATTATTTTTATTTTCCTTTAATAAAAGTTTATCTTTTTAAATCCCTTTAGGATTTTATTTGATTCAAATGGGTTTGAGGTTCCATTTAAATTCAAAAAGTTTCTTCTGGCTCTAAAAATCAAACAAAGTTTTATTTTATTAATGTATTTTCACATTACAAGATTTGGAAAATCTTGGGATGTGACAGGCTACCACCCTTAAAATAAATCTCGTCCCGAGATTTGGGGAGAGTAGGGTTACAAGCAAGTTCAAACAACTAGGGTACTACCACCCTTAAAAATTTTCAAACAAAAATTACATATTGGCCTTCTTGAAAACTTCTCTAAGCAAACTTTGCATGTGTCCTTGGTTTCCATACTTGACTCATGGGCCAAGGTTGAGTTTCTCCATAGGCTTGTTTAATTTGTTCTCCATCCTTTCTGGACAATTGTTTGCATAGTGGCCTAGTTCCTTGCATTTGAAACATGTGACAAGGCTGATATCCCTCATAGGCTGGTTTATCTTATGCTTCATCTTCTCTGGACAGTAGTTTGCATAATGTCCTAACTCTTTGCAGTATTTGCACATCATTTGGCTAAAATCCTTCCTTATCTTGGGTTTCACCAGCTTTTGTTTGTCTTTTTGTCTCTTCTTCTTTTCTGGGCATTCATTGTAATAGTGTCCCATCTCTTTGCAATTGTAGCATTGCAACTGGCTTAAGTCCTTCTTCTTCTTCTTGGGTCTCTCCAAAGCTAAGATTTCTTCTAGTTCATGTTCTTCATAGGTGGGAGATCTTTCTCCCTTCTTGGGGCATTGATCTTCATGTTTCTTGGATGAATGATCCTTGTATCTAAAATTATTGCTAGCTTGGGTTCCTTCTAGAATAGCATCTTTGTCATCCTTGTTGTCATTAGCTCTTTGGGAAAAGTTTTCTCCCATGTTGATCATTTGGGTAACCATTCCTTGCAACAATTGGGATTGAAGTTTCAAAATCCTTTGTATGGCTGGGTCTAGTCCATTGTTGTTGGCTAAAAGCTGAGTTGTCTCTTGGCTCAACTGGTTTTGGGTTGCTATGAGTTCTATCATGTGTATCACTTGGTTGTTGTTGTTGTCACCATACTTCATGTTGGAATTTCTTGGAGTAGTCATCTGTTTGGGTTGGATTGGGATTAGAATGGGCAAAATATTTCTAAGGAAATAATTCTTATCACACACATCACAATTCACACAAGCAATGTGCAAACATTCACAAACAAACTTTCCACTCAAACAACAAGTTTCAAGAACATTTTTAGGCAACAAAATATTTTTGCTACACCACAATAGTTGGTGTGTTTGACTTAACTAAATTATGGTGGTCCATCTATATGGTTCACTTGTGATCTTTCCTTCCTTCATGATTCTTCTTGTATGGGATCATGGTTTCCTTGAGAAAAACTCTTGGTTACAATTCTTCAAAGTTGTTGATGGCTTCTTCTTATTTTGCATTCTCTCAGTCTCTAAATCTTGAGCAATATTTCCTTGTTTCACTTGTAGTCCTTGGTGATATCCATATTGGAAATCCTTGGTGAATATGCTGAAGATGTTGAAGTCATTAGAGTTGAAGGAGTTGAAGAAGTCCTTTGCACATGGTGTAGTCTTTGGCCATGGGTAGGTTTTTCCATCAAGTTGAAGTAGAATAGGTGTAGAGTTAAATCAAAATGGTTGAGGAAAGAGTTTACAAGTGTCTTTGTAAATAAGTTTTTGGATCAAAATATAACTCCTATTTTTCTAAGGGTTTTTGTCCAATCCTAGGTTTACAAATCCTACAGGCAACACAATGCTCTGATACCATCTGTAGGGGTCCCAACCTAATAAGGTTGATCCCTCCTGTGTTTACAATGCTAGTCCCTGGATCAATAGCTAGCATCCACAGTTTAGATGTAATATCAAGAAACAAGGGTCATAATATAACTTTATAACCAGGAATAACATAATTTTATTACATCAAACATAGCTCATTAGGCTATTACATTACATTGCAGCGGAATAACAATAAGCATGGGGTCCTTCATCTTCAAAGTGCCACAGGAAGATGTTGGTTGTAGACTTTGTAATCCTAAACAATCAATCTTCACTAAAACAATCAAACCTGCAACATACAAGTTACAGCCACAAAGGGTCAATACATTTGAATTGTATTGGCAAGTAATACTATGGTAGTATAGTGGAGTCTATCATCTATATGCATTTGGCTAAGTGGAGTTGGGGCTTGCATTGCTCAAAATAGATTTTTCCTTAACATTTGAAAATACTAAGTTTCTGCTTGACAAAATCATTTTTCTCAATCAAAGATTTCAAGATCCTTGTACCAAGCCATCTCTCCATCAATGATTGAAGAATTCAAACAACCCTTGTTCAAACCACAAGATTTTAATTTAGAAATTTGAATGATGAGATTCTTGATTGTTTCCATGTCTTGATGCTCAAATTGTCCTTTACCAGGGACATGGCTAAGTACTTAGGTTTTACACTCTGCAGAGGTGGTGCACTTTCCCCACAAGACTTGGTTTCCCAAGACAAGATCTTTCAGAAGCCTTCCCTTAGACCAAAATGGACGCGTTCCAACCTATCAAACACTACCACCCACTGTCCATATGGCTAAGTTCTTGCAACCTATATGATCATGGCAGAGCCCATATTGCCAAGTGGTTGCACTTGAAGCTTCTCAACATTTGACATCTCAAATCCCTTTATTTCCTGGGTGGCCATCCACAAGTGAGATACACAAGCCAGGTCCATGGTCTTGTGTAACCACTCAACATAACCCAATCCTTCCATTTCCACCCAGGTGATTCATTAACTTAGTTGTTTTATTAAACAAAACCTAAGTCCTCAGACTTAGAATATTTTTCCATAGTGTGAATATATATTCCACCCATGTTTTCTATTAGCTAGGTTAAGCTTGGTAGTAGTAGGAATCTCTAACTTAGGAAAATCCTACTAAGGATTCATCTACTAGGTTTTCCTATAGCAAGATCTATACTTAGCAAAATTCATGCAAGTTTTACTTAGCAAAATCACTAATGCATAGTGAAAGTAATGGGATAGAAAGTATGAAGCATCACTTGCCTTTTTGGTAGGGAATGGTGGTTCACTCCTTGATCTTGTTAGTCTCACACTTCTCTACAAGTCAATCAAGCAACACCAATTCAATTTACATTCCAAACCAATAATCACTCAAACAAATTCACACACACACAAGACAATGGAAACCAATTCATGCATGGGAGCATGCACAAGATAGTTTTATTTTGCAAAGGGTCTCTATGGGGTTTCTAAACTTTGTAAGATCCAATTTGGTCATTTACCAAAGTGGCAAAGTCATTAGCAAGAGGGTTTTGTCCAAAAACTATTTTAAAATCCATTCATCATTTCATGTGGTGAAAAATGTTTTTATTATGGCAAAACTCTTAAGTTGTTCACCAAATGAGTTGCCAAATTGCAAAACTTGGTGTTTTGGGTCAGTGGGTTTGATCAAACCATTTTCTTAAAGTTTTCTTTCCATAAACATTTTCATAATAAAAACTATTCTTTTTATTTGGCTAGGAAATGACCAAGTCAAGTAATCTAACCTAAACCTTACAAAAATCATTTCTAACACCAAGGGTTGGTTCCTAGGGTCAGTAAGGTCACAACAAACCATTTTGCAAAGGTTTTAATCCAAAAATCATTTTTAAACAATTTTTCTAGTCTAAACAAGTACACAAATGTTTCTGCAAATTCAAACAAGTTAACAAATACTATTTGCTAAACTAAGGGCATGGTTGGCTAGGTCTTGTTCTCCTGAATCCATTGATATAAAATTTGCCAAATTTGGACGTGTGGTTTGAAAATTACAAGGTTTTGAAGTTTGCAATTTATTATGTTTTCAAAACTGGTTTTAGATCTAATACAGGCCACGCGTCGAGCCGTGATTGGCCGGTACCGATTCGTCTGGATCGCGTGCTGTGGCGCGTTGGATCAAATGTGAATCGTGCGGCTCAGATGCTCCTATACCGTTTCACTTAAATCGTTCTGTCTACGCCGCAGGATGGTGATCTAACGGCTCTCGCTTGCTTGACCAGAAGCTGGCGGCGCTGCGCGGCGACGGACGGCGGCGACGGTCAGGCGAGATGTTCGCGGTGGTTCTAGGAAGCGAGGAAGACAGAGGGGGTGCTCACCGTGTTCGCGAGGACGCGGTGGTGCTCAAGGTACTCTCGAGGAAGCAAGGGGCGCACAGGGACGGGCTCGATTTCTCGCCGGAGTAAAGGACGGCGTCAGACGGTCCCGGAGCTCGTCGAGGGTGAAGCTGCGGTTCGCCCCGAGGGAAAACGAAGACGCCGTTAGTCGCGCAAGATCAAGGCGAAGCTTTTCGTGTGAAAGAGAGGACTCGGGGTGGTCAGTCCTTACCAGAAAATGTCGCCGGAGAGGTTGCAGACGCGGCGGCGTTCGGAAGCTTGTCGTAGTCGACGTCCTGGGGCACCCGCGGTTAAACGGAGGGCACGGGTAGGTGCGTCTGGGAGTGGGGAAACTACCAGGGTATTCAGGGAGGAATGGAGCGGCGTTACTTGGCCGGAATCGTCAGTGGAAGCTTGTCGGAGCAGTGACGGTGCAGGGCAAAATGAACGCAACCTGGGGGCAGAGAGAGGGAGAAGCTTGAGGGGAAATGGAGAGGGAGAGTGGGCGCTTAAGAGGGCGAGGTTGCTGGGCGGATTCACTGCGGCAGTTAACGGGAATTGATGAAGCTATCAACGGGCAGAAACGGCAGCGAGGGGGAAGAGGCGTGGTTCGCGGGTGGGGAAGAAGGGGGCCGTGGTGTGGGGTCCTCTGGCAGTGAGAGAAAGGGAGAAGGGGAGGGGTCCACTTGTCAGCGTCGGTGTGAGTGCGGTTCTGAGTGGAAAAGAAAATGGTTCGGGGAAGAGGGCAGATGGGTTGTTGGGCTGTTTGGGCTGGGCCTTGTTGGGTTGTCCTTTTCCATATTTTTTTCTGCCTGTTTGTTTTATTCTTTTCTATTTCTATTTTCTGATTTGAATTTCATCCAACAATTCAAGCATTCAAATAATTCAAACAATTCAAACAATTGTAATGAGTTTTTAGTTCTGTTTATCAATAACCAATCTCAAAATAAAATAATATTTTTATTTATTTTTAGGATCTATTTAATAATTAAATAAAATAGACCATGGTTATTTAATCAAATTGGGTTTGATTTATTTTAATAAAATCTCCATTTGAAATCCAAATATTTTCAAAACCAAATCAGTAGGTATCATTTGGAAGTAAATAATACTTGGATACTTGTTTCAAACAAAATATTATTTTACTTTAGGGTCCAATATTAGTTAAATAAAATGGGCCAAGGTTTAATAATCAAATAAGGTTTGATTTTATTAATAAAATCTTCATTTGAAACTTAAATATTTTCAAAATCAAATTAGTAGGTTTAATTTGAGAAGTATATAATATTTGGAAATTTGTTTTAAAACAAACTAACCTTTTATTTTAGTGTCCATTATTAATTATTATAATAGACTTCCATTATTAAATCAAATAGGGTTTGTTCTATTTGAGATATTTATTTTGAAATCTAAAATAAAGCTAAAACACTTTAGTAGGTTGTATTTAAGAAAATAAAATACTTGGAAAACTTATTTAAAATAGTTTAATAAGTTTGATATTTTAATTAAAATGATAAAACCTTTTATTTAAACAAAGTTGGATATCAAATCCTTATTAATTTATTTAAATAAAACCCTTGTTATTTTCATTCAAAACAAAATATTTAATTCAAAGGTTTGGCCAAGGTTTTAATTTGGTTCTGTAAAATAATCTTTATTTATAAATCCATCTTTTCTTTTTAATACCAAATATTTTTTTAAGAGATCCAAAATAGTATTTTAAATTATTTTTATTTTCCTTTAATAAAAGTTTATCTTTTTAAATCCCTTTAGGATTTTATTTGATTCAAATGGGTTTGAGGTTCCATTTAAATTCAAAAAGTTTCTTCTGGCTCAGAAAATCAAACAAAGTTTTATTTTATTAAGTTATTTTCACATTACAAGATTTGGAAAATCTTGGGATGTGACATTCAGCTTCTTGTGTGACCTTGGTTCTTGCGCATTGGCTATGGCGCCCATGTTATCACAGTAGATAGACATTGGGTCCAGCGCACTTGGAACCACACCGATCTCTGTAATGAACTCCTTTATCCATATTGCTTCTTGTGAAGCCTCCGAAGCAGCTATGTATTCCGATTCAGTTGAAGATCTCGCCACAGCGCTTTGCTTTGCACTCCTCCAGCTAACTGCTACACCATTCAAAGTAAATACGTATCCAGATTAAGATTTAGAATCATCCGGATCGGTGTTCCAACTAGCATCGGTGTAACCATTAACAACGGGCTGTTCATCACCTCCATAAGAAAGAACCATAACCTTAGTTCTTCTCAAGTACTTAAGGATGTTTTTGACCGCTGTCCAATGATCCACTCCTGGATCACTTTGATATCTGCTAGTCAAACTAACAGCATATGCAATGTCGGGTCTAGTACATAGCATGGCATACATTAGAGATCCTATGGCTGAGGCATAGGGAGTCTTACTCATCCTTTCTCTATCTTCTGCCGTTGCTGGACTTTGAGTTTTACTCAAGGTCGTATTGGGCAACATGGGCAAGAATCCTTTCTTGGTATCCTCCATTCCAAACCTCTTTAGAACTTTGTCCAAATATGTACTTTGTGACAATGATATTAGGCGTCTCGATCTATCTCTATAAATCTTTATGCCTAATATGTAAGCTGCTTCGCCAAGATCTTTCATTGAAAAACTATTATTCAAATATTCCTTGACACTATTAAGAAGGTCTACATCATTCCCAATCAACAATATGTCATCTACATATATTATTAAGAATGCTACAGAGCTCCCACTCACTTTCTTGTAAATACAAGCTTCTCCATAAGTTTGTATAAAACCAAAACTTTTGATCACCTTATCAAAATGTTTATTCCAACTTCGGGGTGCTTGCTTCAATCCATATAGGACCGTTGAAGTTTGCATACCTTGTTAGCATCTTTAGGATCGACAAAACCTTTGGGTTGCATCATATACAACTCTTCATCAATGTCTCCATTGAGGAACGCTGTTTTGACATCCATCTGCCATATCTCATAATCATAATATGCAGCGATTGCTAACAAAATCCTCACAGACTTTAGCTTCGCTACTGGTGAGAAAGTCTCATCGTAGTCAACTCCTTGAATTTGTCGAACCCCTTTTGCGACAAGTCGATCTTTATAGATAGTAACATTACCATCAGCATATGTTTTCTTCTTGAAAATCCATTTGTTCTCGACAGCCTTCCGGCCATCCGATAAGTCCACCACAGTCCATACTTGGTTTTCGTACATGGATCCAATCTCGGATTTCATGGCTTCTTGCCATTTATTGGAACCTGGGCTCATCATCGCTTCCTCATATGTCGCAAGGTCATCGGTGTTGTCCACCAACATGACACTCATAACGGGATCATACCAATCAGGAGTGGTACGAGTTCTCGTTGACCTGCGAGGCTCTGTAGCAACTACAACCGAAGTTTCATGATCATCATCATTAGCTTCCTATCTTATTGGTGCAGGCACCACAGAAACTTCTTCCAGTGCTGCGCTACTCGCAAGTTTGAGAGAAGGTTCGACAACCTCGTCGAGTTCTACTTTCCTTCCAGTCACTTCTTTCGAGAGAAGTTCCTTCTCTAGAAAGGATCCATTCTTGGCAACGAAGATTTTGCCTTCGGATCTATGATAGAAGGTATACCCAATAGTTTCCTTTGGGTATCCTATGAAGACGCATTTTTCTTCTTTGGGTTCAAGCTTGTCCGGCTGTAACTTCTTTACATAGGCTTCGCAACCCCAAACTTTAAGGAACGACAATTTAGGTTTCTTCCCAAACCATAATTCATACGGTGTCGTTTCAACAGATTTAGATGGTGCCCTATTTAAAGTGAATGCGGCTGTTTCTAATGCATAACCCCAAAATGATAGCGTTAAATCTGTAAGTGACATCATAGACGAACCATATCTAAGAGAGTTCGATTACGACATTCGGACACACCATTACGCTGTGGTGTTCCCGGCGGTGTCAATTGTGAAAGTATTCCGTATTTCTTCAAATGCTCGCCAAACTCGTAACTTAGATATTCACCTCCACGATCAGAATGTAGAAATTTAATCTTCTTGTTACGTTGATTCTCCACCTCACTTTGAAATTCCTTAAACTTCTCGAAAGTTTCGGACTTATGTTTCATGAAATAGATATACCCATATCTACTCAAGTCATCCGTGAAGGTAAGAACATAACGATAACCATCGTGCGATGCTACACTCATTGGACCACACACATCGGCATGTATGATTTCCAATAAGTCCGTAGCTCGCTCCATCATACCAGAAAATGGAGTCTTAGTCATTTTACCCATCAGACATGCTTCGCATATTTCAAGTGATTCAAGAAGTCCATCGGAATGGAGTTTCTTCAGACGCTTCACTCCAATGTGACCAAGACGACAGTGCCACATATAGGTCGGTTATCGCTCAATTTCAAACGTTTAGCTTCAATGTTATTAATATGTGTATTTCCACTATCGAGATTCAATAAGAATAGACCATCTATCAAAGGTGCATGTGCATAAAACATATTACTCATATAAATCGAACAACCATTATTTTCGGAATTAAACAAGTAACCGTCTCGCAATAAAAAAGATCCTGATATAATGTTCATGCTTAACGCAGGCACCAAATAACAATTATTTAACTATAAAACTAATCCCGATGGTAGATGAAGAGGTAGCGTGCCGACCGCGATCACATCAACCTTTGATCCATTTCCTACGCGCATTGTCACCTCGTTCTTCGCTAGCTTCCGTCTATTCTATAGCACCTGTTTCGAGTTACAAATATGAGCAACCGAACCAGTATCAAATACCCAGGCACTACTACGAGTACTGGTGAGATACACATCAATAACATGTATATCGGATATACCTTTCTTCTTGATGTTGCCGTTCTTCAAATCCGCCAAGTACTTTGGGAAATTCCGCTTCCAGTGACCTTCTTCCTTGCAGTAAAAGCACTCAGTATCAGGCTTAGGTCCAGCCTTGGTCTTCTTCGTCGGTGCGGTAACTTTCTTACCACCCTTATTGAAGTGTCCCTTTTGCTTAGACTTGCCTTTCTTGAATTTGGTGGTCTTATTGACCATCAACACTTGGTGCTCTTTCTTGATCTCCACTTCTGCAGATTTTAACATGGAGAAGAGTTCTGGCAACTGCTTGTTCATTCTTTGCATATTGTAGTTCATCACAAAGTTCTTGTAACTTGGTGGTAGTGATTGGAGGACACGGTAAATCCCCAAAGCATTAGGAATCACTATACCCAAGCTTTGAAGTTTGTTTGCGTGCCCAGACATCTTAAGCACATGCTCACTGACGGAGCTGCCCTCTTCCATCTTGCAGTTAAAGAACTTTTCAGAAGCCTCATAGCTCCTAACTGCTGCGTGAGTCTCAAATATCAGTTTGAGTTCACGGACAATATCATGTGGGTCTGAATTCTCAAACCTTTTCTGAAGCTCCGATTCTAAACCATACAAGATAAGCACACTGAACTGTGCAGTACTGAGTCTTCCGAGCGAGGTAAACATTCTTTACTTCATCGGTAGCAGTAGCTGCAGGCGAGTCACCCAACGGTGCATCCAGCACATAGGTCAAATTACCAGCATTGAGGACAATCCTCAAATTGCGGAACCAATCCGCGAAGTTGCTTCCATTGTTTTTCAACTTTTCTTTCTCTAGGAACGCATTAAAATTGATGGTAGGGGCCGCCATTGATCTACAACATATTTGCAATAGTTTAGACTAAGTTTATGAAAAATTGAGTTCTAAATAATAGTTAAATTAATCTAGGTGAACTCCCACTCAAAACAATATCCCTCACATTGTTTTAGTGATCACACGAACCAAATCCACCACATCAAAACCGATCATCACGAGAGTTGATGTAGCTTCAATGGCGAACAATCGACATGTTCATCATATCTACTATATGATTCATGCTTTACCTTTCGGTGATCCGTGTTCCGAGACCATGTCTGTACATGCTAGGCTCTTCAAGATCAAACCTTAGCTTCCGCATGAGCAAATCTGGCTTGCTCACGTTGTATACACTTGCAGAATCTAACACACCTGATCATCACGTGGTGCTTCGAAACAACAAGCTTTAGCAACGGTGCTTACTAAGGATGAACACTTTAGAACTTGAAATTCATGTGCATGAGGGATCATCTTATAATGCTACCATCGTTAACTAAGCAATACAAGATGCATAAAGGATTAACATCACATGCAATTCATAATATGTGATATAATATGGCCTTTCTTCTTTGTGCTTCCGATCTCCATCTTCAAGCACGAACATGATCTCCATCACCACCGACATTGCATCAAGGTCAATGACGCTGCTCCATGGTTGTCGTCCACCGGCTTCAACTATTACAACTACTTTGAATAGACACGCGGGTCTTAACATAAATTAAAGACAACCATATATGGCTCCTGCCGGTTGCCAACTTACAATAAGGAACATTGCATACATCAAATATAATCACAATCATGGCCATATCACATCACAGCACACCCCTGCAAAACAAAGTTAGACGCCTCTATTTTCTTTGCATATTTTACGTGGTTTGGGGCTTTCAATAAGTGTCGATCTAACTTACGAACAAGAACCACAACGTTGATGTTTGAACTATCAAGTGCCCGTTGTAAATTGGATCTATACTATAATGGGAGAGACAGACACCCGCAAAGCCACTTATGCAATACAAGTTGCATGTTGAGCATGGAGAAAGTCTCATGAACGATGTCATGTAAGGTTAGCCCGGGCCGCTTCATCCCATCATACCGCAAGATGCAAAGTACACAAGAAGCAATTGATAATAAAAGCACCATCGCCCACAATGACCATTGGGTTCTACTCGTGCAACAGATCTACATATAGACACGGCTCTGATACCACTGTAGGGGTTCGTAGCATGGAAAACAAAAAATTTCTACCGCATACAAACAAACAAGCCAAGATCTATCTACTAGATTGTAGCAACAAGTTGATGGAATAACTCACCCTCGAAAGTGTTTAACGAGAGCGGATTCTCGTGGGTGATGTAGTCGTACTCTTGCCGATCTCAAGATCGTGTAGACAATCCTTCCGGCGCTGCGTTCCGGCAGCGCTCCCGCAGTCGGTCACACGTTTGGTACTCGATGAAGACATTCCTCTCCCTTGTTCCAGCAGGCAGCGGAGGTTGTAGCACTCTCCTCGCGATTCCGGCAGCACGACGGCGTGGTACCGGAAGTAGAGGGGAGATCTCGCAGGGCTTCGCCTTAAGCCGGAGCGAGTATGGTGGACTATGAGAGAGGCCTCGGTGATCTAGGGTTTAGACACACCAAGGAGAGAGGGCTAGGCTGGCGGCTAGGGCAAGTAGAAGCCCCAACTCGGTGGCTTGGGAGAAACCCTAGGGGCGGCGGCGACTTAGTGAGGCCGGCGGCTAGGGCTAGGGTTTAGAGGAGAGAGGTGTGTCCTTGGAGGGGCAGCCCTGCCCCTCCTTATATAGGTGGGAGGGCGTGGCCAAGGGGAGGGGATTCCCTCCCCAACTCGGCTTCCAAGGCCGACGGTGGAGGCAGAGGGACTTCCTCCCCAAGTAGGTTTCCTAATCTCCCTCCACCAAGCAAACTTGTCGTTTGACTTTTCAAATTGGCGTTTGACTTTTCAAACTAGGATTTGATTTATCCCTTCATTTTGCTCAGCGATGACACCTAGTACATGATGCAACCATTCCAACTTGTTATGACACATTCATGTACCCTTCCCCTCCGAAGTGTCGGACCTTCCGGAACCTTCTAGAACATTCCCGATGAAAACACCGGAACCATTCTCCAACCCCGAAACAGGACTTTCCTTATATGAATCTTATTCTCTGGACCATTCCGGATCTCCTCGTGATATCCCGGATCCCATCCGAGACTCCGAACAACATTCGATCTCTTACTCATCATTCCATAACTACTCAACAACATCGAATCCTTAAGTGTGTCTCCCTACGGTTCGTGAATTATGCGGACATGATCGAGACACTTCTCCGAACAATAACCAATAGAGGAATCTGGAAATTCATATGGCTCCCACATATTTCTACGATTACTTTGCGTCCGAATGAACCACTTACATACGATACCAATTTCCCTTTGTCTCACGATAGCTTACTTATCCGAGGTTTTGATCGTCGGTATCTCTGCATACCTTGTTCAACCTCGTTACTGATAAGTACTCTTTTCTCGTTCCCGTGATATGTGATCCCTTGTGAGCCAGTCACATGCTTGCAAGCCAATTGGATGACATTCCACCGAGAGGGCCCAGAGTATATCTATCTGTCATATGGATGGACAAATCCCACTCTTGATCCATGTGTCTCAACCAATACTTTCCGAACACTCAATGCCACCTTTATAGCCACCCAGTTACGGTGTGGTGTTTGATGTCATCAATGCATCCTTCAGGTGGTGGTGATAAGCATGATCTCATGGTCGAAGGAATTAGGTTACTACGTATCAGAAAGCATATAGCAATTGAACTATTAAAATGACTTGATCTTTATGCTATGCTTATCTATAGGAGTATGTCCATCATACCATTCTCCTAACGATATGATCTTGTTGTTAATAACATCTCAATGTTCATGATAGGGAAACCACAACCATTCATTAACCAACAAGCTAGTATTATAAAGAGGCTTTACTAGGGACTCTTAATTAGTTTACAAATCACACAAGTATTAATGTTTCCTTGTTAATACTATTATACCATGAATAACTACAAAGATATAATAATAACTACATTTATTATTGCCTCTAGGGCATATCTCCAACAGTAATTATGCAAGATTTGTTTCCTAAATTGACCAAGGCAGTCTAATTGGATTGAAATTGTGTTGGGATGTTATTAGTATTGCTTTCCCATAGGTTTAAGTTAATTTGGATCATTATTATAATTCATAGGCTCACTAGAAGATTCCAACCATCTAATTAGCCCCAAATCAGATCTAATGCTCTTAAGCAATATTCTACAATTTTGTTCTGTTGGTATTGTAAAAACAAAGTCAGCGCAACAATAATTAACTAAAACGGGGTTTTAATTATTTTTCTATGGATTAAACACCCTAATCTAGAGGTTAAATTCTACACAGAAAAACTTACTGCAAACTTGTAATATTATTACATATCTGTGTTCTACACAATTTTGTGAATCCAACGGTATATTATACTCAAAATTTGGCCAAGCATTTGATTTTCTATGAATTTCGCAAGAATTAACACAATCTGCTAAAATAAAACTAAACCGAACTTAATCTAACCCTAATCGTCACGTGTCGCGATGTTACTGGGCGCCGCGGCCGTGGCTGAGTCAGCGCTGACGCGCGCGCGTGCCATGCGGCACAACGCCATTGGCCGGTACCGCTTCGGCGGTCCTTCTAATCTACCGCGTGGATTCAAGATCGGACGGCTAGGGTCTGCGCGACTTACAGGGTGGTGGTGACGTCAGTGTTGACGGCGGCGGGAGGCGGTGACGTCGGTGTTGATGGCGGTGGGCGGCGGTGGCAGCAGCGGGCTCTGGCGAGCAATTCCGGCGGCCCTGGCGCTCCTGCGAGGGGGAAAACATGTTAGAAGATGCGGCGTTGCATGAGGATTCGAGCCCAGGTGATAAAGGGGAAAGGGGGAGGCAGGGTTGTCGACCCCAAGCTCGACCTGAGCTCGGTAATGGCGATGGCGGCGAGATTGGAAGAAACGAAGCGGTGGCTAGGGTTTGCACGAAAAGATTTTTAACAAGGCGAGGTCGAGGGCTGCGGGGGTTATATGGGGGCGGAATCTTGGGCGAGGGGCTAGGACCGGCCACGGATCCTACCGGATTCCGTTCGAGAACGTGCTGCAGGCGGACTCCAGCTCGAGGTAGGGGACGAACGGGTGGGTCCCGCGTGTCGGTGGCGGAGAGGGAAATGGGCTGGCGCGAGGTGCGTTGGCTAGTTAGCTATCGCGTGGGCGTGGGTGGGCTGGCGCGAGGTGCGGGTGGGCTAGCGCAGCCGGCCCAGCTAGGTTAGGCCGTTGCTTTTTTTTATTCCCTACTTTTTCCCATTTTCTGTTTTAATAAAACCTTAATTACTTTTGCATAGCAAAACCAAACTTAGTGAAACTTGTTTCCAAATTTTTGTAAAAAATGAGGTGATCATCATAGAGTCACAGATTATTATTTTTACAAAGCTTTTAGAAGGGTCAAGCATGATTACATCATTATTGCTCACATAGGGAAATCTTTATTAGGGTTTTGGTCGGTTTTGATGTTAGGGTTTTGTTGCAACTTCATTTGTAGGATGCAATGATGCAAGGATGATGCATGCTTCTAATAACATCCTATTATAAAATCTGGGATGTTACATACTCTTTATTATATCCACCCTGGAGGAACGAAGATGTATCAGGACTTGAAAGAACAATTTTGGTGGCATAAGATGAAGAGAGAAATCGGAAGCTATATCGCCAAGTGTGATATATGTCAGAGAGTCAAGACAGGACATCAAAGACCCGCTGGATTGTTGCAACCATTGCAGATTCCGGAATGGAAATGGGATTCCGTTGGAATGGACTTTATCACCGGATTGCCTACTTCTAGTAGGGGAAATGACTCTATCTGGGTCATAGTGGACAGGTTGTCCAATGTCGCCCATTTCTTACCAGTCAAGACCACATATCAGAGTTCGAAGCTAGTAGAGTTATACATCGCTAGAATCGTCAGTTTGCCTGGAGTCCCCAAGAACATCGTATCGGATCGAGGAACTCAGTTTACCTCGAGATTCTAGAAGAAAGTCCAAGAAGGTTTAGGAACCCGACTAGATTTCAGCACAGCTTATCACCCTCAGACCGATGGACAAACGAAGCGAGTAAATCAAATACTCGAAGACATGTTGAGAGCATGTGTGTTAGAGTATGGATCTAAATGGGAAGACTGTTTGCCGTTTGTAGAATTTTCGTACAACAACAGTTATCAAGCTAGTTTGCAAATGGCCCCATTTGAATTCATGTATGGAAGGAAGCGTCGCACCCCTTTGAACTGGTCAGAAGTAGGAGAGAGTCAGATTTTTGGACCCGACATCCTACGAGAAGCAGAAGAGAAGGTTCACAAAATTCGTGAGCACCTCAAGACCGCTCAGTCAAGATAGAAGAGTTACGCCGACAAGAGACGTCGAGACCTTTCTTTCAACATCGGAGATTTTGTGTATCTGAAAGTGTCTCCATTGAAGGGAATGCAGCGTTTCCAACTGAAAGGAAAGTTAGCCCCCAGATATATCGGCCCCTTCAAGATTCTGAACCGTCGAGGAGAAGTGTCGTATCAATTGGAACTACCCGAAGAGATGTCAGCCGTGCATAATGTGTTCCATATCTCATTACTTCGCAAGTGCCTCGAAGTTCCGGAGAAGACTGAAGTGTTCAAGAACATTGATCACCGGACCATATAGATCAACGATGACCTGACCTATCCCGAAGTGCCCATCCGTATTTTGGAAGAAGCTTTCAGAACTACCAGAACCTGAATCATCAAGTTTCTCAAGATTTAGTGGAGCAACCACACAGAAGAGGAAGCTACCTGGGAGCACGAAGATCACATCAGGACGGAGTTTCCTGATCTCTTCAAATCCTAGGTAATCGTTTTCGTCCTTTTTCAAATCTCGGGACGAGATTTTGTTTAAGGGGGGAACGTTTGTAACATCCCAAAAATATTAAACTTGTATCATCAAACTCTAATCATCAAAATTAGAGTTAACAAAAACCTTTCCAATTAAAAATATAAAGGCATTCATATGTGTGTGTATTCAAAATTTGGATTCTTTTGAATTGCCATGCTTCTGTGTTTCCTTGCTTGTCAAATGATTCTTTGGTGAAATAAACATCATCTAAACAATCCCCAAACTTTTCCCAAAGACAAACAAGTCAAAACAAATAAATTAAGTGAATGGTCACTTTGGCCAAATTAACTCCCATGCCTACTTTGGCTATCCCTAACTTTCAGAACTTAATAGAAACATGTATGGATCTTTGCACCCCTTGATAGTACTCATAATAAGGTACCAAGGCCCACTTTGTGATCATCCAAAATTATTCAAATGCTTAGTTTAAATGACAGTTTAAAATTGAATCTATTTCATATGGGAAGATCCCACTATTTCAAAAACCACTCAAACAAGCTCAACTTTCAAAACCCAAGCATCCACAGAATCCTCAACACATGCCTAGCACACCCACCAAAATCTTTTCAAAATTCAAAACTCAAGTTCATGCGGCCATTTCATCAAACAGGTTGCAGATTCAAAACAACCAAATCAAAAACACTATGTTGAGCAGTGTTTTGGGCTAGCCTTGTTCCCTCTCTGGATGCAAATAGCCTTAATATATCATATAGCACCCTTGACTAACCTCTAGCACCACTGTGAGCTTGCCATTGTCATCAATGGTGAGCAGGCCGAGCCTCACCATGTCACCCTAGTGTGGACAGCAAGCTAGGAGAAGAACTAGCCGTGCCCACCTTGTCTAGCATGCAACCCATGCCTCACCGCCCCCTCTCGACCAGCCCTATCTCAAGAACAGAGACCAGAACCGCCAAGAACGATGCGCCCGCGCCGCTTTCGACCATGCCGACGCGCACCCCAGTGCACTAGCCGTTCACACTCAACCCGACCACCTCGAGCCCTTGCCGCCCGCCAGCATGCACCCCACCGTCCCAGGAGACCACCAGACATGTTCATTTATCACCTGTACCCCATAGCCGCCGCTCGCCGCGGAGTTCACCGCCTCTGCCTCCCAGATCACCGCACGTTCCCGACCAATTGCCACCGCCCCTACACACGCATTTAAGCTCTAGAGCATCGCCAGGAGACCGCCCGTCGATCGCCAACCACAGCCATGCCGCTAGCCGCCCGTAGCCGTGTCGCCACCATCGCCTGCCCATCCCTCTCGGTCTTGCCGTCGAGCCTATAAAAGGAGGCAACCCCCGCTCGATTTCTCCGCACCATCTCACTTCCCACCTCTCACTGAGACTTCCCACTTCTTCCCGGAGCAAGGCGAGAAGCACGTCGCCAGAATTTGGCCAGAGCTCACCGCTGCAGAGGAGGAGAGGAGCCGTCGATTGGAGCCACCCTAGGAGGAGATGCCGGTGCCAGGAGAATCGTCGTCGTGGACTTTGTTGTTCGCCCCCATCGCCGACCCTCGCCTGAGCGCCAGTGAGCCTCCCACGACCCCCACTGAGCCGCTAGGGTTCGAGCTCGCCGGTGACCTGTTCATCGTCGACGACGACCCTCAGCCGTTGATCTCACTTCTAATCCAACGCACCACATCGCCCTGTACCGCTTCGCATGTTATGAGCCACTGACAGGTGGAACCCCCCTGTCAGCTGAGCCCCGCGCTGCGGAGTGACACTGGGCCGGCCCATTAACCTTTCCCGCGCAGCCCAAGCGTTTGAATTTAGATTTTTCTATTTATTTCAAACTCAGTTCTGTACCTAGTTTCAAAAATCAAACCAGCTAGATTCAGCGAACCAAATTGCATGAAACCAATTGTGCTAGAAAGGTAATGAAATGCTGAATCCAAGCCCGTTGCATTCAAATCATTTGGATATGTAGATCAACCTTGGTAAAAATAACAAGTCAGGAGCTTTTCTGCATTCAAACATTTTTCAAATTTTAACCATAATAGCTTTTGAGTTGATTCCAACTCTCAAAAATCACATTTGATCATACCTTTCAGAATATATAAAAACATATGGGTTTACTTACAGAAATAATGTTCAAGTAATAAAAGAATGCCACATAGGCATTTCTAGTCAATTTATTTATTTAAATTTAAAAAGGTTAAACCTTATTAAATTGTGACACCACTTTAAATCGCATTCCCATGTACTGAAATATGTGGTGATGACATGTGTCAACATGATCCCATGTTTTGTTTGGAGAATATTAAATCTTAAGTATTTTTTCAATGAGTAGAAATTACTTTTCTAAAAATAAATAAATAAGACAAATGCTTTAATATTGTAATGTTAGTGATGATGCTAGATCATCTATAGAACACCTTTGTGTGATGATTGAAAATAGTTAAGTATTATTTGGTGATTGTGTACCTCGTATTTATTCATAGACGCTAGTACCGACCAAGGATACGAGGAGGAAGGAGGATACTACGAAGAAGAAGCCGAGGAGAACTTCAACCACTGCTCTGCACAAGGCAAGCATTACTAACCAAGTTAACCTATGCAAGCTAACACTTGCAATTATGAAAGCTAGATAACATATGCAACGCACTAAGCATGCTTGGTTAGACACATTTGATGATACCCAATCCTAGTTTTACTTGCAAGCTTTCTACTTTATTTCTTTATCAAAGCTATTTCTTAGAGAGTACTTAAGTGACTTGTAGATTCTAGGAGGATAATTGAAGGTTGCATAAAGAGCATTAAATTTGGCCTAAGCTAGATAATCTTGATGTCATCCTAAGGCATGAAATTGAACTTAGCTAAACTCCACTTGCTTACCATCCCTCATTAGTACTTACCCCCACTTGTAGATGCTAGTGCTAAGCATAAAATTTGATCAACTTTAGATGGGAATACTTGGTGGAAAATGGTTATGAAAACCTTAGAATGTTGAGTCATTCTACTGAGATGTTTTGACATGTGTTTCCGAACACCCGATGATTTTGATGATGAAAATGTTGAGGCATGAGCCTTAGCCCTTTATAAAACTAATGGTTTTCTGGATGCGATACCATTCCAATTTTAGCGTACAACCACAATACCCGAAATTTGGGTAGGTCTTGACTGGAAACTTATATACTTTAGTATGGGTTCCCTCATGACCAAGGTCTGAGCTTAGGCTACCTTGTGAAGATTGTCCACCTGTGCAGTACCCAAGATGACAGTTGGTCATGGTTGGGAGGCCAAACTCACAGGAGAGGTGCTTATACTAGGGCGTGTAATTGAAAGGTTAGGATTGATTATCCGCATACTGAGTATGGTGAATTCAGGATTTGTTCCTGACGGATGTATCGAATGTTGTGGTGAAAGTGTACAATCTCTGTAGAGTGTTAAACTATTCGAATAGCCGCGTCCGCGGTTATGGACAGTTGGAGTGGCCATATTGTTCCCTCGTCAGATGTTTTCAAAATGGCTTGTGAAATGAATTGAGGTTTTGACTTGACCATAACAGAGTTGTGACATGAAATACAAGTTCCCGCTTAGGTGATATAAAACTTCAACCAGCTTCCTTTGCTTCTGAACTTAGTAGAGGTAAATCTGGTTTTTTGCAAAACAACCCTAGTGTTGGAGATATGCCCTAGAGGCAATAATAAATGTAGTTATTATTATATCTTTGTGTTTATGATAAATGTTTACATTCATGCTATAATAGTATTAACAAGGAAACCATTAATACTTGTGTGAATTGTAAACTTAAATTAAAGTCCTTAGTATAGCCTCTATACTTCACTAGCTTGTTGGTTGATTAAATGATTGTGGTTTCCATATCATGAACATTGAGATGTTATCAACAACAAGATCATATCATTAGGAGAATGATATGGTGGACATACTCCTATTGATAAGCGTAGCATAAAGATCAAGTCATTTCAATAGTTCAATTGCTATATGCTTTCTGATACATAGTAACCTAATTCCTTCGACCATGAGATCATGCATATCACCTTTACCGGATGGATGCTTTGATGACATCAAACACCACACCGTAACTGGGTGGTTATAAAGGTGGCATTGAGTGTTCGGAAAGTATTGGTTGAGACACATGGATCAAGAGTGGGATTTGTCCATCCACATGACGGATAGATATACTCTGGGCCCTCTCGGTGGAATGTCATCCAATTAGCTTGCAAGCATGTGACTTGGTCACAAGGGATCACATATCACGGGAACGAGAAAAGAGTACTTATCAGTAACGAGGTTGAACTAGGTATGCAGAGATACCGACGATCATAACCTCGGATAAGTAACATATCGTGAGACAAAGGGAAATTGGTATCGTATGTAAGTGGTTCATTCGATCGCAAAGTAATCGTAGAAATATGTGGGAGCCATATGAATTTCCAGATTCCTCTATTGGTTATTGTTCGGAGAAGTGTCTCGATCATGTCCGCATAATTCACGAACCGTAGGGAGACACACTTAAGGATTCGACGTTGTTTGAGTAGTTATGGTATTATGAGAAAGAGACCGAATGTTGTTCGGAGTCTCGGATGGGATCCGGGATATCACGAGGTGATCCGGAATGGTCCGGAGAATAAGATTCATATAAGGAAAGTCCCGTTTCGGAGTTCGGGAATGATTCCGGTCTTTTCATCGGGAATGTTCTAGAAGGTTCCGGATTGTCCGGCACTCCGGGGGGGGAGGGTACATGAGTGTGTCATTGAATGATTGCATCATGTACTAAGTGTTCTTGCTGTTCCAAAAACATGAAAGTCAAATTGCCAGTTTGAAAGTCAAACGGCTAAAACAGGAAACTGTGGGAAACAGGAAACTGTGGGAAACAAGCAAGAGGAGTTGGAACCAACTTGGAGGAGGAGTCCCACTCCTCCAAGCCGGCGCCCAGCCCAAGGCCGACTTGGGGAGGGACTCCCCTCCCCTGGCCGCGCCTCCCCACCCATAAAAGGAGGGGCAGGGCTCCCCTCCTAGAACACACAAGTTCCTATCTTCTACCTCCGGTTTAGAGCCGTTTTGGTTTAGAGCTTCTAATTGCTTTAGCCAGCGGTTTAGAGCCTTCTAATTGGTTTAGAGCCTTCTAATTGGTGTGTCTAATTACTAGACCACTAATAGCCTCTCTCATAAGCTCCACCATACTCGCACCGGCTTAAGGCGAAGCCCTGCGGGATTTCCCCTCTACTTCCGGTACCACGCCGTTGTGCTGCCGGAATCGCGAGGAGAGTGCTACAACCTCCGCTGCCTGCTGGAACAAGGGAGAGGAAGGTCTTCGTCGAGTACCGAACGTGTGACCGACTGTGGGAGCGCTGCCGGAACGTGGCGCCGGAAGGATCGTCTACACGATCTTGAGATCGGAAAGAGTACGACTACATCACCCACGAGAATCCGCTCTCGTTAAACGCTTTGGAATCTTCGAGGGTAAGTTATACCATCGACTCGTTGCTACAATCTAGTAGATAGATCTTGGCTTGTTTGTTTGTATGCGATAGAAAATTTTTGTTTTCCATGCTACGAACCCCTACACCTAGAGCTTAGTGTCCTACTACAAAAAACACCTTAACTTGTTAGTATTAGTTTGCGAGTACTTAAAGAGTACTCATGGCTTTGTCACTGGCTATTCCCGTGGCCAGACTATGAAGAGGAGTACCAGGATGATGGACCACAGGAAGGTTACGAAAACTAGGATCATCTCCCATCGTCAGCATTGCCTGTGACCCCGAAGATGGAGCTTCGCCTACGCTACCTTTATTATTACGTATTTCCGCTGCTTGAGTTGTATTAAGAACTGGATCATGAGATCCTTATTTGTGTAAGACCTTATGTATGGTTTGTAATGGATGATGTACTGTGGTATCCAAATCTGTTATGTCTCGCAAAAATGGTAATCCCGGGATTGCGATGTATGGCATAACATGCATCTGGGATTAAAAATCCGGGTGTTGACAACATATTACCCAGTTGATATCATGATCTTTTGTTTGCGGATGTCGGCAGTGTGAAATAAAAGGGGAGCTTGTAAGTCCATGGAGTCATGTATATGTGTTAGAGAAACGCCTATGCAGCTAGCCTAAGCCATGCCTAATCATGGTGGAAACTTGCAGCATAACCATAGTGAGCAATCTGTGAAGCATCTTCAATAAAAATCTATTCAACTAGCAAATAAAAAGATCTCCGAGATGCTCACTGTCTGTTGCCTTGTCATTTTGATATGGGATAGCTCCTGTATCATGGGGCAAGGGGTACCCCGTTGGCGGTTCTTTATGATACACATACACTTACAATAACAAGAACTTACCGGTAACTAAAGTTGAGTAGCATGAGGAACGACCCTCGTACTCAAGGGAAATGAGATTGACAACTTATGATTTGTCAAGCATATACTCCATATTTGTTCACTTTAACCTTAATCACCTCAAGATGCTTATGATAGGGGCAATGATATCTCAAAGCTGGTAAGTACCTGTCGTGGTGGTGGGAATGGCAGATGCCATGGGTAGGCTAAAGTATGGGGCCAATGGATGCTAGTGGGATCTAGGGAGGGAAGATGCAGTTGATTCTACACACAAGAGACTAAGGCAAAGATCTCTATTTCTCCTTTCTTAGGCTACAAGTGCTCCTTGAGCCGTATACAGGGAGAGAAGAAGAACCTTACCAGCCTAACGGTACTAAAAATGAGTCGATCCCTTCCTCAGGGTCCAAGCCTCTCCTTATAAAGGAGATCCTTGGGTGCCTTTAGGGCTAACGGGGCAAGCATATTCAAGGAATATGCTTGTCCCAAAATAGTAGTTTGGCGCCCTCCTTTCCCTGTCGCCCTTCTAACGACGGCAAGGCTCCAGAGGGCCCCTCTGCATGCCTCGGGCTTCAGGACTGTCGCCTCCGTGACCTCCTTCTGCCCCTCTGACGCTCTGCGCCTTTGTCTCTGGTGCTTGGCTCCGCTCAGATTCCTTCTAGCCTGCAGCTAGAGTTTGACCTTGGGTTTCTCCTTCTCCTGCAAGCTTCGTATCATTCGGCCTTACCTCGCGTAGCTCGTCTTGTCCTTCTCCTGCATCAAGATTACTTGGGCTAACCCTGCCGACTTACGTAGCATCCCGGCCGGGTAATGCCTTGCCTTTGTCATAATGGTCTTGCCCTTCCCTGTCTTGGCCGACCTCTACAGGATTCGGCCGACTCAAACAATAACTCGGAATCAAGACGGGCAACTTCCTTTCATCTTTCCCCGTCTTTACCCTACCCGAGGTCATCTCCCCAACATTAGTCCCTGAAGCTGGTATGGCCCTGCCAATAACTTCGGCCGGGCCGTATCAGTTTCAAGAGATTTCTTTTGCCTAGTTTCCGATTTAATTTGCTCGTGGTATCATCCTATCTTCTCGCGTACGCCTCGTCCTACGTGTCTTACTCATCATTGTATTTCTAGTTTTTTGTTCCCCTACAGTATTCATTGTCAGTCTACAGCTACTGCTACTCCTGTCGCGTCGGCTCTGCGACGCCTCGCGTGCCGTTTCCATCGGGGATCGTGGCTTTCTTTCCCACTGCGTTGCCGCTGGTGCGGTTCCCCTCATCATCGTGCGTTGGTGCTACATACACGATCTACGCGGTCAACTGCCTCACGCACGATCCCACTACCTTGCAGGTAACGCGGTTATAAAGAGGGGCGCGGCGCTGGGGGATTCACTTTCCCCTTTTCGCTCGCCCGTGCCCTTCTTCTTCCTCTCGCCCTTGCGCCCGCTCGTGCTTCCGCCGCCGTGCGCTCGTCTGCGTTCTTGGTAGCATGAATCCGGTCGCACCGCTCCGTCGTCTTTACTGCTGCTCGCCCGCTTTGGCGCCGTCGCCGGTGAGTTTCTCCGGTCCCATCGCCTGGCTTTTCCTCTAGAGATCTCAACTCCTCTTATGTTATCGCACGGCAGTTCTGTCTCCACTCTGCCGCCGTTTTTTAGATAGAATCACGACGGGGCCTTGTAGTTCTAGATTTTCCTCCGCCGCTAGTTATTCCTCCGCGGATTTCTCCGGCGAGCCCATGTCTAGCTTCGTCAGCGGTGCCCTGATAGAGGATGATGATGCTGGCTCTAGGCCCGAGCGAGGCTCGTGGCAGGGCTCCTCCGTCACTCGCCGCGAGATCGAGTGGCTTATCCAGACTCGGAGCATTCCCGCCGAGGTAGCTTGTCGCTTACCCGGCAGCGAGTCCTCTCCCGACCTTAGGGAGGGCGAGTATGTAGTTTTCATGTCGCACTTCGCGCGCGGCTTTGGTCTCCCTCTCAGCGACTTTGCTAGGGAGTTTCTTGATTACTTCGGCCTTCAGCCGCATCATCTTCCTGCCAATGCCATTGCTTCTCTCTCTGCCT
This sequence comes from Avena sativa, assembly GCA_916181665.1. NCBI lineage: Eukaryota > Viridiplantae > Streptophyta > Magnoliopsida > Poales > Poaceae > Avena > Avena sativa. The sequence continues at coordinate 431,321,498 of OV702284.1, forward strand.
TTATCTCTGCCTCGGAGGGATATTTCGGCCTATGGCCGTCCGTGCATGTCTGGTCGAAGTTTTTCCAGATTCGTTCTAACGTTGTCCCAGACAAGTCTCTGCACCCTTCCGAGAAGTCGCTTACCCAATGTGGGGCAGCGTCCATTACACCTCGAAGGAAGTCCGTATTTCCTCGCGTCACGGGGATAGAGTCGTGCAAGAAGTGGCACAAATCCTTCTTCTATGTCAAGAACACGGGAAAGGAGGATAAGATTCGGCTCCCTCCTTCTCCATTGGCACACCTTCCAAGGAGAACTGGACTTATAATCCGAGGAAGAGTCACGCTTTGGCCGAGGCTTTTGAGATTCGGCTTAAGGAACTGATACGCGCCGGGTTACGCGGCGAGGATCTGATGGCTACCTTCGTCAGTAGCCGAATCTGCCCATTCCAGAAACGCACGCACAAACTCTGCTACATGAGCGGTCCTCTTGACCCCAACCGAGTCTCGACCGTGGAGCTGGACAACTATCTCATCTTTAAGCGTGTCCGAGCTATCTTTAAGACGGAGAAGCCTGAGGACTGGGCTTGGGGATTGAAGCCGTTCACCCGCGAGCATCCCCCTCCCGAAGTAAGCTTAATCACTAATGCTTTGCTTTCCAATTGCTTTCGTAACTGTCTTTGCTAATCTTCCTCTTTCTTGTCTTACAGAGTTTTGCGGAGAAGAAGGATGAGGACGCCGAGGTTTTGTCACTCCCATGGCCTGCGGACCGGAATACCCCGGACAGTGGGGAGCCGGACTCGGAAGAGTTCGTCCCCAAGTCGGATCTCGCTCCGGCTCGTGCTCGTGGCAAGACCTCGGCCCACGAGGAGGAAGGTGATTCGGACGAGGTCCAAATTCTAGAGGTAGTTGCCGCAATGCCAATTTCTTATGCATTTCCGGCTTCTACTTTCCCAGCTAATCCGGCCGGTCAGGTTCACGACGCCGAGCCTATTGCTTCCCGGCCCCCTGTTACCTCGGGGAAACGTGGGGCTCCCGCTGGTGCCTCAAAGGCGGCCCCCAAGAAACGAATGAAGAAATCTGCTCCGAATCCTCCCAGGCGCAATACCATGCCTCGAGTCGCAGGGTAAGTTTCTTTTGCTCGTATTTCTTGTTTTTCTCTTTCTGCTTTTTAACCTGACCTTTTTTATTTTCGCAGTGCTCCACTTTCTGTTAAGCCCGGCGGCCCTAGCATGACGAGTCGTATGACCCGTCAGACGTCTCCTCCACCTACTGAAGATATTAGGATTTCCAGTCCTGCTCGCGCTGCATCTCCTCCAGCTCCGAATCGGACGCCACCTCACCACGATGCACCCGAGATTCCTCCCGTTGATGTTGATTCCACTCGGCCCACAGATATTTCTACCGAACCTGCTGCCTTCTCTGTGAACCCTAATGTCTCTACTGAGCCTCTTTATGCCCCCGCGGTTTCCACAGTGACTCCTTCCCTGGCCGAGGATGTCCATACCTCTGCGCCTTCTGCGACCGTGACTCCTCCGGCTCTTAAAGACGTCGTTCCTATTGCCGAGGTATCGGCTCCTACTGATGCCTCTTCTAAAACATGAAAAGCTGTCGTCCTTAAAGCTTCCTCCTCCCAGAGAGGTTTTGCCGGCTCTTCTCAGCCGAATATTGCCGATGTGCTGCGCAAAGGAGCTGCCTCCGCCAAAGCCTCCGTTACCTCGGCTTCCAGTACCCAGCTCGCTCTTCATAAAAGCCCCGCGGTAGCGGTGTCTACACAGCATGTCCGAGGTAAAGTCCTAACTCGCACGGCGAGTGGGAACAGTCTCGGCTCGCTGGTTGAATATGCCAATAACTGGAATGCTGCCGATCAGTTCGAGGGTAATCCAGGCAGCCAGCCGTTTCAGCTTTCCGACATCAGCAGCCGCCTGCATCAAGCCGCCAAGATCGTTCTTGAGAGTGACAAGATGAATGAGGTAATTGCCTTTTATGGAGTTTTGACTAGTTCTCCAGATGCTACTATATACATTCTAGTCCCCGTAGCTTGCAAGTGAATAACTTGTTATTCGTTTAGAAGTTTTATGATGCTCTACTTAGTTGAATTTTATCTTAGAATTCGAACCTCCATCCAGCTAGATCTGCCTTAAATTTTGCTTGATTTGTGTTTATCTAAGCTTCGTTTATCCAGCCACCTAGGTCCGGGGTAATTCTAGCTTGACTCGGATCTGTTTTAGCTTCGAATATCCAGCCACCTAGATTCGGGTTAAGTCTAGCTTGACTCGGATCTGTCGTAGCTTTGAATATCCAGCCACCTAGATCCGGGCTAAGTTTTGCTTGACTCGGATCTATCGTAGCTTCGAATATTCAGCCACCTAGATCCGGGTTAAGTTTCGCTTGACTCGGATCTGTCGTAGCTTCGAATATCCAGTCACCTAGATCCGGGCTAAGTTTATCTTGACTCGGATCTGTCGTAGCTTCGAAAATATTCATTTACCATTTGCTTTATTGCTTAGGTCGCGCATGATCGGTGTACTGCCGAGTTCCAAAGGCTGCTTTTTGCGCATAGAAAGTTGGAAGAAAAGTACGAGAAGGTTATTCCTATGGTAAAGAAAGCCGGTAAGTCGACAAACTCTTGCGTTATCTCCGAAGCTTTTATTTTTTGTATACGAGATGTTGGCTCACTTTGTTGGTAAACAGGGAACATCAATAATCTTAACATCCGTCTTGAGAAGAAGGTTAAGGCCCTGGAAGGTTAGTTACTCTTTTACTTTACATACTCCCCTTTGGAATGTGCACTAAGTTTCTTTTAACTCTTTTGGCTTTGGTAAAGCCGAGTTACAAACCTTTGCAGCATCTCACCAAGATTGCACGCCCATGCCTGATGTGATGCTGTATTTTTTAGAACAAAGCGCTACTCATTCGGCGCAGCTAAAAGAAAAAGATGATGAGATAGCTCGCTTGCGCGCCGAGGTGGAGGCCCTTAAGCTCTCTCAGAAGTCCGAATTAGAAAAGGTCGATCAGGAGTTCTCCGAGGAGAAAAATCGGCTAGTTCTGCAAATGCAGAAAAATAAAGAGCTCCTCGAGGCTGCCGAACTGAAGACACGGGGAATGAGCAAGGAGATCACTCGCTTTGAGAAGAGCAAAATTGATTGGGCTAAAGACCTTCAGATAATGCTGAGTTATATTCATCGTAAGCTTCTTACCGTGGTCGGGTTATCTTTTTTCCTTTTCCTACTGCCGACTGACGCAGTCGTGTTTTGCGCAGATCACTTTCCAGAAGCCAAGCCCGTGAGCTCTAAAGCGGTTCTTAGTGCTTGTGTGCGCCGAGGTGTTCCTGTTGACGCGGACTCGGAGTACTCGATGGAAGATTTCCTGGTTGCTGTCGGCGCTGCAGTTGGTCCGATGAAGATTATGGGCAGGGATTTGGTGCAGGCAGCTATCCGAGCCTACCATGTTCTCTGGCCGAATACTTCTGGGACTCCTAATATTGACGAGGTCAAATTGCTGGTGGAAATATTAATGGCATCTGAGAGGCAGCTAAGTCTTTGGAGGGAATCAGCCGGACGAGCTGGTGCTGATATGGCTCTCACTGTTATCATGTCATGGTATGAAGATATTTCTCTTAATATCTTGAGAAATTTGCGCACTGGTTCCCGTTGGGTTGAGGATCCAACCTTTGTCGCTCTTCGGCAAGCTCGTGCCTTCCAGCTCGTTGAATATGCCGACGTGCATACCTGGAACGAAGGTCCGAGTTTCCTTCCTAACCCAGAAGACGAGGTCGTAGTTGAGGATGCGTCAGATAACAACTCAGCTAATCAAGGAGAAGATGAAGGTGACTCAGCTACTTCTGGTGATTCCAGTTCGAGCTCAGATGGTAACGGCGATGCGCGATCCTCCTCCAAAGGTACTGGGCATTCTACTGCGCAAACTGACGCCCCTCAGCAGCCTCGGGCTTCCTCCGAAGTCGCTCCTGGGTCTGTGGAGGGCGAGGCAACCTTGGCCGAAGTTCCACCTATCTCGGAGTGCCCAGCCCCTGACCAAGTTATTGCCTCTCCAGCTACAAACCTCTAAGTCATTTCTTACCCCTGGTATGCCGGGCGTATGATGTACGTGGAATATTTGTCTGTCTTTTGTATGGTATGAATTTCTTTTGCCGTGTGCCGCTGAGACATATATGGTTGTAATTGTTATCACTTTGTTTAAGTGGTCTTGTTCGTCTGAATCCTTGCTTTGGCGGCCTGCAATTTCTTGAGTTTGGGATATATATTTGCCTTTGTGCTCCCGTGGTTTAGACTATTAATCTGGGTGTGGACTTCGAATATCATACGAGATTGAGCTGTTCTTACTTTGGGTGCCAAAGTTTGCTACCCCCCTTGTGTCAAAGGATAACCACTACTTCAAAACAATATAGGGCAGTCCCCGAGTCACTGCCTATGGCGCCGAAGTCTAGTATATAAACCAAATTTCAGAAATAATATAAGACGGTCGCCGAGTCGCTGCTCAAGGTGCCGAGGTTTAATATACCACCCAAATCTAGAAAGAACATGAGACAGTCCCCGAGTCACTGCTCACGGTGCCGAGGTTTAGTATACCACCCAAATCTAGAAAGAACATGAGACAGTCCCCGAGTCACTGCTCACGGTGCCAAGGTTTAGTATGTGAATTAATCTTAGAAATAAATCTGGGGCAGTCCCCGAGTCATTGCTCAGGGTGCCAGGTTTTAATACATAATCCAATCTTAAAAGCAATCTAGTGCAATCCCCGAGCCACTGCTCGAGGTGCCGAGGTTTAACACATAACATAAAATTGAAATAACATATGGCAGTCCCCGAGTCACTGCTCTGGATGTCGAGGTTCAGAACATAATTGGTGCTTGATCCTGAGATACTACTTTACAATGTGTCACTGATGACTGCTACGAGTAAAATGGACGAAGTAAAGCTACGTTCCACGGCCTTTTCATTTCTTCGCCGGCTTTGTCTGCCCTGTCCTTTCCTGGGGATTGAGCATCGATTAGGTAATAGGCATCATTGTGTAATGCTTTGCTCACAACGAATGGTCCTTCCCATGGAGGCGATAGCTTGTGCATGTCGGCCGTGCGTTGCACCAGTCGGAGAACTAAATCTCCTTCTTTGAACACTCTTGGATTCACCTTCTTGCTGTGATATCGTCGCAAGTTCTGTTGATAAATAGCTGATCTTGATAGCGCCAGCTCTCTGGCTTCTTCTAGCAGGTCAACAGTATCTTGCCGAGCTACTTCATTTACTTCTGAAGTTGTATATTGGGTAACTCTTGGCGAGTCATGTATTATGTCGGCTGGAAGCATGGCTTCTGCCCCATATACCAGAAAGAATGGTGTATAACCTGTTGATCTGTTTGGAGTAGTCCTGAGGCTCCATAGTACTGCTGGTAGTTCCTCAATCCAACATCCTGCCGACCTTTGCAGTGGTTCGACGAGTCGTGGTTTTATTCCGGACAATACTAGTCCATTAGACCTTTCCACTTGCCCATTGGATGCTGGGTGAGCCACAGAGGCAACATCTAATCTTATGTGCTTTTCTTGGCAAAATCTAGCGAAAGCTCCTTCAGCAAAGTTTGTGCCGTTGTCTGTAATAACACTGTGCGGGTATCCATATCTTAAGATAATATCTTTGAGGAATTTCACTGTTGTGGGCCCATCGCATTTTTTTATTGGTTTCACTTCAATCCATTTTGTGAACTTGTCCACCATGACCAATATGTGGCTCATCCCACCTCGGGCCGGCTTAAATGGTCCCACCATATCTAAGCACCACACAGAAAATGGCCAAGTAATGGGTATCGTTTTTAACTCGGATGATGGCATGTGTATCTTGGTTGCATATCTCTGACAACCATTGCATTTTTCAACCAGCTCTTTGGCTTCTTTCAACGCTGGCCAATAAAACCCATGCCTGAATGCTTTGGCCACTAAGGCTCGACATGAGTCATGATGTCCACATTCTCCTTGATGTATATCTAGGAGGATCTCCTGGCCTTCTGCCGAACTCACACATCTTTGCAATACACTTGTGACGCTTCTTTTGTATAGTTCATTATTTATGATCGTATAAGCTTTAGCTCTTCTTGCTGTCTGTCTTGCTAACACCTCATTATTCGGCAAAGTCGCATCTCTAAGGAAAGAGAATATGGGTTGCGCCCATACAGGTGTGATTTTCTCTGGTGTGGTCTCACTGTCTATTTCCATGTTTTCTGCCGACATAACTACCTCGGCTTTCTCCATAGTCATGCTTACATCAGCTGTCTTTCTCTTTGGGAATTCCGGGTTATATTGCTGGTCAATTTCCATCGGCACATTATCTTCTCCTGATTTTGCCGGAATAAAGATGGATTCAGACTCTAGTGATGGTGTTATCGATGGTTTCCTTAGGTGCTCTAGGGCGATACCTGGGGGAATTGACTGCCTAGTTTATCCTAGCTTTGACAACGTGTCTGCGGCATCGTTTTCTGCCCGAGGTATATGGTGAAATTCACATCCTTCAAAGTATCCACTGATTTTTTGCACATGAAATCTATACAAAGCCATATTATCATCCAATGCATCCCAATTGCCTGAGACTTGCTGTACTACTAGATCTGAGTCTCCATAGCATAAGATTCGGCGTATGCCAATCTCTTTTGCCACCTTCAATCCATGGACCAGTGATTCATATTCGGCTACGTTGTTTGACGCGGCAAAATGTATTTGCAGCACATATTTCAGCTGATCTCTTTTGGGCGAGGTTAACACTATTCCTGCCCCCAAACCATTTCTTAGTTTGGAACCGTCAAAGTGCATCGTCCAATAATTCGGGTCTGGCAATGGTGGCTCATATTGCACCTCGGCCCAATCTACGAAGAAGTCGGCCACAGCCTGAGATTTGATTGCATCTCTCCTATCGAATTGCGGAGCATAAGGTGATAATTCAATTGCCCATTTTGCTATTCGGCCACTTGCATCTTTGTTACTCAATATGTCGGCTATGGGTGCTTCACAAATCACTTTGATGGGGTGCTCTTCGAAGTAATGTTTAAGTTTCTTTGCCCACATGTACACTCCATAAGCCATCTTCTGATAATGTGGGTAATTTTGCTTTGAAGTGTATAACACCTCGCTCAAGTAATACACCGGCCTCTGTACTGACTTATCATTTTCGACTCGTTCTACGACGATTACAGCACTCACTACTCTGTTGGTGGCCGCTATGTAGACTAACATAGGATCTTTTGATAATGGAGAAGCTAAGATGGGCACTGTGACCAACATCCTTTTCAATTCATGAAGTGCACTGTCTGCTTGTGGAGTCCAAATGAACTTATCTGATTTCTTCATCAGTTGATAAAGTGGTAATGCCTTCTCTCCCAGCCGGCATACAAACCGGCTGAGTGAGGCTAAACAACCCGTGAACTTTTGTACGTCATTTAGACACCTTGGCAACTCCATCCTTTCTACTGCCTTTATCTTGGTTGGGTTGGCCTCTATACCTCGGCTAGATACGAGAAAACCGAGTAATTTTCCTGCTGGCACGCCAAATGTGCATTTTTCCGGGTTAAGCTTCATTCCGAACCTTCTCAGGTTCGCGAAAGTCTGCCGTATATCATCCAGTAGTGTTTTGCTTTCTTTGGTTTTGATAACCACATCATCCACATATACTTGTACATTTTTTCCTATCTGGTCATGTAGACATTTTTGCATGCATCTTTGATACGTTGCTCCTGCGTTGCGCAGGCCGAATGGCATTGTGCGATAGCAATAAGCCCCGTACGGGGTAATAAACGCAATCTTTATTTGATCGGCCGGATTTAACGGTATCTGGTGAAAACCAGAATACGCGTCTACAAATGACAATAGTTCACAACCAGCGGTCGAATCAATGACTTGGTCTATTCTAGGTAAGGGAAAAGGATCTTTTGGACACGCCTTGTTCAGGTTCGTGTAATCGATACACATTCGCCATACAATGGCTACATTCGGATCATCCTTCTTTTTTTCTACTAGCACCGGGTTTGACAACCAATCCGGATACAGCACCTCCATGATGAACCCGGTCGCAAGGAGCCGAGCTATTTCATCCCCTATTATTTTTCTCCTGTCTTCGGCGAAGCGGCGGAGAGGTTGCTTCACCGGCCTTGCTCCTGGCCTTACATTTAGAGAGTGCTCAGCCAACTCCCTCGGAACACCTTGCAGATCCTGAGTTGGCCATGCAAAGATATCCCGATTCTCACGGAGGAAGTTGGTGAGCTCGCTTTCCTATTTAGCATCTAGGCCTGCACCAATAGTAACAGTACGCTCTGGGAATTGCTCATCTATCTGAAACTTCTTTGTTTCTTTAGTCGGCTGAAAGGAGACACTTCCATGTGGATTGGCTAATGCCGGCATATTCAGCTGTGCCGACTGAGCGAGGGCTACTACCTCCTGAATCCTTCTTTTTTCTCTTGCTATAACCAATGACTCGGCCAAATTTGACCCGGCTGAAGCACATTCCATTGACTTCCTGTAATCCCCTGCTACTGTTATCACTCCTTGTGGTCCGGGTAGCTTCATTTTCAGATAACTTACATGACAGCTGCCCATGAATTTGGCCAATGCTGGCCGTCCGAGTAAAGCATGATAACAACTCTCTAGATCCACCACTTCAAACTCTAAGTTTTCTGCTCTGCAGTTATCTCTTGTGCCGAATAACACATCCACTCGAACCTTACCAATGGGTTCGCACGAAAGCCCTGGTACTATCCCATGGAAAGTGGTCCTCGTGGATTGCAGCATGTTCTGCGATATTCCAAGTTTATGCATGGTATCTTTGTACATGATGTTGATACTGCTCCCATTGTCAATGAGAACCTTTGAAAATTTCACATTAATGCTTGGTCCAACAAATGTTGGATCCAACACGAGTGCATACGACCCCGGACTCGGCATTATCTTGGGGTGATCCTTTATGCTCCAAGTTACTTCCTGATCTGACCAAGGCACATATCTTGGTACTGCCGGCATAACCGCATTTACTTCCATATGTCGGCGCTGCACACTCTGCTTGTCTTGCTGCTCCGTCGTGAACACGCAATATGACTGATGATCTTCTCTGTAATCATTACGTCCATTATTTCCTGGATTCGTCCTCCCATCTTGGCCTTGGTTCATCACTTGATGTACCGCATCTCTCCGGTCCGAGTTATCACACCTCGGGGGAGGAGGCGGTAACATCAGTTGCTATGCATTTGCTCCAGTCAACTGCGGCTGATGCTGCTGATGTGCCTGGAGAGGTGCTGCCTGAATGCCTGCGGGGTTTCCCATTGCATTTTTCATCCATGCACATTGGCGGGTCGTATGGTTGGCCGGCCTGGCTGGGTTTGACGTGTGAAATTTACACGGCTGATCTAACATAGATTCGAACGTGTACTTCGGCCTCTCCTGCCATTGCTTCTTTTGTTCTGGTGTCCACTGTCTTTTTCCTTCATTCCTTGGTGTCCACTGCTGAGGACCATTCTTTTGCCGTTGAGTCGTTCCGTGACTCGGCTGATCTTGCGCTACCGCTGCCACTTGGGCCGAATTATATCTATAATCTGGCCTTTCTTCTCTTCTTCTTCCTCTAAATTCATTGCGCCTGGATGACCCGGCCAAATCTCTTGCATATTGGTCTTGTTGCTCCCGATGATCTGCCGACATTAATTCTGGTTGCGTCGGATCTCCCAATGCATAGGAGTCTGCTATTCTGATGGTTTCTGCCAATGTGGTTGGCATATCTCTTTGCAGTCGCTGCCATAACACACTGGCATAACGGCATCCTTGAGCAAACCAAGCTATTGCTTGTGATTCTATAACTCCTTCACACGAGTTTCTCAGGTTACACCACCGAGTTAAAAACTCTCTGTCCGTTTCATTCGGCCTTTGCTTGCACATGGCTAACTGATGCGGCCTGTTCGGCCTCTTGTATGTACTGGTAAAGTTGCTAACGAACATTTCTTCAAAATCCAACCAACAGTTGATGCTGCCTGCTGGTAGATTATTCAGCCATACAATAGCTGGTCCTTCCAACATTTGTGGGACATACCGTACTGCCCATCATAAGTTCCCACCTGCTATTTTCACAGCTGTGGCATAATCAATCAACCAGTCTTGTGGTTTGGTGCTCCCATTATGTGTCTTTGTGCCTCTTGCCAGCTGAAAGTTCGGCACAGGTGGCTCTCCCATGATCCGTGGTCCGAAGCACGTCGGACCCGGTGGACCCTGTTCTTCCAGCAACTCGGATCGGTATAGCCGGTCTAGCTTTACTCTGGCATCATTTGATGGCAAATCTCTGTACAGAACTCTGTCTTGCATTCCATAGTGGTTATTTCCACCATGGATCGCATATTCCATCTCGGAATAACCATCATTGTACCTTTCATTTACTTGATTGTGGCGAGCTGGTCTTGCTTCTCTTTCCTGCCGAGGTTCATGTCTTGGCTGCGGGTTGAGTGGCGGTTATCTCCTTACTTCAACCGGGATATTGTTCTCGTGATTGCCTCTTCCGAGTTCTCTTCTGCCGAGATCTCCATTGCCTCGGCTTCCGCCGTCTTTCTCAGCACGACCGGGATTCCTCTCACCACTGTTACCTCGGCTTCCATTGCCTCTGTTCTCGTTTGCTTTCCCGGCTATCGCCGGATCATACGGAACGATTTGCTTTTTTCTCTTTCCTGAAGTTACCGCTTTGTCTTTTCGTGGATTGTTTCCGGGTGAGGATGCTGCTGCCACGGACAAGGCAGGTGCTGCTCCAGCCGAGTGAACCATTCGCGAGGCCCCTGGCCTCGCCGGGTCTGCTCTGAGCATTTCTTCGTTTTGCTGGTTCGTGATGCGCACCAGATCATTCACTCTTTCTTGCTGTTTCTGCCGGGCTTCGCCGGTCAATTCCTCTAACTCTAACGCTGCGGCATTTGCCGCTCTCAGGTTCTTTGCCGGGTACTATACTTCGGCAAGCCCAAATCAACTGATTCTACCTTATGAGCATCATGCTCCTTGTTGATATCATCTAGGAGGTTCTTCCCTCTTAATCTCAACTGGTCAACCCGTTCGGGAGCGACGTCAAGCTTGTTAGCTTTGACATATTCTCGCAGGGTCCTGTTTAAGGACTCCCGCAAGGCCGACACCTTTTTTGCCTCTACCAGCACCTTTTTCCTGGTTTCTTCTAATTCTGCCTGAGCATTAGCCGGATCAAGTATCGGCGCTACAGGTGTAGTCAGGTTTTCTATGGTTGCCTGAAGAATGTTTTTTGGTCTTTCCAGAGGTGGCCCTCTTACTCTTGGTGCCTTTGGGGTAGTGTCCTGTACTTCGGCCTGGTTGGTCACTGGAGGTATTACCTCGGTGGGTGGTGGTGTCGTCTGTGACGCGACCTGCACGCCTGCGGCAGGGTCTCTGGTTGATCCGGCACCCGCTACTCCCGCCTGCACTCCGGCTGCGACCATCACCTCGACGCTGCTCACCGGATGCGCTCCGCGCGGACGGCTCACAGCGCTGAGGGGTGGTTCTCCTGCAACAACAACCTGGTGAGGATAAATGCCGGAGATGTCGACGCCGACGTTGACCTGGTGCCTGCCCAAGCTGATGAAGACACCGTTGCGCGGGGGAGTTTTTCCCCTGAAGCTGCCTGCATTGTCGCTGACGTAGTCACAGAGATCAAATCTCCGGACCAAGCCAGAAACAACGCGCTCGCCAGTGTTGATGAAGTTTCCCGTCCGGATCATGACTCCAGCTAGCACCGCTGCTGGCCCCACGGTGGGCAACAAATGTCGTGGTGGTGGCACGGCAGATGCCATGGGTAGGCTAAAGTATGGGGCCAATGGATGCTAGTGGGATCTGGGGAGGGAAGATGCAGTTGATTCTACACACAAGATACTAAGGCAAAGATCTTTATTTCTCCTTTCTTAGGCTACAAGTTCTCCTTGAGCCGTATACAGGGAGAGAAGAAGAACCTTACCAGCCTAACGGTACTAAAAATGAGCCGATCCCTTCCTCAGGGTCCAAGCCTCTCCTTATAAAGGAGAGCCTTGGGTGCCTCTAGGGCTAACGGGCAAGCATATTCGAGGAATATGCTTGTCCCAAAATAGTAGTTCGGCGCCCTCCTTTCCCTGTCGCCCTTCTAACGACGGCAAGGCTCCAGAGGGCCCCTCTGCGTGCCTCGGGCTTCAGGACTGTCGCCTCCGTGACCTCCTTCTGCCCCTCTGACGCTCTGCGCCTTTGTCTCTGGTGCTTGGCTCCGCTCAGATTCCTTCTATCCTGCAGCTAGAGTTTGACCTTGGGTATCTCCTTCTCCTGCAAGCTTCGTATCATTTGGCCTTACCTCGCGTATCTCGGCTTGTCCTTCTCCTGCATCAAGATTACTTGGGCTAACCCGGCCGACTTACGTAGCATCCCGGCCGGGTAATGCCTTGCCTTTGTCATAATGGTCCTGCCCTTCCCTGTCTTGGCCGACCTCTACAGGATTCGGCCGACTCAAACAATAACTCGGAATCAAGACGGGCAACTTCCTTTCATCTTTCCCCGTCTTTACCCTACCCGAGGTCATCTCCCCAACAGTACCATAATCTTTTGAAAGCTCTTTATGAAACTTGAAATCCCTGCTTCCCTCTGTGAAGGGGCCTATCTTTTACTTCTTTATTGATTCTGTAAACCTATTCCTCTCTATCTCCAGCAAGCATTTGAGTTGTTGTGATTCATTCATTCATATGATGATTTATTCAATCATGTTTCTTATCTTTTTTGTTTGGCATAAATCTCCTATCTGAATGAATATTACTTTGAAAGCTATCGTTGTGAAAAGCCCTTTATGTTTGAGCAAAAGATTTTTGTTATAAACTTCATTAAAAAAGCTTTGCTTAAAAATAAGTATGATTTGTCAACTGTTCTCTGACCAAGAACAAAGTTTGCCATTACCAACTATGATTTTTCTTTATGCATCTTTATTGTGACTCCCATACTCGTTGCAAGTTAAGTTATATAATGGTGAGTTGTTTTTTATTATGATCTATGTATTGGTAAATGTGATGCTTCTTGTCCATATTCTTTTATTGACACTTCACTCCATAAACATGTGGTCATGTTTACTAAGCTTAGTTTTCACTTGGGGACAAGCGAGGTCTAAGATTGGGGAGAGTTGATACGTCCATTTTGCATCACTATCTTATATCATAATTTGCTATTATTCATTGATATATTTCTTACTAAGAGGTGTCACTTATGTTATTTCATCTATTTCTGTATGGTTGGATGACTTTGGAAGATGAACTGCCAGAGTCAGGATTCTGATGGAAAAAAGCGGTGTCGGGAGGATGGTCCCCGAGTACCCCAAAGACGCCCCAAAAGTACTCAAAAAAGGCAAAACAGGCAAAAGGATAAAAGAAAAAACTACAGCAAGACCCGACATGGGCCGACTGAGGCCTCCCAGCCGGTCTGCCAGCGTCACCGGCTGAGCCTCCACTCCTCTTCCTGGCTGGGCCGCCCCAGCCGGCCCGTCCCGCCAGGCCACTTCCCCCGCCTAGATTGTTCCTCCCCTCATGGGCCGGCTGTTCCTCTCAGCCCATATGGCTCCGCCTTGCCCTTGTGCGTCGCCCGCCTGGCTGGGCCGGCGCACCTCTGCTCACCCGCTTCTCGGCTAGGCCTGCCTGTGTGTCCCGCCTAGCTGGGGGTCCCTGGGCTGGATCGCTCCGCTCGGCCGGACGCCGCCACGATCTCTGCTGCCTCCAGCCGGGTGAGATCGATCGCTAGCTCCAGCGACTCCTTCGCTTCGCTCGGTACCAGCCACAACTTCTATCGATCAAGACCGCCAGCTTTGGATTCCAGACAAGGACAAGACAGAGACAAGGAACACTGCTGCCATACCTCTACCCTCTACCGTACCTAGTACCAGATGATGTAGCAAATAGTAAATACTTTCATGTAGAAAAAAGTGTACACTATGCATGACACATTGTACTATTAGATGATGCATGCATAATGTCTCATAAGGTACCACAGATGACTCACTTTGGGGATTCACTCTCACTTGGGATAAGTGGCTCTACCTTTGTCCCTTGGGCTTCCAATATAAGACACCACGGAGGACTCACTTTGGGGATTCACTCTCACTTGGGCTCACACGCATGCATCCGCGCACCAGCACTAGCTTTTGATAAGCTCCCTGCTAGCTAGCTTGCTCTCATTCGGGCACATATATATTCTCATATACAGCTCCATAAGCACTCCTTGTAGCCCAATTATACCCGATATACTGTCAGACATGTGGGAGTAGGAGTCTTACCTCACCACGAGGGCTCCGAACCTAGGTACTTTGTCAACATCCGGATTTTTAACCCCAGATGCCTGTTATGCCATACATCGCAATCCCAGGATTACCATTTTTGCGACACATAACAAATTGGATATCACAGTACATCATCCATTACAAACCATACATAAGGTCTTACAACAAATAAAGGATCTCATGATCCAGTCTTAATACAATCATAGGAGCGGAATAACGTAATAATAACGATAGCGTAGGCGAGACTCCATCTTCATGGTCACAGGAAATGCTAACGATGGGAGACGATCCTAGTTGTTGTAACCTTCCTGGTGTCCGTCCTCCTGATAGTCCTCTTCATAGTCTGGCCACGGGAATTGCCAGGGACAAAGTCATGAGTACTCTTTAAGTACTCGCAAACTAATACTAACAAGTGAAGTGGGTTTTTAATAGGAAGTACTAGGCTCTAGGTTGTTTTGCAAAAAGCCAGATTTATCTCTACGGAGTTCAGAAGCAAAGAAAGCTAGTTGAAAGTTTTATAACACCTAAGTGAGAACTTGAATTTCATATCACAACCCTATTGTGGTCAAGTCAAGTCATGAATCATTTCACAAGTCATTTTGAAAACATCTGACGACAGAACAATATGGCCACTCCAACTGTCTATAACCGCGGACGCGGCTATTCGAATAGTTTGACACTCTACAGAGGTGGTACACTTTCACCACAACATTCGATACATCCGTCAGGAACAATCGTAAATTCAACATACTCAGTATGCGGATAATCAATCCTAACCTTTCAATTACACGCCCTAGTATAGGCACCTCTCCTATGAGTTTGGCCTCCCAACCATGACCAACTGTCATCTTGGGAACTGCACAGGTGGACAATCTTCACAAGGTAGCCTCAGCTCAAACCTTGACCGCAAGGGAACCCATACTAAGGTATATAAACTTCCAGTCAAGCCCTACCCAAATTTCGGGTATTGTGGTTGTACGGTAAAATTGGAATGGTATCGCATCTAGACAATCATCAGCTTTATAAAGGGCTAAGGCTCATGCCTCAATAGTTTCATCATCAAATCACCTGGTGTTCAAGAACACATGGCAAAACATTTCAGTAGAATGACTCATCATTCTAAGGTTTTCATAACCATTTTCACTAAGTATTCCCATCTAAAGTGATCAAGTTTTATGCTTAGCACTAGCATCTACAGGTGGGGGTAAACACTAATGAGGGGTGGTAAACAAGGGTAAGTGATCTAAGTTCAATCTCATGCCTCAGGATGACATCAAGATTTATCTAACTTAGGTCAAGTTTTATGCTCTTTGTGCTACCATTAGATATCTTTCTAAAATCTACAAGTCACTAAGTAAACCAAACTAAAGAGCTTTGATAAAGAAATAAAATAACTAAGCTTGCAAATAAAACTAGGATTGGGTATAATCAAAGGGTGTAAGCTTGCAAGTAAAACTTGCATGGTTTAGCTTAGCTTTCTAAGATACTAGCTGGCTAAGTTAACTTGTATAGTGATGCTTGCATAATTGTAAGTTTAAACTAGCTAGGATAGCTTGCAGATATTAGCTTACCTTGTGTAGAGTAGTGGTTGAAGTTCTTCTCGGCTTCTTCCTCGCAGTATTCTCCTTCCTCCTCGTATCCTTGGTCGGTACTAGCGTCTATAAATAAATACGAGGTACACAATCACCAAACAATACTTAACTACTTCTATTTATCACACCAAGGTTTTCACTAGATGATCTAGTATCATCACAAACATTACAATCATTAAGGCAAGGTTTTAATTATTTTATTTTTGGAAAAGTAATTTCTACTCATTGAAAAACTACTTAAGATTTAATATTCTCCAACTAAAACATGGGATCATGTTGACACATGTCATGACCACATATTTCAGTACATGGGAATGTGATTTAAAGTAGTGTCACAATTTAATAAGGTTTAACCTTTTTATTTTAATTAAATAAAGTGACTAGAATGGCCTATGAGGCATTCTTTTATTGCTTGTTCATTATTTCTGCAAGTAAACCTAGATATTTTTATATATTCAGAAAGATCTTGTTAAGTGTGATTTTTGAGAGTTGGAATCAACTCAAAAGCTTTCTTGGTTGAATTTTGAGAAATGTTTGAATGCAAAAAAGCTTCGGCCTTGTTATTTTTACCATGGGTGATCTACAAATCCAATTGGTTTGAATCCAACGGTCTAGGATTAAGAATTCCAGTATCTTTCTAACAAAACTGGTTTCATGCATTTTGGGTCAGTGAATCGAGCTGGATTGGTTTCTGATTCTAGGTATAGAACTGAGTTTGAAACTAAAAGAATAAACCTAAATTTGAATTACTGGGTCACGCGGGATTTTAACTAGGCAGGCCCACGGTGCATAGCGCACGCGCGGGTGGGTTTTAGTGAATAACCCCACCAGTCAGCGAGATAGGGGGTGTGAAGCGATATGGGGGATCTAGACCGCACGATCAAAGTCTAATCCAATGATTGTGGTTCATCGTCCACGTCGGGCAGCGCCAGCGAGATCGAACCCTAGCGCGGCCAGTGGGGGTCTACGGGGGCTCACCGGGGCTCAAGCGATGGTCGGTGACGGGGGCGAGCGACAAAGTCGACGACAGAGAATCTCCTGGTATCGGCAGCTCCTCCTGGGGAGGCTCCAATAGCTGGCTCCATTCTTCCTCCTCTGCGGCAGACTCCGGCCAAATTCCGGCAAGGTGCTGCTCGCTTTGCTTCAGGGGTGGGGTGGGGTGATTATGAGAGAGAGGGGAGTATGTTGGTGTGAAGAAATCGAGCGGGGGTGGCCTCTATTTATAGTGCCAGAAGGGGACCGACGGGCACGAGTGGAGCTTGTCGTGGTCGTCAGCACATCGAGCTACTGGCATGGGCGACGGTAGAGGACGGTGATGTGTTCCCTGGCGAAGCTCAACGGCATGGTCACGTGGCGTGGGGTGGTGCGAGACGGTCGGAACATCGCGGCGCTCTGGGCGGGTCTGACGGAAAAATTCATGGCACACGGGTTGTCCTTGTCGCGCGGCGACGAACGGGCGTGTCTGGGGTGTTCCTGGGTGGTGGTGATCATACTTGCACGCGGCGAGGGCGGCACACGGTCTGTGGGCGTGTGTCACGGCTCGCAGAGAGGCTGGGCACGCTCGTTCCGTGTGGTCCAGTGACAGGCAAGGCTCGAGGCTTGGACAAGGGGTGGCGGTGGATGGTTGAGTGCCTGCTAGACAAGGTTGGCGAGGCTAGTGAGGCTCCTAGCTGGCTGGCGACATTGGGGTGGCTAGGGTGCTCTCGGCATGCTTGCCATTGATGGTGTTGTCGGTTTTACAGTGAGCTAGAGGGGTTAAACAAGTTAGATGATCTACTCAGGGTGTAGTGTGAGCTAGATAGGGAACAAGTTAGGCCAAAATTACTACTCACTATAGTGTTTAATGTTTGTTGGTTTGGTGTCTACAAGGTGTTTGATGAAATGGCCGAAAGAGATTCAAATTTGAATTTTTGATTCAAACTTTGTGGGTGTACTAGTTACATACTCATTAGTCTCTGGTTAGTTGGAAAGGTCAAGGGGAATTGGTTTGGTTGGTTTTTGAGAATTGGGTGATCTTCCCATATGAACTAGATTCAGTTTTGAATTGTCATTTGAATCAAGTTGCCAAATGTTTCTGTAAGTTTGAAAGGTGGTCTTTGATTCACTTTTACTTGGTCTAGCAAGGGGTGAAAAGAAATAGAATTGTTTCTGTTTGAAATATTGGACTAGAAACACTCAAAGTGGTCTAGTGAGCAAGATTGGCAAAAATGACCATTTGCCTATTTGATTTGTTTTTGATTTTCTCTTGATTTTTTTTCTTGGAAATGATTTAGATGAGGTTGTTTTCACCTTTAAACCATTCCTTGATATTTAGATCAATCACACAAGTCCATTCATGCATTCATATAATCATCACATTCACACATTCATTCATATTGATTTTGGATTAACAAAAGTTTTTGTTAACCCTAATTTGAGTGATTGGAATTTGATAACCCTGTTCAATATTTTTGGGATGTTACATACTTCTTGTGTCTCACCGCGCCAGGGGGTGGTGTGGCCACCCTGTCCCACCTCTAGCTTCTCCCTTTCACCTATAACTTGCCCCCGAAACCCTAAGACTCTGGGAGTGACCACAGAAAGATTCCGCCGCCTCTACGGGACGGAAACTACAAAGAGAGAAGAGCTCTCCGGTAGGCAGAATTCTGCTGGGGAAATTCCTTCCCGGAGAGGGGAGATCGTCGCCATCAACACCGTCATCAAGATAGACTTCATCGGGATCATCATCATCATCCTCACCACCATCTCCACCAGCACCATCATCACCACTATGTACTGCTATAACAATTGGGTTGAATCTTGCATAGTTCTTACGGTAAACTTTCCCGGTGTTGATTACTTATTGTAGTTGATTCTATTGGGTGGAATGATGGCACTGCGTCAATGTGGAGTGCTTCATCGGGAAACCCCAAGAGAAAGATATGATGCAGCACAGCAGCAAGTCTTCCCTCAGTAAGAAACCGAGGTTATCGAACTAGTATGAGGAAGGAAACGTCTCAAAGGTGTTGCAAGCAACGTGGAAACCTGCACAACACAAACTCAAGACTTTGCCCCAACTAACAGTGAGGTTGTCAATCTCACCAGTTGCTGTAACAAAGGACTAAATGTATGGTGTGGAGGTGATGACGGTTTGCAGAAAGTAAACAGTAACAGTGGAAGTTCAATGGTAAAAATTGGACCGGGGTCCATAGTTCACTAGAGGTGTTCTCCTTAGATATACAAACATGACATGCAGAGTAAACAAATTACAACAGGGCAATTGACAGGACTGAGCAAGGCATAATAATGCAATACTAGACATAAAGATCCTATGAGATTCGATTGGGAAATACAACAAGATACATAGACCGCCATCCAACTGCATCTATGACTAGAATACCACCTTTGGGTTATCATTCGAACCCCCTCCAGTATTAAGTTGCAAGCAACAAACAACTTCTTTAAGCAAAGTGTGTAAGGTAAACAATCCACATGTTTCATGAACAAGAGACCATTGTTTTCTCCCTAGTGGCAATAGCACATCTACAACCTTAGAGATTTATGTCACTTCCCTTAGATTAAATAGAGGCATGAACCCACTATCGAGCAAAAATACCCCCTCTTGGAGTCACTAGCAACTACATGGCCAAGATAGATACTAACAACAGAGAGCATGCAAGATCACAAACAACATAGACATGATAGAATCAATAAGACAAAACCATTAATCAATCTGACATAGTAATCTCAATATCCATCGGATCCCCGCAAACACAACATGCATGATTACAAATAGATGAGATCTTGATCATGAACGGAGCTCACAAGATCTAGACATGAAAGCACAAAGGAGGAGATACAACCATATAGGTACTACATGGACCCGTAGTCCAAGGTGGAACTACTCATGCTTCATACTGGAGGCTCGCATGATGAAGAATAAGGCCTCCGGGATGATCTCCCCTACGGCAGTGTGCCGGGAAGAGCTTCAGATCCCCCGATATAGGGACGATGGTGGCGGCGGATACAAACTGTTTCGTGGAATATTGATCGGATGCTTAGGGTTTAGGCATCGAGGGATTCTTATAGGCGAAGCGGCGAGGCTGGGAGGCGACCAGGGGGCCCACACGCTGCCCAGGCGTGGTCTAGGGTGGGCCCGCGCCTGGGGGTGGTGCGGCCGCCCTGTGGCGCCCCTCCGTCTCTCCTCTGGACTCCGTGTTCTCTTCGGTGAAATGTTGACTTTGGCTTTTGTTCCGTCCAATTCCGAGAATATTTTCTTACTAGCTTTTCTAGAACCAAAAACAACAGAAAAAAGGCAACTGGCACTGTGGCAACCTGTTAATAGGTTAGTACCAGAAAACATATAAAAAGCACCTCAAAGTGTGGACAAAGCAAAGCAAAGTAGATACTAAACAAGCATGGAACATAAAAAATAATAGATACGTTTCCAACGTATCAAGCATCCCCAAGCTTAACTCCTGCTCGTCCTCGAGTAGGTAAGTGATAAAAAGAATAATTTTTGAGGTGAAATGCACCATCAAAACCAAGATCAAACCATTTGCAAGCATTGAAAGCGGGGATCAAAGAACTCTAAACATGTGCATCAAAGATGGAGTTCTAATAATAAGACAAAGTAACTATGCATGCAACATGAAAGGTTACAAACAAAGATCATGAATAGCATGAATTGAAAAACGTTTGTTTGTTTCACATACAGAAAACATGGCATAGTGGCATTCAACTTATCCCTCATAGAGTAGCAAATAGATGCATAGGACACCTTCAAAGTTCATAAGAGTGGCTAGATACAAATAGCACAAGAGCAAGCAATATCAACAATATGCATCAATCAATAAGTTTTGGGATAATGCACATAGAACTAAGAATGGTAACTATGCTCTCTTAACTGGTGCCTAAAGGTAGAAGGTGGAGTCTCAATATAATTGTGGAGGAAATGTCATTCATAAAGGGAAGCAGGGATTTCATGTTTCAAAAAGATCTTCCAAAAATTATGGTACTTGTTAGATTTCAGCCCTCATTGCCCCTATCATAAGCATCTTGAAGTGACTAAGGTTAAAATGAACAAACTATGGAGTATATGCTTGACAAAGTATAAGTTGGAAATCTCATGTCCCTTGAATACGAGGGCTGCTCCTCATGCTACTCAAGTTTAGTTACTTGCAAGTTCTTGTCATAGTAAGTACATGTGTATCATAGAGAACCGCCAACAGGGTACCCCTTGCACATGGTAAAGGAGCTTTCCCATAACCAAAATGACAAGGCAAGCAGACAATGAGCATCTCAGCATTCTTCTTATTTACCATGGGATATGGTGCTTTTTTCTCTCTTTCCTCTTTTCTTAATATGTCTCTTTTTCTCAGTCTCTTTTTTTATAAGAAGAATGCTTCATAGATGTCACTATAGTGATGCTGCAAGTTTCCACCATGACTAGGCATGGATTAGGCTAGCGGCCCAGATGTTTCTCTAACACAAAATACATAACTCCATGGACCTACAAGCTCCCCTTTCATTTCACACTGACAACATCCATAGACAAAAGAGCATGATATCAACTGTGTACAAAGTACAAGTGCAATGTTGAAAGCGTTCCCCATGACAACACGGTTCTGCTAATTCCAACATATGAGTGCAAGAATATACAACATAGATGACACAATGGTTCAAGTTTATTAGGGGAAATAAATAAAAGGTGTGCCATCAAGTTCGTGAGAGCTTTAATCACTAAGTTTTCACATAATAAAATACTTTTTAATTGGAAGATAGCTAAAAACAAGAATATACTTAGAATGGTGTAACACACCAAGCATAGGAATTTATAGTGGACACTTTGGAATAACTTGGTTTCTTGGGATTTGGAAGCATGAGTGGAGCTTACTCATACAAGTTGAGGCTAGCAAAAGACTGGAGCGACCAACTAAGAGAGCAACAATTTCCATAATCATGCAGAGCGACAAAACTCAAAGCATAGAGTGGTACTACAAGTCAAGGAATAAATGATCATATTGTTGGAGATATGCCCTAGAGGCAATAATAAATGTAGTTATTATTATATCTTTTTGTTTATGATAAATGTTTACATTCATGCTATAATAGTACTAACAAGGAAACATTAATACTTGTGTGATTTGTAAACTTAAATTGAAGTCCCTAGTATAGCCTCTATACTTCACTAGCTTGTTGGTTGATTAATGATTGTGGTTTCCCTATCATGAACATTGAGATGTTATCAACAACAAGATCATATCGTTAGGAGAATGATATGGTGGACATACTCCTATAGATAAGCGTAGCATAAAGATCAAGTCATTTCAATAGTTCAATTGCTATATGCTTTCTAATACATAGTAACCTAATTCCTTCGACCATGAGATCATGCATATCACCTTTACCGGATGGATGCTTTGATGACATCAAACACCACACCGTAACTGGGTGGCTATAAAGGTGGCATTGAGTGTTCGGAAAGTATTGGTTGAGACACATGGATCAAGAGTGGGATTTGTCCATCCATATGACGGATAGATATACTCTGGGCCCTCTCGGTGGAATGTCATCCAATTAGCTTGCAAGCATGTGACTGGCTCACAAGGGATCACATATCACGGGAACGAGAAAAGAGTACTTATCAGTAACGAGGTTGAACTAGGTATGCAGAGATGCCGACGATCATAACCTCGGATAAGCAAACTATCGTGAGACAAAGGGAAATTGGTATCGTATGTAAGTGGTTCATTCGATCGCAAAGTAATCGTAGAAATATGTGGGAGCCATATGAATTTCCAGATTCCTCTATTGGTTATTGTTCGGAGAAGTGTCTCGATCATGTCCGCATAATTCACGAACCGTAGGGAGACACACTTAAGGATTCGACGTTGTTTGAGTAGTTATGGTATTATGAGAAAGAGACCGAATGTTGTTCGGAGTCTCGGATGGGATCCGGGATATCACGAGGAGATCCGGAATGGTCCGCAGAATAATATTCATATAAGGAAAGTCCCGTTTCGGAGTTCGGGAATAATTCCGGTGATTTCATCGGGAATGTTCTAGAAGGTTCCGGAATGTCCGGCACTCCGAGGGGGGGGAGGGGTACATGAATGTGTCATTACATATTGGAATGATTGCATCATGTACTAAGTGTTCTTGCTGTTCCAAATAAAGGATTAAATTGAATCCTAAAACAGAAAAGTCAAATGGCCAGTTTGAAAGTCAAACGGCTAAAACAGGAAACTGTGGGAAACAAGCAAGAGGAGGCAAAACCGACTTGGGGGAGGAGTCCCTCCTCTCCAAGCCGGAGCGCCAACCAAGGCCGACTTGGGGAGGGACTCCCCTCCCCTTGGCCGCACCTCCCACCTATAAGAGGAGGGGCAGGGCCTCCTCCTCTAGACACACAAGTTCCTATCCTCTAATCTCCGGTTTAGAGCCGTTTTGGTTTAGAGCTTCTAATTGCCCTAGCCTTCGGTTTAGAGCCTTCTAATTGGTGTGTCTAAACCCTAGACCACTAATAGTTCTCTCTCATACTCCACCATACTCGCTCCGGCTTAAGGCGAAGCCCTGCGGGATCTCCCCTCTACTTCCGGTACCACGCCGTTGTGCTGCCGGAATCGCGAGGAGAGTGCTACAACCTCCGCTGCCTGCTAGAACAAGGGAGAGGAAGGTCTTCGTCGAGTACCGAACGTGTGACCGACTGCGGGAGCGCTGCCGGAACGCAGCGCCGGAAGGATCGTCTACACGATCTTGAGATCGGGAAGAGTACGACTACATCACCCACGAGAATCCGCTCTTGTTAAACACTTTGGAATCTTCGAGGGTAAGTTATTCCATCGACTCGTTGCTACAATCTAGTAGATAGATCTTGGCTTGTTTTTTTGTATGAGATAGAAAATTTTTGTTTTCCATGCTAAGAAAATTCAAGAAAGGCAAGTCTAAGCAAAAGGGACACTTCGAGAAGGGTGGTAAGAAAGTTACCACGCCGGCGAAGAAGACCAAGGCTGGACCCAAGCCTGATACTGAGTGCTTTTACTGCAAGGGAGAAGGTCACTGGAAGCGGAATTGCCCAAAGTACTTGGCGGATTTGAAAAACGGCAACATCAAGAAGAAAGGTATATCTGATATACATGTTATTGATGTGTATCTCACTAGTACTCGTAGTAGTGCCTGGGTATTTGATACTGGTTCGGTTGCTCATATTTGTAACTCGAAACAGGTGCTGCAGAATAAACGGAAGCTAGCGAAGAACGAGGTGACGATGCGCGTGGGAAACGGATCAAAGGTTGATGTGATCGCGGTCGGCACGCTACCCCTTCATCTACCATCGGGATTAGTTTTATACTTAAATAATTGTTATTTAGTGCCTGTGTTGAGCATGAACATTATATCGGGATCTTGTTTATTGCGAGACGGTTACTTGTTTAAGTCAGAGAATAATGGTTGTTCGATTTATATGAGTAATATGTTTTATGCACATGCACATTTGATAGATGGTCTATTCTTATTGAATCTCGATAGTGGAAATACACATATCAACAACATTGAGGCTAAACGTTTGAAATCAAGCGATAATTCGACCTATATGTGGCACTGTCGTCTTGGTCACATTGGAGTGAAGCGTATGAAGAAACTCATTCCGATGGACTTCTTGAATCACTTGATTTTGAATCACTTGAAAGATGCGAAGCATGTCTGATGGGAAAAATGACTAAGACTCCATTTTCTGGTATGATGGAGCGAGCTACGGACTTATTGGAAATCATACATACCGATGTGTGTGGTCCAATGAGTGTAGCATCGCGCGGTGGTTATCGTTATGTTCTTACCTTCACGGATGACTTGAGTAGATATGGGAATATCTATTTCATGAAACATAAGTCCGAAACTTTTGAGAAGTTTAAGGAGTTTCAAAGTGAGGTAGAGAATCAACGTAACAAGAAGATTAAATTTCTACGTTCTGATCGTGGAGGTGAATATCTAAGTTACGAGTTTGGCGAGCATTTGAAGAAATGCGGAATACTTTCACAATTGACACCACCGGGAACACCACAGCGTAATGGTGTGTCCGAACGTCGTAATCGAACTCTCTTAGATATGGTTCGTTCTATGATGTCACTTACAGATTTACCGCTATCATTTTGGGGTTATGCATTAGAAACAGCCGCATTCACTTTAAATAGGGCACCACCTAAATCCGTTGAAACGACAACGTATGAATTATGGTTTGGGAAGAAACCTAGATTGTCGTTCCTTAAAGTTTGGGGATGCGAAGCCTATGTAAAGAAGTTACAGCCGAACAAGCTTGAACCCAAAGCGGAAAAATGCGTCTTCATAGGATACCCGAAGGAAACTATTGGGTATACCTTCTATCATAGATCCGAAGGCAAAATCTTCGTTGCCAAGAATGGATCCTTTCTAGAGAAGGAATTTCTCTCGAAAGAAGTGACTGGAAGGAAAGTAGAACTCGACGAGGTTGTCGAACCTTCTCTCGAAATTGCGAGTAGCGCAGCACCGGAAGAAATTCCTGTGGTGCCTACACCAATTAGAGAGGGAGCTAATGATGGTGATCATGAAACTTTGGTTGAAGTTGCTACAGAGCCTCGGAGGTCAACGAGAACTCGTACCACTCCAGATTGGTATGATCCCGTTATGAGTGTCATGTTGGTGGACAACACCGATGACCCCGAGACATATGTGGAAGCGATGATGAGCCCAGATTCCAATAAATGGCAAGAAGCCATGAAATCCGAGATTGGATCCATGTACGAAAACCAAGTATGGACTTTGGTGGACTTACCGGACGGCCGAAAGGCTGTCGAGAACAAATGGATTTTCAAGAAGAAAACAGATGCTGATGGTAATGTTACTGTCTATAAAGCTCGACTTGTCGCAAAAGGGTTTCGACAAATTCAAGGAGTTGACTACGATGAGACTTTCTCACCAGTAGCAAAGCTAAAGTCTGTGAGGATTATGTTAGCGATCGCTGCATATTATGATTATGAGATATGGCAGATGGATGTCAAAACAGCATTCCTCAATGGAGACATTGATGAAGAGTTGTATATGATGCAACCCAAAGGTTTTGTCGATCCTAAAGATGCTAACAAGGTATGCAAACTTCAACGGTCCATCTATGGATTGAAGCAAGCATCCCGAAGTTGGAATCAACGTTTTGATAAGTTGATCAAAAGTTTTGGTTTTATACAAACTTATGGAGAATCTTGTATTTACAAGAAAGTGAGTGGGAGCTCTGTAGCATTCCTAATACTATATGTGGATGACATATTGTTGATTGGGAATGATGTAGACCTTCTTAATAGTGTCAAAGAATATTTGAATAATAGTTTTTCAATGAAGGATCTTGGCGAAGCAGCTTACATATTAGGCATAAAGATTTATAGAGATAGATCGAAACGCCAAATATCATTGTCACAGAGTACATATTTGGACAAAGTTCTAAAGAGGTTTGGAATGGAAGAAAGCAAGAAAGGGTTCTTGCCCATGTTGCCCAATACGACCTTGAGTAAAACTCAAAGTCCGACATCGGCAGAAGATAGAGAAAGGATGAGTAAGACTCCCTATGCCTCAGCCATAGGATCTCTAATGTATGCCATGCTATGTACTAGACCCGACATTGCATATGTTGTTAGTTTAACTAGCAGATATCAAAGTGATCCAGGAGTGGATCATTGGACAGCGGTCAAAAACATCCTTAAGTACTTGAGAAGAACTAAGGATATGGTTCTTTCTTATGGAGGTGATGAACAGCTCGTTGTTAACGGTTACACCAATGCTAGTTGGAACACCGATCCGGATGATTCTAAATCACAATCCGGATACGTATTTATTTTGAATGGTGCAGCAGTTAGCTGGAGGAGTGCAAAGCAAAGCGTTGTGGCGAGATCTTCAACTGAATTGGAATACATGGCTGCTTAGGAGGATTCACAAGAAGCGATATGGATGAAAGAGTTCATTACAGAGCTGGGTGTGGTTCCTAGTGCTCTGGACCCAATGTCTATCTACTGTGATAACATGGGCGCCATAGCCAATGCGCAAGAACCAAGGTCACACAAGAAGCTGAAGCATATTAAGCTACGTTTTCACGCTATTCGAGAACATATCCAGGATGGGGATATAAAGATTTGCAAAGTACACACAGATCTGAATGTGGCGGATCCGTTGACTAAACCTCTCCCGAGGGCAAAACATGACCAACACCAAACTGCCATGGGTGTTCGGTATATTACCATGTAATCTAGATTAGATGACTCTAGTGCAAGTGGGAGACTGTTGGAGATATGCCCTAGAGGCAATAATAAATGTAGTTATTATTATATCTTTGTGTTTATGATAAATGTTTACATTCATGCTATAATAGTATTAACAAGGAAACATTAATACTTATGTGATTTGTAAACTTAAATTTAAGTCCCTAGTATAGCCTCTATACTTCACTAGCTTGTTGGTTGATTAATGATTGTGGTTTCCCTATCATGAACATTGAGATGTTATCAACAACAAGATCATATCGTTAGGAGAATGATATGGTGGACATACTCCTATAGATAAGCGTAGCATAAAGATCAAGTCATTTCAATAGTTCAATTGCTATATGCTTTCTAATACATAGTAACCTAATTCCTTCGACCATGAGATCATGCATATCACCTTTACCGGATGGATGCTTTGATGACATCAAACACCACACCGTAACTGGGTGGCTATAAAGGTGGCATTGAGTGTTCGGAAAGTATTGGTTGAGACACATGGATCAAGAGTGGGATTTGTCCATCCATATGACGGATAGATATACTCTGGGCCCTCTCGGTGGAATGTCATCCAATTATCTTGCAAGCATGTGACTGGCTCACAAGGGATCACATATCACGGGAACGAGAAAAGAGTACTTATCAGTAACGAGGTTGAACTAGGTATGCAGAGATGCCGACGATCATAACCTCGGATAAGTAAACTATCTTGAGAAAAAGGGAAATTGGTATCGTATGTAAGTGGTTCATTCGATCGCAAAGTAATCGTAGAAATATGTGGGAGCCATATGAATTTCCAGATTCCTCTATTGGTTATTGTTCGGAGAAGTGTCTCGATCATGTCCGCATAATTCACGAACCGTAGGGAGACACACTTAAGGATTCGACGTTGTTTGAGTAGTTATGGTATTATGAGAAAGAGACCGAATGTTGTTCGGAGTCTCGGATGGGATCCGGGATATCACGAGGAGATCCGGAATGGTCCGGAGAATAAGATTCATATAAGGAAAGTCCCGTTTCGGAGTTCGGGAATAATTCCGGTGATTTCATCAGGAATGTTCTAGAAGGTTCCGGAATGTCCGGCACTCCGGGGGGAGGGGTACATGAATGTGTCATTACATATTGGAATGATTGCATCATGTACTAAGTGTTCTTGCTGTTCCAAATAAAGGATTAAATTGAATCCTAAAACAGAAAAGTCAAATGGCCAGTTTGAAAGTCAAACGGCTAAAACAGGAAACTCTCGGAAACAAGCAAGAGGAGGCAAAACCGACTTGGGGGAGGAGTCCCTCCTCTCCAAGCCGGTGCGCCAACCAAGGCCGACTTGGGGAGGGACTCCCCTCCCCTTGGCCGCACCTCCCACCTATAAGAGGAGGGGCAGGGCCTCCTCCTCTAGACACACAAGTTCCTATCCTCTAATCTCCGGTTTAGAGCCGTTTTGGTTTAGAGCTTCTAATTGCCCTAGCCTTCGGTTTAGAGCCTTCTAATTGGTGTGTCTAAACCCTAGACCACTAATAGTTCTCTCTCATACTCCACCATACTCGCTCCGGCTTAAGGCGAAGCCCTGCGGGATCTCCCCTCTACTTCCGGTACCACGCCGTTGTGCTGCCGGAATCGCGAGGAGAGTGCTACAACCTCCACTGCCTGCTGGAACAAGGGAGAGGAAGGTCTTCGTCGAGTACCGAACGTGTGACCGACTGCGGGAGCTCTGCCGGAACGCAGCGCCGGAAGGATCGTCTACACGATCTTGAGATCGGGAAGAGTACGACTACATCACCCACGAGAATCCGCTCTCGTTAAACACTTTGGAATCTTCGAGGGTAAGTTATTCCATCGACTCGTTGCTACAATCTAGTAGATAGATCTTGGCTTGTTTGTTTGTATGCGATAGAAAATTTTTGTTTTCCATGCTACGAAACCCTACACATATAGGCTATGGTGACTTGTTCATAGTCATAACATGGTGTGAGCATGTGCCAAGGCAACCCAAACAAAGCATCAAAGGAGAATACCATAATACTATGCTTTTGTATGCTAAAACAACGCATGATTCTTTCAAGGCACATTAAGCAATCATAATTCTTTGTAACAAGTCATGCTACAGCAATAATCACTAAGCATAAGGTCAAAACAACACCTAGCATGACATGATAAAGTCTAAGTCACAGTCAAAGCAAGCTCCTCTTGCACTTTTCAAGCAAGAACTTTCTACTCCTTTCCAACACCAATCGACTTATTTGAAACAACACAACGAGAACGGGGGTCCGAACTACTTTATTCAAGCAAACTAAAAAAACTAATCAAAGCAAAAAAACTAAGACGCTTCAAGAACAATACAACAGTGCATGAAACAATAAAAACGAAGTGTCTAGAAAGACCTGAGCTTTTTATTGATGAAGAAGGGGATGCCTTGGGCATCCCCAAGCTTTGACGCCTGTACCTCTTGGATATTTCTTGGGGTTACACCGGGGTGGCATCCCCAAGATTGAGATTTTTCCAATTCTTCATCTCATTACATCATTCTCTCTCTACACCTGAAATTTTTCCTTCATACAAAACTTCACACAATCTTCATTATCAACATTACTGTATTCAAAAGATAATAGACCCTTGGGTTTAGCTTTGGAACATAAAAAAATTCACTAAAAACACAAGATACTATAGCAACTCCTTCAAAAAGCTCAATTTCCCAAAAAGAACCCAAAAAGGAATCAATAAGAAGCAAATGCATATAATGGCAGAAATTTGTCAAACAGACCAGCAGGTAGAAACCGATTTTTTTCTAAGACCTTCTGTTGATCAAATCAAAAAGTGTTGAACTAACGAAACTTATCTAACATCCTGGGCGATTTATTCATAAATTTTAAGCTCAATCAGACTTTCAAAGACTCCTCGTGAATTTTTATGGTGGAGCACAGAAATCTGTTTCAAGCAACTCCCAAAATCTTACTTCCCTCTCATTAGAGGTCATTCTTGGCACAAAAAGCAAACAAAAGGTATAAGGAGAGGTCATTACTGATGTAATAACTTCCAAGACTCAAGAAAACTCTTGGGTTATCTCCCAACAAGTACTTTTCTTTAACGCCTTTAAGTTAGGCACGAAAAGTTTGAGAAGATGCTCACATAAGAAATATGAATTGAAGTAAAAGAGAGCATCAAGAAGAAAATTCAAAACACATTTAAGTATAACCCACTTCCTATGCATAGTAATATTGTATGCAAATAAATTCACAAAGAACAAAGTGACAGGCATAGGAAGATAAAACAAGAATAACTTCAAAACTTTTAGCACATAGAGAAGTGTTTTGGTACCATGAAAACTTCTACAACCATATTTTCATCTCATAATAATTTTCAGTAGCCTCATGAATAAACTCAACAATATAACTATCACATAAGGAATGCTTTTCATGATTTACAAACACATAATTTCTATCAAGCTCAAAAATACTGGGATTAAAACCTTCAAACCCACTTTTAACAATTTTATCACAAGAAGACTGATCATTTAATATAGGACCATCATCTAGAGCTTATCATAAACATTTTCTAAGCAAAACTCTTTAGTACCTTGCATTTCAAAGTTAGGCACAAATAAAGGATTACCATAGATAACATGATCATAACTATTATCACAAGTTTTACCCATAGCAGATATTTCAAAAGAATCCACAGGAACATAACATTCATCCTCCCTTGGTAAGCATGGGGGACAATCAAATAATGTAAGAGGTCAAGAGTTACTCTCATTAGAAGGTAGACATGGGTAGATCCATTATTCCTCCCTTTGTTCATCACTCTCCTCCTCTTTTTCATCTAATGAGCTTCCAATTTCAACAATTTCTTCTTCCATAGGCTCCTACAAAGCATTAGTCTCTTCCGTGTGTGGAAAGCATCTATTAAAATATTCAAGAATATAGCCATTTGCTTCCTTGTAATTATCAAAGTAAAATTTAATTATCTCATAAACCTCATATTCATAAGGTGCATCATTAGTATTTTCAAGCAAACTGGCAAGTTTAAATACACCCTTGAAAGCAATAAATTCTTCAATTTGTTCCACATCATAAAAGTCATAATTTCCCTTAACATAAGAAGATATGGTAACATTATCATTATACTCACATTGAAAAGGAAGGTGTTTATACCTCCTACAGCAACAAGATTTATCAAAGCAATAAGTAACATTATAAGTAGAGCACCCATCTCTAGCAATAGTATTCAACTTATCAATTTGTTCCCATAAGTGTTTCCTTTTTTGTGACAAACGGTGTTCCTTATAATAATACTTTTGTACTTCCGTGAACCCACCTTGCCAATAAGAACTAGTTTCAATGAAACCATCCATTGATAGAAAGCATGACAAATCAAGGCAATAACAGACCGGCAACTAGAGTAGGAACTAATTTTTTCTGGTTTTTGATAAGAGAAAGCAAACCAAACCAAACATTTTTTTGATTTTTGGATAAAAAGAGGCAAAAAAACCAAGCAAAAGAAACTAAGAAAAACAAAAACAAATTAAAGATAAAGGTTGTGGAGGACTCCCCTTGTGAAGACGTCCTTAGCCTCCCCGGCAACGGCGCCAGAAAATCTTGACGGCGCTGCGTCAACGTGGAGCGCTTCGTCGGGAAACCCCAAGAGCAAGGTATGATGCATCATAGCAGCAGGTCTTCCCTCAGTAAGAAACCGAGGTTATCGAACCAGTAGGAGGAAGGAAACATCTCAAAGGTGTTGCAAGCAACATGGAAACCTGCACAACACAAACTCAAGACTTTGCCCCAACTAACAGTGAGGTTGTCAATCTCACCGGTTGTTGTAGCAAATGATTAACTATATGGTGTGGAAGGTGATGATCGTTTGTAGAAAGTAAACATTAATAGTGGAAGATGTATCAATGGTAAAGATTGGACCGGGATCCATAGTTCACTAGAGGTGTTCTCCTTGGATAAACAAACATGGCATGCAGGGTAAACAAATTTTTTATGGCTTTATGCTAATATTGTGCTTTTGGCACTTCTTTTTATATAAAATTTATGATTTATTTGAACTAACCTACTAATAGTTGCAAAAGTGCATAATGTTCTTTTTTTACACTTTGATGTGTAGGAATTACCAAGAATACAAGAGGAAACCTTGTTGGAGTCAAATTGGAACTTTCCAGAAATTTGTCCCGGAACCTTTTTCGAAGATGGTCATGTTACTGGTCGAAGACGGCGTCAAACAGAAAACTCCCCAACTACAAAGTTGTTGGAAATTTCACAAGGAACGTTCTACACATAAAATTTAACTGATTCCGAGTCTGAACGGCCGATATAAGCCCGATTTACTGCAGCCCTAGATTGGGTGGCAGAAATCCGAGATGATATATAAAGGGAGAAAACCTAACTCGTTGGGAACTCCTCCACCCATGATTTGCAGCTGCCAAAAGACACGTTTTTGTCTCCCCCATGGATCTCATCTCCATGGGGGAGGGCTCCCAAGAATCCATGATGGAAGGGGGCTAAGGGGCGGCGCTCCCCCATGATGCCGGCAGCAGGGAAGGAGCTCCCCGCGCCGCTGCCGCCCTGCACCTATCGCTGCCCCTTCATCATCTTCACCGCCATCTCCGTCACCAACTCCTCCTTGTATAGAGTGGTTCATCCTCTCACACACCTCTGTACCGTCCTATGTAAACATGGTGTTCGATGCTATAAGTTATAATCCTATGATCTATGTCATGTTTGTGTAGTTTATTTGTCTTTTGATTGCTTGGTTGAATGTCTTTGGTTCATTAGAGTTGTATGTTGATATGGAACAGTCATTTGGTGTCCATTATATTTGTGCGTGCATGGATTAAACATCATAGGGTTTGTAGTATGTGTAAGAGGAAGGGGGAAGTTCTGCCGGAGTGACAGAAACCCGAGGACGCGAACCGGAACGTTGCACGTATGGGAGTAAGAAGACCATTAACTTAAGGCTATGGTTAGGGAAACCTTAATGCATTGTTAGTATTTGAGGATGCTTGCTAACAATCAAATCATATAGTACTTGTATTTCCAACTAGTGAAGTGCATGTATATTTAGCCTCTCCCACATAGAAAACTGCATCGAAGACAGTGAACCCGATTTATTCGCTAATTAAACTTGGATAAAGCCACCATAATTGCCACCACTTTTCCACACTCATGATACTGTTAGTTTATGGTTACTTAGTATATTTTATTGCTGCAGCACTAACAATTACTTTCTTGTATTTATTATCTTGCAAAGCTATCTCTCATACCTATATTGTTGCTCTAGTTTTATTTCCTAGATAATGAAAACGTTTAGTGTGCGTAGAGTTGTATCAGCGGTTGATATAACTTGAGAGAACATTTTATCCTACCTTTAGCTCCTCGTTGGGTTCGACACTCTTACTTATAGAAAAGGCTACACACGATCCCCAATACTTGTGGGATATCAGTGTCGTAGTTGTCGGGATCCCAATGGGTATCCATCCGATGCTCCGACGTGAGCTCGAGGTAGAAGTGGTTCGTGATGGCCGCCTGGTGTGCGGAACCTTGAGGGACAGGAGGGACGGGAACCCCTCCAGTGCTCAACATCCAATCGGCGGGCAGCCGGTAGCCCGGTGGGCATGGATAGCTAGAGGCGCACAGCGCCTCGGTCTTCTCGAGGGCTAGAATTTCTCAGTATGCGTTGTACATTGTTGTAAGAGATGAAGGTGTGGATTTATGGATAGCCATGGAGCGGTCGGCCTAGATATAAATGGAAAGGGCGGGAAAACATCGCGGGAAACGGTGAGAAATGACGGGAAATATCTTTAGTCCCGGTTAGTGGCTATAATCGGGACTAAAAGCTTCGGTCAGAGGGAAAGGGCGGGAAAACTTGGTAGGAAGCGGTGGGAAATATCTTCAGTCTAGGTTAGTGGCTACAACCGGGACTAAAATATCCAGTTAGAGGGAAAGGGCGGGAAAACTTGGCGGCAAGCGGTGGGAAATATCTTCAGTCTAGGTTAGTGGCTACAACCGGGACTAAAATCTCCAGTCAGAGGGAAAGGGCGGGAAAACTTGGCGGCAAGCGGTGGGAAATATCTTAGGATGTCTTACGATGTGATTTGCCAAAACCGTTAATAGTTTGACAAGTTAGTATAATTATTTTTTTAAAACAGAAAATGGATTTGGATTACTTATTCAAATTCAAGCACTTTTCATTTTTAAAGTTTAGTGAGATTCAAAAATATGCAAAATAGAATAGTTAATGCATTTTTAAATTGATAATGGCAAAATGGTTAATAGTGAGACCTCAACCGGGATTAAACATGTGCGTCGGCCCCATTCTGCCGCAACCACCTAAAGTCCCGATTGGTGTCTAAAACTGGGACAAAAGGATATGGATAGAATCAGGGCATAGTTTTTAATATTGTTCCATATTGTGTACGCATGTGCATCATGGTATGGCAAACAATGTTGAAAAAAAATCATATTTAGACTCACAATATGATGTTTCTTCAGAGATCCAATGATAGTTTTAGCGATTCTCATCACCTATCTCCATGCCAGCCGTTTTGACTATAGTTTGAAACAGGGAAATTTTAAATCAGGCATAAGAAATTCAAAAAAAGGTCAGAATAATGTAAATCCTTCGCGTGGTGTCATATTATGTGACATAGTTGCAAGAAAAAATACCAAACTTGGTAAATTGATTATATCTCAAAAAAACCTTCACAAAATGATATACATGTACATATTGATTGCATCTCAAAAATCACCAAAGGAAAAAATTCAGAACACATCATATGGCTTGCTTACGACCGTGTGGCCTTAACCATGGATCATCTTCATCAAGTAATATGATGCTTGGGTCATCCTTCACTGCAAACGGCAGAATTTCATGAAACTTGTTATAATCTTCTGACATGTCTGTCTTATCCTTCACTCCCATGATGTTTCTTTTCCCTGAAAGAACTATGTGGCGCTTTGGCTCATCGTTTGATGATGTATTCGTTTGCTTATATTTTCTTTTTCTCGGTTTGGTAGACATGTCCTTCACATAGAAAACCTAAGCTACATCGTTAGCTAGGACGAATAGTTTGTCTCTATACGCATTATTGTTGAGATCCACTGTTGACATTCCGTATTTTTTGTCTACCTCAACCCCCCCTCTTATTAGCTTGACCCATTTGCACCGAAACAAAGGGACCTTAAAAGAAGGTCCATAGTCAAGTTCCCATATCTCCTCTATGTAACCATAATATGTGTCCTTTTACCCATTGTCGTTTGTTGCATCAAAGCGGACACCACTGTTTTGGTTGGTGCTCTTTTTATCTTGGGCGATCGTCTAAAATGTATTCCCATTTATCTCGTACCCTTGGAAAGTCCATATAGTCAAATATGGTGAGCTAGCCAACAAGTACAGCTCATCACAAACAGTGTTGTTATTCATGAGATGTGTTTGCAACCAACCGCCGAAAGTCTTTATGCGTTCATCTCTAATCAAGGAGTCAAGCTTTCCTGGGTTGTTGGAGCGTACAATATTCGTGTGTTCCATGATATATGGAGCTGCCATGGTGGAATTTTGTAGAAATGTGTAGTGTGCTTGAGTGAAAGAATGCCCGTCCCTACATATTATTGATTTTCTTCCTAGCGTGCCTTTTCCACTCAGTCTCCCCTCATGCCGCGATTCAGGAACACCAATCGTCTTAATGTCAGGAATACAGTTAACACAAAACTCAATGACCTCCTCTGTTCCATATCCCTTCGAGATGCTTCCTTCTGGCCTAGCACGGTTATGAACATATTTCTTCTAGACTCCCATGAACCTCTCAAAGGGGAACATATTGTGTAGAAATACAGGACCCAGGAGATGCGTCATAATATTGAAGAAGGATGGTGGGAACACCAACTCAAAAATAACGAGACACAGGACCACATCATTCTGTAACATAGGTAGAATTTCTAGATCGACTACCTTCTGATAAATAGCATTGAGGAATGCACATAGATTCACAGTGGGAAGTCGAACATTTTCCGGTAGAATCCCCCTCAATGCAACCGGAAGCAATTGCGTCATAAGAACGTGGCAGTCATGGGACATTAGGTTCTGAAATTTTTTCTCTGCCATATTTATTATTCTCTCTATATTCGACAAGAAGCCAGACGGGACCTTCATACTGCTTAGGACTTCAAAAAATATTTACTTCTCTTCTTTGGTAAGAGCATAGCTGGCAGCACTTAGACGTCCTTTATTTGTCTTCATTGCATGCATGCTATCTCGGTCTTTCATACCTTGCTACTCTGGTGCTTCTGGCGTATCTTTTGTCTTTCCATACACGCCCATAAAGCCTAGCAGGTTCACGCAAAGATTCTTCGTCACGTGTATCATGTTGATTGCAGAGAGTACCTCTAGAACTTTCCAATAGGGTAGCTCCTAAAATATAGATTTCTTATTCCACATGGGACCATGTCTGTCAGCGTCATTCGGAACAGATTGACCTCCATGGCCCTTTCCAAAGATTACTTATAAATCCTTGACCATACTAAACATATCATCACCATTATGGCGGATAGGCTTCTTCCGGTGATCTGCCTCACCATTGAAATGCTTGCCTTTCTTTCTTGCGGGATGCCTGACCAAAAGAAATCGACGATACTCTTGGTACACATTATTCCTACCTTTATCCAAATATATACTTTCAGTATCATCTAAACAATGCGTGCATGCATTGTATACCTTATTTGACTATCTGAAAGGTTACTAAGAGCAGGCCAATCATTGATGGTTTCGAACAACAACGCTCGTAGGTCAAATGGCTCTTGTTTGTGCTCATTCCACATACGTACACTGATACGTCGGAAATGTATCTATAATTTTTGATGTTTCATGCTTTTTTGTATCTACTTTGATTTGCTTTATCTACACTTTGAGGTCTTTTTATATGTATTCTGGTACTAACCTATTAACAAGATGCCGCAGTGCCAGTTGCCTGTTTTCTTCTGTTTTTGGTTCCAGAAAGGCAGAAAATCAATATTCTCGGAATTGTACGGGACAAAAGCCAAAGTCAATATTTTATCGTGGGGAACACGAAGCCTGAATACGAGACGGAGGAGGGCCACCAAGGGGCCACACCCCCTGGCCGCGCGGTCAAGGTGGTCCCGCGCCTGGGAGGGTGCAGCCGCCCTGGCGACCCCCTGTCTCGCCTCTTCGCCTATAAAGACCCCCTGATGCCTAAACCCTAAGTACCCGATCAATATTCCACGAAACCGTCTGTAGTCGCCGCCACCATCGTCCCTAGATCGGGGGGATCTGAAGCTCTTCTCAGCACCCTGCCGGAGAGGAGATCATCCCGGAGGCCTTGTTCTTCATCATGCCAGCCTCCGGTATGAAGCGTGAGTAGTTCCACCTTGGACTACGGGTCCATGTAGTAGCTAGATGGTTGTATCTCCTCCTTTGTGCTTTCATGTCTAGATCTTGTGAGCTTCGTTCATGATCAAGATCTCATCTATTTGTAATCATGCATGTTGTATTCGCGGGGATCCGATCGATATTGAGATTACTATGTCGATTGATTAATGGTTTTGTCTTATTGATTCTATCATGTCTGTGTTGTTTGTGATCTTGCATGCTCTCCGTTGTTAGTAGCTATCTTAGCCAAGTAGTTGCTAGTGACTCCAAGAGGGGTATTTATGCTCGATAGTGGGTTCATGCCTCTATTTAATCTAAGGGAAGTGACAGAAATCTCTAAGGTTGTAGATGTGTTGTTACCACTAGGGAGAAAACAACGGTCTCTTGTTCATGGAACAAGTGTGATTGTTTACCTTTTACACTTTGCTTAAAGCAATTGTTTGTTGCTTGCAACTTAATACTGGAGGGGGTTCGGATGATAACTCGAAGGTGTATTTCTAGTCATAGATGCAGTTGGATGGCGATCTATGTATCTTGTTGTATTGCCCAATCGAATCTCATAGGATCATGAATGTCTAGTATTGCATTGCTATGTCTTGCTCAGTCCTGTCAATTGCCCTGCTATAATTTGTTTACCCAGCATGTCATGTTTGTTTATATAAGGAGAACACCTCTAATGAACTATGGACCCCGGTCCAATCTTTACCATTGATACATCTTCCAATGTTCATGTTTACTTGTTACAAACCACTATTACCTTCCACACCATACAGTTAATCCTTTGTTACAGCAAACATGTGAGATTGACAACCTCACTATTCATTGGGGCAAAGTCTTGAGTTTGTGTTGTGCAGGTCTCCAAGTTGCTAGCAACACCTTTGAGTCGTTTCCTTCCTCCTACTGGTTCGATAACCTTGGTTTCTTACTGATGGAAACTTGCTGCTGTGCTCATCATACCTTCCTCTTGGGGTCTCCCAACGAAGTGTTCAAGCACTCATCAAGCCTTTTTCTAGCGTCGTTGCCGAGGAGGCTAAGGACGTCTTCACAAAGGGAGTCCTTCTCAACCTTTCTCTTTACTTTGTTTTTGTTTTTCTTAGTTTCTTTTGCTTGGTTTAGTTTGCCTCTTTTTATCAAAAACTCCAAAAAAATTTAGTTCAGTTGGGTTTGCTTTCTCTTATCAAAAACGCAAAAAAATAGTTCCTACTCTAGTTGTCACCTTGCTTTAGCTCACCATGTTGATCCCCAAGTTCACCCTGAAAGACCTTTCATTAGGTAGTGGCTCCATAATTGGGAAAGAAAATATTAAAGAATTCTTTAATCATGTTAGCAAACATGAGGATATTAAGGATAGATCTATAGCAAAACTTGCTCCTAATTATGAAATTGATGCAGCTTATTTAGTTCATATGTTGGATTCTAGGTTTTTTAACCTTAACCCCATGATGCAAATTTTGTTTCTCAAACTAAAAGAAGAAAAGGATCCTGAAAACAGAGACAT
The DNA here is from genome assembly GCA_916181665.1 of Avena sativa. Lineage (NCBI taxonomy): Eukaryota > Viridiplantae > Streptophyta > Magnoliopsida > Poales > Poaceae > Avena > Avena sativa. The sequence continues at coordinate 431,360,491 of OV702284.1, forward strand.
TATCCTAGAAACTTTACTAAAAGAGTTCAATGATGTTGCTAAGGAAGACAAAAAGGTCTTTGAGTGTTTTAATATGCTAGGCTCATGTGTAGATGTTATGGGTACTTTAGATAAAACCAAACCTAGAGAGGAAATTAAGATACCCATACCCTTTAAACTTTTTGGAATGCATGAACCTTAGAAAAGAATTTTGATTGGATTGTTCCTGAAAATCCTTTTGATGAAAGTAGTGAACCAAGGAGAGATGAGAAGGGATCCTCCCAAACTCATTTGGATGAGATACCTTTCCTAGTTGAAGAGATTGCGAGTATTGATCTTAATTCTTCATTTGAAAATACTTGATTCTTGCTTCTTGTGCCTAACTTAAAGGCGTTAAAGAAAAGTACTTGTTGGGAGATAACCCAAGATTTTTCTTGAGTCTTGGAAGTTATTACTCCAGTAATGACCTCTCCTTATCCTTTTTGTTTGCTTTTTGTGCCAAGAATGACCTCTAATGAGAGGGAAGTGACATTTGGGGAAGTTGATGTCCCGAAACAGATTTTTGTGCTCCACCATAAAAATTCGTGAGGAATTTATGTAAGTAGGATTGAGCTGATATTTTGTGAATAAATCCCCCAGTATGTTAGATAACTTTCGTTAGTTCAACATTTTTTTAGTTGAGCAACAGAAGGTCTTCAAAAAAATCGTTTTCTACCTACTGGTCTGTTTTGACAGATTTCTGCCATTATTTGCATTTGCTCCTTATTGATTCCTTTTTGGGTTCTTTTTTGGGAAATTGATTTTTTTGAGGGAATTGCTACAGTATCTTGTGTTTTTAGTGAAAGTTTTGGTGTTTTAAAGCTAAACCCAAAGGTCTATTATCTTTTGAATACACTAATGTTGCTAATGAAGATTGTGTGAAGTTTTGTATGAAGGAAAAATTTTAGGTGTAGAGAGAGAATGATGGAATGAGATGAAGAATGGACAAAATCTCAAGCTTGGGGATGCCACCCCATGTCACCCCAAGAAATATTCAAGAGGTATAAGCATAAAAGCTTGGGGATGCCTTGGGCATCCCCTTCTTCATCAATAAAAAGCTCAGGTCTTTCTAGACACTTCGTTTTTATTGTTTCATGCACTGTTGTGTTGTTCTTGGAGCGTCTTAGTTTTCGTTTGCTTTGCTTAGTTTTCTTGAATAAAAGTATTTTGGACCCCCGTTCTCGCTGTGTTGTTTCAAACAAGTTGATTGGTGTTGGGGAGGAGTAGAAAGTTCTTCCTTGAGTAGTACAAGAAGTAGCTTGCTTTGACTGTGACTTAGACTTTAGCATGTCATGCTAGGTGTTGATTTGACATTATGCTTAGTGATTATTGTTGTAGCATGACTTGTTCCAAACAATTGGGATTGCGTAGTGTGCCTTGAAAGAATCATGTGTTGTTTTAGCATACAAAAGCATAGTATTGTGGTATTCTCCTTTGATGCTTTGTTTGGGTTGACTTGGCACATCCTCATACCATGTTATGACTATGAAAAAGTCACCATAGCCTCTATGATCATTTATTCCTTGACTTGTAGTACCACTTTATGCTTTATTTAGTAATGTTTTGTCGCTCTACATGATTATGGCCATTATTGCTCTCTTAGTTGGTCGCTCCCAGGCTTTTGCTAGCATCCACGTGTATTTAGTAAGCTCTACTCATTCATCCAACTCCCAAGAAACCAAGTCATTACAAAGTGTCCACTATAAACTCCTATGCATGGTGTGTTACACCATTCCAAGTATATTCTTGGTTTCATCTATCTTCCAATTAAAAAGTATTTTGGTATGTGAAAACTTAGTGATTAAAGCTCTCATGGACTTGATGGCACACTTTATTTTTCTTTCCCCTAATAAACTTGAACCACTATGTCATCTATTTTGTATATGCTTGCACTTATACGTTAGAATTGAATTAGCAAAACCATGATGTCATGGGGAACGCTTTCAACATTGCACTTGTACTTTGTACACAGTTGATATCATGCTCTTTGTCTCTGGATGTCGTCGGTGTGAAATGAAAGGGGATCTTGTAAGTCCATGGAGTTATGTATGTGTGTTAGATAAACACCTGGGCCGCTATCCTAAGCCATGCCTAATCATGGTGGAAACTTGCAGCATCACCATAGTGACATCTATGAAGCATTTTTCTTATAAAAAAGATATAACAAAAAAAAATATGAGAAAAGAGGAAAGAGAGAAAAAAGCACCATATTCCCATGGTAAATAATAAGAATGTTGAGATGCTCATTGTCTTCTTGCCTTGTCATTTTGGTTATGGGATAACTCCTATACCATGTGCAAGGGGTACCCTATTGGCGGTTCTCTATGATACACATGTACTTACTATGACAAGAAATTGCAAGTAACTAAACTTGAGTAGCATGAGGAGCGGCCCTCCTATTCAAGGGACTTGAGATATCCAACTTATACTTTGTCAAGCTCTTTTTGAGACTTTAAATCCCTGCTTCCCTTTATGAAGTGCCTTTCTTCCACCTTTATATTGAGTCTCCACCTTCTATCCTTAGGAACCAGTTAAGAGAGCATAATGGCCATTCTTAGTTCTATGTGCATTGTCCTAAAATTTATTGATTGATGCATATTGTTGATATTACTTGTTCTTATGCTATTTGTATCTAGTCACTCTTACGAACTTTGAAGTTGACCTATGCATCTATTTTGCTACTCCATGAGGGACAAGCTGATGCCACTATGCCATGTTTTTTGTATGTAAAACAAACAAATGTTTTTCAATGCATGTTATTCATGATCTTTGTTTGTAGCCTTTCATGTTGCATGCATAGTTATTTTGTCTTACTGTTATAACTCCATCTTTCATGCTCATGTTTAGAGTTCTTTGATCCTAGCTTTCAATGCTTGCAAATGGTTTGATCTTGATTTTGATGGTGCATGTCACCTCAAAAATTATTCTTTTTATCACTTACCTACTCGAGGACGAGCAGGAGTTAAGCTTGGGGATGCTTGATACGTAGGAAACGTATCCATGATTTTTGATGTTCCATGCTTGTTTAGTATCTACTTTTCTTTGATTTGTCTACACTTTGAGGTGTTTTATATGTTTTGGTACTAACCTATTAACGAGATGCCGCAGTGTCAGTTGCCTGTTTTCTTCTGTTTTTGGTTCCAGAAAGGCAGAAAATCAATATTCTCGGTATTGGATGGGACAAAAGCCAAAGTCAATATTTTACCGTGGGGAACATGAAGCCTGAATACGAGACGGAGGAGGGCCACACCCCTGGCCGTGGGCCCGCGCCTGGGGGTGCGGCCGCCCTGGCGACCCCTGCCTTGCCTCTTCGCCTATAAAGACCCCCCGATGCCTAAACCCTAAGTACCCTATCAATATTCCATGAAACCGTCTGTAGCTGCCTCCACCATCATCCCTAGATCGGGGGGATCTGAAGCTCTTCCCGGCACCCTGTCAGAGGGGAGATCATCCTAGAGGCCTTCTTCTTCATCATGCCAGCCTCCGGTATGAAACATGAGTAGTTCTACCTTGGACTATGGGTCCATGTAGTAGCTAGATGGTTGTATCTCCTCCTTTGTGCTATCATGTCTAGATCTTGTGAGCTCCATTCATGATCAAGATCTCATCTATTAGTAATCATGCATGTTGTGTTTGTCGGGATCCGATGGATATTGATATTACTATGTCAGATTGATTAATGGTTTTCTCTTATTGATTCTATCATGTCTATGTTGTTTGTGATCTTGCATGCTCTCCGTTGTAGTAGCTATATTGGCCAACTAGTTGCTAGTGACTCGAAGAGGGGGTATTTATGCTCGATAGTGGGTTCATGCCTCTATTTAATCTAAGGGAAGTGACAGAAATCTCTAAGGTTGTAGATGTGTTATTGCCACTAGGGAGAAAATAACGTTCTCTTGTTCATGGAACAAGTGGATTTTTTACCTTACACACTTTGCTTAAAGCAGTTGTCTATTATTTGCAACTTAATACTGGAGGGGATTCGGATGATAACCCGAAGGTGGATTTCTAGTCATAGATGCAGTTGGATGGCGGTCTATATATCTTGTTGTATTGCCCAATCGAATCTCATAGGATCATGAATGTATAGTATTGCATTGTTATGCCTTGCTCAGTCCTATCAATTGCCCTGCTGTAATTTGTTTACCCAGCATGCCATGTTTGTTTATCTAAGGAGAACACCTCTAGTGAACTATGGACCCCGGTCCAATCTTTACCATTGATACATATGCCACTGTTCATGTTTACTTGTTGCAAACCACTATTACCTTCCACACCATATAGTTAATCCTTTGTTATAGCAAACCAGTGAGATTGAAAACCTCACTGTTCGTTGGGGCAAAGTCTTGAGTTTGTGTTGTGCAGGTCTCCAAGTTGCTAGCAACACCTTTGAGTCGTTTCCTTCCTCCTACTGGTTCGATAACCTTGGTTTCTTACTGAGGGAAACCTTGCTATTGTGCTCATCATACCTCCCTCTTGGGGTCTCCCAACGAAGTGTTCACGCACTCATCATACACCTTCATCGCACCACAACTATAGTAGTTCTTCAACTAATGGCCTTAGGTACATTAATGTCATTGCCTGGTTGCTTCGGGCCTTGGATGAGTATTGGAATCATAATGAACTTCCTCTTCATGCACAACCAAGGAGGCAGGTTATATATTCATAGAGTTATAGGTCAGGTGCTATGAATGCATCTCTGCTCCCCAAAAGGATTCATGCCATTTGTACTTAGACCAAACCTTAAGTTCCTTGCGTCATCTTCAAAGCTCGGGTACTCTCTATCGATTTTTCTCCACTGCAACCCATCAACAGGGTGTCTCAACATCGAATCTTTCTTGCGGTCTTCTTTGTGCCATCACAACAACTTGGCATGCTCTTTGTTTATAAACAAACGTTTCAACTCTGGTATTATAGGAGCATACCACATCACCTTTTCAGGAACCCTCTTCTTGGGGCGCTGCTCGCCCTCAACATCATCAGGGTCATCTTGTCTGATCTTATAACGCATTGCATCGCATACCGGGCATGCATCCAAATTCTCGTACTCCTCACCGCGATAGAGGATGCAGTCATTAATGCATGCATGTATCTTCTGCACCACTAGTCCTAGAGGGCAGCCAACCTTCTTTCCCTCGTATGTACTGACAGGCAATTTGTTATCCTTTGGAAGCTTCTTCTTCCAAATTTGTAGTGGCTTCTCAAATCCCTTGTCATATAAACGATTCACTGCCTTCCATTGCAGTAATTTCAGTGTGGTACCGAGCTTTGTGTTGCCATCTTTGCAATTTGGGTACAACAAATTTTTGTGAACCTATAACAAGAGCTCCAACTTCTTCTTCTCGTTTTCATTTTCGCATTCGCTCCGTGCATCAAGAATGGTCTGACGAAGATCATTAGCGGTCTCATCTAATGCCCGTTCTTCACCTTTTTCTTGTTCATTATCTTCTATTGCAGTACCACCGTATTCAGGGAACATTGGATAGTTGTCATCGTTCTCTTCTTCTTTGTTGTCTTCCATCATAACCCCTCTTTCTCCATGCTTTGTCCAACAATTATAACCAGACATGAAACATGACTGAATCAGGTGGATGTGAATGGTTTTTGAGGAAGAGTAATCCTTCTCATTCCGAAAAACATGGCACGGATAACACATAAAACCATTCTGCTTGTTTGCATCAGCCAAATCATGGAAATAATACACGCCTTTAATGAATGCGTCAAACATTCGGGGAGCGTCGTACATCCATTCCCGGCTCATCTGCAATATAATTAAAATTTTGTATCATATAAAAAGTTTGGATCATTTTTACTACATTTACTTTTTCAAATCTAAAAATTTAGTGTGTACGACATATATATATATAATTTTACATGCATCAATTTTTGAATTGGACAAAACCGTTAACATAAAAAATATTGACTTTTTAATTATTGCTCTAGCAGTGAAAACCTTATTCAATTCCGAGCTCCGAAACTCTAAAAATACACATCTCAATTTTCAGTAACTTTTTGCATAATCAAAATTTGCTTAAAATTACACATCTAAAATTCCCTCTACTTCTAAGCATGAAATCCCTCTCTACTTCTAGAGCATTGAGCTAAACTAACAATAAGAGATGAAAGGTTGAAGTTGCTAACCTTTTTAGAAGCTTGTAATGATAGATGCCACCAAATCTTGACAAACTTTGGACAAAAAATGAGGATGAACTTGATCTAGCTTCGAGGAAATGACCATGGGTTCGTGCATGGTCAAAGTAGGGAATATATAGGGGAAACATTAGTCCCCGATGGTGCTACAAACTGGACTAGATAATGATCTGTAGTCCTGGTTTGTAGCACCACCGGGGACTATATGTTCTCCTGGATCCTAGTTGTTGGCGCCAGAGCTGTAGTCCGGTTGGTATTGCCAACCGGGACTAGAGGTCTCCAATGAACTGAAACTAGGTAGTTACTGCCTCCTAGCCGTTGAAAAAGGGACGAACCGACCGAGACTAGAGGCCAGAGCAGCTCCAAACCAAAGGTTGTTTTTCTACTAGTGCGTGTTGCATCGTAGTCCACTACCGGTACACTTCCTTCTATGACAATAGAACTAGCAATTGTTGCTCCCCAACGGGCGATTTATGATCCTTGCCCAAACCTTTAACCGGTTGAAAACTATGTCCTGTGGCCTCTGATCAATATCAAAATCTTGAAGCAGTGTTTTTTCCAACGACCCATGGAGGACCATCATTAACGCGGTTCTTGTCCTCTTTAGGCTAGTCCTAGTGGGAGTATCATAGCTAGTATCATGCATGTCATGTTGGCAAAAATCTAATGTGGCACAACGATTAATGAAGAAAGAGATTGTTAGAGTATCATAGGTAGATACCGTATCATAGCACATACGACTAAAAAATTCTCATACAAACACAATTTTGTATTGAGATTCTACAAATCATTAAATATAGTACTAGTATGATACTACCATATGATATCATGCACTATGGAGATAGTATCATACACTAGTATCATATGCATGATACTAGTAGTATGATACTACCACTATGACCGGTCTTGGTTGCAAACTCCACCACAAAGACATTGTCGCCACCTTGGTGTCGCGGGTTACCCCACGCTGGCCGCAGTGCCGACGAGATCGTGTTAGATATGCAGTGTAGATGGGGATAGAACTTTGCCGATGAGTGCCCACTTAGAGTGGACTTGGAATTCATCGGCCCAATCATCAGCACGACCGCCGCAGCCTCCGTTGCCGTAAGGCGCAGGCGCTCCATCATCTCTGAGACGTGTTCATTGGATCTGGGTGCTGCTGCCATCACAGGAGGGGTTGAAGAACCACCCCTTCTTGAATCCATAGCCTCCCTAGAGGAGGCCGCCGTACTCACCTTTCCCTTGCCGCCCGTCAATGATGCACCCGTTATCGTGTACCCCCACTCACCTCGCAGCCAACCAACGGGGCCCTTGATCGCCCTGAATCAGCACAGAGGTTAACAAGGGAGGTTTCCCAGGGAAATCAGGAGAGGAAGAAAGGCACCACAGAGATCGTGCCCTCGAGCCCGACCCAAATGAGGTTTCAAACCCTAGGTTCTAGTCAGCCGTCATTGGAGTCGCTAGAGCCCTAGGAGAGAGAAACATGAACACCGCCGAAACCCTGGGACCAATTTCTTGAGAAGAGGCCTAAGTGTACGTGTCATATGAAGAAAACCGGTAAAAAACATTCGAAAAATATAACCGGCTGGAGCTTCACAAGACCTGTCACAGCGAAAGAAGAGAGAACACGCTCAGGACGAGAAATAGGATCGGCTCATAAACAGCGATACGAAGAGAAAGGGGTACCCGTTGTAAGGATACGGGAGGTGCTATTTCCCGCCTCACGCGCTATCTTCGCACGTAGTCTTCTCTTCGTGGGCCACCCCAAAACGAACCAAACTAACAAGTATGTTGTTTTTAGCTTTTCCAAATTTGAACGTTTCCAATTTTGAGCGGTTTTAAAATTTGAACAGTTTAGCTATTCAAAAACTGTTCAAATTTTTGTTCGTATTTAAAATTTGTTCAAATACGAAAAGTGTTCAAATTCAAAAAATGTTCAGCTATGTAAATTGTTCATATTTAAAAATATTCGGCAAACAGAGAAAAGCAAAAATGAAACATAAAAGAAAAAGAAACCAGAAAAAAAAACATAAAAAAGAAACCAGAAAAAGTAAGAACGTCAAATGGGCCGGCACAAGCGGAGACAATAAATACGCACGTTGGGCGATAAATCGCATTCGTCATAGCTGAAGCGTCAAATAAAATTGGGCCTATTTGTTGCTTTTAGTGGGGAAAATCAAGACACGCTCAGTTTCTTTGGTTGGGCGTCTATGGCGAATGGCCCCCTCCTATGATGGGCTCAGCCCAACTGTATAGGGCTCAGTTTCTTTCGATGGCACGTCAGAGTTCCCTTACGTCCAGCTTCATGTTTTTTCCCTAAAAAAAAGCTTCATTTTTTTAATAACAACTTATTATGCACCTATTCGTTATGACAATTCCCTCTATATACCCGCAAAAAAGAAAATTCCTCTGTATAACACACCATCTCAATCATATATTCCCTCTATTCTTGCGTTTTCAAAAGTATGAAAACCAAAGAGGTGACATGAACACATGGAGTGTCTAGGGAAGGGTATGCAGGCGCTGACAGTGTCCGTTTTGTCACGATATCTCATATGCGATCAGACTATCAGAGATACAAATTCCAAGTATGGCCCTTTCCGTTGGAAAAATAGTCGCTCGTGTGAGCACTGAGCAGTCAAATAGTCGCTCGTGTGAGCAGTCAACTCAAAAGGACACTTCTCCAAAGTTTTATCGCAGTGCTTGCCACAAAGTCCAAGAAGCGAGTCTGAACCCGTCTCCATTGTTGGAGCGAGCTGGCACGCGGCAAAGGCGCAATGAGCTGGGGACGACCCATGTGTGATTTATTGATTTTTGCATTCTGCTAATACGCTAATTTCACTTAAAAATAATTTGTACCTACATAAGCTGTCTAATCAAAAGAGCTGAATCTACGGAACATATTCCATGCTTAAACATTTTGCGGTAACATGCTCGACTAGTGAAAGTTGTTTCACAAGGACAAGTATATTCCACATAGACAGCATAGAAAAAAGAGAGTTCGTTGGACCTCTTCCCCTTTCCCCGTCTACAGTGATCGGTGCGATTTTTGGGCGATCTCGTGCTCCCAGGCTCGCCGACGATGATCCCATGGATTCCTCGTCCTTCGGGACGGGGGATCTACGGATCCCGGCGGGTATATAGCTTAGGTGTGTGTGGGGTGTGGCCAGCCGGCGACGTTGGGGAAGCAGCGACGGTGCCGGAGTGGCTTTTGCTGGCGGTGATCTCTATCTCCGATGGTGCGGTTCCAGTGGAACTCCGCCACGGATTCGCCGTCCTTTCCTTGCTCGCGGCTCGTCGGAGTTCTCGAGCAGGCGTTTCCCTTGCCGGTGGCCGTGAGACGGCGGTCCCGGTTTTAGAAGATCGAGTGTTGAAGTTGCTGTTGACCAAGATGGCGCTGTCCTCCGTCACGCAGGGTGGAGGTGCTTCGACACCGAGGAGCGTTCGACTTCCTGGTCGCGACGGGGAGCCTCCCAGTCCAAGAGTTCGGTGGAGAAGCGCGGCAGGATTCGCCGGCGTGGCGGCTTGCTCGACGAAGACGACGCCAGGGCTCGAAAGGGTCTCTTTGTAATTTTCTTTTATTCTGGGTTCATCTGTTAAGGTTCTTGGTTAATGCAATTTCACCCCTCTTCGAAAAAAAAAGTATATTCCACACAGAAATATCTACCATTCCTATCATGGTGACGTATCTGGTGAAAACCACAAATCAATATGAAAATCCGGAAACCATGTTCGTGGGTCATCAGATCGATAGTGGATGGAGCAGATGAGAGGTGGAACTCCCAACAGCAACTTGACCCTATTTGATGTCAAAAAAAACTTGGCCCTATTTTACACTTAACCCCTACTATTACTTAACCACGAACAGGAAGACTTGATTGATCTTCCTCCACGATCGCTTCATCTTCGATCATGTGTTCTTCAAAATTATGCCGCCATCCATGAGCCTTAGTGCTCCGCCGAACGTGATAGATACTCTCCATCCAGGCCATGTGCCACGACATGCCCTTGTGCTCGATGAACTTGTAAATGCAAGTAAAAGGTATTTCCTATGATTAAAAAATGGACTAGGGTTCATAGTTTCACTTGTCTAGTCTCTCGTAAACATGGTGGACTCAAAACAGTTTAAAAAAAGCATAAATATTGATGTAACTTCATAATGTGTTTGGTATGCATTCATATGGTCATAACGTCAAATGGTTGAGATGATATAACACATCCCACTAATACTCCTCTAGTGAACCTGAAAGCCCATGATGGCTCATTTATATTACACAAGTCATCGAGTGAACCCGATCATTATATAACTGCCAATCCTTTTGCTTCACGATATGTAAGTGACAACCCCGTTGTGAGATGTTGGTATCCTTGTGATGCAACTCCTTAATCACTATATCCATTATTCTTGTTCGTGTTTCATTCTTTTTTACTCATCCATATTCCAATATCCTCATGATCAATATAAGAACTTGTTTGCGGAGACGACAGGGTGATATTGTAATACCGAGTGGGTCTAGAGTATATCTCTTCATCGTGAGGAGGAGATAGATTGTAGTCTTGAACTGTCGTGTCCCTAGACATGTGTATCCAATGTATCCGAAAGGTCACCTTTATAGCCACATGGTTAAAGGTAAACGTTTGATGAACAATCAAGACACACCTTTCAGTATTAAGACATTTAATATTCTCATGATTTAAGGATTTATGCATGATATAATGATGTTGATTAACTATTAACTTTGACGATTACATTTCATAGTAAATCGTCCAGTGGATCAGTTCAGTACCATTGTATTCACGAGCAGTGTACTCCCATCGTTGTTCGTGTCCTTTATTACTATAGCACTTACTATGATCATGAAAGCAGTTCATTGCACAACACATCAGCTAGTTCTAGAGACGTGACTAGAAACAACTTGGTATTTATCTTTCTACACGTGCATATATGTTATTCTTTGATTCACACAATTATAACACACTACTAGGAAAATGCCTATCAGTGACGCATCATTTTGGGACTTCTGTGGCGCATATGAGATGCGCCACTGTTATCTCGCCATTAAAGTGCAGTTCTATGGCGCATATTGAAATGCGCCACAGAAGTATCAAAAACTTCTGTGGCGCATATTGGCGCATATTGCCAATATGCGCCACAGAAGTCCTGAACTAGATCTCAAACTTCCGTGGCGCATATTGCCAATATCCGCCATAGACTGTTTTTCAAATTTCAAAAAAAAACCCGGCCAGATCTGGCCGGAGGTGGGGGTCACCGGAGGAGGTGGAGGTCGCTGGTGGAGGAGGAGGTGGAGGTCGCTGGTGGAGGAGAGGAGGAGGCCACCGGAGGAGGAGGAGAAGGTCGCCGGAGGAGGAGCTCGCCCCGCCGGAGGAGGAGGAGGAGAAGGTCGTCGGAGGAGGAGCTCGCCCCACCGGAGGAGGAGGAGGAGAAGGTCTCCGGAGGAGGATCTCGCTGGGGTGGAGGAGGAGGGAGGTGGGAGGAGGAGGAGGAGGAGGAGCTCACTGGGATGGAGGAGGGAGGAGGAGCTCACCGGGGTGGTGGTGGAGGAGGTGTCGCCGGCGGTGGTGGAGGACAATGCCGGAGTAGGAGGAGGAGTTGGCCGGAGAGTGGAAAAGGAGGAGGAAAAGAAGGAGAGGAAGAGAAGAAGAGGAGGAGAGAAGAAGTGGAGGAAGATAAGAGGAGGAGAGAAGAAGTGGAGGAGATGAGGAGAGAAGAAGTATAAAAGAGAGGGAGAGGGCGCCGCGGGAATTCAAAATTCCAATCCAAGACTTCTGTGGCGCATATGGGAGAAATGCGCCACAGAAGTTTCTGCCCTTTTTTATTTTTTTTTGCAGGAAAAAACCTTCTTTCTGCCATAACTTTTTACTCTTTTCGAATTTGGGGAAGCTGTAAAACTTCGACGGCCTCCGACATTGTATGCAAAAGTTATGGCCGTTTTACTATCCCATGACCCTTTTGCAAAATATATCAAAATTAATATTTTTCAATTTTCCCTACAACCATACCCTAAAATACAACTACATCTCAAAGAAATTATTTTTTTGAATTTTTTATCATTTTCTTTTTTTTTTGCAAAAGTTAAAAGGCGGTCCACACGAGGGGTGGGATCTGATTTTCCTTATTTTGTGGCGCATATCTATATATGCGTGATGACCCACAAGTATAGGGGGTGTATCGCAGTACTTTAGATAAATAGGAGTGTCGATCCCAACGAGGAGCAGAAGGTGTTGACTAGTGGTATGGAGCAGGAACTCTCTGTAAATATTTAGCAAACGGATTTTTAGTGGTTTTCTGATAAAGCAACAAAACAAAGTGCAAGTAATAAAGACAACGAACAAACGCAGCAAGTGGCCCAATCCTTTCTTAGCAAAGGACAAGCCGGTGGAAATACTTATAAGGACCAAACGTTCTCGAGGACACATGGGAATTCTGTCAAGTGCTTTCGCTTCAAATAGTTGAGTACTCTTCTTTGGTGTTTTAAGTGTTGTGTGGGTGAACCTGTGCTAACATACCGACCTTACTTGGACTAATACATACTTGTGATTAAACCCCCTGCAAGCATCCGCAACTATAGGAAAGTAATTAAGATATAAATCTAACCATAGCCTTAAACTCTGAGATCCTACGCTCCCTTGTGCAAAGGTGTCTTAAGGGGGGGTCAGGTTTCTGTCACTCCGGCAACCCCACAATTAGTAGACAAATACACAATGCATTCCCCTAGGCCCATAAATGGTGAAGTATCATGTAGTCGATGTTCACATGAAACCACTAGAAGAATAGCACCACAACTTAAATACTAAACCATTGAATAATAAATCAACGCAAATCCACTACTAACAACATGACTTCTCCCATGTCCTCAAGAACTAAACGAACTACTCACAAGACATTATATGGATCAAGATCAAAGATGATATGGTAATGGATAACAATCTGAACATAAACAATAATCCAATGGTTCCACTCACAAGCATCAAGTATCCAACATGATTGTTACAGCGAGATGGAATAATGATGATGGTGCTAGTGGAGATGATGGTGTGGATGATGATGATGATGATGATGATACCGATGAAGCCTAGCTTGACGATGGTGTTGATGGAGACGATCTCCCCTCTCCAGGAAGGGATTTCCCCGGCAGGAATCTTTTTGCCGGAGAGCTCTTTCTCTCTCGGTGTTTTCCGCCCCGCAGTTGCAGGGGAAATCTATCTGTGGTCACTCCCTTGGTATTAGGGTTCCGTGAGGAAGATATAGGCGAGAGGGCGTAGTCAGAGGCCAGGCAGGTGGGCCACACCTGCCCTAGGCGCGGCCCAGGGCCGCGCCTAGGGGGAGTGTGGGCCCCCTATGGCCCTTTTACGCCTCCCCTTCTGGCTTCCTCCGTCTTCTGGTATTTTTCTGATCTTCGCAAAATTGCATCAAAACATCTCTTTTTCCATCAGAATCCAGACTTTGGCAGTTCATCCTCCAAGAATCATCCAACATGCAAAAACAGATGAAAAGACATAAGTAATACCTCATAATAAGACATATATCAATGAATAGAGGCAAATTATGATATAGAATGGTGATGCAAATTGGACGTATCAACTCCCCCAAGATTAGACCTTCTCTTGTCCCCAAGCGAAAACTGAGCTCAGTAAATATGTCCACAGGTTTATGGAGTAAAGTGTCGATAAAAGAATACGGAAAAGAAGCATCACACTTACCATTGCATAACCCATAGAAGAAAGCAACTCACCATTATATAACTTAGCTTGCAACAAGTACATGAGTCATAGTAGAGATGCATAAAGATAAATCATAATTGGAATTGGCAAACTTTGTTCTTGGTCAGAGAACACCTGGCAAACAGTTTCACAAAAAGCTTTTTGTAGAAGTCTTCAAAACAGGAGCACTTTTTGCTCAAAAAGGTTTTTCACAATGAAGGCTTTCAAAGTAATACTCAATAGATAAGAGTTTTGTGAAAACAAGGAAGATAAAGAACATTATTGAATAAATTACCATATGAATGCTTGAAACACAACAACTCAAATGCTTGCTAGAGATAGAGAGGAAGTAGGTTTACTGACTCAACTTGCAAGATAGGAGAAAGGTCCCTTCATAGAGGGAAGCAGGGATTACAAGTCATAAAGAGCTTCCAAAATATTATGGTACTTACTAGATTTGAGCCCTCATTGCCCCTATCATAGGCATCTTGAGATGATTAAGGTTAAAGTGAACAAGGATGGAGTATATGCTTGACGAAATATAAGTTGGCAATCTCATGTCCCTTGAGTACAAGGGCCGATCCTCATGCTACTCAATTTTGGTCACGGGTAAGTTCTTGTCATTGTAAGTATATGTGTATCATAAAGAACCTCCAACGGGGTACCCCTTGCACATGGTACATGAGTTATCCCATAACCAAAATGACAAGGCAAGCAAACAATGAGCATCTCAGCGATCTTTTTATTTACTATGTGCATAGCTTTTTATTGAGGATTCTGATGCATGCACCCAGTGTTGACGTGGGACACTTCGTTGGAACTCCAAGAGCAAGGTGTGATGAGCACAACAACAAGTTTCCCTCAGTAGAGACCGAGGTTATCGAACCAGAAGGAGGAAGGAAACGTCACACAGGTGTTGCAAACAACGTGGAGACCTGCACAACACAAACTCAAGACTTTGTCCCTACGAATCAGTGAGGTTGTCAAGCTCACCGGTTTGCTGTAACAAAGGATTAACTGTATGGTGTGGAAGGTAATTGTGGTTTGCAGCAAGTAAACAGTAACAGTGGAAGATGTATCAATGGTAAAGATTGGACCGGGGTCCATAGTTCACTAGAGGTGCTCTCCTTAGATAAACAACATGGCATGAAGGGTAAACAAATTACAACAGGGCAATTGACAGGAACTGAGCAAGGCATAACAATGCAATACTAGTCAGAAAGATCCTATGAGATTCGATTGGGCAATACAACAAGATACATAGACTGCCATCCAACTGCATCTATGACTAGAAGTCCACCTTCAGGTTATCATCCGAACCCCCTCCAGTATTAAGTTGCAAGCAACAGACAACTGCTTTAAGCAAAGTGTGTAAGGTAAACAATCCACTTGTTCCATAAACAAGAGAACGTTGTTTTCTCCCTAGTAGCAATAGCACATCTACAATCGAAGAGATTTCTGTCACTTCCCTTGGAAACTAGAGGCATGAACCCACTATCGAGCATAAATACCACCTCTTGGAGTCACTAGCAACTACTCGGCCAAGATAGCTACTAACAACGGAGAGCATGCAAGATCAAAAACAACACAGACATGATAGAATCATAAAGACAAAAACATTAACCAAACTGACATAATAATCTCAATATCCATTGGATCCCCGCAAACACAACATGCATGATTACAAATATATTAGATCTTGATCATGAACGGAGCTCACAAGATCTATACATGAAAGCACAAGAAGGAGATACAACCATCTAGCTACTACATGGACCCATAGTCCAAGGTGGAACTACTCACGCATCATACCGGAGAAGAAGGCCTCCGGGATGATCTCCCCTCTGGCAGGGTGCCGGGAAGAACTTTAGATCCCCCCGATCTAGGAACGATGGTGGCGGCGTCTACAGACGGTTTCGTGGAGTTTTGATCGGGTGCTTTGGGTTTCTGCATCAGGGGCTTCTTATAGGCGAAGAGGCGAGGCAGGGAGGCGACCAGGGGGGCCACACCCTGCCTAGGCGCGGGACCACCCCTGGCCGCACCTAGGGGGTTTGGCCGCCCTGGCCTGCCTCTCCGTCTCTTCTCTGGACTTCATGTTCCCCACGGAGAGATGTTGACTTTGGCTTTTGTCCCGTCCAATTCCGAGAATATTGATTTTATGCCTTTCTAGAACCAAAAACAGAAGAAAACAGGCAACTAGCACTGTGGCAACTTGTTAATAGGTTAGTTCCTGAAAATATATAAAAACACCTCAAAGTGTAAACAAAGCAAAGCAAAGTAGATACTAAACAAGCATGGAACATCAAAAATTATAGATACGTTTTCGACGTATCAAGCATCCCCAAGCTTAACTCCTGCTCCTCCTCGAGTAGGTAAGTGATAAAATAATAATTTTTGAGGTGACATGCACCATCAAAACCAAGATCAAACCATTTGCAAGCATTGAAAGCTGGGATCAAAGAACTCTAAACATGTGCATGAAAGATGGAGTTCTAACAGTAAGACAAAGTAACTATGCATGCAACATGACAATCTACAAACAAAGATCATGAATAACATGCATTGAAAATCGTTTGTTTGTTTCACATACAGAAAACATGACATAGTGGCAATCAGCTTGTCCCTCATAGAGTAGCAAATATATGCATAGGACACCTTCAAAGCTCACAAGGGTGACTAGAAACAAATAGCACAAGAACAAGTAATTTCACAATATGCATCAATCAATAAGTTTTGGGACACTGCACATAGAACTAAGAATGGCAACTATGCTCTCTTAATGGTGCCTAAAGGTAGAAGGTGGAGACTCAATAGTAGTGGAAGAAAGGCCTTTCATAAAGGAAGCAGGGATTTCAAGTTTCAAAAAGAGCTTCCAAAAATTATGGTACTTGTTAGCTTTCAGCCCTCATTGCCCCTATCATAAGCATCTTGAAGTGATTAAGGTTAAAGTGAACAAAGTATGGATTATATGATTGACAAAGTATAAGTTGGCAATCTCAAGTACCTTGAATACGAGGGCCACACCTCATGCTACTCAACTTCAGTCACCTGTAAGTTCTTGTCATTGTAAGTATTTGCATATCATAGAGAACCGCCAACAGGGATACCCCTTGCACATGGTACAGGAGCTATCCCATAACCAAAATGACAAGGCAAGCAGACAATGAGCATCTCAGCAATCTTTTTATTTACTATATGCATAGCTTTTTATTGAGGATGCTTCATAGATAGCTCACTATGGTGATGCTGCAAGTTTTCACCATGATTAGGCATGGCTTAGGCTAGCGGCCGAGGCATTTCTCTAACACAAAATACAAAATCCATGGGCTTACAAGTTCCCTCTTTATTTTACACTGGTGACATCCATAGACAAAAGAGCATGATATCAACTGAGTACAAAGTACAAGTGCAATGTTGAAAACGTTCCCCATGACAACATGGTTCTGCTAATTCCAACGTATAAGTGTAAGCATATACAACATAGGCGACACAATGGTTCAAATTTATTAGGGGAAAAGAATAAAGTGCGCCATCCAGTTTGTGAGGGCTTTAATCACTAAGTTTTCACATAAGAAAATAGTTTTTAATTGGAAGATAGATGAAAACAAGAATATACTTGGAATGGTGTAACACACCATGCATAGGAGTTTATAGTGGATACTTTCGAAAAACTTGGTTTCTTGGGAGTTGGAAGCATGAGTAGAGCTTACTCATACAAATGGAGGCTAGCAAAAGACTGGGAGCAACCAACTAAGAGAGCAATAGTGGCCATAATCATGCAGAGCGACAAAATATTACTAATCAAAGCATAGAGTGGTACTACAAGTCAAGGACTAAATGATCATAGAGGTTATGGTGACTTGTCATAGTCATAACATGGTGTGATCATGTGCCAAGTCAACCCAAACAAAGCATCAAAAGAGAATACCATAATACTATGCTTTTGCATGCTAAAACAACGCATAATTTCTTCAAGGCACACTAAGAAATCCCAATTGTTTGGAACAAGACATGCTACAACAATAAACACTAAGCATAAGGTCAAAACAACACCTAGCATGTCATGCTAAAGTCTAAGTCACAGTCAATGCAAGCTCCTCTTGCACTTTCAAGAAGGAACTTCCTACTCCTTTACAACACCAAGCAACTTATTTGTAACAACACAACGA
Source organism: Avena sativa (assembly GCA_916181665.1). Lineage (NCBI taxonomy): Eukaryota > Viridiplantae > Streptophyta > Magnoliopsida > Poales > Poaceae > Avena > Avena sativa. Next base: position 431,378,550 of record OV702284.1, read on the forward strand.
GAACGGGGGTCCAACTAATTTATTCAAGCAAACTAAACAACCTAAGCAAAGCAAACGAAAACTAATACGCTCCAAGAACAACAAAACTATGCATGAAACAATAAAAACGAAGTGTCTAGACAGACCTGAACTTTTTATTGATGAAGAACGGGATGCCTTGGGCATCCCCAAGCTTTGACGCTTGTACCTCTTGGATATTTCTTGGGGTGACACCATGGTGGAATACCCAAGCTTGAGATTTTTTCCATTCTTCATCTCATTGCATCATTCTCTCTCTACACATGAAAATTTTTCCTTCATACAAAACTTCACACAATCTTCATTAGCAACATTAGTTTATTCAAAAGATATTAGACCTCTGTCAAAGCTTTGGAACAGCAAAACTTTTCACTAAAAACACAAGCTACTATAGTAACTCCTTCAAAAATAGAACTCAAAAAGGAATCAATAAGAAGCAAATGCAAATAATGGCAGAAATCTATCAAAACAGACCAGCAGGTAGAAACCGATTTTATCGAAAATTCTCCTGTTGCTCAAATAAAAAAGTGTTGAACTAACAAAAGTTAGATAACATACTTGGGGATTTATTCGTAAATTATCAGCTCAATCCGAGTTACAGATACTCCTCATGAATTTTTATGGTGGAGGACAGAAATCTGTTTCGGGACAGCAAATCCCCAAATCTTACTTCACTCTCATTAGAGGTCATTCTTGGCACAAAAAGCAAAAAAAAGGATAAGGAGAGGTCATTACTGAAGTAATAACTTCCAAGACTCAAGGAAACTCTTGGGTTATCTCCCAACAAGTACTTTTCTTTAACGCCTTTAAGTTAGGCTTGATAATTTGAGAAGATGCTCACATAGGAAATATGAATTGAAGTAAAAGAGAGAATCAAGAAGCAAATTCAAAACACATTTAAGTCTAACCCACTTCCTACGCATAGGAATCTTGTAAGAAAATAAATCAAAGAAGCACATAGCAACAAGCATAGGAAAGCAAAACAAATGCAACTTCAAAATTTTGAACATAAAGAGGGGAAACTTAATATTGTTGAGATACATAAGACCATGTTTCCCTCTCTCATAATGACTTTCAGTAGCCTCATGAATAAACTCAACAATGTAACTATCACATAAAGTATGATTTTCATGATCTACAAACACATGATTTTTATCACGCTCAAAATAGTGGGATTAAAACCTTCAGACCCACTCTTAAAAATTATAACAAGACTGATCATTCAATATAGGACCATCATCTAGAGCTTTATCATAAACATTTTGTAAGCAAAACTCCTTAGTACCATGCATTTCGAAGTTAGGCACAAATATGGGATCATCATGGATAACAGGAGCATAACTATCATCACAAGTTTTACCCATAGCAGATATTTCAAAGGAATCCACAAGAACATAACATTCATCCTCCTTTGTTAAGCATGGGGAACAATCAAATAATGTAAGAGGTAAAGAGTTACTCTCATTAGAAGACATACATGGGTAGATCCATTCTTCCTCCTCTTGACCATCACTCCCCTCCTTTGTTTCATCTAATGAGCTTTCAGTTTCAGCAATTTCTTCTTCCATAGGCTCCTGCAAGGCATTAGTCTCTTCCATATGTGGAAAGAACCTATTAAAATATTCAAGAATATAGCTATTTTCTTCCTTGTAATTATCAATGAAAAATCTAAGTATCTCATAAGCCTCATATTCATAAGTTGCATCATCGGTATTTTCAAGAAAACTGGCAAGTTCAAATGCACCCTTGAAAGAAATAAATTCTTCAATTTGTTCCACATCATAAAAGTCATGATTTTCTTTAACATAAGAAGATATGGTAACTGTAGGGGTTCGTAGCATGGAAAACAAAAAAATTCTACTGCATGAACACACACAAGCCAAGATCTATCTACTAGATTCTAGCAACGAGTCGATAGAGTACTCACCCTCGAAGATTCCAAAGCGGTTAACGAGAGCAGATTCTCGTGGATGATGTAGTCGTACACTTCCGATCTCAAGATCGCGCAGACGATCCTTCCGACGCTGCGTTCCAACAGCACTTCCGGCAGCATTGTAAATCAAAAAAATTCTACGGAAGCGAACGGGAAAGCCAAGATCTAATCTAGGAGATGCAATCAATGAGAGGGATAGATGATATCTTCATACCCTTGAAGAAATCGCACAGCGGAAACGTTCAACAGAACATGGGTGATGTAGTCGAACTAGCCTTCTCCTCCTCGCGATCTGATCCGATCCAACACCGCAAGTGGCAACGCCTCCGAGAGATGCACACGTACGGAACCGCGACATATCCTCCTTTCTTGGTCTAGCAAGTGGGGTGGAGAGATAGATTGGATCTACAGCACGACGGCGTGGTGCAATGGTGGAGAGTTTCTGCGGCAGGGCTTCGCCTACGCGCAGTCGGGAGAGAGAGAGATCTAGAGGGCAGCAGGTAGGCGGCTAGGGTTGGAGGAGTGGGGGGAGGAGGGTGCGCCCCTGCCCTCTTTATATAGAGGGCTGGCCGTCCCCCTTAGAACCTCCTCCAAGACCTAGGGCGGCGGCCCCAAGGGTTGGAGTGGGGGGCAAGTCTTCCCCCCTTCTAGAAGGTCCCCTAGGGTTTCCCCTAGGGTTTTGATCGGCTGGGCCTATGGGGCCTTGTGCCCCTGGCCCAATGCGGCCAGGGAACTCCCTCATGGGCCCACGTACCCCTCTGACAAGTGGGGCCACATTGGTCCCACTCCGGAAGCTTCTAGAACCTTCCGGTACAATACCGAACATTCCAAAACAATTCCGAAATCCAAAAACTGCTTTCCTTTATATGAATCTTATTCTCCGGACTATTCCGGAACCTCTCGTGATGTCCTGGATCTCATCCAAGACTCCGAACAAAAACTCATAAACCAATTATCCATTCTATCCTAGCGTCGAGACACGTTAAGTGTGTGACCCTACGGGTTCGAGAATATGCAGACATGATCTTCTATCAATAATCAACAGCGGGATCTGGAAACCCATATTGACTCCCACATATTCATCGATGATCATATCGGATGAACCACGATGCCAGGATTCAATTAATTCCATATATATATTCCCTTTGTCACGCGATATTTTACTTGCCCGAGATTCGATCGTTGGTATCGGCATACCTAGTTCAATCTCGTTCACGTCAAGTACTTTACTCATTCCATAATCCGATATCACTTTGTGATTAACTGCTTAACCACGTGCTTGCAAGCGGTGTTGATATCGATTACCGAGTGGGCCCGAAGTATATCTCTCCGACTCGGGAGGGACAAATCCCATCTTGATACATACAACCCAACAAGTACTTTCCGATCACCTGAGAGACACCTTTATGATCACCCTCTCATAGGATGACGTTTAATGACCTCAAAGCTTTCTTCCGATACCAGGGAGTTGCATTATCTCATGGTCTAAGGAATACAATATTTGACATAAGAAAAAGCTTTGCAAAGATGAACACGATGACACGATCTAATTTCTCTGCTTGGTTTGGGTCTGTCCATCATATCATTCTCCTAATGACATGATCTCATTATTAATCGACAACTCATGTCTATGGTTAGGAAACCTTAACCATCATTAATCAATGAGCTAGTCCATAGAGGCGTACTAGGGACACGGTGTTGTTCATAAACCACACAAGTATTAAAGTTTCCGCTTAATACAATTCTAGCATGGAATATAAACTTTATCATGAACAAGAATTATAATAATAACATCTTTATTATTGCCTCTAGGGCCTAATTCCAACAGTCTCCCACTTGCACTAGAGTAAATAATCTAGTTTACATCTGGCAACAATCTAACACCCATGGCACTAAGGTGCTGATCATGTTTTGCTCGTGGAAGAGGTTTAGTCAACGGATCTGCGACATTCAGATCCGTATGTACTTTGCTAATCTTTAGATCTCCATCTGATATATAATCTCGAATTATATGAAACTTGCGGTTGATGTGCTTGGTCTTTGGATGATATCTTGGTTCCTTAGCCAGTGCTATGGCGCCAGTGTTGTCACACAATATCTCCAGTGGGTCCAAGGCACTTGGAACCACACCAAGCTCAGTGATAAAGTTTCTGATCCAAACTCCTTCACTTGACGCTTCTGAATCAGCCATGTATTCCGCTTCTACTGTAGATCCCGCGATCACGCTTTGCTTGCAGCTTCTCCAGCTCATAGCTCCTCCATTCAAAATATAAACGTATCCTGTCTGAGATTTAGAATCATCCTTGTCGGTGTCGAAACTAGCGTCGACGTAACCTTTTACGACAAGCTACTCATCACCTCCATAGACCAAGAACATTTCTTTAGTCCTATTTAAATACTTTAGGATGTTCTTTACGGCTGTCTAGTGTTCCACTCCTGGATCACTTTGGTATCTACTCGTCAAACTAAGAGCATTGGACCCATCCGGTCTAGTACACAGCATGGCATACATGATAGAACCTATGGCCGAGGCATATGGCACTTTGCTCATAGTTTCTCTATCGTTTACCGTAGCTGGACACTGAGCCTTGCTCAATATCTTACCTGACAACATGGGCACTGAACCTTTCTTTGCCTTATCCATTCTGAACCTTTTCAGAACTTTGTCTAGGTATGTACTTTGGCTTAAAGCTATTAGGCGTCTTTCTCTATCTCTATAGATTTTGATGCCTAATATATAAGCAGCTTCTCCTAGGTCTTTCATTGAAAAACATTTGTTCAAATAACTCTTCACATCGTTAAGCATATCAATGTCATTTCCAATAATCAATATGTCATCCACATATAGTACCAAAAATGTCACTGAGCTCCCACTCACTTTCTTGTAGATACAAGCTTCATAGCAATTTGGAACAAATCCAAAGCTCTTGATCACTTGATCAAAACGAAGGTTCCAACTCCGAGATGCTTGCTTCAGTCCATAAATGGAATGCTGAAGTTTGCACGCCTTATCAGCATCCTTAGGATCGACAAAACCTTCGGGATGCATCATATACAACTCTTCATCAATGTTGTCATTGAGGAACGTAGTCTTGACATCCATCTGCCATATTTCATAATCATGAAACGCAACAATTGCTAATAAAATCTGAATGGACTTAAACATCGCTACGGGAGAGAAAGTCTCATCGTAGTCAACACCTTGAACTTGTCGAAAACCTTTCGTGACAAGTCAAGCTTTATAGACAGTAACATTACCATCCGCGTCTGTTTTCTTCTTGAAAATCCATTTGCACTCAACGGCCTTTCGGTCGCTAGGAGGGTCCACCAAAGTCCATACTTGGTTTTCGCTCATGGATCCCAATTCGGATTTCATGGCCTCTAGCCATTTCTCAGAGTCTGGGCTAATCATTGCTTCCTCATAGTTCGCAGGTTCACTGTTGTCTACCAACAAGACAGTTAAGATAGGGTTGCCGTACCACTCAGGAGGGGCACGTGACCTTGTCGACCTGCGACGTTCAGCAGTAGCATCGTCCGAAGTTTCATGATCCTCATCATTAGCTTCCTCTCTTGTTGGTGCACGAGGCACTGGAACAATTTCAGGTGTTGCGCTACTCTCCAACTCGAGAGAAGGTTCAATAACCTTGTCTAGCTCTACCTTCCTCCCACTCACTTCTTTCGAGAGAAACTCCTTCTCAAGAAAGGATCCGTTCTTTGCAACAAACACTTTGCCTTCGGATCTGTGGTAGAAGGTATACCCAATCGTTTCCTTAGGGTATCCTATGAAGACACATTTCTCCGCTTTGGGTTCGAGCTTGTCCGGCATCAACTTCTTGACGTAAGCTTCGCATCCCCAAACTTTAAGAAACGACAACTTAGGTTTAGCACCAAACCATAGTTCATATGGTGTCGTCTCAACGGATTTAGATGGTGCCCTATTTAAAATGAATGCAGCGGTTTCTAATGCATAACCCCAAAATGATAACGGCAAATCTGTAAGAGACATCATCGATCGCACCATATCTAATAGAGTTCGATTCCAGCATTCAGACTCACCATTGCGTGTGGTGTTCTGGGTGGCGTGAGTTGCGAAACGATTCCGCTTGCTTTAAGATGTGTGATAAAATCATAACTCAAATATTCACCTCCACGGTCGGATCGTAGAAATTTAATTTTCCTGTTATGATGGTTTTCCACTTTGTTCTGAAATTCTTTGAACTTTTCAAACATTTCATATTTATGTTTCATTAAATAGATATACCCATATCTACTTAATTCATCAGTAAAAGTGAGAAAATAGCGATATCCACCGCGCGTCGAAACACTCATTGGTCCGCATACATCGGTATGTATGATTTCCAACAAGTCCGTTGCTGGCTCCATCATTCCGGAGAACGGGGTTTTGATCATCTTGCCCATGAGGCACGGCTCGCACGTGTCAAATGATTCAAAATCAAGAGACTCCAAAAGTCCATCAGAATGGAGTTTCTTCATGCGTTTTACACTAATATGACCTAGACGGCAGTGCCACAAATAAGTTGAATTATCACTATCTACTTTGCATCTCTTAGCCTCAATGTTATGGATGTGTGTTTCATTGCTTTCGAGATTCAGAAGAAATAAACCATTCATAGCAGGTGCATGACCATAAAAGATGTTACTCATATAAATAGAACAACCATTATTCTCCGATTTAAATGAATAACTGTCTTGCAATAAACATGATCCAGATATAATGTTCATGCTCAACGCAGGCACATAATAACACTTATTAATGTTTAAAACTAATCCCGAAGGTACAACTAAGGAGAGTGTGCCGACGGCCATCACATCAACTCTTGATCCGTTGCCAACGTGCAACGTCACTTCATCCCTTGCTAGTTGCCTTCTATTCCGTAGCTCCTGTTTCGAGTTACAAATATTAGCAACTGAACCAGTATCAAATACCCACGCACTACAACAAGCGCTAGTAAGGTAAACATCAATAACATGTATATCAAATATACCTTTAATGGTGCCAGCCTTCTTGTCCACTAAGTACTTCGGACAGTTGCGCTTCCAGTGACCCTTGTCCTTGCAATAGAAGCACTCAGTGTCTGGCTTAGGTCTAGACTTGAGCTTCTTCTCAGCAGGGGCAACGCGCTTGCCGCTGCCTTTCTTGAAGGACTTCTTTGCACCCTTACCTTTCTTAAAGCTAGGGGGCTTGTTGAACATCAACACATGATTATCTCTCTTGATGTCCACCTCCGCAGCCTTCAGCTTAGCGAAGAGATTAGTGATCGTATCAGTGGAACCAATCTGATTGTGAGTAACTACAAAACCTTTGTAGCTAGGAGGGAGTGATTGCAGAACTCTGTCAATCTTGAGCTCTTCTGGAATCTTGCAGTCCAGTTTCTCAAGACGTTGAGTGTAGCCCGACATCTTAATGGCGTGCTCACTAACGGAACTCCCTTCCTCCATCTTGCAGTTAAAGAACTTCTCAGAGATCTCATATCTCTCAGAACGGGCCTGAGTCTAAAACATGGTTTTCAGTTCCTCAAGTATCTCAAAGGGCCCGGCGAACTCCTCAAAACGATTTTGAAGGTCCGGTTCCATAGCAAACAGCGTGGTACTCTTAATCACTCCATAATCATCTTTGCGTGACTGATACACGGACTTTTCATCAGCCGGCACATCAGTAGCAGGGGCGTCACCTAGCACTTTCTCTAGTACATAGTCCTTTTGTCCGCCAGCGAGAATGATTCTCAGATTGCGGAACCAGTTGGTGAAGTTAGAACCATTGTTCTTAAGCTTTTCTTTCTCAGCAAAAACGTTGAAGTTGGACTTAGCCATTTGATCTACAAAGTTTGCAAATACAATTTAGACTATGTTCATGATAACTAGTTCAACTTAATCAAATTACTAGATGAACTCCCACTAAATTCAACATCCCTCAAGTTGTTTAGTGAACACGATCCAAATTCACCACACCTAATCCAATATTCATGAGAAGAGATGTGGTTTCAATGGTGGACAACAAAGTGTTGATCATATCATTCATATGACTCATGTTTAACCTTTTGGTTTGTGTGTTCTGAGGCCATGTCTGTACATGCTAGGCTCGTCAAGTCAAACCCAAGTATTTCCGCGTGTGCAAAACTGGATTGCACCCGTTGTATGTGAACGTAGAGTTTATAGCACCCGATCATCACGAGGAGCTTGAACACGACGAACTTTCGCAATGGTGCATACATGGGGAGAACACAATTTTATCTTGATCTTTAAGTGAGGAACCATCTTATAATGCTACCGTCGCGATCTAAGCATAATAAGATACATAAAAGGATAAACATCACATGCGTATAATTTTATGTGACATGGTATAGCCAATCTCCGCGCAATAATCTCCATCTTGTGCGTGCCAGCATGATCTCCATCACTCCACCATGATTGCCTCCACCACGAATAGCAACTACAAATATTGCTAACTACTTAGCGATAAAGTAAAGCTATTACATGGCGTATAAGAAGTTGACACACAGGTCATACACAATTATAAAGACAACCATATGGCTCCTGCCGGTTGTGTACGCATCGACATGCAAGTCGTGAAATATTACAAAACATGATCATTGCATACAACATACACATCATATCTTGGGCCATACCATATCACAGAAACACTCCCTGCAAAAACAAGTTAGACGCCTCTACTTTGTTGTTGCATGTTTTACGTGGCTTATGGGAATAACAAGCTAAGAACGATTCTTACCTACGAAAAGCCATAACGGTGATATTATGGTTTCCAACATCTAGTGTAAATCCCATGACAACTATAGTGAGAGAAACTGGCATCCACCAGCCGCATGTGTGGAACAAGCCACACGTCAAGTGCGGACCCGGTCTCTCTTACGAGGTCGCGTAAAGTTGGCCTGGACCGCTTCGATCTCACTATCCCGCGTCATAAAAAGTACACAACAAGAGGCTTGCAATAGAAAACATCAACGTCCGCAACAAGCATGTTGCGTTCTACTCGTGAAACACATCTACGCATAGATCTAGCTCTGATACCACTGAAGGGTTTCGCAGCATAGTAAATCAAAAAAATTCTACGGAAGCGAACGGGAAAGCCAAGATCTAATCTAGGAGATGCAATCAATGAGAGGGATAGATGATATCTTCATACCCTTGAAGAAATCGCACAGCGGAAACGTTCAACAAAACGTGGGTGATGTAGTCGAACTAGCCTTCTCCTCCTCGCGATCCGATCCGATCCAACACCGCAAGTGGCGACGCCTCCGAGAGATGCACACGTACGGCACCGCGACGTCTCCTCCTTCCTTGGTCCAGCAAGTGGGGAGGAGATATAGATTGGATCTACAGCACGACGGCGTGGTGCAATGGTGGAGAGTTTCTGCGGCAGGGCTTCGCCTACGCGCAGTCGGGAGAGAGAGAGATCTGGAGGGCTGCAGGTAGGCGGCTAGGGTTGGAGGAGTGGGGGGAGGTGGGTGCGCCCCTTCCCTCTTTATATATAGGGCTGGCCGGCCCCCTTGTCCCCTCCTCCAAGCCCTAGGGCGGCGGCCCCAAGGGTTGGAGTGGGGGGGCAAGTCTTCCCCCCCCCCTTCTAGAAGGTTCCCTAGGGTTTTGGCCGGCTGGGCCTATGGGGCCTTGTTCCCTTGGAACAATGCGGCCAGGGCACTCCCTCATGGGCCCACATACCCCTCCGACAAGTGGGGCCACGTTGGTCCCACTCCGGAAGCTTCTAGAACCTTCCAGTACAATACCGAACATTCCAAAACAATTCCGATATCCAAAAACTGCTTTCCTTTATATGAATCTTATTCTCCGGACTATTTCGGAACCTCTCGTGATGTCCTGGATCTCATCCGAGACTCCGAACAAAAACTCATAAACCAATTATCCATTCTATCCTAGCGTCGAGACACGTTAAGTGTGTGACCCTATGGGTTCGAGAATATGCAGACATGATCTTCTATCAATAATCAACAGCGGGATCTGGAAACCCATATTGACTCCCACATATTCATCGATGATCATATCGGATGAATCACGATGCCAGGATTCAATTAATCCCATATATATATTCCCTTCGTCACGCGATATTTTACTTGCCCGAGATTCGATCGTTGGTATCGGCATACCTAGTTCAATCTCGTTCACGTCAAGTACTTTACTCGTTCCGTAATCCGATATCACTTTGTGATTAACTCCTTAACCACGTGCTTGAAAGTGGTGTTGATATCGATTACCGAGTGGGCCCGAAGTATATCTCTTCGACTCGGGAGGGACAAATCCCATCTCGATACATACAACCCAACAAGTACTTTCCGATCACCTGAGAGACACCTTTATGATCACCCTCTCATAGGATGACATTTAATGACCTCAAAGCTTTCTTCCGATACCAGGGAGTTGCATTATCTCATGGTCTAAGGAATACAATATTTGACATAAGAAAAAGCTTCGCAAAGATGAACACGATGACACGATCTAATTGCTCTGCTTGGTTTGGGTTTGTCCAGTATATCATTCTCCTAATGACATGATCTCATTATTAATCGACAACTCATGTCTATGGTTAGGACACCTTAACCATCATTAATCAATGAGCTAGTCCATAGAGGCGTACTAGGGACACGGTGTTGTTCATAAACCACACAAGTATTAAAGTTTCAGCTTAATAATACTCTAGCATGGAATATAAACTTTATCATGAACAAGAATTATAATAATAACATCTTTATTATTGCCTCTAGGGCATAATTCCAACACCCGCGCCTGGGTAGGGTTTAACCCCTCTGGTCGCCTCCTCGGCCTCCCTCTTCGCCTATAAGAAGCCCCATATGCAAGTACCCAATCAAATCTCCAAAAAACCGTTTGTAGCCGCAGCCACCATCGTCCCTAGATCGGGGGGATCTAAAGTCTTCCCGGCACCCTGCCGGAGGGGAGATCATCCCGGAGGCCTTCTCTCTGGTATGATGCGTGAGTAGTTCCACCTTGGACTATGGGTCCATGTAGTAGCTAGATGGTTGTATCTCCTCCTTTGTGCTTTCATGTATAGATCTTGTGAGCCCCGTTCATGATCAAGATCTAATCTATTTGTAATCATGCATGTTGTGTTTACGGGGATCCGATGGATATTGAGATTATTATGTTCGTTTGATTAATTGTTTTGTCTTTATGATTCTATCATGTCTGTGTTGTTTGTGATCTTGCATGCTCTCTGTTGTTAGTAGCTATCTTGGCCAAGTAGTTGCTAGTGACTCCAAGAGGGGGTATTTTATGCTCAATAGTGGGTTCATGCCTCTAGTTTCCAAGGGAAGTGGCAATAATATCTTCGGTTGTAGAATGAGTTGTTGCCACTAGGGAGAAAACAACGGTCTCTTGTTCATGGAACATGTGGACTATTTACCTTACACACTTTGCTTAAAGCAGTTGTCTGTTGCTTGCAACTTAATACTAGAGGGGGTTCGGATGATAACCTGAAGGTGGACTTCTAGTCATAGATGCAGTTGGATGGCGGTCTATGTATCTTGTTGTATTGCCCAGTCGAATCTCATAGGATCTTTCTGACTAGTAATTGCATTGTTATGCCTTGCTCAGTTCCTGTCAATTGCCCTGCTGTAATTTGTTTACCCTTCATGCCATGTTGTTTATCTAAGGAGAGCACCTCTAGTGAACTATGGACCCCGGTCCAATCTTTACCATTGATACACCTTCCACTGTTACTTGTTTACTTGCTACAAACCATTACCTTCCGCACCATACATTTAATCCTTTGTTACATCAAACCGGTGAGCTTGACAACCTCACTGATTCGTTGGGACAAAGTCTTGAGTTTGTGTTGTGTAGGTCTCCACATTGTTTGCAACACCTGTGTGATGTTTCCTTCCTCCTTCTGGTTTGATAACTCAGTCTCAAATGAGGGAAAACTTGTTGCTTGCTCTTCGCACCCTGCACTTGGGGTTACCAACGGAGTGCCACGTCGAGCACCATCAGAATACTATCGAACCTCGCAGGTCTAGCAGGACGCGTGCAGCTCCCGAGCTGTATGGAAACCTTGTTATGAATTTCATGGTTGATGAAATTGATGACCCTTGAAAGAACATGTTGGGCCCCCATGTGTGGTTTTGGTAATTAATGACAATCTTTATGGACTAATGTGTGTATTAAGTTATACTTGTAGGATTCCATTGGCATCGCTTGGAGTATGTGTTGGCTTCAAGGTCAATGAAATGCAAAGAAGATTTGTTGGGCAAGCTAAATATGTGAGGTCGATGATGAGAAATTAAGGAAGGCGTTCCATCTTGAGAAGGGCAAGATTGTCTACATCAAGCTCAAGTGGAATGCTCAAGGCAAAGGTATAATATTCATAGGTTTTCCCTTTTGCCGGTCTCACGCTGTGTGTGTGAGACCGGGTTTAGGATAGATAACCGTACTATCAAGAGGGGCTCTCGTATGAGTAATTCGGTCACATCGTTCGGAGAGAGCTCAAACCTTTGCATACTTGCTTTATCATATTTGGTCGTTATTTGGTCTTATCCATGTGATGATATAGAGCTTGTGGTAATCTCCATAACAAGCTCTTGTTCATCTAAATCGGATCTCCCATTTGTATCTTGTTGCGATTTTGATTTATGCGGCTTTTCGGTTTCTCACCAAGTGAGGTATATCACATTATTCTACTTGATACTTTATCACTTGGTGATAATCAATATTTCCACTTTTTATTGGAAATCCCTTGTCGCCCTCTATCCAACGCATTTTGAATCGGGTCAATCGGAGCTTCCAGTCAAAAGTTATTGTTGTTTGAATATTTGCCTGTCGGTCTGTTTTTTGGGCCAAGCGGTAGTACCGGCCCGTCCGGGCCAAACGAATATTTGCCCGGGCCTAAAAACAGACCGTTTTTCTTCTGCCTCACTAGGTACCTATTTACGATAGTACCGGCCGGCCCGGTAGTACCGCCCGGATGGTGGCCGGTACTACCGGCCGGCCCAGTTTTTCTTATTCCCAGATCCAAATTCGTTTGCTCACTTGCTTCGCTGCGTTGACCCGCTCGCCGCACGCAGGGGGCCGCCGAGCCTCTCGCGCTGCTGCCGCTGCGAACGCCTGCTGCTGCGCGCGCCCCGCCCGCCGCTGCTGGCTGCATGCGGCCGCTGCTTGCTGCGCGCGCGCCTACGGGCCCCGCTGCCGCTGTTGCTTGCATGTGCTGCGCGCATGCCTTGCATGCTCCGCCTGCTGCTGCGTGCGCGCGCTGCCTGGCCGCCGCTGCTCAGCTGCTGCTGCACGCCTGCCGCGTGGCCCTGCGCAGCTGCTGAACGCGCCCGCGCGCGCGGGCCCCGCCGCTGCACTGCATGCAAAGCTGCTAGTTGCTAGCTGCTGCTTTCTCTCTCTCTGGCTCGCTCGCTGTATGTGTTGTGTTCGGTCCGGTACCGAACCGTCCAGAAAAATCACCTCAACGGCCAGATTTTGACCGTGTCTTTTAAATAGCTTTGCCCCAATTTAGGGTTACTTCTTCCTCCTTTTCTTGCTCAAGCTTTGCCCCCATTTGCTCTACTCCTTAAGCTTGATTTCTACACACTCCTCCATTGATTTTTGCATATATTTGAGGGGTTGTTGGAGGAGATCTAGATCCACGTTTTGACCAAACCAAAACATCTCTTTGTGAGTGTATCTTTGGGGATCTAGATTTTGGGGAATTTTGTGTCTCTCTTTGATTTCTCCTCTCTTGTTCCCCCAATAGCTTTGGTAGCTTTGTTGGAACTTAAGAGTGAGGGATTTGAGCATCTTTGTGTTGTTCTTGCCATTTGCATTTGTTTCATCGGTTTGGGTTCTCCTCGGAGGATTTTGTTTGAATTGCTCATTGGAGCTTGTCCCTCTTGGGTTCTTGGAACCCTAGACGGTTTTGTGGCCTTGCTGGCATGTGTTGAGGCCTTTTGTGGCGTTTGTTGGAAGCCTCCAATTAAGTTGTGGAGTTGTGCCCCAACCTTGTGAGAGGTTCCGGTTGCCACCGACAAGTGCACCGATAGTGGAAGTGTGAATCGATCCCATTGGGGTGAGATTCACCGGAGAATAAGGGAGGCCTTTTGTGGCGTTGGTGGTTTGATACCACCCCCTCTCCAAACGAGACGTACTCCATGTTGGGAGGAACTCGGTAAAATATCGGTGTCCCCGCGTGCCTCGGTTATCTCTATACCCGAGCTCTTTACTTATGCACTTTACATTATGATAGCCTTCGTGCTTGACGTAATATATATCTTGCTATCACTTTGTTGCTTGTATTGCTTAGCATAAGTTGTTGGTGCACATAGGTAAACCTTAGTTGTTTCTAGGTTGTGCTTTACAAAGTAAACACTAGTTTTATTCCGCCTTTGTTGAGCCACTCTAGGAAAAGTTTTAATCGCCTATTCACCCCCCCCTCTAGGCGACATCCGTATCCTTTCAACCCTGCGACTTATGAAGAAGCGATGATGAGCCCGGATTCCAACAAATGGTTAGAAGCCATGAAATCCGAGATGGAATCCATGTACGAAAACCAAGTTTGGAACTTGGTGGACTTACCTCACGACCGAAAGGCCGTGGAGAATAAATGGATTTTCAAAAGGAAAACTAATGCTGATAGTAATGTAACCGTCTATAAAGCTCGACTTGTCGCAAAGGGGTTTCGACAAATTCAAGGAGTTGACTACGATGAGACATTCTCTCCCGTAGCGATGCTAAAGTCATTTAGGATTATGTTAGCAATTGATGCATATTTCTACTATGAGATATGGCAGATGGATGTCAAAACTGCGTTCCTCAATGGCAATATTGAAAAAGATTTGTATATGATACAATCAAAGGGTTTTATCGATCCTAAGGATGCTAACAAGGTTTGCAAGCTTCAGCGATCCATCTATGGACTGAAGCAAGCATCCCAGAGTTGGAATCTCCGCTTTGATGAGGTGATCAAAGAGTTTGGATTTGTCCAAACTTATGGAGAGGCTTGTATTTACAAGAAAGTGAGTGGGAGCAATGTGGCATTTCTGATATTATATGTGAATGACATATTATTGATCGGAAATGATATAGATCTTTTAAATAGTGTTAAAAGTTATCTAAACAGCAAATTTTCAATGAAGGACCTAGGTGAAGCGTCATACAAATTAGGCATAAAGATCTATAGAGATATATCTAGGCGCCTAATAGGGCTATCGCAAAGTACATACCTTGATAAGATTTTAAAGAAGTTTAAAATGGACGGAAGTAAGAAGGGGTTCTTACCTATGTTGCAAGGCAAGACATTGAGTAAGACTCAAAGTCCGGCTACGGTGGAATAAATAGAGATAATGGACAAAGTTCCCTATGCTTCAGCCATAGGCTCTATAATGTACGCCATGCTATGTACAATAGCGGATGTGGCACATGCTATTAGTTTGACTAGTAGGTACCAATCGGATCCAGGTTCAGAACACTGGATAGTGGTCAAGAATATCCTTATGTACTTGCGAAGAACTAAGGATATGTTTCTTGTGTACGGAGGTGAAGAAGAAATCGTCGCTAAGTGTTATGTCGACGCTAGCTTTGACACCGATTCGGATGACTCTAAGTCTCAATCCGGATACGTATTTCTCATGAATGGTGGAGCGGTTAGTTGGAGGAGTTCCAAACAACCCGTGGTGGCGAGATAAACAACGGAGGCCGAATATGTTGTTGCTTTGTAAGCGGCTCAGGAAGCGGTTTGGATGAAGGATTTCATATCCAAACTAGGCGTGGTTGCGAGTGCATTGGACCCAATGGTGATCTATTGTGACAACAATGGTGCCATTGCCAATGCCAAAGAACCAAGGTCTCACAAGAATTCCAAGCATATTAAGCGCTGGTTTCACTCCATCCATGAGCATGTCAAGGATGGAGATATAAATATTTGTAAAGTACACTCGGATCTCAATATAGCAGATCCGTTAACTAAAACTCTCCCTAGAGCAAAACATGATCAACACCAGAACTCCATGGGTGTTAGATTTGACACTATGTAACTAGATTATTGTCTCTAGTGCAAGTGGGAGACTGAAGGGAATATGCCCTGAGAGGCAATAATAAAGTAGTTATTATGTATATTCCAAGTATATGATAGATGTTTATTTTGCATGCTATAATTGTATTAATACGGAAATGTTATGTTGGAATTATGCCCTAGAGGCAATAATAAAGATGTTATTATTATAATTCTTGTTCATGATAAAGTTTATATTCCATGCTAGAATTGTATTAAGCGGAAACTTTAATACTTGTGTGGTTTGTGAACAACACCGTGTCCCTAGTACGCCTCTATGGACTAGCTCATTGATCAATGATGGTTAAGGTTTCCTAACCATAGACATGAGTTGCCAATTGATAATGAGATCATATCATTGGAGAATGATATGATGGACAGACCCAAACTAAGCGAAGCAATTAGATCGTATCATCGTGTTCATCTTTGCGAAGCTTTTCCTATGTCAAATATTGTATTCCTTAGACCATGAGATAATACAACTCCCTGGTATCGGAAGAAAGCTTTGAGGTCATCAAACGTCATCCTATGAGAGGGTGATCATAAAGGTGTTTCTCAGGTGATCGGAAAGTATCTGTTGGGTTGTATGTATCGAGATGGGATTTGTCCCTCCCAAGTCGGAGAGATATACTTCGGGCCCACTCGGTAATCGATATCAACATCGCTTGCAAGCATGTGGTTAAGGAGTTAATCACAAAGTGATATCGGATTACGGAACAAGTAAAGTACTTGCTGTGAACGAGATTGAACTAGGTATGACGGTACCGACGATCAAATCTCGGGCAAGTAAAATATCGCGAGACGAAGGGAATAGATATATGGGATTGATTGAATCCTGGCATCGTGGTTCATCCGATATGATCATTGATGAATGTGTGGTAGTCAATATGGGTGCCCAGACCCCGCTGTTGATTATTGATAGAAGATCATGTCTGCATATTCTCGAACCCGCAGGGTCACACACTTAACGTGTCTCGACGCTAGGATAGATTGGATAATTGGTTTATGAGTTTTTGTTCGGAGTCTCGGATGTGATCCGGGACATCACGAGAGGTTCCGGAGTGGTCCGGAGAATAAGATTCATATAAGGCAGTGCAGTTTTTGGAGTTCGGAATTGTTCCGGGTTAATCTGTATTGTACCGGAAGCTTCTAGAACCTTCCGGAAGGGGACCAACGTGGCCCCACCTTCCGGGAGGGGGCATGGGCCTATGAGGGAGTGTCCTGGCCGCATTGGTCCAGGGTCACAAGGCGCCATAGGGCCCAGCCGATCCTATAGGGTTTAAATCGTTTAAACTAGAGATAGGGTTTCTAGAAGAGGGGAGAGTCCTTGCCCCCCACTCCTCCCTCCCTTGGCCGCCGGCCCAAGGCTTGGAGGAGGGGCAAGGGCTGGCCGCCCCCCCTCTATATATAGAGGGTTGGTGCGCCCCCTCCCCCCTACACCTTGCCTCCAACCCTAGTTTCCCTGCTACCCTCCTCTCTCCCTCCCGACTGTTTGTAGGCGAAGCCCTGCAGCAGAAATTCTCCACCATATACACCACGTCGTCGTGTTGTAGATCCAATCTATCTCTCCACCATACTTGCTGGTCCGAGGAAGGAGGAGACGTCGAGGTGCTGCACGTGTGCATCTCACGGAGGCACCGCCACTTGTGGTGCTAGATCGGATCGGATCGCGAGGAGGAGAAGCGAGTACGACTACATCACCCACGTTCCGACGAATGTTCCGCTGTGCAAATCTTCAAGGGTATGAAGATCTAATCCAATCTCTCTCGTTGATTGCATCTCCTAGATTAGATCTTGGCTTTCCCTCTGTTCGCATCCGTAGAAAATTTTGATTTACTATGCCGCGAAACCCTTCAGTGGTATCAGAGCTAGATCTATGCGTAGATGTGTTTCACGAGTAGAACGCAACATGGTTGTTGCGGGCGTTGATGTTTTCTGTTGCAAGCCTCTTGTTTGTGTTCTTCTTATGACGCGGGATAGTGAGATTGAAGCGGTCCAGGCCAACCTTACGCGACGTCGTTCGCGAGACCGGCTCCGCACTTGACGTGTGGCTTGTTCCACACATGCGGCTGGTGGATGTCAGTTTCTCTCACTATAGTTGTCATGGGATTAACACCGGAGTTTGGCAACCATAATATCACCGTTGTGGCTTTCCATAGGTAAGAATCGTTCTTAGCATCTACTCCCATAAGCCATGTAAAACATGCAACAACAAAGTAGAGGCGTCTAACTTGTTCTTGCAGGGAGTGTTTTCTGTGATATGGTATGGCCCAAGATGTGATGTGTATATTGTATGCGATGATCATGTTTTGTAATGTTTCACGACTTGCATGTCGATGAGTACACAACCGGCAGGAGCCATATGGTTGTCTTTATAATTGTGTATGACCTGCGAGTCAACTTCTTATACGCCATGTAATAGCTTTACTTTATCGCTAAGTAGTTAGCAATAGTTGTAGTTGCTATTCGTGGTGGAGGCAATCATGGTGGAGTGATGGAGATCATGCCAGAACGCACAAGATGGAGATCATTGCGCGAAGATTGGCTATACCATGTCACATAAAGTTATATGCATGTGATGTTTATCCCTTTATGTATCTTATTATGCTTAGATCGCGACGGTAGCATTATAAGATGATTCCTCACTTAAAGATCAAGATAAAACTGTGTTCTCCCCAAGTATGCACCGTTGCGAAAGTTCGTCGTGTCCAAGCATCACGTGATGATCGGGTGCTATAGACTCTACGCTCACATACAACGGGTGCAAGCCAGTTTTGCACACGCGGAAATACTTGGGTCTAGCTTGACGAGCCTAGCATGTACAGACATGGCCTCGGAACACAAGAACCGAAAGGTTAAGCATGAGTCCTATGAATGATATGATCGACACTTTGTTGTCCACCATTGAAACCACATCTCTTCTCGTGATGATCGGATTAGGTGTGGTGAATTTGGATCGTGTTCACTAAACAACTTGAGGGATGTTGAATTTAGTGGGAGTTCATCTAGTAATTTGATTAAGTTGAACTATTTATCATGAACATAGTCTAAATTGTACTTGCAAATACTGTAGATCACATGGCCAAGTCCAACTTCAACTTCAACGTTTTTGCTGAGAAAGAAAAGCTTAGAAACAATGGGTCTAACTTCACCAATTGGTTCCGCAATATAAGAATCATTCTGTCTGGCGGACAAAAGGACTATGTCCTTGGGAAAGCGTTAGGTGACCCCCCTGCTGCAACTGCGCCGGCTGATGAGAAAGTTGTCTATCAGTCGCGCAAAGATGATTATGGTGTGATTAAGAGAACCATGTTGTTTGCTATGGAACCGGAACTTCAAAATCGTTTTGAAGAGTATCCCGGGCCCTTTGAGATTCTCGAGGAGCTGAAAACCATGTTTCAGACTAAGCCCGTTCTGAGAGATATGAGATCTCTGAGAAGTTCTTTAACTGCAAGATGGAGGAAGGGAGTTCCGTTAGTGAGCACGCCATAAAGATGTCGGGCTACACTCAACGCCTTGAGCAACTGGAATGCACGATTCCAGAGGAGCTCAAGATTGACAGGGTTCTGCAATCACTCCCTCCCAGCTACAAAAGTTTTGTAGTGACTCATAATCAGATTGGTTCCACTGATACGATCACCGAGCTCTTCGCAAAGCTGAAGGCTGCAGAGGTGGACATCAAGAAGGATAATCATGTGTTGATGGTCAACAAGCCCTCCTTTAAGAAAGGTAAGGGAGCAAAGAAGCCCTTCAAGAAGGGCGGCGGCAAGCGCAATGCTCCTGCTGAGAAGAAGCTCAAGTCTAGTCCTAAGCCGGACACTGAGTGCTTCTACTGCAAGGACAAGGGTCACTGGAAGCGCAACTGTCCGAAGTACTTAGCGGACAAGAAGGCTGGCACCATCAAAGGTATATTTGATATACATGTTATTGATGTTTTCCTTACTATCCCTCGTTGTAGTGCCTGGGTATTTGATACCGGTTCAGTTGCTAATATTTGTAACTCGAAACAGGAGCTACGGAATAGATGGCGGCTTGCGAGGGATGAGGTGACGATGCGCGTTGGCAACGGATCAAGAGTTGATGTGATGGCCGTCGGCACGCTCTCCTTAGTTTTACCTTCGGGATTAATTTTAAACCTTAATAAATGTTATTATGTGCCTGCGTTGAGCATGAACATTATTTCTGGATCGTGTTTATTGCAAGACGGTTATTCATTTAAATCGGAGAATAATGGTTGTTCTATTTATATGAGTAACATCTTTTATGGTCATGCACCTCTTGTGAATGGTTTATTTCTTCTAAATCTCGAAAGGATTGAAACACACATCCATAACATTGAGGCTAAGAGATGCAAAGTAGATAGTGATAATACTACTTATTTGTGGCACTGTCGTCTAGGTCATATTGGTGCAAAGCGCATGAAGAAACTCCATTCTGATGGACTTTTGGAGTCTCTTGATTTTGAATCATTTGACACATGCGAACCATGCCTCATGGGCAAGATGATCAAAAACCCGTTCTCCGGTATGATGGAGCGAGCAATGGACTTGTTGGAAATCATACATACCGATGTATGCGGACCTATGAGTGTTTCGACGCGTGGTGGATATCGCTATTTCCACACTTTTACCGATGACTTAAGTAGATATGGGTATATCTATTTAATAAAACATAAATCTAAAACATTTGAAAAGTTCAAGGAATTTCAGAATGAAGTGGAGAACCATCGTAACAGAAAGATTAAGTTTCTACGATCCGATCGTGGAGGTGAATATTTGAGTTATGATTTTCTCACGCATCTTAAAGCAAGTGGAATCGTTTCACAACTCACGCCACCCGGAACACCACAGCGCAATGGTGTGTCTGAACGCCGGAATCGAACCCTATTAGATATGGTCCGATCAATGATGTCCCTTACTTATTTGCCGTTATCATTTTGGGGTTATGCATTAGAAACCGCTGCATTCACTTTAAATAGGGCTCCATCTAAATCCGTTGAGACGACACCGTATGAACTGTGGTTTGGTGCTAAACCTAAGTTGTCGTTTCTTAAAGTTTGGGGATGCGAATCTTACGTCAAGAAGTTGATGCCGGACAAGCTCGAACCCAAAGCGTAGAAATGCGTCTTCATAGGATACCCTAAGGAAACTATTGGGTATACCTTCTATCACAGAACCGAAGGCAAAGTGTTTGTCGCAAAGAATGGTTCCTTTCTTGAGAAGGAGTTTCTCTCAAAAGAAGTGAGTGGGAGGAAAGTAGAGCTTGACGAGGTTATTGAACCTTCTCTTGAATTGGAGAGTAGCGCAGCACCTGAAATTGTTCCAGTGCCGCCTGCACCAACAATAGAGGAAGCTAATGACAAGGATCATGAAGCTTCGGATGATGCTGCTACTGAACGTCGCAGGTCGACAAGGTCGCGTGCCCCTCCTGAGTGGTACGGCAACCCTGTCTTGACTGTCTTGTTAGTAGAAGACAGTGAACCTACGAACTATGAGGAAGCGATGATGAGCCTAGACTCTGAGAAATGGCTGGAAGCCATGAAATCCGAATTGGGATCCATGAGCGAAAACCAAGTATGGACTTTGGTGGATCCTCCTAGCGACCGAAAGGCCGTTGAGTGCAAATGGATATTCAAGAAGAAAACGGACGCGGATGGTAATGTTGCCGTCTATAAAGCACGGCTTGTCGCAAAAGGTTTTCGACAAGTTCAAGGTGTTGACTACGATGAGACTTTCTCTCCCGTAGCGATGTTTAAGTCCATTCGGATTTTATTAGCAATTGCTGCGTTTCATGATTATGAAATATGGCAGATGGATGTCAAGACTGCTTTCCTCAATGGCAACATTGATGAAGAGTTGTATATGATGCAACCCGAAGGTTTTGTCGATCCTAAGGATGCTGATAAAGTATGCAAACTTCAGCGTTCCATTTATGGACTGAAGCAAGCATCTCGGAGTTGGAACCTTCGTTTTGATCAAGTGATCAAGAGCTTTGGATTTGTTCCAAATTGCTACGAAGCTTGCATCTACAAGAAAGTGAGTGGGAGCTCGGTGACGTTTCTGGTACTATATGTGGATGACATATTGATTATTGGAAATGACATCAACATGCTTAACGATGTGAAGAGTTATTTGAACAAATGTTTTTCAATGAAAGACCTAGGTGAAGCTGCTTATATATTGGGCATCAAAATCTATAGAGATAGACAAAGACGCCTGATAGCTTTAAGCCAGAGTACATACCTAGACAAAGTTCTGAAAAGGTTCAGAATGGATAAGGCAAAGAAAGGTTCAGTGCCTATGTTGTCGGGTAAGATATTGAGCAAGGCTCAGTGTCCAGCTACGGTAAATGATAGGGAAGCTATGAGCAAAGTGCCTTATGCGTCGGCCATAGGTTCCATCATGTATGCCATGCTGTGTACTAGACCGGATGTGTCCAATGCTCTTAGTTTGACGAGCAGATATCAAAGTGATCCAGGAGTGGAACACTGGAAAGCCGTGAAGAACATCCTAAAGTACCTAAATAGGACTAAAGAAATGTTCTTAGTCTATGGGGGTGATGAACAGCTTGTCGTACAAGGTTACGTCGATGCTAGTTTTGACACCGACAAGGATGATTCCAAATCTCAGACAGGATACGTTTATATTTTGAATGGAGGAGCTGTGGGCTGGAGGAGCTGCAAGCAAAGCGTGATCGCAGGATCTACAGTGGAAGCGGAATACATGGCTGCTGCAGAAGCGTCAAGTGAAGGAGTTTGGATCAGAAACTTCATCACTGAGCTTGGCGTGGTTCCAAGTGCATTGGACCCACTGGAGATATTGTGTGACAACAATGGCGCCATAGCACTTGCTAAGGAACCAAGATATCATCCAAAGACCAAGCATATCAACCGCAAGTTTCATATAATCCGAGATTATATTGCAGATGGAGATCTGAAGATTAGCAAAGTACATACAGATCTGAATGTCGCAGATCCATTGACTAAACCTCTTCCACGTGTAAAACATGATCAACACCTCAGTGCCATGGGTGTGAGATTGTTGCTAGATGTAAACTAGATTATTGACTCTAGTGCAAGTGGGAGACTGTTGGAATTATGCCCTAGAGGCAATAATAAAGATGTTATTATTATAATTCTTGTTCATGATAAAGTTTATATTCCATGCTAGAATTGTATTAAGCGGAAACTTTAATACTTGTGTGGTTTGTGAACAACACCGTGTCTCTAGTACGCCTTTATGGACTAGCTCATTGATCAATGATGGTTAAGGTTTCCTAACCATAGACATGAGTTGCCAATTGATAATGAGATCATATCATTGGAGAATGATATGATGGACAGACCCAAACTAAGCGAAGCAATTAGATCGTATCATCGTGTTCATCTTTGCGAAGCTTTTCCTATGTCAAATATTGTATTCCTTAGACCATGAGATAATACAACTCCCTGGTATCGGAAGAAAGCTTTGAGGTCATCAAACTTCATCCTATGAGAGGGTGATCATAAAGGTGTCTCTCAGGTGATCGGAAAGTATCTGTTGGGTTGTATGTATCGAGATGGGATTTGTCCCTCCCAAGTCGGAGAGATATACTTCGGGCCCACTCGGTAATCGATATCAACATCGCTTGCAAGCATGTGGTTAAGGAGTTAATCACAAAGTGATATCGGATTACGGAACGAGTAAAGTACTTGCTGTGAACGAGATTGAACTAGGTATGACGGTACCGACGATCAAATTTCGGGCAAGTAAAATATCGCGAGACGAAGGGAATATATATATGGGATTGATTGAATCCTGGCATCGTGGTTCATCCGATATGATCATCGATGAATGTGTGTGAGTCAATATGGGTGCCCAGACCCCGCTGTTGATTATTGATAGAAGATCATGTCTGCATATTCTCGAACCCGCAGGGTCACACACTTAACGTGTCTCGACGCTAGGATAGATTGGATAATTGGTTTATGAGTTTTTGTTCGGAGTCTCGGATGGGATCCGGGACATCACGAGAGGTTCCGGAGTGGTCCGGAGTATAAGATTCATATAAGGCAGTGCAGTTTTTGGAGTTCGGAATTGTTCCGGGTTAATCGGTATTGTACCGGAAGCTTCTAGAACCTTCCGGAAGGGGACCAACGTGGCCCCACCTTCCGGGAGGGGGCATGGGCCTATGAGGGAGTGTCCTGGCCGCATTGGGCCAGGGGCACAAGGCCCCATAGGGCCCAGCCGATCCTATAGGGTTTAAATCGTTTAAACTAGAGATAGGGTTTCTAGAAGAGGGGAGAGTCCTTGCCCCCCACTCCTCCCTCCCTTGGCCGCCGGCCCAAGGCTTAGAGGAGGGGCAAGGGCTGGCCGCCCCCCCTCTATATATAGAGGGTTGGTGCGCCCCTCCCCCCTACACCTTGCCTCCAACCCTAGTTGCCCTGCTACCCTCCTCTCTCCCTCCCGACTGTTTGTAGGCGAAGCCCTGCAGCAGAAATTCTCCACCATATACACCACGCCGTCGTGTTGTAGATCCAATCTATCTCTCCACCATACTTGCTGGTCCGAGGAAGGAGGAGACGTCGAGGTGCTGCACGTGTGCATCTCACGGAGGCACCGCCACTTGTGGTGCTAGATCGGATCGGATCGCGAGGAGGAGAAGCGAGTACGACTACATCACCCACGTTCCGACGAACGTTCCGCTGTGCGAATCTTCAAGGGTATGAAGATCTAATCCAATCTCTCTCGTTGATTGCATCTCCTAGATTAGATCTTGGCTTTCCCTCTGTTCGCATCCGTAGAAAATTTTGATTTACTATGCCGCGAAACCCTTCATGTTAATACATGTGTGTTTAATAAACAAACAGAAAGTTCCTAGTTATGCCTCTCTCATAAACTAGCTTGTTGATTGACAAGATGATCAAGGTTTCCTGATCATGGACATTGGATGTTGTTAATAACGAGGTCACGACATTAGTGTAATGGTGTGATGAACACTCATCCGAAGTATAGCATTACGATCAAAGTCATTGAGTTTATATTGATATAACATCATACGAAGTGATCCTAATCCTTAGACCATGAGATCATGTCAATCACTAACACTGGAAGATTATCTTGATAACATCAAACGTCACACCGTAACAGGGTGATTATAAAGATGGGTTCAGTACTATTAAAGTGTTATGTCGAGTCCCATGGATCGATAGTGGAATTTGTTCATCCCGATGATGGATAGATATACTCTGGACCCTCTCGATGATATCACATTGATATCTTGCAAGCAAGTGATTTGATCACTAGAATGTTATATCACGGGAACAAGAAAATAGTACATGTCAGTAACGAGATCAAACTAGGTATGGAGATACCAATGATCGAATCTCGGACATGTAATATATCACGAAACAAAAAGGATTAAGATACTAGCGTAAAAGGTTCTCGCGATCACAAGAAAGTCATCGCTGAATGTGTGGGAGTCAGTATGGATATCCAGGTCCCGCTTCTGATAATTGATCCGAGAGGGGTATCGATCATGTCCGCATTATTCGTGAACCGTAGGGTGACACACTTAAGATACACCGACACCATTTGGAGCAAATGTTTCATGCCGGATAGAATAACAAGCGCAGGAATTTATTTCACTAGATATTGAAACAGGTTTTCGGGTGAAATTGCAGAAAGTATTTTTGCATGTGAAATGAAATACTAGCAAGGGGTTATATGTGAATGTTTGTCATTAAAGTAATTGAAAAAATTCTGAATAAATAAAAGGAGTTTTATTTAATGAGAGTTTGCATTAAATTTGGTGGAAATTTAGTGGGAATTTGAGTGGGTTTTTTGAGTAGAGGGAATTGAAAGGCATTTTTGTGAGTGGAGTGTCCACCCACATCAATGGAGGGAGGGCAAGGGGGCAGCCCCCATGCGCCGGCCACCCCCTTGGGTGCCCCCTCCTCTTATAAAAGGATCCCCCTCCCTCTCTCTCACTCACACCTCCTCGTGAAGGATCTCTCTCCCTCTAGTATTTATCCCCCATGGTCTCGGACTAGCGAGATACATGTTCCCGGTGGCTATTCGGCAAGAAAGAGTTATGCTTCCGCTGCATCGCTGGAGTGAGGAGGCGGAGGTTGCTCGGTGCCCCGAACGTGTGTGCGAGCACGGATGCGCCGCTGATTTGCGGTGCTAGGACTTCCTCTCGATCTTGAGATCGGCAAGAGATCGTCTACATCAACCACGAGTTCAACCTCATTAAAGCTTTGTCGGTCTTCAAGGGTATGTTCTCTATGGATGTATATCCGTCCGTTGATTGTATCTAATAGATAGATCTTGGTACATAGTTGTTCCTATCGTTGGAAATTTTTTGTTTTCTATGCTGCGAACCCTACAGAATACGCCACAAAACGTTGGTCAACTGAATACTGTGGTGGGACCTACCCTCACTTTCTGTGGCTCATATGTCCATATGCTCCACAGAAGTATGCGCCACAGAAAGTGAGGGAGCCCAACCCCGGTGGCGGGTCCACCAAACTTCTGTGGCACATTGTTTCCCTATATGCGCCACAGAAGTGTGAAGACTTATGTGGCGCATTGCCTAAAATGCTTCACTGGAGTTTATTTGTGGCGCATGGTCACACATATGCGCCACAGAAGATTTGTCTATCTATAGCTGGTTTCCTAGTAGTGACACATAGCAATATAACATAGAATAATAAACATGGCAATAAATAATAATCATCATTATTATTTTGTCACTAGGGCATATTTTCAACAATGAGGGGTCCCCGTTGGTACCATCACCAAACAGAATTTGCTCAGCCATGCTGTGTCGTGACGGTGAGGGTGGAGGAGGAAGGGGGATCTGCAGCGGCTGATCTAGGTTTCCCCTCGGCAGCCAGATGGGCGACGCGAGGGGCTACCTGGTTGTACTGCTAGAAATATGTTTTTCCACTCTGGGGCCTTTTGATTGCTTCATGTTGGTTAGGGTGGATTCGAGTTTGTGGCGGTGCACAAAAATAGACATGCAAAATTACCATCCTGACATGAGGAGTACTTCCAAGGATTTGCATATTCTAGTTGTTCCTCTAAAGAGGCAGTCCATTCTAGTTTTTTAGTTTTGTCAAACAATTGTACTCCAGGATGTCATTTGTGATATTTGTTGCCTGAATTCTTATTTTGGATTTCTTCTTTTGATCCATGCACCATCTTGTTTTCAACAAGCTGAAGTTGTGAACTAGTGCAGCAAACGTGCCATGTACTCATCAAGAAAAGAGCTAAACCACCAATTAAAGCAAAGCACACACATCCCAATTATATGTAGCAGACAATTTTCACACAATCGATCCAACAAAATTGCACAATGAGTATTGAGAGATACATGCATCATGACGATAAAACAATTCAGAGAACAATTCTGGTATTGCGACCTTCAAAAAACAACTTCTGAAAAAAAAAAACTACAGAACATCACGTTGTAGAATCAACATGGCACTCGTGCCATTGATCTGGGCAGTGCCACAATCGTCGATTCAATGTGGAGCAGGGCAGCGTCGAGGACGCTGGGCGTCTGTCCTGTGAGACAGGCCTGTGTGTGATGGGCTGAGTCTGCTGAGCCACTGCCGCGTTGGCGCTAGCTCCACCGCGGCCGCCAAGCCCCCGTACCATGGGGCGATGCATCTGCCAACTCCACCGTTTTTTTTTTTTTAACGTGGTAGGCCCCGAAGGACCAAGGCTCTGCATTAAACGGCAAGGGTGGGGGTTACAACATACAAAGGAGACCCAAAATAAAAGGAAATTACACCTGGGTCCAAGACTTTTACACCAAACACCCCAGAAAGAAACACATAAACGCAATCAGGTCCTTCCTTGCCGTCGAAAGCTCGCCTCAGATTCCGACCACCACTGCAGGCGCTGGGGACGACACCACTTGGGCTTGCAGCGGCGCAACTTGCCGGACCGAGGGAGAGAGAGGGCCTCCCATGATGGAGGTTGAAGATGCTCTGGCCATCTTGGCCGACGAGCTCGGCGCGGCCTAGATCAAGGCCAAGGATAGCGGTTACCGAACTTGGGCTCCGCTTGGGAAACGCCGGAGGAGACGCAGAGCCGCCCGGGAAAGCCGGGCCACCATCTTCGCCGCCCAGAAGATCTTCCACGGCACCAACCTTCCACTCGCCCCCGCCACCACGGCCGGCCACAAGTCGAAGAAGGACATCGTAGAAGAAGGTCCGACGATGAAGCAAGAGCAGATCTCCCGAGCCGTAGACACCCTCCCAACTGTTGTCCTCTCCCACCGGAGGAGCACCGAACAAAGGGAGACGCCACGACCTCCTGGCGCTGCTCCAGCACGCCCAGGAGTAGCTCGGCGGCAGCAGATATGTTCGCCGCACATCGGCATCATCTCTTCGCCCCCTGCCGCCACGGCCGGCCAGCAGAAAAGAGGACACCGAGGGCCAAGAACCAAACCCACCAACCGTCACAGCTTTATTTGCAGAAGCACTGGTCTCCTTCTCTGCCGTCTGCTCGCCACCGAGCAAGCAAAGGAAGAGAAAGAAGAACCCTAAGGCGCTCCAGATCTGGCTGTACAGATCCAAAGCTCTGCTTCCATCTACGGGCATACAGCCCAAACCCGGCACCCAGCCGCAAACCCTATCTACAAGCCAGGCTCCTCCCTCCCTCCCCTCCGAACGGCAAGGCCGTCGGAGGGAGAGGGAGGAAGAAGCCGGACGGCACCGAAAAAAGCAAGGAGACTTGCCTCTCGTTTCATGCAAGGAGGAGAGGGGGGAGCGTCTGTCCACCAGTCGCCAACTCCACCGTTGAGTTGAGCAGTGTGGAGCCACCGCTGCGTAAGGGGCACGCAGGACAACGGTTAGTTTTTGACAAATCTGACCAATTTGAACAACTTCAATCACGTCTGCCCCCGGGCGAAACTAATTTGGAATCTGACCCCTCACGTCGACGCCACTTTCAAACGACGCCGATCTAACACATGTCGGCGATGGCGCCGAACTAGCCACTGGGGTGAGCACCTGGCTGACGTGGCCGCTATGTCGGCGCCATTTGAAATGGCCGATTCTAGGTTATAGCGAATCGACCAGTTTCCCTTTCCCAGCCCTCCCATTTCCTCCTCCCAGCTGCCACAAGCTCGCTCTCTCTCTCTCTCTCCTGTTTTTCGCCTCTCTCTTCAAATCTTATTGAAACTCCAAGATTTCTTGGATTGGGACCATGGCAAGTCTTCTTAGAGGTAATCTCTCTCAAATCCCCTTTGATTCCACATATTAGAATGTCTAATTTGATCTCATTCATCTCTTTTTTGTTGAAGCCCTATAAGATCATAGATATGTTATTTAGATTTCTTTGTAAATAATATTTGTTTGAATAAATTGTAGCTAGTGTATGTATGCATTTGATAGGAGCTTTGTCTTAGTGTTTGCTATTTTAGTTTACATATGACAAAACCAAAATATGCACATGTGGAAAAATATTTGTAGGGATTCATTTCTATAGAGTTTGCTAGTGTATGTATGCATTGGATATGAGCTTGTCTTAGTGTTTGCTAAGTTGGGAAGCACTTCAATGGAAAATTAGCCGGTTGTATGATAATATAGCTTAGGACATTATAAGTGATAGTGTTTGCTATGTTAATTATCCCAATGTTTGTAGATTCTCCGGACATGTGGACGGAGATTGCACGTCAGATGAAGTTTGTGGAAAGTACCAAAGGCAAGTATCCCAATATGTCATCGAAAGATGCTCCGGTGCTACCAAGATATCCGGTACCAAATTGTTGTTGTGGTAAAACTTGTCATATCCAACAATCTAACTACCACACTACTGCTGGCCGCGCATTCTACCGTTGCCCCGATACACGCGTGAGTTTTGTTGTCTTGTGACATGGTATCTATCATACTTGATTGATCGTTGATTATTGATATGGTAAAGTTTATTTGACAGGAACATTGCACATGCTATTTCTTTCAGTGGATCGATGACCCCGAGTGTTATGATGGCTATCTTCTTTCATGGGATATTCGTATTCTTTTGGGCCCAAAACCAGCTGAGAGGTGGAAACGCATTATGCGTCCTCCTCCATCTCCACCTAAGTATTGGAAATTACACGAGACCACACCCAAGGCTCCTCCACTTGTTTGGTGTGAGCACTGTCAAGATATGACATAGTAGTGTCCCCTTTACGGGCCCAACACTTTAGATGAGTCTTGGAAGGTTTTCGATGAGGAGAAAAAGAAGCATGAGGATGAAATAAACTTGGAGTTGCAAGAGATTGAAAAGGCACAGAAGGAGCGCTCAAGGAAGTACCAGTTAGAAGCTAAAAGGAAGAAAGAAGAAGACGCAAGGATTAAAGAAGAACAAAGGGAAGAGAAGAGAAGGAAAGAGTGGGAAGATAGCAAGGCTTGGTTGAATAAGGAAAACACAAAGTGGAAGTTGTGGAACTAACTATTGAGCGCATTCTGATATCATCATGTATTAGGCTTGGTTGTAAGTTGTGGAACTAATTTGGCACCGTTTTCATTATGTTTGTAATGAGTACTTGAGATGAAATATTTGCAAATCAAATTGTTTTCTACTGAGATGATAAGTACATTGCATAGCACGAAATGATGATAAATTGCTAGATGGTACAATTTATTTGTTGCTACTGCTGATGCTCGGGGAATGGAAACCATTGACCCCTCTAAATCGAAGACAAGAGAACCATTTTGAAATTGAAACTAAATTAAAAGGAATACGAGTGTCTAGCAATTTTTGTACTCATCCTAATTGTTTCGTTTATTGGCCATCTTTTTAGCACACCATTCCTTAAACGCTTTCTGGTTGTGCTGTCTTTTCTCTCTCTTTCTTTTCTTCTCTAGCTCCTTGGCCTCTTTTTTTTGCACATATTTTTCTCCATACCAGTAAACTTTGTACTGTCTTTGGTCTTCAAACCAGAAATCCTTGTCGCATCGCGATCTCGTCTATTGAATAATATAAATTTTTAGCTTAAACATTGAGCGAGAAGAGATTTCTACCCCTAGTAAAACAATTGAGCAAGGAGAGAGTTCTTACGAAATAGGGTGTAGGACCCCGGGCGTGCCCGTACACAAATCCCCATTTTCCGCCAAGCCCACCGCTCTTCATCTTGGCTTCATCAGCTATGTAGCAGCATCCCACCATGCAATCACACTGTATGATCCACGGAACATGACCGTCTAGTTCATTCATCGGTGGCATGTCTGGTGGGAGGAATGTACCACTACGAGGCCCTACGAGTTCAAAGGCTATCTCCTTCCCTTTCCTTGAAGAGTATCCTGCACCGGCCATGAGTGGTGTTGGCTGAGAGAGATAGAGAGTGAGAGGAGTTGGCTGATAGAGATAGAGAGAGGTTGATTGGAGTGAATACGAAGACAGACAACCACCCGGGTACTATTTATGGGGGAATGACGAAGACAGACACATCGGCCGAGAGTTAAAAGTAATATAGGGATATATAAAGAAAGATTAGCCCGCTAATTTATTGATCACGGGATTCATAAATAAGTTACAAGTGTTTCGGCAAACAAAGTGAGAAACATAATTCTGCGGAGTCGCTCTTCGCCCTTTTGTCCATCTTGAACCGCTTAGTCGCTCTTTGCCCTTTTGTGTCGATCATTAGCTTGCTATCTGGTAAGTACACCGGCCCGGTATACTTAGGCCATTGGGCCATGTCTAGATAAGGCTCAAATCTACCAGCCCATGTGCGATATAGCTCTTCAAGATTGTAGAACCGTGAGACGGATTTGTATGGGTCCACGACCCGAGCATGACACGCGGTTATTATATAAGAGCATGGTAGATGGATTTGTAAAGGCATCTGGCACGTGCAAGAGTACTGATCAAGCACAACAACATATTTGTGACCACCATACTGCTCACCACCTGAGTTGGTACCTCCTACCTCCGAAACCTCATACTTCCAGACCTCCTTATCAAAACAAGTCCATGTTTGGTCATGAGATTTCGTGGCTTGGTATCCAAGTTCTTCTTCAACAGTCTTTGGCCATCTTTTATTGGAATTAATTAGCACCTTGACTTCGTCGCTCCTCGTGACCCAATACTCGTTGCACTTGTCAAAAGAAAAGGATGCGATGGCAGTTACCGGTAGCGTGCGGATACCCTTTAGCACCTTATTGAATATCTCGGCCATGTTACTTGTCATGTGACCATACCGAACCCCATCCAGATCGAAAGCTTGAGCCCATAGGTGTTTCTTCAGAAAATTCTCCCTAAGAAAACCCTTCCCCTTCTCATTTGTCAAGCCATATAACTCATTGAACATCTCTTCAAATACAGCCGGCTCGAACACCAAGGTAAGCCTATGGAGATACTCAGTCATTTCTCTATTACGACAAGCACAGTAGAAATTACCCGCGAGATGCCTTATGCACCAATGGTGCTTAACAAGGGGATGCTCAGGTATTTCTGCCCTCATGGCATTCAATATGGTCGGATTGCGATCAGAAATGACACAGACTTCTCTTTCGGGGCCAACAATCATAGTCCTCACCAAGTGCATGAACCAGTTCCAGCTGACGTTGTCCTCCTTTTCCACAAGAGCAAAGGCAAGAGGGACCAATCGGTTGTCCGCGTCGCAAGAGATAGAAACAAGAAGAGTGCCCCTAAACTTCCCTCTAAGGAACGTTCCATCCACACAAAGAAATGGACGAAAATCCTTGAATGCTTCAACACAATGGCGGAAGCACCAAAATTCTCGACGGAACACTTGGTACTTGACACCTTCGACCGTGCGAGTCTCGATTGGATGGGGCTGCACAATGTGCGTCATACTAGGGTTTCGATGTGCCATCGCCGCCAACAACCTAGGGAATGGCTCTTTCCACCTCACCTCTCTGCCACCACCTCTCCACCTCACCTCTCATCGGCGGCCATGGATCACTATCTGGTGATCTTCTCTAGACTCTTCTGCTCGGGTGTTTGTTCTAGTCATCATGGATTCTCTATTCCTTTAGGATTTTTCGAATGGATCCAAGGTGGCTCATCAGGTACGTCGTCATTTTAGATCCTCTGTTCACTTTGATGGAGGTCCATCGGCACAATTCTTTTTGGTGGTCAGATTTCTAGATTTCAATTTCTCTCTGTCCACTGGTAATGTGGCTCTGGCCTTGGAATCATGTCTCGGTGGATCTGCTCAGAAATTCAAAGTTTGTTGGCTAGATGAAACAAACTTTCGTTTCTCTGTGGCTTCAAATCGTGTGGGTCATTTTATTCATGCGCTGGAGTTCTTCAAATGTGAGGATTTTCACTGTTTGTTTCTGCTATATCGTGGAAAATCCCCAATTAAATCAACTGTTTTTGATCGGATTGAGGCCTGCTCGTATGATAATGATGATCATTGGAAGGGTGGTGTTAATGCCAGAGCTAGATCGGTTCCATTTTATCTTAGGAATATTCCTAGTAATCTCAGGGGGAGTTCTTCTCTTGATTCATCAAGGAAAATGGCGATCAAAACAGATTTGAATTTCTTGCGAAGTTCTTCCATTCACTCTAAAAGGGATTACAATTCTTTTCTAAAATTGGGTTGTCTGGAATTTTCCATTGATCCTGCTTCCAATCTGTTCTGGAATTCAAATTCAAATTTTTTGCCGTTGAAGTTTGGTCATGGACTCTCTGATACTCGTTTATCTTGTGAGATTTTCACCCTCAGTCACATTGAAGATCTTGTCCAAGCGAAACTCACGCCTTCAGGAATTATCGGGTACGTTCAATCTTTCAAACATGCATGCACTCGTTGTCTTTCGTTAGATCACGTGGTGTCGTTATGTCAGAGTCAACCGAGATGTTTGGGTTATTTAAAACTGGGTCATGTCAAATCTGATTGTTGTTCTGTCCTTAATAAACTGGAGGCTAATTCTGTTAAGAAAGATTTCCTGGTTGTTAAGGCTGATCAAACTGGCTCTGAGGTGTCTCTATCCTCTACGGTTTTCAAGCGTCCTGTTACTCAATTCTGGGTTCGAAAATCTGCTGGCAAGTTCTGCATTAGGTGTCTGACAGAGGGCCATGCTTCAAACTCTTGTTTCAATGTCCCACGTTGTCAGTTTTGTTGGAGATATGGGCATTCAATAACTGTATGTAAACAAGATAAACAGCGTAAGCTAAAAATCTGGGTGCCTAAGATAAAACCTGCGCAATCTGACGAAGTCTGTTTGCTTTCCACCTTCAACTCAAAACTTTCGTTACCACTCCAATATCTCAAAAATATTCCCGGGCTGAACCTTGATCGCATCATGGCCAACTATCACTGCAATCCGCTGGCCTTTGTGCCAACAGGTTTGGCAATCGACAATGGCCCTCAAGGACGCAGAGTACGTGCGGATCAAGCTATCAGCGCTGAGGCACCTCTGAACCACGACAACTATGCAATTGCCGAGACAGATGTGCAAGTGCCGATTCAGCAAAGGTATCATGCTCGCATAGAACTTCGTCGTCGTTTAAATCGTCATGGTTTTCAGGTTAGTAGTATGGAAGGTTACCCAATCGGGCTAGGGCTGTTTAGCTTTGCAAATTCTTTTGTCAGAGATAGAGTGGTTGCCCGATCTTATACTATTGATGATTGGATAGGGATCACCTTTGTTAAGCATGATGAAGGTTTGAATATGAGGATTGCCTCTCTAGGTAGAGAGAAGTGGGTAATGTTTCTGAATTTCCCTCTAGAATACCAAACTGAATATTGGATAGAAAAGGTTGTTTCTTTATTTGGAAAACTTCAGATTTGGTATAATATTAGTGAGGAGGATCATGCTTCCATTCTGGTTAAAGTGTGGATAATGAATGATGCTTTAGTTCCAAAAAGTTTAGTTTTGAGGCAAATGGGTGGTCATAGGAGGGCTTGGGCTGTTCCTGTATATTTATTACGCAGTGACCAATGGAATGCACACATGCATATTATTCCTGAGGACACTAAAGATGAGCCACCTGCTGATGGCGAGCCTCACCCCTTTTATGGTGCACACACATCTTCTGAGCAACGCTTTCAACGGCGGTTTCAAGGTTGGTTACAGAGGAATGGAATTTTTGCTCAGGGTAATGGAAACAATGCAAATGCTGGTACTGGTAGAAATATCCACAGAGAAGCTAGAGAATCAGTGAGGAGAAACTTGGGTTTTGGCAGTACCAACTCAGCTCCATTGATGATTTTGCCAAGTAGGGGACAAGTTAATTTTCAAGCCTTTTTAAGGGAACAGGGGGTACACTTTTCTGCTGGAGTTCACCCATCTCCCAATAGCTTGACTGACAGTCCATTATCTGCGTGGAATGATATGATTTCTGATTACAATAGTAGCTCAACTGAATCAATGCAAATTATAGTGAATGATTCTGATATGGCTGAATCTTCAGCTCAAGGAGCAACAAGAGGGTCAATTCAGCAAGAGATACCTCCTTCTTTCATGATTGCAAGGACTGTCTTAATCAACTGGCAACAGCCAGACATTTTCTAGGGAGCAAAGTCACTGTTTGGATCACCATCGCCAGGTTTGATCAAAACAGACTTTTCTACTGAAAAGATTTTCTGTCTTAGTGATGTTGATGACACCTATAGGACCAGAAGGGTGGCTAGGAAGCTGTTTTTTAATGATTCTTCTAATCTTGGGGATGAGTGTTTTGTCTCTGAGGGGCAGAATATTACTGGGAGGCATTCAGATTCAGAGGATACTAGTGTGGTGGTTCAGAAATCTTTGGGAAAGGCAAAAGGAAAGGGGAAAAAACTGCCTCTTTAGTGGTTGTGCGTAGGAGCCCAAGAAATAACATTTATAATGGATTCAAGGTTGATATGCCTACTGACTCAAGGAAAAGAAAATCCAAGGTCAAGGTCAGAGTTGTTCCTGGATTCAGGAATAATTGTGGGTTGGATCAAGGTTCTGATGACAACAGTTCTGCTGATTCTGAACTTTCTGAAATCAACAACCCAGCATCTCCTATTCCACCTGCCACTCCAATTTCAGTCCTACAGAAGATTGGTGTTAATATTTGTGGCATTCCTCCAGAGGAGCTCCAGGAGGACAAGCTTGAGAAGGACCTTGATGAGGAGGAATAAGCTTAACTGCTTTGATGCTCTTTCAAATAAATTTACATTATATTTTATTCAGAATTTATTTGATATTGTAATAAGGATTTCCTTTAAGAATTATTCATAGGTGTGCCTACCTGTTCTATTCATTTGTTATTTGTTATGAATTACTATCTAAGACAGTGGAACATTCTCTGTTGGAATGTTAGAGGTTTAAACTCAGAGGGTAAACATAATGCACTTAGAAATCATATTGATTCCTCAGGTTGTGCAATCATTTGTCTACAAGAGACAAAAAGAGAACATTTCGATCATTCTTATATCAGAAAATTTTGTCCTAGAAGATTTGATAAGTTTGTCTGCTTTCCTTCAGTTGGAAATTCAGGGGGACTTCTGGTAATCTGGAATAGTACAATTTTCAGTGGGCAAGTTATTGAAAATTTGACTTGGGCAATAACTGTTAAATTTACTTCTTTGCAATCAGACTGTAATTGGTTTCTCTCAAATATTTATGGGCCATGTGATGGAGTGGAGAGACAGGAATTTGTGAATTGGTTATATAATCTGCAAATTGACAGTCTGACTAATTGGCTACTTATTGGTGACTATAATTTTTATAGATCACAAACTGATAGAAATAGAATGGGAGGAAACATTGATGACATGATACTCTTTAATGACATTATTAGAGCTCAAAATCTGGTAGATTTACCTTTACAAGGTTCTTCTTATACTTGGAGTAACATGCAATCTGAACCTTTATGGGAGAGAATTGATTGGTTTTTCACCTCCAATAACTGGACTACTACATTTCCAAATACCACAGTTAGAGTTCTGTCAAGACCAGTGTCTGATCATGTGCCCTGTCTTATTTCTATTCAGTCTTCAATCCCAAGAAGTAGGTTATTCAGGTTTGAATTTTTTTGGATTAACCATCCTGGATTCAGAGACACTGTTATAGTTGCCTGGCAAATTCCAGTTTATAGTAATAATCCTGCAGTGGTTCTAAATGGTAGATTAAAAAATACCAGAAGGGCATTAAAATTGTGGAGAAAGAATATTTCCAAGTTATCACTTCTCATTGAAAACTGTCAGGAAGTTTTAAAGCAAGTGGATGATTTAGAACATATAAGAAGACTGACAAGGGCAGAGTGGAATTTCAGGAAGATTGTTAAAAACCATATTGTAAGATTACTATCTTATCAGCAGCAGTATTGGAAAAAGAGATGTACTGAAAGATGGATAAATTATGGTGATGAAAACTCTAAGTTTTTCCATAGAGTGGCTACTGAAAGGCATAGGAAGAATTCCATTGCAGTGATTCATTCATAGGATGATTCAATCATTACTGATCATGATGGAAAAGCACATCTGCTTTTCCAAGCTTATAAATTGAGATTGGGTATTTCTGAACCCCATGAGATGAAATTCAATCTGCAAAGTTTGTTCTCACCTTTAACTGTTCTTCATGAGATTTTTTCACCTTTTACAAAGAATGAGATGATAAGGTAGTTAATAAAATACCTTTGGATAAAAGTCCAGGCCCTGATGGCTTTAATGGATGCTTTCTTAGAACATGTTGGGATATTATGGCTACTGATTTTTACAAACTTTGTGACCCTGTTTTATCAAGGAAAGGCCAATCTGGTCAGTATTAATAGCTCATTTATAACTCTAAACCCAAAAAAGAGTTCTCCAACTGGGGTGAATGATTTTAGGCCAATCTCTTGATTAAATAATTCATTGAAATTATTGACAAAAATCTTAGCAGACAGACTGCAGAATTGGCTCCCAAGGCTTGTCAGTGAAAATCAGTATGGTTTTATAAGAGGAAGAACTATCCAAGATTGTTTAGCTTGGACTTTTGAGTATATCTATCAATGTCAAGCTTCCAAAAAAGAAATTGTGGTGTTAAAACTAGACTTTGAAAAATCATTTGATATGGTGGAGCATGATGCCATAATTGACATCCTTCAAGGCATGGGTTTTAATGATTTGTGGCTAAAGTGTATAAGATGTTTACTTTCATCTGGGCACTCTTCAATTTTACTAAATGGAGTTCCAAGAAAAAGTTTCAAATGTAAGAGGGGAGTCAGGCAGGGGGATCCTCTATCACCTTTATTATTTGTGGCTGCTTCTGAACTACTTCAAATGGTGATTAATAAGGAAATGATGAATGGAAATTTTAATCTTCCAATTCCTTGTGGGGGTAAATTTCCTATCATTCAATATGCAGATGATACTATTTTGATTGTCAAAGCCTCAAATGAGGAAGTCATTCATCTGAAAAATATATTATTGGACTATGCTACATGTACTGGGCTGAAAATCAACTTCCATAAATCCAGCCTAATTCCAATCAATATTACTGAGGCTAGGGCTCAAGAATTAGCTACTATCTTTGGATGTGCTATTGCAAAAATGCCTTTCACATATTTCGGACTGCCTATGGGGACTACAAAGCCTGCAATTACTGATCTATTACCTTTGGTTGACAGAATTGAGAGGAAAATGACAAGTGCTACTCTATTAATGTCTCATGCAGGGAAACTAGCTTATGTCAATGCAATTCTTTCTTCAATAGCTACATATTCAATGTGTACTATTGAAATTCATCCTAAGATTCTAGAATATGTGGAGA
Organism: Avena sativa; assembly: GCA_916181665.1. Lineage (NCBI taxonomy): Eukaryota > Viridiplantae > Streptophyta > Magnoliopsida > Poales > Poaceae > Avena > Avena sativa. The sequence continues at coordinate 431,417,211 of OV702284.1, forward strand.
AGATCAGAAGAAGATGTTTATGGACAAAAAACACTGATGATGGTGAAAAGTGTGTTTCTTTGGCTGCTTGGGATATGGTTTGTAAGCCTAAAAATAAAGGAGGTTTAGGAGTATTAAATATGAAGCTACAGAATCAAGCTCTGATGCTTAAATTTTTAAATAAGTTCTATAATCATCAGGACATACCTTGGGTGAATCTAATCTGGTCAACTTATTATCAGCATTCAGTTCCTCATGCTACTACTCCAGTGGGATCTTTTTGGTGGAAATCAATTCTGAAATTATCCCCAATTTTCAGAGGAATAACATCATGTACAGTTAAACAAGGAAATAATGTGCTTTTTTGGAAGGACAAATGGAATGATGAGATTAAACAGCAGTCTTATGCAAGATTATTTTCCTATGCACTGAATGAGGATATTATTGTCAGAGATTTTTGTACTGCAGAGGATTATCAAAATCTGTTTCACAACCCACTTTCCTTGCAAGCTTTACAGGAGTTACATCAAGTTGAAATGGAAATTTCTAATCTGAGTTTGACTGAACAGTGTCAAGATGAATGGAAATTTACTTAGGGAGACAATTATACTTCGCAGAAATATTATAAATTTTGCTTTTGGTTTCTTCAACCACCTGTGCAATTTTCATGGATATGGAAATCTAAACTATGGCCAAAGCTGAAAGTCTTCTCCTGGTTACTGCTCTCAGACAGATTAAATACCAAGAATATGCTTCGAAGAAGGAATTTCAATGTGGGTCAAGGCCAAAATCACAGTTGCCCTTTGTGCAACCTTAATACTGAAGAAACCCTTGAGCATTTATTCTTTTTTCTGCCCATTCAGTATAGCTTGCTGGCTCAGATGTAATATCACTTGGATGGGTACAGGGTGCAGATTCCAATTACTAAATCAAGCTAAACAAAATTTTCAGGAACATCTCTTCTTTGAACTATTTGTTATTTCAGCCTGGGGAATTTGGAAAGAAAGGAACAATCTTATATTTCAAGGAATTGCACCATCAATTCAAGCCTGGAGAGCTAGAGTGAAATCATACTTACAATTTCTTAGGTTCAGGGTTAACCAAAACCAAAACCTGGAACAAACCATATATTTTTTTATTGATACAATTTAGTTATTCTTGGTTTCCTTTTCCTTTTGCTGCCATGGCATTTCTTTGTATATATGTAACTTTTATCTGGTCAATATAGTACCATAGAAGGAGCCTCTCCTACTATTTATGGTCAAAAAAAACAACCTAGGGAGCCTCCCATATGCTTCCACCCAATCACCATAAACCATCTTCATGGCCATTTGCTTAGCCCTCCAAGCCTTTCCATACTTGATATGATAGTCAAATATGAGTTTCAAATTGGACCAAAGAGGCCGCTTGCAGGGTAGGGGTAGCTTTGATGGCATTGGCACATCGGTGTGCAATAAAAGTAGATGTCAGTTGCCGGTGCTTGTTGCCTTCCAGGACGGCATTGCCACATGTGTGCGGGCCTTCATACTTACTTATCTTCCATCAACCTTCAGGTTTCTTCTTCCTTGCCCATACCTTCCATGGACAATCTTCATTCTCGCATATCAAAACATATCTTTCATTTTGGTCGGACTTGAACACTATGTAGGGTCGATGATGACTTACGGCGTACTCCTGGAACCATACTTGCATGTCCAACATAGCCTTGAATTTTAGCCCCGGGTATATCAAAGGTCGTGCCCTAGGTCGACTCTGTGCCTCGTCTTTGGTGAGGGGTCTAGGACGCTCCGGCACATACTCCCGCAGGTTCGAGTCTGCCACGGCTAGGTGAGCCTCCCTAACATCCTTGAACTCATGAACATTAGGATCTCTGCCCCACACCTCGACAAATGCATCGGTCTCCTTCTCCAAAAACTTGGGAACCGAACGATCATCGTCCGAGTCCGTAGCGTAAGCATGTTCATACCCCTCATCCTCTTCATTTTCATATTCATAGGTATATGGATCTCCCTCAAGCATCGAGGATGCCACCAAAGGTACACAAGGCGATGATGGAATGCTGATTGGCGAGACAGCTACAAACTCTTCCTCGATCGGCTCTAAGGTTTCAACATTCATTTTCTCCTAGATGATCTCTACTCGTTCTATTTCAACATAACTGGGCTCCTCCATAATCTCCTCCAAGTAATCTTCATCTTGTTGATTTTATGTGTCCCACACAGGCGGTTGGCTTGGACCCGCATCATACACATCCTCGGGACGGTCATCGTTGCTTCTTTCGATAACCGAGGGCCGCTTGTTCAATTCGATGAGAAGATGGACATGCCCGGTTACCTTGACGGCAAACACGACCAAAGATTTTATTTGCGAGTTCTCCACTAGCTCTTTGTATAGATCCCACTCGTTGTCACCGTTGATCGGGATCATCTCAGTATAAGATCTAGAGCCACCCACATCATATCTTCCTTCCAAAACAATTTCATCGCCTTTGTCACTCCATCCAAGGGCGGCTCTAACCTTGACAACAACATCACTAAGACTAGGACTAGTGGGAAAAATATCATAGTCTTCGCCATATCCACAAAATCAACACCACAATCCGATTGCACAACACGCCCACCGTGATGCACATGAAGGACTTTTGCATAAGCCATCTATATTAATAGCCAAAAAAATACCAAAGCATCCATTAGAGAATGCAATACCCAACAAAATGCGACAATGTGGAACCAATAATACCAAGCCATCTACAATCACCCTAAAATACCATTGCTCTAACCTACTCATTTTGCACTAGCCAATATCATTCATATATGTTGCACATGCTTACAACACATTACTACCAATCGAAAATACAAGCACCAATCAATGTAGCAACTCCTACAAGCTCGAAAGTGAAATCCTACAAATGTTTCCTACAAGATCAAACACATGTTTCCTACAAACAACTCCTACAACCAATTCCTACAAGCTCAAGCACATGTGCCATTTACCAATATCATCTAAGTGAATTCTAATAGATCAAGTACTTGATTAAGTTTCTAATTTTACATGTTTTTACAAAGATCATCTAAGTGAATCCTACAAGCAACTCCTACATTTACCAATATAATCTAAGTGAATCCTACAACCAAATCCTCCAAACTCCTACAAGTGACATTTACCAAATCCTACAAGCTCAAGCTCAAGCACTAGTTGATTAAGTTTCTAATTTTACATGATTTTGCAAAGAACAAATCAATAGATCAAATAGTCAATACATCCCTTACTGATTTTGAGAGAGGGGAAGGGGAAGGGAGAGGTACCTGCAGATTGCAGAGGAGTTTCGGCCGGAGGAGGAGCTGCCGGGAAGACGGTCGGAGGAGGAGCTGCATGTAGGGGTTCGTAGCATGGAAAACAAAAAATTTCTACCGCATAAAAACAAACAAGCCAAGATATATCTACTAGATTATAGCAACGAGTCGATGGAATAACTCACCCTCGAAGATTCCAAAGTGTTTAACGAGAGCGGATTCTCGTGGGTGATGTAGTCGTACTCTTGCCGATCTCAAGATCGTGTAGACGATCCTTCCGGCGCTGCATTCCGGCAGCGCTCCCGCAGTCGGTCACATGTTCGGTACTCGATGAAGACCTTCCTCTCCCTTGTTCCAGCAGGCAGCGGAGGTTGTAGCACTCTCCTCGCGATTCCGACAGCACGACGGCGTGGTTCCGGAAGTAGAGGGGAGATCTCGCAGGGCTTCGCCTTAAGCCGGAGCGAGTACGGTGGACTATGAGAGAGGCCTCGGTGATCTAGGGTTTAGAGGCACCAAGGAGAGAGAGCTAGGCCGGCGGCTAGGGCAAGGGGAAGGCCCCAACTCGGCGGCTTGGCAAACCCTAGGGGCTGCGGCGACTTGGTGGAGGACGGCGGCTAGGGCTAGGGTTTAGAGGAGAGAGGTGTGTCCTTGGAGGGGCAGCCCTGCCCCTCCTTATATAGGTGGGAGGGCGCGGCCAAGGGGAGGGGAGTCCCTCCCCAACTCGGCTTCCAAGGCCGGCGGTGGAGGGAGAGGGACTTCCTCCCCAAGTAGGTTTCCTACTCTCCCTCCACCAAGCAAACTTGCCGTTTGACTTTTCAAATTGGCGTTTGACTTTTCAAACTAGGATTTGATTTATCCCTTTATTTTGCTCAGCGATGACACCTAGTACATGATGCAACCATTCCAACTTGTTATGACACATTCATGTACCCTTCCCCTCCGGAGTGCCGGACCTTCCGGAACCTTCTAGAACATTCCCGATGAAAACACCAGAACCATTCTCCAACCCCGAAACAGGACTTTCCTTATATGAATCTTATTATCCGGACCATTCCGGATCTCCTCGTGATATCCCAGATCCCATCCGAGACTCCGAACAACATTCGGTCTCTTACTCATCATTCCATAACTACTCAACAACATCAAATCATTAAGTGTGTCTTCCTACGGTTCGTGAATTATGCGGACATGATCGAGACACTTCTCCGAACAATAACCAATAGAGGAATCTGGAAATTCATATGGCTCCCACATATTTCTACGATTACTTTGCGATCGAATGAACCACTTACATACGATACCAATTTCCCTTTGTCTCACGATAGTTTACTTATCCGAGGTTTTCATCGTCGGTATCTCTTCATACCTTGTTCAACCTCGTTACTGATAAGTACTCTTTTCTCGTTCCCGTGATATGTGATCCCTTGTGAGCCACTCACATGCTTGCAAGCCAATCGGATGACATTCCACCGAGAGGGCCCAGAGTATATCTATCCGTCATATGGATGGACAAATCCCACTCTTTATCCATGTGTCTCAACCAATACTTTCCGAACACTCAATGCCACCTTTATAGCCACCCAGTTACGGTGTGGTGTTTGATGTCATCAAAGCATCCTTCCGGTGATGGTGATAAGCATGATCTCATGGTCGAAGGAATTAGGTTACTATGTATCAGAAAGCATATAGCAATTGAACTATTAAAATGACTTGATCTTTATGCTACGCTTATCTATAGGAGTATGTCCATCATACCATTCTCCTAACGATATGATCTTGTTATTAATAACATCTCAATGTTCATGATAGGGAAACCACAATCATTCATTAACCAACAATCTAGTATTATAAAGAGGATTTACTAGGGACTCTTATTTAGTTTACAAATCACACAAGTATTAATGTTTCCTTATTAATACTATTATAGCATGAATGTAAACATTTATCATAAACACAAAGATATAATAATAACTACATTTATTATTGCCTCTAGGGCATATCTCCAACAGTCTCCCACTTGCACTAGAGTCAACTAATCTAGATTACATGGTAATATACCGAACACCCATGGCAGTTTGGTGTTGGTCATGTTTTGCCCTCGGGAGAGGTTTAGTCAACGGATCCGCCACATTCAAATCTGTGTGTACTTTGCAAATCTTTATGTCACCATCTTGGACATGTTCTCGAATAGCGTGAAAACGTAGCTTGATGTGCTTCAGCTTCTTGTGTGACCTTGGTTCTTGCGCATTGGCTATGGCGCCCATGTTATCACAGTAGATAGACATTGGGTCCAGTGCACTTGGAACCACACCAAGCTCTGTAATGAACTCCTTCATCCATATTGCTTCTTGTGAAGCCTTTGAAGGAGCTATGTATTCCGATTCAGTTGAAGATCTCGCCACAACACTTTGCTTTGCACTCCTCCAGCTAACTGCTGTACCATTCAAAGTAAATACGTATCCAGATTGAGATTTAGAATCATCCGGATCGGTGTTCCAACTAGAATCGGTGTATCCATTAACAACGAGCTATTCATCACCTCCATAAGAAAGAACCATATCCTTAGTTCTTCTCAAGTACTTAAGGATGTTTTTTGACCGCTGTCCAATGATCCACTCCTGGATCACTTTGATATCTGCTAGTCAAACTAACAGCATATGCAATGTCGGGTCTAGTACATAGCATGGCATACATTAGAAATCCTATGGCTGAGGCATAGGGAGTTTTACTCATCCTTTCTCTATCTTCTGCCGTTGCTAGACTTTGAGTTTTACTCAAGGTCGTATTGGGCAACATGGGCAAAAACCCTTTCTTGCTATCTTCCATTCCAAATCTCTTTAGAACTTTGTCCCAATATGTACTTTGTGACAATGATATTAGGCGTCTCGCTCTATCTCTATAAATCTTTATGCCTAATATGTAAGCTGCTTCGCCAAGATCTTTCATTGAAAAACTATTATTCAAATATTCCTTGACACTATTAAGAAGGTCTACATCATTCCCAATCAACAATATGTCATCTACATATAGTATTAAGAATGCTACAGAGCTCCCACTCACTTTCTTGTAAATACAAGCTTCTCCATAAGTTTGTATAAAACCAAAACTTTTGATTACCTTGTCAAAACGTTGATTCCAACTTCGGGATGCTTGCTTCAATCCATATATGGACCGTTGAAGTTTGCATACCTTGTTAGCATCTTTAGGATCGACAAAACCTTTTGGGTTGCATCATATACAACTCTTCATCAATGACTCCATTGAGGAACGCTGTTTTGACATCCATCTGCCATATCTCATAATCATAATATGCAGCGATTGCTAACAAAATCCTCACAGACTTTAGCTTTGCTACTGGTGAGAAAGTCTCATCGTAGTTAACTCCTTGAATTTGTCGAAACCCTTTTGTGACAAGTCGAGCTTTATAGACAGTAACATTACCATCAGCATCTGTTTTCTTCTTAAAAATCCATTTGTTATCGACAGCCTTCCGGCCATCCGGTAAGTCCACCAAAGTCCATACTTGGTTTTCGTACATGGATCCAATCTCGGATTTCATGGCTTCTTGCCATTTATTGGAATCTGGGCTCATCATCGCTTCCTCATATGTCGCAGGGTCATCGGTGTTGTCCACCAACATGACACTCATAACGGGATCATACCAATCAGGAGTGGTACGAGTTCTCGTTGACCTGCGAGGCTCTGTAGCAACTACAACCGAAGTTTCATGATCATCATCATTAGCTTCCTCTCTTATTGGTGCAGACACCACATGAACTTCTTCCGGTGCTGCGCTACTCGCAAGTTCGAGAGAAGGTTCGACAACCTCGTCGAGTTTTACTTTCCTTCCAGTCACTTCTTTCGAGAGAAATTCCTTCTCTAGAAAGGATCCATTCTTGGCAACGAAGATTTTGCCTTCGGATCTTTGATATAAGGTATACCCAATAGTTTCCTTTGGGTATCCTATGAAGACGCATTTTTCCGCTTTGGGTTCAAGCTTGTCCGGCTGTAACTTCTTTACATAGGCTTTGCAACCCCAAATTTTAAGGAACGACAATTTAGGTTTCTTCCCAAACCATAATTCATACGGTGTCGTTTCAACGGATTTAGATGGTGCCCTATTTAAAGTGAATGCGGCTGTTTCTAATGCATAACCCCAAAATGATAGCGGTAAATCTATAAGTGACATCATAGAACGAACCATATCTAAGAGAGTTCGATTACGACGTTCGGACACACCATTACGCTGTGGTGTTCCCGGCGGGTGTCAATTGTGAAAGTATTCCGCATTTCTTAAAATGCTCGCCAAACTCGTAACTTAGATATTCACCTCCACGATCAGAACGTAGAAATTTAATCTTCTTGTTACGTTGATTCTCCACCTCACTTTGAAATTCCTTAAACTTCTCGAAAGTTTCGGACTTATGTTTCATGAAATAGATATACCCATATCTACTCAAGTCATAAGTGACGGTAAGAACATAACGATAACCACCGCGCGATGCTACACTCATTGGACCACACACATCGGTATGTATGATTTCCAATAAGTCCGTAGCTCGCTCCATCATACCAGAAAATGGAGTCTTAGTCATTTTACCCATCAGACATGCTTCGCATCTTTCAAGTGATTCGAAATCAAGTGATTCAAGAAGTCCATCGGAATGGAGTTTCTTCATATGCTTCACTCCAATGTGACCAAGACGACAGTGCCACATATAGGTCGAGTTATCGCTCAATTTCAAACGTTTAGCTTCAATGTTATTAATATGTGTATTTCCACTATCGAGATTCAATAAGAATAGACCATCTATCAAAGGTGCACGTGCATAAAACATATTACTCATATAAATCAAACAACCATTATTCTCGGACTTAAACAAGTAACCGTCTCGCAATAAACAAGATCTCGATATAATGTTCATGCTTAACGCAGGCACCAAATAACAATTATTTAAGTATAAAACTAATCTCGATGGTAGATGAAGAGGTAGCGTGCCGACCGCGATCACATCAACCTTTGATCCATTTCCTATGCGCATCGTCACCTCGTTCTTCGCTAGCTTCCATCTATTCTGCAGCACCTGTTTCGAGTTACAAATATGAGCAACCAAACCAGTATCAAATACCCAGGCACTACTACGAGTACTAGTGAGATACACATCAATAACATGTATATCGGATATACCTTTCTTCTTGATGTTGTCGTTCTTCAAATCCGCAAAGTACTTTGGGCAATTCCGCTTCCAGTGACCTTCTCCCTTGCAGTAAAAGCACTCAGTATCAGGCTTAGGTCCAGCCTTGGTCTTCTTCGTCGGTGCGGTAACTTTCTTACCACCCTTCTTGAAGTGTCCCTTTTTCTTAGACTTGCCTTTCTTGAATTTGGTGGTCTTATTGACCATCAACACTTGGTTCTATTTCTTGATCTCCACTTCTACAGATTTTAACATGGAGAAGAGTTCTGGCAGCTGCTTGTTCATGCTTTGCATATTGTAGTTCATCACAAAGTTCTTGTAACTTGGCGGTAGTGATTGGAGGACACGGTAAATCCCCAAAGCATTAGGAATCACTATACCCAAGCTTTGGAGTTTGCTTGCGTGCCCAGACATCTTAAGCACATGCTCACTGACGGAGCTGCCCTCTTCCATCTTGCAGTTAAAGAACTTTTCAGAATCCTCATAGCTCTCAACTGCCGCATGAGTCTCAAATATCAGTTTGAGTTCACGGACAATATCATGTGGGTCTGAATTCTCAAACCTTTTCTGAAGCTCCGATTCTAAAACATACAAGATAGCACACTGAACTGTGGAGTACTGAGTCTTCCGAGAGAGGTAAACATTCTTTACTTCATCGGTAGCATCAGCTGCAGGCGGGTCACCCAGCGGTGCATCCAGCACATAGGTCAAATTACAACATTGAGGACAATCCTCAAATTGCGGAACCAATCCACGAAGTTGCTTTCATTGATTTTCAACTTTTCTTTCTCTAGGAACGCATTAAAATTGATGGTAGGGGCCGCCATTGATCTACAACATATTTGCAATAGTTTAGACTAAGTTTATGACAAATTGAGTTCTAATTAATAGTTAAATTAATCTAGGTGAACTCCCACTCAAAACAATATCCCTCACATTGTTTTAGTGATCGCACGAACCAAATCCACCACATCAAAACCGATCATCACGAGAGTTGATGTAGCTTCAATGGCGAACAATCGACATGTTCATCATATCTACTATATGATTCATGCTTTAACTTTCGGTGATCCGTGTTCCGAGACCATGTCTGTACATGCTAGGCTCGTCAATATCAAACCTTAGCTTCCGCATGAGAAAATCTGGCTTGCTCACGTTGTATACACTTGCAGAATCTAACACACCCGATCATCACGTGGTGCTTCGAAACAACAAGCTTTTGCAACAGTGCTTACTAAGGATGAACACTTTAGAACTTGAAATTCATGTGCATGAGGGATCATCTTATAATGCTACTGTCGTTAACTAAGCAATACAAGATGCATAAAGGATTAACATCACATGCAATTCATAATATGTGATATGATATGGCCTTTCTTCTTTGTGCTTCCGATCTCCATCTTCAAGCACGAACATGATCTCCATCACCACCGGCATTGCATCAAGGTCAATGACGCTGCTCCATGGTTGTCGTCCACCGGCTTCAACTATTACAACTACTTTGAATAGACACGCGGGTCTTAACATAAATTAAAGACAACCATATGGCTCCTGCCGGTTGCCAACTTACAATAAGGAACATTGCATACATCAAATATAATCACAATCATGGCCATATCACATCACAGCACACCCCTGCAAAACAAAGTTAGACGCCTATAATTTCTTTGCATATTTTACGTTGTTTGGGGCTTTCAATAAGTGTCGATCTAACTTACGAACAAGAACCACAACGTTGATGTTTGAACTATCAAGTGCCCGTTGTAAATTGGATCTATACATAATGGGAGAGACAGACACCCGCAAAGCCACTTATGCAATACAAGTTGCATGTTGAGCGTGGAGCAAGTCTCATGAACGATGTCATGAAAGGTTAGCCCGGGCCGCTTCATCCCATCATACCGCAAGATGCAAAGTACACAAGAAGCAATTGATAATAAAAGCACCACCACCCACAATGACCATTGTGTTCTACTCGTGCAACAGATCTACATATAGACACGGCTCTGATACTACTGTAGGGGTTCGTAGCATGGAAAACAAATATTTTCTACCGCATACAAACAAACAAGCCAAGATCTATCTACTAGATTGTAGCAACGAGTCGATGGAATAACTCACCCTCGAAGATTCCAAAGTGTTTAACGAGAGCGGATTCTCATGGGTGATGTAGTCGTACTCTTGCCGATCTCAAGATCGTGTAGACGATCCTTCCGGCGTTGCGTTCCGGCAGCGCTCCCGCAGTCGGTCACACGTTCGGTACTCGATGAAGACCTTCCTCTCCCTTGTTCCAGCAGGCAGCGGAGGTTGTATCACTCTCCTCGCGATTCCGGCAGCATGACGGCGTGGTACCGGAAGTAGAGGGGAGATCTCCCAGGGCTTCGCCTTAAGCCGGAGCGAGTACGGTGGACTATGAGAGAGGCCTCGGTGATCTAGGGTTTAGAGGCACCAAGGAGATAGAGCTAGGCCGGCGGCTAGGGCAAGGGGAAGGCCCCAACTCGGCGGCTTGGAAAACCCTAGAGGCGGCGGCGACTTGGTGGAGGCCGGCGGCTAGGGCTAGGGTTTAGAGGAGAGAGGTGTGTCCTTGGAGGGGCAGCCCTGCCCCTCCTTATATAGGTGGGAGGGCGCGGCCAAGGGGAGGGGAGTCCCTTCCCAACTCGGCTTCCAAGGCCGGCGGTGGAGGGAGAGGGACTTCCTCCCCAAGTAGGTTTCCTACTCTCCCTCCACCAAGCAAACTTGCCGTTTGACTTTTCAAATTGGCGTTTGACTTTTCAAACTAGGATTTGATTTATCCCTTTATTTTGCTCAGATATGACACCTAGTACATGATGCAACCATTCCAAGTTGTTATGACACATTCATGTACCCTTCCCCTCCAGAGTGCCGGACCTTCCGGAACCTTCTAGAACATTCCCGATGAAAACACCAGAACCATTCTCCAACCCCGAAACAGGACTTTCCTTATATGAATCTTATTCTCCGGACCATTCCGGATCTCCTCGTGATATCCTGGATCCCATCCGAGACTCCGAACAACATTCGGTCTCTTACTCATCATTCCATAACTACTCAACAACATCGAATCCTTAAGTGTGTCTCCCTATGGTTCGTGAATTATGCGGACATGATCGAGACACTTCTCCGAACAATAACCAATAGAGGAATCTGGAAATTCATATGGCTCCCACATATTTCTACGATTACTTTGCGATCAAATGAACCACTTACATACGATACCAATTTCCCTTTGTCTCACGATAGTTTACTTATCCGAGGTTTTGATCGTCGGTATCTCTGCATACCTTGTTCAACCTCGTTACTGATAAGTACTCTTTTCTCGTTCCCGTGATATGTGATCCCTTGTGAGCCAGTCACATGCTTGCAAGCCAATTGGATGACATTCCACCGAGAGGGCCCAGAGTATATCTGTCCGTCATATGGATGGACAAATCTCACTCTTGATCCATGTGTCTCAACCAATACTTTCCGAACACTCAATGCCACCTTTATAGCCACCCAGTTACAGTGTGGTGTTTGATGTCATCAAAGCATCCTTCCGGTGATGGTGATAAGCATGATCTCATGGTCGAAGGAATTAGGTTACTATGTATCAGAAAGCATATAGCAATTGAACTATTAAAATGACTTGATCTTTATGCTACGCTTATCTATAGGAGTATGTCCATCATACCATTCTCCTAACGATATGATCTTGTTGTTAATAACATCTCAATGTTCATGATAGGGAAACCACAATCATTCATTAACCAACAAGCTAGTATTATAAAGAGGCTTTACTAGGGACTCTTATTTAGTTTACAAATCACACAAGTATTAATGTTTCCTTGTTAATACTATTATAGCATGAATGTAAACATTTATCATAAACACAAAGATATAATAATAACTACATTTATTATTGCCTCTATGGCATATCTCCAACACTGCCCACCCTCCACCGGCGTGCGGGTGGAGGAGGTGCGGTCATCCACTCGCGTGCAGGCTCCGGCGAAGAGGCAGTGGGGGTGGAGGAGGGGAGGGCGGTGGAGGCGTGCCTGCCGGCTGTGGGCGGAGGAGCAAACCGGCGCGGCGGCCTGGTGTGTTGAATGAGGGGAAAACGAAACCAAGAGGGCACGATTGGCTATAACCCTAGGGTCGGCGCCATTTCAAATGGCGCCGACATAGCGGCCACGTCAGCCAGGCGCCCACCCCAGTGGCTAGTTCGGCGCCATCAATGACATGTGTTAGGTCGGTGCCGTTTGAAGTGGCGCCAACGTGAGGGGTCAGATTCCAAATTAGTTTCGCCCGGGGGGGGGGGCAGACGTGGTTGAAGTTGTTCAAATTGGTCAAATTTGTCAAAAAAAATACCATTGTTGGAACGGGGCGACGCTGGTATGGATAGGATAGGTCGCGAGCACGAGAAAATGCCTCTCCAATAATTTCAGCTAATTTTGAAGAGATGAGGGGATTAAGTGTGTAACGGGGTTAGGTTGCTGATCAGGAGTAAAGATGCAAGTGGTTCACAATTAGGATACCTACTACCCTCTTTAGTTCAAAAAAATAAACTAACCTTTCAAAATGATAATGTCATCATAAAAGTTAATTCATTTTATTGAACTAAAAAGTTAAAGGATACCCTAACATTAACCCAGTTGCATCACTAATCAGGAGTTCCACCTCTGATTAAAATATTCACCGTGTATCTAAAAATATTCACCTATCATGGAGCATGTTCCACCGTGTATCTAAAAATATTCACCCTCAACACATTACTATCATGGAGCATGTTCCACCGTGTATCTAAAAATATTCACCTATATGCTACGGAAAAGCGTAATATATTTATTTATTCCTATAAATAAACTACCTAATCCTATGTCAGATAAGATCGCATAGGCCTTGGCCGCCGCCTTGGTTTCGGAGATTCGGAGGCGAAATGGTATAGTAGAAGCGTTCAGCTGGAGATGCGTCGGAGATGATTCGGATGCCTTGACATTCTGTTGTCACGTGGCATATTCGCTGGGCGGTCCAATCTGATACGGAGGCAAACAAAAAAAAAGATTTGGCGGGAGGGGGAATCTTCATGGAGTACGTGTTGTTTGTCCCGCTGAATTCAGAGGCACACTCGATCGGTGGCTTCCTCTCTAAGCAAGCTCGCTCCTCCCCGATTCCCTTTGAAAAGTAGCCGGTGCCTGCCGGCGGCGGCGGGGGCTCGATTTTGTGGGAGTGACGCCAATCCGCGTGACGTGTGACGGCTACGTACCCACGCGAGAGATTATACAGCATGCATGTCTGGGCGAATGGAAAAATAAACTACTAGTGGAGTAGTATTTTTGTTTTCAGAGAAAAAAAGAATGTCGACATGTGATCGATATACTACTACTAGCACACTAGCTTAGCTGGATGGATCGAGCATCTGGAGCCCGGTGGATAAGATATTCAATTATTGACCTCGGGCCTATTGGTTGGTTTAGCATCTACTAAGTAGTTTTACTTTTGGCTGACTTATTATTAATAGTACTTCTATATGAGAGTACTTCAAGTTGCTTTTGAGTACTTTGCTTCTACTATTTGCTAATAATAATGCTGGGTGTACGTCAGATAATTCCCGGCCTTTTGGGACGGCTGAACATCACGTCACTTATATATAAAAATAGAAGAAGAAGCAAAAGCACGTCCTAGGTGACGTCCTGCCGCCAGTCTGGAAAAGGAATCAAACCATCTTCTACCATAAATAAAACGATCAAATATGCAAGATTTTCAAGTCAACTATACCCGCGGCTCCTGTCAATTTGGATTAGCCGCTAGTTTTGCTCTAGTAGTAGTGTAAGAGCATCTCTAACGAGACTGTAAACTCATGAACCGTAAAACGCGGGTACATGCGACGGAAAATGGCTTTACAGTTCACGAAACAATTGGCGCAGAACGGTGCCCGCAAACTCAACAATTCTCTTTCACGGATCGAGTTTGATAATATTCTCTTTCACGGGTCAAGTTTGCGGGTACCATTCTGCGCCGATACAGTTTCAGAATGTTAAACTCGGGAGTTCATACATTTCAATATTTTCCATACCAAATCATATGAAAATTGATTCAATAAAAAAAGAACAAATAGATAGAACCAAATGATCATCGACAGTACGTTATGATAGAAATCAAATTACAATAACAGTTTCCAAACAAATGATTAGACAATTAGTTCGAACATAGGCCAAATGTGACTGTCTCGCCCAGTGGTGGTCGATCTGATCTTTTTGGAGCTGCTTATAGGTGCCCTCGTGTTCAATTGTCTTGTACGAGTCAAGAAAAGCTTGAAGATGGTCTTGGTTTCTTTGTGGCTTCACACAGCTCCCAACGTTGTCATAGAAGCACTTCAAGTATAGCCATCTCTCTTCCTTGATGATCATGTTGTAAAGAATGACACAACATGCCATGATGTTCCTAGGGGTTTTAATGTCCCAGAAGCGAGCAGGACCTCGCACAATCTAGCTTGCAAAACACCAAAAGCTCTCTCAGTATCCTTTTAGACTGCCTCTTGTGCCTTGGAAAATAAAGCTTCTTGCCTTGTTTGAGGATCATGAATGGTTTTCACTAAAGTTGCACAATCTAGATATATGTCATCAGCTAGATAGTAGCCCATCGTGTAGTCATTCTTCGGGACTTTGTAATTGCAAGCAGGTGTGTCTCCATTGGCAAGTCTTGCAAACAGATGGGATCGATGCAAGATGTTGATGTCATTGAGTGATCCGGCAAAAAAAAATGTCAAATCTGTAGGTCTTCCGATGCCACAACTTCAAGCTGAATTGTTGGATCACAGCTTTTACCGTAGTATTGCCCTTGACAAGTTTTTGGGCAATTCGTCCACTTTCAGTGCATACAATCCACACTGCCAAGCATGCCAGGCCAATCCCTCTCAAGGTTCTTGTCCATCAATATTTTTGTATTTTCCTTCTGTTGGGAGCTCGAAGATACTCCTCACCGAGCAGCCAGATGATAAGCTTTGCAAACCTCCGAACATATTCAATGGTTGTATCTTCCCTAATGCGAAGGTACTCATCGTAATAATCTGCAAGCACGCCATATGTAAGCACGCACATAGCTGCGGAGATTTTTTGGTACGGGCTAAAACCCAAGCACCCCGCTACAATCTCTACGACGCTAAAAGTATGTGTTGTTGGCTTCGCAAGCCTCTACGATTTTGACAAACAACTCTCGCAGCATTCGAAACCTTCTACGGAAGAAATGCAGAGGGTAGGTTAGTACCTCGACGAAGTAATCTTGCATCAGCAAGTGGTGGCCTTGCCAGCGATTGCACGTGAGACAAATACGTCCATGTACCGATCCATGCCGCATGTTCAACATCTTCCACCTATCCTCGATCTCCTTGACAGCGAGGACGATGGCCAGCTGCTCGGCGTCATCGTCGTGGAGCAACTCGTTGATGTCGAAATCATCATCATGATCATCATCATCATCATCATCATCATCATCGGAGGAGGATTTGAAATAGAACTGCTCGCTCTCCATCAGCGACGAACTCATCTGAATCAATCAAAGACTACCGTCAAAATCATAGACTCAAGCCGTGTGGGAGATCAAACGAGTACATACCTCGACAGGAACGATGGCGGCGACGGGAAGAACGAGTACTGGTTCCGAGATGACCAGATGTATCGGCCTCGGGGCAGCGCGCCGGCAAAACGTGCCAAAAAGGAAGGGGCGCGGGGGGAACAGCGGCGACGAGCGGAAGGAGGAGAGGGTAATAGGAAATATCAGCGTCCCAATATTCATGGGGGAGTTAGGGTTCACGCTTGGTTCGGCCCCTCGCTTCTCATATGCACCGACCGTTGGGGGGAATTCACAGTCACCCTTAAAAAATAAGGGCCGGCACCTTTTACGGGTATCACTAGAGCTACAGATTTTTGCGAAGACGGAAAATGAGCGGTTATTTTACAATGTTGGGCTATTTAAAGTCATCATTGAGATTTTCTAAGTATGTCCTGTAATTCGGGCTGCCCTAACATTTTACTCAGTACTTGTTTTTCACGACTCGTATTGACGATTCGGCACTCTGGCAAACAATAACAACATAAGATCCGAAACAAAACCATTAGACGGAATCTTACAAGGGTAGAAGCTAAACCTCAACACGGTAACACCTTATTAGGGCACCTCCAATGCCCCCCCGCATATGACCACGCGGGTCTAATCCTGTCCTTCCAGATTGAGGCCATGACCCAACGCGCACCCGTAAATCGCGACACAACACCGGATCGATCCGTTTCGGCGCAAACCGGGCCCAAAATTTACCTGGGTTTGCAGGGGAAGACACATCTCGTGTGTTCGTGTGGTTACCTCCCCTTCCCCCACCCGGGCTCTCCTGTCAGCCACAAACGTGCATCCCAGCCCCTTCTTCCCCACCTTCTCCCACTCCCCGTCGCCGCCACCACGCCACTGTCCCTCCAAGAAGGCCATCGCCAGCCCCCTATTGTCTCTCTTGTTGCCTCCGCCTCTCGCATGCCTCTTGCATTGAAGCTCCTGGCCTGCCTAGTATCACCGGAGTACCGAAGAAGCTGTAGCAATTGCCGGCCGCTCTCCTTCTTGCCCGCTTGGTGTCGCATCCTAGAAGTCCTACGAAGCATGCTCTGGGAGCCTTAGGCGGACGCTCGTGGTATCAGACCGGATAGTACCCGAATATCTCGCCAGTCACCACATCGAACTCGGCCTTCTCCTAGGCCGCACACCACCTATTTGACCCTTTGTCGTGTCCATCCTCGTCTTGGTACGCAGGATTGAGCTCATCCGTTTCATCGTGCAAACCATGGACGACAAAGGGGATGAGGACTTCAAGAACTACATCGCGCCGTCCTCCGACGAGTCCAGCGATGATAGTGAGATTTGCTGTCCATGGCCGCGCTCCTCCATCGACATTATGGGGGCACAAAGCAAATGTACCGTGGCTCGATCAAGGGCCAAGCCGTGGTGCTGGAATGTTGCGGAGTTGCCGGTCATTTTGGGACTACTTCCATCGCACCGACACTTGGTACCCTCCTGTCCTTTTCCCGCGGCGCTTTCCTATGTCAAGGAAGGTATTCATTGTAGGGGTTCGTAGCATGGAAAACAAAAATTTTCTATCGCATACAAACAAACAAGCCAAGATCTATCTACTAGATTGTAGCAACGAGTCGGTGGAATAACTTACCCTCGAAGATTCCAAAGCGGTTAACGAGAGCAGATTCTCGTGGGTGATGTAGTCGTACTCTTTTCGATCTCAAGATCGCGTAGACGATCCTTCCGGCGCTGCGTTCCGGCAGCGCTCCCGCAGTCGGTCACACGTTCGGTACTCGACGAAGACCTTCCTCTCCCTTGTTCCAACAGGCAGCGGAGGTTGTAGCACTCTCCTCGCGATTCCGGCAGCATAACGGCGTGGTACCGGAAGTAGAGGGGAGATCTTGCAGGGCTTCGCCTTAAGCCGGAGCGAGTATGGTGGATTATGAGAGAGCTTTAGTGGTCTAGGGTTTAGACACACCAATTAGAAGGCTCTAAACCGAAGGCTAGTGCAATTAGAAGCTCTAAACCAAAACGGCTCTAAACCGGAGGCTGTGGCTAGGGTTTAGATTTAGAGGATAGGAACTTGTGTGTCTAGAGGAGGAGGCCCTGCCCCTCCTTTTATAGGTGGGAGGGGCGGCCAAGGGGAGGGAGTCCCTCCCCAAGTCGGCCTTGGGTGGCGCGCCGGCTTGGAGAGGAGGGACTCCTCCCCCAAGTCGGTTTCAACCTCCTCTTGCTTGTTTCCCACAGTTTCCTGTTTTAGCCGTTTGACTTTCAAACTGGCCATTTGACTTTTCAGTTTTAGGATTCAATTTAATCCTTTATTTGGAACAGCGAGAACACTTAGTACATGATGCAATCATTCCAATATGTAATGACACATTCATGTACCCCTTCCCCCCCGGAGTGTCGGACATTCCGGAACCTTCTAGAACATTCCTGATGAAAACACCGGAATCATTCCCGAACTCCGAAACGGAACTTTCCTATATGAATCTTATTCTCCGGACCATTCCGGATCACCTCGTGATATCCCGGATCCCATCCGAGACTCCGAACAACATTCGGTCTCTTTCTCATAATACCATAACTACTCAAACAACGTCGAATCCTTAAGTGTGTCTCCCTACGGTTCGTGAATTATGCGGACATGATCGAGACACTTCTCCGAACAATAACCAATAGAGGAATCTGGAAATTCATATGGCTCCCACATATTTCTACGATTACTTTGCGATCGAATGAACCACTTACATACGATACCAATTTCCCTTTGTCTCACGATAGTTTACTTATCCGAGGTTATGATCGTCGGTATCTCTGCATACCTAGTTCAACCTCGTTACCGATAAGTACTCTTTTCTCGTTCCCGTGATATGTGATCCCTTGTGAGCCAGTCACATGCTTGCAAGCTAATTGGATGACATTCCACCGAGAGGGCCCAGAGTATATCTATCCGTCATATGGATGGACAAATCCCACTCTTGATCCATGTGTCTCAACCAATACTTTCCGAACACTCAATGCCACCTTTATAGCCACCCAGTTACGGTGTGGTGTTTGATGTCATCAAAGCATCCATCCGGTAAAGGTGATATGCATGATCTCATGGTCGAAGAATTAGGTTACTATGTATCAGAAAGCATATAGCAATTGAACTATTGAAATGACTTGATCTTTATGCTACGCTTATCTATAGGAGTATGTCCACCATATCATTCTCCTAATGATATGATCCTGTTGTTAATAACATCTCTATGTTCATGATCAGGAAACCATGATCATATATTAACCAACAAGCTAGTTTAACAAGAGGCTTTACTAGGGACTCTTATTTTAGTTTACAAATCACACAAGTATTAATGTTTCCGGTTAATACAATTTTAGCATGGTATGTAAACATTTATCATAAGTGTGAAGATATGATAATAACCACTTTATTATTGCCTCTTGGGCATATCTCCAACAGTCTCCCACTTGCACTAGAGTCAATAATCTAGTTTCAAACCTTTGTGTATTCAACACCTATGGCTTTCCGGTGTTGTATGTACACGATTGCTAGTGGTCAACTGATCTCCGGATCTGACACTTCCAGGTCCGTGTGTAATTGCATGTTTTTGCGTCTCTACGCATCACTCATTCTATAATGAGATGGCTTTGTATAAATTTGGTCTTTCGGTGTGACCTTTAGCTCTTTGGGGTTAAAACATGTTGATAATATTGTCGCACAATATATATTCATAGTATTATCCCACTGTGAACTACATCTAGTTTGATAACAAACTACTTGACACAAATGACCTCTTTTGCTGCTAAAATAGCAGTCATATACTTAGCCTTTTGTTGTAGTATCTGTCACAATGTCTTAACTTTGGAACTCATCCAAATCCATTATGGAACTCACTTTTCATTATATTGTGCCACCCTTAGTTTAGATTGAGATAAACTTAATTTGTACTTTGTGACAAAGCTAGTATCAATGTAGTACTTTTACAATGAACTAACCATCTATTTGTCACTTCTACAAATATTATACTCTTAGTTATTCCAAAAGATCATAAGAATATACTTACTATTGTCCAATGATCATCTTACGAATCATTCTGGTATATGCTCACAACATTTAGAGCATAGGACATATCTGGATTTGTACATATCACAGTATGATTGATATAAATACTCTTTGTGATTTCATACATCAAGTATCAATCTATACTTGATTATTTGTTTCACTTTACCAAACGTCAATACACTTGAATATATCATCAACATTGAACTCATTCAATCCTTTCTGTGCGACAAGAACCTCTCTTGTAGTTTCTATATTGAACTCATTCAATATCTTGTCTATGTACTTCTGGCACAACCATATTAGCGTCTATTGATGCCAAATATTTGGGTTTTGCCTAAGTCTTTCATCGGGATGAAATTCTTAATATGTGTTAATAAAAGATACATTATTTCCAATCAACAATATGTCCTCCACATAATGTATTAGAAACATGTCTTAGCGCTCCCACTTAATTTCTTGCAAATGCAAGCATCTTCATCGTCTCTGATGAAATTAAAATCTTTTAACAGTTTCATCATAGTGAAGATTCCAACTCCGCGATGCTCACTTTAACCATTGAAGTTTGCATATGCTTTTAGCATCCTTTGAATTAACAAAACCCTATGGACCGTGTTATGCACATGTCCTAGGTAACGATTCTATTAGAAGAACTTGTTTTGTTTATTCAACTACCATATAACAAATTATATGTAGTGGTTGCTACATTAATCCGTCTAGACTAAATATCACTATGAAAGATCAAATCTTGTCATAGTCAACCTTTGAACATTTTGTGAACTCTTTCCCAACATGTCGACTATTTCATAGATGTAAAATATCCATGTCTATTTTTTTATAGATCCAGACACAACTGTAAGGTCTTACACCTTTCTCGAGGGTCCTTCAAGTTCAAACTTGATTTCTCGTGTATGGAACTATCACGGATTTTATGGCTTCAAGCCATTTGACGGAGTCAGGGCTCATCATCGCTTCTTTGCACGTAGTCGGATCATTATTGTCAAATAATGATTTAACTCTCAAATCTTGGTATTTGATTGTTCATCCGACCTACTTGTTTCAATAGGAACTTAGATCTTCGTGACCACAACCTTTGAAGTACGCGAGCCATGAGCATTGTTTGCTAACTCCGGAACACTTTTCGGTGCTGCGCAACTTTGCACATATAGCTAAGGTTCTTTTAACCTTATCAAAGTTCTATTGTCCTCCCACTTAACTTTTCACGAAAAATTCCTTCTCAAAGAAACTTGACGTTCTAAGCAACAAACACTTTTGTCCCCGGTGTTTATGGAGGAATACTTAACAGTTATACAAAGACAAGTTCATCCGACTTTGGTTGCACACATCTTTCTTATGCATAGCATACCAATGTTTTAAGAAAGGACTACTTGGGTTTTATCCCAAACCATAATTTTATATGGTGTCATTTCAACGGATTATGATGAAGCTCTTTTCAGTGGAAAAACGGTAATCTCTAAAGCTTTTAATCTTTAAAATACAATGGCAGTTTTATGAATTACACCTTCGATCTTACCATGTCAAACAAGGTTTAATTACATATCTCGAACGCTCCATACCCTTATGGTGTTTCGGGAAATGCAAATCCACGGAACGATTCCTTAAATCTTAGGTATTATGCTAAACTTGTAACTCAAAATATCTTCCTTTATGATCTTTATCATAAACTGTTTATATTCTTGTTACAGTGATTTTGCACTTCATCTTGAAAGTCTTTGAACTTTTCAAATGTTTCATACTTCATCCTTATTAAGTAAATATTCATATATTCATCAAAATTTCGGAAAAAGCAAATGAAGTTAAAATCCATCGCTCTTGACTACACATAATGGACTGCGTACAACAATATGTACAAATTCCAATAAGCTAGTCTTTCGTTCCCTTTTGGCCTATGAACGAAGTTTCAATTATCTCTAGGAAAGTTTCACAAGCGTAATGTGATCAAAATCAAAAGACTCCAAAATTCCATCCACATGGAGTTTCTTCATGTTTTCTTTCCAATATAATTTAAACGGCGATGTCACTTCCTAAGTGATCTTTCAATCAATTTGTCTTTCGACATTTTTAGCACTAGTTTTATGGATGTGATTTCTCCAACGAGATTTGTGAATCATCCATCTTTTATGGATTACGGCAATTATTTGAACAATCCATTTGTTCTCATAATACCTGATAAAACAAATCTTGAAGGCAAGCTTTGATGTTTAACGAGCAACACAATAACCTTTTATTTGTTCTCGATGAACATCATCACATATTCTTTTGCTAGTTACTTAGGCCATTGTAATTCATGAATTGTGTATGACGATTCACACCAACAAATTCAGTATCAAATACTTAAGAACCACATTGTTTAATAAGCAAAGAATATAGCCATAACATGTATATCATCTATATACTTAAACTGAACAATTTTCTTTTCTGCCATATATTTATGAGATTCTCTTTCAGTATTTCCTTTTCTTGTTTGAAAGAATTTATCAAGATCAATAGTGGAGTCATACATATGACACATAGTCCAAAGCGTGTATAATTAAATACCAATATCTTTGGACTTGCACTTTGAAGTAGATCACCATCATCAAATGTTTGGTGTTCTTTCAAATTCCTTTCTTTAGTAATCTCTTGGTGTAGTAAATATTTTACCTACATCAAATATTCACCCTTATCATGGATTTATCCATGATCAAGCTACTTTTAGCTTATAAAGATGAATCGTGAGTATAATGTTACTATCCAAAACCTTTTGGTGGATTAGGACAACTAGTGTCTCCAACCTTTTGCAAATTCTCATCAAAATATGAGAACATGAACTTTGCCATATTATACTCTATCATGTTGTAACCAAAACTTCGTTTCAGATATCACAATATCGTCCACACATCATGGTTTCTGAAACAACTCTTTCAGATCCTAGATAACCTTGATATTAAGAGAATCCTTTGAATATCAAGAATCATGGAGACAAACATGACACTTATATACTAACACTTGGAATTGTTACTCTTGATTTAATACTAATTATTAAACTTCATGGAGTAACCGTAACTTACTGGAAGTTTGCAATAGGACTTTTAAACTTTAGATTAACACTTCAAAACAATACGATACCAGTTCGTAAAGTAACTAACCAGAATTCTATAGTTCTATCATCTCAATTATAACTAAGCGCAAGGTGGTAAACGGATGCCAATGACTACAACAACTATGCAAATTCACTTTGATTTAGTTTATGATAAATTAAGTTCTAATTAATAATTAAATTAATCTAGGTGAACTCCCACTCAAAACAATATCCCTCACATTGTTTTAGTGATCACACGAACCAAATCCACCACATCAAAACCGATCATCACGAGAGTTGATATAGCTTCAATGGCGAACAATCAACATGTTCATCATATCTACTATATGACTCATGCTCTACCTTTCGGTAATCCGTGTTCCTGAGGCCATGTCTGTACATGCTAGGCTCGTCAAGATCAAACCTTAGCTTCCGCATAAGCAAATCTGGCTTGCTTACGTTGTATACACTTGCGGAATCTAACACACCCGATCATCACGTGGTGCTTCGAAACAACAAGCTTTAGCAACGGTGCTAACTAAGGGTGAACACTTTATGACTTGAAATTCATGTGCATGAGGGATCATCTTATAATGCTACCGTCGTCTACTAAGCAATACAAGATGCATAAAGGATTAACATCACATGCAATTCATAATATGTGATATGATATGGCCTTTCTTCTTTGTGCTTCCGATCTCCATCTTCAAGCACGAACATGATCTCCATCATTACCGGCATTGCATCAAGGTCAATGACGCTGCTCCATGGTTGTCGTCCACCGGCTTCAACTATTACAACTACTTTGAATAGACACGCGGGTCTTAACAGAAATTAAAAACAACCATATGGCTCCTGCCGGTTGCCGACTTACAATAAGGAACATTGCATACATCAAATATAATCACAATCATGGCCATATCACATCACTGCACACCCCTGCAAAACAAAGTTAGACGCCTCTACTTTCTTTGCATGTTTTACATGGTTTGGGGCTGTTAATAAGTGTCGTTCTAACTTACGAACATGAACCACAACATTGATACTAGTATTGTTAATCACCCGTTGTAAATTGGATCTTAACTATGCTAGGAGAAACAGGCACCCGCAAAGCCACTTATGCAATACAAGTTGCATGTCGAGCGTGGAGCAAGTCTCATGAACGATGTCATGTAAGGTTAGCCCGGGCCGCTTCATCCCAACATACCGCAAGATGCAAAGTACACAAGAAGCAATCGACAATAAAAGCATCAACGCCCACAATGACCATTGTGTTCTACTCGTGCAACAGATCTACATATAGACACGGCTCTGATACCACTGTAGGGGTTCGTAGCATGGAAAACAAAAAATTTCTATCGCATACAAACAAACAAGCCAAGATCTATCTACTAGATTGTAGCAACGAGTCGGTGGAATAACTTACCCTCGAAGATTCCAAAGCGGTTAACGAGAGCAGATTCTCGTGGGTGATGTAGTCGTACTCTTTCCGATCTCAAGATCGCGTAGACGATCCTTCCGGCGCTGCGTTCCGGCAGCGCTCCCGCAGTCGGTCACACGTTCGGTACTCGACGAAGACCTTCCTCTCCCTTGTTCCAGCAGGCAGCGGAGGTTGTAGCACTCTCCTCGCGATTCCGGCAGCACAACGGCGTGGTACCGAAAGTAGAGGGGAGATCTCGCAGGGCTTCGCCTTAAGCCGGAGCGAGTATGGTGGAGTATGAGAGAGATTTAGTGGTCTAGGGTTTAGACACACCAATTAGAAGGCTCTAAACCGAAGACTAGTGCAATTAGAAGCTCTAAACCAAAACGGCTCTAGACCGGAGGCTGTGGCTAGGGTTTAGATTTAGAGGATAGGAACTTGTGTGTCTAGAGGAGGAGGCCCTGCCCCTCCTTTTATAGGTGGGAGGGGCGGCCAAGGGGAGGGAGTCCCTCCCCAAGTCGGCCTTGGGTGGCGCGCCGGCTTGGAGAGGAGGGACTCCTCCCCCAAGTCGGTTTCAACCTCCTCTTGCTTGTTTCCCACAGTTTCCTGTTTTAGCCGTTTGACTTTCAAACTGGCCATTTGACTTTTCAGTTTTAGGATTCAATTTAATCCTTTATTTGGAACAGCGAGAACACTTAGTACATGATGCAATCATTCCAATATGTAATGACACATTCATGTACCCCTTCCCCCCCGGAGTGCCGGACATTCCGGAACCTTCTAGAACATTCCTGATGAAAACACCGGAATCATTCCCGAACTCCGAAACGGAACTTTCCTTATATGAATCTTATTCTCCGGACCATTCCGGATCACCTCGTGATATCCCGGATCCCATCCGAGACTCCGAACAACATTCGGTCTCTTTCTCATAACACCATAACTACTTAAACAACGTCGAATCCTTAAGTGTGTCTCCCTACGGTTCGTGAATTATGCGGACATGATCGAGACACTTCTCCGAACAATAACCAATAGAGGAATCTGGAAATTCATATGGCTCCCACATATTTCTACGATTACTTTGCGATCGAATGAACCACTTACATACGATACCAATTTCCCTTTGTCTCACGATAGTTTACTTATCCGAGGTTATGATCGTCGGTATCTCTGCGTACCTAGTTCAACCTCGTTACCGATAAGTACTCTTTTCTCGTTCCCGTGATATGTGATCCCTTGTGAGCCAGTCACATGCTTGCAAGCTAATTGGATGACATTCCACCGAGAGGGCCCAGAGTATATCTATCCGTCATATGGATGGACAAATCCCACTCTTGATCCATGTGTCTCAACCAATACTTTCCGAACACTCAATGCCACCTTTATAGCCACCCAGTTACGGTGTGGTGTTTGATGTCATCAAAGCATCCATCCGGTAAAGGTGATATGCATGATCTCATGGTCGAAGGAATTAGGTTACTATGTATCAGAAAGCATATAGCAATTGAACTATTGAAATGACTTGATCTTTATGCTACGCTTATCTATAGGAGTATGTCCACCATATCATTCTCCTAATGATATGATCCTATTGTTAATAACATCTCTATGTTCATGATCAGGAAACCATGATCATATATTAACCAACAAGCTAGTTTAACAAGAGGCTTTACTAGGGACTCTTATTTTAGTTTACAAATCACACAAGTATTAATGTTTCCGGTTAATACAATTTTAGCATGGTATGTAAACATTTATCATAAGTGTGAAGATATGATAATAACCACTTTATTATTGCCTCTTGGGCATATCTCCAACATTCATGTGTCTTCTTCGTTATAGAGTGAGGGATCATGACGATTACTCTTTGAAAAAATATGTGACCGTTAAGCTCGGCTTCACCTCCTACCAAAAGTGCACCACAGCTATTCGCATGCTTGCTTATGGAGTAGCTTTTGATTGTGTTGACGAGTAGTTGCGCATGAGCGAGTCCACTTGTCTAGAATCAATGTACAAGTTTTGCAAAGTTGTGGTGGAGGTTTTTGGTGAAGAATTCTTGAGGGCACCCAATGTTGTCGACACTCACCGACTCTTGGCTTTTAACGAAACCAGAGGATTTCCAGGAATGATTGAAATCATAGATTGCATGCATTAGGAGTGGAAGAACTGTCTGTTTGCCTGACAGGGGCAATATAAAGGACATTCTAAGAGGTGCATAGTCATACTTAAGGCCGTTGCATCCCATGATCATTGGAGTTGACACTCTTTCTTTGGCATGGCTGGTTCCCATAATGACATCTATGTCGTTCAGAGGTACCATGTGTTTTCTAGGATTATAGAAGGCACCGCTCCCCGTGTGAACTTTCAGCTGCGAGGCCACACGTACAACAAGGCATATCACTTTGCAGATGATATCTATCCTACCTGGTCTACCTTTGTGAAGACCATTCGCAAGCCCACCGAAGAGAAACAAAAGAGGTTTGCCAAGGAACATGAGGCCACTAGAAAGGATGTGGAGCCTTTGGTGTGCTCCAATCTCGTTGGGCTATAGTGCGACACCCCGCTAAAACTTGGAGCAAATACATAATGTGGGAAGTAATGACGGCTTGTGTGGCCATGCACAACATAATCAGTGAAGATGAGCGTGATAAACGCATTTATGACCAAGTCTAGGAATTTCAACAAGAATTGGTTGAACCCGAGCCTGGTGCACCATCTAGTTTTGCGGAATTCTTGCAGATGCATCATGAGATTCGAGATCGGGTAACTTGCAACAACCTCTAGAATGATTTAGTTGACCATATGTGGAGATTTGTGAGAAACCAACCGAATGGCAGGACCAATAACTAGCTTCTTTCTCTTTTCATTTCAATTTTAATTCATGTATTTTGATTGCGTAAACTTGATTCGGACATGCACTTCTATTTGTTGTGAACTATCCATTAATTTAATTTCAAAACTTTTGTTATATATATATATATATATATATATATATATATATATATATGTGTGTGTGTGTGTGTGTGTATAACCATTTTATGCAACCATCTAATTTTTAGGAAAAAAAGGGGACAAATAGGAGTTACCGTTGGGTGCATCACAGACCTAAGCGGATAACAACTCAGGATCGGTCATCCTTACCCGCAAAACGGACCAAAACTATTAAAATGACTATCTGCTTTGCGATGAGCCATTGGAAATGCGCGTAGAGCATCTCCACCCATATTCCCATATTCCTAGGACAACATTTCTAGGCGGGTTTTTTTCCGGACGGTGAATTTTCGTCCAGTCGCATTCCCAGAATGCCGGTTTCGTCCGAATCTGGCCCAACTTTGGTATAGACTTCCTAGGCCGATCCTGGGTTCCTGGGAACGCCGGACGAAACGAAAATGGCGGTGATCCAGCTATGTCGGTGACTCTAGGCCGAAGTCCCGCCCTTTTCTTTTTTCTCCTCCCGCCTTTTCTTCCCATTCCCCCCAACTCCCGCCAGTTCGCCGATCTCCCGCCTGCCATGCCGCCCAAGGGTTTCATCAAAACCCGATCCATCCTCGGCGAACCAAAGGAGAAAAGGCGAGGAAATCGAGAGCGCCGGCGAAGAGGTCGGACGGCTTGACCAACGCCGAGTGGCTGGCCATTGTGCAGAAGAGGAATGTCGAGTCGGACGGTCGCAAGGACAGGAAGACAAGGGGGAAAGTGGCAAAGGCGCTCGCCGAGGCGCAGGGGCTTGCCGAAGATCAGGCAATGAGGGCGAAGCAGGCAGCGGCGTAACGAGGCCGGCCGTCCCCCCCCCCCCCCCCCCCCCGTAGTACGCCGCCCACTAGGGAGCCAGCCAAGCGTCGGTTCGCCAGCGGGGTTCTCGTCGATATCGCCGGCCGGC
This sequence comes from Avena sativa, assembly GCA_916181665.1. Taxonomy (NCBI): domain Eukaryota; kingdom Viridiplantae; phylum Streptophyta; class Magnoliopsida; order Poales; family Poaceae; genus Avena; species Avena sativa. The sequence goes on from OV702284.1 coordinate 431,445,677, forward strand.
TTCCAGGAGAGCTACGCTGAATGCCTTCGCCGTCACTGCTTCGCCTAGCTCTGCTTCCACCTCCTCCAACCAGTCGGCCAGCCACTCCGCCGGTACGCCCAACCCCGTCGTATCGGCCACGCCGGAGGAGCTCATCCCCATCGATGACTGATCGCCGAGCCATTTTATCCAGTTCTGTAATAATTTTTCGCGAACATTTGGGGCGTACTTCTGTCGAACACATTTGGTCGAGTTCGCCGATGGGAACGATAAAATTCAAATGTTTCTTTTTGCTTTGCCTAGGAATACAAACTGAGAACCGTAAGTGGGAAACTCGACATTCCCGGACCAATATTTGTTTCATTCGGCCAATTTAAGTCCAGATTTCGGGAAGGAACGACCAAGAAGTAGAGATGCTGTTGCTACCCTGAAAACAAGTGATGGAGCAGGCGGTCCTGGTCGTACGAAAGGACGGTGGCATCGTCAGAGCAAATCGATAATCACACGGAACATCCTCATTCGACCTTTGCCTGTCCCTATCTTTGACTGCTGCCAAGTGGAGCCGGCCGAGCTGGGAGCAATAGAGGGTTGGCAGATAAACCCCGCTCCCTTCGGCAATCCCCTCATTCCAATAGAATCCCCTCCCGTCCTCCTCCTCCTTCTCTCCTTCCTCCTCCCCATCGCAGACCATTTCTCGCCGCCGCCGGCGGCAGTAGTGGCGGAGTGGCATGGCGGATTGCATCCCTCCTCCCACCGAGAACCAGGCCTTGGTCCCGGCTCTGGGCCCGAGGCAGTCTCTCTACAGCTCCTTCTCCCTCGCCCTTGCTCTCCGCGGAGGCGCGATCATGCGGGCTCCCACGAAGCTGCGCGTCATGGTCAGGTGGCTATCCATGGATCGGCGCCATTCGCCGGACGGAGCCGACCAGATCCGGGAGAATCCGCCCCGCCTCGTTCCGGGCCTCTTGGACCCCGAGAAGGTGGCGGCGGCGGTGGCCGCCCTCCGTGTCGCCATCGTCGATGGCGCCCGCTCGATCCCCTCCCTCGCGCAACGCCGAGCCGACGACAAGAGCGGCCACAGCAACCACCAGCACATCTCGTATCCACTGATACAGTCGCTGGAAGCAGGGGATTCCCCTCTCTTCTTCGTCCCCGGCTTGGCCGGAAGGCTCCCCGATGCGCGACAGGGCGACGGCGTGTACAGGTTTGTTCCTTCTTCCTGTTTGATTGATTTCATTCCGCTGTAGACTGTAGTAGTAGTAGTACCTTTTTCGGTTGATTCGGTACGCACTCATCAGTCAATTAGTTGGTCACCATGTCGGCTGTACTTGCAGTCTTGCTGTATTTGCAGTCTAGGGACCCCAGTTCGGTTTTGTTGTCTGTGCCTGTCATTTTCCACAAACAAAAGGGTTCCTTTTTCTATTTCTATGATATAAGCCTGCGCTTTTAACGAACTGGAATCTTGCATCCACCACCTGTCTTGCAAATCTTGATGTTCGAAGCAGGATGAACTGTCATGTCCAGCATTTTGTGCTCTTGGGGGACACGGCAGGCCGTGCAGCCTAGCCCTATTTCAGTTGACTCCACCCCAAGCATCTTGCATACCATGTCAAGCTTAATGCATTAGCCAACGCAACCAAAAGTCCGAACTGATGGAAAAGTCTAGTGCAATCCACTTATACACTTCAACAGTTTTGATTGTTATTATGTACACACAAATTTCAGTTTGTTTAGCAAAATGTATCTCTTGAGGGGAAACTGGGTGGCTAATCTTTCCTAAAAGAAGCTAGTGTCCAGTGAATCCCCGTCGTCTGTAAGCTATCAAGCCTTCTTGCTCAAAATCTTACTATGGGTCTACCAATGCTTTTCATTTCAACTAGTTTGGATATCGCTGCTATTATGACAAAACAAAAACGTATTACAGAAACCTTGTTTCTATGCATTTTGTAGTATATCTGAACTTTAAATCTTGTCTATTTTACAGACTGTCCGATGTACAAGAGAACCCATGGATCCTCAAGGAAGGGACAGAAACATTTCCAGGCCCTTGTGAGTTGACCAATGAAAGAACACAGACTTGGATCATGAGGCTCAAAATTACTACCAAACTTGTTGGTTTAAGTAAGCAACAGTTACATGAGCAGAATTGGGAGCAATGCTTTTCAGAGGTAGCCGGGCAACCTTTAGAGCAGCTCCTTGCTGTTGCATGTTCAGTCAGTGATGCCAGATGGTCTGATGTTCATATTTCACAGATGCTGACTGTTTTTGATGCACTTGTTGATGTCCTATTCAATATACAAGGCTTGCGGTTCAGCGGATGTGGTGAGGTTGCTAGTGTTGTTTATAAGATGGAGGATGCTTTCAAAGGTGTTATCGAGAGAACTTCAAATGAGATCCGTATAAGCAAAGAATCAACTATTCATCCAGCAGCTTTTGTTCTCATACAGGCCCTGGAATTTTTCTATCGTAACAGTGAGATGGTGCAGTCAATACTTGAATCTGGGGATTACAACACTGGCCCTTGCTCTGACATGGTCAATTGTTTGATACCCAAGCTCAAGGAATGTGCAGACAAAAATTTCCAAGAAACGGGACGGAGGTACATATTCATCTTGAATAACATATATTATGTTAAGAACTGCCCTCCAGGATTACTCCCTCCCACTATCATGAGTAATTTAGTGTCACTGGCTGACCAAAACATAGTGAGCTACCTTCACGAATACTGGTTTCCACCTATTTCATATCTGGATGGTGATTTTCTGATGAAGCCACGCCGTTCATCCATGGATAAATTTATGAAAATATTCTTTAGCATCTGTGATAGTCAGATGACTTGGAAAGTTCAAACTACGCTTAAGGAGAAACTTCGTGAAGAGATAGTGAAATTGATTGTCCCAAAATATGTGAAGTTCTTAGAGGCACTGCAGGAAAGTCGAAGTTCACACTCCTCGTCATGGATAAAGGGAATGCGGCGAGCCAGATCTGAGAAGCCAGTGTATACTGCTGTGCATTTGGAACAGGTGATCAGGGGATTGTTTGAACGGTGACAGGCAGCAACCAGGGATGCACCAGCCAACAGACTTGTACAGGGTTGGGGCATTTGTACATGTGTTCTCTGATGTATAGCTTTTTTTTTGTTATGTGTACATAGTACTATAGAAAACCTACAGTTATATATCTGTTCCATGTACAGTTGTAACTAGAAATGTATGAGCGCTTTGCCGCGCCGTCCCTTTCTTTCATTAAAGTCCTTTGTAATGTGAATAATAGCTAAATTGTAACAGTTCTTTTTTTTTTGAGGGAAGCAATATTCTAACAGTTAGTACATGACCCATTTTTATCCTCCTCCAAATGTGTTTTTTTATTCTAAACGGCCTCCCCAAAATCGTTGGCAGTGTATCCTCCATCTTAGTGTGTTGGGAACTTGGGATGACATAAAAACCTCACAATGATGCCCTCATCTGCTAGTATAGCTCACAAGGAATTTAACAAGGATGTTTATTCCTTGGAGGGTCAATGGAAACCGAATAATAAAGTTCCACATCCACGGAATAAGAAAGAACTAGGCAGACGAAAATTTGAACTTTCTTCGCCAAATCAAGCAGATCAAGCACCTTTTTAGAGTAGGTACAATCAATAACCCAGTTCCCTCTTGTCGTTGGTAGTTGCTACCATTCTCACATAATCGACATATGCGCTGGGCAATATAAACTCTACACCTAGCTTAGTTCGAGTACTATTTCTCCTTTTTTTTTCTACCATAACATAATTGAGAGAGCGAAGCTTCTTTTTTAATGGAACGCCTTGATCCATTATGCAATAGGCTCAGCGACATCACCTGCCAGAAATGCCTGGATTCAGCCTGGCTCGCACCTAACGCCGCTAGGGCGTGTGCAATATTATTACAACCACAAGGGCAAAACTCAAACTTAACCAAAATGAACTTTAGATGAATGAACGCACGAATATCAGTATAGAGAACTCCTGTGGCATGGTCATAATCTGATGAATCGGCGAGGCCTGGACATACTATGAGTTTTTTCGAAATGGACATACTATGAGTAGCAGCCCAAGGAGTAGTTTTTAGACCCGTACTATAATGCCCTTGGTAGGCCTTCTATTAACTAAAGGCTGGCTACACAATTATGTACAAACCGATATGAATAATCTCAACACGCAGAACCTCCAAACCTCAAGGATTTTCGCAACTCCAAATATCCAATATGATTCACGAGTAACTCACAGAATGTAAAAATCAACAAAATACATCAAATGCTCTGCTCTAAAATCAAAGACTGCATGAACCCAGTAGTAAAAAGTATACATCATCTGGAAAAAAAAAGATGTACATAGTGCCAGGCTCTAAAAGTGCAAAAACTATGGCAGGATCCTCCAGCTCTGTCCAGCCAAGCTTTGCCGCTTTTTTTTTTGGTAATTTGCCACACCAGAGGTCGAATTGGATTTTGGCCTTCAGTACAACAGTGAAGATATCCCTTTGAACTTCACAAGTGACAAGACATGATGATAATTCAAACCTGTACCATTCAATTTTACCTCAAAATTTCAGCATCCCACAAACACAGATTACCATCATATATTTCTGTCAAGATGCAGAACAAGATATCACAGGGAAGCAACTACGCAAGGATTCAGGCTGGAGGACTCCCAAGGACTGCAGATAAGATGGTTACAACAATAATGAAGTTGTTTCCTAAGCACAATGGTAACTGTTATAACTTCCAGAATTTCCACAATGATATTACAGGGAACCTCTGTTTCTGCACTCAGGTTTTTATAATTTCCTATAGGTGCAAAATATTCTATTACTGAATCCACACGTTAGGTACAACTGCAAGCTTCTCAAAGTAATGTCCTTTCCTATTTCTTAATTGCTTGGAAAATTCCTGGTGGCATCCAATAATATGAAGTGTTTCCAATGAGGATGGCAGACCACAGTCCGATAAAGATTGGAGCTCTGAGCAGTGTGATATTCTCAGTACTTTGAGAGATGAAAGGCTCCTAAAGTTCAACGGAAATGATGTTGCAGTTACTTTAGGGCATCTCTCGATCACCAGATTTTTTAGAGAACCAAGAAACTGCAATGATGACAGAGACTGAAACAACTGACAGTTGCGTATGGACAACTCAGTGAGCATTGTGCTGAATCTATGTGTTTCTGATGCTGGAAGAGATGTTATGTTAGGCAGGTCTGTTATCTCCAACGAGGACAGACAAGGCAGAGCCTGGAGAAACTTACTAAAATTCTGGTCCGTCATATTGCACCGAGAAAGCTGCATCCTTTTTAGAGAAACAAAGGACCCTATTTCTTCAGTAGCAATGACTTCTTCAGCACCACTTATATTTAAGGCGGCAATGGCTTCTATGTGCTGTTTACTGAGTAACCCATTGAAGTCGACAGAACTTGTGAATAGATCCAGCTGGAACTTCTCTGAAATTGAAGAAAAAGGGGCAAGCCTCATATATGGTATTAATCGTGTACGCTCAACGGTAACTTCACGAGTAGCTGGGAAGAAGGTAGGAATTTTGACCAATTCTGGACAATCCATTATAATTAACCTCTCAAGGCATGGGAATGACTCTCTGTCTGCTATTCCAGACCATTCATGCAATCTTGGGAAATCATCAACTTCAAGGAAGCTTAGGGATGGAAATGCCACATCACCAGTGCCATAGAACTCATTTCCAATTCGGTCAACTGCACACATCTCCTTCATGTGTAAGTATTTGAGTGACCCCAATTGCCCCAATGCAGGAAGCATGGCTAAACTCCTGCAGTTAGTAAGGTGCAAGGAATGCAGCTGATGCAGTGACTGTAGCCAACTGGGCGCTTTGGCGCCACAATACCTTCTAATATGAAGTACCTTTATGTCTTGGTGCGGATGTAGGCCTTCAAGTACCTTGGCATCAGCAGGAAGGGTATTATTTCTACCAGCAGAGCTCCATTCCAGATTCAGAGATTGAAGATATGGTTTCTTATTCAACTCAGCTTTGCAGGCTTCTTCATAGCTTGAAACATTTTCTAGACCTTTTATTTTGAGTAACCCACGGAGACCATTGATGTCCCTCAGCTCTTCCACTTTAAGCCCTTCCTTCTTCTCAACATGGAGCTCAAGTGATCCCTGAAGGTTAGCTAGCCGACCAATGCCCACCAGTCCTGCAGTATACTTTGTTTCAATAACAAGGTGCCGCAGGTTGACTAGCATAGTAATGCTTGCAGGAAGCTTATCAAGGGAACATTTGCCAGTGAAGCACAATGTTTGGAGATGCAGGAGCTTGCCAATTGACTCAGGAAGCCTCTGGATGGAGCCATGGATAGATAGATAACGGAGGCCCAATAAGCCATCAATGCACTGGGGCAACTCTTCCAAGTTAAGGCCGCTGAGATCAAGAACGCGCAATTGCTTTGACTTTTGCAGAAGACATTTCAGACTCACAGAGAAATCCTCCTGGAAGCAACTGGAGGACGGAACTGATCTTTGGATCAACAGGGTGCGCAGATTATCGAGCCCGCCGAAGCTTGCAAGACCAGGTAGACTGTTCATGGTGACCGACAGATGGCGCACCGTTGACGGGATGTCGCAGCTCATGCCATCCTCAATGCGAAAGCAGTCCTCCGCTGCAACAGACTTTGCAAGATCATGGAGCAAGTCATGCACCACGTAGTACATCTTTTGTCCAACAAGCTTGATTTCCTGGAAGAATGAGCGTGAAAGGAGCTGATCAAAATATTCTCTAGCAATGTCTTCCATCCGTCTGTCAGCCCTGCCCTGTGCTTGCACAAAACCCTCCGCGATCCAAAGGCGGAACACATGTGCTGGATCAAACTTATAGCCCTTTGGAAACAAGCTGCAATATGCGAAGCATCGCTTGAGGTGTCCCGGCAGGTGCTTATAGCTCAAGAGTAAGGCAGTGTCATCCTGTAATCCTGTTTCCAAGATATTCATCCACTGCGCTTTGCTCCTTGTTGCAGCTCCTAGCACCCCTCCCACCAGTTTGAGAGACAAAGGTGATCCGTTGATTTTTGCGGCGATTTTCCTCCCGATGAGCGGCAGGTCTGGATGGACATCCTCTGCATCACTGGGAAGAGCATGTTCCTTGAGCAGGGACCAGCCGTCGCCGCTACCCAGCGGATTTACAGTGTACAGCTGCGAGGCGCTGAGCATGTGAGGCGTGCGAGAAGTCACCAAAATCCTGCTTCCGATATCTGCAGACTGTAGGGGGGTGAGGAGGTCCAGCAAGATCTCAGCGGTGCTCTCACACACATCATCTAGAACAATCAGGCATCGCTTGGATGCCACGAACCGACGGAGCTCTGACTGTAGCATCTGAAAATCCACCGTCTTCTTCTCATCGTGAGATCCATCATCCCAGGCTGGCTGGGCCGATCTTAAAATCTCTGCTGCGAGCTCCATTTTGTTGCAACAAGTGGAGGAAACTGACACCCAGGATCTTGCATCAAAATGCTGCCCAACTCTTGCATCGTTGAACACCATCTGGGCGAGGGTGGTTTTCCCGATTCCCCCGGCACCAGTAACAGAGACAATCATCGCTGGTGCAGCAGCGGCAGCAACCTCGCCGCCGCACGGCTGGATGAGCAGACTGACGATGTCGTCCCGCTCCTTGTCGCGCCCGAATACCGCCACCGCCGTCTGGTGATTTTTCCTGACGGAATGCGGCGGCGGATCGGACGACTGGCATTGGGCCTTGTGGCCCTTGTCCAGCAGAGAGCCAAGCCTGCGAGTTTCTTGAGTCACAGCTCTGATGTCCCTCGTGGCCCTGTCTGCACCGGAGCGGTTCCACGGGCACCGCAGAGCGGGAAGCCGGTTGAATCGATTGCGGCTGAGGATCTTGGTGCGCGGGGCAAGGGCGGACTGGAGCCTGCGGTACTCGATCCTGTCCTGGAGGTCTTGGACGAGGTAGGCGACGTCCCTCGCCTGCCGCGCCAGCGCATTGTCCGCGCCGGCGGAGGCGAACCAGAGGTGGAGAGTACTGGTCCTGAGCGACTCCAGCTCCGCAGCCGCGACCTTGCCGCCGCCCCCGAGCGGCCATTTCGGATGGCTCTCGTCGCAGAACTGGATCTGGGAGGCCAGTGCCCGGAAAGCCGAGCGGAGCAGCTCCGGCGCCTCCGCCAGAGCAGCGGATTCCAGCGAGACGGCGGCCGCCGCGTCTGCGTCGGTGAACTTCACCATTTTGGATCAGAGAGGTCGCAAGCCACCGGAGGTAATGACCTTGGGCCGACGGAAGCAAGGATGCGCCGCCGCCGCGCCTGGAGGAGGAATGCTGGGCGTTGTGTGGATGAGCAAGAGAAGGTATACTGCAATGGAGTGGGTTGGGGCGTGGTGTGGATGAGCAAGTGTGGACGAGGCAGGCGCCGCGGGGCGGGACAAGGATGGTTGGTTTATGAGAGGAGCGATCTGGCCATGGCTACAAATACTATACCACAAGTTGCCGCGTGAAGTTTGAGGCTTGAAAAGTCAGAGTCCTCTCGTGCAAGCCTTAATAATTAATTACTACAGTACCTGCGTACAGTTTTTCTAGTCGACGGACGCGTAAACCCACGCAAGCGGAACACGGAAACTCCGCCATCTTCGCTGCTTCTTGACTTGTTCTAGGTCTATGCTTTGAAGCTTGGCGTTTTGGCGTGAGGGAAGAGAAGCGCGAATATTCCGCAACACGAAGGTGCCGAGCAGTTCTCGTTTTGCGCGTATACCAAGACTTCTGGTCTGAGGAACGACTCCGACTCCTTCTGGTTTCCCGCAACATCTTATACTCGCTCGGTTCAAAAATAGATGTCTTAGGTTTTTCAAATTTTGGATGAATCTATATACTAAATAGTGTTTGTATTTATTTAAATTTTGAAAAATTTGAAAAATTTGAAACATCTATTTTGGGATGGAGGGAGGATTTTGAAACCAACAGAGTAGGTGACTACTACACACTCTTACGTCTCTCGGAGCATCACTAGCGGATATATCCGGTGGCCCGCATATTTTCGCGCTATGTAATACCAAGGCCTAAAAGTGACATTTTCAGATACCGTAAAACGGCCGTACCGTGAATATTTTTGGTGTTCCCCGCAAAATGACCAGTCCGTCCTGCATATATTCGGGATGGAAGGCCTCGGATGCGATAAACCGCATCCTCTTCCTCCCATTCCCCATGTGCAGAAGCTCGCCCGAGCTCGCGCCGCCGACACCGATTCCGCTGCCGTTTGTTGCCCTAGCTCAAATCGCCGTCGCCCACTGCCGCATCAGCCCTCCCCGCACCCATGGTCGGCCAATCGTGCCGCAATATCCGAGCCGTGGCAGGAGCTCGAGCGGCCCAGCTCGCGCGCCGCCGATCTCCGCGGAGGAGGCCGCTCGCTGGCGCTCGGAGGTCGCGCATGCTCGTGGAGCTCTAGCCCACAGTGCGCTTCGTCACTGGCTTGGGACAACTTCGGGATTTTCGGCCTCGGCTACAACGACGCGGAGGCAGCCGGCACTTGCGTGGTCACACCCGTTGTTCGTGCGCCGCAGCTAGCTCTGGCTGCCGCGCCTGCGCATGTGCCCTCTTCGCCGCATGTGGCCCATGTCGCCGCAGATCCTAACGACTCTGACTCCTTTGGCGACGGAGCATCCACGGAGCGCGACGACGTCCGCGGGGCGAAGTTTAATTCGTTTGGGACGATCATCTCCGATGTGTGGGACCACGCCAGGCGCCGCCGAGTTGAGCGTGACACGGAGCAGCGCGAGGTCCGCCTTACGATGCGCCGCTCCCTACGCGAGTATCAGGCGTGCCTCGGCTTCTTCGTCGTGGACTACTCCGACGAATTTGACTCCTCCGACAGTGAATAGGCGTGGCGTTACGACAGCGAGCTCCGGTGAGTAGTTACCACATGCAAGGTTAGGTCTGCGCTACGGTTTGCATTGATGCCGCATCAATATCGATTTGTTGTGTAAATATGACGATATATAAGATCAAACTATCCCCCTATGTATGAACTTGTGATCGATTTGGTGACAAACTGTTTTTTTAATTTGCAGTATTTGATTCGGTACCTGTTCTACGCCGATGAATTTGGTACTGCAAAAGTGGTTTATGGTAAACTGCAAACCACTTTTTCTGTAACATATGACAGATGTCAAACAACTTCGATCAAAACTATTACTTCCTCCATCTAGAGAATAACTGACTTAAGTTTGTCTAAAGTGCGTTTAGATACATTCGAATTTAGACGAATTCAAGTCAGTTATTTCTAGACTGAGGGAGTAGAAAAATATTAATCTCTCCCACTAGTATAAAACGGGTTTTTAGTCCTGGTTTATAAGGGTTTTTAGTCTTGGTTTCACACTAGGACTGTGAATTCAGGACTAGAGGCACTATCTCTAGTCTTGGTTCGTAGGGACTAAAGGGCACCACGTGGCCGCTTTCCGGAGCGGGGGACGGAGAACCTTTAGTCTTGATTCGTGTGACTAGAGTTTTTTTTTCAAAAAATTAAACCTTTGAATTGGTTGACTCGTTAATCTCTCACTTATAACATTTTTAACACTAACTATACTTAATCTTATGTTGAATTGCACTATGGTCAAATTTGTATCATTAGGTGTATTATTATGACATATATTTTCATGTTCAACACGGATTTGCTACTAGGTGGCTAACTACCCAAGCTAACGTCTGTTAGAAAGCCCACCGAAAAGAATATTGATCCGTGTGCTGCACCCGAACTTCTGGATGAATCGTAGTCGAACTTGGAGAGTACTAACAAAGAAAAATGTACAAGACTTGAGTGCAAGACAAGAAACCTACTCCAACCCTTTTTACAAATGGGAACCCAGGCTCACCCAAGGGGAATGCAATCCAAGATACATATAACTGTTGCCGCAATCTTCATGCTTGTGCCAATGATTTAGGGTTCCTGTGTCCTACCTCGTCTAACATAGCTTCAATGAGATTAATATATAAATTCCGCCGAGCCTCCTCTACAGATATATAGTAATCCTCGCTTCCGTCGGAAAGTCCTTTTGGATCCTGAACTGTAGTGATCCCTACATATTAAAAAAAGTAAAACTATATTTACAAGTTTCAAAAAAAAGTGAAAAAAAATCTTAAATGTAGCTAATGGTGTATCACACAAACATGCAAAATCTTAACTTAAAATGTTTTATATTATGAGCTACGCAAATATGACAAAGTTCGGATTTGTTTTAGATTTGAAATCACTACACTCATATCTATAATTTTAACATTTTTGTGTCAACGGTAGGAAAAACCTTACTTGCGGCGTTTCAAAAAGGGCGTTGGTGGCGTTCAGGTGGCACGCCATCAATGTCATGCTACTGGTAACAACTATCGGTGGCCTGAGCGTTGAATGTCGCCACTATATTTTTACCGGTGACGTGTCAATTGAACACCACCACTAATACTTGCACTGGTGGCGTTTAGGTGAAATGCCACTATTATTTTACACCGAAAGCCATTGGTGTATCGCTATCAGCAACTTTTGGCAAGGAAATACGGTGAAATACTATCGTGGTAGGGTTTCAAGTAAGTGTATGTAGAACTAATATATAGTAAAATAACTATGAACAAAAGAGTTGTCATCGTCTTCATCTTCCTCATTGGGTTGATACATTTCCTCTTCCTCATCAACATCCATCTCCTCTTCCTATTAGAACAATTCAAAAAGATAGGACCATAAACAATCATGGACCATAAATTAGCATACATATGATTGGTACTTTGACAAGTTACTCACCGCCGATTCCGATGGTGATACATAAGAGGTCTTCCGGACGGCTATGGGTTTTTGGAAATGTGCGAGAGGTAGACGATGAGGTGGAGGAGGGTAATTTAACAATTGTGAGTGAGGTACATCACTCGGATGGATAAGCTCTATGTTTGGGTTCGCCTTAGACCGCGGCTTGCCGTTGTTGCCGTCCTTGCCCTTCATCTTACTCGACGTCGGGAATCCACCATAAAGCAAGGAGAGTGTCTTCTCCTTGTTCTCGGTTGCTTCGGGTCCATGTGTGCTCACTACAAGTACAAATTTGTACAAAAATCAGTGCACAAATTACCACTTAAACTAGTGTACAAAACAATACAATTAAATGGCAGTACACAAAGAAATGGCAGTACAAATCAGTACTCATTACCCTAGGCCTATTGCATCGGTACAAATAAATCCCCTACATGTTAGCTGCTGCTCTCTACATGTTCTAGTACAAATACTCCTAATACTATTCACCTATTGCATCAAAACAGCGAAAAAATGGAGGGGAGCGCGTAACTTTGCTGGCTGCTGCGGTGCTGCCGCTCGATCTGCTGACGACCAGGTCCGGGAGGGGCGAGGCCGAGACGAGGGTCAGCGGGCGGCCTTCAACATCCTCTGGGTGGCAGCGGCCATGGGGGTCAGCGGCCGGCCGGCATCGGTATGGGCGGCGGTGATGGCTTCGTATCGAGGCAGGAACGTGAGGAGCGGAGGAGGCGAGCGAAGCGAGGAACGACCGAGTCGACAACCAGGATGCCAGCGAAGGAAAAGAATTGGCCCAGCCACAGCCCATAAAATTCCAAAAAAAATTGACGAGCCGCCGAGCTGGACCAGGCCGAGCCCGAGCCAGCACGAGGCCGCCGTCATCCACCTACACAAGCTCGGCTTGGTCTGCCTCCATCTGCGGGCCGAGCCCAACTCGAACTGAGCCCAGAAAACTCGGGCCCGGGTTCAACGCCCAGATATAATCATATGTGTCTTCATCGGATTGTTGCACAACATGGAATCGGGCCTTAGCACTGATATTTCCATCTACCTTAGATACTCAAGAAGATCGGTGAGGGCTCGGTCTTCCGAGCAACCGCAGTCTTTTTTTTTTTTTGAGAGCAGTCGAGGCACAAACGAACACAGACCGGGTGCAGATAACTGGCGTGTGAAGGAGCGAGCTGCCTGGGGTGTCCTCGTGAGCTAGACCCAACTTGATTGATGAGCACACTGTTGCTGCACTGAATTAATGATCTGGGAGCTGTTTGGTTACCTAAAGGCGTTCATTTTTCATGTTTGTTTATAACTCTTTATATTTATTATTTTGGTTCATGTATGATACACGATGTATAACATGTAAATTTTTTTATCTTTGCCAACAAGTGATTGATTAGAGAAGATGGTGGAAACCAAATGTTTATGTGATATTGATAAGTGGTTATAAACTTTTCCTACCTGCAATCTAAACATGTCTAGGTCAGGTCTTCGTTGGCTTCGGCATCTTCAAAAGATTGTCTATTATTTTCGATTTAGTTCATGTATTAATCAATTGGATTCTGTTGGTTCAGTTCTACTTGTTCAAAAAAATTAGTGCATTATTGTGACATCCCACGATTAGGGTTAGACAAATCCCAGACCATAATCTGTCACAAACCTAACCTAGAGTTCGAGATTTTACAGTGACAGAATCGATAACATAACATTGATCCTATGATACAATAACTATCAATATATACTCTTTTTTAATTCTTTTTTTTTCTGGGCTATGTGCATCCGTAAGGCCGCTAGGGCATGCGTGGTTGCAGAGGCTCGGTGTAATTGGTATCCCGTGATATTAATATATACTCTTTTCCAAAAAAAACATCGGTCCTACAATACAATAACTATTTCAGAGAGCTCAAGAGAGCTCATAACTGAGCAGAGAACCAAAATATTACAAGCAGAGGTCACTAATCACAAACACCAAAAAAGGAAGGCATGTTATGCTATTATTATGCAAACTTAACAAATGGTCTAAGTGGCTTGAACTATAAAAATGATGTCTTAGCCCATCGGTTCTAGGCTGCCGACCTAGAATCTCAAGCTACTCATCAATGTTGGGGATATGTATAATGGGTATCACCATAGCATGATCTTATTCCGGCTAACCCGGGTGACCCACAGTTGGTAGCAAGGCCTACTGATGGGTGGCCTAGTTAGAAGGATTCAGAAGGGAGGCTCATGTTGAATAAAGAAAGGCTATGGTACCGACATAGGCGAAGCCGGAGTCTTGGAGTACAAGACACAAAGACTAGTTAGTGTTAGTGTAGGACTTTGTAATATGTTCGGTATGGACTCTATCCTGTAACCCTACGTCCTGACTCCTTTATAAATCATCCCTATGGGAGCCTTTAAGGCACAACTCAACCTCGCGTAGCGAACGATATGATCTCTATAACTCGGCGTATTGTCCTTATAGTGATTTATAGCAGGAGTAGGATTCCACTACTGTTGTGGGATATGAACCTGGGTGATGTGTTACCTCGTATCCACCAACTCCCCGCCTTACCCACCTCTCATGTTGTTATGTGAGGAACCCTCCATGGCGTACTCATCAGCAATACCACGACAGTTGGCACCCACCGTGGGGCAAGAGACGCTTCGAGCTCTACACTTGGCAAGACCCAATCTATTCGTGGGAATCAGTGCCACCATCGCCATCGGGCGTGTTCTCTTTTTTGGAAATGTTCTGATCGTCCCTAAGTTCTGAATCCTAGCAAAGACAAACCCTATCTGCTGCTCCATCGTCCCGATCAGGGACATTCACATCTTCATCGGTGAAACCGGCTCAGGATCTAGCTCCAAGAAAGTCAGACATACTTCAAGGCCCGCATGGATCGCCTTCGGGCTGGATAAGATCGCGGAAGAATGATCAGGCTCGGATCTCTCTATGGAGTTTGCCGGCCTGGATCTCAACAAATCAATGCCCACACAAACTTTCCATGTGCAGGATATAATGGTGGAAGACCAACGCGGATCCGATTGGCTCCCCCAATTGACCAGAGGTCACACTTCGTCGATGTCCTAAGTGTCTTCGATCTGTCACTGTGTATAGAGGCCTGGTGAAACACCACGTGAGTACCTAGCCATATGGCTTAGATTGAAAAACTCTGTCAAGGGAGTCTCTGAGCGGGAGACCGTGTTCCACTTCATCGAAGGACTCGAGAAGGGTACACTTCTCTAGCATGCGCTAAGGTGGCAGGAGGCTGTGCAGCGACTCAGTTTCAGCCAAGTGATCGCAACTGTTAACAATTTCGCCGAGGCTGACATGGTCACTCTAAGCACTTGTTCTGCCGCTGCTGGAAAAATTGCTTCATTGGCTACATCACTTCAGGATCATGATCTAGATCTGAACCCGCCGGCAAAAACTCCGAATCAGTCTTAGATACACTTTACACCAACATCGGTGACATGGACTATGGGAGCAAGCCAGCCAACTCGGAGGAATTCGAAGCTATCATGAAGGAGCTCGAGGAAGAACTTGATCGTGAGGAATGCAATGAGCAAGATATCACTTGCCATCTGGTACTCATGACCATTGTAAATGTGGTTGAAGAAAATCAGGAGAACCCAAATGCTGGAGCATCTCCACCAGCCGCAGACGATGCAAGGAGGGCCGCAGCCGCATGTAAGGATGTTGTAGATCCTATGGATTCAACAAAGGCCATGTACCCGCTGCAAGCGCACAGACTGGTTACTGTACCCAGCGGTACCAATCAAGCAAATACTCCACCACCTCCATGGCCCCTCTGGCCGGCCAGGTGATCTATGGAGAAACCCTCGCAGAGCCGCTGACCGTGAAACATATCCGGAATGTCGTCCAGCTAGATGAGAAGCGCCAAGTGATCCTTGCGGAGGCCAAGTACATTTCGGAGCAGAGCGCAGAGCTCAACAAGGACCTAGCTAAGGCGAAGGCCTCCATCAAGGCGGCAAAATCGATGGAAGCAGAGTACAAGAAGATGCTCGCATAGTAGAAAGCAGTACGAGCTTCCGCACACATCATCGAAGACCCTGCGTCAAGCGAAGATTGGGATGGGATATGGCTAGGGAAGAGAAACCAATGGCTACCCCTTAAATTGATAAGGCTAGAAAGAAGGTCATGCCAACGCACTCCTTGAACATAGTCATTGCGAAAACACTGCTGGAGCAGGATAAATTACCTATAGCGGTCGATGAAGTCTATGACCTAGTTGCCAAGGCCGTCAAGCAACAAGAAACTGCCACCTATCAAAGGCTCGAGACCAATCTAGAGCTTTGCTAGTATAGTGCTCAGAACCAACACAGGGGCAGATCTCCAGCTCAGCAAATTCACAACCTTGCTTAGGATGTCGGATCGCACACCGGTTCTATGGAACAAAGGCAAAGTAAAGCACGCAACATGAGAGGCGCTATCCCAATTTCCTCCGGCAAAGGAGACAAGGGCCATCCTTGATGATTCCCTGTGCCCCTGGCAATTCTGGCCTCATGAGGAAGATCAACCACATCATCGTACCAGCATGCCACCTCCGAGACACCCATAGGGTGGCATCATCATTCATGAAGCATAGCAGGGGCACTAGGGCGGAGGCCACGACAACTATAATGATAGACGAATGGGCAATCATAGTCATGATGCCCACCGCCTGCCCAACAAGCACGGCATGCATAGTGATTCGCAAGCCTTGAAAGCAAGAGAGCTAATCCTCCACCACCGTCGCCATCGTCGCCTCCAAGGAACCATCATGGCGGAGGACCACACATATCTCATGACTCAAGGCATAACTCTCCACCTCATGAAGTGTGGCATCCCGCAAAACCACTACTAGAAAATCGCGTTGTTTTGTGCATTGCATCGTCATCATCATGCATTGTTTGCTTAAAACTATTTTCGCAAAGCCTGTTTTTGTTTTCTAAAACGCCCCGTCTTTTATTCAAACGCCAAACCCGGGTCTCCGGATTATTTTGTTTTGGCTGCTATCGGTTTGCAAACGGCCCGTTTAAAACAAATAAAACGTTTAATTATTTTTAGTGGGGGCAGTCGAACGGGCCGAACCGACCCGAACGACCATCCCCAGGACCAAAATCGGTTCTCCTAATCAGCTCGCCCTAAAACCCTCAGCTACCTAGTCCTAGTCTACCCCCAAACCCTCCACATCACCCCGGCCTATAGCAACTCGCCACCTCACCCTCTGGCCACCCCCCCTCCAATCAAAACTAGCCACCTCAACAACTCACCCCAATTCCACCTGCCACACACGCAGCACTCCCCCACACCTGGCCTACTCCCCACGCTCACCACGCACGCAGCCGGCCAGCAGCTCCCACCTCCTCCACCAGCCCCGCCCCCTGACACCCTGGTCCCACCCGCGTGGACCCCGTCCCCTGGCCCACCACTTCCGCACGCCTCCTGCCCCGTTCCTCCCCATCTCGCCCCAACCCGTCTTCCCCGCATCGATCCCCCTCCTCTGCTCCTTGTCGTGCGCCGTCGCGCAGCACCCTCCGACCCCGCCGCCCGCACCTCTCTGGCCGGCGGCCTCCCTCGCGCGCTCGCCTCGTCGGACCCTCCCGCCGGCGCCGCGCCCCTCCGCTCCTCCCTCCGCAGGACCCGTCCCCGGCCGCCCTCTCCATCCCGCTGCCCACCTGCGGCCGGGCTCGCCGGTCCTTCCTCGGCCTCCTCCGGTCCGCCCGTCGCCCAGGAGCGCCTCCGGCCGCGTCGTCGCCCGCCGCTGGCGCCCCCGCTCGCCCTCTGCGCCGCGCACCGCCTCACCCGCCAGCACGCCGCCACCGCGACCACGCTCCCTCCTCCCTCCTCCGCTCCTCCCCATCGGCGCCGTCCCCCGCCCCGCGTTCCTCACCGGAGGCCCTCTGCGGCCGCCGTTCGTCGCCAGGCCGCCTCCACCTTCCATCTCCCCCGCCTCCGGCCGCGGCGCCCCCTCTGCTCACCTCCCCGTGGCCGAGCCCGCCTCTCACCGCCGTTCGCCGCCGCCCGTGCTTGCCTCGCCCCGACCCCGCGACGTCCCCCTCCGTCCCTGGCCGCCCCGAGCGCCACTGGACCCCGCAGCAGCGTCGCCTGCCGCAGCACCTGTCCCGAGGCCGCTGCTTCCTCCCGCTCGCCTCGCACCTGGCCGCGTCACCGTCGTGGCCATCGCCTCTGCACCGCCACGGTGGCACTTGATCCAACCCCTGGCTCCTCTTGTGTAGGCGTGGTGTTGACCCGATGATCCACTGAAGTATTCCAAGCCCTGCTTCGAAGACTTCAACTCCGACCATGTGATGTTTGTGTGGCGAAGTTTACATGAGGCCTCGACGACAAGTACTTCCTCGGAACCACCAAGTTCTCCATCCCGGCACCCGAAGACGCGGTACCCCAAGATCGCCTCCCCCGATTCGAAGCCCAATGCCCCGAGGACGCCAAGACCCGAGTGCGCCGACATGGATCCGGTGACGCCAACACGCCAAGATCTACCACATGAAGACTGTACCGAACCGGTGACCCTCGACGAACCTCCGGCAAGATCCTCGACATGGCCAAGATCTACCGCAACCGAGTCCGGCACCGACAAGTGAAGTCAGGACCACCAAGACCTTCGCCTTGGAACCCCCGAGGCCTTCGATGTGAAACCACAAGGTATACTACGCGGCCCCGAAGACCCGAACCCGAAGACGCCAAGATCACCGATACGGAACGGCAAGTCCGACCCGACCCGTGAACCCGTCAAGATCTGCATGACGACAAGAACGGCATCGACCCGGAAGAATCCGATGCGCCCCGACACCGAACCAAGCTCTCCACCGCGGATGCGACAAGACCTACCCCGTTATCCGAGAACGATCCCGTCGAGACCGATCTCGTCGAACCCTGGACCCTGAGACCGACCCAGAACCCCGGAACCCCAAGCTCGCCGAACCCTAATGTGTGAACCCCTTCCCGAAACCCTATTTTATAACCTAATATAACTTGTCACATAATAATTGTCTTGCATGCATACACTCATGTGGTTTGGGGGCCCTAGGCCGATTCACCTAATAATTAAATATGGGGCCCATATGCTGGCAAATCTAGCCTTATATTGGCCTCATTTAAATTTGTGTAGCAAAGCCAGTGCTATCTTCTGCCATGTTAAGACAACATTTAAATTGCAGGGTAGCTAAATAACATGAACCATCTAATTACTGTCGGGACCCCGGTTCCGCTTAATATGACCTAATTGCATCGCACCTTTGCCATGTCATACATCATACATGCATCATGCCCGATCTTTTGCCGTAGTATTAAATATTTCATCCGGTGTTTGTTCTAGTGTTTTGGTTCTTCGCGGATAAGGCCGTTGAGTTGATGCGAGTGTCGACCCGATCTTCGGTTGAACCTTCGGCAATGTTTTCAGGCGAGCATCTCCCTCTTTCTACCTATCTTCCTTTTATAGTATTTATTCCCTCCTGTTGATCTATTGCTACCTGTGTTGCGATGCTCTAGTTTTCGTACCCGTGATATCCCTTGCAGCCTTATACTGCCTTGGACACATCCTATTACCTATTGTTTGGTAGATAGTAGGACTTGCGCGTCGTAGTCGCTGGCTCAAGTGCTGTTGCGTGTCGCCATATGCCACAGATGTTGATGTATTGCCGCATGTTGATGTTGGAGATGATCATGGTTTTACTTATCGGACACTTTAATTCCTGTTTAACAACTAAAATTGAAGTAAGCAGAGGCATCGGTGGGTGATAGATAATATTTGGTTTCCGAACGCCCACTTGTGTCCCGTAGGACCCCGAGTACTTGATACCTGTTCCTTGATTTATCGCGCTATCCACATCCGGGAGGTATATGGGACCCCCCAGAGCCAGAGCTTGATTCAGTCTTATTTCTTGGGGCCACAAACTAGTTTGAGGTTTTATTTACTATCCTGTACTTATGCCATGCTACTGCTTATTTAAATTGTGCGAGGAGCACACTGTACTGTTTAGGTAAGCGGAGTGTTTTCGCGGTATCGACAAGCCCAGCCACACTTTCGGGTTCCCAGTCGTTTACAGCCATTGTCGCAAACCTTGAGTCCGTCTCGGAGCTTGCTTACTTCGTTGCGGGTCTACTCAATGGGGTGGCCCCCTGAAATAATTCTGAATCCTGTGATTGCTTTGTCGTGAAGGCCTCGTTGGGTTTTGATTTGGTTTTTCCGAGGTTGATCGAGTGTGTGTTTCTATTGGTGCACCCCGGCCGGGTAAAACTTTCTGAAAGCCGTGTCCGCGGTTATGGACGACTTGGAGCACAGTATCTCGACCATAGACAAGCATAACTAAAGTTTATTGCTATAAATTTGACTTATAATGACTAGTAATCAGCTTCACTATAATGGAATGGCTAACTAATATTGCCCACAACTGCTTGCTTTGGGTGTCGCTTGCGACCATTGTACCTGACTAGTAAGTATTGCAACTACAACGGAATGGCTGAATAAAAGTACCAACAACTGCTGGGTTTTGGGTTTATCTCACGCTATCTGTATCTGATTAGTATTTGTTGCAACTATCACGGAATGGTTAACTAAAATGACCCACTGCTTATTTCATCAGGACGACTATCTTTACTTGACTAGTAATTGCTGCAACAATAACCGAATAAATAAAACTGCCAACTGTGTGAGTTCCTCGATTGACTTCCTCGATCGGTGTCGAGGGGGAAACGCCAGGATGGGTTTGTTTGGTGGTAGTATCAGGTTGGTTCCGATTAGGTCTTTCTTACCCTCTTTGATAACCGCTAGTTGTATCGAGTCTCTATAGGTTGTTTAGTGCATGCTGCCGCCGCCGCTTCAGTCCACCATACCTATGTAGGCAAGGACCGCCGAATTCTAGTCTCGCCGTGTACTGGCCTCAGTACTGACGCTCCTCTTTTTCCTTTGCCCTTTGTCGGCACCCCTTTTGTTTAAGCAGGTTTTGAGATCGACGTCGTTAGCAGGGTTACCCTTCCGGCTTGGCCTGGGAAGGGTTATGGACGCCATTGGTTATTCTTCAGGGCTCTTAGCCCCATTTGCATCTTGTCCGTAGTCGCACGCTCTATCGTTTTCAAGGTGATTTGGATCTTTGTTTATTATATCTGTATTCTTGACTCATGGAGTCGCTGTTATATATATATCTGTTCTATGGGTCCCATCGAGGACTGTTGTGTAATGTTATTACTTCGTTTTCCACCCGCACGAAAGTGCCTGGTGGGCACCTTTGAATCGTTTCTATGCGGGTTTGGCGAGTTTCGCTAAAACTTGCATAGGTCCGATTCTGAGGGTGTTACAGAGTGGTATCAGAGCCCAGCAGTTGCGATACCCCACAAGTCCAGCCTGTAGGATAACCTAGCTAACGGCCTAAGTAGAGTGTCAAAACTATTTTTGCAAAATCGGTTGGATAGTTCTGATTAGGTCTGATTTTACTCCTTACCCCTCTGCTATTCTCCTCTTACCTCTACGTGTTTGAATCCGCTCTCCTCTTCCTCTTCGAGTCCAGGATTTCTCGTGGTTGGGTTCCGTCGTACCTTCAGGGCTTCGCTTCCTCCTTTGATAACGGTGTTCTGCCATCCGGTGTTCAAGCTGCCTGAGAAATCCGTCTACTGTGGTACCATCCTTTGTTCCTTGTTTGTGCCTTCCGGTGTTTTCCGACACGACGACACCATCCACGCCAGATCCGATGCAGAGTCTGCATCACTCCGTTGTTCCGAACCTCGTTTGTCGAGATCTTCAGTCTAACTCCGAGAGTTGGTTGCATAATCCGCCTATTCGTGTGCAGGGTAATGGTTTGAGTGCGGGATGGAGTAGCTACCATACCACTACTCTTATCATTCGCTCTTGTACGTCGAATCAGTGGATCCAGCAATTTTACTCCGTCCACGGAAGCTAGAGGTGGCTTTATTTGTTGATACCTCTACCTTCGCCCTCTTGTACCGGAGAGTTCTCTCGACGATCACGGACAACGACCTCTTGTTAGTGGTGTCGCGAGGATCTACACGAAGCGAGAAGATGCAGATCCCCAACCTTCTTCCCGGTACCATGAGGCGGATCTCGAGGGCGAGATCCATTGTTAGTGGTGTCGAATTGTGGCATCCCGCAAAACCACTACTAGAAAATCGCGTTGTTTTGTGCATTGCATCGTCATCATCATGCATTGTTTGCTTAAAACTATTTTCGCAAAGCCTGTTTTTGTTTTCTAAAACGCCCCGTCTTTTATTCAAACGCCAAACCGGGTCTCCGGATTATTTTGTTTTGGCTGCTATCGGTTTGCAAACGGCCCGTTTAAAACAAATAAAACGTTTAATTATTTTTAGTGGGGGCAGTCGAACGGGCCGAACCGACCCGAACGACCACCCCCAGGACCAAAATCGGTTCTCCTAATCAGCTCGCCCTAAAACCCTCAGCTACCTAGTCCTAGTCTACCCCCAAACCCTCCACATCACCCCGGCCTATAGCAACTCGCCACCTCACCCTCTGGCCACCCCCCCTCCAATCAAAACTAGCCACCTCAACAACTCACCCCAATTCCACCTGCCATACACGCAGCACTCCCCCACACCTGGCCCACTCCCCACGCTCACCACGCACGCAGCCGGCCAGCAGCTCCCACCTCCTCCACCAGCCCCGCCCCCTGACACCCTGGTCCCACCCGCGTGGACCCCGTCCCCTGGCCCACCACTTTCGCACGCCTCCTGCCCCGTTCCTCCCCGTCTCGCCCCAACCCGTCTTCCCCGCATCGATCCCCCTCCTCTGCTCCTTGTCGCGCGCCGTCGCGCAGCACCCTCCGACCCCGCCGCCCGCACCTCTCTGGCCGGCGGCCTCCCTCGCGCGCTCGCCTCGTCGGACCCTCCCGCCGGCGCCGCGCCCCTCCGCTCCTCCCTCCGCAGGACCCGTCCCCGGCCGCCCTCTCCATCCCGCTGCCCACCTGCGGCTGGGCTCGCCGGTCCTTCCTCGGCCTCCTCCGGTCCGCCCGTCGCCCAGGAGCGCCTCCGGCCGCGTCGTCGCCCGCCGCCGGCGCCCCCGCTCGCCCTCTGCGCCGCGCACCGCCTCACCCGCCAGCAAGCCGCCACCGCGACCACGCTCCCTCCTCCCTCCTCCGCTCCTCCCCATCGGCGCCGTCCCCCGCCCCGCGTTCCTCGCCGGAGGCCCTCTACGACCGCCATTCGTCGCCAGGCCGCGCCTCCACCTTCCATCTCCCCGCCTCCGGCCGCGGCGCCCCCTCTGCTCACCTCCCCGTGTCCGAGCCCGCCTCTCACCGCCGTTCGCCGCCGCCCCTGCTTGCCTCGCCCTGACCCCGCGACGTCCCCCTCCGTCCCTGGCCGCCCCGAGCGCCGCCGGACCCCGCAGCAGCGTCGCCTGCCGCAGCACCTGTCCCGAGGCCGCTGCTTCCTCCCGCTCGCCTCGCACCTGGCCGCATCACCGTCGTGGCCATCGCCTCTGCACCGCCACGGTGGCACTTGATCCAACCCCTGGCTCCTCTTGTGTAGGCGTGGTGTTGACCCGATGATCCGGTGTATATCGTGTGATGCCACTGAAGTATTCCAAGCCCTGCTTCGAATACTTCAACTCCGACCATGTGATGTTTGTGTGGCGAAGTTTACATGAGGCCTCGACGACAAGTACTTCCTCGGAACCACCAAGTTCTCCATCCCGGCACCCGAAGACGCGGTACCCCAAGATCGCCTCCCCCGATTCGAAGCCCAATGCCCCGAGGACGCCAAGACCCGAGTGCGCCGACATGGATCCGGTGACGCCAACACGCCAAGATCTACCACATGAAGACCGTACCGAACCGGTGACCCTCGACGAACCTCCGGCAAGATCCTCGACATGGCCAAGATCTACCGCAACCGAGTCCGGCACCGACAAGTGAAGTCAGGACCACCAAGACCTTCGCCTTGGAACCCCCGAGGCCTTCGATGTGAAACCACAAGGTATACTACGCGGCCCCGAAGACCCGAACCCGAAGACGCCAAGATCACCGATACGGAACGGCAAGTCCGACCCGACCCGTGAACCCGTCAAGATCTGCATGACGACAAGAACGGCACCGACCCGGAAGAATCCGATGCGCCCCGACACCGAACCAAGCTCTCCACCGCGGATGCGACAAGACCTACCCTGTTATCCGAGAACGATCCCGTCGAGACCGATCTCGTCGAACCCTGGACCCTGAGACCGACCCAGAACCCCGGAACCCCAAGCTCGCCGAACCCTAATGTGTGAACCCCTTCCCGAAACCCTATTTTATAACCTAATATAACTTGTCACATAATAATTGTCTTGCATGCATACACTCATGTGGTTTGGGGGACCTAGGCCGATTCACCTAATAATTAAATATGGGGCCCATATGCTGGCAAATCTAGCCTTATATTGGCCTCATTTAAATTTGTGTAGCAAACCCAGTGCTATCTTCTGCCATGTTAAGACAACCTTTAAATTGCAGGGTAGCTAAATAACATGAACCATCTAATTACTGTCGGGACCCCGGTTCCGCTTAATATGACCTAATTGCATCGCACCTTTGCCATGTCATACATCATACATGCATCATGCCCGATCTTTTGCCGTAGTATTAAATATTGCATCCGGTGTTTGTTCTAGTGTTTTGGTTCTTCGCGGATAAGGCCGTTGAGTTGATGCGAGTGTCGACCCGATCTTCGGTTGAACCTTCGGCAATGTTTTCGGGCGAGGATCTCCCTCTTTCTACCTATCTTCCTTTTATAGTATTTATTCCCTCCTGTTGATCTATTGCTACCTGTGTTGCGATGCTCTAGTTTTCGTACCCGTGATATCCCTTGTAGCCTTATACTGCCTTGGACACATCCTATTACCTGTTGTTTGGTAGATAGTAGGACTTGCGCGTCGTAGTCGCTGGCTCAAGTGCTGTTGCGTGTCGCCATATGCCACAGATGTTGATGTATTGCCGCATGTTGATGTTGGAGATGATCATGGTTTTACTTATCGGACACTTTAATTCCTGTTTAACAACTAAAATTGAAGTAAGCAGAGGCATCGGTGGGTGATAGATAATATTTGGTTTCCGAACGCCCACTTGTGTCCCGTAGGACCCCGAGTACTTGATACCTGTTCCTTGATTTATCGCGCTATCCACATCCGGGAGGTATATGGGACCCCCCAGAGCCAGAGCTTGATTCAGTCTTATTTCTTGGGGCCACAAACTAGTTTGAGGTTTTATTTACTATCCTGTACTTATGCCATGCTACTGCTTATTTAAATTGTGCGAGGAGCACACTGTACTGTTTAGGTAAGCGGAGTGTTTTCGCGGTATCGACAAGCCCAGCCACACTTTCGGGTTCCCAGTCGTTTACAGCCATTGTCGCAAACCTTGAGTCCGTCTCGGAGCTTGCTTACTTCGTTGCGGGTCTACTCAATGGGGTGGCCCCCTGAAATAATTCTGAATCCTGTGATTGCTTTGTCGTGAAGGCCTCGTTGGGTTTTGATTTGGTTTTTCCGAGGTTGATCGAGTGTGTGTTGCTATTGGTGCACCCCGGCCGGGTAAAACTTTCTAAAAGCCGTGTCCGCGGTTATGGACGACTTGGAGCACAGTATCTCGACCATAGACAAGCATAACTAAAGTTTATTGCTATAAATTTGACTTATAATGACTAGTAATCAGCTTCACTATAATGGAATGGCTAACTAATATTGCCCACAACTGCTTGCTTTGGGTGTCGCTTGCGACCATTGTACCTGACTAGTAAGTATTGCAACTACAATGGAATGGCTGAATAAAAGTACCAACAACTGCTGGGTTTTGGGTTTATCTCACGCTATCTGTATCTGATTAGTATTTGTTGCAACTATCACGGAATGGTTAACTAAAATGACCCACTGCTTATTTCATCAGGACGACTATCTTTACTTGACTAGTAATTGCTGCAACAATAACCGAATAAATAAAACTGCCTTGATGATATTTCCCATTGTATTCATAAAGTTATTAAGTAGTCCTTGTATGAACATCTGATGTGTATCATTGAATATGTGATTCGGTTGTGGAACTATGCATTCATGTTGTTTATACTAAATATCCTTGGTCATTGAGGTTGTGCTGGACACACAACTTAGACCAATGTGAAAGTTGGCTTGATGACTCGGTTCCACTTGTCATGGGCATGGAGATGCTATTCCAACTTACACAGATTCGGCTAAAGAGTTTAGCGAGTCGGATTGACCCATATTGAGGTACAACGAACTAGTTGTCATTTGTATATCTCAATCAATGTAATCCTTAGACCTGAGGTTGTTGCATAGTCCGAGTTGAGGATCACCGACTTAGGTTCTGTCAAACGCTGATCCGTGACTGGGCAGTTATAAAGGCAGGGTTCGGGTCGACTGAGAATCAAGCTGCGTGATGTGAATAACCAAGATGGGATTTTGCCCCTCCACTTGGAGAGATATTCTCTGGGCCCTCTCGTGAGATATGATTCGGAAAGCATGGCCATGCACGACTCGGTTAAGTGTTAACCGAGGCGATCGGCTAAGAGTTAGTCGGGTGAATCACTTATCTCGGATCGAGAAGAGAGTCGGACTATTTAAGGGATGACATATATTCGCCTATAGTCTGACAAGGTATATCGTGAGGCAAAAGGGACTCAGACGTAAGTCGCATTGGAAAGGCAAGTCGTCATGACTCTTTGGTACTTGGGAATCGGCATGTTCTGCTAGGAGCCAATGCCGATTGATCGATTGTGAGTCGGACTCTAATCGTGTCCAAGTAACCATGAGCCTGCGGGGTCACACACTTAAGAGCGGGAGCAAGTTCGGATTGGATCCGAATCTGTAATCTGGTTGGGTTGGACCTAAACCAGATTAGGACTGAGTTAGTGAGTTGGACTCACGGTGACTAGTGTTATATGGGCTTTAGTGAATGGGCCGCGAGAGCCGATCCCACGTTCACTCCCTATATATAGTGGAGCACTGTAACCCAGAAAGGTTAATCGTTGTTCGGTTAGGTAATTCCATGTGTTGGAAACCCTAGCTCCACATCAGTCCAGCCGCTGTAACGAACCTAGCAGTTCGCCGTCGGCGCTCCTCCTTGTACGTGTGGATACCAGCAGAGGTGCTGTGCGATCAGCACCAGGACGATCGGATCGTGAGGACTGCACTGCATCAACTGACGCGCTTCATCAGTAATCCGCAACCGCGCGTCTAGTGGTAAACCTCGTGGCCTTCTACCTCAGCTAGGTCTTGGGATCACCACGTTAGAGGAAAAAGTTTTGTTTTATCTCTGCGTGGCCCAACAGTGGTATCAGAGCGATAGCTTCTGGTTTTAGGCTCGAGATCTCGCATATGTGATATGCGGTAGGATGTAGATGAGATCTATGTGCTGTTTGGTGGTCGATCTATGAGATAGATCGGTTTTGTACGAGGTTGATTGGATCAACTGTACTCGGGGAATGGTAGATCTGATTTCCGTGATCATACTGCTGAGGTCGTGGAACGACATACCCCTACCGGTCGGCTTCCGCCATCGGGGTAGACTGTGACACGTAAATCCAGAAGCGATGATCGAAGATCAAAGAGTTTGATCGAATCAGAACGATGGTCGGAATCCATGTTCGGATCGTATATGAGATCTACGTTTTCGGGACCGCCGGCTTCGCCCTGTCGTAGCGCCTTAGATGTCGTTGCGAGTTTCACAACGCCGGTAGATATTGTATCTATGCATAACTTGTTTTTGCAGGAAGTTGTGAATGGTATGGTTCATGTGCATGTGATGTATGTGTGTAATCCATACGTGATCTGCGAATCACGGTTTATGTCAGCCGGCTGGAGCCTAGGTGCTGTCTTTTTATTGTATAACGACCTGCGTGTCGGATTCTCTATGTAATTTACTTTACTAAGCTAGTGTAGTTGTTTGGAGAACCCGGAAGGCATGCAAGGCGTTGTACATGTCGGCGACATGGAGTAAGACGGCAAGTGACAAGAGTTGGCACGAGTCGGATTACAGGCTTTGTGGAGATGGAGATCGCCATGAAGAGAGCCATACCATTTCACATTATAATTGCTTTATTTTGTGTTATTGTTATGTCTCAGTTTTACCTCTATTAGATAGTCGGTAAAATTTAATCCCTCAAAGAAGGTCTAGTCGGTTTTCCCGCCAGTGTTTGCACCATCACAAGTCGGACATTTTTGGTAGTGGGCTCATAAAATTGAGGTGCTGCCAATTCTTTCCGACTAGGTGTGTTCGAGTCGGACTCTTACTGCAGAAACACTCGGTAAGCTAGACGGGTCTATCACAACGGTTGTGGGACTCGGGGAAAAGGTCGGATGGGAGCCGGGGCATGTGATGCCACCCGTCCAACAGGAGTCGCATAAGATGCGATTGACAAGGAGTTGTCTACCTAGATCACTTGGCGGCTAGCGGTGATGCTAAAGCTCACTAGCCGACTTGCTTATTTAGGATCCTGAATCACTAAGTAACCATCGGAGGGGTGTTGGTTCTAGTGGGAGCATAAAATATTAAAATGTTTAATATGCTTGCTCTTTTATGAATACATGTCTTAAGTGTTTTGCATATTTTCTGTTGTAGATCATGGCACCAAGTAGCAGTCACTCTCAGATATCCGGTTTTGCGTTGAGAACCATTCTTGAGAAAGATAAACTGAACGACACTAATTTTACCAACTGGTATCGAAATCTGAGAATTGTTCTCAAACAAGAAAAGAAGGACCATGTGTTGGAGATATGCCCAAGAGGCAATAATAAAGTGGTTATTATCATATCTTCACACTTATGATAAATGTTTACATACCATGCTATAATTTTATTAACCGGAAACATTAATACTTGTGTGATTTGTAAACTAAAATAATAGTCCCTAGTAAAGCCTCTTGTTAAACTAGCTTGTTGGTTAATATATGATCATGGTTTCCTGATCATGAACATAGAGATGTTATTAACAACAGGATCATATCATTAGGAGAATGATATGGTGGACATACTCCTATAGATAAGCGTAGCATAAAGATCAAGTCATTTCAATAGTTCAATTGCTATATGCTTTCTGATACATAGTAACCTAATTCCTTCGACCATGAGATCATGCATATCACCTTTACCGGATGGATGCTTTGATGACATCAAACACCACACCGTAACTGGGTGGCTATAAAGGTGGCATTGAGTGTTCAGAAAGTATTGGTTGAAACACATGGATCAAGAGTGGGATTTGTCCATCCATATGACGGATAGATATACTCTGGGCCCTCTCGGTGAAATGTCATCCAATTAGCTTGCAAGCATGTGACTGGCTCACAAGGGATCACATATCACGGGAACAAGAAAAGAGTACTTATCAGTAACGAGGTTGAACTAGGTATGCAGAGATACCGACGATCATAACCTCGGATAAGTAACATATTGTGAGACAAAGGGAAATTGGTATCATATGTAAGTGGTTCATTCGATCGCAAAGTAATCGTAGAAATATGTGGGAGCCATATGAATTTCCAGATTCCTCTATTGGTTATTGTTCGGAGAAGTGTCTCGATCATGTCCGCATAATTCACGAACCGTAGGGAGACACACTTAAGGATTCGACGTTGTTTTGAGTAGTTATGGTATTATGAGAAAGAGACCGAATGTTGTTCGGAGTCTCGGATGGGATCCGGGATATCACGAGGTGATCCGGAATGGTCCGGAGAATAAGATTCATATAAGGAAAGTCCCGTTTCGGAGTTCAGGAATGATTCCGGTGTTTTTCATCGGGAATGTTCTAGAAGGGTCCGGATTGTCTGGCACTCCGGGGGGAAGGGTACATGAATGTGTCATTGAATGATTGCATCATGTACTAAGTGTTCTTGCTGTTCCAAAAACATGAAATTCAAATTGCCAGTTTGAAAGTCAAACGTCTAAAACAGGAAACTGTGGAAAACAGGAAACTGTGGGAAACAGGAAACTGTGGGAAACAAGCAAGAGGAGGTTGAAACCAACTTGGAGGAGGAGTTCCTCTCCTCCAAGCCGGCGCCCAGCCCTAGGACGAGTTGGGGAGGGACTCCCTCCCTCCCTGGCGCGCCTAGCCCCTCCACCTATAAAAGGAGGGGCAGGGCTCCTCCTTGAGACACACAAGTTTCTACCTCTAATCTCCGGTTTAGAGCCGTTTTGGTTTAGAGATACTAATTGCTTTAGCCTGCGGTTTAGAGCCTTCTAATTGGTGTGTCTAATCTCTAGACCACTAATAGCCCTCTCTCATAATCCACCATACTCGCTCCGGCTTAAGGCGAAGCCCTGCGGGATCTCCCCTCTACTTCCGGTACCACGCCGTTGTGCTGCCGGAATCGCGAGGAGAGTGCTACAACCTCCGCTGCCTGCTGGAACAAGGGAGAGGAAGGTCTTCGTCGAGTACCGAACGTGTGACCGACTGTGGGAGCGCTGCCGGAACGTGGCGCCGGAAGGATCGTCTACGCGATCTTGAGATCGGAAAGAGTACGACTACATCACCCACGAGAATCTGCTCTCGTTAACCGCTTTGGAATCTTCGAGGGTAAGTTATTCCATCGACTCGTTGCTACAATCTAGTAGATAGATCTTGGCTTGTTTGTTTGTATGCGATAGAAAAATTTTGTTTTCCATGCTACGAACCCCTTCAGTGGTATCAGAGTCGTGTCTATATGTAGATCTGTTGCACGAGTAGAACACAATGGTCATTGTGGGCGTTGATGCTTTTATTGTCGATTGCTTCTTGTGTACTTTGCATCTTGCGGTATGTTGGGATGAAGCGGCCCGGGCTAACCTTACATGACATCGTTCATGAGACCTGCTCCACGCTTGACATGCAACTTGTATTGCATAAGTGGCTTTGCGGGTGCCTGTTTCTCCTAGCATAGTTAAGATCCAATTTACAACGGGTGATTAACAATACTAGTATCAATGTTGTGGTTCTTGTTCGTAAGTTAGAACGACACTTATTGAAATCCCCAAACCACGTAAAATATGCAAAGAAAGTAGAGGCGTCTAACTTTGTTTTGCAGGGGTGTGCTGTGATGTGATATGGCCATGATTGTGATTATATATGATGTATGCAATGTTCCTTATTGTAAGTTGGCAACCGGCAGGAGCCATATGGTTGTCTTTAATTTATGTTAAGACCCGCGTGTCTATTCAAAGTAGTTGTAATAGTTGAAGCCGGTGGACGACAACCATGGAGAAACGTCATTGACCTTGATGCAATGCCGGTGATGATGGAGATCATGTTCGTGCTAGAAGATGGAGATCGGAAGCACAAAGAAGAAAGGCCATATCATATCACATATTATTGAATTGCATGTGATGTTAATCCTTTATGCATCTTGTATTGCTTAGTAGACGACGGTAGCATTATAAGATGATCCCTCATGCACATGAATTTCAAGTCATAAAGTGTTCACCCTTAGTTAGCACCGTTGCTAAAGCTTGTTGTTTCGAAGCACCACGTGATGATCGGGTGTGTTAGATTCTGCAAGTGTATACAATGTGAGCAAGCCAGATTTGCTCATGCAGAAACTAAGGTTTGATCTTGACAAGCCTAGCATGTACAGACATGGCCTCAGGAACACGGATTACCGAAAGGTAGAGCATGAGTCATATAGTAGATATGATGAACATGTTGATTGTTCGCCATTGAAGCTATATCAACTCTCGTGATGATCGGTTTTGATGTGGTGGATTTGGTTTGTGTGATCACTAAAACAATGTGAGGGATATTGTTTTGAGTGGGAGTTCACCTAGATTAATTTTATTATTAATTAGAACTCAATTTATCATAAACTAAATCAAAGTGAAATTGCATAGTTGTTGTAGTCATTGGCATCCGTTTACCACCTTGCGCTTAGTTATAATTGAGATGATAGAACTATAGAATTCTGGTTAGTTACTTTACGAACTGGTATCGTATTGTTTTGAAGTGTTAATCTAAAGTTTAAAAGTCCTATTGCAAACTTTCAGTAAGTTCCGGTTACTCCATGAAGTTTAATAATTAGTATTAAATCAAGAGTAACAATTCCAAGTGTTAGTATCATGTTTGTTTCCATGATTCTTGATATTCAAAGGATTGTCTTAATATCAAGGTTATCTAGGATCTGAAAGAGTTGTTTCAGAAACCATGATGTGTGGAAGATATTGTGATATCTGAAACGAAGTTTTGGTTGCAACATGATAGAGTATAATATGGCTAAAGTCATGTTCTCATATTTGATGAGAATTTGCAAAAGGTTGGAGACACTTGTTGTCCTAATCCTCCAAAAGGTTTTGGATAGCAACATTATACTCATAAATTCATCGTTACAAGCTAACAGTAGCTTGATCATGGACAATTCCATGATAAGGGTGAATATTTGATATAGGTAAAATGTTTACTACACCAAGAGATTACTAAAGAAAGGAATTTGAAAGAACACCAAATATTTGATGATGGTGATCTACTTCAAAGTGCAAGTCCAAAGACATTGGTATTTAATTATACACGCTTTGGACTATATGTCATATGTATGACTCCACTATTGATATTGATAGATTCTTTCAAACAGAAAAGGAAATATTGAAAGAGAATCTCATAAATATATGGCAGAAAAGAAAAGACTAGAATTGTTCAGTTTAAGTATATAGATGATATACATGTTATGGCTATATTCTTTGCTTATTAAACAATGTGGTTCTCAAGTATTTGATAATGAATTTGTTGGTGTGAATCGTCATACGAAACAACACAATTCATGAACTACAATGGCCTAAGTAACTAGCAAAAGAATATGTGATGATGTTCATCGAGAACAAATAAAGGGTTATTGTGTTGCTCGTTAAACATCAAAGCTTGCCTTCAAGATTTGTTTTATAAGGTATTATGAGAACAAAAGGGTTGTTCAAATAATTGCTGTAATCCATAAAAGATGGATGATTCACAAATCTCGTTGGAGAAATCACATCCATAAAACTAGTGCTAAAAATGTCGAAAGACAAATTGATTGAAAGATCACTTAGGAAGTGACATCGCCGTTTAAATTATAATGGAAAGAAAACATGAAGAAACTCCATGTGGATGGAATTTTGGAGTCTTCTGATTTTTGATCAAATGACGCTTGTGAAACTTTCCTAGAGATAATTGAAACTTCGTTCATAGGCCAAAAGGGAATGAAAGACTAGCTTATTGGAATTTGTACATATTGTTGTACGAAGTCCATTATGTGTAGTCAAGAGCGGTGGACTTCAACTTCATATGCCTTCTCCAAAAATTTGAGTGAATATATGAATATTTACTTAATAAGGATGAAGTGTGAAATATTTGGAAAAGTTCAAAGACTTTCGAGATGAAGTGCAAAATCATTGTAACAAGAATATAAATAGTTTATGATAAGATCATAAAGGAAGATATTTGAGTTACAGAGTTTAGCATAATACCTAAGATTTAAGGAATCGTTCCGTGGATTTGCATTTCCCGAAACACCATAAGAGTATGGAGGATTCGAGATATGTAATTAAACCTTGTTTGACATGGTAAGATCAAAGGTATAATTCATAAAACTGCCATTATATTTTAAAGATTAAAAGCTTTAGAGATTACCGTTTTTCCACTGAAAAGAGCTCCATCATAATCCGTTGAAATGACACCATATGTTATGGTTTGGGATAAAACCCAAGTTGTCCTTTCTTAAACATTGGTATGCTATGCATAAGAAAGATGTTTGCAACCAAAGTCGGATGAACCTGTCTTTGTTAAATATTCCTCCATAACACCGGAGACAAAAGTGTTTGTCACTTAAAACGTCAAGTTTCTTTGAGAAGGAATTTTTCGTGAAAAGTTAAGTGGGAGGACAATAGAACTTTGATAAGGTTAAAAGAACCTTAGCTATATGTGCAAAGTTGCGCAGCGCCGAAAAGTGTTCCGGAGTTAGCAAACAATGCTCATGGCTCGCGTACTTCAAAGGTTGTGGTCACGGAGATCTAAGTTCCTATTGAAACAAGTAGATCGGGTAAACAATCAAATACCAAGATTTGAGGGTTGAATCATTATTTGAGAATAATGAACCGACTACATGCAAAGAAGCGATGATGGGCCCTGACTCCGTCAAATGGCTTGAAGCCATAAAATCCGTGATAGTTCCATACACGAGAAATCAAGTTTTGAACTTGAAGGACCCTCGAGAAAGGTGTAAGACCTTACAGTTGTGTCTGGATCTATAAAGAAATAGACATGGATGTTTTACATCTATGAAATAGTCGACATGTTGGGAAAGAGTTCACAAAATGTTCAAAGGTTGACTATGACAAGATTTGATCTTTCATAGTGATATTTAGTCTAGACGGATTAATGTAGCAACCACTACATATAATTTGTTATATGGTAGTTGAATAAACAAAACAAGTTCTTCTAATAGAATCGTTACCTAGGACATGTGCATAACACGGTCCATAGGGTTTTGTTAATTCAAAAGGATGCTAAAAGTATATGCAAACTTCAATGGTTAAAGTGAGCATCGCGGAGTTGGAATCTTCACTGTGATGAAACTGTTAAAGGTGTTTAAAAGTTCATCAGAGACGATGGAGATGCTTGCATTTGCAAGAAATTAAGTGGGAACGCTAAGAAATGTTTCTAATACATTATGTGGAAGACATATTGTTGATTGGAAATAATGTATCTTTTATTAACACATATTAATAATTTCATCCCGATGAAAGACTTAGGCAAAACCTAAATATTTGGCATCAATAGACGCTAATATGGTTGTGCCAGAAGTACATAGACGAGATATTGAATGAGTTCAATATAGAAACTACAAGAAAGGTTCTTGTCGCACAGAAAGGATTGAAAGAGTTCAATGTTGATGATATATTCAAGTGTATTGACATTTGGTAAAGTGAAACAAATAATCAAGTATAGATTGATACTTGATGTATGAAATCACAAAGAGTATTTATATCAATCATACTGTGATATGTACAAATCCAGATATGTCCTATGCTCTAAATGTTGTGAGCATATACCAGAATGATTCGTAAGATGATCATTGGACAATAGTAAGGATATTCTTATGATCTTTTGGAAGAACTAAGAGTATAATATTTGTAGAAGTGATAAATAGATGGTTAGTTCATTGTAAAAGTACTACATTGATACTAGTTTTGTCACAAAAGTACAAATTAAGTTTATCTCAATCTAAACTAAGGGTGGCACAATATAATGGAAAGTGAGTTCCATAATGGATTTGGATGAGTTCCAAAGTCAAGACATTGTGACAGATACTACAACAAAAGTCTAAGTATATGACTGCTATTTTAGCAGCAAAAGAGGGCATTTGTGTCAAGTAGTTTGTTATCAAACTAGGTGTAGTTCACAGTGGGATAATACTATGAAGATATATTGTGCGACAATATTATCAACATGTTTTAACCCCAAAGAGCTAAAGGTCACACCGAAAGACCAAATTTATACAAAGCCATCTCATTAGAGAATGAGTGATGCGTAGAGACGCAAAGACATGCAATTACACACAGACCTAGAAGTGTCAGATCCGG
This sequence comes from Avena sativa, assembly GCA_916181665.1. NCBI lineage: Eukaryota > Viridiplantae > Streptophyta > Magnoliopsida > Poales > Poaceae > Avena > Avena sativa. The sequence goes on from OV702284.1 coordinate 431,480,936, forward strand.
AGATCAGTTGACCACTAGCAATCGTGTACATACAACACTGGAAAGCCATAGGTGTTGAATACACAAAGGTTTGAAACTAGATTATTGACTCTAGTGCAAGTGGGAGACTGTTGGAGATATGCCCAAGAGGCAATAATAAAGTGGTTATTATCATATCTTCACACTTATGATAAATGTTTACATACCATGCTATAATTGTATTAACCGGAAACATTAATACTTGTGTGATTTGTAAACTAAAATAATAGTCCCTAGTAAAGCCTCTTGTTAAACTAGCTTGTTGGTTAATATATGATCATGGTTTCCTGATCATGAACATAGAGATGTTATTAACAACAGGATCATATCATTAGGAGAATGATATGGTGGACATACTCCTATAGATAAGCGTAGCATAAAGATCAAGTCATTTCAATAGTTCAATTGCTATATGCTTTCTGATACATAGTAACCTAATTCCTTCGACCATGAGATCATGCATATCACCTTTACCGGATGGATGCTTTGATGACATCAAACACCACACCGTAACTGGGTGGCTATAAAGGTGGCATTGAGTGTTCAGAAAGTATTGGTTGAAACACATGGATCAAGAGTGGGATTTGTCCATCCATATGACGGATAGATATACTCTGGGCCCTCTCGGTGAAATGTCATCCAATTAGCTTGCAAGCATGTGACTGGCTCACAAGGGATCACATATCACGGGAACGAGAAAAGAGTACTTATCAGTAACGAGGTTGAACTAGGTATGCAGAGATACCGACGATCATAACCTCGGATAAGTAACATATCGTGAGACAAAGGGAAATTGGTATCATATGTAAGTGGTTCATTCGATCGCAAAGTAATCGTAGAAATATGTGGGAGCCATATGAATTTCCAGATTCCTCTATTGGTTATTGTTCGGAGAAGTGTCTCGATCATGTCCGCATAATTCACGAACCGTAGGGAGACACACTTAAGGATTCGACGTTGTTTTGAGTAGTTATGGTATTATGAGAAAGAGACCGAATGTTGTTCGGAGTCTCGGATGGGATCTGGGATATCACGAGGTGATCCGGAATGGTCCGGAGAATAAGATTCATATAAGGAAAGTCCCGTTTCGGAGTTCGGGAATGATTCCGGTGTTTTTCATCGGGAATGTTCTAGAAGGGTCCGGATTGTCCGGCACTCCGGGGGGGAAGGGTACATGAATGTGTCATTGAATGATTGCATCATGTACTAAGTGTTCTTGCTGTTCCAAAAACATGAAAGTCAAATTGCCAGTTTGAAAGTCAAACGTCTAAAACAGGAAACTGTGGAAAACAGGAAACTGTGGGAAACAGGAAACTGTGGGAAACAAGCAAGAGGAGGTTGAAACCAACTTGGAGGAGGAGTTCCTCTCCTCCAAGCCGGCGCCCAGCCCTAGGCCGAGTTGGGGAGGGACTCCCTCCCTCCCTGGCGCGCCTAGCCCCTCCACCTATAAAAGGAGGGGCAGGGCTCCTCCTTGAGACACACAAGTTTCTACCTCTAATCTCCGGTTTAGAGCCGTTTTGGTTTAGAGATACTAATTGCTTTAGCCTGCGGTTTAGAGCCTTCTAATTGGTGTGTCTAATCTCTAGACCACTAATAGCCCTCTCTCATAATCCACCATACTCGCTCCGGCTTAAGGCGAAGCCCTGCGGGATCTCCCCTCTACTTCTGGTACCACGCCGTTGTGCTGCCGGAATCGCGAGGAGAGTGCTACAACCTCCGCTGCCTGCTGGAACAAGGGAGAGGAAGGTCTTCGTCGAGTACCGAACGTGTGACCGACTGTGGGAGCGCTGCCGGAACGTGGCGCCGGAAGGATCGTCTACGCGATCTTGAGATCGTAAAGAGTACGACTACATCACCCACGAGAATCTGCTCTCGTTAACCGCTTTGGAATCTTCGAGGGTAAGTTATTCCATCGACTCGTTGCTACAATCTAGTAGATAGATCTTGGCTTGTTTGTTTGTATGCGATAGAAAAATTTTGTTTTCCATGCTACGAACCCCTTCACCATGTCCTAGACAACCCACTTCCAGATGAGCCGAATGAGAATGCGACTGTCGCAGCCACCAATGCCTACCGTCGGGCTAAGGATGAGTCCACGGATATTAGCTGTCTTATGCTTGCTCACATGGAACCGGACTTGCAAAAGCAGTTCGAGCATGTTGAGGCCTACGATATGATCGAAAGCCTCAAAAGTATGTTCCAGGCTCAGGCGAAGACTGAGAGGTATCAAGTCTCTCAGGCTTTGCTGAGTTGCAAGCTTAAGGATGGTGATCCACTGAGTCCGCATGTGATCAAAATGGTTGGTTACGTGCAGTCTCTGGATAGGCTTGGCTACCCCATTAGCGAAGAGTTCGCTACGGATATAATTCTGAACTCTCTTCCTAGTGCATATGGGCAGTTCATTTCGAACTACCACATGCATGGTATGGATAAGAAGCTCACTGAATTGCATGGGATGCTCAAGCAGGCAGAGGCGGATCTCAATAAGGGCACCAGTCAAGTGTTGATGGTGCAGAATAAGGCTAAGTTCAAGAAGAGTTCTTGGACTAAGAAGAAGGCTAAGTCAGGAGGAAAGCAGGCTCAGGACCCGGTCCCAAGCGCTTCCTCAGGGACTAAACCATCTCCTTCAGCCGGATCCACTTGCTTCTACTGCAAGGCGGATGGCCACTGGAAGAGGAACTGCAGCAAGTACTTGGCTGACAAAGCCAAGAGTGGAGGTATGACTTCCGGCTCAGGTACACTTGTATGCAATGTTATAGACATATATCTTGCTGATGCACCTAATAGTTCTTGGGTATATGATACCGGATCAGTTATTCACATCTGCAACTCGTTGCAGGGACTAGTAAGAACTAGGAGCGTAGCAAGAGGAGAGGTTGATATTCGAGTCGGCAACAAAGCAAGAGTTGCTGCGTTGGAAGTCGGCACGATGCAACTTCATTTACCTTCCGGATTCATTATGGAACTAAATAATTGTTATTATGTTCCAGTGCTCAGTCGAAACATTATTTCTGCTTCATGTTTGATGAGGCAAGGCTATGAGTCGAATATCAAGAATAATGGTTGTTCTTTGTATTTGAATGATATGTTTCACGGCTTTGCACCCGTCCAGGACGGGTTATTTATTTTGAATCTTGATGGTGAGTCGGTTTATAACATAAATGTTAAAAGGTTGAAACCAAATGATCTGAATATGACTTACTTTTGGCACTGTCGACTTGGTCATATAAGTTGGAAACGCATGAAGAAGCTCCATGATGATGGACTCCTAACTTCGTTCGACTTGGAGTCGTTCGAGACATGCGAATCTTGCCTACTCGGCAGAATGACCAAGACACCTTTTGCAAAGAGTTGCGAAAGGGCGTCCGACTTGTTGGGACTAGTACATAGTGATGTATGTGGACCAATGAGCACGACAGCCAGGGGTGGTTATGAGTACTTCATTACCTTCACTAATGATTTGAGTAGGTATGGATATATCTACTTGATGAAACATAAGTCGGAAGCCTTTGAAAAGTTCAAAGAATTCCAGAATGAAGCACAGAATCAACTCGGCAAGAAAATAAAGTTTCTTCGGTCGGACCGAGGAGGCGAGTACATGAGCCATGAGTTTGATGACCATCTGAAAAGTTGTGGAATAGTTCCTCAACTTACTCCGCCAGGAACGCCACAAAGGAATGGTGTTTCGGAAAGGCGGAATCGGACCTTGTTAGACATGGTACGATCAATGATGAGTCGGACAGATCTGCCTTTATCATTTTGGGGTTATTGTCTAGAAACAGCGGCGTTCACACTAAACAGAGTACCATCAAAATCGGTAGAGAAGACACCGCATGAGATGTGGACAGGCAAAAAGCCGAGTTTGTCTTTTCTTAAGATTTGGGGTTGTGAAGCTTTTGTCAAGCGACTTCAGTCGGACAAGCTTACGGCCAAATCGGATAAATGTATTTTCGTGGGGTATCCGAGGGAGACCTTGGGTTACTACTTCTACAACCGAGAAGAGGGCAAAGTGTTTGTCGCTCGGAACGGTGTCTTCCTTGAGAAAGAGTTTCTCAGTCGGAGAGTAAGTGGGAGCACGGTGCAACTCGAAGAAATTCGAGAGGAATTGGCAAGTAGCGAGTCGGCAAAAACCTTGGAGGATGAGCCGATCGTGGCAGCTGAGCCGATAGCCGCACCTGTACTACGAAGATCGGCAAGATTACGAAGTGTTCGTGATGTGTTACTGTTAGACAGTGATGAGCCGACAAATTATTCGGAAGCGATGGTGGGATCTGATTCCGAGTCATGGCTTGGAGCCATGAGATCCGAGTTAAAGTCCATGGATGAAAATCAAGTTTGGAACTTGGTTGATCTGCCAGACGGTGCAAGACCCGTCGAGTGCAAATGGGTCTTTAAGAGGAAAACTGATATGGATGGAAATGTTTCCGTCTATAAAGCACGCCTTGTCGCGAAGGGGTTCCGACAAGTTCAAGGAGTTGATTACGACGAGACTTTCTCGCCCGTAGCGATGCTTAAATCAGTTCGGATCATGTTAGCTATAGCAGCTTATTTCGACTATGAGATATGGCAGATGGATGTCAAAACGGCTTTCCTTAACGGAAATTTAACCGAGGACGTGTATATGATACAGCCCGAGGGTTTTGTCGATCCGGCTAATGCTGACAAGGTATGCAAACTTTAGAAATCCATTTATGGGTTGAAGCAAGCATCTCGGAGTTGGAATATTCACTTTGATGAGGTAGTCAAATCGTTTGGCTTCATCAAGAGTGATCATGATTCTTGTTTGTACAAGAAGTTTAGTGGGAACAAAGTAAATTTTCTAATCTTATATGTGGATGACATATTACTGATTGGAAATGATGTCCAGATGTTGCAAGAAACCAAGGAATCATTAGAAAGGAGTTTCTCAATGAAAGACTTGGGTGAGGCAACATACATCCTCGGAATCCGGATCTATAGAGATAGATCAAGGAGGCTCATTGGATTGAGTCAGAGTACTTATTTGGACAAAGTGTTGAAGAAGTTCAACATGGAATCGTCTAAGAAAGGGTTCTTACCGATGTCCCATGGTGTAAAACTTAGCAAGACTCAGTGTCCCTCGACAACTGATGAGCGAAGTCGGATGAGTGCAATTCCATATGCTTCTGCAGTTGGATCCATCATGTACGCCATGATTTGTACTAGGCCGGATGTTTCCTATGCTCTAAGTGTTGTGAGCAGATACCAGGCTGATCCTGGAGAGATCCACTGGACAGCAGCTAAAAATATCCTAAAGTACTTGAGAAGGACTAAGGATATGTTCTTGGTTTATGGTGGTGAAGATGAACTCAGTGTAAAGGGTTACACGGATGCGAGTTATCTCACCGACTCTGATGATTATCGCTCGCAATCCGGATACGTGTTTATTATAAACGGAGGTGCTGTGAGCTGGAAAAGTTCCAAGCAAGAGACTGTGTCTGCGTCTACAACAGAGGCTGAGTATATTGCCGCCTCGGAGGCAGCAAAGGAAGCTGTTTGGATGAGGAATTTCCTCATGGATCTTGGTGTGGTTCAGGGCTCGTCCAATCCGTTGGACGTGTATTGTGACAACAATGGTGCTATTGCACAAGCCAAGGAACCTAGACAACACCAGAAGAACAAGCACATACTCATGCGGTACCACCTAATTCGCCAGTTCGTGGATCAGGGTGATATCAAGTTATGCAAGGTACACACGGATGCAAATATTGCGGATCCGTTGACAAAGCCGTTACCCCAGCCGAAGCATGAGGCGCACCTGAGAGCCATGGGCATTAGATGCCTAGACATGTGATGTCGGAAGATTGACTCTAGTGCAAGTGGGAGACTGTTGGGAATATGCCCTAGAGGCAATCATGTATGATGATATTTCCCATTGTATTCATAAAGTTATGAAGTAGTCCTTGTATGAACATCTGATGTGTATCATTGAATATGTGATTCGGTTGTGGAACTATGCATTCATGTTGTTTATACTAAATATCCTTGGTCATTGAGGTTGTGCTGGACACACAACTTAGACCAATGTGAAAGTTGGCTTGATGACTCGGTTCCACTTGTCATGGGCATGGAGATGCTATTCCAACTTACACAGATTCGGCTAAAGAGTTTAGCGAGTCGGATTGACCCATATTGAGGTACAACGAACTAGTTGTCATTTGTATATCTCAATCAATGTAATCCTTAGACCTGAGGTTGTTGCATAGTCCGAGTTGAGGATCACCGACTTAGGTTCTGTCAAACGCTGATCCGTGACTGGGCAGTTATAAAGGCAGGGTTCGGGTCGACTGAGAATCAAGCTGCGTGATGTGAATAACCAAGATGGGATTTTGCCCCTCCACTTGGAGAGATATTCTCTGGGCCCTCTCGTGAGATATGATTCGGAAAGCATGGCCATGCACGACTCGGTTAAGTGTTAACCGAGGCGATCGGCTAAGAGTTAGTCGGGTGAATCACTTATCTCGGATCGAGAAGAGAGTCGGACTATTTAAGGGATGACATATATTCGCCTATAGTCTGACAAGGTATATCGTGAGGCAAAAGGGACTCAGACGTAAGTCGCATTGGAAAGGCAAGTCGTCATGACTCTTTGGTACTTGGGAATCGGCATGTTCTGCTAGGAGCCAATGCCGATTGATCGATTGTGAGTCGGACTCTAATCGTGTCCAAGTAACCATGAGCCTGCGGGGTCACACACTTAAGAGCGGGAGCAAGTTCGGATTGGATCCGAATCTGTAATCTGGTTGGGTTGGACCTAAACCAGATTAGGACTGAGTTAGTGAGTTGGACTCACGGTGACTAGTGTTATATGGGCTTTAGTGAATGGGCCGCGAGAGCCGATCCCACGTTCACTCCCTATATATAGTGGAGCACTGTAACCCAGAAAGGTTAATCGTTGTTCGGTTAGGTAATTCCATGTGTTGGAAACCCTAGCTCCACATCAGTCCAGCCCCCGTAACGAACCTAGCAGTTCGCCGCCGGCGCTCCTCCTTGTACGTGTGGATACCAGCAGAGGTGCTGTGCGATCAGCACCAGGACGATCGGATCGTGAGGACTGCACTGCATCAACTGACGCGCTTCATCAGTAATCCGCAACCGCGCGTCTAGTGGTAAACCTCGTGGCCTTCTACCTCAGCTAGGTCTTGGGATCACCACGTTAGAGGAAAAAGTTTTGTTTTATCTCTGCGTGGCCCAACATTAATCACCATCCCCGGATGAATGCTTTGATGACATCAAACACAACTTACGTAACTAGGTGGTTATAAAGGTGGCATTAGGTATTATGGAAGTATGTATTGAGGCACATGGATCAAGAGTGGGATTTGTCCATCCATATAACGGATAGATATACTCTGGGCCCTCTCGGGCGAATGTCATCCAATTGGCTTGCAAGCATGTGACTAGGTCACAAGGGATCACATATCACGGAACGAGTAAAGAGTACTTATCGGTAACTGATACGTCCAATTTGCATCACCATTCTATATCATAATTTGCCTCTATTCATTGATATATTTCTTATCAAGAGGTGTTACTTATGCCTTTTCATCTGTTTTTGCATGTTGGATGATTCTTGGAGGATAAACTGCCGGAGTCAGGATTCTGATGGAAAAAAGAGGTGTTTTGATGCAATTTCACGAAGATCAGAAAAATACCGGAAAATCATAATTTCCCAGAAGACGAAGAAAGCCACAAGGGGAGGCGAAGATGGGCCACAGGGAGCCCACACCCCCCAGGTGCGGGCCACCCCTAGGCCGCGCCTACATGGGGTGTGGCCCACCTGGCCCACCTCTGGCTCCGCCCTCTCTCCTATATCTTCCCCTCGAAACCCTAAAACACGGAGAGCAACCACAGAAAAATTCCACCGCCTCCGCGGGGCGGAAAACACCGAGAGAAAGAGATCTTCGGCAGACAGATTTATGCCGGGGAAATTCCTTCCCGGAGAGGGGAGATCGTCGCCATCAACACCGTCATTAAGCTATACTTCATCGGGATCATCATCATCATCCACACCATCATCTCCAGCAGCACCATCATCACCACTCCATCCCGCTGTAACAATTGTGTTGAATACTTGCATAGTTCTTAGGGGAAACTTTCCCGGTGTTGATTACTATTGTAGTTGATGCTTGTGAGTGGAACCATTGGATTATTCTTTATGTTCAGATTGTTATCCATCACCATATCATCTTTGATCTTGATCCATATGATGTCTTGTGAGTAATTCGTTTAGTTTTTGAGGACATGGGAGAAGTCATGTTGTTAGAAGTGGATTTGTGTTGAGATATTATTCAATGGTTTAGTATTTAAGTTGTGGTGCTATTCTTCTATTGGTGTCATGTGAACGTCGACTACATGATACTTCACCATTTATGGGCCTAGGGGAATGCATTGTGTATTTGGCTACTAATTGTGGGGTTGCCGGAGTGATAGAAACCTGAACCCCCGTTAGGACACCATTGCACAAGGGAGCGTAGGATCTCAGAGTTTAAGGCTCTGGTTAGGTTTATATCTTAATTGCTTTCTTGTAGTTGCGGATTCTTGCAGGGGGTTTAATCACAAGTATGTATTAGTCCAAGTAAGGTCGGTACATTAGCACAGGTTCACCCACACAACACTTACAACACCAAAGAAGACTACTCAGCTATTTGAAGCAAAAGCACTTGACACTATTCCCATGTGTCCTCGAGAACGTTTGGTCCTTATAAGTATTTCCACCAGCTTGTCCTTTGCTAAGAAAGGATTGGGCCACTTGCTGCAATTGTTCGTTGTCTTTATTACTTACACTTTGTTTCTTTGCTTTATCAGAAAACCCCTAAAAATCTTTTTTGCTAAGTATTTACAGAGATTTCCTGCTCCATACCACTAGTCAACACCTTCTGCTCCTCGTTGGGATCGACACTCCTATTTATCGAAAGTACTACGATACACCTTTCCTAGCTAAGGTAAAGGAGTACTCTATGATAATTAGTGCGAATAATAAAGGTACAAAGAAAGCTCTGGAACCTGATGAGCGAATGAATACTGAACCTGTGGTAGCGATTGTGAAAGATCTTGTCACTAAAAATATAGAGGATGAGCACATTGTCTTCTGTGAAGACACTTCTAATATTATCTTTCATCCTAGTAAAGCTAGTGTCCCTGTGCTTTCTATTAGAATTGGTGATCATTGCTATTATGGTTTATTTGATATTGGTGCTAGTTCTAGTGCTATTCATTATGAGCTTTACAGGGAAATTATGCATGAAATTGGTCCTTGTGAGCTTGAGGACATTTATGTGGTTATTCACCTTGCTAATAAGGAAACCAGTTGCCCTACTAGTATTGTATACGAGATGTGGAGGTCCTCTGCGGTAAGATTAAGTATCCTGCTGGTTTTATAGTGCTTAATTCAGCAGCTAGTAAAACTTGTCCTATCATTTTTGGTAGACCTTTCTTGAACACTTGTGGAGCTATTATAGATTGTAAAAAGGAAAAAGTTTTAGCTAAGTTTGATGGAGATTCTTATGAGTTTAACTTTTCCAAATTTGCTAAAGCTCCTTGTGGAAATAGTTTGCCTAATAAAGATTTTAGGATGGAACAACTTGCTTCTATTGATCCAGTTTATGACCTTGGATCTCTTTTTGATGACTGTAAGTATGCTCATTCTGATGATAGAGTTGTTTCCTGTGACAGTTATTTTCTTGCTTCTGATGATAGAGTTGTTTCCTGTGACTGGAAGTGGGTTAGACTCAAATGTGTTAGTTATTTGCTTCTTGATGCTCTCTTTCACTTCAGATATTTATATCCTATGTGAGCATCTTTGAAATTTTCAAGCCTAACTTAAAGGCATTAAAGAAAAGTACTTCTTGGGAGATAACCCAATAGTTTTGTCGAGTATTGGAAATTATTACTTCAGTAATAACCGCTCCTTATCCTTTTTGTTTTAGTTTTTGTGTCAAGATCAACAACTTTTGAGAAGTAGAGGAGTTGTGAAAAGTGGCAGTCCTGGGACAGATTTTTGTGCTGCATTGTAAAAATTCATGAAGGAGCTGTATTTTTCTGTTCTTGTTCTCCAAGTTGTTACCCAACTTTCATCAGTTTTGCACTTTTTGATTTGAGCAACAGAAGGTTTTCTAAAAAATCAATCTTTACCTGCTGGTCTGTTTTGATAGATTTCTGCCATCATTTGCATTTGCCTCTTATATTGATTCCCTTCCATATTCTTTTTAGGTTTTTGGAAAGGAGTTGCTACAGTAGCTTTTGTTTTGATGGATTTCAGTTGAAGTGTGAACCTAAAGGTTTATTGTTTTTGCATACACTAATGTTGCTATTGAGGTTTGTGTAAGACCCTGTATGAAGGGAATTTCCACGAGAAGGAGAAAAGGAATCTGTAGAGTTCGTCTTTGAATAGGTAAAAGTGGTGAAAACAGAAGGTTCGTGAAAACCTTATCTTTTTATATTTTTGATGTTTTTATTACATACGGAAGGTTACGAAACAAAACAGATGAGGAAATGGAGGCCAGGGTGGCCACACCCACCCTAGGCGCGGGCCCCAGCTGGCCGCGCCTGGAGGGGGTGTGAGCCCCATGAGCTCCGTATCCGCCTCATTTTTGCACCAGTACCTTCCTTATGCTTTGAAACTTTGTAATATATAACCCCCTGGATCCCCCGAGGTTCGTATATCATGTTCTCATCGTGTTTTCGTTTCGATTTGTTTCTGTCAGGAAATCTTCTCAAAGTTTAGAGCACCATGGTCTCCCCCAAAGACAAAGGCAAGAAGCCCGAGGAATATGATCCTCAAAACCCCAAGGAGGAGGAGATTTTGGTAGGAGATGAAGAAGACATGGAGGAGGACGAGCATCCGGACACCCGTGCTACCGTTGCAAGCATTGGAGTGGTGGAAAATCCTACCAAGCTTAGGAGGACATCACAGATGTCTACAGGAGGGATACCTCCACGTCTTGTCTTTGTTCCACGGTCACCTCCTCCACGTACCAAGAATCCCTTCCATACTCTTATACATGAGCAACAATACCAACAAGTGCCCAAAGGGAACTTGCCCTCGGTTTGGGACTTGCCTCGCTCTAACCATGCAGGGAAGGAACACACTAAGAAGGAAGAGTGGGGAAAGAATACCAAGGATTGGGACTCTCGGTCCGATATGATCATGAACCGCATTGAGCAAAATTCGGAGTTGATTCGTACTCTAACCTTCGAGATTGAGGATTTGACGAAACTGATTGAGGAACTTATCAAGAGAACACCACCACCACCGAAGGAGTAATTCGTCATCAGGTTTGGCATCCCCTTGGCTTGTTCCAAACTTGGGGGAATGCCACGGTATCACATCATTATCTTTTATCTTTTACCTTTTTAGTAGATTCATATCTTTGGTAGAGAAGTTATCTTATAGGTTGGTTTGCATGTGGAAGTATCTCTCCTTTAGTTGATTATCTATGTATGTGTGAGTGCCTTTATGGAATATTAATGAGAAGTTTCATCTTTTACTTTTTGCACTTTTTATTTTAGTTTGCAATCTCTATTATATGATTGATCTTGTTGATCAGTATTGGTACCACTTTGGGAGCATCAAGTAGATCTAAATTGGTTTTGGCAAACCGAGCTCTGGTCAGTAGCAACACTTTTTGAGGTTTGAAAGGAAAATAGAAAAAGCTTACAAGTATTTTGTATCATTTATTTTCTTTCTTGATTGGCTCATGAGCTTAGTATTCTTTATTTAAGATCTTTTGTGTCTTCAAGGAAGATTGCATGTTTGGCTTTATCACTTGTAGGTTTGCTTGTTTCCTTCAACTCTTTTGCTTGCTACCCAGCCTTGCTAGCCAAAAACCTGTTTTGAGAAGGCATACTTCTCATGCATCCAACCCCTTTGAACCAAACATGTGTCGTTTGTGTCCACCATATCTACCTATTAGAATTATTGCTATTCCAAGAAAATTCTCAAGCTTCATCTATCTTTCGAATTCAAAATTATTTTGTTATGTGAAAACTAGTTAGTAAAGCTCTCACGAACTTGATGGAACACCTTGTTTTCTTGCCCCTAATAAACTTGAACCATTGTGTCATCGAAGTTGTATATGCTTGCATCTATACGTTGGGATTAGCAGAACCGTGTTGTCACGGGGAACGCTTTCAACACTTATGGATACACATCCACTTGATATCATGCTCTTTTGTTTGCGGATGTCGTCGGTGTGAAATAAAAGGGGAGCTTGTAAGTCCATGGAGTTATATATGTGTATTAGAGAAACGACTGGGCCACTAGGCTAAGCCATGGATAATCATGGTGGAAACTTGCAGCATAACCATAGTGAGCAATCTGTGAAGCATCCTCAATAAAAACCTATGCAAATAGCAAATAAAAAGATCGTTGAGATGCTCACTGTCTGCTTGCCTTGTCATTTTTATTATGGGATAGCTCATGTATCATGTGCAAGGGGTACCCCGTTGGCGGTTCTTTATGATACACATGTACTTACAATGACAAGAACTTACCGGTAACTAAAGTTGAGTAGCATGAGGAGCAGCCCTCGTACTCAAGGGACATGAGATTGCCAACTTATATTTCGTCAAGCATATACTCCATCTTTGTTCACTTTAACCTTAATCACCTCAAGATGCTTATGATAGGGGCAATGAGGGCTCAAAGCTATTAAGTACCATAATCTTTTGGAAGCTCTTTATGAACTTGAAATCCCTGCTTCCCTCTATGAAGGGCCTTTCTCCTATTTCCAAGTTGAGTTAGTAAACCTACTTCCTCTCTATCTTAGCAAGCATTTGAGTTCTTGTGTTTCAAGCATTCATATGATGATTTATTCAATCATGTTCTTTATCTTCCTTGTTTGCACAAGACTCTTATCTATTGAGTATTTCTTTGAAAGCCATCATGGTGAAAAACCTTTTATGTTTGAGCAAAGAGTACTCCTATTGTGAAGACTTCTACAAAAGCTTTTTTTGAAATTGTTTGCTAGCTGTTCTCTGAACAAGAACAAAAGTTTGCCAATTCCAATTATGATTTATCTTTATGCATCTCTATTGTGACTCCTATACTTGTTGCAAGCTAAGTTATATAATGGTGAGTTGCTTTCTTCTATGAGTTGTGTAATGGTAAGTGTGATGCTTCTTGTCCGTATTCTTTTATCAACACTTCACTCCATAAACATGTGGGCTTGTTTACTGAGCTCAGTTTTCGCTTGGGGACAAGCGAAGGTATAAGCTTGGGGGGAGTTGATACGTCCAATTTTCATCACCATTCTATATCATATTTGCCTCTATTCATTGATATATTTCTTATTAAGAGGTGTTACTTATGTCTTTTCATCTGTTTTTGCATGTTGGATGATTCTTGGAGGATGAAATGCCGGAGTCAGGATTCTGATGGAAAAAGAGGTGTTTTGATGCAATTTCGTGAACATCTGAAAAATACCAGAAAAACTTCGGAAAATCATATTTTCCTAGAAGACGAAGAAAGCCAGAAGGGGAGGCGGAGATGGGCCACAGGGGGCCCACACCCCCCAAGCGCGGGCCGCCCCTAGGCCGCACCTACAGGGGGTGTGGCCCACCTGGCCCGCCTCCGGCTTCGCCCTCTCGCCTATATCTTCCCCTCGAAAGCCTAAAACACGGAGAGCGACCACAGAAAGATTCCGCCGCCTTTGTGGGGCGAAAAACACCGAGAGAGAAAGAGCTCTCCGGCAGACAGATTTCTGCCGGGGAAATTCCTTCCCGGAGAGGGGAGATCTGGTCGCCATCAACACCGTCATCAAGCTAGACTTCATCGGGATCATCATCATCATCCACACCATCATCTCCACTAGCACCATCATCACCACTCCATCCCACCAGCACCATCATTACCACTCCATCCCACTGTAACAATTGTGTTGAATACTTGCATAGTTCTTAGGGGAAACTTTAGCGGTGTTGATTACTATTGTAGTTGATGCTTGTGAGTGGAACCATTGGATTATTGTTTATGTTCAGATTGTTATCCATCACCATATCATCTTTGATCTTGATCCATATGATGTCTTGTGAGTAGTTCGTTTAGTTCTTGAGGACATGGGAGAAGTCATGTTGTTAGTAGTGGATTTGTGTTGATATATTATTCAATGGTTTAGTATTTAAGTTGTGGTGTTATTCTTCTAGTGGTGTCATGTGAACGTCGACTACATGATACTTCACCATTTATGGGCCTAGGGGAATGCATTGTGTATTTGGCTACTAACTGTGGGGTTGCCGGAGTGACAAAAACCTGAACCCCCGTTAGGACACCATTGCACAAGGGAGCATAGGATCTCAGAGTTTAAGGCTGTGGTTAGGTTTATATCTTAATTGCTTTCCTATAGTTGTGGATGCTTGCAGGGGGTTTAACTACAAGTATGTATTAGTCCAAGTAAGGTTCGTACATTAGTACAGGTTCACCCAGACAACACTTACAACACCAAAGAAGAATACTCGGCTATTTGAAGCGAAAGCACTTGACAGTATTCCCATGTGTCCTCGAGAATGTTTGGTCCTTATAAGTATTTCCATCGGCTTGTCCTTTGCTAAGAAAGGATTGGGCCACTTGCTGCAATTGTTCGTTGTCTTTATTACTTGCACTTTGTTTCTTTGCTTTATCAGAAAACCCCTAAAAATCCGTTTGCTAAGTATTTACAGAGATTTCCTGCTCCATACCACTAGTCAACACCTTCTGCTCCTCGTTGGGATCGACACTCCAATTTATCGAAAGTACTATGATACACCCCCTATACTTGTGGGTCATTAGTAACAAGGTTGAACTAGGTATTGGAGATACCGACGATCAAACCTCGGATCAGTAAAGTATCGCGAGACTAAGGGAAACCGATATCATATGTAAATGGTTCATTCAATCAAGAAGTAACCATAGAAATATGTGGGAGCCATATGAATTTTCAGATTCCTCTATTGGTTATTGATCGGAGAAGTGTCTCGATCATGTATGCATAATTCACGAACCGTAGGGAGACACACTTAAGGATTCGATGTTGTTTAGTAGATATGGAAATGAGTTGGAGATCGAATGTTGTTCGGAGTCTCGGATTGGATCCAGGATATCACGAGGAGATCCGGAATGGTCTGGAGAATAAGTGATACATCGAAAACGTATCTATAATTTTTGATGTTCCATGCTTGTTTAGTATCTACTTTGCTTTTCTTTGTCAACACTTTGAGGTGTTTTTATATGTTTTCTGGTACTAAACTATTAACAAGATGTTGCAGTGTTAGTTGCCTGTTTCTTCTATTTTTGGTTCCATAAAAGCTATTAAGGAAATATTCTCGGAATTGGACGGGACAAAAGCCAAAGTCAATATTTCACCGAGGAGAACACATAGTCCAGAGGAGAGACGAAGGGGATCCACAGGGCGGCCACACCCCCCAGGCGCAGGCCCACCCTAGGCCGCGCCTAGGCAGGGTATGGTCCCCCTGGCCGCATCCCAGCCTCGCCTCTTTGCCTATAAGAAGCCCCCGATGCCTAAACCCTAAGTACCCGATCAATATTCCACGAAACCGTCCGTAGCCGCCGCCACCATCGTCCCTAGATCGGGGGGGTCTGAAGCTCTTCCAGGCACCCTGCCGGAGGGGAGATCATCCCGGAGGCCTTCTTCTTCATCATGCCAGCCTCCGGTATGAAGCGTGAGTAGTTCCACCTTGGACTACGGGTCCATGCAGTAGATATATGGTTGTATCTCCTCCTTTGTGTTTTCATGTCTAGATCTTGTGAGCTCCGTTCATGATCAAGATCTCATATTTTTGTAATCATGCATGTTGTGTTTGCGGGGATCCGATGGATATTGAGATTGTTATGTTGGTTTGATTAATGGTTTTGTCTTTATGATTCTATCATGTCTGTGTTGTTTGTGATCTTGCATGCTCTCCGTTGTTAGTAGCTATCTTGGCCAAGTAGTTGCTAGTGACTCCAAGAGGGGGTATTTATGCTCGATAGTGGGTTCATGCCTCTATTTAATCTAAGGGAAGTGACAGAAATCTCTAAGGTTGTAGATGTGCTATTGCTACTAGGGAGAAAACAACGGTCTCTTGTTCAGGAACAAGTGGATTGTTTACCTTACACACTTTGCTTAAAGTAGTTGTCTGTAGTTTGCAACTTAATACTGGAGGGGGTTCTGATGATAACCCAAAGGTGTACTTCTAGTCATAGATGCAGTTGGATGGCGGTCTATGCATCTTGTTGTATTGCCCAATCGAATCTCATAGGATCTTGATGTCTAGTATTGCATTGTTATTCCTTGCTCAGTCCTGTCAATTGCCCTGCTGTAATTTGTTTACCCAACATGCCATGTTTGTTTATCTAAGGAGAATACCTCTAGTGAACTATGGACCCCGGTCCAATCTTTACCATTGATACATCTTCCACTGTTACCGTTTACTTGTTGCAAACCACTGTTACCTTCCACACCATAGAGTTAATCCTTTGTTACAGCAAACCGTTGAGATTGACAACCTCATTGTTGGTTGGCAAAGTCTTTAGTTTGTGTTGTGCAGGTCTCCAAGTTGCTAGCAACACCTTTGAGTCGTTTCCTTCCTCCTACTCGTTCGATAACCTCGGTTTCTTACTAAGAGAAAACTTGTTGCTGTGTTCATCATACCTTCCTCTTGGGGTCTCCCAACGAAGTGCTGGTGCACTCATCAAGCCTTTTTCTGGTGTCGTTGCCGGGGAGGCTAAGGACGTCTTCACAAGGGGAGTCCTTCTCAACCTTTCTCTTTACTTTGTTTTTGGTTTGCTTAGTTTCTTTTGCTTGGTTTTGTTTGCCTCTTTTTATCAAAAAATCCAAAAAAAATAGTTTAGTTTGGTTTGCTTTCTCTTATCAAAAGCACAAAAAATTAGTCCGTGCTCTAGTTGCTGCTGCTGTTGGCTTGCTCCACTTTTGCCAACATGAACTCTGCTGAGAACACCAAGTTGTGTGACTTCACTAGAACAAACAACAATGATTTCCTAAGCACTCCTATTGCTCCACATGCTCGTGATATTACCTTTTATGAAATTAAGCCTGCTTTGTTGAATCTTGTGATCAGTGAGCAATTTTCTGGTGCTAGTTCCGATGATGCTGCTGCCCATCTCAATAACTTTGTTGAACTTTGTGAGATGCAAAATTATAAGGATGTAGATGGAGATATTATTAAGCTCAAGTTGTTTCCTTTCTCCTTGAGAGGAAAAGCTAAAGAATGGTTGCTATCTTTGCCTAGAAATAGTATTGATTCTTGGATTAAGTGCAAAGATGCTTTTATTGGAAAGTACTACCCTCATGCTAAGATTATATCTATGAGAAGTGATATTATGAAATTTAAACAACTTGATAATGAACATGTTGCTCAAGCTTGGGAGAGAATGAAATATTTGGTTAAGAATTGTCCCACTCATGGACTTACTGCTGGATGATTATCCAGACTTTTTATACAGGTTTGAACTTCTCTTCAAGAAACCTGTTGGATTCAGCTGCTGGAGGTACCTTCATGACCATCACCTTGGGTGCTGCAACAAAAATCCTTGATAATATGATGGTTAATTATTCTGAATGGCACACTGAGAGAGCTCCACATGGTAAGAAGGTAAATTCTGTTGAAGAACCTCCTCTTTGAGTGATAAGATTGATGTTATCATGGCTATGCTTGTTAATGGGAAAGCTCCTTTAGATCTAAATAATGTTCCCTTAGCCTCTTTGGTTGCTCAAGAAGATAAAGTTGATGTGAACTTCATTAGAAACAACAATTTCAACAATAATGCCTATATGAATAATTTTGGTAGTAACAACAATTATAGGCCTTATCCTCCTAATAATGGCAATACCTATGGAAACTCCTACAACAATGCTAGAAGTGCCCCCTCTGAACTTGAAGTTATGCTCAAAGACTTTATTAGTAAACAAACCACTTTCAACAAGACTGTGGAGGAAAAGCTCTTGAATGTAGAGAAAAATATTTCCTCTCTGTTTGAAGAACATTCCTCTTTGATTAATAAAATGGCTGCTAAACTTGAAACCATGGAAAGTACCTTTGCTTCTACTCATGCCATACAAGTTATTATTGATGAAAATTTTAGACTGTTAGCCCAACTTCATGCTAAGTGGGAAAGGGAAGCTGAAATTGCTAGAAACAATAGTGTGTGCACTATCACCACCACCAATGTGGATGCCACTAAACCACAAGAAGTCCATATTCCTCCTCCTACATTGCCTAGGCCTAATGAGTCTACTACTAGTGATGCTAAGTTTGATTTTGATCTTGATGGTTGCAATATTTCTAAAGTAATTATGTTCCTGCAAAAGCTTGCCAGAAGTCCTGATGCTAGTGATATGCATGTTGCTTTCACCAAACACATTACAGATGATCTTGTTAAAATTAAGTAAGAGAAGTTAAAACACAAAGCTTCTATTCCTAGGAAAGTAGAAGATAGTTGGGAACCCATTATTAATATGCAAGTGAATGACTTTGATCTCAAAGCTTCATGTGATCTTGGTTCTAGTGTCTCTATTATGCTTAGGAAGATTTATGAAATGCTTGACTTGCCACCTTTGGAAGATTGTTATTTGGATGTCCTACTTAATGATAATGCTAAGAAGAAACTCATGGGAAGTGTTAATGATGTTCTCATTATGGTTAAAAATGCTTATGTCCCTGTTGATTTCTATGTTTTGGATGTTGAATATAATGCTTCTTGTCCTATCACTTTGGGAAGACATTTTCTTAGAACTGTTGGTGCCATCATTGATATGAAAGAAGGCACCATTAAATATCAATTTCCATTCAAGAAAGGTATTGAACACTTCCCTATGAGGAGAGAGAAGTTGCTTTTTGCTCCTCCTTTGAAAGCAAGTTTTGATGTTAATGATTCTTCATTTCAAAATACTTGATTTCTTACTTCTTGTGTCTAACTTAAAGGCGTTAAATAAAAGTACTTGTTGGGAGATAACCCAAGAGTTTTCTTGAGTCTTGGAAGTTATTACTTTAGTAATGACCTCTCCTTATCCTTTTTGTTTGCTTTTTGTGCCAAGAATGACCTCTAATGAGAGGGAAGTAAGATTGGGGAGTTGCTGTCCCAAAAAAGATTTTTGCGCTCCACCATAAAAATTCGTGAGGAGTCTCTGTAAGTTGTATTGAGCTGAAATTTACGAATAAATCCCCTAGTATGTTATGTAACTTTCTTTAGTCCATCACTTGTTTATTTGAGCAACAAAAGGTCTTCGAAAAAATCGGTTTCTACCTGCTTGTCTGTTTTGAAAGATTTCTGCCATTATTTGCATTTGCTTCTTATTGATTCCTTTTTGGGTTCTTTTTGGGAAATTGAGCTTTTTGAATGAGTTGCTACAGTAGCTTGTGTTTTTAGTGAAAAGTTTTGCTGTTCTAAAGCTAAACCCAAAGGTCTATTATCTTTTGAATACACTAATGTTGCTAATGAAGATTGTGTGAAGTTTTGTATGAAGGAAAAATTTCAGGTGTAGAGAGAGAATGATGTAATGAGATGAAGAATGGACAAAATATCAAGCTTGGGGATGCCACCCCGGTGTCACCCCAAGGAATATACAAGAAGTACAAGCGTCAAAGCTTGGGAATTCCCAAGGCATCCCTTCTTCATCAATAAAAAGCTCAGGTCTTTCTAGACACTTCATTTTTATTGTTTCATGCACTGTTGTGTTGTTCTTAGTTTTTTTTCTTTGCTTATTTTGCTTAGTTTGCTTGAATAAAGTAGTTTGGACCCCCGTTCTCGCTGTGTTGTTTCAAATAAGTTGATTGGTGTTGAAAAGGAGTAGAAATTTCTTGCTTGAAATAGTGCAAGAGGAGCTTTATTTGACTGTGACTTAGACTTTAGCATGTCATGCTAGGTGTTGTTTTGACATTATGATTAGTGATTATTGTTGTAGCATGACTTGTTCCAAACAATTGGGATTGCTTAGTGTGCCTTGAAAGAATCATGCATTGTTTTAGCATACAAAAGTATAGTATTGTGGTGTTCTCCTTTGATGCTTTGTTTGGGTTGACTTGGCACATGCTCACACCATGTTATGACTATGAACAAGTCACCATAGCCTATATGACCATCTAGTCCTTGACTTGTAGTACCACGCTATGCTTTTATTAGTAATGTTTTGTCGCTCTTCATGATTATGGCCATTATTGCTCTCTTAGTTGGTTGCTCCCAGTCTTTTGCTAGCCTCCACTTGTATGAGTAAGCTCTACTCATGATTCCAACTCCCAAGAAACCAAGTTATTCCAAAGTGTCCACTATAAACTCCTATGTATGGTGTGTTACACCATTCCAAGTATATTCTTGTTTTCAGCTATCTTCCAATTAAAAAGTAATTTGTTATGTGAAAACTTAGTGATTAAAGCTCTCACAAACTTGATGGAACACTTTATTTTTCTTGCTCCTAATAAAGTTGGACCATTGTGTCGTCTATGTTGTATATGCTTGCACTTATAAGTTGGAATTAGCAGAACCGTGATGTCACGGGGAACGCTTTCAACATTGCACTTGTACTTTGTACCAAGTTGATATCATGCTCTTTTGTCTATGGATGTCGTTGGTGTGAAATAAAAGGGGAGCTTGTAAGTCCATGAAGTTATGTATTTTGTGTTAGAGAAACGCCTGGTCCGCTAGCCTAAGCCATGCCTAATCATGGTGGAAACTTACAGCATCACCATAATGAGCAATCCGTGAAGCATCCTCAATAAAAACCTATGCAAATAGAAAATAAAAAGATCGCTGAGATGCTCATTGTCTGCTTGCCTTGTCATTTTGGTTATGAGATAGCTCCTGTACCATGTGCAAGGGGTACCCCGTTGGCGGTTCTTTATGATACACATGTACTTATTATGACAAGAACTTACAGGTGACTAAAGTTGAGTAGCATGAGGAGCGACCCTCATATTCAAGGGACATGAGATTGTCAACTTATACTTTGTCAAGCATATACTCCATAGTTTGTTCACTTTAACCTTAATCACTTCAAGATGCTTATGATAGGGGCAATTGGGATGAAAGCTAACAAGTACCATGATTTTTGGAAGCTCTTTTTGAAACTTGAAATCCCTGCTTCCCTTTATGAAGGTCCTTTCTTCCACCTTTATATTGAGTCTCCACCTTCTACCTTTAGGCACCAGTTAAGAGAGCATAGTTGCCATTCTTAGTTCTATGTGCATTGTCCCAAAACTTATCGATTGATGCATATTGTTGATATTACTTGTTCTTGTGCTATTTGTATCTAGTCACTCTTATGAACTTTGAAGGTGTCCTATGCATCTATTTGCTACTCCATGAGGGACGAGCTGAATGCCACTATGCCATGTTTTCTGTATGTGAAACAAACAAACGTTTTTCAATGCATGTTACTCATGATCTTTGTTTGTAGCCTTTCATGTTGCATGCATAGTTACTTTGTCTTACTGTTAGAACTCCATCTTTCATGCTCATGTTTAGATTTCTTTGATCCCAGCTTTCAATGCTTGCAAATGGTTTGATCTTGATTTTGATGGTGCATGTCACTCAAAAATTATTCTTTTATCACTTACCTACTTGAGGACAAGTCGGAGTTAAGCTTGGGGATGCTTGATACGTCGGAAACGTATCTATAATTTTTTATGTTCCATGTTGTTTAGTATCTACTTTGCTTTGCTTTGTCTACACTTTGAGGTGTTTTTATATGTTTTCTGGTACTAACCTATTAACAAGATGCCACAGTGCCAGTTGCCTGTTTTCTTCTGTTTTTGGTTCCAGAAAAGATAGTAAGGAAATATTCTCGAAATTGGACGAGACAAAAGCCAAAGTCAACATTTCACCGAGGAGAACACGGAGTCTAGAGGAGCGATGGACGGGAGACACAAGGCGGCCGCACCCCACCCAGGCGCGTGCCCACCCTAGGCCACACCTGGGCAGGGTGTGGCCCCCCTGGCCTCCTCACAGCCTCGCCTCTTCGCCTATAAGAAGCCCTCGATGCCTAAACCCTAAGTACTCGATCAATATTCCACAAAACCGTTTGTAGCCGCCGCCACCATCGTCCCTAGATCGGGGGATCTAAAGCTCTTCCCAGCACCCTACCGGAGGGGAGATCATCCCGGAGGCCTTGTTCTTCATCATGCCAGCCTCCGGTACGAAGCATGAGTAGTTCCACCTTAGACTACAGGTTTCATGTCTAGATCTTGTGAGCTCCGTTCATGATCAAGATCTCATCTATTTGTAATCATGCATGTTGTGTTTGCAGGGATCCGAAGGATATTGAGATTACTATGTCAGATTGATTAATGGTTTTCTCTTATTGATTCTATCATATTCGTGTTGTTTGTGATCTTGCATGCTCTCCGTTGTTAGTAGCTATCTTGGCCAAGTAGTTGCTAGTGACTCCAAGAGGGGGTATTTATGCTCGATAGTGGATTCATGCCTCTATTTAATCTAATAAAAGTGACAGAAATCTTTAAGGTTGTAGATGTGTTGTTGCTATTAGGGAGAAAACAACGGTCTCTTGTTCATGGAGCAAGTGGATTGTCTACCTTACACACTTTGCTTAAAGCAGTTTTCTGTTGCTTGCAACCTAATACTGGAGGGGGTTCGGATGATAACCCAAAGGTGGACTTCTAGGCATAGATGTAGTTGGATGGCGGTCTATGTATCTTTTTGTATTGCCCAATCAAATCTCATAGGATCTTGATGTCTAGTATTGCATTGTTATGCCTTGCTTAGTCCTGTCAATTGTGCTGCTGTAATTTGTTTACCCAGCATTCCATGTTTTTTTATCTAAGGAGAACACCTCTAGTGAACTATGGACCCCGGTCCAATCTTTACCATTGATACATCTTCCACGGATACTGTTTACTTGTTGCAAACCACTGTTACCTTCCACACCATACAGTTAATCCTTTGTTACAGCAAACCGGTGAGAATGACAACCTCACTGTTTATTGGGGAAAGTCTTGAGTTTGTGTTGTGCAGGTCTCCAAGTTGCTAGCAACACCTTTGAGTCGTTTCCTTCCTCCTACTGGTTCGATAACCTCGGTTTCTTATTGGATAGTATTTTCCAATAAAAGCATCTTTGCACTTAGTTCAAGAATCAATACTATTTTTAGGCAAAGAAAGCAACCATTCTTTAGCTTTTCCTCTCAAGGAGAAAGGAAAAAGCTTGAGCTTAATAATATCTCCATCTACATCCTTATATTTTTGCATCTCACAAAGTTCAACAAAGCTATTGAGATGGGCAGCAGGATCATCAGAACCAACACCAGAAAATTGCTCTCTCATCACAAGATTCAACAAAGCAGGCTTAATTTCATAAAAGGTAGCATCAGGAGCAGGTGGAGCAATAGGTGTGCTAAGGAAATCATTGTTGTTGGTGCTAGTGAAGTCACACAACTTAGTTTTCTCAACAGAGTTCATTTTGGCAAAGGTGGGCAAGCCAAAAACAGCAGCAGAAACAAAATTAGACTAATTTTTTTGTGTTTTTTGAATAAAGAAAGCAAACCAAACTAGACTAATTTTTTTGGGTTTTTTGAAAAGAGGCAAACAAAACCAAGCAAAAGAAACAAAGCAAACTAAAAACAAAGTAAAGAGAAAGGAAGTGAAGGACTCCCCATTGTGAAGACGTCCTTAGCCTCCCCGGCAACGGCGCCAGAAAACTTGTTGATGACTCCTTGATGGCACCAGAGAACTTGGTGCTTGATGTGGAGTCTGTTGGGAACCCCAAGAGCAAGGTGTGAAGCAGCACAGCATCAAGTCTTCCCTCAGTAAGAAACCGAGGTTATCAAACCAGTAGGAGGAAGGAAACGTCACACATGTGTTGCTAGCAACATGGAGATCTGCACAACACAAACTCAAGACTTTGCCCCAACGAATCAGTGAGGTTGTCAAGCTCACCGGTTTGCTGTAACAATGGATTAAACGTATGGTGTGGAAGGTAATGGTTTGCAGCAAGTAAACAAGTAACAGTGGAGGATGTATCAATGGTAAAGATTGTACCGGGGTCCATAGTTCACTAGAGGTGCTCTCCTTAGATAAACAACGCGGCATGAAGGGTAAATAAATTATAGCAGGGCAATTGACAGGAACTGAGCAAGGCATAACAATGCAATTACTAGTCAGAAAGATCATATGAGATTCGATTGGGCAATACAACAAGATACATAGACCGCCATCCAACTGCATCTATGACTAGAAGTCCACCTTCAGGTTATCATCCGAACCCCCTCCAGTATTAAGTTGCAAGCAACAGACAACTGCTTTAAGCAAAGTGTGTAAGGTAAACACTCCACATGTTCCATGAACAAGAGACCGTTGTTTTCTCCCTAGTAGCAACAGCACATCTACAACCGAAGAGATTATTGTCACTTCCCTTGGAAACTAGAGGCATGAACCCACTATCGAGCATAAATACTCCCTCTTGGAGTCACTAGCAACTACTTGGCCAAGATAGCTACTAACAACGGAGAGCATGCAAGATCACAAACAACACATACATGATAGAATCATAAAGACAAAACCATTAATCAAACCAACATAATAATCTCAATATCCATCGGATCCCTGCAAACACAACATGCATGATTACAAATAGATTAGATCTTGATCATGAACGGAGCTCACAAGATCTATACATGAAAGCACAAAGTAGGAGATACAACCATCTAGCTACTACATGGACCCTTAGTCCAAGGTGGAACTACTCACGCATCATACCAGAGAGAAGGCCTCCGGGATGATCTCCCATCCGGCAGGGTGCCGGGAAGAACTTCAGATCCCCCCGATCTAGGGACGATGGTGGCGGCGGCTACAGACGGTTTCGTGGAGATTTGGTCGGGTGCTTATGGCTTATGCATCGGGGGCTTCTTATAGGCGAAGGGGGAGGCCGAGGCGGCGACTAGGGGCCCCACACCCCTCCTAGGCGCGGGGCAGGGCCCACCCGTGCCTAGGGGGTCTGGGCGCCCTAGCCCACCTCTCCGGCTCCCCTCTGGACTTCTTGTTCCCCACGGAAAGTAATTGACTTTAGCTTTTGTCCCGTCCAATTCCAAAAATATTTCTTTACTAGCTTTTCTGAAACCAAAAACAGCAGAAAACAGGCATCTAGCATTGTGGCAAATTGTTAATAGGTTAGTACCAGAAAACATGTAAAAAGCACCTCAAAGTGTAGACAAGCAAAGCAAAGTAGATACTAAACAAGCATGGAACATCAAAAATTATAGATACGTTTCCGACGTATCAAAGGTCTTCATCGAGTACCGAACATGCGACCGACTGTGGAAGCGCTGCCGGAACACGGTGCCACAAGGTTCGTCTTCGCGATCTTGAGATCGGCAAGTGAACGACTACATCAACCACGCGAATCTGATCTTGTTAAACGCTTTGGATCTTTGAGGGTTAGTACTCTATGAACTCGTTGCACCGATCTCGTAGATTAGATCTTGGCATTTGTGTGTTCATGCGATAGAATTTTTTTGTTTTCCATGCTACGAACCCCTACAGTGGTATAAGAGCCGTGTCTATGCATAGATCTGTTGCACGAGTAGAACAAAAAGTTTTTGTGGGCGTTGATGCTTTTTTTGTTGATTGCTTTTTGTGTACTTTGCATCTTGCGGGATGGTGAGATGAAGCGGCCCGGGATAACCTTACATGTCATCATACATGAGACTTGCTCCACGCTCAACATGCAACTTGCATCGCACAAGTGACTTTGTGGGCGTCTGTCTCTCCACCATAGTGAAGATTCAATTTACAATGGGCAATTGACAATACTTGTATCAACGTTGTGGTTCATGTTCGTAAGTTAGTTATGCAAAATCCCCAGCCACATAAAACATGCAAAGAAAATTAGAGGACTCTAACTTGTTTTTGCAGGGCTTGTGTTGTGATGTGATATGGCCATGATTGTGATTATATATGATGTATGCAATTATCCTTATTGTAAGTTGGCAACTGGCAGGAGCCTTATGGTTGTCTTTAAATTTCGTTTAAGACTTGCGTGTCTATTCATCAAAGTAGTTGTAATAGTTGTTGTTGGTGGAGGACAACCATGAAGCGGTGCCATTGACCTTGACGCTACACCGGTGATGATGGAGATCATGTTCGTGCTTGGAGATGGATAGCGAAGGCACAAGAAGAAACGCCATATCATATCACATATTATGAATTGCGTGTGATGTTTATCCTTTTTATGCATCTTGTATTATTGCGACGGTAGCATTATAAGATGACCCCTCTCACTAAATATCAAGTAATAAAATGTTCGTCCTTAGTAGGCACCGTTGCTAAGACTCGTCGCTTCGAAGCACGACGTGATGATCGGGTGTGATAGATTCTACGTGTGCATATAACGGGTGCAAGCCAGATTTGCACATGAGGATACTAAGATTAACCTTGACGAGCCTAGCATGTACAAACATGGTCTCGGAACACGGAATACCGAAAGGTAAAGCATGAGTCATATGATTGATATGATGAACATGCTGATTGTTCGCCTTTGAAGCTACATCATCTCTCGTGATGATCGGACTTGGTGTAGTGGATTTGGTTCGTGTGATCACTAAAACAATATGAGGGATGTTGTTTTGAGTGAGATTTAACCTATTTAATTTAAGTATTAAATATGAACTCAATTTATCATGAACTTGGTCTAAACTCATTGCAAATATGTTGTAGATCATGGTGACCCCTACCACCATTTTTAATGCGTTCCTAGAGAAAGAAATGTTGAAATACAATGGAAGCAACTTCACATAATGGTTCTGTAACATGAGGATTGTCCTCGATGCTGGAAATTTGACCTATGTGTTGGATGCTCCGTTAGGTGACCCACCTGCAAATACTACGTCTCGTGATGAGCACATTGTGTATGACACAAATCTTGATGACTACAATCTTGTGAAATATGCGAGCCTTATGTCGATGGAGCCTGCACTCCAAGAATTCTTTGAACTTAGCATCGTTGCTGCCATGGTGAAGGAACTCAAAGCCATGTTTGAGAGCCAAATCCTTGCTGAAAGATATACGATCTCTAGCGAGTTCTTTAGTATTATGATGAAGGAACACAACTCTATGAAAGATGACATCATGATGATAATGCACTATGTTCAATGTCTCAAGACACTAGGATATGTCATCCCAGTTGATCTTGTGATGGATAGAGTTTTGTAGTCGCTCCCACCTAGCTACAAAGAGTTTGTGTTGAATTACAAGATAAGTGGTGCGACTGGATCGCTCACTGAACTTGCTGCCACTTTGGTGGCTGCTGAAGTAGACATGAAGGAAAAGGGTGAGCTCAAGGGTAACTTCGAGAAGGATAGCAAATCTGTTGCTACACTTGAAAAGGAGACCTGAGATGGCCCTATTCCTGATACAGAGTGCTTTTACTGCAAGGGAGAAGGTCACTGGAAGCGGAATTGCCCAAGTACCTAGCAGATCTGAAGAATGGTAACATGAAGAAGAAAGGTATATTCGATATACATGTTATTGATGTGTATCTTACTAGTAGTCATAGTAGTGCCTGTATATTTGATACTGGTTCGGTTGCTCATATTTGTAAATCGAAACAGGTGTTGCAGAATAAGCAAAGACTAACGAGAGACGAGGTGACGATGCGTGTTGGAAATGCCTCCAAGGTTGATGTGATCGCTGTCAGCACGCTCCCTCTTCATCTACCATCAGGATTAGTTTTATAATTAAATAATTGTTATTTGGTTCCTGCGTTAAGCATGAACATTATATCTGGATCTTATTTATTGCGAGACGGTTACTTGTTTAAGTCCGATAATAATGGTTGTTCGATTTATATGAGTAATATCTTTTATGGTCATGCACCTATGATAGATGGCCTATTCTTATTGAATCTCGATAGTAGTGATACACATGTTCATAATATATATGCTAAACATTTGAAATTGAATGATAATTCTACATACATGTGGCACTATCGTCTTGGTCACATTGGAGTGAAGCGTATGAAGAAACTCCATTCCGGTGGACTTCTTGAATCACTTGATTTTGACTCACTTGAAAGATGCGAAGCATGTCTAATGGAAAAAATGACTAATACTCCATTCTCTGGTATGAAGGAGCGAGCTACAGACTTATTGCAAATCATACATACTGATGTGTGTGGCCCGATGAGTGTGGCATCGCGCGGTGGTTATCATTATGTTCTTACTTTCACGGATGACTTGAGTAGATATGGGTATATCCATTTCATGAAACATAAGTCCAAAACTTTCAAGAAGTTTAAAGAATTTCAAAGTAAAGTAGAGAATCAACATAACAAGAAGATTAAATTTCTGCGATCTGATCGTGGAGGTGAGTATCTAAGTTACGAGTTTGGCGATCATTTGAAGAAATGCGGAATACTTTCGCAATTGACACCGCTGGGAACACCACAACGTAATGGTGTGTCCGAACGTTGTAATCGAACTCTCTTAGATATGGTTCGTTCTATGATGTCTCTTGTAGATTTACCGTTATCATTTTGGGGTTATGCATTAGAAATAGCCGCATTCACTTTAAATAGGGCACCATCTAAATCCGTTGAAATGACACATGAATTATGGTTTGGGAAGAAACCTAAGTTGTCGTTCCTTAAAGTTTGGGATGCAAAGCTTATGTAAAGAAGTTACAGCCCGACAAGCTTGAACCCAAAGCGGAAAAATGTCTCTTCATAGGATACCCTAAAGAAACAATTGGGTATACCTTCTATCATAGATCTGAAGGAAAAAATTTCGTTGCCAAGAATGGATCCTTTCTGGAGAAGGAATTTCTCTCGAAAGAAGTGACTGAAAGGAAAGTAGAACTCGACGAGGTTATCGAATCTTCTCTCGGATTTGAGAGTAGCGTAGCGCCGGAAGATGTTACTATGCCGCCTGCACCAATAAGAGAGGAAGCTAATGATAATGATCACGAAACTTTGAACAATGTTACTACGGAACCTCGCAGGTTGACAAGGACTCGTACCACTCCTAATTGGTATGATCATGTTATGAATGTCATGCTGGTGGACAACACCGATAACCTTGCGACGTACGATGAAGAAATGATGAGCCCAGGTTCCAACAAATGGCATGAAGCCATGAAATATGAGATTGGACCCATATACGAAAACCAAGTGTGGACTTTGGTGGACTTACCAGATGGCCGCAAGGCTGTCGAGAACAAATGGATTTTCAAGAAGAAAACAAATGTTGATGGTAATGTAACCGTTTATAAAGCTCGACTTGTCGCGAAAGGGTTCCGACAACTTCAAGCAGTTGACTACGATGAGACTTTCTCACCAGCGGCGAAGCTAAAGTCTATGAGGATTTTGTTAGTAATCGCTGCATATTATGATTATGAGATATGACAGATGGATGTCAAAACGGCGTTCCTCAATGGTGACATTGATGAAGAGTTGTATATGTTACAACCCAAAGGTTTCGTCGATCCTAAAGATGCTAACAAGGTATGCAAACTTCAACGGTCCATCTATGGATTGAAGCAAGCATCCCGGAGCTGGAATCAACGTTTTGATAAGGTGATCAAAAGCTTTGTATTTATACAAACTTATGGAGAATCTTGTATTTATAAGAAAGTGAGTGAGAGCTCTGTAACATTCCTAGTACTCCATCCGATCCTAAATAAGTGTCACGGTTTTGAACTAACTCTAGTTCAAAATGGCGAAACTTATTTAGGATCGGAGGTAGTACTATATGTGGATGACATATTGTTGATTGGGAATGATATAGAACTTCTTAAAAGTATCAAATACTTTTTGAATAATAGTTTTTAGTGAAGGATCTTGGCGAATCTGCATACATTTTAGGCATCGATTTACAGAGATAGATCAAGACGCTTAATAGCGCTTTCACAGAGTAAATATTTGTACAAGGTTGTAAAGAGGTTTGGAATGGAAGATAGCAAGAAAGGGTTCTTTCCCATGTTACCAAATACGACCTTGAGTAAAACTCAAAGTCCAGCTACGACAAAAGATAGAGAGAGGATGAGAAAAACTCCCTATGCCTCAGCCATAGGATCTATCATGTATGCCATGCTATGTACAAGACCAGATATTGCATATGCTGTTAGTTTGACTAGCAGATATCAAAGTGATCCAGGAGTAGATCACTGGATAGCTGTCAAAAATATCCTAAAGTACTTAAGAAGGATTAAGGATATGGTTCTTTCTTATGGAGGTGATGAACAACTCGTTGTAAACGGTTACACCGATGCTAGTTGGAACACTGATCTGGACGACTCTAAGTCGCAATCTGGATATGTATTTTCTTTGAATGGTGCAACAGTGAGCTGGAGGAGTGTTGAGCAAAGCGTTGTGGCGATATATTCAACTGAATAAGAATACATAGCTTCTTTGGAGGCTTCACAAGAGGCGATATGGATGGAGGAGTTCATTGCGTAGCTTGGTGTGGTTCCTAGTGCGTTGGACCCAACGGCCATCTACTGCGACAACATGGGTGCCATAGCCAATGCATAGGAGCCAAGGTCACACAAGAAGCTAAAGCATATCAAGCTACGTTTTCATGCTATTCGCGAGCATGTCCAAGATGGTGAAATACTTTGCAAAGTACATACAGATCTGAATGTAGTAGATACGTTGACTAAACCTCTCCCTAGGGCAAAACATGACCAACACCAGAACGCCATGGGTGTTAGGTACATCACAATGTAATCTAGATTATTGACTCTAGTGCAAGTGGGAGACTGTTTGAGATATGCCCAAGAGGCAATAATAAATTGGTTATTATTATATCTTTGTGTTTATGATAAATGTTTACATGCCATGCTATAATTGTATTAACCGGAAACATTAATACTTGTGTGTTTTGTAAACATAAAAGAGTCCCTAGTAAAGCCTGTTGTTAAACTAGATTGTTGATTAATAGATGATCATGGTTTCCTGATCATGGACATTAGATGTTATTAATGACAAGATAATGTCACTAGGATAATGATATGATGGACACACTCCTACAGTAAGCATAGCATAAGATCAAGTCATTTAGATTTCATTTGCTACAAGCTTTCAAATACATAGTAACCTAATCCTTCGACCATGAGATCATGTTAATCACCATCCCCAGATGAATGCTTTGATGACATCAAACACCCCTTCCATACTGGGTGGTTATAAAGGTGGCATTAGGTATTCTGAAAGTATGGGTTGAGGCACATGGATCAGGAGTGGTATTTGTCCATCCATATGGCGGATAAATATACTCTGGGCCCTCTCGGTGGAATATCATACAATTTTCTTGCAAGCATGTGACTAGGTCACAAGGGATCACATATCACGGAACGAGTAAAGAGTACTTATCGGTAACAAGGTTGAACTATGTATTGGAGATACCGACGATCAAACCTCGGATAATTAAAGTATCACGAGACAAAGGGAAATTGGTATCGTATGTAAATGGTTCATTCAATCACGAAGTAATCGTAGAAATATGTGGGAGCCATATGATTTTCCAGATTCCTCCATTGGTTATTGATCAGAGAAGTGTCTCGGTCATGTCTGCATAATTCACGAACCGTAGGGAGACACACTTAAGGGTTCGATGTTGTTTAATAGATATGGAAATGAGTTGGAGACCGAATATTGTTGGGAGCCTTGAATTGGATCCAGGACATCATGAGGATATTCGGAATGGTCCGAAAAATAAGATTCATATAAGAAAAGTCCAATTCCGGGGTTCGGAAATGTTTTCGGTCTTTTCACCGGAATCTTCTGGAAGGTTCTAGAAGGTCCACTAACCCGGAGGAGGGACACATGGATGCTCCATACCCAAGTGGGGGTGGCGGCATAATGTCCTAGGTCAAGTA
The DNA here is from genome assembly GCA_916181665.1 of Avena sativa. Taxonomy (NCBI): domain Eukaryota; kingdom Viridiplantae; phylum Streptophyta; class Magnoliopsida; order Poales; family Poaceae; genus Avena; species Avena sativa. Next base: position 431,512,782 of record OV702284.1, read on the forward strand.
GGCCAAGGCTAGGAGGTGGAATTCAAACTCTAGTTTGAATAGTCAAAGTCTAGTTTGAAAAGTCAAATCCCAAAATAAGGAAAGTCTAAATCCTAGTGGAGGAGGGAAAGGAAACACAAGGTAGAGGTCTCCCTCTCCCTACTTGTCTCCAGCCACCAAGAGGAGTTGGGGGAGGACTCGGCCTCCCCCTAGCCGCCTCTCCCACCCATAAAAGGAGGGGGTGAGGCGCCCCCTTGGCCCTCACCCCAAACCCTAGGCCGCCGCCTGCCCCTCTAGTCGTCGATGCCCTAGCCCTCTAAACCTCCTCCGCCTAGCCTAAACCCTATCCGCCGGCGCCACCTCCTACCCTCGGTGTATAAACCCTAGACGTCGAGGCTCTCTCTAATCCACCACACCCGCTCCGGTTTAGGCAAATCCCTGCGAGATCTACTCCTTCACTTCCACCACCACACCGTCGTGCTGCTGGAATCGCGAGGAGATCTACAACCTCCGTTGCCTGTTGGAATAAGGGAGAGGAAGGTCTTCATCGAGTACCGAACGTGTGACCGACTACGAAAGCGCTACCGGAACGTGGCGCCGGAAGGATCGTATTCGCGATATTGAGATCGACAAGTGAACGACTACATCAACCACGAGAATCCGATCTTGTTAAATGCGTTGGATCTTTGAGGGTTGGTACTCTATGAACTCGTTGCACCGATCTTGTAGATTAGATTTTGGCTTTTTTGTGCTCATGCGATAGAATTTTTTTGTTTTCCATGCGACGAACCCCTACATGACAAAAATACCAAGGCCTACGATGGCACCGTCCGGCCAGCAACGTGGTTGTAGGACTACTACGAACCGATAGAAATTGCAGGAGGAAACCCCAACGTGGCCGAGTACCTCCCACTTATGCTCACCGGTATGGCCCGCCAATGGATTCAATGACTTGTCGGAGAAATCTATCTACAACTGGTTGGGCATGCATGAAGCGTTCACCAAAAAGTTCGAAGGTACGTAGAAACGTCCCTGCACTATCGGTGACCTACAACGCTGTGTACAAGAAAATGATGAATCATCCTAGAACTTTCTCTCATATTGAATGGACATGAAAAATTCTTGTGCGGGAGTACACGATCAAACCGCTATGGCCGCCTTCATCGATGGCTTGGAATGAGGCTCATTGCTCCGGCATACACTGAAGCACGTCCAAGACAAAGGTGAGCTTGATATCAATGCAATGATTGCCACCGCCAGCGAAATCGTGGCAACCGACAACGATGCTTGGTGCAGCCTCCTTGCAATAGCAATTCCCAACCAAACCAAGAACAATAACAACAACAAGCAGAAGAATCCACCTAAAGAGAAACAAACCACCGACATGGTCACCATGACATTCGTTGGCAGAGGCGAAGGCGGACAATGTGGATGTGGCCGGGAGGTGGTCGTGGGTAGCAGCGCAATAGTGAAACTACACCTTCTGTGCCCCATGTTCCCAGTCATATGAGGAATACCGGGATATGACATGTTACGTCCATATGGATGAGAATGGCAAAGCCACCCACACTAACCGCAATTGCAAGTTTGTCAAGGACCTGAAGAAGGACCTAGAGTCTGGTTACAAGCGAATCCGGAAAAATGGGCCTCGCAGAAAAGGCAGGAAAGAAGGAGGACAAGAACTCTATGGAGGCATCACCTTGGGACAACAGAGCAGTGGATGATGTCAACAATGGGCGTAACTATAGTTGATTTTTATCTTCAATGGTGATGTGGTACCGATGTTGTGGCTAGCCAAGACTTCTTGTGGTGCTCCTCCTCCCTGAAGGTACCTTCTTTCTTGTGGGACAACTCCCCGAAGATGAGTCGGGAATGCGGATTCTTGCCGTGCATGGTGGTGTTATCACCCTTCCTTTACACTGTGAATTATCACTTGATATCGTCAGCCAGCTTGTGTCTTACGATGTGTGTTGTGGGCGGCGTCTGCGTTTGTAGGTTGTTGTGTGTCGAGACGCTAGTTCTTGGTGTCCTCTCTCTTGGCACTACGTCTATCAATGTCCATCCATGTCCCATGGTGAGCTGCTCTATCTCCTGGCGGTATGACACCCTTCAATCCGGGGAAAGAATAAGGAATTTCTTTGGAGGAGGAAATAGATGGCATTGCAACAGTGTTTTGCCTTCCGTCGGTCGAACAAGGAGCGGGTTTTCTTCAAAGACTTTGCTTCCTCTCTAGTCAGATCACAGGCTAGGATGAAGATCTCAATGTTCGAAATATGCTACTCTCTCTGATCCATAACAAGGAGTTATTAGCATAAAACCACCATATTTCAGCGAAATGTTCGAATAACCATCACTTTACAAAAAAGTGCAAAATGTGACCACTTTTCAGTAGATTTGTTGCAATTCGCACTAATTGAGAGTCAATTGACACCAAAACTAACAGACCCACCTGTCGGGCTGACGTCGTGGGTCAACACGCTGACTGCTATTTTACATGCAGGTTCTCGAGTTTTAGAAGGAAATTATGCACGGTCCCTGGCGCCTCATAGTATTTTAAAAAAAACTATTTATTTCAAAGGTTCATAACTACAGATTCAAATGAAAAAACTTTTAATATGAAAAGTTCTAAAAAATGTTTGAATATAAACTTGGTTCACTATTTCAGATGACTAAAATATGCAAACAATTAAAAATGCTTCTACTAAAAATGTAACTTTAAATTTTTTATAACTTTAGTTATATGACTCAAAATAATATAAATAATATGTCTAAATTTATTAGAAAAATCCAACCAATCCTTTTCTGACATCCTTCATGCATGTATCAGATCCGTTTCTCTTGGATGTTATGATCGATTGATATTGGTACATATGTATGGTATGTACAAAATAGTCTACCATTATAAACTTTAAAAAATCATAACTTTAGTTATATAACTCCAAATAATATAAATAATATGTCTTAATTTATTATAAAAAACCAACCAATCCATTTCTGACATCCATGAATCACATCCGTTTATTTTAGATGTTTTGATCCATTGATATGCTACTCTTTTTGATCCATAATAAGTGTCGCTGATTTAGTATATATGCATTTTTTCTGTTCGTATGCACTGCTTGCAAGCTATGTTTGAGCATTTTGAAATGGCCCTTCCACTTTACCAATTTAAAGCCAGGCGTAATGCATTGGATCGAGAAAAGAAGAGACATGTGGAGATAGACCTACGCAGACCTTTGGAGAGGAGCGAGGGAGAGAAAGATGACATGGCGGGAGATGTAACATGTGATCGAGGCCTTACCAACCAGTATAAAAGAATCTTGGACGCGGTCGCTCACTAACGAGGCTCTCTGTAATCATCGTTAGCCAGTCAGCGTCGCCAAGCAGTCCAAATTTTGTCTGTCGTGGAATATCAAACTCAAGAACAATTATTTAATTTGTGCTGCTAGACATGCATCATTAATGCATGTACCCCACATTTTGATTAGTTGACTTGACTTTGATTAGTCGTCCTTTCATCCTACGCCTACTCTGTACTCCCCTCTTCTAAGATGAGGAAGTCTCGACCGTATTACAGCTATACGGAAGTGGGAGATAGATCTTACATTCATAGAAGGACTGGACTGGCAAGCAGCTGTGTGCATGTCCGTGCTCTCAGTGGTCTGAATTCACAGGTACTCCTACTTCCTGTTAGATTCTTCCTTTTTTTCTTTTTTTTTCTTTTAGGGGAGCAAGATCCATAGCTGCAGTCGAGTTACATACATACATTTACTAATTGGCATATCGTCGTAGAACTGGAAGCAGCATCACCAAGCTCGACGGCCCGGAAACTTCACCAGCTCCGGTACCTAGCGGTGAGGCCTCTCTCCCGTCGATCCATACTTCAAAATCCATGCCATGTCTGTAGCTTCCACGAAATACTGTTTATTTTGAGATCTGTGAGTAATTTGTATGGATCTCTTATGAAATGGCTCCATTAGGTACTAATTCCATTTGGCGGCTACAAAAACCATTCGCCTGGGTGGATCATGGTGGTGGTAGAAGCCGTTGCGGTTGGAGTGGTGGGGTGGTTCGTGACGCCTAACATCGCCGAGCTCATGAGGGTTGCACGAGACTGTGCAGTCATCAGGTACAAGGTCTTCAGCGGCAACAAGGAGAAGCTGGGAAAACTCGCGCAGGAGCTGGAGGAAATCAAGCACCTCCTCGACCAAGCCAGCACGACCTTTGTACAGGACCAATCAAGGCTTGACGGCCTGTGGCGGCTGAAAGATGACATCCACGACGCCGAGGAGATCCTCGACCAGTTCGTGCTAGAGATCAAGGCCACCAACGGCCTAATCGATGGCATAAGATCCAACAGAATTTCGTTGTCGGCTCAGCTGGCGAAAGTGCTCAAGAATCTAGAGAAGACCCGTCTGAAGGCGAGGGAGCTCCCCCAGCTCCCGCGGAGCTCCATCTTGAGAAAAGCAGAGACGGGCCCAAGCCCGGTAAGGGACAAGAGGAGCTTCTTTGGGTACCATGATGAGTATAACCAGCTATACTCCATGCTGGAGCAGCAGCCGGACGGCAACAGCATGAGCAAGGTCATCGCCATCGTCGGTCATGGCGGGATGGGGAAGACGGAGCTTGCCCGCCAGGCATTTCGCGACGCTGAAGACAAGTTCGATCTTCGCATATGGGTGCACGCCTATAGCAAGAACACCGAGTTCGAGCTCCTGCAAGAGATCTGGAGGTCCGTTGCCGGCGATAGACCCGTCGGCGAGATGAACGTTACTTGCCTCCAGAATGAGCTGGAGAAGCTCTTGGCATCAAAGAGGTGCCTTCTCGTGCTCGACGACGTGTGGAACCACGAATCGGCGACCTGCGAGGTGGACAGGAAGCATGCATGGCATGCGCTCCAGTCGTTTACACGGTTCGCCGGAGGTGGAAGTAGAATCGTGATGACCACTAGGGCCAAGATTTGCTCGACAACGTTCCAAGCAGATGCAAGCATCATCTTCTTAGATGGGATGAAACCCGACGAGATCACACGTCTTGTCAACGACACTGCGGCCAATGTTTGGACTGATTGTAGCAAGATCCAGGATCTGCTAGACAAGCAGGTACCCAAGTTGAAGGGGTCCCCATTGGCAGCCGTAGAGATTGGTGACGAGTTGAAGGGGTCCCCAACAAGTCCCAACAAGTGCTGCGAAATCCTAGAGGACATCGAGCAACACCTGGGCAGCGTGCTATCGTGCCATCTCTACACCTATCGCCACTTGCCGCCACACCTTCAGCGTTGCTTCGAGTTCTGCAGCATATTTCCAGACAATTGGAAGTTCGAGCGGGAGAAGTTGACCAGGATGTGGATAGCCCATGGTTTCGTGGAGGCCCCCCAACAGGAGGGTCCGAGTCTGACCATGGAAGATATCGCCAGAGGCTACTTCGACAGTCTGGTCGGCCGTTCTTTGTTCCAAGAAGTTGAGCAAGGAGCAGGAGGGGGAGAAGCGACCTATGTGATCCATGAGCAGATCCACTGGATGATACGCTTGGCCTCTGCCAAGAACTGCATCAGCATCTCTGCCCCCAGAAGCATCCCCGCAACAGTTCGCCATTTGTCCGTCACCAGCGCCTGCTTTGATCAGCTCAAGGAATGTAGAACGGTGCTCAACAATGTGCGGACCTTGCTGATTCTGAAGAATGCTGATGGCAGTGGCGGTGATACGACCACCATCGACAAAGGTGTACTCAAACTGTTCAAGGGCGTCAGAGTGCTGGATCTGACACAGACGGGGCTAACTCAGCTGCCAGGAACTATTGGCAAGCTGAAACATGTGCGGTACCTCGGTCTTCCGAGCACCATGAGGACTCTGTGTGAGCAGCTCACCGGGCTGTTGTTTCTTCAGACCTTCAGTGTCAGCAGCAACGATGGGAGGAGGAAGGAGCATACCTGTCAGCTCCAGAAGTTCCCGAAAAATATGAACAGGCTCGTCAACATGCGACACCTCGACATCAACACGGATTGCATCACTAACATAAGCGGCATTGGGTCTATGGTCAAACTGCAAGGATCCATCGTGTTCAAGGTCATGAAGGGGTCGGAGAAAGAAGGGCATGGCGTGTCGGAGCTGGCGAAGATGAGCTATCTGAGTGGGGCGCTGGGCATAAAGGGCCTCGACGCCGTCGCCAGCAAGGAGGAAGCCATGGCGGCTCGGCTGGCAAGCAAAGGTAAGGTCAAGGTGCTGAAACTTGAATGGGGGGCTTCGGATCCGCGGCATGTCAACGAAGGACCCACCGACGCGGCCGCGGCGGTCCTCGAAGGCCTCCAGCCTCACTGCGACCTCCGTGACCTGCGCATCACGAGGTACCCTGGGACGACGTTTCCGAGCTGGCTGGTGGCGATGGAGAAGCTGACGTGCCTGTACCTCAGGAACTGCAGGAGGCTGAAGGCTCTTCCTGCTCTCGGCGGGCTCCCGTGTCTGGAGCTTCTGGATATGAAGGAGCTGACCATTGTCAAGAGGATCGACGGCGGATTCTGCGGCAGCAGCAGCCCCGGCGCATTCCCGAGCCTGAAGACGATCGTGCTAGATGACATGCCGGAACTAGTGGCGTGGGATGATATGCCCAAAGGAGCATTCCCTCTGCTCAGCGACATAAGCATCATCGACTGCCCAAAGCTGTCCTTGTCGGGCCTCGCCCTCGAGTGGTGCAGATGCCCCCCCGACATGCGCGTCAAGGGATGTCCGGCCATCACGCCGGGGACCCTGCCCAAGGGTGTCTCTACCTGCAAATTCAACTAGAGGCCGGTATCCCTCCCTACGTGCAAATTTCGCAGCACACATGTCATCTCCATTTTTAATCGACTGGGGACGCTGCTACTCTCATACTACGTGAAACTTGTGGACAGAATTAAGTTGTTACAAAATTTGCAGTAACCCAGCTACTTTACTTACTTATCACTAGCTCCCTTGTTAACAGACTGCTATCTCCGAAACAGAGTATTCCTATGCTATATGTTTTTCCTACATGACTTTGACTGGGTAAAATAGCTATTTTAGCGCGTGGAAGCAGCTCGAGCAGCCGCGTCAAAATCGTGCGCGCTCTAAAAAAATTTGTTGCGCAAGATATCGTGGCATTCGGCCCCCCTCATGTCTAGGCTGAATAAATGGAAAGACACTAGACGTGGGTAATCGGGGACGCAACTATTTGGAGTAGATTAAATAATGTGTTAGCCAGAGTTTGAATTTAAGACCTCCTGGCCTAATACCATATCAAATTAATGCACTAGCATCTGAATCAAAAGTCCGAACTGATAGAAAGGGCTAGGCTATATATTTTTTAACACCGCTCAACCGCCGCTGAAGGTTCACTCCCACGCCAAAATTCCCCATCTTGCCCGCTTGCCACGCACCACTCACAGCCCCTCCCGCACACAAGTGAATTTTCACGACGTGTGGACGAACGAGTAGGCGGAGTTGCTCGCGACATCATTGCGCCTCGTCATCGAGGAGAAGCGGCGCCACGCCACATGGCTTCGGCACCTCTACCACGCCGAGGAGGACGAGCGCCTGAGGACGGAGTAGGCCGCCCACTTCCTGGAGACGTCGACGTCGAGGTGGCCTTCTGCGCGCAGAGGAAGGAATGCAAGGCATGCCGCCGGGCGAGGAGGGCCAACAAGGTACGCCGTCAGCTGTTCATCGAGGCTCAGCTACCCGGCCCGTAGACAACAACGACGACAACCGCTGACTAGACCAGTTCTTATCGATACCGATGGAGTCCTCGACGGAGGACAAATCTGATTTCGTCCTAGACATTGACGTAGAATGTAGGGTTGCACTATGTTAAACTTTGTTTGATGCACCTATGTAAAATATATCTAGTATATTTTCAGTCTATTTTTTCTAATTTGTTTGAATTTTGTTTGGTGTAGATATGTGAAAATATGTGTTTCAACGAGTTATTTTAGCGTGCCACATTTTACTACTTGTGGCGAGCTGCTAAATAGCGTCTCCGGTGAAACGCCAGCCAGCGCATGCTATATCTGTGCTAGGTTTTTAGCACGCCAAATTTTAACGCGGCCGTTTTTCTTTTTAGATGTTAAGGCGGCCGTTGGAGTTACTCTAGGATGACATACTGACATGAAGCTCTTTCCCAGAAACAAAAAGTGTTAGAGTATACGTATTTGTTAGAGATAGACTAGGTTACTTGTCTTGTACTCCAAGTAGGTTACTTGTCTTGTACTCCAAGTTGGTTCTTGTACGTCTATATATACTCGCTCGAGAGGCTCAATAATACATCCATCATATTCCGCAATCTCTCTCTCCCTCTATCCTTCAACATGGTATCAGAGCGGCACGGTCCTTGACCTAGCCGCCGCCTCCGCTTCCGACGCGCCGCCCCCGGGGAGATCGATCTCCATGATCTTCGCCGGGGGCCGCGCAACCCGTACGCAGGGTTCGTCCGCCGATCCATGATCGGCTGCCCTGCAAGTTTTTTTTCCGATCACTTGATCGGTTTTCTTTTTTGGTTTACCGATCTTAAATCGGATTGCGTCGCCGATCGCCGTCGTTATCGCCGCGCCTCTACTCCGACCATCGGCATCGACGATCTACACCGCGCCCGTGCGCCTGTCACCTGCGCCGCTGTGCCTTCCTCGGTAGGCCGCCGCGGTCTCATGACAGGCTGCCGCGCACCGCGGCCGGCTGCTGCGGCTTCCTCGGGAGGCTGCCGCGGCCGACCCTCCATCGGATTGTCTTCGCCGTCATCGCCCGAGATCGCATCGACAACGACGCCGCGGATTCCGATCTGCCGTCGTCACGGACTTGGCGCGTACAGCGCCGCCGTCGGTCTGATCAACCGATGTGGCGCTCGTCTCCGCAGAGTACGTCCCCGAGCACGCGCCTACCACCGATCGAGCATCGGGCTGCCGCTGCGTCGCCCCTTCGGGCCGTAGCGTCGCCGCCGGCTACCAACTCGCCTTCTCAGGCGTGTCCATCGCTGGTGGTTCTCACACCGCTGCACCGACTCGTGCCCTACAGCTACGCCGCCCCATCGGGCAGTAGCGTCGCTGCACGCGGTCATCGCCGTCACCCCGCAAGGACGTCGCAGGCTTCCACCGCACCACCTCCCTCGGCGCGGGTCGCCGCCGTCCGCGCATGGTCTTCGTCACGTCGCCGGGTTCTTCCTCGCCTACTTCAAGCACCGCCGCCGCATCTCCACAGGTAGCCTGCATGGCCACTCCTGGCTGTCGTAGGTCCCGCCGACTACCCCTCTGTCTAGGCATCCAATATGACCACTCCTGGTCGTCGCTGGTTCGCCGCCTTCTACGTCTTCGTCCTGCACAACTTCGTCGCCATCGTCCTTGTCTCGTCCTCGACCACACCTACTTGTCTACTCCGACAACCGCGGCCTGCATCGGCACTTCGCCGATCTGCGCAACGCAACTGTCGTAGAGTCCTCCTCTGCTAGTCTCTTCTCCGACATGGCGTGAAGCTGTTTCTACTGGTCCCGTTCTTCGCGTGCCCGATACTGGCAACACCGGTGCGTGCCTTCGTCCCCGACGCGTTCCTGAGTCTGGCAAGCTCGGTTGTAGCGCCTCGTCTTCATCGGCTTCGACAAGGTCTTCATCGGCATCGACTACCTCCTCTACGTCTGCCTCGACTACGTCACACCGACTTCGTCTTCGCGTACTCGGTTTTGGCACAACCAGAGTATGTCTTTGTTCCCGACGTGCGCCTGGTTCTGGCAAAGCCATGGCCGCACCTCGTCCTCGATGGCTCGGACTGCATCGGCTTCGGCATCACTCTCTCCGACGACTGCCCTGATGCGTCTCCTTCCTTCTACCGGCTGCACTACGCGCACGCGGCTACCTCGACACCGGCAACCCCGACCATGACATCGACCACGGCGACCCCTTGCGCGGCTACCTCGACCAAGGTTGCAGCACCCACCGCTCTCGGCTCACTCGACACCGGCACAAGGGCTACCACCTCGCATGAGCTCCTCACCAGCATCCTCTACGGTCCAAGCTTCTGCGACGTGATATCTATAACGTTCCCGCTACCACTGCGGGGGGATGTCCGCGCACTGGTCTACTTCGGCTCTCCAGTCTGACCGTTCGCAATGTTTTAGTTGTTCACGATGCTACCGCTACGACTGCGGGGGGTTGTTAGAGTATACGTATCTGTTAGGGATAGACTAGGTTACTTGTCTTGTACTCTAAGTAGGTTACTTGTCTTGTACTCCAAGTAGGTTACTTGTCTTGTATTTCAAGTTGGTCACTGTACGTCTATATATACTCGCCCGAGAGGCTCAATAATACATCCATCATATTCCGCAATCTCTCTCTTCATCTACCCTTCAACAAAAAGAAAGTAGTAGCAGCGCACGTCGGGTAAAAAGAATTTGTTAACACCAACCCTGTTTTCTTTTAACTTTTGTCCAGCGCTTGAAATCAGCGGGATGATTTGGGGAAAAACAGCTGCTTCCCCACCGGTGACCAAATAGTAGGAGGTTCAACCACCGCAACAAAAACTAGCAAGATTGACAGCCGAGTACTCATGATTGATCGGTCTGCGGCAGTAGCACTTGTGCTCGACGAAGGGATCGAGGCTTCTACCGGTGACCGCTGGCCGGCGGCGTAGAGCGACGGCGATCGATCAAGACGAACGCCGGCCAAATCGCCAGGTTTATGGATGAATCGATATTTTTTGGGAGTATCTAACGCTCAGCTGACTGAGAATTAAGTTAATTCTTAGTTAGATGACGTCATACGCGAGTATAGGAGTGTGGTGCCATCAAACTCGCTCCCCGCGCGACCTTCTATTATCCATCCCGCGCGCGACCTGCTAGTGTACTTTTGGAGTGTTAAAACATGCACACCCGCCCGGCTGGCCCTTCACAAGCTCCTAGGCAGTCACGTATCCGTGAGTGGTGGCAGCAGTTAATTATGTTTCGGCTTGTATTACCCATAGTACATGTTTTGTAAGCAACGTCCTTCGTCGTCCAACTTCATAGAAATTAAAAAACAATTGCTAATTCTCAACTAAACTAGTGGAAAGAAATACTTCCTTTTCATCTTGAATCACTTGTCACATATTTGTCTAGACACACGTATTTAAGCATATTTTATTACTCCTTTCGACTTATATTAGTTGACTCAAGTTTATCTAGATTCATATGTATCTAGTAAGTATCTGTTTTAGATGTATCCATATCTAGACAAAATTGAGTCAACTGATATGGGTCAGAGAGAGTATTACTTGTGAATCTAGACAAATTGGTGACATCTATTTCAACATAGACGAAGTAATTGCAACTGACTTGCACATTCGTAACTTGCATCATAAAAAACCACTTGTCACCAGAAAATCTTAGTTGCAACTCTATTCGCAATTGATAAATCATAGTTGCACGCCCGGGCAAAAGTCGACACAACCGGAACAACAATTCATCGCACGAATCTCAACCAAACAGATCAAGTGAATAGTGACATAACTGACACAATCGTGAAAATTAGCAAAACCCTAGAATATGACATTTTAATTCCCAGCTGCAATCCCAGTTGCAACTTCTGAGAAAATGACATTTCAATCCTCAGTTGCATCTCACGAGAAAAGTCAGCTTCAAGTCCAAGCAACTCATTGTAAAAAGAGACAACCCAAGAATCCTCGGTTGAAACTGGGTTGTTAACTCTCGAGGAAAATATAATTCGAAGTCCAATTGCAACTCGTAGTAAGATGGGACCACGAAACAAGCAAATGACTTTTCTATCCCCAGTCGCAACTACTCCGAGAAATCTAGATGCAAGTCCAGATACAACACATAGCAAGAAGGGACCGCAAAACAATTCTCAGTTGCAAATCCCAGAGAAAATGTCAATTGCAACTCATAGTAAGAAGGGACGACAAAGTAATACTCAGCTACAACTCCCAAGAAAAATCAGTTGCAAGTACAATTACAACTCATAGTAATAAGAGGGCACTGAACAGGAAAATGACATTTCAATCCTTATTTACAACCCCTGTTGAAACCCCTGAGAAAGCCATATGCAAGTCTCCAATTGCAACTCATAGTAAGAAGGGACGGCGAAACAATTCTCAATTGCAAACCCACTTGCAAGTACAATGTAACTCATAGTAAGAAAGGATCACGAAACAAATTCTCAATTGAAACCTTAGTTCCAACTCGTCGAGAAGCCATTTGTAAGTCCAGTTGCAACTCATAGTAAGAAAGGACCGTGAAAACAATCCTTAGTTGGTTGCAACTCGCTAAGAAGCCAGTTGTAAGTCTAGTTGAACTCATAGTAAGAAGGGACCGCGAAAACAATCCTTAGTTGCAATTCGCTAAGAAAGGTAGTTGCAAGTGTAGTTGCAACTCATCGTAAGAAGAGACCATGAAACATAAAGTGGTTGCAACTCGTCGAGAAAGCCAATTACAACTCCAGTTGCAACTCATGGTAATAAGGGACCACAAAATAAACCCAGTTACAACTGGTTGCAACTCGCCGAGAAACCTGTTGCAGGTCCAGTTGTAAATCATAGTAGAAGAGACCATAAAACAATCCTCAATTGTAACCCCAGTTGCAACTCACTGAAAAATACAATTGCAAGTCCCCGAGAAAATGTCAATTGCAACTCATAGTAAGAAGGGACGACAAAGTACTACTCAGCTACAACTCCCAAGAAATACCAGTTGCAAGTACATCTGCAACTCGTAGTAATAACGGGGCACTAAACAGAAAAATGACATTTCAATCCATATTTACAACCCTAGTTGAAACCCCCGAGAAAGCCATATGCATGTCTCCAATTGCAACTTATAGAAAGAAGGGACGGCGAAACAATTCTCAGTTGCAAACCCACTTGCAAGTACAATTGCAACTCATACTAAGAAAGGATCACAAAACAAATTCTCAATTGAAACCTTAGTTCCAACTCACCGAGAAGCCATGTGTAAGTCTAGTTGCAACTCATAGTAAGAAAGGACCGTGAAAAAAAATCCTTAGTTGCAACCCCAGTTGCTACTCGCTAAGAAGCCAGTTGTAAGTCCATTTGCAACTCATAGTAAGAAGGACCACGAAAACAATCCTTAGTTGCAACTCGCTAAGAAAGGTAGTTGCAAGTATAGTTGCAACTCATAGTAAGAAGAGACCACGAAGTGGTTACAACTCGCTGAGAAAGCCAATTGCAACTCATGGTAATAAGGGACCATGAAATAAACCCAGTTACAAATGGTTGCAACTCGCCGAGAAACCTGTTGCAGGTCCAATTGTAACTCATAGTAGAAGAAATCACGAAACAATCCTCAGTTGCAACCCCAGTTGCAACTTACCGAAAAAGACAATTGCAAGTCAAGTTGTAACTCATAGTAAATATAGGATCACGTAACACCCTTAGTTGCAACCTCAGTTAAGTCAGTTGCAAGTCCAGTTGTAACTCATATTAAAAAGAAATCATAAAATAAGAAAATTATATTTCTATCCTCAGTTGCAACCCCAGTTGCAACTCTCAAGAACAAACCAATTTCAAATCCAATTGCAACACATAATAAGAAGGAATATGGGGTGTTATGCATTTTGTTTGATCAGTGTGAAATTAGTGCAACCAACATCAGGCAGTCTGGTATGGCAAAAAAATTAATTAACTCAAAAATCAAAGACTGTTATACTACAAGTAAAACAAAAAAACACTCTAAAAAGAACTGATAACTCGCATAAAGCTCATCTCCGCTCTTCACAATTACAAGAACCACGATACCACATAAAACTTGCAACAATAAATTTGCAGAACAATGGGAAGGAAATCATAAAAATGTCCAGTTGCAACTCGTAGTAAGAAGGGACCGCGAAAACAATCCTTAGTTGCAACTCACTAAGAAAGACAGTTGCAAATGCAGTTGCAATTTATAGTAAGAAGGGACCATGAAACATGGGGAGGTTGCAACTCGCCGAGAAAGCTAATTGCAACTCCGGTTGCAACTCATGGTAATAAGAGACCACAAAATAAACCCCAGTTGCAATTGGTTGCAACTCGCCGAGAAACCTGTTGCAGGTCTAGTTGTAACTTATAGTAAAAAAGATCACGAAACAATTCCGAGTTGCAACTCACCGAGAAAGCCAATTGCAAGTCAAGTTGTAACTTATAGTAAATATAGGATCACGAAACAACCCTCAGTTGCAACCTCGGTTTAGTCAGTTGCAAATCCATTTGTAACTTATATTAAAAAAAAACACAAAACAAGAAAATTATATTTCAATCCTCAGTAGCAACTCTCAAGAACAAACCAATTTCAAATCCAATTGCTACTCATAATATGAAGGAATATGAGGTGTTATGCATTTTGTTTGACCAGTGTAAAATTAGTGCAACCAACATTAGGCAGTCTGGCATGGCAAAAAACTTTTAATTAACTCAAAAATCAAAGACTGTTATACTACCAGTAAAACAAAAAAAACAATCTAAAAAGAACTGATAACTCGCGTAAAGCTCTTATACCCTCTTTACAGTTACAAGAACCATGATACCACATAAAACTTGCAACAATGAATTTGTAGAACAATGGGAGGGAAATCATAAAAAAGTCAATAAGCATAATTGTTTGTTCAAATACTATCACACTGAAAAAAGAGACAGGTGCCGAAGAAGAGCCTATCTAAATCAACTAGACTCGGACGCTCTCCACCATAGTCATCGGAGAAGAACCGACGTCGACACAAATCAGTGGGGATCCGGCGCTAGAAAAAGAATCGCTGCTCAAATCAACGACCCGCCTTCGCCGCTATCGGTCGATGTCCACTGATCTTCCACTCCCGGCATCTCTAAATAAAAGAATTCAACGTCATGGAAGAGAAAAGAATGAGACAATGAACTACTCAATGGGACATAGTCGAGGACAAAAACATGCCACCGCCCCACTCAATAGCCCACAACGATAGAAAAACCAGACCACGGAACCTTCACGGGCCAAACAACTCAAATCCAGGCAAAACACCTAAAAATGAATGTCAGCAAAAAAGTGAATAACTAAGCTGAAAAAAAACCCACAACAACGCACTATTTTTGGAGAGTCTATACGTCACTGTCGTTGAGTGTCGCTCAAAACAAAAATAAATACTCCCTCCAACCCTTATTAATTGACTTAGATTTATCAAAATTTAGATAAACCTATATACTAAATAGTGTCTAAATTTATTTAAATCTAGCCAAATATGATTCAATTAATATGGACCGAGGAAGTAGCACCTATGTGGTCTTTTACCACTTGATCAAACCACACCTACGCAGCAGCAAAAGACATGAAAAAAAAAGTACACATACACACGATGACACGATACAACATGGGCCGACCAACCCAGGCCACGACGCGAGAAGCACCTGGAACAACGCGCGCGGAACGACTCGAGGCAATAGCGGGACAGGCACAAGCGGGGGCACAGATCTTATCGCGTGGAGCAAATCGGACGGTTAAGGACCTGACTATGCCCTAAGCTAAATCTCAACTAGCTGAGAATTAGCAATTCTGATATTTTTTAAATGTTTTTGAGAACCGAATGAAACGATCATCTCGTATGGTTTAAGATGCAAATAACGCTCCAGGCCCATAACAATGCCATCCATAATTACTGGACCACATGTAGTTTGCGGGCTCTATTCTTCTCTTTGGGCCAGTTACTCGTTGCAAGCCCAGGTGCTAGAACAACAGTCCCCGCTGAAAAATACTTTTTTAGATGGAAGAACGCTACACCAGATTCCATTAATCCGAAGGTTCAACCCAATCGATAGCCAACAGTCGCGTTTTATAGTTAGAACTATGCTATACATGGAACAGAAACAAAACTGTATGTTTCTATTGTAAAAGAAAAAAGAACTATACGTTTCTCTATAGTATTACATCCACCTACCTCACTACATGCACCTAACAGAAAAACTATACACCACATATCCCACCAGCTCTCAAGGTCTTGCTAAAAACATGTACAGTGCGAACGCTAAGCACGGACGCTAGGATCAAATTCCCTGCCGTTTTACCAAGATTACAATATTCAGTGTGAGAGATTCTTGAGAAGGGATATCTCTTAACTAAGAGAAAATAACCCTCATTTTTTCTCTCTCCTCCACATTACCAATCATTCTATGTGACATTGCTAAGATATAACTAAGATATAACCATTGTATATGTTCTAATGGTGCCAGCTGGTCAATCTGAAAATATTAGTATTACGGACATACACGTACCTTTGTCCCTTGCTCCCACTTTTGATTGTTAGATACCCAGGCTGGATGCAAGAAAAAGTATGTATTACAACAACAAACACAAATATGTGACTCATCTGCCCCTCCACACTTCAAGGGGCCAGGAACAACCACACTTATGTAACAAGTTGAGCAGAAAACCATAGCCCCAGCCCTTAGTGGTGGCCCTCGAGAGAGGAGAGAGATGTGCACACCAGGATCCTCCCCATTACTCCCCTCACAACGCCTCTTGTAGGAGACTAAGAGGGAAAAACCCAAGCCTTGCCGCCATCAACCCCCTCCTCCTCCGCCTCGGCGTCGCCCGCGGAGGGCCGCCGGACAAAGGCGCATGGTCTGGTGAAGGAGGCATCCAGACCTTGCATATCGGCTCTCGCGCAATTGAAGGGTGGAGACCTCATGTGCTGGAGGGTTCCAGTACACTAGGGAGGCGGACCTAGGCGGAGTGGATGGCGTGGACCCTACTGCGTGTAGTGGTTGTCCTTCCTGCTTATCGGCTCCTCGGTTGTGCGAACGGTGAGGCGGTGACATGTGTGGTCATGGTGCAAAGGTCGCGTCATTCAGCCTCCAGCACAAGATCTAAAGAGGACTCCTCCAACTAGCCTTTCTTGTCTCCCCTCCATGTCCCTAGACCTCATTTCGGCGGTTGCTCGGTGGGCCCGAGGCGGGGTTGACTAGGGAAACCCTTGGCTGACGGCGATGGCCACAACTTCGATGAAGCTATGGGCCTTGTTCTCCTTCCCGTGGGAAACATCGAGGTTTATTCTCCTCCTCCCTAATTTGCATGTCTCATATGAATCCTAAAAACTTCGGTTTGGGCGGCGGCGGCGCTCCAGCATCGTACCCTTTTTGAAGATGCCGCCTTTAGATAGAGGGGCTAGTGGACGACCTCGGTTGTGGGTAGTTGGTAACTAGTAGCGGTTGTTCTCTCTTCGTGTGGTGGTGATGTGGTTGGCCAAGTGTTCGGGGGGCTCTTGTTCCGTGGGACTTGTTTTCTCACTGATGGGTCGTCCGCCTCGAGCCAGGCGAGAGGAGAAGGGTTCTCCTCTCCATCAGCAGCAGCCTACAAGTGCTTGAGCTAGAATGTGACTCTTGGCTAGTCCATGTGCCACTTCGCTATCTTTCTCACTGTGTCTTCGTTGGCGACTTCGTCTAGCAGTTTGCTTATTGGCATTGTGGTTGGTGTTGCGGGCAGCAGTGAAGTTTCTGGGTGGCGGCCTAGAGGCGGTAGTGCCCGGAGTCATCCCCTTGGAAACGTGTATGTCAATGCCCATGTGTGCTCAGGGTGAGTTACTCCACCTCCTAACAGGTGTGGCGCCCTTCGATCAAGGGCTAGAAGGCAAGGTGCTTTCTTTGGAGGTGCAAATGGATGGCATTGCACATGACTGGCCCTCTCGAGGTTGACGATGGCATGAGTTCCTCAATTGCGTGCTTCTTCACCGACATTGCTTCTTCTCTGATCAGATCGCGAAGCTGAACGAAGGCCTCATTGTTCATGTTGTGCTTCATATTTTTATCTTTTTTTGCCTGTATCCGTTGCCGGTTAGCTGTTAATCAACACTTTGTAACCTTGGCTGTTTGGGGCTACATTTATTTAAAGTCGGGATCTTTGAGCTTTTGATAAAAAAATTGATCAGAAAACAGAGCAAAGAGGGTCACAAAGCAGAGCAAAGTGAATGCTCAACTTTAGTTCTGCTCCAAATAAAGGGTCATGTCTAGAAATTGGGGCTCCTGTGCAACTGGAGACATTTTTTTCGATAAAGGGCGCCTTTATTACTTAGACAGTAACTTACACCCGGCCTCTGCATATAGATGCACACAGCCGACACCAATCCACATGGTCCAAACATAAAATGAAAGATACAGGCGAATTACATATCAAACTGAGAAATTGTAAAAGCGCCTAGGGTGCAGAGGGCGAGTTTATCCGAAAATTATGCTGCCATCAATGTCTGGTAAAAAAAGTCACGTGTCGTATCCTCTAGCCGCGTACACACCTCCATGAAGAGATCGCGATATTCCGCACGATGCAAAGTCGACCAAGCCCGAAGGGTATGGGTACACCTGTAGAGAACTTGTAGAAGAGAGCAGTTTATATCATTAAAAACCTTATTATTTCTACATAGCCATAGCGACCATATAATGGCTATCACTCCGACCATAAGAAGATTTTTGTACTTGTTATCAATACCATGTAACCAATTCCCAAAAATGTTGGCAATACTACGTGGTGGATACAAGCCTGAAGCTGCTTGGGTGATTGACCATATAGACCGAGCAAAACTATATTGGAAAAATAGGTGTTTGATTGTCTCATTATGGTGACAGAACACGCACCCAGGATTTCCATGCCAATTCCGCTCAATAAGGTTTTCTTTTGTAAGGATAATCCCACGACGAAGATACCAAACAAAGATTTTGTTTTTAAGAGGTATCTTCATCTTCTAGATCATCCTATTATCTACCACCGGAATAGACGGCTGGACTAATGCATCATACAAAGAGCTAACAGAAAATGACCCGTTCTTAGTTAGATTCCATCGGAATACATCTGGCTCGTCCGACAGTTGTACATGTGCCAGAAGATGTAGCAACATGATCCAAGAGTCAAGTCTAGAACCAATTAGATCCCTTCTGAACGTTATATCTGGTGGGAATGATTTGAGCACCGTGGCAACCGTTTCCTCCTTATAACGAACAACAGAATATAACGAAGGATATTGTTCTCGAAGGGTAGCATTATCTAGCCATTTATTCTCCCAGAACCTTATTTGCGTCCCATTATTAATAGAGAAAGTCCTGAAGCGTAAAAAATATTTTTTTGACGCCATTAGACCAGCCCAAAAGTGAGAGTCACCAGGTTTCCAAACCATTTGGGACAATGCCTTTGAACCAATATACTTTCTTTTAATAATAGTTTGCCAAATCCCTTCCTCATTTAATAACTTGAAGAGCCATTTACTAAGGAGGGTTGTATTCTTAACCTTTAGATCATGAATACCGAGCCCACCCTGTTCTTTGGGTCTACACAAAACACTCCAATTAGCCAGCCTATACTCCTTTTTCTTATTATCTCCCTGCCAAAAGAATCTTGATCGGAAATAATCCAACCTTTTTAAGACACCTTTTGGTAGTTGAAAAAAATAAAGCATAAACAAAACCATATTACTAAGGACTGAGTTGATGAGCACCAGTCTTCCTCCTATAGAGAGAAGTTTGCCTTTCCAACTACTCAAACGTATCTGTAATCTTTCCTCGACAATTTTCCACTCAGCATTTGTAAGCCTTCGGTAGTGTACCGGAATGCCCAAATATCTGATCGGAAAAGTGTCATGACAACAGCCGAAGAGTTCATTATAAATAGCAACCTCCTCTTGGGCCTCGCCGAAACAAAACAATTCACTTTTATGGAAATTAATTTTTAATCCAGAAAGCTGCTCAAAAGCCGAAAGTATGAGTTTAAGATTCTTGGCTTTTTCAAGATCATGTTCCATAAAAAGAATTGTATCGTCTGCATATTGAAGTATAGATAACCCCCCCCCCCCCCACCCCATCTACAATATGAGGGATCACACCTTCAATCTGGCCATCAGACTTAGCACACTCAATCAAGATGGATAACATATCAGCTACTAAATTGAAAAGCATGGGCGATAATGGGTCTCCTTGTCTTAGCTCCTTCTTAGTCTGAAAGTAGTTGCCAACATTGTCATTGACTTTGATGGCAACACTACCTCCGACTACAAAGCTTTCGATCAAGGAGCACCAATCCGCTGAAAAACCTTTCATTCTAAGAGCTTGTTGTAGAAAGGACCAATTAACTCTGTCATAAGCTTTCTCAAAATCAATTTTTAGAATTACCCCATTCAATTTCTTTCTATGGAGTTCATGAACCGTTTCATGTAAGGTAGCCACACCATCCAAGATGTGTCTACCTTGCATGAAGGCGTTTTGTGAAGGCCTAACAACATGATCAGCCACAGAATTCAACCTGATAGTGGCAACCTTGGTAAAAATCTTGTAGCTAACATTAAGAAGACAGATCGGTCTATATTGTTGGATCCGTTCTGCTTCATTAACCTTAGGCAGTAAGATGATTTCACCAAAGTTCAACCGAAACAGATCTAGTTGACCCTCATGTAAAGCACTAAAAATGTTCAAGAGATTTGGTTTGATTACATCCCAAAAAGTTTGGTAAAATTCAGCGGGGAAACCATCCGGACTAGGTGCCTTATTATGCTCCATTTGGAAAACAGCTAATTTGACTTCCTCCTCAGAATAGGGAGCAGTCAGGTAGTTGTTTTCCTCCTCAGAAACTTGGGGTATATCATTAATTTGGGATTCATTCAATGAGAAAGTGTCTTCCTCCGGATCCCCAAACAAACCCTTATAATAATCGTAATGTAAGACTTTAGTTGCTCATGTCCTTCAATCAGCTTGTCATTATGCTTTAAGGAATGAATACATTTCTTCTTGTGTCCGCTATTGGCTACACTGTGGAAGTATCTAGAGTTCGAATCCCCATGCAAAATAAATTGTGATTTAGAACGTTGATACCATTTGAGTTCCTCCTCGCGCAGTAACCGGGCAATCTCCGTATTTGATTGGTTTTTTAGCTCAATTTCCTGTGGAGTAAGCAACCGGGTTTCTGCTAAAGCTTCAAGGCCATCAATAGTAGCTGAAAGTCTAAGTTTTTCTTTTTTGAGAATACCAGCAGTGTGACGCGCCCAACCCCCGAGATGTTTTCGTGTCAAACGCACTTTATTATTCCATCTCTGGATTGGGGTATCACCAGTGACCGGCCTTTCCCAAACTGCTTTCACCATATCATGGAAACCATCCCGAAGCAGCTATCCAAGCTCAAATTTGAAAGGACGGCCACAACGTGGTAATGGTAAACCAATGGTTAGCAAAATAGGAGCATTATCTGACAGAGTCTCAATACGTTCTAGAGCGCGTACCGAAACTAGAGGGAAGTGATCTTCCCACTCTGATTCCATCAGTACTCGATCAAGTTTTGCGTATGTTGGTTCCGCCAAAGAATTAGCCCAAGTAAATTGTCGACCAATCATGTTTACTTCCTTCAAATCAAAACTGTCAATGACAGGTTAAAAAGGAAGGGCCAATGATCGTCGAAGCGGCCTTTGCTCTTCTCAAATGGGAACCGAAGCAGGTTAAAATCCCCCCCTATTCTTATAGGGTACGGATTATCTTTTGCTAAGTTCACCAATTCTCGAAGGAAATCGGCCTTGAAAGCCCCTTGAGCCGCACCATACACAGCAACCAGACTCCACACGAAATTATCAGCTTTGTTACGGATGTGTAGTTTAATATAAAACTCCCCTTCCGCAATAGCTAATATATCCATGGTGTCTGACCGCACGCCAAGTAAAATGCCCCTAGACCGTCCCCTGGATGGATAAGAATGCCACACAAAATCTATACCGCATGATAGGCGATCTAGTATAGTTTGTGAAAATTCTCGTCTACCCGTTTCGGAGATAGCCACAAAATCCAAATTGTGTTCCTAGAACATAGTGCAATGTGTAAGTGTTTAGCCAAGTCTCGAAGACCTCTGCTATTCAAAAACATGCCATTCATTGGAAAACAATAATAGATTTAGACGGACATGGCTATGGTATCTGGTATTTCTAATAATATTTAGAAATATATGAAACAATGATTTCAATACCTTATTACGATTTTAAGCACCGGGATCATAACTTATCTTTCTATTCACTTAGTTTCAAAATATAAGATATTTTAGCTTTTATAAAACTAATATATCTAGTGAACCTACACACTAAAAGAGGTGTAGATATATTCGTTTCAAAAATGTTAAAATATCTTATATTTTTAAATGGGGGAGTAGAGGACAAGATGCTTTGTGCTTTATAAACCAAAGGTAATATTACGTGTTGTACTAGGATTGAATTGAAACACTCATTGGTTTTTCACTTATCAGTATAGCAAGATCGAATAAAGAATAATTCAACAAGACCAACTGACCAAACCTGGAACGGCCTCCCGATCGATAGTTGCGCGGAGGGTAAAACTTCAATCAACAGATCAATTTTTAATGGCGCCGGGACCCAAGAGAGAGAATGAGCTATGGCAAGGTTTCGGCTATCGGATTGGAAAATTTTACCGAGGGTGGTCAATATTTTAGGTTACCATGGTTACCGGAAATTATCGGACGGAAACTTTGAATAAAATTTAAATTTAAAATTAAGAAAATTTAAAAGTCCGGTAACCGTCCGGTTACCCAATTTTCCAAACATCGTATGAATATGGACTAAATTCAAACATATCTGATTTTTTTTTTGCTTGAAAAACCAATTTACTTGGTGTCGGTAAAATGGGTTACCGGCCGCCCGGTAACCAAAACCTTGCGCTACGGTGAGGGGCGCTGGCACCCATGTTTGTCGGTGTTTCTAGGCGACCTGATCGGGTCGAATTAGATCGATGGATCATCTATTAGTCCGTTCTGTTTTCATTTCTTCCAATTGGGAGCCGATCGGGAATTCAGGAGGTGCACGCGTGATGGCGTGAGTGAGTTCTTGACTGTCCATTACAGATTCTTTAGCGATGTAAAGCCATCAGGCAGTAGACCGGCAAGGGAACGGCTGTATCGGTATTCGTTCTTGAATCAGTGACTAAGATTAAGGGCTAGTGATCCATCTAATTAGTGGTACCTCTTTCTTTTCGTAGTAAGCAACTCTATTGAGAAAGCTCTTTCTTGATCGAAGTAAAGAATCATTGTAGTTCCCACAATGCCTATTCCTTAACTGAATCGTTCAGTCGGAGAATCGGGACAAGGCCCAACCTTTAAGCTGCAATTTGCTGGAAATTTGACGGACGCTGAAGCGAAAATGCTAATTGTCCAGCCGCCGGCTCGAGCCGCACAGGGGAACTCGTCTGTTGGGCCGGCCATTACCTGTGTTTTTCTGTTTTCTTTTTTCTATTTCTGTTTTTGGTTTTCTGTTTTCTTTTTACCGAACAGTGTTTATTATATTTTTGGAAACAAGGCACTTTTTCAAAAAAAATTGTTTTTAAATTTGGTTCATGATTTTCTTTAAATTGGTTTTTTATTCTGATATTTGGTTCATGATTTGTGAAATTTGGTTTATGGATTTTAAATTTGGTTCATGATTTTTGAAATTTGGTTTATGTTTTTTTAAATTTAGTTCATGATTTTATTGAAATGATTTCATGAGTTTTAAATTGTTCATGAATTTTTGAAATGTAGTTCATGATTTTCTTGTTCATGAGTTTAGAAAAAATATTCATTATTGCAATTTTATAAAAATGTTAACGACTTAGCTCACTTTTTTATGAAATATTTGAAAAATGTTTAGATTGATAGATTAATAATCACAAAGATAAGAACAAATATTAAAGAAAAAGAAAAACATACATGTATGAACGTATATGAGGCGTGCTGCAAGAAAAATATAGAGCCAAACGTGCGAGAGCGTGCAACCTGATTTCACTACAGAAATAGGAAGCTACGCCAACGGCCAAACTTTGGGGCCATCAGCGTAGCCATTGTCCAGACCAGCCCCGCCAAGCAGCCGTCGGTGTAGAATTGCCTTTGGCGTTTCCTATGCTACGCCGACGGCTGCCCTTGGCGTAGCTATTTTTTCTTTTACCTCATTAAACTTTAAAAAATCATAACTAAATCATTCTAATTCGAAAAAATACAAATAATATATTAAAAATTGCAGAAAATTAGATTTATCTATCTACACTCAAATATTATACATTTGTAAATAAAAATTAAGTGAAACATAAAATATTATATACAGTTTAAAACGGGCATAAAAAATCAAAAACGATCAAAACAATGCGAAACCTTCGTATGGTGTCGTATTATGTGACATAGTTATAAGGAAAATACCAAACTTGGTATATTGATTATGTCTGAAAAAAACCTTTACAAAATGATCTATCTCATTCGAGATTTCTTGATTTTCGGGTCAAATGACCAATGTTATGGCTAGAATCAAGGCATAGTTTATGATAATGTGTTCATATTATGCATACATGCCCGGAGCTTGCCAACATGCGACTGTGAGGCACGGAAGAAGAAGATGCGGGCGCGCCGATGTGGGCTGGTGGCAGCGGAGCAATACTTACGGGCCTTGCGACGCAAGGGCCTGATCTGGGGCCAGCCTTGGGCTCGTCTAGGCCATAGGTCAGCCTGCTTGATCTGATTGCTGAGAGTTGGCTGACGGTGTAGGGACCGCTGGATCGGTCTGAATATAAGGTGGTTTTTGGCCATGTTGTTCTTCAAGCACCAAGTCGTCGATCTACCAAATTTGTCTCCTCGATTGGGCCATCATCGGGTTTCGGTCTTCCTCTTGGAGATTTTCGCATACTAGATATCTAGAGCGGAATCAATGCGGTCGTATGCACCCTTTTGTGGGCGAGGCACAAAGCTTCATATGCTAGTCGGTACCATGCGGGACATGTCTTCACATAGATTTCCATGAAGCTGATAGAGATAGAGACACTCACGTAGCTGCGATAAGAGGTTGGTTTTGGAAGAGAGGGTATTGGTTGTAATGAAGACAATGCGGCACTTGTTCTCCCTTTGTGTCGGATGTTCGGCAACTTGTAGATGCACCCTTGGCAAGCGGGGGAGGCAACACAAGCGGACTGCATTTTTGGTGGTGCCCCTCGAGTACCGAACCATTATTTTCAGGTTGAAAACCTAAGGTCTGGCCTTTATTGGTTGTACCTGGCAATGGTCTTGCTGAAGGCGTTGTTTTGCAAACTCGGGATTTCTTCAGGATGAAACCCCAAGATCTTCGATCGAGCGACGACAACGCTTGTGTATTGTTTTCTTTTTGGAGGTGTTTCTTTTGGAGAGGCTAGTTTGTAGTACGCATGTTGTAGTCGGTTGTGGTTAGAGTGCTTCTGTTGCGAGTGGTTGTACACCGCAACAGGGTCTTTCTTTTTCTTTTCTTTTTTCTTGATTATGAACTGAAGGGTTTCGCGGCATAGTAAATCAAAATTTTCTACGGAGCGAACAGAGGGAAAGCCAAGATCTAATCTAGGAGATGCAAACAACGAGAGAGATTGGATTAGATCTTCATACCCTTGAAGATTCGCACAGCGGAACGTTCGTCGGAACGTGGGTGATGTAGTCGTACTCGCTTCTCCTCCTCGCGATCCGATCCGATCTAGCACCACAAGTGGCGGTGCCTCCGTGAGATGCACACGTGCAGCACCTCGACGTCTCCTCCTTCCTCGGATCAGCGAGTATGGTGGAGAGATAGATTGGATCTACAACACGACGGCGTGGTGTATATGGTAGAGAATTTCTGCTGCAGGGCTTCGCCTACAAACAGTCGGAAGGGAGAGAGGAAGGTAGCAAGGCTGCTAGGGCTTGGAGGAAGGTGTGTGTTGGGGAGGGGGCGCACCACCCCTCTATATATAGAGGGGGGGCGGCCAGCCCTTGCCCCTCCTCCAAGCCTATCTCTAGTTTAAACAATTTAAACTCTCCCTTATCTAGAAATCCTATCTCTAGTTTAAACGATTTAAACTCTCCCTTATCTAGAAATCCTATCTCTAGTTTAAACGAGTTTAAACTTATCCAGGATCGGCTGGGCCCTATGGGGCCTTGTGCCCCTGGCCCAATGCGGCCAGGACACTCCCTCATAGGCCCATGCCCCCTCCCGGAAGGTGGGGCCACGTTGGTCCCCTTCCGGAAGGTTCTAGAAGCTTCCGGTACAATACCGATTAACCCGGAACAATTCCGAACTCCAAAAACTGCACTGTCTTATATGAATCTTATTCTCCGGACCATTCCGGAACCTCTCGTGATATCCCGGATCCCATCCGAGACTCTGAACAAAAATTCATAAACCAATTATCCAATCTATCCTAGCGTCAAGACACGTTAAGTGTGTGACCCTGCGGGTTCGAGAATATGCAGACATGATCTTCTATCAATAATCAACAGCAGGGTCTGGGAACCCATATTGACTCCCACACATTCATCGATGATCATATCGGATGAACCACGATGCCAGGATTCAATCAATCCCATATATATTCCCTTCGTCTCGCGATATTTTACTTGCTCGAGATTCAATCGTCGGTACCGTCATACCTAGTTCAATCTCGTTCACAGCAAGTACTTTACTCGTTCCGTAATCCGATATCACTTTGTGATTAACTCCTTAACCACATGCTTGCAAGCGGTGTTGATATCGATTACCGAGTGGGCCCGAAGTATATCTCTCCGACTTGGGAGGGACAAATTCCATCTCGATACATACAACCCAAAAGATACTTTCCGATCACCTGAGAGACACCTTTATGATCACCCTCTCATAGGATGACGTTTGATGACCTCAAAGATTTCTTCCGGTACCAGGGAGTTGCATTATCTCATGGTCTAAGGAATACAATATTTGACATAGGAAAAGCTTCGCAAAGACGAACACGATGACACGATCTAATTGCTCTGCTTTGTTTGGGTCTATCCACCATATCATTCTCCCAATGATATGATCTCATTATCAATTGACAACTCATGTCTATGGTTAGTAAACCTTAACCATCATTGATCAATGAGCTAGTCCATAGAGGCGTACTAGGGACACGGTGTTGTTTACAAACCACACAAGTATTAATGTTTCCGCTTAATACAATTCTAGCATGGAACATAAAATTTATCATGAACAAGAATTATAATAATAACATCTTTATTATTGCCTCTAGGGCATAATTCCAACAGTCTCCCACTTGCACTAGAGTCAATAATCTAGTTTACATTTGGCAACAATCGCACACCCATGGCACTGAGGTGTTGATCATGTTTTACACGTGGAAGAGGTTTAGTCAATGGATCTGCGACATTCAGATCCGTATGTACTTTGCTAATCTTCAGATCTCCATCTGCTATATAATCTCGGATTATATGAAACTTGCGGTTGATATGCTTGGTCTTTGGATGATATCTTGGTTCCTTAGCGAGTGCTATGGCGCCAGTGTTGTCACACAATATCTCCAGTGGGTCCAATGCACTTGGAACCACGCCAAGCTGAGTGATGAAGTTTCTGATCCAAACTCCTTCACTTGACGCTTCTGCAGCAGCCATGTATTCCGCTTCTATTGTAGATCCCGCGATCACGCTTTGCTTGCAGCTTCTCCAGATCACAGCTCCTCCATTCAAAATATAAACGTATCCTGTCTGAGATTTAGAATCATCCTTGTCGGTGTCGAAACTAGCATCGACGTAACCTTTTACGACAAGCTGTTCATCACCCCCATAGACTAAGAACATTTCTTTAGTTCTATTTAGGTACTTTAGGATGTTCTTCATGGCTGTCAAGTGTTCCACTCCTGGATCACTTTGATATCTGCTCGTCAAACTAAGAGCATTGGACACATCCGGTCTAGTACACAGCATGGCATACATGATGGAACCTATGGCCGAGGCATAAGGCACTTTGCGCATAGCTTCCCTATCATTTACCGTAGCTGGACACTGAGCCTTGCTCAATATCTTACCTGACAACATAGGCACTGAACCTTTCTTTGCCTTATCCATTCTAAACCTTTTCAGAACTTTGTCTAGGTATGTACTCTGGCTTAAAGCTATCAGGCGTCTTTGTCTATCTCTATAGATTTTGATGCCCAATATATAAGCAGCTTCACCTAGGTCTTTCATCTAAAAACACTTGTTCAAATAACTCTTCACATCGTTAAGCATGTTGATGTCATTTCCGATAATCAATATGTCATCCACATATAGTACCAGAAACGTCACCGAGCTCCCACTCACTTTCTTGTAGATACAAGCTTCGTAGCAATTTGGAACAAATCCAAAGCTCTTGATCACTTGATCAAAACGAAGGTTCCAACTCCGAGATGCTTGCTTCAGTCCATAAATGGAACGCTGAAGTTTGCATACTTTACTAGCATCCTTAGGATCGACAAAACCTTCGGGCTGCATCATATACAACTCTTCATCAATGTTCCCATTGAGGAAAGCAGTCTTGACATCCATCTGCCATATTTCATAATCATGAAACGCAGCAATTGCTAATAAAATCCGAATGGACTTAAACATCGCTAAGGGAGAGAAAGTCTCATCGTAGTCAACACCTTGAACTTGTCAAAAACCTTTTGCGACAAGCCGTGCTTTATAGACGGTAACATTACCATCCGCGTCCGTTTTCTTCTTGAATATCCATTTGCACTCAACGGCCTTTCGGTCGCTAGGAGGATCCACCAAAGTCCATACTTGGTTTTCGCTCATGGATCCCAATTCGGATTTCATGGCTTCCAGCCATTTCTCAGAGTCTGGGCTCATCATCGCTTCCTCATAGTCTGTAGGTTCACTGTCTTCTACCAACAAGACAGTCAAGACAGGGTTGCCGTACCACTCAGGAGGGGCACGCGACCTTGTCGACCTGCGACGTTCAGTAGCAGCATCGTCCGAAGCTTCATGATCCTTGTCATTAGCTTCCTCTATTGTTGGTGCAGGCGGCACTGGAACAATTTCAGGTGCTGCGCTACTCTCCAATTCAAGAGAAGGTTCAATAACCTCGTCTAGATCTACTTTCCTCCCACTCACTTCTTTCGAGAGAAACTCCTTCTCAAGAAAGGAACCGTTCTTTGCGACAAACACTTTGCCTTCGGTTCTGTGATAGAAGGTATACCCAATAGTTTCCTTAGGGTATCCTATGAAGACGCATTTCTCCGCTTTGGGTTCGAGCTTGTCCGGCATCAACTTCTTGACGTAAGCTTCGCATCCCCAAACTTTAAGAAACGACAACTTAGGTTTAGCACCAAACCACAGTTCATACGGTGTCATCTCAACGGATTTAGATGGAGCCCTATTTAAAGTGAATGCAGCGGTTTCTAATGCATAACCCCAAAATGATAATGGCAAATCAGTAAGAGACATCATTGATCGGACCATATCTAATAGGGTTCGATTCCGGCGTTCAGACACACCATTGCGTTGTGGTGTTCCGGGTGGCGTGAGTTGTGAAACGATTCCACTTGCTTTAAGATGCGTGAGAAAATCATAACTCAAATATTCGCCCCCACGATCGGATCGTAGAAACTTAATCTTTCTGTTACGATGGTTCTCCACTTCATTCTGAAATTCTTTGAACTTTTCAAACGTTTCAGATTTATGTTTCATTAAATAGATATACCCATATCTACTTAAGTCATCGGTAAAAGTGAGGAAATAGCGATATCCACCGCGCGTCGAAACACTCATCGGTCCGCATACATCGGTATGTATGATTTCCAACAAGTCCGTTGCTCGCTCCATCATACCGGAGAACGGGGTTTTGATCATCTTGCCCATGAGGCATGGTTCGCATGTGTCAAATGATTCAAAATCAAGAGACTCCAAAAGTCCATCAGAATGGAGTTTCTTCATGCGCTTTACTGCAATATGACCTAGACGACAGTGCCACAAATAAGTAGTATTATCACTATCTACTTTGCATCTCTTAGCCTCAATGTTATGGATGTGTGTTTCATCCCTTTCGAGATTTACAAGAAATAAACCATTCACAAGAGGTGCATGACCATAAAAGATGTTACTCATATAAATAGAACAAACATTATTCTCCGATTTAAATGAATAACCGTCTTGCAATAAACACGATCCGGAAATGATGTTCATGCTCAACGCAGGCACATAATAACATTTATTAAGGTTTAAAACTAATCCCGAAGGTAAAACTAAGGAGAGCGTGCCGACGGCCATCACATCAACTCTTGATCCGTTGCCAACGCGCATCGTCACCTCATCCCTCGCAAGCCGCCGTCTATTCCGTAGCTCCTGTTTCGAGTTACAAATATTAGCAACTGAACCGGTATCAAATACCCAGGCACTACAACGAGGGCTAGTAAGGAAAACATCAATAACATGTATATCAAATATACCTTTGATGGTGCCAGCCTTCTTGTCCGCTAAGTACTTCGGACAGTTGCGCTTCCAGTGACCCTTGTCCTTGCAATAGAAGCACTCAGTGTCCGGCTTGGGACCAGACCTGAGCTTCTTCTCAGCAGGGGCATTGCGCTAAGTACTCCTATTGCTCCTCACTTTAAATTGTCAGTTTCTCAATGTCCTACTACTGATGAAGAGTTTGAGTACATGTCAAAGGTGCCATATTCTAGTGCTGTTGGTTCTTTGATGTATGCCATGGTTTGTTCTCGTCCTGATTTATCATATGCTATGAGTTTGATAAGTAGATACATGGCTAATCCTGGTAAAGAACATTGGAAGGCTGTTCAGTGGGTTTTCAGGTACCTTCTTGGCACTTCCAATGCTTGTTTGAAGTTTGGCAGGACCGGTGAGGGACTCGTTGGCTATGTGGATTCAGATTTTGCTGCCGATTTGGATAAGAGAAGATCCCTCACAGGTTATGTGTTTAATGTTGGAGGTTGTGCTGTTAGCTGGAAGGCTACATTGCAGGCTGTTGTTGCACAATCTACTACTGAAGCTGAATACATGGCTATTGCTGAAGCTTGCAAAGAATCTGTTTGGTTGAAAGGTTTGTTTGCTGAGCTTTGTGGAGATGATTCTTGCATTACTTTGTTTTGTGACAGTCAAAGTGCCATATACCTTACAAAAGATCAGATGTTCCATGAGAGAACTAAGCACATTGATGTCAAGTACCATTTTGTTAGAGACATTGTTGCTCAAGGTAAATTAAAGGTATGCAAGATCAGCACTCATGATAATCCTGCTGATATGATGACTAAACCTGTTCCTGTTGCTAAGTTTGAGCTTTGCTCGAACTTAGTTGGTTTAACTAATTAGCCCAAGTGGCTATTGGCGCCGAAAGTATTTGCTTTGTTTGTTCAGGGAGATGGTTGCTGTTGATGCTACAAGGAGGAATTTGTCTCAAGGTGGAGTTTGTTATATGTTGATCCAAATTCTACAAAGTATAGGCCAACTTCTGACGAGTGGAGCGAGGCCCGTCGCCGGGAGGCTTGGGCCGAGTGTAACGAGTCTGAAGTTGGCCCACACCGTGCCCAACGGGGACGCCTGTGGGGGGTGCGGGGGGCGACAGCCCCCCGCGGTACGGTACGGATCGTCGAAGACCTAGGTTTCCACCGATATATAAACCCCTTGTAAGCCGCCGGTTGGAACAGTTGCATCTGTGAAATCCCCGGCGTTTGTAAACACTCCTCGATATAGTGAAGTTTCGCTGGCTGGCGCCCGTGGTTTTTTTCCTCTCTTTGTTGGAGAGGTTTTTCCACGTTAAATCTGTGTCCCCCTTGCTGTGTTTTTGTTTTCGTTCTTCGTTATCTTCTTGTCGCAATTGTATCACGTCGGTACCGTCATACCTAGTTCAATCTCGTTCACAGCAAGTACTTTACTCGTTCCGTAATCCGATATCACTTTGTGATTAACTCCTTAACCACATGCTTGCAAGCGGTGTTGATATCGATTACCGAGTGGGCCCGAAGTATATCTCTCCGACTTGGGAGGGACAAATTCCATCTCGATACATACAACCCAACAGATACTTTCCGATCACCTGAGAGACACCTTTATGATCACCCTCTCATAGGATGACGTTTCATGACCTCAAAGATTTCTTCCGGTACCAGGGAGTTGCATTATCTCATGGTCTAAGGAATACAATATTTGACATAGGAAAAGCTTCGCAAAGACGAACACGATGACACGATCTAATTGCTCTGCTTTGTTTGGGTCTATCCACCATATCATTCTCCCAATGATATGATCTCATTATCAATTGACAACTCATGTCTATGGTTAGGAAACCTTAACCATCATTGATCAATGAGCTAGTCCATAGAGGCGTACTAGGGACACGGTGTTGTTTACAAACCACACAAGTATTAATGTTTCCGCTTAATACAATTCTAGCATGGAACATAAACTTTATCATGAACAAGAATTATAATAATAACATCTTTATTATTGCCTCTAGGGCATAATTCCAACATGAACATCTCAGATGTCTTTGGATATTTTTTTTTGATACAGAGGCTAAATGTAATTAGTATTTTCGTGATATTAAAATATTTCCTTTGTCAAAAAAATATTTAACAAGAAAAATACGAGGAGATTGGAACCAGGAAAAAGTAAGCTGAGCTGACAACACATTTCAATCTTATAATATGATAGAGAATGTCAGCGCCCGTATAATGATAGAGCCATACCTAAAAACCGATGAAAAATTTGAACATAGTGCACATAATTGGGGACACTTAGCTCAAAGTGCCTCTAATTAGAATTTTAGGACACCTTGAAGAAGTGTCCGTGCTAGTGTTAGTGAATCCATTTCGTGGCCTGTTCCTTTTTTGCTTCAGCCTTGTTGGGCACGGTCTTTGGGTCTTTGTTTTTCTTTTCTTTTTTCTTGATTATGAGCACCTCAGATGTCTTTGGACATCTTTTTGTTGGTACAGAGGCTAAATGTAATTGGTATTTTTGTGATATTAAAATATTTTCTTTGTCAAAAAAATATTCAACAAGAAAAATATGAGGAGATAGGAGATTTGAACATAGTGCACATAATTGGGGACACTTAGCTCAAAGTGCCTCTAATTAGAGATTTAGGACACTTCTCGAAGTGTCCCTCCCAAAGTGCTCCTACAAGCCCTACCGTGTCCTAGTGTTAGTGAATCCATTTCGTGGTCTGTTCCTTTTTGCTTCAGCCTCGTTGGGCACGGTCTGTGGTCTGGTGGTCAACAGCTCACACCGTTTGGGAGCAAACGCGAAGCCAAGGAAGCTGCCTGGAAGCTCAGCTAGCAAACCCACCCACACATCACAAGAGAATCATCTTCTCGCACACCGGCCGTGTTTGGGAGTAAACACGGACGGACATTTATCTGACTCTGTGAGAAGGAGAAGCACGCGACCTCGAACATCAAACAGAATTCCCTCAGTCAAAATGACAAGTCCACCACCGCGCCGGGCAGCACGACTGCGGCTGGGGAGGCAGGATAGGTGGGCCAGTGTCGGAGGGCACCGAACTTGGCAACGATGGAGATGTTTAGGGCATGCAGTCAGCTGTATGTAAGAAGAAGTTATAAGTGATTTTGATAATGGGAGAGGAGAGAGAGTAAGGTTGTCTATAAAGTTGTAGATAGTCTATAGAAACCTTACAGACAGATTATAGACGATATTTTTATTGTTGTATGAGTGATGTCTGTAACTTGTACTCATATAGCTGTGACTAAAAATAGATATGTTACAGACAGACTATTATACAAGTTGTCTATAATATTGTCTATAAGTTCTATTACAAACACTACCTATCTAAACCAATGCTTATGCCCTTACAAATTGTGGTGGGGTCGTTGGCGTGTGAAAAGAACGACTAGAAGCGTTTAGGCAAAAAAAAAATGTTATAACGCTTTGTACTGACGTTGGTGGTTATTGGTGGACTTTCGGATCGGAGGTCAAAAATGTTATAAACATATTCCCTCCGTTCCAAAATAGATGTCTTAGATTTTTTAAAATTTGAATGAATCTATATACTAAATAGTGTCTAGATTTATTCAAATTTTGATAAATCTAAGACATCTATTTTAGGATAGAGAGAGTATATGACAAGTAAATAGAAGAATGAAAACGAGATACCTAGAGGGGACACAAAATTTTAACATAGAAACCTCTCTTCAATAATAAAAGAAGAAAAAAAGCACGACGTCATCTAGTAAAACTTCGCTATATATAAAGTGTTTACACAACAACACACCAGGATTATCAGATACGATTTATACAATACCTTAGCAAGCGGCAATACTGGAAAGGAAAAAAAGATAGGCCTACGCGTTGGCTCGAGAGGGAGGGCAGGTTTGACGTTCGATCTCACTTGCACGCTCGCTCAAGAAGGCATCGCACAAAGCGGATGTTGAAGCCGTGCAATCGTGGCGCCCTCAAGTGTCAACGCTGTGGAGAGTCCGATGCGCGTCGACGTCGGGCCTTTACGTTTTTTCCGGAATTCTAGGAGCCTCTCTCTGCGAGGCGATTAGGGTTCCTGGGACTTGGCGGCGCACGTCCGATCTCATCGACGGGGCGCGTATCTTCTTCTCGTTGTGGAGCTCTCCTCCTGCACTGCTCGTCTCCCAGCAGATCCTCCTGCTTTGTGGCTCCCGTTCGGGGTGATTAAGGGAGGGCCTCAACGCCCCTGCCCATCCTTGGCGGCGGTCAAATTCAGGTGTTTCTGCTAGGCACGCGGTGTGTGGAGGTTGGGATTCCGTCATGACGGGTGCAGCAGGCAACGGCAAGGGCAAGGATAGCCCACTGTCGCCCCGTTCTGCGCGGATTCAGATGGAAGAAGCACTTGGGAAGCTGGACATCACGGAAGAGGAAGCGACTCCCCTGGTGCTTGATGATCGTGAGGAAGAAGGAGTGAAACAGAAGTGGTCGTTGGCTGGGAAGGTGCTGTTTCGGGGTACCTTCCACATTAATACGATCTCCAGTGCCCTACGGCCGGCATGGGGTAACCGAAAGGGCTGTTCTTCAGATCAGTTGGCGTGAATATGTTTGTGGCAGATTTTGAGTCCCAGCGTGATCGTGATCGTGTCAAGGCTGGTTCACCGTGGCATGTGAGCCACAATGCTGTTATTCTGGAGGAGTTCGTGGATCATATGCGTCCGTCGGAACTGAAATTTGACAAGCTCCAGTTATGGGCTAGAGTATTGAATCTTCCTGTTAATCTGAGGAATGAAACATGGGGGAAAGCAATCGCAAAGCAGCTGGATAAGAATGCATCTTTAGTACAGATTGACCCTGTGGGTGGCTACCTGAGGGCTCGAATCACAGTGGATGTGAGTAAACCCCTGAGGAGAGGTATGTTGATTGAGTCGGCCAAGAGAAAGAGTACAGACTGGTATGAGATTCAGTACGAGCATATTCCTTATTTTTGCTTCTCTTGTGGTCGGTTGGGACATTCGGATATTTTCTGTCCGACACCGGGAAGCCGTGACGCTGAAGGCAATCTCCCCTTTGGGCCGGAGATACGTGCTGATGACAGGAAGAAGGCTAACTCGGGGGAGAACTCGTCAAAGGAACAACCATTCTCGCAAAATAGTACACATGCGTCTAATTCCTCGGGTACAACTGGTGAGAAGGGAGCTGAAGTGACCTCGCCGGATAAAAGGAAGACGCAGAATAAGCGGAAGGGAGGTCACGTGCAACAAGTTTATCGGAAAGTGATACCGCCTGTCCTTGCTATCATGGATAGGGGAGGCGCAGGGATGGATGTGATGGATTTCACGACAAAGGACACTGCTTCACTTGATGATGATATTGAGCAAGATCATCTGAAGGATGAGCAACCCAGGAAGAAAAAACCTACACCAACAAATTCAGGAAATGTGGCAGCGGCTGCGGAGCAGCCCTGCCCGTCCAAATGAGTTGTGCATCTTTGAACTGTCGGGGGCTTGGGAACCCCGAGACAGTTCGTGAGCTTCGGAAACTAACGAAGCAAGAAGGACCTGCTCTTCTCTTTGTAATGGAGACAAAGATTAGAGGTATGAGAGTGGAAAATTTAAGGAGCACGCTGGGTTTTGCAGGGTGCTTTGCTGTGGACAGCGACGGTCTAAGTGGTGGTATTGGGCTGTTCTGGTCTAGCAATGTGTCAGTGGAAATAGTGAACTTTAGCCCCAACCACATTGATGCTATGGTGCAACTTGCTGATTTATCTTCGCCAAAGTGGAGGTTCACGGGGTTCTATGGGGAGCCTCGAGCGGAAAATCGTAATCACAGCTGGCGGTTTCTTCGAACCTTGCACGCTACGAGTCAAGGCGCATGGCTTTGCATGGGGGATTTCAATGAGACTCTTGATGGTTCAGAACATTTTAGCAGAATTCCCAGGCCGGAATGGCAGATGCGCGCTTTCCGTGAGGCAGTGGAGGATTGTTCGCTCCAAGATTTGGGATGGACAGGTGTGGCTTATACATGGGATAATAAACAAGCTGGACAAGCAAATATGAAAGCCAGACTGGACCGTGCCCTGGCAAATGCTGAATTTTTACAGCGTTTTGAGCACGTGCGCGTGCGTCATATAAGCACAATTGAGTCGGACCATTGTTTGGTGTTGACAGAGCTGAGAGAAAGGTTAAATATCATCCGCCAGCGTGGACCGAGACAATTTCGATATGAAAATGTTTGGCAGACACACATTGACTATGACCAGTTAGTCATGGAGTCGTGGCAAAGGAACCAGCATGCTCAAGGTTTACAGGGCGTGGTGGATTCACTTAATTCCTTGCAAAAAGAATTGGAGCCTTGGGGTGCTAGAGAGTTCAGTTGTCTAGCTAAAAAAGTTCGTAAACTCCAACAAAGGCTGGACAAGCTACGATGTCGATCTGTGGGTGGTGGGCCTACGGAGGAGGAGAAATCTCTAGTGAAACAACTTCGTGAAGTTTTGCGTCTGGAAGAAATTTGGATGCGGCAACGGTCTCGTGTCCAATGGCTTCGCGAGGGTGATCAAAATACTGCCTATTTCCACGCGCAAGCTACTCATAAAAAACGCACTAACAAGATATTTGGTTTGAAGAAACTAGATGGGTCATTTTGTGGTAATGAAATGGAAGATCCGGCTGAGATACAGGCATTCTATCAGGAGCTATACACATCTCAAGGTTTCAATGATATGAGTGAGCTGTTGAATTTTGTTCCGGAACGTGTGACGCCGGAGATGAATGATTTACTTGATAAAACTTTTGATCCGGGTGAGGTGCAAGCCGCGCTCTTCCAGATGGCGCCCTCGAAGGCTCCAGGAGTTGATGGCTTCACGGCTGGGTTTTTCCAACGGCACTGGGACTTATTGAAGCAATCAATAGTGCCGGCAATTTTGGATTTCTTGAATGGCGGTGAGTTGCCGGTGGGTTTAAACGATACATCTATTACCTTGATCCCAAAGGTACGTAACCCACAAGTGATTGCACAATACCGGCCTATTTCTTTATGCTCTGTTCTTTACAAAATTGCTGCAAAAACTGTCACAAATCGTTTGAGAGGTTGCTTAGATGATATTATAAGTGAAGAGCAGAGTGCTTTTGTCCCTGGTCGTTTGATCACAGACAATGTTTTGGTTGCATATGAGAGTGTCCATTCCATGAAAAGGAGGAAAAAGGGAAAGAACTTTTCTTGTGCAGTTAAATTGGACATGATGAAAGCCTATGATAGGGTTGAATGGCATTATTTGGAAGCAGTTTTGCAGAAATTGGGCTTTAGTATCCAAATGGTTAGACTGATCATGAAATGTGTCTCATCAGTCAGGTTTGCAGTGAGAGTAAATGGGGAGCTACTTCCCTTTTTTACTCCATCTCGGGGATTACGGCAGGGAGATCCGATGTCCCCATATCTATTCCTCTTGTGTGCCGAGGGCCTCACATCGTTACTAAAGTTCTTTGGTGGTAACTACGTGGACAGAGGAATTAGAGTCAGTTTCCGAGCTCCTTGGGTAAACCATCTGTTGTTTGCTGATGATAGCCTCATCTTTGTCAGTGCAAATAACCAGAGTGCGGTTCGACTCAATGAAATTTTGAGGATCTATAATGCTTGTTCTGGGCAGCAGGTCAATAGAGATAAGAGTGCTATCTTCTTCACACCTAATACCCCGACTGCTCTTAGACAAGCTTTGAAGAATTCACTTGGCATCTCTGTGGAGGCGTTTAGGGAACGTTATCTTGGTCTTCCGACTGCTGTTGGAAGGATTACGAGTGGTACCTTTGATCATATCGGGGAGAGAGCAAGGAGTAAGATGCAAGGATGGTCGGAGAAGCATATGGCTTGTGCTGCGAGGGAAGTGCTACTGAAATCGGTGACTCAATCAATCCCTGCGTATATCATGTCTGTGTTCCTACTGACGAAGAAGGTTTGTAAGAGCCTAACGTCAGCGATGGCAAAATTTTGGTGGAGTAGCTCATTGGACAGGAGATCGATGCACTGGGTCTCCTGGAAAAAATTAGCTTCACTAAAAATTAAGGGCGGAATGGGTTTCCGTGATCTGCATCTCTTCAACCTAGCACTTCTAGGGAAGCATGGTTGGCGTTTCATGACAAATACTAACTCTCTTTGTGCTAGAGTTTTGAAAGGAAGGTATTTCCCAGATTGTGATTTCATGCAGGCTATTGTACCTAGATCGGCATCAGCTACATGGCGTGCAATAGTGGCCGGTCTGGGCTAATCAAGCGAGTAGGGGACGGATCATCTATTTCCATCTGGACTGATAAATGGATCCCCGAGTCTTTCTATATGACACCCTTGTTTAAACCAGATGATACTGAGATTGAGAAGGTTAGTGAACTGATTGATTCTGAGAATTGGACTTGGCGCAGGGATATCATCCGCGACGTCAATTTGTTTGCACTACCAGATGCCGAGGCTATCCTTAATATTCCTCTGCGAATGGGTGGTGGCGAGGATTTCTTTGCATGGAATCATGAAAGATCAGGCGTCTACTCTGTTAAATCAGCGTACCGGGCTCTAGTGACTCAAAAAGAGCATTTAGCTCTAGAAGAAGGGACGGTTACAGAAACTTCATCGACAGAAAAACAGCTGTGGACTGCTTTGTGGAAATTAAAAGTGGTGCCGAAAGTAAGAGTATTTTGGTGGCGGGTTTTACGTGGAATCCTGCCCGATGAATGCACTTTGAAGCGGCGACATATAAAAGAGGTTAGCAGATGTAATCTTTGTATGGCGATGGATGAAGACCTAATGCATGCATTGATTAATTGTTCTCATGCCAAGCGTTTTTGGGATGAAGCTTTTACATGGCTTGGTGTTAGTCTCCCGCGGCTGCACCCTCTAACATGGGCACGCGATATACTGTGTGACCAGCGGTTCACGGATCAAGATCGAGCTAAAATCATAACAGTTATGTGGTCTATATGGCATTCTCGGAACAAGGGGAAGCATGACCAAGAAAAGATTGATCCGGTGTTTTCTGTCAAGACTACAAGGGAAACTCTCTCCCTTCTAGCCTTTCCTCATCAGCAGGTGGTGCTGCCAGGACATGGATGGCGCCC
The DNA here is from genome assembly GCA_916181665.1 of Avena sativa. Classification (NCBI taxonomy): domain Eukaryota; kingdom Viridiplantae; phylum Streptophyta; class Magnoliopsida; order Poales; family Poaceae; genus Avena; species Avena sativa. The sequence continues at coordinate 431,552,000 of OV702284.1, forward strand.
TCCTGAGCTCGGATGTGTCAAGATCAATACCGATGGCGCTATCAACTTTGCTGATGGTAAGGGCGGGGCGGGCGGTGTTGCAAGATCATCATCTAACCTTGTCGGTGCCTGGAGCAAGCCACTTCCGGGGATCACAGATCCTCTTATTGCTGAGTGTATGGCGGTGCGTGATGGTGTCCTTTTCGCCAAGATCAGAGGACTCTCGCATGTGTCTTTGGAGACGGACTGCCTGGAGGTCGTAAACCTCTGGAACTCTCGCCACAGTAGCCTTTCTATTGTGGCTCCTATTTTAGTAGATATTGGAGAGCTAGCTTCCTCTTTTATTTCCTTTAATATTCAACATGTAATGAGAACCTCCAACTACCCGGCTCACTTGTGTGCGAAGCATGCTAGCACTCTGAATGTGACCGAGAGTTGGATGGTTGAGACCCCTAGCTTCCTGATCAGCAGCCTTCTGGCTGACTGCCCAGCGAATGCCTTTTTTTGAATAAAGCTCTCTAAAGTTCAAAAAAAAAGTGTCAACGTTGTACCCTGGCAAGACCGACGCCCCAGAGAAAACCGCATATTTGCCAGTGACCGTATACTCTACTGGAGTACCTAATTATCATCAGGTGTCCGTTTATTTTTAAAAGAGAGAGATATCATGAGGCGCAAGCGCAACCAGGACCTTGAGGGCGTCTCAACTCTCATCAACCTAAAAGAAGAGTTAAATCCATCGGACGTCACTGAACTTGCTAAGCAAAATCAATTTGGTCATTGTACAATAGGAATATAAATTTACGGTCACTGAATACGCGACGGAGCATCACACACGGTCACCACTCGCGACTTAGAGGTGTATTTCTTGACGTGGCACTGAGTGAGACCTGCTGACAAGCTGGATTGTTTTGCAATAAGGCCCCTCAAGTAAAATATAGCAACAGCCTAGCCATCCTCGTCTTCCACGGGACACTCCCCACCTCCAGAGCTCATCGCCGGCTACTCCCCTGCTCTGCGCCCCTCCCCAACCTCTAGAGCTCTCCGCCGGCCACCTTCCCTGCTCCACGAGCTTCTTCTCCCCACAGCCATGGCTCCTCTTCTTCATCATGCCGCAGATCAGCCCAAACGCCCGCGCCGCAAGAGAAATCGAGCAATGGGCACGTCAGGGCAGGGTCTCGCCGGCCTGGGATTCTTCGAGATATGAGTGGAGGCAGTGTAGGGATTCGTAGCATGGAAAACAAAAAATTTCTATCGCATACAAACAAACAAGCCAAGATCTATCTACTAGATTGTAGCAACGAGTCGATGGAATAACTTACCCTCGAAGATTCCAAAGTGTTTAACGAGAGCGGATTCTCGTGGGTGATGTAGTCGTACTCTTCCCGATCTCAAGATCGTGTAGACGATCCTTCCGGCGCTGCGTTCCGGCAGCGCTCCCGCAGTCGGTCACACGTTCGGTACTCGACGAATACCTTCCTCTCCCTTGTTCCAGCAGGCAGCGGAGGTTGTAGCACTCTCCTCGCGATTCCGGCAGCACAACGGCGTGGTACCGGAAGTAGAGGGGAGATCCCGCAGGGCTTCGCCTTAAGCCGGAGCGAGTATGGTGGAGTATGAGAGAGCTTTAGTGGTCTAGGGTTTAGACACACCAATTAGAAGGCTCTAATCCGAAGGCTAGTGCAATTAGAAGCTCTAAACCAAAGCGGCTCTAAACCGGGGTCTAGAGCTAGGGTTTAGATTTAGAGGATAGGAACTTGTGTGTCTAGAGGAGGGGGCCCTGCCCCTCCTTTTATAGGTGGAGGGGCCGGCGCGCCATGGGGAGGGAGGGGAGTCCCTCCCCAACTCGGCTTGGAGGAGGCGCGCCGGTTGGAGGAGGGTCTCCCTCCCCAACTCGGTTTCCCTCTTTCCTCTTTCCCTCTCTTTCCTGTTTTAGCCGTTTGACTTTTCAAACTTGCTATTTGACTTTTCAATCAAGGATTCAATTTAATCCTTTATTTGGAACAGCGAGAACACTAAGTACATGATGCAATCATTCCAATATGCAATGACACATTCATGCACCCCTTCCCCTCCGGAGTGCCGGACATTCCGGAACCTTCTAGAACATTCCTGATGAAAACACCGGAATCATTTCCGAACTCCGAAACGGGACTTTCCTTATATGAATCTTATTATCCGGACCATTCCGGATCACCTCGTGATATCTCGGATCCCATCCGAGACTCCGAACAACATTCGGTCTCTTTCTCATAATACCATAACTACTCAAACAACGTCGAATCCTTAAGTGTGTCTCCCTACGGTTCGTGAATTATGTGGACATGATCGAGACACTTCTCCGAACAATAACCAATAGAGGAATCTGGAAATTCATATGGCTCCCACATATTTCTACGATTACTTTGCGATTGAATGAACCACTTACATACGATACCAATTTCCCTTTGTCTCACGATAGTTTACTTATCCGAGGTCATGATCGTCGGTATCTCTGCATACCTAGTTCAACCTCGTTACCGATAAGTACTCTTTTCTCGTTCCCGTGATATGTGATCCCTTGTGATCCAGTCACATGCTTGCAAGCTAATTGGATGACATTCCACCGAGAGGGCCCAGAGTATATCTATCCGTCATATGGATGGACAAATCCCACTCTTGATCCATGTGTTTCAACCAATACTTTCCGAACACTCAATGCCACCTTTATAGCCACCCAGTTACGGTGTGGTGTTTGATGTCATCAAAGCATCCATCCGGTAAAGGTGATATGCATGATCTCATGGTCGAAGGAATTAGGTTACTATGTATCAGAAAGCATATAGCAATTGAACTATTGAAATGACTTGATCTTTATGCTACGCTTATCTATAGGAGTATGTCCACCATATCATTCTCCTAACGATATGATCTTGTTGTTGATAACATCTCAATGTTCATGATAGGGAAACCTCAATCATTTATCAACCAACAAGCTAGTGAAGTATAGAGGCTATACTAGGGACTTCAAATTAAGTCTACAAATCACACAAGTATCAATGTTTCCTTGTTAATACTATTATAGCATGAATGTAAACATTTATCATAAACACAAAGATATAATAATAACTACATTTATTATTGCCTCTAGGGCATATCTCCAACAGTCTCCCACTTGCACTAGAGTCATCTAATCTAGATTACATGGTAATATACCGAACACCCATGGCAGTTTGGTGTTGGTCATGTTTTGCCCTCGGGAGAGGTTTAGTCAACGGATCCACCACATTCAGATCTGTGTGTACTTTGCAAATCTTTATATCCCCATCTTGGATATGTTCTCGAATAGCGTGAAAATGTAGCTTGATGTGCTTCAGCTTCTTGTGTGACCTTGGTTCTTGCGCATTGGCTATGGCGCCCATGTTATCACAGTAGATAGACATTGGGTCCAGCGCACTAGGAACCACACCCAGCTCTGTAATGAACTCTTTCATCCATATCGCTTCTTGTGAAGCCTCCGAAGCAGCCATGTATTCCGATTCAGTTGAAGATCTCGCCACAACGCTTTGCTTTGCACTCCTCCAGCTAACTGCTGCACCATTCAAAATAAATACGTATCCAGATTGTGATTTAGAATCATCCGGATCGGTGTTCCAACTAGCATCGGTGTAACCATTAACAACGAGCTGTTCATCACCTCCATAAGAAAGAACCATATCCTTAGTTCTTCTCAAGTACTTAAGGATGTTTTTGAACGCTGTCCAATGATCCACTCCTGGATCACTTTGATATCTGCTAGTTAAACTAACAGCATATGCAATGTCGGGTCTAGTACATAGCATGGCATACATTAGAGATCCTATGGCTGAGGCATAGGGAGTCTTACTCATCCTTTCTCTATCTTCTGCCGATGTCGGACTTTGAGTTTTACTCAAGGTCGTATTGGGCAACATGGGCAAGAACCCTTTCTTGCTATCTTCCATTCCAAACCTCTTTAGAACTTTGTCCAAATATGTACTCTGTGACAATGATATTTGGCGTTTCGATCTATCTCTATAAATCTTTATGCCTAATATGTAAGCTGCTTCGCCAAGATCCTTCATTGAAAAACTATTATTCAAATATTCCTTGACACTATTAAGAAGGTCTACATCATTCCCAATCAACAATATGTCATCCACATATAGTATTAAGAATGCTACAGAGCTCCCACTCACTTTCTTGTAAATACAAGCTTCTCCATAAGTTTGTATAAAACCAAAACTTTTGATCACCTTATCAAAATGTTGATTCCAACTTCGGGATGCTTGCTTCAATCCATAGATGGACCGTTGAAGTTTGCATACCTTGTTAGCATCTTTAGGATCGACAAAACCTTTGGGTTGCATCATATACAACTCTTCATCAATATCTCCATTGAGGAATGATGTTTTGACATCCATCTGCCATATCTCATAATCATAATATGCAGCGATTGCTAACATAATCCTCACAGACTTTAGCTTCGCTACCGGTGAGAAAGTCTCATCGTAGTCAACTCCTTGAATTTGTCGAAACCCTTTTGCGACAAGTCGAGCTTTATAGACAGTAACATTACCATCCGCATCTGTTTTCTTCTTGAAAATCCATTTGTTCTCGACAGCCTTCCGGCCATCCGGTAAGTCCACCAAAGTCCATACTTGGTTTTCGTACATGGATCCAATCTCGGATTTCATGGCTTCTTGCCATTTATTGGAATCTGGGCTCATCATTGCTTCCTCATATGTCTCGGGGTCATCGGTGTTGTCCACCAACATGACACTCATAACGGGATCATACCAATCTGGAGTGGTACGAGTTCTCGTTGACCTCCGAGGCTCTGTAGCAACTTCAACCGAAGTTTCATGATCACCATCATTAGCTTCCTCTCTATTTGGTGCAGGCACCACAGGAACTTCTTCCGGTGCTGCGCTACTCGCAATTTCGAGAGAAGGTTCGACAACCTCGTCGAGTTCTACTTTCCTTCCAGTCACTTCTTTCGAGAGAAATTCCTTCTCTAGAAAGGATCCATTCTTGGCAACGAAGATTTTGCCTTCGGATCTATGATAGAAGGTATACCAATAGTTTCCTTCGGGTATCCTATGAAGACGCATTTTTCCGCTTTGGGTTCAAGCTTGTCCGGCTGTAACTTCTTTACATAGGCTTCGCACCCCCAAACTTTAAGGAACAACAATCTAGGTTTCTTCCCAAACCATAATTCATACGGTGTCGTTTCAACGGACTTAGACGGTGCCCTCTTTAAAGTGAATGCGGCTGTTTCTAATGCATAACCCCAAAATGATAGCGGTAAATCTGTAAGTGACATCATAGAACGAACCATATCTAAGAGAGTTCGATTACGACGTTCGGACACACCATTACGCTGTGGTGTTCCCGGCGGTGTCAACTGTGAAAGTATTCCGCATTTCTTCAAATGCTCGCCAAACTCGTAACTTGTGGCATCCCGCAAAACCACTACTAGAAAATCGCGTTGTTTTTGTGCATTGCATCATCATGACCGCATGCTCATGTCATCATGCCACATTGCATTTGAGCATCGTCATCATCATGCATATTATTTTGCCTAAAAACTATTTGCGAAAGACAATCGTTTTCTAAAATTTACCCTCCTTCTATTTCAAATTAAACCCCTGGACGCTTCCGGATATTTTTGTTTGTCTAAAATCTATTTATACAAGCTTATTGCAAAAGTTAAATAAAAATTATATTATTTTAGTGGGGCAGTCGAACGGGCCGAATGACCCGAACGACCACCCCAGAAAATACAAACGGCCCACCCAAAAATCCCTAGTCTACCCTGTCCTAGTCTACCCCCCAGCCTCCACATCACCCCACCCAATAGCGAGACGCCACCTCACCTCACCCTTTCCCCCTAGCCACTCAGGTGCTGCCACCTCACCAACCCTCTCTCACTCCCTTTCACCCCAACCTCCCCAGCCACACAAAACACACCACACAACACACAGCACACCACGCAGACAGCCGGACCCCACTCGCCCTGGCCCCACCCCGGTCGGTCCCTCCTCCCACGCCCCGTTCCCCTCCCCCGGTTCTGCCTCCCCCCCCCGATCGAACCGCCCCCTCTCTGCTTCCTCTCTCCCTCGTCTCCCTCCCCACCCCGACGTCCTCCGTTCCCCTCCGGCGCCCTCCCGGACGAGCCTCTCCCGCTCCTGCCCGAGCCGCGGCCTCCTCGTCCGCCAGCGCCGGCCGCCCCCGCTCGCAGCCCAGGAGACCACCCCCTCGCCGCGACCGGTCGTCCGCCGTTCGCCGGCGCGCGCCCGCCACTCGCCCCGCGCCTCCACCCTCGCCTCCTCCTCCCGGCGCCGTCGCCGACCCTCCCCCGCCGCCAGTGCCGCCGGCCCCGAGCGCTACCGACCGCGGCCCTCCCCGCGCGCGTCGGCCTCTCCTCCGCCTGGCCTCCGTCCGGCCGCCCGCCGCCACCGCGCCAGGCGCCGCCCCCTCCGTCCTCGTCGCCGGCGTCGCCTCCACCGCCCTGCCGCACCCCCGACCCCGCTCGCCTCCATCCGCTCCGCCCTCCCCTGGCCCTGCTCCGGCCGCCCTCCGCGTCGCCGCCCTGCGTCCAGCCTCCGCCGCGGCCGCGTCCCCGCCTCTGCGCCGCCGCTCGCCCCGGAGCGCCGCCGCTCACCCCGGAGCGCCGCCGCTCGCCCCAGGCCCCCACCTCGCCGGAGCTCCCCGCGGGCTCGCCGACCCCTACGCCTCCTCCGGCCGCCGCTCGCCGCCAGCGACCCCGCAACACCCGTGAGGCCCGGCCCCCTCGTCGATGCATCGCCGCCGTCTACGTGGGCCCGACCGGCGCCGACCACCTTCCTCGTCGCAGGCACCGCTGACCACCCTGCTGGATGTCCCTTGTAGCATGTGCGCGCTCATGTGGTCCCCCTTTGTTGTGGTGTAAGCCTCCTGCAAATCGCCTCAGCGAAGCATTTGTTGCCCTGAGGGTTTGGCCCCGTGTGACCAAGGACGACACCGACAAGAGCTACTCAAGCCGTAAACCAAGATCTGCATCGTTACGGGCTTCGTCGACCAATGCGCGAGGTGGAACCCGATGACGCCGGTATCACAAGATCTACATCACGGACGCGGAGAAACCCTCGGACGCCCAGATCTTCTCCTCGGGACACCGGGAACTCCCCCTGAACGCCAAGACCGTCGACATGGATACCGAAGGACGCCGAGCGCCAAGTATTTTCCTCGGACGCCGAAACCCGAACCGGTAGAGCGCCAAGATCGCCACAAGAACTACAAGCACTTCACCCCGGACGTCAAGTCCGACCCGACTCGCGGACCCGACAAGATCTTCGCGACGACCAGATCGACACCGACCCGGAAGAACCCGATGCGCCCCCGACACCGAACCAAGTACTCCTTTCCGGACGCCGAGCTCGCCGAGAATCCGGATGCGCCAAGATCTACCCCGCTATCCGAGAACGCTCCCGCCGAGACCGAACCCCAGATCCGAACCCCGAGACCAACCCCGAACCCCGGACCAAGTTCGCCGAACCCTAATGTGTGAACCTTTTCCCGAGCCCCTATTTTATAAATGCTATACATAAAACTTGTGGCATATTAAATGTTCATGCATGCATACTTGTTTGTGTGGTTGGGGGCCTTATGTCGGTTCACCTAATAATTGAATATGGGGCCCATATGCGGGCAAATCTAGCCTTATATTGGCCTCATTTAAATTTGTGTAGCGAACCCGGTGCTATCTTTTGCCATGCTAAAACGACATTTAATTTGCGGGGTAGATAAATAACATGAACCACCTAATTAATTGTCGGGACCCCGGTTCCGCTTAATATGACCTAATTGCATCGCACCTTGCCATGCCATGCATCATACATGCATCATGCCGATCTTCTGCCGTTGTATTAAATAGTACATCCGGTGTTTCTTCTAGTGTTTTGCTTCTTCGCGGATAAGGCCGTTGAGTTGATGCGAGTGTCGACCCGATCTTCGGTTGAACCTTCGACAATGTTTCCAGGCGAGCATCTTCCCCTTTCTACCTATCTTACTTTTATAGTATTTATTCCCTCCTGTTGATCTATTGCTAACTGTGTTGCGATGCTCTAGTTTTTCGTACCCGTGATATCCCTTGCAGCCATATAATGCCTTGGACACATCCTATTACCTGTTGTTTGATAGATAGTTGGACTTGCGTGTCGTAGTCGCTTGCTCAAGTGATGTTGCGTGTCGCCAAGTACCACAGTGTTGGAGTAATGCCGCATGTGTGTTGTTGGAGATGATCTTGGCTTTATTTATCGTTCACTTTAATTCCTGTTTAACAACTAAAATTGAAGTAAGCAGAGGCATCGGTGGGTGATAGATAATTTTTGGTTTCCGAACGCCCACTTGTGTCCCGTAGGACCCCGAGTACTTGATACCTGTTCCTTGAATTATCGCGCTATCCACATCCGGGAGGTATATGGGACCCCCCTGAGCCAGAGCATGATTCAGTCTTATTTCTCGGGGCCACAAACTAGTTTGAGGTTTTATTACTATTCTGTACTTATGCCATGCTACTTCTGTATTTACGATTGTGCGAGGAGCACACTGTACTGTTTAGGATCGTGGCACGATTCCGCGGTGTCGACAAGCCCAGTTTTGGGTTCCCAGTCGTTCACAGCCGTCCCCACAACCTTGAGTCCGTCTCGGAGCCGGCCGGCTTCGTTGCGGGTCTACTTTAAGGGGTGGCCCCCTGAAATATTTCTGAATCTTGTGATTGCTTTGTCGTGAAGGCCTCGTTGGGTTTTGATTTGGTTTTTCCGAGGTTGATCGAGTGTGTGTTGCTATTGGTGCACCCCGGCCGGGTAAAACTTTCTGAAAGCCGTGTCCGCGGTTATGGACGACTTGGAGCACAGTATCTCGACCATAGACAATCATAACTAAAGTAGTGCTATAAATTTGACTTTATAATGACTAGTAATCAGCTTCACTATAACGGAATGGCTAACTAAAATTGCCCACAATTGCTTGTTTGGTTGTCGCTCGCGACAATTGTATCTGACTAGTAAGTATTGCAACTATAACGGAATGGCTGAATAAAAGTACCAACAACTGCTGGGTTTTGGGTTATCTCATGCTAAATGTATCTGATTAGTAAGTGCTGTAACTATAACGGAATGGTTAACTAAAAGTGCCCACTGCTTACTTTATCAGGATGACTATCTATATTTGACTAGTAATTGCTGCAACGATAACTGAATAAATAAGACTGCCAACGGTGTGAGTTCCTCGGTTGACTTCCTCGATCGGTCTCGAGGGGGAAACGCCAGGATGGGTTTGATTGGTGGTAGTATCAGGTTGGTTCCGAATAGGTCTTTCTTCCCCCTCTCTGATTGCCGCCAGTTGTATCGAGTCTCTATAGGTTGTTTAGTGCTTGCTGCCGCTGCCGCTTCAGTCCACCATACCTATGTAGGCGAGGACCGCCGAATTCTAGCCTCGCCGTGTACTGGCCTCAGTACTGACGCTCCTCTTTTTCCTTTGCCCTTTGTCGGCACCCCTTTTGTTTAAGCAGGTTTTGAGATCGACGTCGTTAGCAGGGTTACCCTTCCGGCTTGGCCTGGGCAGGGTTATGGACGCCATTGGTTATTCTTCAGGGCTCTTAGCCCCATTTGCATCTTGTCCGTAGTCGGACGCTCTATCATTTTCAAGGTGATTTGGATCTTTGTATCTTATATCTGTATTCTTGACTCATTGAGTCGCTGTTATATATATCTGTTCTGTGGGTCCCATCGAGGACTGTTGTGTAATGTTATTACTTCGTTTTCCACCCGCACGAAAGTGCCTGGTGGGCACCTTTGAATCATTTCTATGCGGGTTTGGCGGGTTTCGCTAAAACTTGCATAGGGTCGATTCTGAGGGTGTTACAGAGTGGTATCAGAGCTCAGCAGTTGCGATACCCCACGAGTCCAGCCTGTAGGATAACCTAGCTAACAGCCGAAGTAGAGTGTCAAAACTATTTTTGAAAAATCGGTTGGATAGCTCTGATTAGGTCTGATTTTATTCCTTACCCCTCTGCTATTCTCCTCTTACCTCTACGTGTTTTGGAATCCGCTCTCGTCTTTTTCTTCGAGTCCAGGATTTCTCATGGCTGGGTTTTCCGTCGTACCTTTAGGGTTTCGCTTCCTCCTTTGATAACGGTGTCCTACCATCCGGTGTTCATGCTGCCCAAGGAATCCGTCTACTGTGGTACCATTCTTTGTTCTTTGTTTGTGCCTTCCGGTGTTTTCCGACGCGACGACATCCTCTATGCCAGATCCGATGCAGAGTCTGCATCACTCCGTTGTTCCGAACCTCGCTTGTCGAGATCTTCAGTCTGATTCCGAGAGTTGGTTGCATAATCCGCCTATTCGTGTGCAGAGTAATGGTTTGAGTGCGGGATGGAGTAGCTACCATACCACTACTCTTATCATTCGCTCCTGTACATCGAATCAGTGGACCCAGCAGTTTTACTCCTTCCACGATAGCTAGAGGTGGCTTTATTGTTGATACCTCTACCTTCGACCTTTTGTTCCCGGAGTGTTCTCTCGACGATCACGGACAACGACCTCTTGTTAGTGGTGTCGCGAGGACCTACACGAAGCGAGAAGACGCAGATCGCCGACCTTTCCTTCCGGTACCATGAGGCGGATCTCGAGGGCGAGATCCATTGTTAGTGGTGTCGAATTGTGGCATCCCGCAAAACCACTACTAGAAAATCGCGTTGTTTTTGTGCATTGCATCATCATGACCGCATGCTCATGTCATCATGCCACATTGCATTTGAGCATCGTCATCATCATGCATATTATTTTGCCTAAAAACTATTTGCGAAAGACAATCGTTTTCTAAAATTTACCCTCCTTCTATTTCAAATTAAACCCCCGGACGCTTCCGGATATTTTTGTTTGTCTAAAATCTATTTATACAAGCTTATTGCAAAAGTTAAATAAAAATTATATTATTTTAGTGGGGCAGTCGAACGGGCCGAATGACCCGAACGACCACCCCAGAAAATACAAACGGCCCACCCAAAAATCGCTAGTCTACCCTGTCCTAGTCTACCCCCCAGCCTCCACATCACCCCACCCAATAGCGAGACGCCACCTCACCTCACCCTTTCCCCCTAGCCACTCAGGTGCTGCCACCTCACCAACCCTCTCTCACTCCCTTTCACCCCAACCTCCCCAGCCACACAACACACACCACACAACACACAACACACCACGCAGACAGCCGGACCCCACTCGCCCTGGCCCCACCCCGGTCGGTCCCTCCTCCCACGCCCCGCTCCCCTCCCCCGGTTCTGCCTCCCCCCCCGATCGAACCGCCCCCTCTCTGCTTCCTCTCTCCCTCGTCTCCCTCCCCACCCCGACGTCCTCCGTTCCCCTCCGGCGCCCTCCCGGACGAGCCTCTCCCGCTCCTGCCCGAGCCACGGCCTCCTCGTCCGCCAGCGCCGGCCGCCCCCGCTCGCAGCCCAGGAGACCACCCCCTCGCCGCGACCGGTCGTCCGCCGTTCGCCGACGCGCGCCCGCCACTCGCCCCGCGCCTCCACCCTCGCCTCCTCCTCCCGGCGCCGTCGCCGACCCTCCCCCGCCGCCAGTGCCGCCGGCCCCGAGCGCTACCGACCGCGGCCCTCCCCGCGCGCGTCGGCCTCTCCTCCGCCTGGCCTCCGTCCGGCCGCCCGCCGCCACCGCGCCAGGCGCCGCCCCCTCCGTCCTCGTCGCCGGCGTCGCCTCCACCGCCCTGCCGCACCCCCGACCCCGCTCGCCTCCATCCGCTCCGCCCTCCCCTGGCCCTGCTCCGGCCGCCCTCCGCGTCGCCGCCCTGCGTCCAGCCTCCGCCGCGGCCGCGTCCCCGCCTCTGCGCCGCCGCTCGCCCCGGAGCGCCGCCGCTCACCCCGGAGCGCCGCCGCTCGCCCCAGGCCCCCACCTCGCCGGAGCTCCCCGCGGGCTCGCCGACCCCTACGCCTCCTCCGGCCGCCGCTCGCCGCCAGTGACCCCGCAACACCCGCGAGGCCCGGCCCCCTCGTCGATGCATCGCCGCCGTCTACGTGGGCCCGACCGGCGCCGACCACCTTCCTCGTCGCAGGCACCGCTGACGACCCTGCTGGATGTCCCTTGTAGCATGTGCGCGCTCATGTGGTCCCCCTTTGTTGTGGTGTAAGCCTCCTGCAAATCGCCTCAGCGGAGCGTTTGTTGCCCTGAGGGTTTGGCCCCGTGTGACCAAGGACGACACCGACAAGAGTTACTCAAGCCGTAAACCAAGATCTGCATCGTTACGGGCTTCGTCGACCAATGCGCGAGGTGGAACCCGATGACGCCGGTATCACAAGATCTACATCACGGACGCGGAGAAACCCTCGGACGCCCAGATCTTCTCCTCGGGACACCGGGAACTCCCCCTGAACGCCAAGACCGTCGACATGGATACCGAAGGACGCCGAGCGCCAAGTATTTTCCTCGGACGCCGAAACCCGAACCGGTAGAGCGCCAAGATCGCCACAAGAACTACAAGCACTTCACCCCGGACGTCAAGTCCGACCCGACTCGCGGACCCGACAAGATCTTCGCGACGACCAGATCGACACCGACCCGGAAGAACCCGATGCGCCCCCGACACCGAACCAAGTACTCCTTTCCGGACGCCGAGCTCGCCGAGAATCCGGATGCGCCAAGATCTACCCCGCTATCCGAGAACGCTCCCGCCGAGACCGAACCCCAGATCCGAACCCCGAGACCAACCCCGAACCCCGGACCAAGTTCGCCGAACCCTAATGTGTGAATTTTTTCCCGAGCCCCTATTTTATAAATGCTATACATAAAACTTGTGGCATATTAAATGTTCATGCATGCATACTTGTTTGTGTGGTTGGGGGCCTTATGTCGGTTCACCTAATAATTGAATATGGAGCCCATATGCGGGCAAATCTAGCCTTATATTGGCCTCATTTAAATTTGTGTAGCGAACCCGGTGCTATCTTTTGCCATGCTAAAACGACATTTAATTTGCGGGGTAGATAAATAACATGAACCACCTAATTAATTGTCGGGACCCCGGTTCCGCTTAATATGACCTAATTGCATCGCACCTTGCCATGCCATGCATCATACATGCATCATGCCGATCTTCTGCCGTTGTATTAAATAGTACATCCGGTGTTTCTTCTAGTGTTTTGCTTCTTCGCGGATAAGGCCGTTGAGTTGATGCGAGTGTCGACCCGATCTTCGGTTGAACCTTCGACAATGTTTCCAGGCGAGCATCTTCCCCTTTCTACCTATCTTACTTTTATAGTATTTATTCCCTCCTGTTGATCTATTGCTAACTGTGTTGCGATGCTCTAGTTTTTCGTACCCGTGATATCCCTTGCAGCCATATAATGCCTTGGACACATCCTATTACCTGTTGTTTGATAGATAGTTGGACTTGCGTGTCGTAGTCGCTTGCTCAAGTGATGTTGCGTGTCGCCAAGTACCACAGTGTTGGAGTAATGCCGCATGTGTGTTGTTGGAGATGATCTTGGCTTTATTTATCATTCACTTTAATTCCTGTTTAACAACTAAAATTGAAGTAAGCAGAGGCATCGGTGGGTGATAGATAATTTTTGGTTTCCGAACGCCCACTTGTGTCCCGTAGGACCCCGAGTACTTGATACCTGTTCCTTGAATTATCACGCTATCCACATCCGGGAGGTATATGGGACCCCCCTGAGCCAGAGCATGATTCAGTCTTATTTCTCGGGGCCACAAACTAGTTTGAGGTTTTATTACTATTCTGTACTTATGCCATGCTACTTATGTATTTACGATTGTGCGAGGAGCACACTGTACTGTTTAGGATCGTGGCACGATTCCGCGGTGTCGACAAGCCCAGTTTTGGGTTCCCAGTCGTTCACAGCCGTCCCCACAACCTTGAGTCCGTCTCGGAGCCGGCCGGCTTCGTTGCGGGTCTACTTTAAGGGGTGGCCCCCTGAAATATTTCTGAATCTTGTGAATGCTTTGTCGTGAAGGCCTCGTTGGGTTTTGATTTGGTTTTTCCGAGGTTGATCGAGTGTGTGTTGCTATTGGTGCACCCCGGCCGGGTAAAACTTTCTGAAAGCCGTGTCCGCGGTTATGGACGACTTGGAGCACAGTATCTCGACCATAGACAAACATAACTAAAGTAGTGCTATAAATTTGACTTTATAATGACTAGTAATCAGCTTCACTATAACGGAATGGCTAACTAAAATTGCCCACAATTGCTTGTTTGGTTGTCGCTCGCGACAATTGTATCTGACTAGTAAGTATTGCAACTATAACGGAATGGCTGAATAAAAGTACCAACAACTGCTGGGTTTTGGGTTATCTCATGCTAAATGTATCTGATTAGTAAGTGCTGTAACTATAACGGAATGGTTAACTAAAAGTGCCCACTGCTTACTTTATCAGGATGACTATCTATATTTGACTAGTAATTGCTGCAATGATAACTGAATAAATAAGACTGCCAACGGTGTGAGTTCCTCGGTTGACTTCCTCGATCGGTCTCGAGGGGGAAACGCCAGGATGGGTTTGATTGGTGGTAGTATCAGGTTGGTTCCGAATAGGTCTTTCTTCCCCCTCTCTGATTGCCGCCAGTTGTATCGAGTCTCTATAGGTTGTTTAGTGCTTGCTGCCGCTGCCGCTTCAGTCCACCATACCTATGTAGGCGAGGACCGCTGAATTCTAGCCTCGCCGTGTACTGGCCTCAGTACTGACGCTCCTCTTTTTCCTTTGCCCTTTGTCGGCACCCCTTTTGTTTAAGCAGGTTTTGAGATCGACGTCGTTAGCAGGGTTACCCTTCCGGCTTGGCCTGGGCAGGGTTATGGACGCCATTGGTTATTCTTCAGGGCTCTTAGCCCCATTTGCATCTTGTCCGTAGTCGGACGCTCTATCATTTTCAAGGTGATTTGGATCTTTGTATCTTATATCTGTATTCTTGACTCATTGAGTCGCTGTTATATATATCTGTTCTGTGGGTCCCATCGAGGACTGTTGTGTAATGTTATTACTTCGTTTTCCACCCGCACGAAAGTGCCTGGTGGGCACCTTTGAATCGTTTCTATGCGGGTTTGGCGGGTTTCGCTAAAACTTGCATAGGGTCGATTCTGAGGGTGTTACATAACTTAGATATTCACCTCCACGATCAGAACGTAGAAATTTAATCTTCTTGTTACATTGATTCTCTACCTCACTTTGAAACTCCTTAAACTTCTGGAAAGTTTCGGACTTATGTTTCATGAAATAGATATACCCATATCTACTCAAGTCATCCGTGAAGGTAAGAACATAACGATAACCACCGCGCGATGCTACACTCATTGGACCACACACATCGGTATGTATGATTTCCAATAAGTCCGTAGCTCGCTCCATCATACCAGAAAATGGAGTCTTAGTCATTTTTCCCATCAGACATGCTTCGCATCTTTCAAGTGATTCAAAATCAAGTGATTCAAGAAGTCCATCGGAATGGAGTTTCTTCATACGTTTCACTCCAATGTGACCAAGACGACAGTGCCACATATAGGTCGAATTATCGCTTGATTTCAAACGTTTAGCCTCAATGTTGTTGATATGTGTATTTCCACTATCGAGATTCAATAAGAATAGACCATCTATCAAAGGTGCATGTGCATAAAACATATTACTCATATAAATCGAACAACCATTATTCTCGGACTTAAACAAGTAACCGTCTCGCAATAAACAAGATCCCGATATAATGTTCATGCTCAACACATGCACTAAATAACAATTATTTAAGTATAAAACTAATCCCGATGGTAGATGAAGGGGTAGCGTGCCGACCGCGATCACATCAACCTTTGATCCGTTTCCCACGCGCATCATCACCTCGTTCTTCGCTAGCTTCCGTTTATTCTGCAGCACCTGTTTCGAGTTACAAATATGAGCAACCGAACCAGTATCAAATACCCAGGCACTACTACGAGTACTAGTGAGATACACATCAATAACATGTATATCAGATATACCTTTCTTCTTGATGTTGCCGTTCTTCAGATCCGCCAAGTACTTTGGGCAATTCCGCTTTCAGTGACCTTCTCCCTTGCAGTAAAAGCACTCAGTATCAGGCTTGGGTCCAGCCTTGGTCTTCTTCGCCGGCGTGGTAACTTTCTTACCACCCTTCTTGAAGTGTCCCTTTTGCTTAGACTTGCCTTTCTTGAATTTGGTGGTCTTATTGACCAACAACACTTGGTGCTCTTTCTTTATCTCCACTTCTGCAGATTTCAACATGGCAAAGAGTTCTGGCAACGTCTTGTTCATGTTCTGCATGTTGTAGTTCATCACAAAGTTCTTGTAACTTGGTGGTAGTGATTGTAGGACACGGTAAATCCCCAAAGCATTAGGAATCACTATACCCAAGCTTTGAAGTTTGTTTGCGTGCCCAGACATCTTAAGCACATGCTCACTGACGGAGCTGCCTTCTTCCATCTTGCAGTTAAAGAACTTTTCAGAAGCCTCATAGCTTTCAATTGCCGCATGAGTCTCAAATATCAATTTGAGATCCTCGACAATATCATATGGGTCTGATTCTTCAAACCTTTTCTGAAGCTCCGATTCCAAACCATACAAGATAGCACACTGAACTATGGAGTACTGATTCTTCCGAGCGAGGTAAACATTCTTTACTTCATCGGGAGCATCAGCTGCAGGTGGGTCACCCAGCGGTGCATCCAGCACATAGGTCAAATTACCAGCTGTGAGGACAATCCTCAAATTGCGGAACCAATCTGCGAAGTTGCTTCCATTGTTTTTCAACTTTTCTTTCTCTAGGAACGCATTAAAATTGATGGTAGGGGCTGCCATTGATCTACAACATATTTGCAATAGTTTAGACTAAGTTTATGAAAAATTGAGTTCAAATTAATAATGAAATTAAACTATGTGAACTCCCACTCAAAACAATATCCCTCACATTGTTTTAGTGATCACACGAACCAAATCCACTACATTAACACCGATCATCACGAGAGTTGATATAGTTTCAATGGCGAACAATCATCATGTTCATCATATCTACTATATGATTCATGCTTTACCTTTCGGTGATCCGCGTTCCGAGACCATGTCTGTACATGCTAGGCTCGTCAAGATCAAACCTTAGTTTCCGCATGAGCAAATCTGGCTTGCTCACGTTGTATACACTTGCAGAATCTAACACACCCGATCATCACATGGTGCTTCAAAACAACAAGCTTTAGCAACGGTGCTAACTAAGGGTGAACACTTTATGACTTGAAATTGATGTGCATGAGGGATCATCTTATAATGCTACCGTCGTCTACTAAGCAATACAAGATGCATAAAGGATTAACATCACATGCAATTCAATAATATGTGATATGATATGGCCTTTCTTCTTTGTGCTTCCGATCTCCATCTTCAAGCACGAACATGATCTCCGTCATCACCGGCATTGCATCAAGGTCAATGACGCTTCTCCATGGTTGTCGTCCACCGGCTTCAACTATTACAACTACTTTGAATAGACACGCGGGTCTTAACATAAATTAAAGACAACCATATGGCTCCAGCCGGTTGCCAACTTACAATAAGGAACATTGCATACATCAAATATAATCACAATCATGGCCATATCACATCACTGCACACCCCTGCAAAACAAAGTTAGACGCCTCTACTTTCTTTGCATGTTTTACGTGGTTTGGGGCTTTCAATAAGTGTCGTTCTAACTTACGAACAAGAACCACAACATTGATACTAGCATTGTTGATCACCCATTGTAAATTGGATCTTAACTATGCTAGGAGAAACAGGCACCCGCAAAGCCACTTATGCAATACAAGTTGCATGTCAAGCGTGGAGCAAGTCTCATGAACGATGTCATGTAAGGTTAGCCCGGGCCGCTTCATCCCAACATACCGCAAGATGCAAAGTACACAAGAAGCAATCGACAATAAAAGCATCAACGCCCACAATGACCATTGTGTTCTACTCGTGCAACAGATCTACATATAGACACGGCTCTGATACCACTGTAGGGATTCGTAGCATGGAAAACAAAAATTTTCTATCGCATACAAACAAACAAGCCAAGATCTATCTACTAGATTGTAGCAACGAGTCGATGGAATAACTTACCCTCGAAGATTCCAAAGTGTTTAACGAGAGCGGATTCTCGTGGGTGATGTAGTCGTACTCTTCCCGATCTCAAGATCGTGTAGACGATCCTTCCGGCGCTGCGTTCCGGCAGCGCTCCCGCAGTCGGTCACACGTTCGGTACTCGACGAAGACCTTCCTCTCCCTTGTTCCAGCAGGCAGCGGAGGTTGTAGCACTCTCCTCGCGATTCCGGCAGCACAACGGCGTGGTACCGGAAGTAGAGGGGAGATCCCGCAGGGCTTCGCCTTAAGCCGGAGCGAGTATGGTGGAGTATGAGAGAGCTTTAGTGGTCTAGGGTTTAGACACACCAATTAGAAGGCTCTAATCCGAAGGCTAGTGCAATTAGAAGCTCTAAACCAAAGCGGCTCTAAACCGGGGTCTAGAGCTAGGGTTTAGATTTAGAGGATAGGAACTTGTGTGTCTAGAGGAGGGGGCCCTGCCCCTCCTTTTATAGGTGGAGGGGCCGGCGCGCCATGGGGAGGGAGGGGAGTCCCTCCCCAACTCGGCTTGGAGGAGGCGCGCCGGTTGGAGGAGGCTCTCCCTCCCCAACTCGGTTTCCCTCTTTCCTCTTTCCCTCTCTTTCCTGTTTTAGCCGTTTGACTTTTCAAACTTGCTATTTGACTTTTCAATTAAGGATTCAATTTAATCCTTTATTTGGAACAGCGAGAACACTAAGTACATGATGCAATCATTCCAATATGCAATGACACATTCATGCACCCCTTCCCCTCCGGAGTGCCGGACATTCCGGAACCTTCTAGAACATTCCTGATGAAAACACCGGAATCATTTCCGAACTCCGAAACGGGACTTTCCTTATATGAATCTTATTCTACGGACCATTCCGGATCACCTCGTGATATCCCGGATCCCATCCGAGACTCCGAACAACATTCGGTCTCTTTCTCATAATACCATAACTACTCAAACAACGTCGAATCCTTAAGTGTGTCTCCCTACGGTTCGTGAATTATGCGGACATGATCGAGACACTTCTCCGAACAATAACCAATAGAGGAATCTGGAAATTCATATGGCTCCCACATATTTCTACGATTACTTTGCGATTGAATGAACCACTTACATACGATACCAATTTCCCTTTGTCTCACGATAGTTTACTTATCCGAGGTCATGATCGTCGGTATCTCTGCATACCTAGTTCAACCTCGTTACCGATAAGTACTCTTTTCTCGTTCCCGTGATATGTGATCCCTTGTGATCCAGTCACATGCTTGCAAGCTAATTGGATGACATTCCACCGAGAGGGCCCAGAGTATATCTATCCGTCATATGGATGGACAAATCCCACTCTTGATCCATGTGTTTCAACCAATACTTTCCGAACACTCAATGCCACCTTTATAGCCACCCAGTTACGGTGTGGTGTTTGATGTCATCAAAGCATCCATCCGGTAAAGGTGATATGCATGATCTCATGGTCGAAGGAATTAGGTTACTATGTATCAGAAATCATATAGCAATTGAACTATTGAAATGACTTGATCTTTATGCTACGCTTATCTATAGGAGTATGTCCACCATATCATTCTCCTAACGATATGATCTTGTTGTTGATAACATCTCAATGTTCATGATAGGGAAACCTCAATCATTTATCAACCAACAAGCTAGTGAAGTATAGAGGCTATACTAGGGACTTCAAATTAAGTCTACAAATCACACAAGTATCAATGTTTCCTTGTTAATACTATTATAGCATGAATGTAAACATTTATCATAAACACAAAGATATAATAATAATTACATTTATTATTGCCTCTAGGGCATATCTCCAACAGGCAGATCAAGGGAGGCCGCTGCCTTCCGCACGCACGCTGGAGCTGAAGATCGCCGCGTCCTCTCCCGCTCTCCCCGCTCAGCCGTGATGCATCACTGATGTCGCCCCCATGACTGCCGCCTAGCGCCGCTGCTCCAGGCCTTCCCGAGTGAGGCGAATGTACCCAAGCTATATGCCTCGTCGCCGGGATTCTCCTTGCCGAAGGACGAATCCAAGGGAGCTCTGAAACAATCAAATCGAACTCATCTTCCTAGCATACGATAGTCGCTCATCGTCGACTAGACATCGCCTCCGCCCTCCTGCGGCCAATCCGATCTCACCTACGAACTCCCACGCTCCAGGAATCCCTCCTCCATCATCGTCGTCGTCGTCGTCATCTACCCGACGCGCCGGATACTGCTAGGGGGCGCGCAGGCCAATACCGCAAGGGGTGGGCGGAGGCGGATGTTGGATGCCCAAGGACCGCCGCCGACGTGCAAGGGGAGAAGGTGTCGTGCTCGGGGGTCGCGGGGGTGGGGAAATCGTTGGAGTGGTTGGGGGCGATTCCGACGCCTACATCAGGGCCAGGGCCGCTCTGGACTGGTGGTGCATCGTTGTACAATGCGACGGACGGTGGCCTCAGCTGCTCCAGCACGGTGTGGCGTTGACTCTCGCATTGGCTGATCTTGCTCATGGTCCAGCGTCACCACGGGTAGAAGCAGTAGCCCCTCCGCGTACAGAAGTCCTTCTGGAGGATGGGGACATGGACGCGGGTGTACACTATGAGGATGCATGACGGCGGCGACCCACCCGATACGTTGGTCGACCTTCGCCAGATTCTTCGCCGAACGGCTCATACCGGGAACCACGACGCCGGTGCCTAATGGATCTCTCGCCGGCGCTTGCCGCCGCTGTGCTCCGGCACTTCAGGTGGAGCGCCCGTCGGTTGAGGATGCCATTATTTTTTTCTTGGTCGGGAATTAGAAGCGAGGTTCTGTGAAAGAAAAATATGATCTGAGGGCCCTTTTTGCAAAATGAAACATAATTAGAGGCTAAAAGTGGGTCTCAGCTAGCCAGATTATCAAATACACCTCTACATCGCGAGCGGTGACCGTGTGTGACACTCAGGCACGTATTCAGTGACCGTAAATTTATATTTCTGTTGTACAATAACCAAACTGATTTTGCTTAACAAGTTCAATGATGTCTGATAAATTTAACTCCTAAAAGAACGATGGGCTTGAACTTTTGTCAGCTGGGAGACGTGTCCTTCTGCGCCGCGTCGACTGAATCGGGGAACGGCGGGTACGCCAGACTGCCAGAGACAGGGACAGGGAAGGGAAAGCTGCTGAAGAAAAAGGGAACGAAACAATCTCAACACCACCAACATCCTCCACATCCTCCACACACACACACACACACACACACACACCCCTGTCTTTTGAGCGCTGATGGAAGCATGCTGCCAAGGTGAAGTTGACGATCTCTTTAGCCTTCTCTTCTCCCCCCACCCCCGCGCCCGCAGACCACCCTTGTCCCACCCCCGCACCCAGAACATATATAAAGGCCCTGCAGGATCTGGAACATCCAGCCAAATCCTGTTCTTACCTCCCTCCATAAAAAAGAAGCCCACCAAGTTAAAAAAAAAAAAAGTCCCACGAGCCGGCGAACCATGCCCGATGTTTGCTGCCCGCGATACTTGCCTCTCATCCCCAAACAAGCGCCATGTCCGTGCCTCTCGCCGGAGATTTATATCGCCCTCGCCGTCGTCGCGCCCGTGGCCCTCGTTTTCTGGTTCCTGCATCGGCCCCTGCTGGAGCAGCTGCCTGATGGGGTGCCCGACCAGATCCCGGCGACTCCAGAGCCAGAGGATCTTGACAGCCCCACCACGCCACCCCAGGCTGAGACGGAGGGGAGTGGCTCGACCCGTGCCAGCGACGAGGAGGACGTCGGCGACGGAACAAGCCGGGCTGGAATTGCTCCGACCTTCGTCAATGCTACCATCGACAGGTAAGCCTTAGTCACCATTCACCAATCGTTTCTTCCCTGTGTTCCCAATTACTCCATTCTGCACTGTATGTTCTTTTCAAGAGTACTACTAGTACAGTAGTAGCCTAGAACCCAGCCGCGCGGTGGAGGGGATTGAGCAGGCGGGACCGAATTAGATTCTCCTGACTTAAAGTCAGAGTGGCTTTGTGTTTCCTTCATTCACACGTGGGCTCCTCCACCTGGACGCCCTACATGTCAGTGACACAAAATTAAGTTGGAACGCGGAGAGAGAAAGGGGAATTGGTCATTTGATAAGTGTACTTTTAACCTTCTTTTAAGTCAAACTTTACTAAGTTTGACTAACTTATTAGAAAAACGTACCAATATTTATGACACTAAATTGATATTATTAGCTTCATAATATATCAATTTTATGTAATATATGTTTCTATATTTTTCTATAAAGTTGGTCAAATTTGATTATGTTTGACTTAGACAAAAGCTAGAAGTACACTTATTTGTGGACTGAGGGGCTGTTCTCGCAACTTATCAACCCGTGTGAAACCACACACAATGTTCAGGTGCCTAATTGATCGCAAAAAAAAAAATGTTCAGGTGCCTAATCGGACACTGACCTTGATAGGATTTCACTTCACAAAGAAATAAATCAGAAAGAAAATTCTAAACTTTATCACACAAGCAACGGGTTACTACCCTAGTGATTTCTAGAGACGCACATGTGCCATCTGGCGGAAGAACCGATGATCATTGCAATACCAGGAAAAAGGAACTTTCTTGTTGCCATGAGTGGTGAAAAACTATTTAATACATTAGACGCGAGGCAAAAATGGTCAATTGGCACATTATTATAGCATGTAGGGATTATGATTAATTACAGTAATAAGAAACAAAAAGGAAAATGATCAAACACTCCTCAAATTTCCTTGATTGAATCCTATAGTATGTGTTTCAGATGATTTGAATGGTTCATAACAAGATTTTTTTTAACAGATCTGTTGAAATTGCTGGTATTCTTGACAAGATATTGAATGCTTTCGGAGAAATACTTCTGGACATCCATAATACCGATGAATCTACCATTCATCCAGGAAATGGACTTCTTATACAATCCATGGAAATTTTATTTGGCACTGGGACTTACATCATTGAACCTTACAATGTGATGTTTGATTTTTGGATATCTAAGCTAGAGGAAGATGCAGAATGGATAGGACAAGGTGAAAAAGGCCAAAGTTACATATTCCTCTTGAATAACACATATGATGTTTGGCAAACGATGCGCTGTCCAAGAGCGCCCTTTTCCAATCTACTAGAACTGTCGGGTAGGCTCGCTTCAATGGTCCAGCAATACAAGAAAAGCTACTTCCATGAGTGTTGGGTTCCTTTGAACAACCCATGCCATCCGGACAAATTTACCTCGGTCTTTCATACCATATGCAAAGCGCAGATGACATGGAAAGTTACAGCTGAGCTCAGGTACACACTGCGGCAGGAGATTGTGGATTTGATTCTTCCACCTTATGAGCTTTCTTTACTTGCACTTAAGGCAAATCAGAGCCCACTTCCGAAGATCCTTTATTGGTTAAAACGATTAATGGCAGGAAAGAAGAAACAAAAGAAGCTTACAGTTGAGGGATTAGAAAAGGTCATAAAGGATTTGTTTGAAGGATGAAACACCTACCTGATGGCTCAGTGGGAGAGGGGGGGAGATGGGACACTGGACTTCTATAGGGCCATTATAGTTATCATATTAGAAATTATGTTGTGTTTGTTCCTGTATAAATGCCGGTTGTAAAGGGTTCTTCCTTTTTATAATAGAGGATATAGCAAATACGTAAGCCTTTTTTTATCTAACATAGTGTCTTGAAATAGAAAATATAGAGCGGCTAACAGACCATCATATGTAGGTGTGAAGCATATATGAAGAAACATCCCAGTTCTGTTTCTATTCTCATATATAGTACCTCCTCATCCAAAATATAAGATGTATTGTAAGGACAAGGCGTTTTAGCTCACGAGCACATATGCACCCGTTTCCTGATTGGACTATGGTGGGCCAAAGCTTTCAGTTGTTTTTGACGGAAAAAGTGCTGGACCAATGGTACAGATGGCCTAAAATTATGTACTAGCTAGATTCAGAAACTAGTTCGCCGTGGATTCTGCTCATCTCCTGCTGAGATGGGGGGTCAGCTTCTGCTCTACTCCCTCTGTTAGGGATTATAAGGCCTAAGAGTTTTTTTTAAATGTTAGAAATTATAAGTCTTTTCTTATTTATTACCATCTCTCCTCCAATGTATGGTCTTCTTTTTCTTTCTCTTCTCTTATATATGTATAATTATCGGTGCATGTAGCAAAAGGATGAGTTATTAATTATTTTAATTCTATCAAAGTGATTTATAGGCCTTATAGGCCCTAGCAAAGAAATTACGCGCGGGGTGCTTTGGTCGGCTTCTGCTCTGGAGACGGAAACAGACCACCGGAGTTTCTACTGCCGCCAGCCAGCAGTGGTCGCCTCGACCTCGTCAACTCATGCCTTTGCCATGGTGTCCCTCTCAACTACCATCCAGCGGCCAGCCCGCGCCAACTCCCGGCTCATGCTGCTTCTCCTTGCCCCATCGCACATGCAGAAGCGACAAATCCACTCCCGTCAAAAAAAAATAACGCCCGTAAGTCATGGGGCACATTAATAGATGTGCAGAGAGGTGGGCCCACAGCTGCAGCCTTCAGGATACTACGAATCTCAACGAAAATGAGTGGTCTAGAAAACGAGCTCATCCGTGCACAAGATCAGATGAGCATTTTCGGTACTTGTAAGTGCTACTTACGCGCACATGAGCATGACGCATCTGAACTCTGCTATGGACCATTCTATGAACGGGTTGACTTTTCTATGTTCAAATCATGTCGACATAAGAGGAGATGGGAACCTAATTAGTAACTTCTTACTACTATATATTATTATATTTGCAAAAAAAGGATAAACCTATATTTTTATTCACCGAATAAGAGTTGTATCTACTCTAAGATTCTAAAAGATTGTTTACTCTTCAACTATCTATTTTTGGCAGTTCGATCCACACGTGCATTACAATGTTAGACCTTCACTATTCCATTTTTTTGTTGAGGGATTCACCATTCATTTTCTATTTGTCTTAGCAATATAATAGATACCAAACGTATCAAGCTAGACACATCGGCATAGTAAGTTCTAAATTCTAAAGTTTCACATTTCAAAAAAAAAAGAGTCTCAACGCACACGATTTAGATTTTAAAAATTGGACGCAGAAGATTCCGGACAAGCGTATTCAATATCTGTTAAGTACCCAGATGACACTCTCGATTACTTCACAGAGTTTCACTACAATATCTCAGATACACGATTCAGTTCTCGGCAGTAAGAAGGATTCAGAGAAGAGGGCTGGGAAAACAGAAGCAGGAGGAAGGGGATACAGAGTTCGTGTGGTTCCAAAAGCAAGTCCTATCGTAAATAAGAGGGAAACTATTTAAAAAAAAAGTAAGAGGGAAACAAGCTGGCAGGTGGGTCAGAGGCAGGGTAGGTGTGGCGCTGCTGCCACACGTTTTGCAACGATGCTCGTCAGCTCACGTGGTCCAGTTCGGGCCGTGGAAGCGCGCTGTGTGGTGTTCCTCCCTCTTGGACGGTCTGATCTCTTATGGCCTCCCGCACCGCTTGGGCTATTATAAACTAGTTCTATACGTGACTATACGTGGCTTTGGCTATTACGATGATACAAAATGCAAGTATTATTTGGACGCCGGAGCGATGGCGGATGGCTCTTGTGGCTGGGCCGCCGACGAAGCACCAGTGACTAGCGGCACACCGTGGTTGCCCAAGCGCTTCCTCTTTAACTTGCCACCGGTCGCAATCATCTATGCAATGGATCCGACGACCAGGGACCAGAGCTTAATTTGGTGACGGGACTTGGTTATTGACGTGGCGCGACTTCACCAGCGGCAGGCGGAAGCTTGGTGAGGTCCATGGGTTCGGATCCGGTGAGCAGCGGCGTCGACGAGCGAGTGGGGAGGGAGATCGGTGACGGAGCGAACGCAGGAAAGGGGAATGCTGAAATGTCTCTCCCGCGCGAACAACTCGAGCAGTACAAGACACGCTTGGTTCGGCCTCCCGCACTGCGTATGCAGGGGTCGGGTGGAGGGTTTCTCCACTGACCGTAAAAAATGTACAGTTTTCAGCCTTACGGGATATGCTAGTCCGCCACTTTTCCGCGGGAACCTAAAACTAGCAGTTTTATACAATTTTGTGTGTTTACGGCTTCTATTAGAGATGCTCTAACAATTTCAATTTTTGGTTCGTCCTAATTGTGATTATCAGTTCTTTGTCTTGCCGATTTTAATTCCTCGGGTCCTCGATGGCGAGAATATGCCAAACTAATTTTTTTATGGTACACACACTCACCGATTTGATCAATCTGAGGTATGTAATATTGTACCCCGATCTCTCTCTATATATATATATATACCCCCTGACAGAGTACCCCCTGACAGTCGGCATCGGTCAGCCTGCAGTGCAGTGCTGATAAGGAACTCACTCGTACAGTTCACAAAAAAAAAAAGGAACTCACTCGTACGACGGAGCAATGAGATCCAGCATCTCTTCTGGCAGATCGTACCTGAGCTCAGATGTGACCTTCCATGTCCTCTGGTAATGACAGGTGGCAGGAAATTCGGCAGCAAACGCAGCCAGGTTTACCACATCATTTGCGGAACACCACATGCGTTATTCTTTTTTTTTTTTGAGGGATCACATGCGTTATTCAAGAGGAATATATATGCACTTTCCAATTCCAGCCCTTTCACCTGGGCGTACCATTTCTGCATCTTCCTCGTGCTACGGATGTCCAGAAATGTTCATCTGAAAGCCTTCTCCATCTTGTGAGGATAACAAGCAACCTCGCCAGATCTGCTCAAAAGTGGGCACGCCTTTATTTACAGACCATTTGAAACAATTGAAATCGCATGCTTTGGTGACCAAAATAATATCCTAGTCACTCTAGCCGACTGCCAGCGGTACCCCATCGCGATCAAGAGAACCTTTGGGTTTATTTTCAGAGACGGTATAAGAAAGCCCTCTTGTAATTTGAAAACATATTCATCTTGCCCACTCGCAGTATTCCTCCGGGCAATAGAATCGGATATGAAATGGAATCGGGAAGAATATCTCTGTTGATTAAAAAAAAACAGATATCACACCGCACGAAACGGGTGACCTGGCCGTGATGATCTCGTGGCACCAGACAGGAATACACCTAAAAGAACAGACACAGTGAACAAACTGCTTGTCGTGCCGTCCAGTTCAATGCTACCAGCACGTACGATGGTCATCATGCTGCACGCTCCCGCGGGCCCACCCCACGCTCGGGCCCTTCTCGCTCTCGACTAGCACGTGATCGGGCTCGTGACAGATATTTTGCTGAAATAATTCTAGTACTTACATGTATGATACAGGTAAGTAATACCAATCTCCTTCTTCACGGTGTCCACGCGCCGGCGTCCGTATAGCTCTCTGCGCAGGACGCTGAGAGGGGCGCGTCCGTATGGCTCTCCGCGCCGCCTTTGGCATGGTAATCTACGCGTCCTTGCAACCGTCATGACGACGAATCCCGCTGCATGAGGCCACAGCCCCCACACAACAGCTCTTCAGCCTTGGGGAAAGAACCGTGAAATGTCTTGACTTGGGCCATCGCTGCACCGTTAACTGAATCAGGTGTCGAACCATGCAAACCGGTGAAACTAAACTGGCTAAACCCATGAATTTAATGCTGGTTTGGTGTAACCGTTTAAACCCGGCTAAACCGGCTATGCCCACCCTTACCTGTATTGTTGGATCCCCATAATTTTTCTCGGCCGCCGCCATGGGTCCTCACCCGTCGTTGTTGCTTGCAATTTCTTTATGCCTGGGCATTAGAGTATCTCCACTCCTTAAACGTTCCTAAACCGAAATTTGGATGTAACGACGGTCGGACGAAATAAATTTTCGGCCTGAGAACTCTGAGTTTCTCACTCGCGTTCCCAGGCCGTGTTATCAGGCGAAGAAAAAGACGAAATATTTGAATTTTATCGTTCCCGCCAATGAATTCTCGGCCAAATGTGTTCGACAAAAGTACGCCAAAAAAGTTCGGCGGCAAAATTATTACAGAACTAGATAAAAATGGCTCGGCGATCAGTCGTCGATGGGGATGGGCTCCTCCGGCGTGTCTGATGCGACGGGGTTGGGCGTACCGGTGGCGTGGCCGGCCGACTGGTTAGAGGAGGCGGAAGCAGAGACGGAGGCGTTCAGCGCAGATGTTGGCGTGATGTCAGCGTTGTCCTCTGAAAGGATGACGTTGCAGCGCACCATGTATCAGGCCTTAACCGGCCTGCTCATCGTCGACGTGTCTTCGCCACCCATGAGGAAGTGGAGATCCGTGTTTCTCTTCTTGGCGGCAAAGTTGGCTTTAAGGTGGTCGAGCTTGCGGTATTGGTTCTGGAGCAGTTTGTAGAGGGAGTGTCCCAACCTTTACACAATATAAGGTGGTATCCCCTGTGTTTACAATGCTAGTCCCTGGATCAATAGCTAGCATCCACAATTAAGATGTAATATCAAGAAACAAAGGTCATAACATAACTTTATAACCAGGAATAACATAATTTTATTACATCATACATAGCTCATTTGGCTATTATATTACATTACAGCGGAATAACTATAGTCATGGGGTCCTTCATCTTCAAAGTGTCACAGGCAGATGTTGGTTGTAGACTTTGTAATCCTAATTAAACAATCTTCACTAAAATCAATCAAACCTGCAACATTACAAGTTACAGCCACAAGGGTCAATACATTTGAATTGTATTGGCAAGTTTCACTACTAAGTATAATATAAGTGGATCCTATCATTACATGCAAATTTGGCTAAGTAGAGTTTTAGGCTCATTTGCATAAAGCAATATTTTATCCTATCTTTTCAAAATGGTTTTGGTCCTTTGTCAAATCTCCTTTCAAAAATCCCTTGAACTCCTTGGTAAAAACTCAAGTGTTCAAGTCCTTGTCAAAATCTCTTGAGCACCTTGGTAACCCCAAGTGCATCAAGTTTTAAAAAGTTTTCTTTTAGAAATTAGAGTGTCGAGATCTTCCATAGCTTCAGGCCTTAGTTGCTCAGTATTGTCCATAACCGGGGACACGGCTAAGTACTTAGATTTTATTATCTTCTGCAGAAGTTGTACACTTTACCCACATGACACAATCCCATCTTGATGCCACCAGTGGCCGCTGGATGAGTACTCACCAAGATGGAGTACTGACAGATTGAGAATGTGACAAAGTCTTTCCATAGGAGTCCTCCCAATACAAAATGCTAGCTTGTCTACCAGGCACAAATGTAGGGTTGCTCCCTTACAAAAATCTAGTTAACCTGAAGATGCCAATGCTTGGGACTTCCACTATGTAGTTGACTAAGCCAGAGCCCATTTAGCATGTGGCTGTACACGGAAGCCACTGTACGAGAAACATGTTCAATCTCTAAGTTTCCTGGGTGGTTTCCTTTGGAGCACAACACAAAGATATTGCCATAGACATGGTTCCTTTTGTTGCCACCTTCTCCAAAATTCAAAGTAACCTTGGCCACCCAGGTGGTTCATTGAGTCCTTGTTTTATTATATAAAACATAAGTTTTTTCTCAATCTCATAAAATCTCAACATGTATCTCTTTTCAAAATATAGCATGGCTAAGCATGTAACAACTACATTGTTTTCACTAAGGAATATATAGGGAATCCTATTAGGAT
This sequence comes from Avena sativa, assembly GCA_916181665.1. NCBI lineage: Eukaryota > Viridiplantae > Streptophyta > Magnoliopsida > Poales > Poaceae > Avena > Avena sativa. The sequence goes on from OV702284.1 coordinate 431,581,746, forward strand.
TTAGCATAGCATAAGTATAGAAATTCTTTTCATGCATGTTTCAAAATCCACTAAGTATAATGAAATTAGTAGGACTTTAGATGATAGTGTCACTTGCCTTTTTGGTAGGGAATGGTGGTTCACTTCTTGATCTTGCTAGTCTCACACTTTTCTAACTTCACTACAATCAATCAAGAAAACACAATATCAACTAGCATTCCAAACCAATAATCAATCAAACAATTCACACACATAAAACAATGGGGTCTAGGTCATGCATGTAAGCATGCAAGAGGTGGTTCTATTTGCAAAGGGGGGTTTCCACTAGGTTTCTAATCTTTGTAAAGTCCAAAGTGGGGTCATTTTCCAAAGTGGCAAAGTCATTTGCAAAAAGGGTCTTGTTCATAAACCATTTTTAAATCCTTTCATCATTTTATGTGGTGGAAAACATTTTTATCAAAGCAACAACTTTAAGTTGTTCACCAAATAAGTTGTTGTTTCTCAAAACTTGGTGTTTAGGGTCAGTAGGTTTGGTCCAAAACATTTTCCCAAAGTTTTTACTTCAAAAACATTTTCATAACAAAAACCATTATTTTTATTTGGCTAGAAATGGGCTAAACCAAGTTTTTATTCCCAAACTTCACCAAATTCATTTTCAAAACCATGGGTTGGTTCCTAGGGTCAGTAGGTTCACAACAAACCAATTTGCCAAGGTTTCAAAACTCAAAAACATTTTTGAATCATTTTTCTAATCTAAACAAGCAGACAATTGTTTCTGCAAAAACAAGCAATCTAACAGATACTATTTGCTAAACAAATTCCACAGTTGGCTAGGGTTTGTTCCACTGATTCCAATGATATCAAATTTGTGAATTTTGGACTTGTGGATCAAAAGTTACAAAGGTTTGAAAATCACAAACTAATCTGATTTCAAATTCAGTTCTAACCAAAGTTTGGCCACGCGTCACCAAGCCATTGGCTGGTACCGGTTCGGCCGGATCGGCTCTGCGGCGCGTTGGATCTAATTAGATCGCACGGTCCTGATCACGTACCCCTTCGGTGCTAAGTGGATCTATCGTGTTCGTCAGATTAAGATCCTACGGTGCTAGCATGCTTGACCAAAAGTGAGCGGCGCCGACGGTGGCTAGCGGCGGTGTACGGCCAGGCGGTGGCGGTGCTGGCAAAACAGGAAACGGGGAAGGATGGGAAGGTGCTCACCGAGATCACAGGAGGCTGGGAAAGCTCGACGTGTGGTCGACGAGGCAGGGGGAGCACGGGAACGGTGGCGATTGCTCGTCGGAGACGTCGTCGGCGTCGGGTGGTTCTGTCCGCGGTCGAAGGCGACGCGGAGGAGCTCGACGGAGACGAGACAGACGGCGGCGAGGTCAGAGCTTGACGAAGGTGATGCCCTGGGGCGCCCGCGGTCGAACGAAGAGTACAGGCAGATGCGCCTGGGAGTGGTGAGTGTGTGTGCGTGGTCAATGAGACAAGGGGCGGCGTTGAGTCGCCGGAATTGGCACCGGAGCATCGTCGGAACAGAGGGAGTGCCAAGCCAAATTGAGGCAGCCTCGGGGCAGAGAGGGAGTGGCGTGCGGGGGGAAAGGAGGAGGAGACGCTGGCGATTAATAGCGTGCAGTCACGGCGAGGTTAAGGCGCGGAATCAATGCGTATTCAACGCCGGCGTAATTGGCAGCAACGGCAGGCGTCGTTAGCGCGAGGAGGAAGAAGAGGAGTGAGCTGGCTGTGTGGGTCCCTGCTGTCAGCGAGGAATGAGAGGGGGAAGAGGGCCACCAGTCATTGGTTCTGCGGGTCAGTTAACAGGTGCAAAACGATTCGCCGAGGGAGGGTGAAAGTGGGCTGGTACTAGGCCTTGCTGGGCTGCTGGTTGGGTTGAGTCCAAAACCTATTTTTTTTTTCCTGAACCTTTTTTCTTTTTCTATTTCCCAATTCTGTTTTGAAATTCAAACAATCAAACAATACTCAAAACAATTCAAACAAACACCACACTTTGTAACTTTGAATTTGGTTCTGTTCAGTAACATAATCCAAAATTCAAAAATCAAAATAATATTTTTATTTTAGAGTCCATTTACAATTAAATAAAATGGACACTAGTTTAATAAATCAAATAGGTTTTAATTTATTTAAAACTCCATTTGAAATCCAAATATTTTCAAAACCAAATCAGTAGGTTTTATTTGAGAATATAAAATACTTGGAAAACTTATTTTAAACGAATAATTAAGTTTTGTTGTTTTGGAAATAGTAAAACCTTTATTAATAAAATTTGGATATTAAATATTTATTATTTTATTTAAATAAACCTTTACTATTTTTATATCAAAACAAAATGTTTTATTTCAAAAGTTTGGCCAAGGTTTAATTTGGCTCTATGGAATAATCCTTATTTGTAAATCTTCTATTTTATTTGAAAACCAAATCCTTTTATTTAAAAGATCCAAAATAGTAATTCAAAATATTTTTATTTTCCTTTTATTAAATGCTTATTTTTTTTAAATCCCTTTAGGATTTATTTGATCCAAAAGGTTTGAAGGTTTCCAATTGGAATCAAAAAGTTTCTTTTCACTCTGAAAATCAACAAAGTTTTATTTTATTCAATTATTTTTCACATTACAAGATTTGGAAAATCTTGGGATGTGACAGGCTACCACCCTTAAAATAAATCTCGTCCCGAGATTTGGGAAGGCTAGGGTCACAAGTCGGCTCAAAACAACTAGGGTACTACCACCCTTAAAATAAAGTCTCATAGGGTTACATTGATGGTTCTCTTGACTAAAAGTTCAACACAATACCCAGACAAGGAATCCTTATTTGACTCTTCTGAGTTTTCTAAATCCTGACATCCACTTCTTCTATCTCTTCAAAGTTCCCATTCATGTCAATGTGGTTCACATGTCCTTTCTGGGTCACATTGGAGTCATTTCCATTGGCTCTTCTGGCATCCTTTTTCTTTTTCTTCTCTGTACAGTCTGATGCATAGTGTTCAAGTTCCTTACAATTATAGCATTGCAGCTGGCTAATGTCCTTTTTCCTGTATGTGTCATGTTGGTTCTGACCAAGGTCAACTCCATTGTCAGTATCATTATCATTATTCTCACTTTCATTGTTGTTGTGGTGATACTGATGTGGTTCAGAATCTTCATTGTTCTTTTTGTATGAATGCTTCTTCTTTGATGATCCTGAATAGTTCTTGAGTGTATGTTTGCTCTTTCTGTTCTCAACTTGATTCATCTTGTTTTCCAATATTGTGGCTTTGTCACAAAGTGATTGATAAGTTGGGACATAGGCAACAGCTAGCTGCAGGTTCAAATCATCATTAAGTCCTTCAAGAAATTTATCCTTTCTCTTAGCATCTGTATCAACTTCATCCGGTGCATAGCGTGCCAGATTGTTGAATTCTTCAATATACTCAGCCACACTGAGGTGACGTTGTTTCAGATTGTCAAACTCCTTTTTCTTCAAGTACATTAGTCCAGGTGAGATGTGAGTGGTTTTGAATCCATCTTCAAAAATAACCCAAGTCACATCTTCAAGGGGAGTGGTGATTTGAAAGTTGTCCCACCATGTTGCTGCTGGTCCTTCAAGCAGAAATGCTGCAAACCTTACTTTTTCTTCATCAGTGCAACCAACAGTCACTAAGTCTTTGTTTACTGAACGTAACCAATCATCAGCTTCCATTGGATCAGTTGTTCCAGAGAACCTTGCAGGCCTAAGTTTCAGAAACTTGGTGAGCATGTCAAGTGCTGGAGGATTATTCCGATTGTTGTCGTTGTTGTTGTTATTGTTGTTATTCAAATTCTGTATGAATGTGGTCATCTGCTGCATCAACTGTGTCTGAGCTGCCATCATCTGTTGCATCTCAGGGGTGAAGTTGTTGTTGTTTTGGTTGGGGTGGGCACGACGGGGAGGCATCTGTTGGTTTGATAGGGATACGTATGGGTGGATAGGTTTTTAAGAAGTTTTTAACACACAACCCAAAAACAACCAAGTTTAATCAAACAATCAAACCATCAAACATTCAACAAGCAACCAATCACTTAACAACTTATGAGCTTAACTCATGAGTTGAAGGAAACAACCAGTTTTCTTGAAAATAACAACTTAGTATAATCATACCTCATAGGACAATATGATCCATACTCTAACTTGATATCAATGTATTTGGTAGGCAATCTAATGTCTCTTGGTTTTCACTAGTAGTCCTTAGTGATATCCAAGTTGGAAGTCCTTGGTGAATATGCTGAAGATGTTGAAGTCATTAGAGTTGAAGAAGTTGAAGAAGTCCTTTGCACATGGTGTAGTCTTTGGCCATGGGGTAGGTTTTTCCATCAAGTTTGAAATAGATGAGATGTAGAGTTGAAACCAAAGTGGTTGAGGAAAGAGATTACAAGTTTGTTTTGTAAATAAGTTTTGGAACAAAACAACTCCTATTTTCTAAGGGTTTTTGTCCAATCCTAGGTTTACAAATCCTACAGGCAACACATTGCTCTGATACCATCTGTAGAGGGAGTGTCCCAACCTTTACACTATATAAGGTGGTATCCCCTGTGTTTACAATGCTAGTCCCTGGATCAATAGCTAGCATTCACAGTTAAGATGTAATATCAAGAAACAAAGGTCATAACATAACTTTATAACCAGGAATAACATAATTTTATTACATCATACATAGCTCATTTGGCTATTACATTACATTGCAGCGGAATAACTATAGTCATGGGGTACTTCATCTTCAAAGTGTCACAGGCAGATGTTGGTTGTAGACTTTGTAATCCTAATCAAACAATCTTCACTAAAATCAATCAAACCTGCAACATTACAAGTTACAGCCACAAGGGTCAATACATTTGAATTGTATTGGCAAGTTTCACTACTAAGTATAATATAAGTGGATCCTATCATTACATGCAAATTTGGCTAAGTAGAGTTTTAGGCTCATTTGCATAAAGCAATATTTTATCCTATCTTTTCAAAATGGTTTTGGTCCTTTGTCAAATCTCCTTTCAAAAATCCCTTGAACTCCTTGGTAAAAACTCAAGTGTTCAAGTCCTTGTCAAAATCTCTTGAGCACCTTGGTAACCCCAAGTGCATCAAGTTTTAAAAAGTTTTCTTTTAGAAATTAGAGTGTCGAGATCTTCCATAGCTTCAGGCCTTAGTTGCTCAGTATTGTCCATAACCGGGGACACGGCTAAGTACTTAGATTTTATTATCTTCTGCAGAAGTTGTACACTTTACCCACATGACACAATCCCATCTTGATGCCACCAGTGGCCGCTGGATGAGTACTCACCAAGATGGAGTACTGGCAGATTGAGAATGTGACAAATTCTTTCCATAGGAGTCCTCCCAATACAAAATGCTAGCTTGTCTACCAGGCACAAATGTAGGGTTGCTCCCTTACACAAATCTAGTTAACCTGAAGATGCCATTGCTTGGGACTTCCACTATGTAGTTGACTAAGCCAGAGCCCATTTCGCATGTGGCTGTACACGGAAGCCACTGTACGAGAAACATGTTCAATCTCTAAGTTTCCTGGGTGGTTTCCTTTGGAGCACAACACAAAGATATTGCCATAGACATGGTTCCTTTTGTTGCCACCTTCTCCAAAATTCAAAGTAACCTTGGCCACCCAGGTGGTTCATTGAGTCCTTGTTTTATTATATAAAACATAAGTCTTTTCTCAATCTCATAAAATCTCAACATGTATCTCTTTTCAAAATATAGCATGGCTAAGCATGTAACAACTACATTGTTTTCACTAAGGAATATATAGGGAATCCTATTAGCATTTAGCATAGCATAAGTATAGAAATTCTTTTCATGCATGTTTCAAAATCCACTAAGTATAATGAAATTAGTAGGACTTTAGATGATAGTGTCACTTGCCTTTTTGGTAGGGAATGGTGGTTCACTTCTTGATCTTGCTAGTCTCACACTTTTCTAACTTCACTACAATCAATCAAGAAAACACAATATCAACTAGCATTCCAAACCAATAATCAATCAAACAATTCACACACATAAAACAATGGGGTCTAGGTCATGCATGTAAGCATGCAAGAGGTGGTTCTATTTGCAAAGGGGGGTTTCCACTAGGTTTCTAATCTTTGTAAAGTCCAAAGTGGTCATTTTCCAAAGTGGCAAAGTCATTTGCAAAAAGGGTCTTGTTCATAAACCATTTTTAAATCCTTTCATCATTTTATGTGGTGGAAAACATTTTTATCAAAGCAACAACTTTAAGTTGTTCACCAAATAAGTTGTTGTTTCTCAAAACTTGGTGTTTAGGGTCAGTAGGTTTGGTCCAAAACATTTTCCCAAAGTTTTTACTTCAAAAACATTTTCATAACAAAAACCATTATTTTTATTTGGCTAGAAATGGGCTAAACCAAGTTTTTATTCCCAAACTTCACCAAATTCATTTTCAAAACCATCGGTTGGTTCCTAGGGTCAGTAGGTTCACAACAAACCAATTTGCCAAGGTTTCAAAACTCAAAAACATTTTTGAATCATTTATCTAATCTAAACAAGCAGACAATTGTTTCTGCAAAAACAAGCAATCTAACAGATACTATTTGCTAAACAAATTCCACAGTTGGCTAGGGTTTGTTCCACTGATTCCAATGATATCAAATTTGTGAATTTTGGATGTGTGGATCAAAAGTTACAAAGGTTTGAAAATCACAAACTAATCTGATTTCAAATCCAGTTCTAACCAAAGTTTGGCCACGCGTCACCAAGCCATTGGCTGGTACCGGTTCGGCCGGATCGGCTCTGCGGCGCGTTGGATCTAATTAGATCGCACGGTCCTGATCACGTACCCCTTCGGTGCTAAGTGGATCTATCGTGTTCGTCAGATTAAGATCCTACGGTGCTAGCATGCTTGACCAAAAGTGAGCGGCGCCGACGGTGGCTAGCGGCGGCGTACGGCCAGGCGGTGGCGATGCTGGCAAAATAGGAAACGGGGAAGGATGGGAAGGTGCTCACCGAGATCGCAGGAGGCTGGGGAAGCTCGACGTGTGGTCGACGAGGCAGGGGGCGCACAGGAATGGTGGCGATTGCTCGTCGGAGACATCGTCGGCGTCGGGTGGTTCTTTCCGCGGTCGAAGGCGACGCGGAGGAGCTCGACGGAGACGAGACAGACGGCGGCGAGGTCAGAGCTTGACGAAGGTGATGCCCTGGGGCGCCCACGGTCGAACGAAGAGTACAGGCAGATGCGCCTCGGAGTGGTGAGTGTGTGTGCGTGGTCAATGAGACAAGGGGCGGCGTTGAGTCGCCGGAATTGGCACCGGAGCGTCGTCGGAACAGAGGGAGTGCCAAGCCAAATTGAGGCAGCCTCGGGGCAGAGAGGGACTGGCGTGCGAGGGGAAAGGAGGAGGAGACGCTGGCGATTAATAGCGTGCAGTCACGGCGAGGTTAAGGCGCGGAATCAATGCGTATTCAACACCGGCGTAATTGGCAGCAACGACAGGCGTCGTTAGCGCGAGGAGGAAGAAGAGGAGTGAGCTGGCTGTGTGGGTCCCTGCTGTCAGCGAGGAATGAGAGGGGGAAGAGGGCCACCAGTCATTGGTTCTGCGGGTCAGTTAACAGGTGCAAAACGATTCGCCGAGGGAGGGTGAAAGTGGGCTGGTACTGGGCCTTGCTGGGCTGCTGGTTGGGTTGAGTCCAAAACCTATTTTTTCTTTCCTGAACCTTTTTCTTTTCCTATTTCCCAATTCTGTTTTGAAATTCAAACAATCAAACAATACTCAAAACAATTCAAACAAACACCACACTTTGTAACTTTGAATTTGGTTCTGTTCAGTAACATAATCCAAAATTCAAAAATCAAAATAATATAATTTTAGAGTCCATTTACAATTAAATAAAATGGACACTAGTTTAATAAATCAAATAGGTTTTAATTTATTTAAAACTCCATTTGAAATCCAAATATTTTCAAAACCAAATCAGTAGGTTTTATTTGAGAATATAAAATACTTGTAAAACTTATTTTAAAAAAATAATTAAGTTTTGTTGTTTTGGAAATAGTAAAACCTTTATTAATAAAATTTGGATATTAAATCTTTATTATTTTATTTAAATAAACCTTTACTATTTTTTTATCAAAACAAAATGGTTTATTTCAAAAGTTTGGCCAAGGTTTAATTTGGCTCTATGGAATAATCCTTATTTGTAAATCTTCTATTTTATTTGAAAACCAAATCCTTTTATTTAAAAGATCCAAAATAGTAATTCAAAATATTTTTATGTTCCTTTTATTAAATGCTTATTTTTTTTAAATCCCTTTAGGATTTATTTGATCCAAAAGGTTTGAAGGTTTCCAATTGGAATCAAAAAGTTTCTTTTCACTCTGAAAATCAAACAAAGTTTTATTTTATTCAATTATTTTTCACATTACAAGATTTGGAAAATCTTGGGATGTGACAGGCTACCACCCTTAAAATAAATCTCGTCCCGAGATTTGGGAAGGCTATGGTCACAAGTAGGCTCAAAACAACTAGGGTACTACCACCCTTAAAATAAAGTCTCCTAGGGTTACATTGATGGTTCTCTTGACTAAAAGTTCAACACAATACCCAGACAAGGAATCCTTATTTGACTCTTCTGAGTTTTCTAAATCCTGACATCCACTTCTTCTATCTCTTCAAAGTTCCCATTCATGTCAATGTGGTTCACATGTCCTTTCTGGGTCACATTGGAGTCATTTCCATTGGCTCTTCTGGCATCCTTTTTCTTTTTCTTCTCTGGACAGTCTGATGCATAGTGTCCAAGTTCCTTACAATTATAGCATTGCAGCTGGCTAATGTCCTTTTTCCTGTATGTGTCATGTTGGTTCTGACCAAGGTCATCTCCATTGTCAGTATCATTTCCATTATTCTCACTTTCATTGTTGTTGTGGTGATACTAATGTGGTTCAGAATCTTCATTGTTCTTTTTGTATGAATGCTTCTTCTTTGATGATCCTGAATAGTTCTTGAGTGTATGTTTCCTCTTTCTATTCTCAACTTGATTCATCTTGTTTTCCAATATTGTGGCTTTGTCACAAAGTGATTGATAAGTTGGGACATAGGCAACAGCTAGCTGCAGGTTCAACTCATCATTAAGTCCTTCAAGAAATTTATCCTTTCTCTTAGCATCTGTATCAACTTCATCCGGTGCATAGCGTGCCAGATTGTTGAATTCTTCAATATACTCAGCCACACTGAGGTGACGTTGTTTCAGATTGTGAAACTCCTTTTTCTTCAAGTACATTACTCCAGGTGAGATGTGAGTGGTTTTGAATCCATCTTCAAAAATAACCCAAGTCACATCTTCAAGGGGAGTGGTGATTTGAAAGTTGTCCCACCATGTTGCTGCTGGTCCTTCAAGCAGAAATGCTGCAAACCTTACTTTTTCTTCATCAGTGCAACCAACAATCACTAAGTCTTTGTTTATTGAACGTAACCAATCATCAGCTTCCATTGGATCAGTTGTTCCAGAGAACCTTGCAGGCCTAAGTTTCAGAAACTTGGTGAGCATGTCAAGTGCTGGAGGATTATTCTGATTGTTGTCGTTGTTGTTGTTATTGCTGTTATTCAAATTCTGTATGAATGTGGTCATCTGCTGCATCAACTGTGTCTGAGCTGCCATCATCTGTTGCATCTCAGGGGTGAAGTTGTTGTTGTTTTGGTTGGGGTGGGCACGACGGGGAGGCATCTGTTGGTTTGATAGGGATAAGTATGGGTGGATAGGTTTTTAAGAAGTTTTTAACACACAACCCAAAAACAACCAAGTTCAATCAAACAATCAAACCATCAAACATTCAACAAGCAACCAATCACTTAACAACTTATGAGCTTAACTCATGAGTTGAAGGAAACAACCAGTTTTCTTGAAAATAACAACTTAGTATAATCATACCTCATAGGACAATATGATCCATACTCTAACTTGATATCAATGTCTTTGGTAGGCAATCTAATGTCTCTTGGTTTTCACTAGTAGTCCTTAGTGATATCCAAGTTTGAAGTCCTTGGTGAATATGCTGAAGATGTTGAAGTCATTAGAGTTGAAGAAGTTGAAGAAGTCCTTTGCACATGGTGTAGTCTTTGGCCATGGGGTAGGTTTTTCCATCAAGTTTGAAATAGATGAGATGTAGAGTTGAAACCAAAGTGGTTGAGGAAAGAGATTACAAGTTTGTTTTGTAAATAAGTTTTGGAACAAAACAACTCCTATCTTTCTAAGGGTTTTTGTCCAATCCTAGGTTTACAAATCCTACAGGCAACACATTGCTCTGATACCATCTGTAGAGGGAGTGTCCCAACCTTTACACAATATAAGGTGGTATCCCCTGTGTTTACAATGCTAGTCCCTGGATCAATAGCTAGCATCCGTAGTTAAGATGTAATATCAAGAAACAAAGGTCATAACATAACTTTATAACCAGGAATAACATAATTTTATTACATCATACATAGCTCATTTGGCTATTACATTACATTGCAGCGGAATAACTATAGTCATGGGGTCCTTCATCTTCAAAGTGTCACAGGCATATGTTGGTTGTAGACTTTGTAATCCTAATCAAACAATCTTCACTAAAATCAATCAAACCTGCAACATTACAAGTTACAGCCACAAGGGTCAATACATTTGAATTGTATTGGCAAGTTTCACTAATAAGTATAATATAAGTGGATCCTATCATTACATGCAAATTTGGCTAAGTAGAGTTTTAGGCTCATTTGCATAAAGCAATATTTTATCCTATCTTTTCAAAATGGTTTTGGTCCTTTGTCAAATCTCCTTTCAAAAATCCCTTGAACTCCTTGGTAAAAACTCAAGTGTTCAAGTCCTTGTCAAAATCTCTTGAGCACCTTGGTAACCCCAAGTGCATCAAGTTTTAAAAAGTTTTCTTTTAGAAATTAGAGTGTCGAGATCTTCCATAGCTTCAGGCCTTAGTTGCTCAGTATTGTCCATAACCGGGGACACGGCTAAGTACTTAGATTTTATTATCTTCTGCAGAAGTTGTACACTTTACCCACATGACACAATCCCATCTTGATGCCACCAGTGGCCGCTGGATGAGTACTCACCAAGATGGAGTACTGGCAGATTGAGAATGTGACAAAGTCTTTCCATAGGAGTCCTCCCAATACAAAATGCTAGCTTGTCTACCAGGCACAAATGTAGGGTTGCTCCCTTACACAAATCTAGTTAACCTGAAGATGCCAATGCTTGGGACTTCCACTATGTAGTTGACTAAGCCAGAGCCCATTTAGCATGTGGCTGTACACGGAAGCCACTGTACGAGAAACATGTTCAATCTCTAAGTTTCCTGGGTGGTTTCCTTTGGAGCACAACACAAATATATTGCCATAGACATGGTTCCTTTTGTTGCCACCTTCTCCAAAATTCAAAGTAACCTTGGCCACCCAGGTGGTTCATTGAGTCCTTGTTTTATTATATAAAACATAAGTCTTTTCTCAATCTCATAAAATCTCAACATGTATCTCTTTTCAAAATATAGCATGGCTAAGCATGTAACAACTACATTGTTTTCACTAAGGAATATATAGGGAATCCTATTAGCATTTAGCATAGCATAAGTATAGAAATTCTTTTCATGCATGTTTCAAAATCCACTAAGTATAATGAAATTAGTAGGACTTTAGATGATAGTGTCACTTGCCTTTTTGGTAGGGAATGGTGGTTCACTTCTTGATCTTGCTAGTCTCACACTTTTCTAACTTCACTACAATCAATCAAGCAAACACAATATCAACTAGCATTCCAAACCAATAATTAATCAAACAATTCACACACATAAAACAATGGGGTCTAGGTCATGCATGTAAGCATCCAAGAGGTGGTTCTATTTGCAAAGGGGGGTTTCCACTAGGTTTATAATCTTTGTAAAGTACAAAGTGGTCATTTTCCAAAGTGGCAAAGTCATTTGCAAAAAGGGTCTTGTTCATAAACCATTTTTAAATCCTTTCATCATTTTATGTGGTGGAAAACATTTTTATCAAAGCAACAACTTTAAGTTGTTCACCAAATAAGTTGTTGTTTCTCAAAACTTGGTGTTTAGGGTCAGTAGGTTTGGTCCAAAACATTTTCCCAAAGTTTTTACTTCAAAAACATTTTCATAACAAAAACCATTATTTTTATTTGGCTAGAAATGGGCTAAACCAAGTTTTTATTCCCAAACTTCACCAAATTCATTTTCAAAACCATCGGTTGGTTCCTAGGGTCAGTAGGTTCACAACAAACCAATTTGCCAAGGTTTCAAAACTCAAAAACATTTTTGAATCATTTTTCTAATCTAAACAAGCAGACAATTGTTTCTGCAAAAACAAGCAATCTAACAGATACTATTTGCTAAACAAATTCCACAGTTGGCTAGGGTTTGTTCCACTGATTCCAATGATATCAAATTTGTGAATTTTGGACGTGTGGATCAAAAGTTACAAAGGTTTGAAAATCACAAACTAATCTGATTTCAAATCCAGTTCTAACCAAAGTTTGGCCACGCGTCACCAAGCCATTGGCTGGTACCGGTTCGGCCGGATCGGCTCTGCGGCGCGTTGGATCTAATTAGATCGCACGGTCCTGATCACGTACCCCTTCGGTGCTAAGTGGATCTATCGTGTTCGTCAGATTAAGATCCTACGGTCCTAGCATGCTTGACCAAAAGTGAGCGGCGCCGACGGTGGCTAGCGGCGGCGTACGGCCAGGCGATGGCGGTGCTGGCAAAACAGGAAACGGGGAAGGATGGGAAGGTGCTCACCGAGATCGCAGGAGGCTGGGGAAGCTCGACGTGTGGTCGACGAGGCAGGGGGCGCACGGGAACGGTGGCGATTGCTCGTCGAAGACGTCGTCGGCGTCAGGTGGTTCTGTCCGCGGTCGAAGGCGACGCGGAGGAGCTCGACGGAGACGAGACAGACGGCGGCGAGGTCAGAGCTTGACAAAGGTGATGCCCTGGGGCGCCCGCGGTCGAACGAAGAGTACAGGCAGATGCGCCTGGGAGTGGTGAGTGTGTGTGCGTGGTCAATGAGACAAGGGGCGGAGTTGAGTCGCCGGAATTGGCACCGGAGCGTCGTCGGAACAGAGGGAGTGCCAAGCCAAATTGAGGCAGCCTCGGGGCAGAGAGGGAGTGGCGTGCGAGGGGAAAGGAGGAGGAGACGCTGGCGATTAATAGCGTGCAGTCACGGCGAGGTTAAGGCGCGGAATCAATGTGTATTCAACGCCAACATAATTGGCAGCAACGGCAGGCGTCATTAGCGCGAGGAGGAAGAAGAGGAGTGAGCTGGCTGTGTGGGTCCCTGCTGTCAGCGAGGAATGAGAGGGGGAAGAGGGCCACCAGTCATTGGTTCTGCGGGTCAGTTAACAGGTGCAAAATGATTCGCCGAGGGAGGGTGAAAGTGGGCTGGTACTGGGCCTTGCTGGGCTGCTGGTTGGGTTGAGTCCAAAACCTATTTTTTTCTTTCCTGAACCTTTTTCTTTTTCTATTTCCCAATTCTGTTTTGAAATTCAAACAATCAAACAATACTCAAAACAATTCAAACAAACACCACACTTTGTAACTTTGAATTTGGTTCTGTTCAGTAACATAATCCAAAATTCAAAATAATATTTTTATTTTAGAGTCCATTTACAATTAAATAAAATGGACACTAGTTTAATAAATCAAATAGGTTTTAATTTATTTAAAACTCCATTTGAAATCCAAATATTTTCAAAACCAAATCAGTAGGTTTTATTTGAGAATATAAAATACTTGGAAAACTTATTTTAAACAAATAATTAAGTTTTGTTGTTTTGGAAATAGTAAAACCTTTATTAATAAAAATTGGATATTAAATCTTTATTATTTTATTTAAATAAACCTTTACTATTTTTTTATCAAAACAAAATGTTTTATTTCAAAAGTTTGGCCAAGGTTTAATTTGGCTCTATGGAATAATCCTTATTTGTAGATCTTCTATTTTATTTGAAAACCAAATCCTTTTATCTAAAAGATCCAAAATAGTAATTCAAAATATTTTTATTTTCCTTTTATTAAATGCTTATTTTTTTTAAAATCCCTTTAGGATTTATTTGATCCAAAAGGTTTGAAGGTTTCCAATTGGAATCAAAAAGTTTCTTTTCACTCTGAAAATCAAACAAAGTTTTATTTTATTCAATTATTTTTCACATTACAAGATTTGGAAAATCTTGGGATGTGACACTGTTGTGCCCACCTCTTGTTAGTCTTCTCCACCCTCTTCTCGGCATGTGCCTTGGTGTCGGCGATGCACTTATCGATATAAGCGTGGAGGCGCTCGGTGGGAGGTCCAGTGGCTTTGAGCATCTTCACCTTCTTCTGGCCGACCTCCGGCCTTCCTTCGCCGGCAGCAGGGGGAGGAGCCTCTGGGTTGTACACGCCTTCCTTGGTCTTGGCGAGGGTCTTGCGAGTGTCAACCATTTCTCGCAGTTCTTGATCACGGTAAACACTTGGTGAAACTTAAACTCCATCTTTGTGTCGTCCCGGTATAGGCCGAGTGCACGAAGGAGCTGCAAATGCAAGACAAAGTGTGTCAGGATAGGCTTGAGCTCGTCATACCTTCGGCTAGTGTTCGGCGAACTACCTTGTTGTCCATGTTTTCACCGCTGAAGGGTGTATGTTCGACCTCCTCCATACAGCTGTGCCACTTGCTACACGCCTTCTAGATGAGCCCCCAATGGTTGGTCATGGATTTCTCCCCTCGCTCCATGTGAATTTTGCTATACTTCGGGTCGCAAAGGCTACGCTCGTCGAACGCTAGCTTCATGCGCTTTCAGTAGTTATCGGAGTTTTGGTTGGCACCGGTGATGGGATCCATGCTCACCGATTTCCAGGCGTTGGCGAGGCAAAGGTTCTCAAGCACCGTCCACTTGATCCGTGACTCTAGAGCCAACGTGCACGGCTTCCTCTTGCCTTTGCCTTTTGCCGGAGCCAACGCATCTCCCTCGGCGTCCTCGGCCTGCGTATGCTCGGCCTGGCCTGCAAAATCCTAAGACTCGATGCCGTGTTTGGCATCGGCCTAGGACTATTCTTGAATGAAGAAGGAGGGGTTGCCGGTGGAAGCCGAACCTTGGGCGATGATGTCCTGCATGTACACCTCGACCAACATTCCGCCGAACACGTTGTGCGTGTTGGCCTCGCTGATACGTCGGAAACGTATCTATAATTTTTGATGTTCCATGCTTGTTTAGTATCTACTTTGCTTTGCTTTGTCCACACTTTGAGGTGCTGTTCATATGTTTTCTGGTACTAACCTATTAACAAGTTCCCACAGTGTCAGTTGCCTGTTTTCTGCTGTTTTTGGTTCTAGAAAATCTAGTAAGGAAATATTATCGGAATTGGACGGGACAAAAGCCAAAGTCAATATTTCACCGAGGAGAATACGGAGTCCAGAGGAGAGACGGAGGGGCGCCACAGGGTGGCCACACCCCCCAGGCGCGACCTAGGGTGGGCCCGCGCCTAGGCAGGGTGTGGGCTCTCTGGCCGCCTCCCAGCCTCGCCTCTTTGCATATAAGAAGCCCCCGATGCCTAAACCCTAAGGACCCGATCAATATTCCATGAAACCGTCTGTAGCCATCGCCACCATTGTCCCTAGATCGGGGCGGATCTAAAGCTCTTCCCGGCACCCTGCAGAGGGGAGATCATCCCGGAGGCCTTCTTCTTCATCATACCAGCCTCCGGTATGAAGCGTGAGTAGTTCCACCTTGGAATAAGGGTCCATGTAGTAGCTAGATGGTTGTATCTTCTCCTTGTGCTTTCATGTCTAGATCTTGTGAGCTCCGTTCATGATCAAGATCTCATCTATTTGTAATCATGCATGTTGTGTTTGCGGAGATCCGATGGATATTGAGATTACTTTGTTAGATTGATTAATGGTTTTGTCTTATTGATTCTATCATGTCCGTGTTGTTTGTGATCTTGAATGCTCTCCATTGTTAGTAGCTATCATGGCCAAGTAGTTGCTAGTAACTCCAATAGGGGGTATTTATGCTCGATAGTGGGTTCATGCCTCTACTTAAACAAGGGAGTGACAAAAATCTCTATGGTTGTAGATGTGTTGTTGCCACTAGGGAGAAAACAACGGTCTCTTGTTCATGGAACAAATGGATTGTTTACCTTACACACTTTGCTTAAAGCAGTTGTCTATTATTTGCAACTTAATACTGGAGGAGATTCGGATGATAACCCGAAGGTGGATTTCTAGTAATAGATGCAGTTGGATGGTGGTCTATATATCTTGTTGTATTGCCCAATCAAATCTCATAGGATCATGAATGTATAGTATTGCATTGTTATGCCTTGCTCAGTCCTATCAATTGCCCTGCTGTAATTTGTTTACCTAGCATGCCATGTTTGTTTATCTAAGGAGAACACCTCTAGTGAACTATGGACCCCGGTCCAATCTTTACCATTGATACATCTTCCACTGTTACTGTTTACTTGCTGCAAACCATCATCACCTTCCACACCATACAGTTAATCCTTTGTTACAGCAACAAGTGAGATTGACAACCTCACTGTTAGTTGGGGCAAAGTCTTGAGTTTGTGTTCTGCAGGTTTCCACGTTGCTTGCAACACCTTTGAGACGTTTCCTTCCTCCTATTGGTTCGATAACCTCGGTTTCTTATTGAGGGAAGACTTGCTGTTGTGCTGCATCATACCTTGCTCTTGGGCGTGAGATTGATGACCCACAAGTATATGGGGTGTATCGTAGTACTTTCGATAAATAGGAGTGTCGATCCCAACGAGGAGCTGAAGGTGTTGACTAGTGGTATGGAGCAGGAAATCTCTGTAAATACTTAGCAAACGGATTTTTAGGGGTTTTCTGATAAAGCAACAAAACAAAGTGCAAGTAATAAAGACAACGAACAACTGCAGCAAGTGGCCCAATCCTTTCTTAGCAAAGGACAAGACGTTGGAAATACTTATAAGGACCAAACATTCTCGAGGACACATGGGAATTCTGTCAAGTGCTTTCGTTTCATATAGCTAAGTACTCTTCTTTGGTGTTGTAAGTGTTGTGTGGGTGAAACTATGCTAATGTATCGACCTTACTTGGACTAATACATACTTGTGAGTAAACCCCCTGCAAGCATTCACAACTACAGGAAAGCAATTAAGATATAAACCTAACCACAGCCTTAAACTCTGAGATCCTACGCTCCCTTATGCAATGGTGTCCTAACGGGGGTTCGGGTTTCTGTCACTCCGGCAACCCCACAATTAGTAGCCAAATACACAATGCATTCTCCTAGGCCCATAAATGGTGAAGTATCATGTAGTCGATGTTAACATGACACCACTAGAAGAATAGCACCACAACTTAAACACTAAACCATTGAATAATATCTCAACACAAATCCACTACTAACAACATGACTTCTCCCATGTCCTCAAGAACTAGACGAACTACTCACAAGACATCATATGGATCAAGATAAAATATGATATGGTGATGGATAACAATCTGAACATAAACAATAATCCAATGGTTCCACTCACAAGCATCAACTACAATAGTAATTAACACTGGGAAAGTTTCCCCTAAGAACTAATGCAAGATCCAACACAATTGTTATAGCGGGATGGAGTGGTGATGATGGTGCCGGTGGAGATGATGGTGTGGATGATGATGATCCCGATGAAGTCTAACTTGATGACGGTGTTGATGGCGACAATCTCCCCTCTCCGGGAAGGAATTTCCCCGACAGAAATCTGTCTGCTGGAGAGCTATTTCTTTCTCGGTGTTTTCCGCCCCGCAGAGGCGGCAGAAATCTTTATGTTTTCGCTCCCTCGGTATTAGGGTTCCGAGAGGAAGATATAGGCGAGAGGGCAGAGTCGGAGGCCGGCCAGGTGGGCCACACGTGCCCTAGGCGCGGGGCAAGGGGACCCGCGCCTGGGGGTGTGTGGGCCCCCTGTGGCCCAACTATGCCTCCCCTTCTGGCTTCCTCCGTCTTTTGGGAAAATATAATTTTCCAATATTTTTCTGGTATTTTTCTTATCTTCGCGAAATTGCATCAAAACACCTCTTTTTCCATCAGAACCCTGACTCCGGAAGTTCATCCTTCAAGAATCATCCAACATGCAAAAACAGAGGAAAAGACATAAGTAACACCTCATAATAAGACACATATCAATGAATATGGGCAAATTATGATATAGAATGGTGATGCAAATTGGACGTACCAACTCCCCCAAGCAAAGACCTTCGCTTGTCCCCAAGTGAAAACTGAGCTCAGTAAACATGTCCACAGGTTTATGGAGTGAAGTGTCGATAAAATAATACAAACAAGAAGTATCACACTTACCATTACACAACTCATAGAAGAAAGCAAATCACCATTATATAACTTAGCTTGCAACAAGTACATGAGTCACAATAGAGATGCATAAATATAAATCATAATTGGAATTGGCAAACTTTTTTCCTGGTCAGAGAACAGCTGGCAAATAGTTTCACAAAAAGCTTTTGTAGAAGTTTTCACAACATGAGTACTCTTTGCTAAAACATAAAAGGTTTTTCACAATGAAGGCTTTCAAAGTAATACTCAATAGATAAGAGTCTTGTGCAAACAAGGAAGATAGAGAACATGAGTGAATAAATCACCATATGAATGCTTGAAACATAACAACTCAAATGCTTGCTGGCGATAGAGAGGAAGTAGGTTTACTGACTCAACTTAGAAAATAGGAGAAAGGTCCCTTCATAGAGGGAAGCAGGGATTTCAAGTCATAAAGAGCTTCCAAAATATTATGGTACTTACTAGCTTTGAGCCCTCATTGCCCCTATCATAAGCATCTTGAGGTGCTTAAGGTTAAAGTGAACAAGGGTGGAGTATATGCTTGACGAAATATAAGTTGGCAATCTCATGTCCCTTGAGTACGAGGGCCGCACCTCATGCTACTCAACTTTAGTCACCGGTAAGTTCTTGTCATTGTAAGTACATGTGTATCATAAAGAACCGCCAACAGGGTACTGATGACCCACAAGTGTAGGGGATCACAACAATCTTCGCGGGTAGTATTACCCAATTTATTGATTCGACACAAGGGGAGACAAAGAATACTTGCAAGCCTTAACAAACGAGTTGTCAGTTCAGCTGCACCTAGAAATAGTTCTTGCTCATAGAAGTTTATCAGTAGTAACAGTTTGTAGTAGCAACAGCAGCAGTAACATCAACAGTGGAACAGTAGCAATAGTAACAGTAACAGTAGCAGTAGGATTCGAGTGCGGTAGGCATAGGGATGGATGGACGGGCATTGCATGGACGAGTCTAAACATGTAACTTCAAGATCTAGGGCATTGCAGATAAATAATAACAAGCATCCAAGTACTAAACAATCCTAGGCATGTGCTCCAAATATAGTCATACGTGCTCGCAATGAGAACTTGCACAACATCTTCTGTCCAGCCAGCCCGTGGCAGTGGGGCCTCTAGGGAACTACTAGCAATTAAGGTGCTCCTTTTAATAAAGCACAGGAGCAAAGTGATGACTCCTTGATGGCGCCAGAGAACTTGGTGCTTGATGTGGAGTCTTGTTGGGAACCCCAAGAGCAAGGTGTTAAGAGCACAACAACAAGTCTTCCCTCAGTTGAGACCGAGGTTATCGAACCAGAAGGAGGAAGGACATGTCACACAGGTGTTGCAAGCAACACGGAGACCTCACAACACAAACTCAAGACTTTGCCCCAAAGAATCAGTGAGGTTGTCAAGCTCACCGGTTTGCTGTAACAAAGGATTAAACGTATTGTGTGGAAGGTAATGGTTTGCAGCAAAGTAAACAAGTAACAGTGGAAGATGTATCAATGGTAAAGATTGGACCAGGGTCCATAGTTCACTAGAGGTGCTCTCCTTAGATAAACAATATGGCATGAAGGGTAAACAAATTACAGCGGGGCAATTGACAGGAACTGAGCAAGGCATAACAATGCAATTACTAGCCAGAAATATCATATGAGGTTGATTGGGAAATACAACAATATACATAGACCGCCATCCAACTGCATCTATGACTAGAAGTCCACCTTCAGGTTATCATCCGAACCCTCTCCAGTATTAAGTTGCAAGTGACAGACAACTGCTTTAAGAAAAGTGTGTAAGGTAAACAGTCCACATGTTCCATGAACAAGAGACCGTTGTTTTCTCCCTAGTAGCAACAACACATCTACAACTGAAGAGATTTATGTCACTTCCCTTGGTGTCGTGGTATTGCCGACGAGTACGCCATGGAGGGGTCCTCATCGTGCGTGTTTAGAGACGTGGGGTAAGGCGTACGGTTGACGGGTACGAGGTAACACAGCTTACCCAGGTTCAGATCCCACAACGGTGGCCGAATCCTACTCCTGCTATAAATCACTATAAGGTCAATACGCCGAGTTACAGAGATAGGTTCGCTGTGCGAGGTTGTCTGAAGTTATGCCCTAAAGGCTCCCATAGGACCGACTTATATAGTCTCCAGGTCCTAGGGTTACAGGGAGAAGTCCTAGCCGGACAGGTTATAGAGTCCTACACCGTCTATTACTAATCTTGTGTATCTTGCACTCCAAGGCTCCGGGTACGCTGGTGACTCCACCGTATCCTTCCTTTATCCGGCATGGGCCTCCCTTCTAGATCCATCTAACTGGGCCGCCTAGCAGGCCATAGGCCATGCTACCAACTATGGGCCACCCGGGTTATCCGGATAAGTGACATGCTATGGAGATACCCATATAACATATCCCCAACAGTAGCCCCCAGAGAACTCCGAGATCTTGCGCCGTCTTGCCTTTTCAGATGAATGCTCCTTCTAGTTGGATGTCGGCAAATCTTCAAGCAATATCTTGTAGTCCTCCCAAAGAACCCTGCAAAGCTTTCTCTGTCTTCAACTTGTAAGCCGGAGAAATGCTAAATCTTCCATCGTATACTTCCATAGTCGGATTAGATCCGTCTATGTCGGAATCTTCGATGTGACGACTCATCCACCCATGTCATCTAGGACGACGTAGGCTTAGGTCAGCGACGCCTCGTAACTCACACATGCAGAGAACACAATCCTGTCCGATTTTCCCGCGTGAGCGATACGAACCGTTGGCGGCGACGGTTGGAGACGTGGCGAAATTTCCGCGCACGTTCGCGAACACGTCGTCTACGCGGCAACCATCCGATCAAGCTGCACGAATCTTGATGCTGAGGATGATAAATAGTAACCGTGGGGAAATTTCCACTTTTTACCTCATTATCCTCGCATCATCTTCTTCCTCCAGTCGTGTGTCTCCTCGAGCTCTCCGCGAGAACTCTCGAAAAAACCCCAGCTCCAATCTGCACCAGTCGCACCCAATCCTCACTTCATGGCTAGCAGTAGCACTTATCCATCAATGGCGGCGTCGAGCGAAGCCGCGGCGAAGCTGGCGAGCTCCATCGTTGTGCCTCCAGAGGGCCTAGTCATTCCCGCATCGGCGGTTATCGAGACCACTGGCGGTGACCTTAATCTGGCGTCGCTGGAGCCGTTGGAGGAGGAACCAGACTCGCACAAGGGAGACTGGCGCGTATCGGATATCACCGACCGTGACATCCAAGAGATGATCGCCGAGAGCTACCTCCCCGCGACGGAGGGACTAGCCTGGCGGGCGGCGCCGGCCGGCGAGGTGACACCTTCTCCCCGAGCCGGAGAAAATGTGTACCTAAAATCTCAACTAGTACGCGGCGTCTCCCTGCCCATCTCCAACTTCTTCCTCTCCGTCTTGAACCACTATAGGGTCCAGCCTCAGAACCTTTCCTCCAATAGTAGCTTAGTGCTTAGCAACTACGCGGCACTTTGCGAGGGATACCTAGGGATAAGGCCTAGGTTAGTCCTTTTTGTGTACTTCTTCACCGTCAAACATGAAGCCGGACATAGCAAGGAAGAGCTTAGGAACTGTGGCACCATAAGCTTCAAGATTCGACCTGGCCGACGGTTCCCTGACATCGTCAGCCACGAGTCCTGCAAGAATTGGCAACAGACGTACTTTTACGGCCCAGACATCCCTCTGTCTGGCCGACAAGTTACGTACCCGGACTTCGTTGATGGAGCCGCCGCTGAAGCCTCGTCATGGATATCCCAAGCCTCCCTTCCCTCCGACCTCGACGCTTCTCGGACCATAAGGCGAATCGAGTGGTTTATAGAGACGGGTCTGACCGGCTTGGACCTAGCCATGTGCTGGTTCATTAGGCGAATCCAACCTCTGGAGCACCGCGCGAAGCTCATGCACGAGTATACAAGCGACAGAAGGTATAGTCTGCGCATCTCCGTGGACAACTTCTCGAGCGACTCCGTCAAGATCCGCCTTAAGGACATCGTCAAGGTGAAGGATAAGAAGCGTGGCTTCACCATCACCTACGACATGTTCGTAGACGGCAAGTTCCCAAAGGTAGGTATTTATTTTCCGTGTATGGCATATACTCTAGTTCTTCCGTCTTGCAAATACCATCTTATCGAACATGGTGATTTCTCACTTAACAGCTTAGCGATCTAGAGGAAGGCAACCTGGCTACCCAAATCTACGATCCAAAGATGAAGGAAGTCACGGTCGTGTCCGACAACGACGTTCCGTTGGCACGGAAGAGGAAGAGCTCCACCTCTGACGCTACTGACGGAGGCAAGAAGAAGAAGACGGAGGGTGGAGCCTCCAAGAAGACTACCGCCGCCCTGGAGGCGGAAAAGAGAAAAGTTACTAGGATCCCCTTTGCCAAAGCACCCCCACTTGTGTAAGCTTCTCATTCTCCGACACTGTCTATATATCTGTCTTGCTCCTGTACTTATGAATTTTGCACGTTTCAGGAAGAAAGCCACGACCAGCCTTAAGAAGACCTCCAAAACATCAGGGGCTTCTCGAAATATCAAGGACATGCTGCATCGCGACGCCTCCCCCGCCATCGCCCCTGCCACTCCTGCCGTCAAGCCCTCGTCTGCTCCGACAAGCTCACAAGCTAAGGAGGCATCAGGCCCTTCCGCCATGGAAGTGGATTCTGGCGCCTCTACCGAACTCGCTGTTGTCGGCGAGCAGTCAACGCAGGAGAGCACCGCTCAACAAATGGCTGAAGCTCCGGCTAAGGATGCCATCGGTGGCGGCAAGGCGGTGGTGGAAGCTGGTACTTCTGCCGTTGGCGGCGCCCCCGCACCCAAGAAAACCATAGTCTATCCGAAGATAGTCTATCCGGTACTTACACCGGGTAGTACTGCTTTGGTTCCTGGTGCGGCGCCGACATCTCCGACGTGCGGTCTAGAGGAGCTCCGTTGGCAAGCAGAAATCTTGCAATTAAATAGCGAATCCTTTGCCAAGCTGCTGGCCGAGAGTGCTACGAACCTCAAGATTATCGCACTTGTAAGTCTTCTTTGATTTTTGCATTTCATATGAGTATCCCACTATAGCCCCCGAGGATGTAGACGGAAAACCATAGGTTTTGCATCTATATGCTCTAAGAGTGACTAAGTTAGAAAACCTCTCACTATAGCCCCCAAGCATTTGGATGGAATGAACTATTCCGACCAGATGCTTTTAAGAGTAGCATATGCAGTGTTTATAAATTTCAATACTGTAGCCCCCAAGCCTCTAGTTGTAACTGAATTAGTTCTGACTAGATGCTTTAAAGAAAAGCTAAGCAGATATCCGAGTAAAAAACTTTATACTGTAGCCCCCAAGCTTCTAATCGAGAACTGAATTAGTTCTGACTAGATGCTTAAATAAAGCTATGCATATTATTAAGTCAAAAACTCTCGCTGTAGCCCCTGAGCGTCTAGATGGAAAATTTCCGACTAGATGCTCCAAGCAGACTAAACAATGTTTTAACTTTGTTCTTTTTTCCACAGAACGAGAATGCTCGGAGGGGTATGGCCAATGACAAGTACCAGAAGATGCATGCAGATCTAGAAGATGAAAAGGGTAAATCTGCCTTCTTGAAGGAACATATCACCAAGAGCAAGCGTCTGTTTTCTAATGCGCATTCCGACTTGGTTTTGTGCCTATATTCCTCGAGTACTCACTGTGTACTTTTCTTTCTCCGACATGTAGAAACCATCGCCAAGGCCAAGAATATTGTCGAGCAATCCAAGCACATTCAAGAGCTGGATAGCGAAAACAAGATTCTTAAGCAGGAGAGGAAGGAGATGATGAAGATGCATGAGGAGTCGATGAAGGCCTTGCAGGATTCCGCCACCGAGGACATCAACCGCTTGAAGGAGGAGATCGCGATATTAAAAGATCAGAAGCGAGCTTCCGATGAGCAGAATCACCGCCATAGCGAGGCGTACAAGCTCCTTCAACAAGAGAAACGATCCTTGGCGGACACCCTCTGGCAAGCTGAGGCCAGCATCTTCAGTAAGTTTTCTCCGTCTTGGAATTCTGCAGTCTGGATACTTTGATTTATTGAACTCATGCGCTCCTTGTCGGAATTTTCAGCTCCAATGGGTTTAACCCGATCACCTCCTCCGGCCAAGGAATGCATGATTCTTGCCCGCAACTTCATCAACACCGCCATCACCCAAGCCAAGGAGATTGCCAAGCCCTTCCAGATACACATCAAGGCATCGGACTCCATGGCGAAGTACTCGGAGATTCTGCGCCGAGCCCTCGAGCGTATCACGAGCTGGAAAGCTTCGTGTGCACGGGCTGGCGCCAGGATAGCACTGTCAATGGTGAAGGTAGACTACGAAGGTGCCGACATCGACACGGTGACCTCCGGCATCCCCGACGTTGGCGATGATGGCAAAGAGATTAATCACGAAGCCATCTTGTCGTCACTCACAGGCTATGACACCAGAGTTGCCGAGTTGGTGGACATCGACGTCTTCGTGCCCATGAACAACATCGACAGTGGAAACCAAAAATTTTCTGAGTCCCACCACAACGCCGACTTCGAGAGTGGCTCTCCGGCTGGTGACGATGCTGCCTCTAAGTCACCTGCGCCAAAGGAGTGAAAAACAACTTTGTAATATTTGTTTCACCTTTGGTGTATATGCGGAAAAAAAATTGTTTATGTAACTTAAGGCGGAAAACAATGATTGTTATTTCCTGCTACTCAAGAACTAACTTCCAGCATGTATGTATTTTTTAAGCAAGTGCTGGCTTATCCATTACTTTGGTTCTTATGCTTGACTTTTCGTGAGTCGGAAGACTCGTTGTCGGAACCATGTGCTCAGGTGATGATGCCCAATGGCACCGTTAATAATCTGAGCACAAAATAACTGACAATAAGGGCCAAAAGTCACTACTCCAGAATCCACATAAGAACGACAAAGAACGTGTAGACCAGAAAACTTAAGCTAACGCCCGTAGGCGGAATTTTCACAAGTGCAAACGCAAATCTTGTGCATAAAGGTTTTACATGATCCAAAAATGAACACTAAAGGAGGTAAAAGACTCAGAAATATGAGTGAACCATAGAGCTGTATTTCATTGATCATATAAGAGGTACACAATTAGATAAAAAATGCAAAGTGTAAAAAGGACGTAGTTGTGCTATGTTCCATGGCCGATCAAGCTCCGAGTAGTCATCATCCGGGTCACGTCGCTTACGCTTATGATCCTCATTGGGTCTATCCTTCAGTTCACAATTGTCAAGGAGGTAGTAAGACCCATTGAGTAGCGCCTTGCTTATGATGAACGGTCCTTCCCATGGCGGGGATAATTTGTGTGACTTCTTCTGCTTAAGTCGGAGCACAAAATCCCCCTCTTTAAATGAGCAATGCCGAACACGGCGACTATGGTAGCTGCGTAGCTTCTGCTGGTAGATGGCGGATCTTTGGCATGCCAAAACGCGCTCCTCCTCGATAAGGTCCACATCTAGGCGTCTGGATTCTTCAGCGTCATCTTTGTCGTAGGCGGCAACTCTTGGTGCATCGTGAAGGATGTCGGAAGGCAGGATGGCTTCTGCTCCATATACCATGAAATAAGGGGTGTAGCCGGTTGATCTGTTGGGTGTAGTTCGTAAACTCCACATCACAAAAGGCAATTCCTCCGCCCAGGCTCCAGCTGCTCTATGTAGCGGTGCCTCAAGACGTGGCTTGATTCCCTGCAGAATTAATCCATTGGCTTGCTCAACCTGACCATTGGATTGTGGGTGCGCCACAGATGCAAGGTCAAGTCGGATGCCTTTCTCCCAGCAATAAGCCTCCACTTCTCCGAGTGAAAAGTTGCTGCCGTTGTCGGTGATAATGCTGTGTGGGAGACCAAATCTCACCACTAGATCCCGGACAAACCTGAGGGCAGTTGCCCCATCAAGCTTTCTAATGGGTTTAGCTTCTATCCATTTAGTGAATTTGTCAACTGCTACAAGCAGATGCGTAAACCCACAAGGTGCCGTCTATAACGGTCCCACCATGTCCAGCCCCCTAGACTGCAAATGGCCAAGTTAATGGTATTATTCGCAGTTCCTCAGCAGGAACATGTGGTTGTCGAGCATAATACTGGCATCCCATGCATGTCTCAACCAGCTTGTCGGCGTCCGCCTTCGCGGTCATCTAGTAGAATCCTTGCTGGAAGGCTTTCGCGACCAACGATCGAGGAGCGGCATGATGCCCGCAACCTCCGAGATGGATTTCGCGTAGGATTTCCATACCTTCTAGCTGGGAAACACATTTTAAGTATACACCAGTAGTGCTCCTTTGTAGAGTTGCCCATTGATTATGGTATAACCCTTTGCTCGTCGTACTATTTGCTGTCTTTCGACTTCGTCGTCGGGCAAAGTTCCGTGTTCGAGATATTCCATGAACGGTTTTGTCCAAGCCGGAGGGACCTTAGTCACCATGTTAACGAAAGAGTCAGCTCTATCCGGGTTGTCAATGTCGGCTCCCTTCATAGATGGTGTGCGTAGAATGTCTAGGAAAACTCCTGGCGGAATTTGCTTGCGCCCTGATCCAAGTTTAGACAATAGATCAGCCGCCTCGTTTTGCTCCCTAGGTACATACTTAAATTCGTAGCCCAAGAAGCTCTTGGCTATCTCGTCCACTTCGTCTCGATATGCTGCCATCATAGGGTTCCGCGCATTCCAGGTGCCAGCCACCTGCTAGGCAACCAAGTCGGAATCTCCACAGAAAACTATGCGCTTGATGCCAATATCTTTGGCTACACTTAGTCCATGAATGAGTGCTTCATACTCCGCCATGTTGTTTGTAGCCTCAAAGTGGATCTGCAGAACGTAGTGTAGCTTGTCTCATGTTGGTGACTGTAGCAAAACACCAGCCACCGAGCCGTTGAGCAGCTTTGATCTGTCAAAGTGCATCACCCAGTACTCCGATTCTGGCAACGGAGTAGCATCTGGCATCTCCGTCCAATCTGCAACGAAATCCACCAAGGCTTGTGACTTGATAGCGTCGCGTCTCTTGTAGGTGATCTCGAAGGCGGCAAGTTCAATGCCCCACTTCATGACCCTTCCCGTAGCGTCGCTGTTGTTGATAATGTCGGACAATGGAGTCTTGCTCACCACTGTGATTGGGTGCTCCTGAAAGTAATGCCTCAGCTTCCGAGAAGCAAGGAATACTCCATAAGCTATCTTCTGGTAGTGCGGGTAACGCTGCTTGGACTCCGTCAAGACCTCGCTTACATAGTAAATTGGTCGTTGAACTCCGTTCTCATAGCATGGTTCCTTCCGCTCTACCACGACGACGATGTTGATTACCCGGTTGGTTGCCGCCATGTAGATTAACAGGGGTTCTCCAGGTTCGGGTACTGCAAGGATGGGCACTGAGGAAAGAATCTCCTTGAGCTGCTTCAATGCTGCATCTTCTTCGTCTGTCCACGTGAATTTGTCCGCCTTCTTCAGCAACTTGTACAGCGGCAGAGCCTTCTCTCCAAGTCAGCTGACGAACCGACTAACTCCTGCAACACAACCTGTTAGTCGTTGTATGTCCTTTAGGCATGTCGGACAGTTTATGTTTAAGATGGCATTGATTTTCTCCGGGTTGACCTCGATTCCGCGTTGGAAAACAATGAAGCCCAACAATTTGCCGGCTGGAACCCCGAAGACGCACTTCTTAGGGTTAAGCATCATGTTGTATTTCTGGAGATTATCAAAGGTTTCTTTTAAGTCGGAGATTAAGTCATTTGACTTTTTAGACATCACCGCGATATCATCCACATAGGCGTGAACGTTCCGAGCAATTTGGTCATGGAGGCAACATTGCATTGTCCGCTGGTACGTGGCACCTGCGTTTTTAAACCCAAAGGGCATCATGACAGAGCAAAACATGCCGTATGGGGTAGTGAACGAAGTGGCCAATTGGTCCGACTTCCTCATCTTGATCTGGTGCTATCCTGAATATGCATCGAGAAAACACAAAAGTTCCGAGCCAGCCGTCGAATCAATGACTTGGTCAATGCGAGGCAAAGCAAACGGATCTTTGGGACATGCTTTGTTCAAGCCGGTGTAATCAACGCACATTCTTAATTCATTGGTTCCCTTTTTGGGGACAAGTACAGGATTGGCCACCCACTGGGTGTGAAGGACTTCTCGGATAAATCTAGCCTTAAGTAACCTAGCTATCTCTTTGCCCATGGCGCGTCTCTTCTCATCTCCAAAGCGTCGTAGAGGTTGTTTCACTGGTTTACATTTTGGATCAATGTTTAAGCTGTGCTCGGCAAGTTACCTAGGTACACCTTTCATGTCGGCAGGTTGCCAGGAAAAGATGTCCTTATTCTCACGGAGGAACTTGACGAGCGCGCTTTCCTATTTGGGATCCAGGTTCGTCCCAATGGCGGTGACCTTGGAGGCATCGCCTACCACAAGTTCCACCGGCTTGGTCTCGATGGCGGCCTTGAACGCAGGAGCGAAGTCGGAGATCTGCTTCTTCTACGCGGGCATCTCTGAGTCATTGACCTTGCTCTGGATCTCTTTGAATTCTTCGCTGTAGAGGACAGCTTCTGCGCCGGCTGCTTCATTGATCTTGCAGTCCCTTGCCTTGGTAAAGCTTCCGGATACGGTGATGACGCCATTTGGTCCGGGTATCTTGAGTTTGTTGTAGACGAAGCATGGTTTGGCCATGAACGTGTGGAATATGTCGCAGACGAATATGACGTGGTACACACTCTTGAAGGGGACTACCTTAAAGGTCATGCGCTCTTGGCGGTAGTTGTTAACATCGCCAAAGGAAACCTGAAGTGTAATGCACCCAAGGGACCGAGCCTCCCGACCATGAACTACGCCATGGAAGATGGTGTTGGTCCGCCTTAGGTTTGCCTCCGTCAAGTTCATCTTCTGCAGTGTATCTAGGTACATAATGTTGATGCTGCTTCCACTATCCACCATACACTTGGTGAACTCCACGCCGTCAATCAAGGGGTTGATGACCATGGCGTACTGGTTCTCCGTAGGTATAAGGTTTGGGTGGTCC
Source organism: Avena sativa (assembly GCA_916181665.1). Taxonomy (NCBI): domain Eukaryota; kingdom Viridiplantae; phylum Streptophyta; class Magnoliopsida; order Poales; family Poaceae; genus Avena; species Avena sativa. Next base: position 431,611,113 of record OV702284.1, read on the forward strand.
GTCCTGTCCCAAGTGATTGGAACTTTCGACCAGCATAGGTACCGGGGAACTGGGGGGAGAGTGGCCATCAGGATCCTCAGAGAGGTCTTCTGTTGTCGGACGGTGGGGGTGCCAAGGAAAGTGTGGTAGACTGGAGGGTTCTTGCCCTTGTCGTCGCTCTTGGCGGCGTGATTGGGGTCAACGTCTTCGTCCATGTCACTCGAATCCTTGGACTCCTCCTCCTTCGTCTTCCCCTTGCCCTTGCCTCGTGGTCTGTTTTTCCGACTTCGCTTGTAGCCGGACTCCGGGTCTTCCTTGAGGTCGTTGACGAACTTGCAGTGTCGATTGGTATGGGTGGCCTTGCCGTTGGCCTCGAGGTGTACGAGGCACGGCATATCGCGGTACTCCTCGTAGGTTTGGGGAACACGGAGCGGCGCCGAGGTTGTTTCACTGCCTCGTTCCTGCCCACGGCTAGCTCCCCTTCCTCGGCCATGTTGTCCGCCATCACCTCATCCTGCAAAAGTCATAGCGACCATGTTGGTAGATTGCTTTTCTTCTGGAGCGGTTTTCTGCTTTGTACTGCTGTTCCTCCGAGCTTGAGTTGGAACGGCTGTTGCCGACAAGGAGCCGCGAGCATCGTCGTCGGCAGCTGCAAACTCACTAGCCAACTAAATCATCTGGTTCAAGTCAAGCTGGTGATTGTCCTGCAAGCGCTTTAGCTTATGTCGGAGCAATGTGCCTCTTTCCAACCCGTCGATGAAGGCGGCCATGGCGGTCTGAGCGTGCACTCCTGCGCAGGAGTTCTTCATATCCATCCAGCGGGAGAGGTAGGCACGAGATGTCTCGTCTTTCTCTTGCACGCACCGCTGTAGATCGCCCACAGTGCAGGGACGCTTGTATGTACCCTCAAAGTTCTTGGTGAACGCTTCTTGCATGTCCAACCAGTTGTAGATAGATTTCTCTGGCAAGTCATCGATCTATTGACGGGCCGTGCCTACCAACATTAATGGGAGGTACTTGACGGCGACGTTGGGGTTGCCTCCGGCAATCTCCACCGCGTTGCCGTAGTCCCGCAACCATGTGGCCGGCTTGGCGGTGCCGTCATAGGGCTTGATGGTCTTGTCAATCCGGAAACCTTTGGGGTAAGTTGCGGACCGTATTGCCGGTCCAAAGCAACGTGGTCCCAGGTATGGTCCTTCCCGGGCCTCGTGGATCTTATCGATCCACGATCGTGCGTCGTACGGCTCCGGGTTCTTCTTCTTCTTGTCAACAGGGGATGGGCTACGCGAACGACGCGGGCCTCCTCCGCCATGGTGACTGCTTGGCGGTGACGGAGGCGGAGGTGGCGGTGGTTAGCCTTATTGCTGTTACCCTCCTGCGACGCCTCACACCTGTCACGGTTGCTTGTCGGACGCGGAGGGTCATGGCGTGACCTGCTCTTGTGTCCTTGGTTGCGCTCTCCGTCATGACGGGTCTGCTCCGCGTTGTCGCGGATGATGATGCCGCAATGGTTTGGTGGGGGCATATCCGTACAATGGTGGGCTTTGTAATCTTCGCGATGTCAGGGGGACCGGGGCGGTGGCGATGCGCGACGAGGTCGGGCGTTTTCCCCGTGGTCGAAGGATATAGGGATAGCATCCTTCCTGTTGAGCGCATCCCTCCGTCTTCGTTCTGATGAACCCGTCTGGGACCCGACATCATGAGGATATCTTTCCCTTGGCGGCTTGTACTGGCTAGATTGGCAGAGCGTTGGGTCAGACTCAAGCCTCTGAGAGGTGGCCTTTTCCTGCTGCTTCACCGCTTTGGCCACTAGTTCATAGACCTGTTCCACTGCCTCAGGCAATCTATCCTGCTCCAGAAGGGTCTTGGTGACGGCGAGGTTAAGGAGTGGGGTGGGCATCACCTGCTTGCCTTCACTGTCAATGTATGGCTTGGCTTGTGCCGGCTTCGAGGGAGCCCATCCTAGGTTACGCCGTACGCCAGGATCGTTGGTGACGCGAGCCGGAGCTTTCTTAGCCTTCTACTACTGCAGCAAAGTCTTGTACTCGGCCTCCATTGCTCTAGCTTTCTCTATGGACTTCTGCGCGTTGACCAGATCTCGATCTAGTTTAGCGCCTTTCTCCGCGATGGCCTGTGCTTCCTCTAGAAGCTGCTGGCGCTTCTCGTCAAGCTGGGTCACGTTCCGGATATGAGCAACGGTCAGCGGCTTGACGAGGAGATTGCCGTACATCACTCTATCAGCTGGAGTAACTTGGGCTGCTGCAGACATAGATGCTGGAGGCGGCAAGTTTGCGGTGTTGTTGTTGCTCGGGCCGGTGCCGAGTTCCTGCGGCTGCTGCACTGGGTTAGGCGGAGGAGGCATGACTTTTGTGCGATCATCGTCAGCAGCAATAAGTGGCCCCTTCCCCTTTTCCAGCGCTGTAGGCGGAGCTCGTCCGGGTTGATCTTCATCCATCGCCGTCCCAATGGTGACGAACACCCCTCGAGACGTGACGGCATTGTTCGCTTGCTCGTCGCGCGAGTACTCCTCCTCCATCTCCTGCATAGCAGAGTCTAGCTCTTCTGGACTGAAATCTATCTCCTCTGAATCTGCACTGAAATCAACGTAGAGCGCGTCAATGACAGAGTCAGAAGGTGCCAGGACTTCCTCGATGACGGGCGGTGGAGGTGCAACAGCCTCGACGATGACTGGAGGTGGTGGTGCTGCTGCGACGATGGCGGAGGGAGGCGGTGGTGGTGGTTGCTGAATCGGAGGTTCTCTTTCCCTGAGCGCAAGCGCCATCTGGGCTGCTGCATCAGCTTCCGCGTAGTTGTTGACGGTGCTCACCATCTCTTCGAGGGTAAGACGCCTTGTTGCCTGTTGCCGTCTTAAAGAATGTCGGAGAAGCGTGCCATGGTCTAGTCCTTCCACGAAGTGATACAAAGCATTATCATCGGGGTAGTGGGCTAGATCGGCTCATATACGGAGCCATCTGGCCAGGTTATCGCGGGGGTTTTCGCCTTCTCTCTGAACGCAGCGCGCCAGATCGAAGATGGTAACCACACCGACGAACTTGGATCTCCGCTGTCCAGACGCACGGGCGAAGTCGGCGGATTTGCAGTGATCTTCCACCTTTATATCCTGCACAGGGGAGGTTTGGGTGGGCCTTGGATTTTTCCGATCTTTGCCGGCAAACTCCGAAGAGAGATCCGACATCGATCCTTCCGCGAATGTATCCTACCCGTAGGCGGTCCGTGCGGGCCTTGATGCTCCTCCGACTCCCAGGGAACTAGTGCCTGAGTCGGTTTCACCGATGAAGAGGTGGATGTCTCCGATTGAACACCGTGTATGGTTCGTCTTTGCCGGGATCCATAACTCGTCAGGAGGGATGATCGGAACGTTGCCGGAGAAGAGAACATGGCCGATGGCTATGGTTTCGCTGATTCCCGCGAAGATCTTGGTCCTCGCCCGCTGAAGAGCCTGAAGCGCCTCTCGCCCCACGGTGGGCGCCAACTGTCGTGGTATTGCCGATGAGTACGCCATGGAGGGGTCCTCACAGTGCATGTTTAGAGACGTGGGGTAAGGCGGATGGTTGACGGGTACGAGGTAACACAGCTTACCTAGGTTCAGATCCCACAACGGTGGCAGAATCCTAGTCCTGCTATAAATCACTATAAGGGCAATATGCCGAGTTACAGAGATAGGTTCGCTGTGCAAGGTTGTCTGAAGTTATGCCCTAAAGGCTCCCATAGGCCCGACTTATATAGTTGCCAGGTCCTAGGGTTACAGGGAAAAGTCCTAGCCGGACAGGTTATAGAGTCCTACACCGTCTATTACTAATCTTGTGTACCTTTCACTCCAAGGCTCCGGGTACGCTGGTGACTCCACTGTAGCCTTCCTTTATCCGGCATGGGCCTCCCTTCTGGATCCATCTAACTGGGCCGCCCAGCAGGCCATAGGCCATGCTACCAACTATGGGCACCCGGGTTATCTGGATAAGTGACATGCTATGAGGATACCCATATAGCATATCCCCAACACTTGGAAATTAGAGGCATGAACCCACTATCGAGCATAAATACCCCCTCTTGGAGTCACTAGCAACTACTTGGCCAAGATAGCTACTAAGAATGGAGAGCATGCAAGATCATAAACAACACGGACATGATAGAATCATAAAGACAAAACCATTAATCAAACCAACATAATAATCTCAATATGCATCAGATCCCCGCAAACACAACATGCATGATTACAAATAGATTAGATCTTGATCATGAACGGAGCTCACATGATCTATACATGAAAGCATAGAGGAGGAGATACAACCATCTAGCTACTACATGGACCCATAGTCCAAGGTGGAACTACTCACGCATCATACCGGAGAGAAGGCCTCCGGGATGATCTCCCCTCCGGTAGGGTGCCGGGAAGAACTTCAGATCCCCTTGATCTAGGGACGATGGTGGCGGCGGCTAGAGACGGTTTCATGGAGATTTGATCGGGTATTCAGGGTTTTTGTATCGGGGGATTCTTATAGGCGAAGGGGCGAGTCCGGGAGGCGGCCAGGGCCACCAAACCCTAGCCAGGCACGGGCCCACCTGTCCCCGCGCCTAGGGTGGGTCTGGCCCCCCTGGCTGGCCCCTCCGGCTCTCCTCTGGACTTCTTATTCCCCACGGAAAGTAATTGACTTTGACATTTGTCCCGTCCAGTTCCGATAATATTTCTTTACTAACTTTTCTAAAACCAAAAACAACAGAAAACAGGCATCTAGCACTATTGCAACTTGTTAATAGGTTAGTACCAGAAAACATGTAAAAATCACCTCAAAGTGTAGACAAACAAAGGAAAGTAGATACAAAACAAGCATGGAGCATAAAAAATTATAGATACGTTTCCAACGTATCACAAAGCATTAACACTCCGTGAACACATGTGATCCTCACACCACAGCCATCCCCTCCGGTTGTCCCAATTATTGTCACTTTGGGTCCTTTGTATCCGGACAATGATATGTGTACACAACTTGCAGATAAGATCACAAACAATACTATCATAATGATTCAATAATAAGTTCAGATCTAAGATCATGGCACTCGGTCCCTAGTGACAAGCATTCAGCACAACAAGTTGCAACAAAGTCAAATAGCACTAATAGAGATACTAGGCACTATGCCCTAACAGATCTTATTCGATTACATGATAGAACTCATCCAATCCCTACCATCCCCAAGCCTACAACAGGGTATTACTCACTCATGGATTAGGGAAACATCGGTGGTTGATGGAGATGCATTGGTGACGACGATGGCGATGATCCTCTCCAAATTCCCCGTCCCGGTAGGGTGCCAGAACGGAGTTTCTGGATCCGAATCTTGGTTTCTGGTGGCGGCGGCTGAGCGGAACTCTTTCTGGAAAACTATCAAAAAACCCCCTCGGCTTTTAGGTCGAAAGGCAACTTATAGGCGCAGAGGGAGGCCGAAGAGCTGCATGGGGTGGCCGCACCCCCTCCAGGCACGTTCCCCGTCCCGACAGGGTGCCAGAATGGAGTTTCTGGATCCGAATCTTGGTTTCTGGTGGCGGTGGCGGAGCGGAACTCTTTCTGGAAAACTATCGAAAAAAACCCTCAGCTTTTAGGTCGAAAGGCAACTTATAGGCGCAGAGGGAGGCCGAAGAGTTGCATGCGCCGCACCCCCTCCAGGCATGGGTCAGGTGGGCCCACGCCTGGGGTGGGTCTGGGCCCCCCAGGACTCCCCTCTGTCTCCCCTTCTGGCTCCATGGATCTTCTGGTGAAAAATAGTTTTTGCAATAGTTTCCAGGATTTTTCCTGATAGTTGATTTTCTGCACAAAAACAAGACACCAAGGTAATTCTGCTAAAAACAGCGTCAGTCCGTGTTAGTTGTATCCAAATCACACAAGTTTAGAGAAGAAACAATAGAAAAGTGTTCAAGAAAGTAGATACGTTTTGTACGTATCAACTCCCCCAAGCTTAGCTTATTGCTTGTCCTGAAGCAATTCAGTTGAAAACTGAGTGCGATAAAAGAACTTTCACGAACACTTTGCTTCATATGATGTATATATTCTCAGCACAGGAGTAGATGCTTAGACAATTCATAGTAAGAAGTATGCAACTAAGTCTACTCATTAGTCATTGCAAGCTATGAAGATAAACCAACTCAATAATAATAAGTAGCATGAAACATAAACATAAGCAACATTGCAATGCTCATCGTAAGGTCTGATAGAGTGGTATCTCGCTTGAATTTGTTTGTAGAGCACAATATAAATGCCAAGGCACCTCTGAAGTTCAAGTGAATACTAGAGGTAAAGATATCAGAGATACAAGCATCAAAGTCATGACATAATTAACCAAGTTTTGGAACAAACACAAGAATGACAACTATGCTCTCAAGAAGGTGCTCATAGAATAAGTGATGACGCAACAAAATTGTGAAAACGGTTTTGTGAAGGTTTGTAAGGCTTCCTAATGCTAAAAGGAAGGTACTCGTTAGCTTTGAGCTCTCATTGCCCCTATCATCGGCATCTTCATGTGGTTAAGGTGAAAGTGAGGTCCACTCTGAATCATATGCTTGACAGATCATAGACTAGAAATCCCAAGTCACTTGAGTACGAGGGTCGCTCCACATGCTACTCAACTTTGGTCACCTAAAAGTTCTTGTCATTGTAAATACATGCATATCATCGAGAACCGCCAACGGGGTACCCCTTGCATATGGTACAGGAGCTTTCCCATAACCAAAATGTTAAGGCAAGCAGACAATGAGCATCTCAGCAATCTTTTTATTTACCATATGCATAGCTTTTTATTGAGGATGCTTCCTAGATGCTCATTACAGTGATGCTGCAAGTTTCCACCATGATTAGGCATGGCTTAGGCTAGCGGCCCAGGCGTTTCTCTAACACAATGTATAAAATCCATGAACTCACAACCTCCCCTTTTATTTCACATCGTCGACATCCGTAAACAAAAGAGCAAAGTATCAACTGGATGAGATATCCAACAGGTGTTGAAAGCGTTCCCCGTGACAGCACGGTTCTGCTGACTCCCAGCATATAATAATCAAGCATATAACTTTCATGGACTAGTCACAATGGTTCAAGATTTCTTAAGAGCAAGGAATAAAGTGTGCCATCATGTTCGTGAGAGCTTTACTAACTAAATTTCTCAAAACAGACAAACATTTTATTCTGGAAGAAAACACGGCATATAGAATATGCGCTGAAGTAGCAAATGATGCTAATGGGTAGGTATGGTGGACACAGCTGGTAAAATTGGTTTTGGGGAGTTGGAAGCACATGTAGAGAACATACTCAGTGCAAGTGAAAGCTAGCAATAGAGAGGGGGTGACAAACGAGAGAGCAATAACTGTCATAATCATGCTTGCAACAAAACAGGACTTATTATGGCATGAAAGTGATACAAGAACTCTGAGGCAAAAAAAATCATCGAGGCTTACTGACTATTGATTAGTCATATGCATGCGTGAACATGGGCCAAGTCGATTCACATGAACAGTCAGAGGAGGATACCACAATGTCATACCAAAGTATGAATAAAACAATGCAACCAAACATTCATATGACATGCTACAAACTATTAGCAAGCTAGAGCTAATCATAGACAGGCAAGAACTACTACGCATCCATAATGACATACACCTTACACAAACAGGCTAAGCATGATGAGTATATGTACAAAAATGAAACAAATAGAGTTCGTTACCAGCCTCTTACCACACCTCGAGTTGTCTTAATCTTCATTATTGCCCTTCACTTGTGTGACTTGAATAATTAACATGAAACCAAAATCCACTAAGGACGGCTGAACTGCAAAGAACTCACAAAACCAAAAAAGAACAACAAATATTTTTGGTGTTTTCGAATTTTTAGAAACAAGCAAACAAAGAAAAACCAAACAAAAACAAAGCAAACCAAACAAAAACAAAGCAAACCAAACAAAGCAAAATCTTTTTGGATTTTTCATTTAAGGCAAACCAAAGCAAAGAAACAAACCAAGAGAAACAACGAAAATATTTTTGGTATTTTTGTATTTTTTATAAAGAAGCAATAAGAACCAAAAAGAAAGCGAAACAATGGATATACAAAGAACCGACCGAACATGATATATATATGAGTGTAATCTCGGTATACCTCCCCCCAAGCTTAGGCTTTTGGCCTAAGTGGGGCTCAATCCCATGGTGCCCAAGTAGATGCACCTCCATAGTACGTCGAGGAGACTCCCTCGTCCCGTTATGAGCTCAAGGCCTCCCCTGTATAATGTATTGCGGGGTCATATGAGGGCGCTTCCTCCTGATAGTGAACGTGGAAGTTGAGAGAGCGCAGCTTGTCATCCATCTCCGCCTTCGTACGTAACCAAGGTCCCTGAGAAATACTGAACAAAGTGGTTTGGGGTAGAGGGATCTCTCTCTCTTCCCCGTCAGTAAACATCATTCTATAAACCAAGTTCTCAAGAGTAGAGCTAGAGGTGACAAAGTGGTGTGCCTTCATGGCAGCAAGATCAAACCTCAGAGGAGCCAAAACTGTATCATGTGGATCAACAACAATGTCCAAGGTAGCAGCAATACGAGTAGCAATAATCCCCCCATAGATGGGTCCCTTAGAAGCTAAACGACGAGCAACGAGGGAACCAAGATTATACTTATCCTCACCGTAGAGCGCAACAGCTAAGAAGGCCAATTAATAGTTGGATATATTACTAGTGTTCTCCCTACCAAGAACACTGGTGGTAAGATAGTAGGCAAAGTACCTGATGGCTGGAAGTTGAATATTCTTTATCTTATCTCGTTGAGCTTTGCGGTCATCATCATTGGTTATTCCTCGGTAAAGCTCCAACAAATTAGCGGGAAGAGCTGGAATATTCTTTGATGACCCAGCTATACCAAGTCCTAGGGCTTTACAAAATTTCTTCAAAGACATTGAACGAGCCCTATCATAAATTTTGAAAGACATAGAGGGCTTGAAGAAGCTGTTAGTAAAGGAGAAACTCTCCACAAATGTTTTAGTAAGCACAACATATTGTGCACTCTCATCCTGCATGAAACTTGTTAGACCAGACCTCTCAATCAAAGTCATGAAATCGTTAAGAATCCCAGTAGCTCGCAAGAAATCTTGGCAAGGAAAGGTGGAGGGGTGCGCATCCCCTTCATCTCCCTCGTCACCAAATCACAGAGTGATGAGATCCTCATTGTATGAGGGTCTAGTACTGGTAGATGACCTTGGAAGCCTTGCCCTTCTAGGTGCATCACTCTCAAATATATCACCAAATGTGTGGTGGTCCATGACTTCACTTTGCTGAAATTTTTAGACAACCATCAAACCAAGTGATCTCTAAGTTGATAAATGATGAGCAACTAATATAGGAACTTGCTAGAGGACTACACACGCATCAAAACAAAGTTTATAAGCATAGAACAATCATGCAAGCTCAAACACCCTGTCACCTAAAGCAGAAAAATACTCAAGATACAATCTACCAATCACAAATCTAATTGGACAAGTGTAGGAGGCACATACCAAGGAGCAAACCCTCCAAAAATCAGCACTTGAGATGGGATGAACAAGGAGATCGAAAATCGCGAGAAATAACAGCAAGAACTCAAGCTTGAGAAAGTTTTCCGATGTTTTTCGGGAGAGAGAAAGAAGATGGATTTGAGGAGGCAGCCTAGAGGGGCCCAGGTGGGGCAAACCCCCCTAGGCGCCACCAGTGGTGGTCCTGCGCCTACCCTAGGTGTGGTGGCCTAGGGTAGCCCCCTGGGTCACCTCTGGTGCCTCTTTGCCCCTTTTTTCGAGGAAAAATTTATTTTGAATTTTCTGGGATTTTTCGGGAAACTTTATTTTTGGCCAATTTTCAGGGTATGAAAATTGATTTTCTTGCAGAAACAGTTTTCCAGAAGAAGCAAAAGCAAACCAAAATCCAAACTACATGAGCTCTAAGAAACTCAAACAAGCAAACTACTAGCAAAACTAAAACTAAAGCAAAGACTAGGAAGGAGAAAAGTAAAAGAAAGCAAGTATAACCACAGTGGAAACATTATTTTGTTCATTAAAATCCTTTTGTTAACAAGGTTGATCAAGTCTTGTTACCAAAACAATCTTATATGAAACAAAACTTTGCATTCCACAAGGTGATTATGTTACCTCATACTTGATAGCAATGGTCCCAATCATAATAGTTTCAAAATTTTCTTGTGGAATGGGACAATATATTTCTCCAACCTTAATGCTCTCAACATTTTCAATGGAATTCAGGCAATAGATTTTAACAACCTTCTTGGGGAAATAGACAGTGTTCTCTTTGTCATTAATATTGAATGATACTTTTCCTTGATTGCAATTGATGACAGCACCTGCAGTATTTAGAAAAGGTCTCCCAAGAATAATAGACATATTATCATCTTCAGGCATTTCAAGCACAACAAAGTCAGTTAAAACCATGCAATTATGAGCAACTTGAACAGGAACATCCTCACATATACCAACAGTAATAGTAGTTGACTTATCAGCCATTTCCAAAGGTATATCAGTCGGTACAAATTTTTCTAGCTGGAGTCTCTTGTAGAGAGAAAAAGGCATAACACTAACTCCAGCTCCCAAATCACATAAAGCCGTTCTAACATAATTGTTCTTAATAGAACAGGGAATAGTTGGTATACCTGGATCACCAAGTTTCTTTGGAACCTTACCATTGAAGGAATAATTAGCAAGTAGAGTAGAAATCTTCTCATTAGGAATCTTCCTTTTATTAGAGACAATATCCTTCATATACTTTGAATAAGGAGGCAACTTAATAGCATCAGTCAAAGGAATTTGCAAGAATAAGGGTTTCATCCACTCACAAAACTTGTTGTAGTTTTCTTCCTCCTTTGACTTATGTTTCTTACCTGGAAAAGGAATAGCTTTCTGCACCCAAGGTTCTCTCTCTTTACTATGATTATTAGCAATAAAATCTTCCTTTGTGTACCTAGTGTTCTTAGTGTGCTTCTCGGGTTCTTCCTCACCTTCCTCCGTATCAGGAGACTCATTTCTATCATTACCACTCTCAGTTTTAGCATTAGAGACAAATATACTATTAGGATCTACAACAGGTTCAAGTGGTTCCTCAACTATCTTATGTTTCTTTTTCTTCCTATTACGAGGACTACCACTAACTTCACCTTGTTGGGAATCCTGCTCTATTCTTTTAGGGTGTCCTTCAGGATATAAAGGATCTTAAGTAGCTTCACCACTTCTAGTTCTAATTCCATAAGCATGTTTATTTCCTGAAGCATTAACTAGCATATCCTTTTGTACCTTAGCAAGTTGATCAAGTTGAGTTTGAACCATTTGAAAGTGTTTACAAAGCATTTTAATATCATTAGAAGTTCTTTCCACAATATCTTTCAACTCATGGATAGCTCTAGAGTTTTCCAATAAATGATTCTGAACTTGTTTATTAAAATACCCTTGTTTAACAATAAATGTGTCAAGTTCCTCTAAACATTGATCAGGAGGCTTACCATAAGGAATATCACCTTCATCAAAGTGTTGGAGAGAGTGTACCTCAATAGTAGATGAGTGGGGAATTGGCTTACATAATTCTTCTATAAGAGGTAGATTCTTCACATCTTCAGCTCTAATACCTTTATCCTTTAGTGATGGGGATATGCCTACCGGGGTATACCCAGCAGGACGTTTCCGACTGGCCCAAGAACTGGCGAGTGGGCCTGCAAGACGGCGACTGGATTTTAGCTCAGCAAGGAACCAAGCGACTGGAAGCTGAAGGCCCAGGCGAGTAGATAGGCCCAGTCGGATTAGGTAAACGAGTACCGAAGCTTTAATTGAATCGGTTGAGATATGTAAACCCTAGGGGAGGTGAGCCTATATAAACCTCCCTATAGGGCGAGTAGAGATACGTTCCATCATACACCCAAGCGACTCGCCGCCTAGCCGCCGAGCTCGCCCATTGTACCACCTCCATAATACAATCTAGCAGGAGTAGGTCGTTACCCTCCGGGGGGCCGAACCTGGGTAAAACCCTGTGTCTTCGCCCTCATCTCACACCGCAGATGGCTGGCCGCCCTTGCCCCTCGTTCTACTACTCGCTGCCGATTGCAGCATCTGCCGTGACCATTCCCACGACAGTGGCGCCCACCGTGGGGCCTGGCCGGTGTTCTGCGGAGAGATCCAATCTGCCCATCAACGAGACGGTCGCCACCGGCCGCATGATAGCGATCGGCGAGATGCTCCAAATCTTACCGAGCAGCTACGTCCCGGCGGCGCGGCCCGTCACGCACAGCGTGATCCTGCCGATCGGCACGATCAGCCTCTTCGTCGGCCTCACCGACGTCATCGTCTCGGAGGATTCGGCTCGCATCCGCGAGTCGCCGCCACGCGATCAGCTCTCCGAGAGCCAGATCCGCACGATCCATCGCCTTGCCTCCGAGTACAACTCGGCCCACAGCGACGTGGCCGAAAACTCAGCGGCCGCAGGAGACGCGGCCCTCGACGACGACGCCGACTCGGCGACCCCGGCGTCACTCGCCGGGTCCATCACCGCGGGTTCACCCGTGGGCTCCATCACTCAGGTATCCAACGTGGGGGACTTCGAGGACCCCTCCATCCTCGGGATCTTCGAATTTGACTCCGGGTCGGAGAATTCCGCCGACCTCCGCGATGGTACCGGTCGCCACGCCACGACCTACATGGCGACCGGCACCGATCCACCGGAGGATCCATTCTCCACCCCAATCCCTCCCAACGCCACGGCAACAGAGGTCGAAGAACTCCGCCTGAAACTGGCGGAGGCGGTGCACAAGGAACAAGCCGAGCGCGAAAAATTCCGCCTCGAGCAGGTGACGGCGCAGGAGCTATCGCGCTACCACCAACAGCGGATCAGGTCGCGCCTGAACCCCACCGTTCAGGGGCGCGCCCTGAACTTCGACGATGAAAACGACCCGGCCCGCGTGGCCGAGCGCGTGATCTGCGAGAACGCGCCACCAGGAGGAAGCGCCCGACCCCCGCCAGGGTCGACGGCGATGGGCGCCCCGCCTCCACCCAACCGCACACCCCCCAGGGACCAGCCGTGGATAGTAGTCTCCTCACGGGAGCGAGACGCAAACGGCCTCCCACTATTCTCCACCCCGATGGACAACCTCGTGGCAGGCCGAGCAGCAGCCGACAGCATCACGGCCACCGGCAACGGCGCCCTATAGATCCAATACGTCAGGGCCCTGCTCGCAAAGGCCGTCGAGCAGCAAAGAGCGGGCGCCGACTCGCAAGGTCGAGTATACTCGCGTTCCTCGGGAAGCAGGGCGGCCTCGAGCGGCCGCCCAATGGCGACAAACACACTCAACTGCCCACCACCGGAGCCACTGCAGCTCCAACACTGACCCGCGAACGCGGCACTCTCCACCAACGACCCCAGGCCGGCGACCAACCTCGTCGCCGCCAACGGTCAACCCATCGACGCCCGCACCCACATCATCAACAATCAAAGCTGGCGCGCACGCCAGCCCGACGACCTGCGACACACCCTAACCAATCGCCGCGACGGCGAGCCCATGGGGTCGCTCAGTCGACTCGGCCCCAAGTGCTTCGGACCAATGATCCGAGGCGAGAAGTACCCGCCAAACTTTAAGGCGCCGAAGGAGATAGAAAAGTACGACCCATCGTACGACCCCGATGTCTGGCTCGACACATACCTCATGGCAATGGGGATCGCAGGCCACACCGACCTGTTAGCCGCCCGTTACCTCCCCCTGATGATGGAGGGGACGTGCAGTGGATCAACACCCTCCCTCGGGACAGTATAGACTCCTGGGAGGAGATGCGCGACGCTTTCGTCAGGCACTTCGAGTGCTCCTACACCCGCGCCACCACTATCGAGGACCTGGAGCGATGCGTCCAGGGGCCCCGCGAGTCGACCCGCAACTGGGTCCAACGGTGGCAAGAACTCTGGTACAACGCGGTCGGCATCCACCCGGACACCGCGATCCATTGCTTCAAGACCTCGTGCCGCTACGAGCCCCTGGTCACAAAGCTCAAGCGACACTCTCGCACACTCAACAACATCCCCGACCTCCTCGAGATCGCTAAACGGTACGCGGAGGAAGATCCAAACCAGGAAACTGACGACGAGTCAGGAGGTCAACGCCGCACGAGCGGCAACGACAGCGGACGACGGTCCGACCTACGCTACAGCAACACTCGCCTCACCGGCAAGCGCCGCAGTGACGGGCGAGTCGACTTCGTCGCCAACGCCGGGCACGCGCAACGCGAGCCCAAGAGCTTCCGCCGCGACGGAGGACAATGCCGCGACGGCGGCAATTACAAGGCCAAGCCACGGTTCGACCCCGCGACTCTCCTTAACCAACCATGTGCGTTTCATAGCAGGGAAGGGAAGCCCGCAACGCACACCACCGCCGACTGCCACACCCTCAGGGAGATCGAGAAGGCACTGCGAGCGCGGGAGGACCCTGACAACGACCCGCCAAACGGCGGAAAATTCGGCAAAGTGGCCGGCTCGCTCCATACCTTCACAGGCTTCAACATGAAGCGCGAGAAGAAGGTCATCGCCCGCGCCGTCGCCGTCAACGCGGTGGCCCAGGTGGATGTTCCCCAGTTCCTCAACTGGTCGGAGCAGCCCATCACCTGGAGTCGTCAAGACCACTCTGTAGGGTTCGCAGCATAGAAAACAAAAATTTTCCTACAATGTGAACTATATATACCAAGATCTATCTACTAGATACAAACAACGGGCGGATGCATATCCGTAGAGAACATACCCTTGAAGACCGACAAAGCTAAACGAGTTCAACTCGTGGTTGATGTAGACGATCTCTTGTCGATCTCAGATCGAGAGGAAGTCCTAGCGCCGCAAATCAGCAGCGCATCCGTGCTCGCACACACGTTCGAGGCACCGAGCAACCCCCGCCTCCTCGCTCCAGCGATGCAGCGGAAGCACAACTCTTTCTTGCCGAATAGCCACCGGGAACATGTATCTCGCTAGTCCGAGACCATGGGGGATAAATTCTAGAGGGGGAGAGAGATCCTTCACGAGGAGGTGTGAGAGACAAGTGAGGAGGGGGGCTCCTTTTATAGGAGGAGGGGGGAACCCCAAGGGGTGGCCGGCGCATGGGGGCTGCCCCCTTGCCCTCCCCTCTTCATGTGGGTGGACACTCCACTCACAAATCTCCTTTAAATTCCATCCACTCAAAAGTACACTCAAATTCCCATTAAATTTCCACCAAATTTAATGCAAACTCTCATTAAATAAAACTCTTTTATTTTATTCAGAATTTTGTCAATTACTTTAATTACAAACATTCACAAATAGCCCCTTGCTAGAATTCTATTTCACATGCATAACCACTTTATGCAATTTCACCCGAAAACCTGTTTCGGTATCTAGTGAAATAAATTCCTGCACTTGTTCATTCTTTCGGCATGAAACATTTGCTCCAATTGGATGTCGGTGTCTCTTAAGTGTGTCACCCTACGGTTCATGAATAATGCGGACATGATCGAGACCCCTCTCGGATCAATAATCAGAAGCGGGATCTGGAGACCCATACTGACTCCCACACATTCAACGATGACTTTCTTGTGATCGTCAGAACCTTTTACGCTAGTATCTTAATCCCTTTGTTTCACGATATATTACATATCCGAGATTCGATCATCGGTATCTCCATACCTAGTTTGATCTCGTTACCGACATGCACTCTTTTCTCGTTCCTGTGATATAACATTCTAGTGATCAAATCACTTGCTTGCAAGCTAATCAATGTGATATCACCGAGAGGGCCCAGAGTATATCTATCCGTCATCGGGATGAAAAAATTCCACTCTCGATCCATGAGCCTCAACATAACACTTTATTAGTTCTGAATCCATCTTTATAATCACCCTGTTACGGTGTGACGTTTGATGTTATCAAGAAACTCTTCCGGTGTTAGTGATTGGCATGATCTCATGGTCTAAGGATTAGGATCACTTCATAAGTTGATATAGCAATATAAACTCAATGACTTTGATCGTAATGCTATACTTCGGATGAATGTTCATCACACCATTACACTAATGTTGTGATCCCGTTATTAACAACATCCAATGTCCATGATCAGGAAACCTTGATCATCTTGTTAATCAACGAGCTAGTTTATGAGAGAGGCATAACTAGGAACTTTCTGTTTGTTTATTAAACACACATGTATTAATGTTTTCGTATTAATACAATTATAGCATGCAAAATAAACATCTATCATATACTTGGAATACACATAATAAACACTTTATTATTGCCTCTCAGGGCATATTCCCTTCAGTCTCCCACTTGCACTAGAGACAATAATCTAGTTACATAGTGATAAATCTAACACCCATTGAGTTCTGGTGTTGATCATGTTTTGCTCTAGGGAGAGTTTTAGTCAACGGATCTGCTACATTGAGATCCGTATGTACTTTACAAATCTTTATATCTCCATCCTTGACATGCTCGCGGATGGAGTGAAACCGGCGCTTAATATGCTTGGAATGCTTGTGAGACCTTGGCTCTTTGGCATTGGCAATGGCACCATTGTTGTCACAATAGATCACCATTGGGTCCAACGCGTTTGCCACCACTCCTAGTTCGGATATGAACTCCTTCATCCAAACTGCTTCCTGAGCCGCTTCTGAAGCAGCAACATATTCGGCCTCCGTTGTTGATCCCGCTACCACAGGTTGTTTGGAGCTCCTCCAACTAACCGCTCCGCCATTCATGAGAAATACGTATCCGGATTGAGACTTAGAGTCATCCGGATCGGTGTCAAAGCTAGCGTCGACATAACACTTAGCGACGAGCTCTTCTTCACCTCCGTATAAAAGAAACATATCCTTAGTTCTTCGTAAGTACTTAAGGATATTCTTGACCACTATCCAGTGTTCCGAACCTGGATCCGATTGGTACCTACTAGTCAAACTAATAGCATGTGCCACATCCGGTCTTGTACATAGCATGGCGTACATTATAGAGCCTATGGCTGAAGCATAGGGGACTTTGTCCATTATCTCTCTTTCTTCCGCCGAAGCTGGACTTTGAGTCTTACTTAATGTCTTGCCTTGCAACATAGGTAAGAACCCCTTCTTACTTCCGTCCATTTTAAACTTCTTTAAAATCTTATCAAGGTATGTACTTTGCGATAGCCCTATTAGGCGCCTAGATCTATCTCTATAGATCTTTATGCCTAATATGTATGACGCTTCACCTAGGTCCTTCATTCAAAATTTGCTGTTTAGATAACTTTTAGCACTGTTTAAAAGATCTATATCATTTCCGATCAATAATATGTCATCCACATATAATATCAGAAATGCCACATTGCTCCCACTCACTTTCTTGTAAATACAAGCTTCTCCATAAGTTTGGACAAATCCAAACTCTTTGATCACCTCATCAAAGCGGAGATTCCAACTTCGTGATGCTTGCTTCAATCCATAGATGGATCGCTGAAGCTTGCACACTTTTTTAGCATCCTTAGGATCGACAAAACCCTTTGGTTGTATCATATACAACTCTTCTTCAATATTACCATTGAGAAACGCGGTTTTGACATCCATCTGCCATATCTCATAATCGAAATATGCAGCAATTGCTAACATAATCCTAACTGACTTTAGCATCGCTACGGGAGAGAAAGTCTCATCGTAGTCAACTCCTTGAATTTGTCGAAACCCCTTTGCGACAAGTCGAGCTTTATAGACGGTCACATTACCATCAGCATCAGTTTTCCTTTTGAAAATCCATTTGTTCTCCACGGCCTTTCGGTCGTGAGGTAATTCCACCAAGTTCCAAACTTGATTTTCATACATGGATTCCATCTCGGATTTCATGGCTTCTAACCATTTGTTGGAATCCGGGCTCATCATCGCTTCTTCATACGTCGCAGGGTCATCATTTTCATCAACCATGAAATTCATGACAGGATTTCCGTACAGCTCGGGAGCTGCACGCGTCCTGTTTGACCTGCGAGGTTCGGTAGTACTCTCTTTTGGAGTTTCATGATCATTATCATTAGTTCCCTCTTCAACAGGTGGAGCCAACTCCGGACAACTTCCGGCGCTGCGCTACTCGCCATACTTTGAAGAGAAGGTTCCACTACGTCTTCGAGTTCTACCTTCCGACTACTCACACCTTTCGCGAGAAACTCTTTCTCTAGAAAGGATCCATTCTTGGCAACAAAAACCTTGCCCTCGGATCTGTGATAGAAGGAATACCCAATAGTTTCTTTAGGGTATCCTATGAAGACGCATTTTTCCGCTTTGGGTTCGAGTTTATCCGGTTGAAGTTTCTTCACATAAACATCGCATCCCCAAACTTTAAGAAATGACAGCTTAGGTTTGTTTCCAAACCACAATTCATACGGTGTCTTTTCAACGGATTTAGATGGTGCCCGATTTAAAGTGAATGTAGCAGTTTCTAGTGCATAACCCCAAAATGACAACGACAAGTCCGTCAGAGACATCATAGATCGAACCATATCTAATAAAGTACGATTACGACGTTCTGACACACCATTTCGCTGTGGTGTTCCGGCAGGTGTGAGTTGTGAAACAATTCCGCACTCTTTCATGTGAGTGCTAAACTCGTAACTTAGATACTCACCTCCACGGTCGGACCGTAGAAATTTGATCTTTCTATTACGATGGTTTTCCACTTCATTCTGAAATTCCTTGAACTTTTCAAAGGTTTCAGACTTTTGTTTCATCAAGTAGATATAACCGTATCTACTCAAATCATCCGTGAAAGTAACAAAATAACGATATCCACCTCGCGCCGACACACTCATTGGACCACATACATCAGAATGTATGATTGCCAATAAATCTGTCGCCCGTTCCATTGAACCGGAAAACGACGTTCTAGTCATCTTGCCCATAAGGCATGGCTCACATGTATCAAATGATTCATAATCAAGTGATTCCAAAAGTCCATCTGAATGGAGCTTCTTCATGCGTTTAACGCCAATATGACCTAGACGGCAGTGCCACATATATGCGGATATATCATCATTAAGTTTAATCCTTTTAGCATCAACATTATGAATATGTGTAACATTATCATCGAGATCTAATAGAAATAAACCATTCATCATCGGTGCATGACCATAAAAGATTTCATTCATATAAATGGAACAACCATTGTTCTCGGATTTAAATGAATAACCACTTCGCATCAAACACGATCCAGATACAATTTTCATGCTCAGTGCAGGCACCAGATAACATTTATTCAAGTTTATAACTAATCCCGACGGTAAGTGGAGAGGCAGCGTTCCGACGGCGATCACATCAACGCTTGATCCATTGCCGACACGCATCTTGACCTCACCCCTTGCTAGCGGTCGCTTGTTCCGCAGCCCCTGATTCGAGTTACAAATATTAGCAACTGAACCGGTATCAAATACCCAGGTGCTACTGCGAGCACTAGTCAAGTACACATCAATAACATGTATATCATATATACCTTGTTTGCCTTGCCGGCCTTCTTGTCTGCCAGATACTTGGGGCAGTTGCGCTTCCAGTGGCCAGTCCCCTTACAATAGTAGCACTCGGAATCAGACTTAGGTCCAACTCGGGGTTTCTTTTCAGGCGCGGCAACAGGCTTGCCGCCCTTACTTCCCTTCCGTTTTCCCTTCTTGTCTTTCTTGAAACCAGTGTTCCTATTGATCATCAACACTTGATGTTCCTTTTTGATCTCCACTTCTGCAGTTTTAAGCATTGACAGAAGCTCGGGGAGAGACTTCTTCATGCCTTGCATATTATAGTTCATCACGAAGCTCTTATAGCTAGGTGGCAGAGACTGCAAAACACGATGGATGCCTAAGTCAATGGGAATCGACATTCCCAAGGACACAAGCTTATCGGTGTAACCCGACATCTTGAGTACATGCTCACTAACGGAGCTGTGCTCTTCCATCATGCAGCTAAAGAACTTTTCTGAAGCGTTGTAGCTCTCTACAGCAGCATGTGTGTCGAAAATCATTTTCAACTCACCCATTGTATCAAATGCATTGCCTTTTTCGAAACGCTTTCGAAGTTCCGGCTCTAGCCCATACAATATGCCGCAATGAACTAAGTTGTGGTCCTCCTGACGAGTCTGATAGACATTCTTCTCCTCGTCAGGGGAATCATCAAAAGGTGGGGGGCCTAACGGTGCTTCTAGCACATATTGCTTTTGTGCAGCAGAGAGGAGAATCCTCAAATTCATGGCCCATTCGGTAAAGTTGCTACCGTTCGTTGCTAGTTTCTCTTTCTCCATGAACACATTGAAATTAAAAGCAGGTGGTGCCATCTACAACAGAATTTGTAAAGTTTAGACTAAGCGTATGATAGATTGAGTTCAACTAATCGAATGAACTCCCACTCAAAAACGACATCCCTCGTGCCTTTTTGGTGATTACATGAACCAAATCCACTACACCAAGTCCGATCATCACGTGAGTCGGTATAGCTTCAAAGGAGAGCATCAAATGGGCATCATATCAACTATATGACTCATGCTTAACCTTTCGGTCCGTGTTCCGAGGCCATGTCTGTACATGCTAGGCTCGCCAAGTTAGAACCTTATTAGTATTCGCGTGTGTAACTGTTTTACACCCGAAATATGGTCGTGGATCCAAGAGCACCCGATCATCACGTGATGTCTTGGAGCGATGAAAACATAATCGGTGCATACTAAAAGTAAGAACACATTCTTATCTTGATATTTAAATGAGGGATCATCTTATTATGCTAACAAAGCGCTAAACAAGCAATATAAGATGCTATCAAACATCATATGTTTATTAGTGAAATTATATGGTTCCCGCAGATGATCTCTATCATGTGCATCGTGGTATGATCCCTATCATACCTATATGTGTAAATCCAAGGTCTATGGATTTTACACGCTATGTGTGTTGTAAGAGTATCATCTCATACTTCTACTTACAACACTACCATATCATAACACTAGCCCAACAACAATCTAAACTAGACGCCTCTAATTTATCCATTGCAAGTTTTACGTGGCTTAGGGCTTTCAAGATAGAACCGTTCTTACCTACGAACATGAACCACAACGAGGATAATCAAATTGTTGACAACTCGCTTGCAAAATAGATACTGACTATAGTAGGAGAGACAGACACCCGCTAGCCACTTATGCAAACTAGTTGCATGTCAAGCGTGGAACAGGTCTCATGTGCGAGGACATGTAAAGTTTGTCCGGGCCGCTTCATCCCACTATGCCACCAATATCCAAAATTACAACAAAGGAGCAACAACATGATCATCATCGCCCACATACTCATATGTGTACTACCCGTGTAAAGTATCTACGCATAGATCCGGCTCTGATACCACTGTAGGGTTCGCAGCATAGAAAACAAAAATTTTCCTACGATGTGAACTATATATACCAAGATCTATCTACTAGATACAAACAACGGGCGGATGTATATCCGTAGAGAACATACCCTTGAAGACCGACAAAGCTTAACGAGTTCAACTCGTGGTTGATGTAGACGATCTCTTGCCGATCTCAAGATCGAGAGGAAGTCCTAGCGCCGCAAATCAGCAGCGCATCCGTGCTCGCACACACGTTCGAGGCACCGAGCAACCTCCGCCTCCTCGCTCCAGCGATGCAGCGGAAGCACAACTCTTTCTTGCCGAATAGCCACCGGGAACATATATCTCGCTAGTCCGAGACCATGGGGGATAAATTCTAGAGGGGGAGAGAGATCCTTCACGAGGAGGTGTGAGAGACAAGTGAGGACGGGGGCTCCTTTTATAGGAGAAGGGGGGCACCCATGGGGTTGGCCGCCGGCCATGGGGTCTGCCCCCTCCCCTCCTTCATTCATGTGGGTGGACACTCCACTCACAAAATGCCCTTTAAATTCCCTCCACTCAAAAGTCCACTCAAATTCCCATTAAATTTCCACCAAATTTAATGCAAACTCTCATTAAATAAAACTCTTTTATTTTATTCAGAATTTTGTCTATTACTTTAATGACAAACATTCATAAATAACCCCTTGCTAGAATTCTATTTCACATGCATAACCACTTTATGCAATTTCACCCGAAAACCTGTTTCGGTATCTAGTGAAATAAATTCCTGCGCTTGTTCATTCTTTCGGCATGAAACATTTGCTCCAATTGGATGTCGGTGTCTATTAAGTGTGTCACCCTACGGTTCGTGAATAATGCGGACATGATCGAGACCCCTCTCGGATCAATAATCAGAAGCGGGATCTGGAGACCCATACTGACTCCCACACATTCAACGATGACTTTCTTGTGATCGTCGGAACCTTTTACGCTAGTATCTTAATCCCTTTGTTTCACGATATATTACATGTCCGAGATTCGATCATCGGTATCTCCATACATAGTTTGATCTCGTTACCGACATGCACTCTTTTCTCGTTCCTGTGATATAACATTCTAGTGATCAAATCACTTGCTTGCAAGCTAATCAATGTGATATCACCGAGAGGGCCCAGAGTATATCTATCCGTCATCGGGATGAACAAATTCCACTCTCGATCCATGAGCCTCAACATAACACTTTATTAGTTCTGAATCCATCTTTATAATCACCCTGTTACGGTGTGACGTTTGATGTTATCAAGAAACTCTTCCGGTGTTAGTGATTGACATGATCTCATGGTCTAAGGATTAGGATCACTTCGTAAGTTGTTATAGCAATATAAACTCAATGACTTTGATCGTAATGCTATACTTCGGATGAATGTTCATCACACCATTACACTAATGTTGTGATCCCGTTATTAACAACATCCAATGTCCATGATCAGGAAACCTTGATCATCTTGTTAATCAACGAGCTAGTTTATGAGAGAGGCATAACTAGGAACTTTCTGTTTGTTTATTAAACACACATGTATTAACGTTTCTGTATTAATACAATTATAGCATGCAAAATAAACATCTATCATATACTTGGAATACACATAATAAACACTTTATTATTGCCTCTCAGGGCATATTCCCTTCACACTCGCCACGCATCGAGTACCCATGTCGAGTAGCCCTGGTGGTCAAGCCCAAGGTCGGCGATTACTGGCTCCCCAAGACATTGATGGACGGCGGCAGCTCCATCAACATCCTGTACCTGGACACTTTCAGGCGGCTGCGGCTCCCGCAGTCGATGATCGAGATGACCCACACCACGTTCCACGGCATCGTCCCCGGTCGGAAGGCGTACCCGATCGGTAAGGTCACGCTGCGAGTCACCTTCGGCACACCAGCAAACTTCCGTACCGAGCGGATCGTCTTCGAGCTGGTGCCCTTCGACAGCCCCTACCATTGCGTCCTGGGGCGCCAGGCGTTCGCCAAGTTCATGGCAGCGCCCCACTACGCGTACAACGCGATGAAGCTCCCCGGGCCGTGCGGCGTCATCACCATCAACGGTGACCCCGACATGGCCGCCGAGTGCGAGGCCTAAGGGGCCGAGCTCGCTGACGCCGTCATCGCGGCGGAGACCAACCACGCTGACGAGCTCGCCAAGTACGCGAGCGGGGTCAACAACGACGACCCCACCATACTCAAGAAGCCCAACTCAGAGGGCGCAAACACCTCAACCTTTGAGGCCACGACGCACACCCGCACCGTCGAGCTGGTCCCAGGCGACTCCAGCCAGACGGTGACGATCGGGATGGGCATGAGCCCAGCATAGGAAGGCGCGCTCATCGAGTTCCTCCGTGAGAACAGGGACATCTTCGCATGGAAGCCCTCTGACATGCCCGGTGTCCCTAGGGAGCTCGCTGAGCACAAGCTAAACGCCGACCCCAAAGTGCGACCTGTCAAGCAGTCGCTGCGGCCCTTCAATGAAGAGCGCCGTCGAGCAATCGCCGAGGAGGTGCAACGTCTACTCGCTGCAGGCTTCATCCGGCCAATCAAATACTCCAAGTGGCTGGCAAACCCAGTCCTGGTCGAGAAGAAGAACGGGACCTGGAGGATGTGTATCGACTACACAAACCTGAACAGCGCCTGCCCAAAGGAGCAGTTCGTCCTCCCGCGGATCGACCAGATAATCGATTCAACCGCGGGCTCGGAGTCGCTATGTTTCTTCGACGCCTACTCTGGGTACAACCAGATCAAAATGGCTGTCGAAGACGAGGAGAAGACGGCGTTCATCACGCCATTCGGAGCCTTCTGCTACACCGCCATGACCTTCGGCCTCAAGAACGCCGGGGCGACCTACCAGCGGTGCATGCAAGAATGTCTCGTGAGCCAAATTGGCCGCAACATCCACGTCTACATCGACGACGTGGTCGTAAAGTTCGCTCGCCAGGGCGACCTACTCGCCGACCTGGCGGAAACATTCGCCAACCTGCGAAAATACAAGATAAAGCTCAACCCAGGCAAATGCACCTTCGGTGTACCTGCAGGACAACTACTGGGGTACGTCGTCTCCAAATGAGGGATCGAGGCGAACCCCACGAAGATCGACACGATCGCCCGGCTCGGCAAACCCGAGTGCCTGCACGACGTCCAGAAACTAGCCGGGCGAGTAGCGGCTCTCAGTCGCTTCATTCCCTGCCTGGGCGAAAAGGCGATGCCCCTATACCGCCTGATGCGCAAGAACCACACATTTCAGTGGGACAAGGAGGCGGACGACGCTCTTCGCGACCTCAAGAAGGTGCTACTCGCCGCACCGCTACTCGCCGCCCCCGCCGACAAAGAACCCATGCTGGTTTACGTCGCGGCTTCCAAGCGCGTCGTCAGCGCCGTCATGGTCGTCGAACGGCCAGAGGAAGGAAAGGAGCGCCCAGTGCAGCTACCGGTGTACTACATCAGCGAGGTCCTCACCGAGTCGCGCCAGCGGTACCCCCAGTACCAAAAGCTGGTATACGCAGTCTTTAGAGCTCAGCGGCGCCTGCCGCACTACTTCCAGGAGCACCCGATCACGGTCGTTTCCTCGGCACCACTGCAGGACATCATCCGCAACCGTGAGGCGACCGGGCGGGTCGCCAAGTGGGCCGTCGAGATCGGCGTCCACAACATCAAATACGAGCCGCGAAAAGCGATCAAGTCGCAGGCCCTAGCGGACTTCATCACCGACTGGGAAGAGGCCCAGCAGCCAGAGAAGCTGCCATACCTCCATTACTGGAGCCTGCACTTCGACAGTTCCAAGAACGCGGAAGGCGCAGGTGCAGAGATCGTGCTAACTTCGCCAAAGGGCGACAAGCTCCGCTACGTCCTCTGCCTCGACTTCACACCCTGCACCAACAACATGGCTGAGTACGAGGCCTTACTCCACGGCATGCGAGCGGCCAAGGAGATGAATGTCAACCGCCTACACTGCTACGGCGATTCCGACCTCGTCGCAGGGCAAGTCGCTGGCACCTGCGACGCCGTCTCCCCTACCATGGCGGCGTACCGCCAAGCAGTGGACAAGTTGGGCGGACATTTCATAGGCTACTCCGTCGAGTGGATCGACAGGCAGAAGAACGAGGAGGCCGACGCACTCTCTCGCATCGGGTAGGCTCGACTTGCACCACCCGACGGCGTCTTCCTCGACACGATTACCAAGCCATCAGTCTCTCCCCCGAGGGAGATCGGCATCGGAGTCCCGCTCCAACCAGAGGCAGCCCTGGTCACACTCGTCAACGAGCCAGACGACTGGACAAAGCCCTACATCGCCTACCGGGAAGCCGGCACCTTGCCGGCAGACGAGACGGACGCCCGGATGATCGCTCGCCGATGCAAGTCCTACACCATCATCGACGGCGAGCTCCACAAGCGCAGTGTCACCGGCGTGTTCCAACGCTGCGTCCAACCCGCCGAAGGATGCAAGATCCTCCACGATATCCACTCCGGCGACTGCGGCCACCACGCCGGCGCCCGCTCTCTGGTCGCCAAGGCTATGCGACATGGCTTCTACTGGCCCACCGCACACGCCGATGCTGTGGACATTGTCCAGCGGTGCGCCGGATGCCAGAAGTACGCCAACCAGACGCACGTGCCGAGCTCAGCGATCAAAACAATCCCCATCACCTGGCCATTCGCTGTGTGGGGCATGGACATGGTAGGCCCCTTCAAGAAGGCCCCCTCTGGCTACACCCACCTGCTGGTCGCGGTCGACAAATTCACAAAGTGGGTGGAGGCCAAGCCAGTTCGGAAATGCGACGGGAAGACCGCCACCAAGTTCCTACGCGAGCTCATATATCGCTACGGGTTCCCAAACAGCATCATCACGGACAACGGCACCAACTTCGCCAAGGGAGCCATGGCTGAATTCTGCGAAGACGCCACATCCGGCTCGACCTCGCATCGGTCGCCCACCCGGAGTCCAACGGCCAAGCAGAACGAGCCAACCAAAGCATCCTCCACGGCCTAAAGCCGCGACTCCAAGTACCCCTCGAGCGCACCGCCGGGTGCTGGGTCGAGGAGCTACCCTCCGTCATCTGGGGCATCCGTACCTCGGTCAACAGGTCGACAGGATTGACCCCCTTCTTCATGGTGTACGGCACCGAGGCAGTCATGCCCACCGATCTCGAGCATGACTCGCCATGGGTCGTCCACTACACGGAGGCTGCAAATGAACTCGCGCGCCAAGACGGAGTCGACCAGCTCGACGAGGCACGCGACCTCGCTCGGTCCCGCACCGCCATCTACCAGCAGGGACTCCGCCGCTATCACAGCCGGCGGTTGAAAACTCGCACCTTCCAAGAAGGCGACCTGGTGTTACGCCTCATCCAGGACAAGAAGGGCATGCACAAGCTCTCCCCTCCGTGGGAAGGGCCATTTGCCATTGGGCGAGTACTCGTCAACGACGCCTACTACCTCATCGACGTCCGCGGGGACGGCGAACTCGACGTCAAGCGACCATGGAATGTAAACCTCCTACGGAAGTTCTACGCCTAGAACCCCACATATGTACTCTCCAGTCGCTATGGAATAAAAAGAAACGGTTAGAACAAACTAACGCGCTAAGTCCTCAACCACCCTCGAGTCGCGCCTAGAACAACCAAGTACCACGCTCGGGGACTCGGCCACCCGACCTCGTTCGCGCAAGGGAAAACGGCAAAGTACAGAGCACTCAAGGGAGTCGCCTAGCGACTGGCTCTCCGAGCCCAGGCGAGTCGACCACAATGACAAAACACATAAAAACAACAAACATATCACATACGAGGTAAACCCCACAAAAGGGCGGACGCGATCGGGGACTCGTTCAAACATCAATCACAAACACATGACAAATACAAAAATAGACACGATGTCTCATTCGATTGCATGTCGCATTGTCTCGTGTTACAAAATATGCCTGCATGGCAGACCTGCTGCTAACGCCACAAAGGCAAACTATCCTACTCTGCAGGCTTTGATGACGACTCGCCAACATCCCGGCGATTGCGGATGAACGGCGTGTACGGGTTCGACGGATACGTCGTCAGTTCACCCGCCATCGCCGCGCGGAAGGGCTGCTCGACCTTGAGATCACGATGCGGCGGCTCGGGATCGTTCGGCGCGACAACCGTCTCCTGGTACGGAAGGAGGTCGCCCATTGCCCATACACGCTCCGAGTACGCGGCGGCGCGATCTTGCAACTTGAGGACCTCGGAAAGCTCCACCGCGCCAGTCGACGATGGGTAGCCACTCGTCACATCGTCGATGTCGAAGTTCTCGGGAAAGTGGGCAAGTCCAAGACTAAGTGCCGTCGCTGCTCCACGCCGAAACGCCGATCGCGTCATGAACTCAACGACCACGGGCGCCTTCTCCAAATACCTCCACACCTCAACGAGGTCGCTGGGAATCACTTCCGTGGGCGATATCTCTTGGAGATAGGTGAAGGGTTTCGCGACATAGTAAATCAAAATTTTCTACGGATGCGAACAGAGGGAAAGCCAATATCTAATCTAGGAGATGCAAACAACGAGAGAGATTGGATTAGATCTTCATACCCTTGAATATTCGCACAGCGGAACGTTCGTCGGAACATGGGTGATGTAGTCGTACTCGCTTCTCCTCCTCGCGATCCGATCCGATCTAGCACCACAAGTGGCGGTGCCTCCGTGAGATGCACACGTGCAGCACCTCGACGTCTCCTCCTTCCTCGGACCAGCAAGTATGGTGGAGAGGTAGATTGGATCTACAACACGACGGCGTGGTGTATATGGTGGAGAATTTCTGCTGCAGGGCTTCGCCTACAAACAGTCGGGAGGGAGAGAGGAAGGGCAGCAGGGCAACTAGGGTTTGGAGGCAAGGTGTAGGGGGGAGGGGGCGCACCAGCCCTCTATATATAGAGGGGGGGCGGCCAGCCCTTGCCCCTCCTCCAAGCCTTGGGCCGGCGGCCAAGGGAGGGAGAAGTGGGGGGCAAGGACTCTCCCCCTTCTAGAAACCCTATCTCTAGTTTAAACAAGTTTAAACTCTCTAGGATCGGCTGGGCCCTATGGGGCCTTGTGCCCCTGGCCCAATGCGGCCAGGACACTCCCTCATAGGCCCATGCCCCCTCCCGGAAGGTGGGGCCACGTTGGTCCCCTTCCGGAAGGTTCTAGAAGCTTCCGGTACAATACTGATTAACCCGGAACAATTCCGAACTCCAAAAACTGCACTGCCTTATATGAATCTTATTCTCCGGACCACTCCGGAACCTCTCGTGATGTCCCGGATCCCATCCGAGACTCCGAACAAAAACTCATAAACCAATTATCCAATCTATCCTAGCGTCGAGACACGTTAAGTGTGTGACCCTGCGAGTTCGAGAATATGCAGACATGATCTTCTATCAATAATCAACAGCGGGGTCTGGGCACCCATATTGACTCCCACACATTCATCGATGATCATATCGGATGAACCACGATGACAGGATTCAATCAATCCCATATATATATTCCCTTCGTCTCGCGATATTTTACTTGCCCGAGATTAGATCGTCGGTACCGTCATACCTAGTTCAATCTCGTTCACAGCAAGTACTTTACTCGTTCCGTAATCCGATATCACTTTGTGATTAACTCCTTAACCACATGCTTGCAAGCGGTGTTGATATCGATTACCGAGTGGGCCCGAAGTATATCTCTCCGACTTGGGAGGGACAAATTCCATCTCGATACATACAACCCAACAGATACTTTCCGATCACCTGAGAGACACCTTTATGATCACCCTCTCATAGGATGACGTTTGATGACCTCAAAGCTTTCTTCCGATACCAGGGAGTTGTATTATCTCATGGTCTAAGGAATACAATATTTGACATAGGAAAAGCTTCGCAAAGATGAACACGATGATACGATCTAATTGCTTCGCTTAGTTTGGGTCTGTCCATCATATCATTCTCCAGTGATATGATCTCATTATCAATGGACAACTCATGTCTATGGTTAGGAAACCTTAATCATCATTGATCAATGAGCTAGTCCATAGAGGCGTACTAGGGACACGGTGTTGTTCACAAACCACACAAGTATTAAAGTTTCCGCTTAATACAATTCTAGCATGGAATATAAACTTTATCATGAACAAGAATTATAATAATAACATCTTTATTATTGCCTCTAGGGCATAATTCCAACAGTCTCCCACTTGCACTAGAGTCAATAATCTAGTTTACATCTGGCAACAATCTCACACCCATGGCACTGAGGTGTTGATCATGTTTTACACGTGGAAGAGGTTTAGTCAATGGATCTGCGACATTCAGATCTGTATGTACTTTGCTAATCTTCAGATCTCCATCTGCAATATAATCTCGGATTATATGAAACTTGCGGTTGATATGCTTGGTCTTTGGATGATATCTTGGTTCCTTAGCGAGTGCTATGGCGCCAGTGTTGTCACACAATATCTCCAGTGGGTCCAATGCACTTGGAACCACGCCAAGCTTAGTGATGAAGTTTCTGATCCAAACTCCTTCACTTGACGCTTCTACAGTAGCCATGTATTCCGCTTCCACTATAGATCCCGCGATCACGCTTTGCTTGCAGCTTCTCCAGCTCACAGCTCCTCCATTCAAAATATAAATGTATCCTGTCTGAGATTTGGAATAATCCTTGTCGGTGTCAAAACTAGCGTCGACGTAACCTTTTACGACAAGCTGTTCATCACCCCCATAGACTAAGAACATTTCTTTAGTCCTATTTAGGTACTTTAGGATGTTCTTCACGGCTGTCCAGTGTTCCACTCCTGGATCACTTTGATATCTGCTCGTCAAACTAAGAGCATTGGACACATCCGGTCTAGTACACAGCATGGCATACATGATGGAACCTATGGCCGAGGCATAAGGCACCTTGCTCATAGCTTCCCTATCATTTACCATAGCTGGACACTGAGCCTTGCTCAACATCTTACCTGACAACATAGGCACTGAACCTTTCTTTGCCTTATCCATTCTGAACCTTTTCAGAACTTTGTCTAGGTATGTACTCTGGCTTAAAACTATCAGGCGTCTTTGTCTATCTCTATAGATTTTGATGCCCAATATATAAGCAGCTTCACCTAGGTCTTTCATTGAAAAACACTTGTTCAAATAACTCTTCACATCGTTAAGCATGTTGATGTCATTTCCGATAATCAATATGTCATCCACATACAGTACCAGAAACGTCACCGAGCTCCCACTCACTTTCTTGTAGATACAAGCTTCGTAGCAATTTGGAACAAATCCAAAGCTCTTGATCACTTGATCAAAACGAAGGTTCCAACTCCGAGATGCTTGCTTCAATCCATAAATGGAACACTGAAGTTTGCATACTTTACTAGCATCCTTAGGATCGACAAAACCTTCGGGTTGCATCATATACAACTCTTCATCAATGTTGCCATTGAGGAACGCAGTCTTGACATCCATCTGCCATATTTCATAATCATGAAACGCAGCAATTGCTAATAAAATCCGAATGGACTTAAACATCGCTACGGGAGAGAAAGTCTCATCGTAGTCAACACCTTGAACTTGTCGAAAACCTTTCGCGACAAGCCGTGCTTTATAGACGGTAACATTACCATCCGCGTCCGTTTTCTTCTTGAAGATCCATTTGCACTCAACGGCCTTTCGGTTGCTAGGAGGGTCCACCAAAGTCCATACTTGGTTTTCGCTCATGGATCCCAATTCGGATTTCATGGCTTCCAGCCATTTCTCAGAGTCTGGGCTCATCATTGCTTCCTCATAGTTCGTAGGTTCACTGTCTTCTACTAGCAAGACAGTCAAGACAGGGTTGCCGTACCTCTCAGGAGGGGCACGCGACCTTGTCGACCTGCGACGTTCAGTAGCAGCATCGTCCGAAGCTTCATGATCCTTGTCATTAGCTTCCTCTATCGTTGGTGCAGGCGGCACTGGAACAATTTCAGGTGCTGCGCTACTCTCCAATTCAAGAGAAGGTTCAATAACCTCGTCAAGCTCTACTTTCCTCCCACTCACTTCTTTCGAGAGAAACTCCTTCTCAAGAAAGGAACCGTTCTTTGCGACAAACACTTTGCCTTCGGTTCTGTGATAGAAGGTATACCCAATAGTTTCCTTAGGGTATCCTATGAAGACGCATTTCTCCGCTTTGGGTTCGAGCTTGTCCGGCATCAACTTCTTGACGTAAGCTTCGCATCCCCAAACTTTAAGAAACGACAACTTAGGTTTAGCACCAAACCACAGTTCATACGGTGTCGTCTCAACGGATTTAGATGGAGCCCTATTTAAAGTGAATGCAGCGGTTTCTAATGCATAACCCCAAAATGATAACGGCAAATCAGTAAGAGACATCATTGATCGGACCATATCTAATAGGGTTCGATTCCGGCGTTCAGACACACCATTGCGCTGTGGTGTTCCGGGTGGCGTGAGTTGTGAAACGATTCCACTTGCTTTAAGATGCGTGAGAAAATCATAACTCAAATATTCACCTCCACGATCGGATCGTAGAAACTTAATCTTTCTGTTACGATGGTTCTCCACTTCATTCTGAAATTCCTTGAAATTTTCAAATGTTTCAGATTTATATTTCATTAAATAGATATACCCATATCTACTTAAGTCATCGGTAAAAGTGAGGAAATAGCGATATCCACCGCGCGCCGAAACACTCATCGGTCCGCATACATCGGTATGTATGATTTCCAACAAGTCCGTTGCTCGCTCCATCATACCGGAGAACGGGGTTTTGATCATCTTGCCCATGAGGCATGGTTCGCATGTGTCAAATGATTCAAAATCAAGAGACTCCAAAAGTCCATCAGAATGGAGTTTCTTCATGCGCTTTACTCCAATATGACCTAGACGACAGTGCCACAAATAAGTAGTATTATCACTATCTACTTTTCATCTCTTAGCCTCAATGTTATGGATGTGTGTTTCATCCCTTTCGAGATTTAGAAGAAATAAACCATTCACAAGAGGTGCATGACCATAAAAGATGTTACTCATATAAATAGAACAACCATTATTCTCCGATTTAAATGAATAACCGTCTTGCAATAAACACGATCCAGAAATAATGTTCATGCTCAACGCAGGCACATAATAACATTTATTAAGGTTTAAAACTAATCCCGAAGGTAAAACTAAGGAGAGCGTGCCGACGGCCATCACATCAACTCTTGATCCATTGCCAACGCGCATCGTCACCTCATCCCTCGCAAGCCGCCGTCTATTCCGTAGCTCTTGTTTCGAGTTACAAATATTAGCAACTAAACCGGTATCAAATACCCAGGCACTACAACGAGGGCTAGTAAGGAAAACATCAATAAAATGTATATCAAATATACCTTTGATGGTGCCAGCCTTCTTGTCCGCTAAGTACTTCGGACAGTTGCGCTTCCAGTGACCCTTGTCCTTGCAATAGAAGCACTCAGTGTCCGGCTTAGGACCAGACTTGAGCTTCTTCTCAGCAGGAGCATTGCGCTTGCCGCCGCCCTTCTTGAAGGGCTTCTTTGCTCCCTTACCTTTCTTAAAGGAGGGCTTGTTGACCATCAACACATGATTATCCTTCTTGATGTCCACTTCCATAGCCTTCAGCTTTGCGAAGAGCTCGGTGATCGTATCAGTGGAGCCAATCTGATTATGAGTCACTACAAAACTTTTGTAGCTGGGAGGGAGTGATTGCAGAACCCTGTCAATCTTGAGCTCCTCTGGAATCGTGCATTCCAGTTGCTCAAGGCGTTGAGTGTAGCCCGTCATCTTTATGGCGTGCTCACTAACGGAACTCCCTTCCTCCATCTTGCAGTTAAAGAACTTCTTGGAGATCTCATATCTCTCAGAACGGGCCTGAGTCTGAAACATGGTTTTCAGCTTCTCGAGAATCTCAAAGGGCCCGGGATACTCTTCAAAACGATTTTGAAGCTCCGGTTCCATAGCAAACAACATGGTGCTCTTAATCACACCATAATCATCTTTGCGCGACTGATAGACAGCTTTCTCATCAGCCGGCGCAGTTGCAGCAGGGGGTTCACCTAACGCTTTCCCAAGGACATAGTCCTTTTGTCCGCCAGACAGAATGATTCTTAGATTGCGGAACCAATTGGTAAAGTTAGACCCATTGTTTCTAAGCTTTTCCTTCTCAGCAAAAACGTTGAAGTTGAAGTTGGACTTGGCCATGTGATCTACAGTATTTGCAAGTACAATTTAGACTATGTTCATGATAAATAGTTCAACTTAATCAAATTACTAGATGAACTCCCACTAAATTCAACATCCCTCAAGTTGTTTAGTGAACACGATCCAAATTCACCACACCTAATCCGATCATCACGAGAAGAGATGTGGTTTCAATGGTGGACAACAAAGTGTCGATCATATCATTCATATGACTCATGCTTAACCTTTCGGTTCTTGTGTTCCGAGGCCATGTCTGTACATGCTAGGCTCGTCAAGCTAGACCCAAGTATTTCCGCGTGTGCAAAACTGGCTTGCACCCGTTGTATGTGAGCGTAGAGTCTATAGCACCCGATCATCACGTGATGCTTGGACACGACGAACTTTCGCAACGGTGCATACTTGGGGAGAACACAGTTTTTATCTTGATCTTTAAGTGAGGAATCATCTTATAATGCTACCGTCGCGATCTAAGCATAATAAGATACATAAAAGGATAAACATCACATGCATATAACTTTATGTGACATGGTATAGCCAATCTTCGCGCAATGATCTCCATCTTGTGCGTTCCGGCATGATCTCCATCACTCCACCATGATTGCCTCCACCACGAATAGCAACTACAACTATTGCTAACTACTTAGCGATAAAGTGAAACTATTACATGGCGTATAAGAAGTTGACTCGCAGGTCATACACAATTATAAAGACAACCATATGGCTCCTGCCGGTTGTGTACTCATCGACATGCAAGTCGTGAAACATTACAAAACATGATCATCGCATACAATATACACATCACATCTTGGGCCATACCATATCACAGAAAACACTCCCTGCAAAAACAAGTTAGACGCCTCTACTTTGTTGTTGCATGTTTTACGTGGCTTATGGGAGTAGATGCTAAGAACGATTCTTACCTACGGAAAGCCACAACGGTGATATTATGGTTGCCAAACTCCGGTGTTAATCCCATGACAACTATAGTGAGAGAAACTGACATCCACCAGCCACATGTGTGGAACAAGCCACACGTCAAGTGCGGAGCCGGTCTCGCGAACGACGTCGCGTAAGGTTGGCCTGGACCGCTTCAATCTCACTATCCCGCGTCATAAGAAGAACACAAACAAGAGGCTTGCAACAGAAAACATCAACGCCCGCAACAACCATGTTGCGTTCTACTCGTGAAACACATCTATGCATAGATCTAGCTCTGATACCACTGAAGGGTTTCGCGACATAGTAAATCAAAATTTTCTACGGATGCGAACAGAGGGAAAGCCAAGATCTAATCTAGGAGATGCAAACAACGAGAGAGATTGGATTAGATCTTCATACCCTTGAAGATTCGCACAGCGGAACGTTCGTCGGAACGTGGGTGATGTAGTCGTACTCGCTTCTCCTCCTCGCGATCCGATCCGATCTAGCACCACAAGTGGCGGTGCCTCCGTGAGATGCACACGTGCAGCACCTCGACGTCTCCTCCTTCCTCGGACCAGCAAGTATGGTGGAGAGGTAGATTGGATCTACAACACGACGGCGTGGTGTATATGGTGGAGAATTTCTGCTGCAGGGCTTCGCCTACAAACAGTCGGGAGGGAGAGAGGAAGGGCAGCAGGGCAACTAGGGTTTGGAGGCAAGGTGTAGGGGGGAGGGGGCGCACCAGCCCTCTATATATAGAGGGGGGGCGGCCAGCCCTTGCCCCTCCTCCAAGCCTTGGGCCGGCGGCCAAGGGAGGGAGAAGTGGGGGGCAAGGACTCTCCCCCTTCTAGAAACCCTATCTCTAGTTTAAACAAGTTTAAACTCTCTAGGATCGGCTGGGCCCTATGGGGCCTTGTGCCCCTGGCCCAATGCGGCCAGGAAACTCCCTCATAGGCCCATGCCCCCTCCCGGAAGGTGGGGCCACGTTGGCCCCCTTCCGGAAGGTTCTAGAAGCTTCCGGTACAATACCGATTAACCCGGAACAATTCTGAACTCCAAAAACTGCACTGCCTTATATGAATCTTATTCTCCGGACCACTCCGGAACCTCTCGTGATGTCCCGGATCCCATCCGAGACTCCGAACAAAAAATCATAAACCAATTATCCAATCTATCCTAGCGTCGAGACACGTTAAGTGTGTGACCCTGCGGGTTCGAGAATATGCAGACATGATTTTCTATCAATAATCAACAGCGGGGTCTGGGCACCCATATTGACTCCCACACATTCATCGATGATCATATCGGATGAACCACGATGCCAGGATTCAATCAATCCCATATATATATTCCCTTCATCTCGCGATATTTTACTTGCCCGATATTCGATCGTCGGTACCGTCATACCTAGTTCAATCTCGTTCACAGCAAGTACTTTACTCGTTCCGTAATCCGATATCACTTTGTGATTAACTCCTTAACCACATGCTTGCAAGCGGTGTTGATATCGATTACCGAGTGGGCCCGAAGTATATCTCTCCGACTTGGGAGGGACAAATTCCATCTCGATACATACAACCCAACAGATACTTTCCGATCACCTGAGAGACACCTTTATGATCACCCTCTCATAGGATGACGTTTGATGACCTCAAAGCTTTCTTCCGATACCAGGGAGTTGTATTATCTCATGGTCTAAGGAATACAATATTTGACATAGGAAAAGCTTCGCAAAGATGAACACGATGATACGATCTAATTGCTTCGCTTAGTTTGGGTCTGTCCATCATATCATTCTCCAGTGATATGATCTCATTATCAATGGACAACTCATGTCTATGGTTAGGAAACCTTAATCATCATTGATCAATGAGCTAGTCCATAGAGGCGTACTAGGGACATGGTGTTGTTCACAAACCACACAAGTATTAAAGTTTCCGCTTAATACAATTCTAGCATGGAATATAAACTTTATCATGAACAAGAATTATAATAATAACATCTTTATTATTGCCTCTAGGGCATAATTCCAACAATAGGCACGGATGCACGTCGCCGACAACGTCGTCGAGTCGACAAGCATGCTTACACATTGCCACGCGTCGAACGAGCTCGCCTCTTCCGCGCTATCGATGATGCGACCTGCGAGTAGAAGACAGTAATGAATACGACGGACACCACAAAAGTCCCAACCACTGGAAGGGGCAGACGCACTTACCAATCAACGGGCGGGCGAGTTCCTTGATGAAGCTTTGAAGTGACGTATGGTCGTCCTGAAGCCCAGCAACAAGGGCATCCGACACTTTGCGATCCTCTTCGGCGACTGCAATGGCGGCCTTAGCTCGCCTGTCAGCCGAGCTCGCTTCTTCCTTTGCCTCCCGCAGCTCGCGCTCAAGGTTGGCGATCCGCTGTTCAGCCGCACTCAAAGCCGATTGCGCCACCGCCAATTCACCAGCGGGGACAAGCCCCTGACGAGCTTCCTCTGCCTTCGCGGCAACAGCCTGAAGCCCTTTGTTCGCCTCCTGGACGATGGCCAGCTCCTTCTCCGCACGCTGCTTCGCGGCCAATCGGTCAGCCGACTCAAGTTGTAGACCCTGCACATCACCAAAAAGGTTAATCAAAGCAAAATTCCTAAGTGCCCACCCGCTGAAATTCAGCGAGTGCGCACTCGGGGACTGGCAATCAAAAAATTCCTAAGTGCCCACCCGCTGAAATTCAGCGAGTGTGCACTCGGGAACTGGCAATCAAAAAATTCCTAAGTGCGCACCCGCTGAAATTCAGCGAGTGCGCACTCGGGGACTGGTACTCAAAGAAATTCCTAAGTGCCCACCCGCTGAAATTCAGCGCGTGCGCACTCGGGGACTGGATGCGAAAATAAAAATAAGACATTAAAAGAATCAGGCCGCTGCAAAGCACCGACCTGATCCTCGGGGACTGGATGTACCTGGATGGCTGTGCCAAGCATGCCGTGGAGTTGTATCGCGTCCACGGACGCGAGGAGAGCCGGCGTATGCCCACGACGTTGGTCGACTTCAGCATCGGCGGTCCCAGGAGCGTGGCTCGAGGGTGAAGTTCCACTCGCCGCGGCCGCCTTGGTCATGAAGCGCGGAAAGGTGGCGATAGAGGCACCTGTCCCAAAGGAGGTCGGCTCGGCCGTTCCAGGCAACGGAGCGCCCTCCTTCGTGGACGCGGCCGCCTCCGTTGCGGGTCCAGCTGGCGCGACCGCCGTGTCGTCAGAAATCGTGACGACATCGTCACCCTTGGCCTTCTTGCCGCCCTCCGCAGAGACGACGACCTCGTCCGCCTTCCTCTTGCGGGAAGGGTCCTCCTCGCTAACGACGGGTGGCACCTTAGCCACGTTTGGATGGCCCATCCTTTTCACCCCGGTCCTGTTCAACAATCATGTAAGCAAGATAATTCAGACGATTATGGAAGACAAAGGAAGGCGAGTGTACTCACTTGGCGACCGGAATGAAGCGTAGCCCCGTACGGAGGCCGGCTGGCTTCTCCAGTTCAGGGCTCAGTCGGCGGCTGAGCCCCATGTCAAGGACGTCGCGTGCCCAAGACACGGACGGCTTCTTCGTCGTCGAGGCTGCAACCGGAGCTTCTGTGACTTCTTCGACAGGAACTTCCCTACGAGGCGAAGTCGCTACGGCCGGAGCATCCCCCAGCCCAGATACTGGGGCGAATGGCGGAGGCATCGACGCCAGGGGCACCTCGATGGTGGCCGTGTCCAACGCGGCTGTCGTTGGCGGTGCCTCGTCCTTGGCCGGGCTAGGGGCGTCAGAACTGCTCGCTGAATGTGGCGGTGAGGCTGGCCTCGTCGGCTTGGTCTTCGTCTTCCTCGGAGGCGCCTTCACCTCCTTTTCCTTCTTCTTCCTTTGCGACGGAGTCGCCTAGCGGCGCGAGGTGGTTTCTGGAAGTTCGTCGTCGTCATCGTGACGCTCGAGGCTTTTACTTGCCTCAAGCTCTCGTTGACGTTGCCCACGGGTCTTGCGGAGCAGTGGGGCGACTTCCTCTTCGGATTCGTCATCACTGTTGCCCTCGTCGCTCCCGGCATTGCCCTTGGCGGGAGGCGACTCGCCGACGTCCTGGACGGACGAGCTCGAGTTCTCATCGTCCGAAGGTGGGAGCCATCCTTCCACCACTTGGAATAACTGCAATGAATACAAGATGAAATTAAAATTACCGCGACTGCATAAACTGCGACTGCGAATGAAGTGAGGCGATTACCGTTGGGGCTGGACGCTTTGCGGTATAGGGGGCGACCCCAGCCTGTGCGTCCAGGTACACCGCCTGGGTGATTTTCTTCAACGCTGGGAGGTAGTCCTCCAGCCTCCACTCGTCAAGGCAGGCCTTCGTCGAGCCTTCGCCGAGCGAGCGGGACGAGCCACCGGCCGAGCCAGCAGTTGTACAGGTTTATCATCTCGAGGCCCTTCTTCTTCAGACCGTGGATGGTCTGGAGCATCTCGTCAACGACCATCCGCTGGTCGTTGGGGAGCTTGCCGACTTGGAGACGGCGCGGCTCGGACCGATTGGCGGAGTACCGCGGGATCGCCGCCTCGCCCTCCGGGGTCGCCTCGGCTATGTAAAACCACGACTTCTTCCAGTCGCTCGCTGCCTTGGCGGGCAGCATCAGGTCGAAGAATGAAGCCTTCGACTTGAGCTGGAAGGTTAGGCCGCCCGCGGCCAGCATTGGGCCGCCCGCCTCCTCGCGGCTGATCCGTCCGTGGAACAGATCTTGCCATAAGGGGAAGTAGGGCCGGCAGCCCAAGTAGCATTCGCAGAACGCCAAAAGATGGCGAGCTGCTCGATGCTGTGGGGACCCAGATCAGAGGGCTGGATCCCGTAGTAGGCGCAGAAGCGCCGGAAGAACAGGGACGTGGGGAACCCTAGCCCCCGTTCAAGATGGCTGGTGAAGCAGATGAACTCCCTCTCTCGCGGATTCGGGGTCGTCTCTCCGGCTGCGGGAATGCGCCAGCAACCAGCTCGCAAGATCCCGGCCTCCTCGAAGGAAGCCAGTTGCGCCCTCGTGCACTTAGATCTACCCCACGGCTCGGTGGAGAGGGCCATGGCGGAGAGATTTGCTGGGGGTCAGGGGATTTCAGGTCGGCTGGATCACAATGCGAAGGGAGGCGAAAGGTGCGCGCAGTCGGAGGAAATGGTGAGAAGGTGGTTCTCTGATCGCCTGCCATTCCTCTTATATAGCGGTTGTTACCCGCCAAATCAGGGAGCCGTTACTACGCGGTGATTACGCCAAAGGTTACCGTTGGATTGCCCCAACGGCTAGTTTGACCACGGTTAACGGTCCAACTTCAGCCACTCGACTCGCCGACCCTCTCACTATGACAGTGTTTGCCGATTCGACGCGCCAAAGCTGCGACCTAGATGATTGGTTTCTCCTCTATACGGGAGCCCGCCGACGATTCGACTGGATGTCCACTCTGAAGTCGCATACTCTGACTGCCAGCAGCCACCTACGCCTAATCGATGGCGGCCTCGGGGACTACTGATGGGGATATGCCTACCGGGGTATACCCAGCAGGACGTTTCCGACTGGCCCAAGAACTGGCGAGTGGGCCTGCAAGACGGCGACTAGATTTTAGCCCAGCAAGGAACCAAGCGACTGGAAGCTGAAGGCCCAGGCGAGTAGATAGGCCCAGTAGGATTAGGTTAAACGAGTACCGAAGCTTTAACTGAATCGGTTGAGATATGTAAACCCTAGGGGAGGTGAGCCTATATAAACCTCCCTATAGGGCGAGTAGAGATACGTTCCATCATACACCCAAGCGACTCGCTGCCTAGCCGCCGAGCTCGCCCATTGTACCACCTCCATAATACAATCTAGCAGGAGTAGGTCTTTACCCTCCGGGGGGCCGAACCTGGGTAAAACCCTGTGTCTTCGCCCTCATATCGCACCGCAGATGGCTGGCCGCCCTTGCCCCTCATTCTACTACTCGCTACCGATTGCAGCATCTGCCGTGACCATTCCCACGACATTTAGACATTTCTTATCTTCCTTCGTCACTTCATCATTTAATGCAATAACTCCCCTCTTCTTTGTTGTTGGTGCTGGAATTGGTTCAGGAACAACTGGTTCGGGAGTAATAGGCTCAGGTGCATTCAGCTCCGTTGAAGTCCAATCATCATAATTCTTGCTTATTTTAGCCATTAATTCTTTAGCATCTACAGGACTTCTTTTCCTGAAAACACAATCAGCAAAGTTATCTAGGTATGTCCTAGAATCATCAGTTAGTCCATTATAATAAATATCAAGAAGCTCATTCTTAGGTAATGGACATCCAGGATGTGCATGAATCAAGGCATAGAACCTTGTCCATGACTTAGGCAATTTCTCTTCTTCTCCCTGTTTAAAATCAAAAAGTCTCTGCAAAGCAGCATGTCTAGCACTGGGAGAAAAATATTTATGGAAGAAAGAAGCAATCAAGCAATCAGGGCTATCAATGGAACCAGGAGGTAATCTATTAAACCAAGACCTAGCTTCTCCTTTTAGTGAAAAAGGGAAGATCTTAGTAACAAAGTACTTGCGCATTTTAAAATCATCAGTGAATAAAGCACTCATAGTAGAAAGCTCCTTCATATGAGCCACATCACTTTCATTTTTAGTCCCACAAAAAGGTTCTTTCTCAACAATATCTAAATAAGACAAATCAAGAGAGAAATCATAATCTTCATCTTTAATATCTATGGGAGAAGTGGCAACTTAGGATCAGAGGACAACTTAGGAATAATAGTACGTCTAGCAAGGAGACTCTTCATAGCACTAGTACCATGTGTGTTTCGGCACTCTTTAACAAATTCATCTGTGAACTCAATGTAACCATCATTAATATCATAACTCTCACTAGCCTCAGGTGAGCTAACAGGTGTAACAGTGTCTTCACTAGGAGTTTCGGTATTTCCTAGGCTAGCCATAGTAGCATCTAGAAAAGGACCTAGTGAACCACTCACATCAAGCACAGTAGAAGTAACATCATGAGCATCCAAAGCAGTTTCAGATTCATCAGTAGTAGCAGTGTGTGTAGCATGAGTATGTGGTGGTGGTGTGACAAGCTTACTTATAACAAACGGTGAATCAAGAGAAACAAAGGTGTTTAGGACTATACCTCTCCTTATAGTGGATGGTAAAATAGGGAACTTTCCATCACGAGACTTCCCCATGATGAAAGGAGTAGCAGTGAACAATAATACATCCAAGTGAACTTACAAATAAAGCTATGCTCCCCGGCAACAGCACCAGAAAATAGTCTTGATGACCCACAAGTGTAGGGGATCGCAACAGTCTTCGCGGAAGGTATTACCCAATTTATTGATTCGACACAAGGGGAGCCAAAGAATACTTGCAGGCCTTAACAACTGAGTTGTTAGTTTACCTGCACCTGGAAATAGTTCTTGCTCACAGAAGTTTATTATTAGTAACAGTTTGTAGTAGCAACAACAAAGCAACAGCAACAGTAACAGCAACAGTGGAACAGTAG
The DNA here is from genome assembly GCA_916181665.1 of Avena sativa. Classification (NCBI taxonomy): domain Eukaryota; kingdom Viridiplantae; phylum Streptophyta; class Magnoliopsida; order Poales; family Poaceae; genus Avena; species Avena sativa. The sequence continues at coordinate 431,653,094 of OV702284.1, forward strand.
CAATAGTAACAGTAACAGTAGCAGTAGGATTCGAGTGCGGTAGGCATAGGGATGGATGGACGGGCGTTGCATGGACGAGTATAAAAATGTAACTTCAAGATCTAGGGCATTGTAGATAAATAATAACAAGCATCCAAGAACTAAAAAATCCTAGGCATGTGCTCCAAATATAGTCATACATGCTCGCAATGAGAACTTGCACAACATCTTCTGTCCAGCCAGCCCGTGGCAGCGGGGCCTCTAGGGAAATACTAGCAATTAAGGTGATCCTATTAATAGAGCACCGGAGCAAAGCATTAACACTCCGTGAACACATGTGATCCTCACACCACAGCCATCCCCTCTGGTTGTCCCAATTATTGTCACTTTGGGGCCTTTGGATCCGGACAATGATATGTGTACACAACTTGCAGATAAGATCACAAACAATACTATCATAATGATTCAATAATAAGTTCAGATCTGAGATCATGGCACTCGGGCCCTAGTGACACTGACAAGCATTAAGCACAACAAGTTGCAACAAAGTCAAATAGCACTAATAGAGATACTAGGCACTATGCCCTAACAGATCTTATTCGATTACATGATAGAACTCATCCAATCCCTACCATCCCCAAGCCTACAGCGGGGGATTACTCACTCATGTATGAGGGAAACATCGGTGGTTGATGGAGATGCGTTGGTGATGACGATGGCGATGATCCTCTCCAAATTCCCCGTCCTGGCAGGGTGCCAGAACGGAGTTTCTGGATCCGAATCTTGGTTTCTAGTGGCGACGGCGAGCGGAACTCTTTCTGGAAACAATCCAAAAAACCCCTTGGTTTTTAGGTTGAAAGGCAACTTACAGGCGCAGAGGGAGGCCGAAGAGCTGCCTGGGGTGGCCGCACCCCCTCCAGGCGCGGGGTCAGGTGGGCCCGCGCCTGGGGTGGGTCTGGGCGCCCTAGGCCTCCCCTCTGTCTCCCCTTCTGGCTCCGTGGATCTTCTGGTGAAAAATAGTTTTTGGCATATTTTCCGGGATTTTTCCTGATAGTTGATTTTCTGCACAAAAACAAGACACCAAGGTAATTCTGCTAAAAACAACGTCAAGCCGTGTTAGTTGTATCCAAATCACACAAGTTTAGAGAAGAAACAATAGCAAAGTGTTCGAGAAAGTAGATACTTTTTGGACGTATCAGGTACCCCTTGCACATGGTACAGGAGCTATCCCATAACCAAAATGACAAGGCAAGCAGACAGTAAGAATCTCATCGATCTTTTTATTTACTATGTGCATAGCTTTTTATTGAGGATGGTTCACAGATTTCTCAATATGGTGATGCTGCAAGTTTCCACCATGATTAGGCATGGCTTAGGCTATCGGCCCAGGCGTTTCTCTAACACACATACATCACTCCATGTACTTACAAGCTCCCTCTTTATTTCACACCGACGACATCCGCAAACAAAATATCATGATATCAACTGGATAAGTATCCATAAGTGTTGAAAGCGTTCCCCGTGACAACATGGTTCTACTAATCCCAACGTATAGATGCAAGAATATACAACTTCGATGACACAATGGTTCAAGTTTATTAGGGGCAAGAAAATAAGGTGTGTCATCAAGTTCGTGAGAGCTTTACTAACTAGTTTTCACATAACAAAATAGTTTTTAATTCGAAAGATAGATGAAGCTTGAGAATTTGCTTGGAATAGCAATAATGCTAATAGGTAGATATGTTGGACACAAATGGCATAGGTTTGGTTCAAAGGGGTTGGAAACATGAGAAGTAAGCCTTCTCAAAACAGGTTTTTGGCTAGCAAGGCTGGGTAGCAAGCAAAAAAAATGAAGGAAACAAGCAAACCTACAAGTGATAAAGCCAAACATGCAATCTTCCTTGAAGACACAAAAGATCTTAAATAAAAAATACTAAGATTATGAGCCAACCAAGGAAGAAAATAAATGATACAAAATACCTGTAAGCTTTTTCTCTTTTCCTTTCAAACCCCAAAAAGTGTTGCTACTGACCAGAGCTCGGTTTTCCAAAACCAATTTAGATCTACTTGATGTTCCCAAAGTGATGTCAATACTGATCAACAAGATCAATCATATAATAGAGATTGCAAACTAAAATAAGAAGTGCAAAAAGTAAAAGATGAAACTTCTCATTAATACTCCAATAACACTACAAGGAATGTGTCAAACTATGACGTTTTGGTAGTGACCCTGAATTAAATCGTCATAAATTTATGGCGATTCTACACTAGATGGTCGTAAGCTATTTGGGAGGGCCAAATCCTTATGAAACTATGACGATTTCGTGAAAAACGTCGTAATTTCTATGGACAAAATCGTCATAATTTCTAGACAGGTTGAGATATTAGAGAGGGTCAATATCAGCCATAGGATGTAAACATAATAAACGGCTAGGATGGTGAAGTGTGGAAACTTGTTGTGGATCGGTGACCTGGCATCTTGGCCTCCACTCCCCAAACGCAGACACCACCGCTGCCGCTCCACGTAGGATCCTGACCCAGCCCCTCCAAACCCTAACCATCTCTTGCACCCCCACCTCTACCTCCCGTCCTCCCCAGATCCAATCCACGCCGCCGCTTCCCCTCCCCCTCCCATGATCAACTCCATCCTCCACCCGCAGTCGCCCTGCTCCTCTTGCGCTGCCGCCTCTCCATCTACATGTGCTTTCTCCTCCCTCCTCCAACCACCAGTGCCGCTGCCCAAACCCTCCTCGAATCCTTGAATCATCGCCGGATCCCTGCTTCCTCGTGGCGGCTTGTGTAGGTGGGCGTCGTTGACTTCTTCGCCATCCCCAAGGTGGCGATGCAGATGTGGGAGCTGGAGAACAACATCCCGGCGAACACCGTCGACTCAAACACGCTGGACGAGATCTACCACTACAACGAGAAGGCCAACGCGGAGGTTCTCGGCTGCGGGAGCCCCACTCGCGGTGCTGCACGTCAGCGCGTAGCTGTGAGGTCTTGGGTGGATGAATCCATGGGGCCGCCAGATTGGTCATCAGGGTCGCCATTTGTATTCTCTCTGCAGGCACTCTCACCGATGTCAGCACAACAGCCTCTTCCCCGTGCGAGCTCGCCAGATCTCAGGTTCCTTCTCCGGTCCTAGCTCTAGGTCGTTGGATTCTTTTCCCTGGTCCTATGTTAGTATTTCTTGTGCACAAGGTCTAACTAATACAGGTTTTAATTTGGTAGTAGCATGTTTAATTCGGTGATATGCTAATAGGACCATAGGAAATTTAATTCAGTTGCAGATATATGCACAATGTTATAATGCAAATGCTTCTTTATAAAACTTGTATCCTACCATGCAAGAGAGTAATTCTTGACTGCTTGCTGGCAAGGTTTCAATCATAATCTGTGCATACCTATTTATGATATTTGTGTGCCTCCATCAATTATATTTGGCATCATCGTATACAATATACCAAGTGGTCCCCATCTTGCATATGTTTTGTGATTTCATCTATCTAACATAACTACCATCATAGGATACTACTATATTTGGATCATATTATGATTATTAATTGATTCGATCTCATGCTGAACATTGCCTATTGTATCCCATACAATGTTAATTACAAGCTGTTAGTCAAGATAATTCTAGCAATATGTATTGGAAACTAGGCCTTTAGTCATACTAGATTTTTTTGTGGATAATGACTGGTAATTAACTAATAATCATATTCTTATGCCAAATCTGAATAAAGTCACACAACTACTATTGTTTGATGATGGAAGAAACATAGTTAGTGAACACGGTGAATGTGAATGGCGCCTATAGTAGTTATGTCACATGGCCTCAATGTTGTGGCTTTCGCTTAAGAGTCATGTTAGTGCTGCTTGTTAAGTAATAATTTTTATTCCTTGCTGCTAGTAGGATGGTTAATACATGCTTGTTCTGTAACTTGAGATTTTATATCATTTTATATCATCCCGAGTGTATGGTCTATCTTTGGGTGCGCATTCTCGCAGAAGAGGAAGTGGACGGGATGGACATGGTCGGCGTGGAGCTCGTCCAGCCCCTGCTCGAGGGAGACGTCCTCGATTCCGACCTTGATGGCGCCCTGCAAAAGGTACTCCCTCCCTTACCCGCCCCATGTTTTGCCATGCCATGTGCTATAGCCTACCTTATCTTACCTCTTCTAGATTGTATGCCTACCTGAGTCATATTTTCTTTGGACCACTGAGATACTGGTTTTAGTTTGAACATCCAGGAACTTTTGATATCCTGGTCTCTGTGAATAAACATTCTGGAGACTGGTGGTGGATGAGATGGACATGCACCTACCTCATTCAGGTCTGGCCAGTAGACTGGTTTCAGATCTGTCCGCCTCCACTGCTCATTGATGTCTCCCCCTCTCTTTCACCTTTCTCTCTGTATCATAAGATTTGTTTTGTAAATGCTACTTTGTAAATGGCTTTGCTGATAGAGTTTATGTGTGCTAACTTTAATTATTACTACTGTTGTTCTTGTGATTGTCCAAATATATGTCAAGAGATTAATCTGTAGCCTTTCCTGAATTCAATGCATGATTGTGATAAGAATTATATGATACTTAACTATTTTTGTGCCTTTTTTCTTGATCACTATCAATAGTTGTAGATCTTAAGAGACACCTGTATTTTTGTTTGTATCATAGTTCATTCTTATCATGTAATGTCATGACAGGTTAATATCAAGAGTCATTGGTAGATGAGCAACTTCATGTAGTGAATGTTTGTGGCACTGCCAAATTTCTCTACACTGATAGTGTGCAACAAGAAGTATCATGTGCCAAGTAGAATAAAAGTCAGAAAATGGTTCATATTAGACCATTTTGTTAATTGAATTTTTCCTGCTATTGTTTGTGTTCAACTTAAACTTAGTTTCCTAATGTTGTTTGTGTTGGACTGTCGAGTACATGTACTGCTAGTTACATAAAATGCTGCCTAGAGATCATCATAGCTCTCCTGTGTTCTGTTGTTGTTAGCAGATATTGAGGGTTGTTTTCTCTATGTTTTGCCTCCTGCGTGCTGCTGGCGAGAAGCACAGGAGCTGCTAGTGCTGCCGGCGAGAACCTGAGACGACCTAGACTCCTAGCGGTCTATTTGTTGAGTTGAAAGTCAAAGTTTAGACTATTCATGGTAATCAGCTTCTTGCAGCTCCTCTTCTCGTTCCTAGTTTTTGCCGATTAATCAACTGGTTTGTTATTGCGGGCGGTTATGTTTGTTGCCCGTGCTTTTCTTACTATTCAAAGCCTAACTAGTAATTAATTCCTATGTATGTTGCTGGTACAACGGACCTACTACACAGGCATTTCGTTCTCATAGAACAATGCTAGAGCAATTTCTTTCACAACTCCCTGTTTTGACCACCAAAGTGTGGACCAGCCTTGAACTGCATCACAAATTCACCATATTCAGCTTTCAGTAACATGTAGCCTGTCGATTCAGCTAACTGACCATTCTTTTCCATGGTGGCCATTGATCTCTGCAGGTTAAGTATGTGGGAGATGGGGAGGAGCAGAACGGCCTGCAGATGACGGGCCTGAATCTCATGGACAAGACGCTGGCCGTTCGGGGCGCCAGGCTCGCCTTCAACATCTGGGATGTGGCAGGTACTCCTACTAGTCAGTGTGCAGATGCAGGCACCAAATTGAATTGTGATTTGCGTTGGCTGGGGATCCTGAATGTTCTGATGCAGGAGGTAGCCAGTCCGTCGACCATGTCCCGATCGCCTGCAAGGACGCCGTGGCGATCTTGTTCATGTTCGATCTCACCAGCCGCTGCACGCTCACCAAGTTAGTATCCAGATCAGTTTCGCAGCAGCATTGTAGTCTCAGATAACTAAAATTTCGAGTTCATTGGATTTGTGTCAGTGACTAGGTGCTCATTTGCTGCTTTAAATTTGATTCCACCAGTCCCATACTCGGTGGTGCTGCTGCTGAAATAGAAACTATAGAACTTAGTGATGCTACTACTGTGTCTACTTGGGGAATAATAGTAGAATTAGTTTGCCAAATGGTTTACTCCAATACATATTTGTCGCTGTTGAAGTGGTGATTCGACTAACATATCTCATTGCAGTTGAAGTACTAGTATATATCCTGATGCATGTCTCAATAATTATTGTGTATCTGTGTATATCCTGATGCATGTCTCAATAGTCTCTATAGTGCCCATATTAAATTTTTATAACCTCTCTGACCACACGATAGCTTCTGTGGAGAAAGAGATGTCTGAACTGGGATGTTTATTGGCTCTCTTCTGTTGTATCTATGTAATCTGATGCTTCTATTTTGGTTATGCTAGAGTAATGCATCATCTTAATATTTTTGAAAACCTTGAGATAATATCTTAGTATTCATGCATTATAAATTTGAGTTGAATTCATGTATGTATCATTGTCTGATATGATACCTAAATTAGGACTATTAGCTGTTAGCTGCTCATAGGCTATACAGGTGCATTTATGTTTTGAATGTTGTTCTTGCAGGATAGATACATATTGTTTCATAGCATGGTAAAGTTCTATTTTATAGTTATGGTCTGATTATAATTTTTTTTGGAAGCATGCATGCTGTGTTATTTGATATACCATAAGCAGTTAGCAACTTGATGTGTTGTTTGTGTAGGGGAGAGGTCCTGATAATGCAATAGCAAGGGGCATCTAGCTTTGGAGTCGAGTTTGGTTGGCTGGAAGGATATGCTTTGTTTCCTCGTTCTCTGACCGTCGATGGATGTTACCTGTTCAAGGGATATGGTCCTGTAGTGGTTTTACATTCTGTTGCAGCCTTGTATTATGATGGAAGGTTCAATTTGTGTTGTATTTTTATACCTGGATTATTATTTTGTATATCAGTATCTGCCATTTGAACATCGGAAATATTGTAATAGAGTTATGCATATTCATTTTTTGTTGTATTTTCAAACCTGGATTATTATTTTGTATATCAGTATCTTTGATTTAAACAATGAAAATATCGTTATATTCTTGATTATCAAAAATAATTGATGTACTCAGTTCTGATTATGTATGAAAATTGAAACTGAAAAGCGGGCCTATCCCAAACAGAAATGTATCGTAAAAAGGCCGAGGTCCAAAATAGAAAAGAGGCCATAAAAAGGCTAAGGCCTGAGAGAGACACACCATAAAAGGCCGACGACTAGAAAAAGAAAAGCCAGAATTATTGGGCTTAGCCCAAGTAAGCAACTAAAATGGACTGGGCTGATTTTGATTTAAGACGATTTTATTTCGTCACAATTTTGCCACGTAGGATCAGCCACGTAGGATCTGAGCTGGCCTGGCTAGAAGGTCCATGACAATATTGGATCGTCATAGACGTTATGACGATTCAATATCGTCATAGACGTTTATGACGATTTTATTAAAAACGTCGTTATAGTTCATTTGCGACGCCCAGCTTTTGACGATCTCAAAATCGTCATAGAATCGTCATAAACGGACTACTATGACGATTCTGTGACGAAAATTGAGGGTCATATATAGCCAGATTCCTTGTAGTGTAAAGGCACTCACACCAAGGGATACATAGGAACTAAAGGAGAGATACTTCCACATGCAAACCAACCTATAAGATAGCTTCTCTACCAAAGACATGAATCCACTAAAAAGGTAAAAGATAAAAGATGATGATGTCATCATCAAACTTCTAGGGCAAAGGTTCCCCATCCAAAAAGGACGTCCTGGTTTCCACAATCCTGAAACTAGCAGCAGAGCTTATGCGATTAAATCTAGCCTCATTCTCACAGTTTTGATTTTGTATGTCGTAGAGTTGTGCTTGTAATTGTTTGGTGGTCTGACGGAGCAAGAAGATTTCTTCTCGGAGCTCAACAACCTCCTCCTCGTGCTTGGCGATGAGTTCTGAACTTATCTTGTGAATAACACCCACTTCCCGTTCTGCCATCTTCTTGTACCTGAAAACTTGCTGCTCCAATGCTTCCATCCTGTCTTCCAGATTGCCTTCTCCTTTAGGGCCTTGAACTTCTTTCATCTTCACCTTCCCATCCTTGAGAATCAAATCCTTGGGATGAATCCTCAACTCATACATGTACGGGTTGATGACATCTGCGGTGGAATCCTCCATGGGTTATCCAGAGGAAGACATTGTGGCTCCAAAACTGAGAATTTGCCTGACAGAAACAGATCAAAAAATAAACACAACAAGAACACAATACAAGAACCTCGGGGAACCCATGGGGTTATATATTACGAAGTTTCAAAGCATAAGGAAGGTACTTCTATGAAAACGAGGTGGAAACGGAGCTTGCGGGGCTCACACCCCCTCCAGGCGCGGCCATCTAGGGCCCGCGCCTGGGATGGGTGTGGCCACCCCGGCCTCCATTTCCTCCTCTGTTTTGTTTTGTATCCTTCCATATGTAATAGAAATATCAGAAATATAAAAAGATTAGGTTTTCACGAACCTTCTGTTTTCACCACTTTTACCTATTCAAAGACGGACTCTGCAGATTCTGGTGTTTGGTTCCTGATAAATTCTTCCGGAGTCACCATTTGAATAATATCAACATCTTCATTATAAGAATCTCCAGAAATATAATGTTTTAGTCTTTGGCCATTCACCACCTGTGTTGTGTCATCCTTTAAGGAAGATATTTTGAAAGCACCTGAACGATATACTTCCTTAATAACAAAAGGTCCTTTCCATTTTGAGAGTAGTTTTCCTGCAAAAAAACTGAGACGAGACCTATACAAAAGAACTTTCTCACCAACATGGAACTCCCTTTTGAGAATTATCCTATCATGCCATCTTTTTACCTTTTCCTTAAAGAGTGTAGCATTTTCAAAAGATTCACTTCTCCACTCATCTAAAGAACTCATGTCAAGCAATCTTTTCTCACTAGCCAGTTTAAAATCTCTATTCAACTCTTTTACTTCCCAATAAGCTTTGTGTTCTAATTCTAAAGGCAAGTGACAAGCTTTCCCATAGACCATTTTGTAAGGAGACATCCCCATAGGATTTTTATAAGCAGTTATATAAGCCCATAAAGCGTCATTCAACTTTTTATCCCAATTTTTCCTAGATCTATTAACAGTCTTTTGCAAGATAGATTTAATTTCCCTATTGGAGAGTTCTACTTGCCCATAGGTTTGGGGGTGATAAGCTGAAGCAATTCTATGGTTTACATCATACTTAGCAAGAGTTTTCCTAAAACCACCATGAATAAAATGAGAGCCTCCATCAGTCATGATATATCTAGGCACACCAAACCTAGGAAAAATAACATCCTTAAGCATTTTTAAAGAGGTCTTACCATCAACGCTGTTTGTAGGTATGGCTTCTACCCACTTTGTTGAAGGGAATATGCCCTGAGAGGCAATAATAAAGTGTTTATTATGTGTATTCCAAGTATATGATAGGTGTTTATTTTGCAGGCTATAATTGTATTAATACGGAAACGTTAATACATGTGTGTTTAATAAACAAACAGAAAGTTCCTAGTTATGCCTCTCTCATAAACTAGTTCGTTGATTAACAAGATGATCACAGTTTCCTGATCATAGACATTGGATGTTGTTAATAACGAGATCACAACATTAGTGTAATGGTGTGATGAACATTCATCCGAAGTATAGCATTACGATCAAAGTCATTGAGTTTATATTGCTATAAACAACTTACAAAGTAATCCTAATCCTTAGACCATGAGATCATGCCAATCACTAACACCGGAAGAGTTTCTTGTTGATATCAAACGTCACACCATAACTGGGAGATTATAAACATGGCTTCAAAGCTACTAAAGTGTTATGTTGAGAATCATGGATCAAGAGTGGAATTTGTTCATCCCGATGACGGATAGATATACTCTGGGCCCTCTCGGTGATATCACATTGGTTAGCTTGCAAGCAAGTGATTTGATCACTAGAATGTTATATCACGGGAACGAGAAAAGAGTGCATGTCAGTAATGAGAACAAACTAGGTATGGAGATACCGATGATCGAATCTCGGACAAGTAATATATCGTGAAACAAAGGGATTAAGATACAAGCGTAAAAGGTTCCGACGATCACAGGAAAGTCATCGTTGAATGTGTGGGAGTCAGTATAGATCTCCAGGTCCCGCTACTGATTATTGATCAAAGAAGGGTCTCGATCATGTCCGCATTATTCGCGAACCGTAGGGTGACACACTTAAGGGACACTGACATCCAGTTGGAGCAAATGTTTCATGCCGAAAGAATAAACAAGCGCAGGAATTTATTTCACTAGATACCAAAATAGGTTTTCGGGTGAAATTTCATAGAGAGGTTATGCATGTGAAATAGAATTCTAGCAAGGGGTTATATGTGAATGTTTTTCATTAAAGTAATTGACAAAATTCTGAATAAATAAAAGAGTTTTATTTAATGAGAGTTTGCATTAAATTTGGTGGAAATTTAATAGCAAGTTTGAGTGGGATTTTGAGTGGAGGGATTTGAATGGATTTTTGTGAGTGGAGTGTCCACCCACATGAATGAAGGAGGGGAGGGGCAGCCCCCATGGCCGGTGGCCACCCCCTTGGGTGCCCCCTTCCTCCCATAAAAGGCACCCCTCTCCTCACTTCTCACTCACACCTCCTCGTGAAGGATCTCTCCCCCCCTCTAGAATTTATCCCCCATGGTCTTGGACTAGCGAGATACATGTTCCCGGTGGCTATTCGGCAAGAAAGGGTTGTGCTTCCGCTGCATCGCTGGAGCGAGGAGGCGGAGGTTGCTTGGTGTCTTGTATGTGTGTGTGAGCATGGATGCGCTGCTGCTTTGCGGTGCTAGGACTTCCTATCAATCTTGAGATCGGCAAGAGATCGTCTACATCAACCACGAGTTGAACTCGTTAAGCTTTGTCGGTATTCAAGGGTATGTTCTCTATGGATATACATCCACCCGTTGTTTGTATCTAGTAGTTAGATCTTGGTACATAGTTCCCATCGTAGGAAAAATTTTGTTTTCTATGTTGCGAACCGTAAAGTGGTATCAGAGCCGGATCTATGCGTAGATGCTTTTCACGGCTAGTACACATATTTGTATGTGGGCGATGATGATCATGTTGTTGCTGCTTAGTTGTAATTTTGGATATTGGTGGCATAGTGGGATGAAGTGGCCCGGACAAACTTTACATGTCCTCTCACATGAGACCTGTTCCACGCTTGACATGCAACTAGTTTGCATAAGTGGCTAGCGGGTGTCTGTCTCTCCTACTATAGTCAATATCTATTTTGCAACGAGTTGTCAACAATTTGGTTATCCTCGTTGTGGTTCATGTTCGTAGGTAAGAACGGTTCTATCTTCGAAAGCCCTAAGCCACGTAAAACTTGCAATGGATAAATTAGAGGCGTCTAGTTTAGATTGTTGCTGGGCTAGTGTCATGATATGGTGATGTTGTAAGTATAAGTATGAGATGATACTCTTACAACACACATAGCGTGTAAACTCCATAGACCTTGGACTTACACATAAAGGTATGATAGTGATCATACCACGATGCACGTGATAGACATCATATGCGAGAACCATATCATTTCACTAATAAACATGTGATGTTTGATAGCATCTTATATTGCTTGTTTAACGCTTTGTTAGCATAATAAGATGATCCCTCATTTAAATATCAAGATAAGAATGTGTTCTTCCTTTAGTATGCACCGATTATGTTTTCGTCGCTCCAAGACATCACGTGATGATCGGGTGTTCTTGGATCCACGACCATATATCGGGTGTAAAACAGTTACACACGCGAATACTAAGGTTCTAACTTGGCGAGCCTAGCATGTACAGACATGGCCTCGGAACACGGACCGAAAGGTTAAGCATGAGTCATATAGTAGATATGATGCCCATTTGATGCTCGCCTTTGAAGCTACACCGACTCACGTGATGATCAGACTTGGTGTAGTGGATTTGGTTCATGTAATCACAAAAAGGCACGAGGGATGTCGTTTTTGAGTGGGAGTTCATTCGTAATATGGATTAGTTGAACTCAATATATCATAAACTTAGTCTAAACTTTACAAATTCTGTTGTAGATGTCACCACCTGCTTTTAATTTCAATGTGTGCATGGAGAAAGAGAAACTTGCAACGAACGGTAGAAACTTTACCGAATGGGTCATGAATTTGAGGATTCTCCTCACTGCTGCACAAAAGAAATATGTGCTAGAACCGCCACTAGGCCCCCCACCTTTTGAGGATGCCCCTGATGAGGAGAAGAATGTCTATCAGACTCGTCAGGAGGACCACAACTTAGTTCATTGCGGCATATTGTATGGGCTAGAGCCGGAATTTCGAAAGCGTTTCGAAAACGGCAATGCATTTGATACAATGGGTGAGTTGAAAATGATTTTTGACACACATGCTTCTGTAGAGAGCTACAACGCGTCAGAAAAGTTCTTTAGCTGGATGATGGAAGAGCACAGCTCCGTTAGTGAGCATGTACTCAAGATGTTGGGCTACGCCGATAAGCTTGTGTCCTTGGGAATAACGATTCCCATTGACTTAGGCATCCATCGTGTTCTACAGTCTATGCCACCTAGCTATAAGAGCTTCATGATGAACTATAATATGCAAGGCATGAAGAAGTCTCTCCCCGAGCTTCTGTCAATGCTTAAAACAGCAGAACTGGATATCAAAAAGGAACATCAAGTGTTGATGATCAATAAGAACACTGGTTTCAAGAAAGACAAGAAGGGAAAAAGGAAGGGAAGTAAGGGCGGTGTCGTGGGAATGGTCACGGCAGATGCTGCTATCGGCAGCGAGTAGTAGAACGAGGGGCAAGGGCGGCCAGCCATCTGCGGTGCAAGATGAGGGCAAAGACACAGGGTTTTACCCAGGTTCGACCCCCGAGAGGGTAAAGACCTACTCCTGCTAGATTGTATTATGGAGGTGTTACAATGGGCGAGCTCGGCGGCTAGGCGGCGAGTCGCTTGGGTGTATGAGGGAACGTGTCTCTACTCACCCTTTAGGGAGGTTTATATAGGCTCACCTCCCCTAGGGTTTACATATCTCAACCGATTCGGTTACAGCTTCAATAGTCGTTTAACCCAGTCCGACTGGGCCTATCTACTCGCCTGGGCCTTCAGCTTCCAGTCGCTTGGTACCTTGCTAGGCTTCAATCCACTCGCCGTTCTGCAGGCCCACTCGCCAGCTCACGGGCCAGTCGGAAACGCCTTGCTGGGTATACCCCAGTAGGCATATCCCCATCAGTAGTCCCCGAGGCCGTCGTCGATTGGGCGTATGTGGCTGCTGGCAGTCGGAGTATACGGCTTCAGAGTAGGCATCCAGTCGAATCGTCGGCGGGCTCCTGTATAAAGGAGGAAATCCGGTGAACCAAGTCGCGGCTTGGGCAAGTCGGGTCGGCGGGACGCGGTCATGGTGATTAACCTGGCGAGCCGAGTGGCTGGAGTTGGACCGTCAGGCGCGGTCAAACTAGCCGTTGGGGTAATCCAACGGTAACTTTCGGCGTAATCATCGCGCGGTAACGGCCTCCTGATTTGGCGGGTAACTTTCGCTTTAAAAGAGGAATGGCAGGCAATCGTAGAGCCAACTTCTCACCACTTCTTCCGAGTGCGCGCATTTTCCTTCCTTTGCTCCGCGATCCAGTCGACCCGAAATCCTCCGATATCCAACCAACCCCTCGGCCATGGCCCTTTCCACCGAACCATGGGGTAGGTCCAAGTGCACGAGGGCGCAGCTGGCCTCCTTCGAGGAGGCCGGGATCCTGCGAGCCGGCTGTTGGCGTATCCCTGCAGCCGGAGAAACGACCCCAAACCCGCGAGAGAGGGAATTCGTCTGTTTCGCCAGTCATCTCGAGCGAGGGCTAGGGTTTCCCACGTCCTTGTTCTTTCGGCGCTTTTGCGCCTACTACGGGATCCAGCCTTCAGATCTGGGTCCCCACAGCATCGAGCAGCTCGCCATCTTCGTGGCGTTCTGCGAATGCTACTTGGGCTGCCGGCCCTACTTTCCCTTGTGGCAAGATCTGTTCCATGGACGGATCAGCCGCGAGGAGGCAGGCGGCCCAATGCTAGCCGCGGGCGGCTTGACATTCCAGCTCAAGTCCAAAGCCTCCTTCTTTGACCTGATGCTACCCGCCAAGGCAGCGAGCAACTGGAAAAAGTCGTGGTTCTACGTGACCGAGGCGACCCCGGAGGGCGAGGCGGCGATCCCGCGGTACTCCGCTAGTCGTTCGGAACCACGCCATCTCCAAGTCGGCAAGCTCCCCGACGACCAGCGGATGGTCGTTGACGAGATGCTCCAGACCATCCGTGGTCTGAAGAAGAGGGGCCTCCAAACGATAAATTTGTACAATTGCCGGCTTGGGCGGCGGCTTGTTCCACTCGCCCAGCGCGACCACTACATGTACCAATACACCAGCCGGGGGGACTCGACGAAGGCCTGCCTCGACGAGTGGAGGCTGGAAGATTACCTCCCAGCGTTGAAGAAGATTACCCAGGCGGTGTACCTGGATGTGCAGGCCGGGATCGCCCCCTACACCGCGAAGCGTCCAGCTCCAACGGTAATTTCTTTACCTTGTTCGCAGTCGCAGTGTATGCAGTCGCGGTAATCCTGATTCTGTTTCGTATTCATCGCAGCTATTCCAGGTGGTGGAAGGGTGGCTCCCACCTTCAGATGATGAGAGCCCGGGCCCATCCGCCCAGGACATAGGCGAATCACCACCCGCGAGGGGCAACGAAGACGACGAGGACGAGTCCGAAGAGGAGGTCGCCCCGCTGGTCCGAAAGACCCGCGGGCAACGTCAGCGCGAGATCGAAGCGAGCAGAAGCCTCGAGCGCCATGACGATGACGACGAGCTCCCAGAAACCACCTCGCGCCGTCAAGCCACTCCGTCGAAGAATAAGGAGAAGAAGAGGGAAGCGAGGGCCCCCCTGAAGAAGAAAACGAAGCCGTCGAAGACGGCCTCACCTCCACACTCGGCGAGCAGCTCCGATGCTCCCAGCCCAACTGGTGACGGCGCGCCACCAGCGACAACCGCGCTGGACATGGCGACTATGGAGGTGCCGCTGGCCTCATTGCCTCCGCCACTCGCCCCAGTCTCTGGGCTGGGGGAGGCTCCGGCCGCGGCGACTTCGCCTCGCAAGGAGGCTCCGGCTGCGGCGGCTTTACCTCGCAAGGAGGCTCCGGCTGCAGCAGCTTCGACTCACGAGGAAGCTCCCGCCGAGGATGTCCCAGAGGCGCCAGCTGCAGCCTCAACGACGAAGAAGCCGTCCGTGTCTTGGGCACGCGATGTCCTGGAACTGGGGCTCAGTCGCCGACTGGGCCCTGAACTGGAAAAACCGGCCGGCCTTCGTACGGGGCTACGTTTCATCCCAGTCGCCAAGTGAGTGTGCTCACCCCTCCTTATTTTCCATAACTATTTCAACTGTCTTTGTTGATTCGATTCATGCGCAGGACCGGAGTGAAAAGGATGGGCCATCCGACTGTGGCCAAGGTGCCCTCCGCCGCTAGCGAGGAGGATCCTTCACGCAAGAGGAAGGCGGACGAGGTCGTCGCCTCAGCGGATGGCAGTAAGAAGGCCAAGGGCGACGACATCGTCACCATCTCTGACGATACGGCGACCGCGCCGGCCGAGCCCGCGGTGGAGGCAGCGCGTCTACGAAGGAGCCCGTGGCGGAGGCGACCTCCCTTGGAGCGGGTGCCTCCATCGCTACCTTCCCCCGCTTCGTGACCAAGGCGGCCACGGCGAGTGGGGTTGCGCCCTCGAGCCACGCTCCTAGGACCGCCGATGCTGAAGTCGACCAGCGTCGTGGGCACACGCCAGCGTTACTCGTGTCCGTGGACGCGATCCAACTCCACGGCATGCTTGGCGCAGCCATCCAGGTACATCCAGTCCCTGAGGATCAGGTCGGTGTTTTGCAGCGGCGTGATTCTTATAATTTCTCGTATTTTATTTTCGTATCCAGTCCCCGAGTGCGTACTCGCTGAATTTCAGCGGGTGGGCACTTGGAAATTTCTTGATCGCCAGTCCCCGAGTGCGCACTCGCTGAATTTCAGCGGGTGGGCACTTAGGAATTTCTTGATCGCCAGTCCCCGAGTGCGCACTCGCTGAATTTCAGCGGGTGTGCACTTATGAATTTCTTGATCGCCAGTCCCCGAGTGCGCACTCGCTGAATTTCAGCGGGTGTGCACTTATGAATTTCTTGATCGCCAGTCCCCGAGTGCGCACTCGCTGAATTTCAGCGGGTGTGCACTTATGAAGTTCGTTTTAACTAACTTTTTCGGTGATGTGCAGGGTCTGCAGCTTGAGTCAGCGGACCGATTGGCCGCGAAACAGCGCGCGGAGAAGGAGCTGGCCATCGTCCAGGAGGTGAACAAAGGTCTTCAGGCTATTGCTGCGAAGGCAGATCAAGCTCGCCAGGGGCTTGTCCCCGCTGGTGAGTTGATGGCGGCGCGGTCTGCTCTGGGTGCCGCTGAACAACGGATCGCCGACCTCGAGCGCGAATTGCGGGAGGCGAGAGAAGAAGCTAGCGTGGCGGACGGGCGAGCTAAGGCCGCCATTGCGGCCGCAGAGGAGGATCGCAAGGTGTCGGAAGTCCTTATTTCTGGGCTTCAGGATGACCACACGTCGCTTCAGTGCTTCATCACGGGACTCGCCCGCCCGCTGCTTGGTGAGTGCATCCTCCCTTTCTTATAGTTGTGGTTTTTGTGGTGTCCGTCATACTCATCATTGTCTTTTTCTTCGCAGGTTGTATCATTGATAGCGAAGAAGAGGCGAGCTCGCTCGACACAAGGCAGTGCGTAAGCATGCTCGTCGACTCGGCGACGCTGTCGGCGACCTGCATTCGCGCCTACCTCCAAGAGATATCACCCACGGAGGTGATTCCCAGCGACCTCGTTGAGGTGTGGAACTACTTGGAGAAGGCACCCGCGGTCGTTGAATTTATGACGCGATCGGCGTTTCGGCGTGGAGCATCGACTGCCCTGAGCCTTGGACTCGCCCACTTCCCCGAAGACTTCGACATCGATGATGTGACGAGTGGGTACCCATCGTCAACTGGCGCGGTGGAGCTGTCCGAGGTTCTCAAGTTGCAAGAGCGTGCCTCCACGTACTCGGAGCGTGTCTGGGCGATGGGCGACCTCCTTCCATACCAGGAGACGGTCGTCGCGTCGAACGACCCCGAGCCGCCGCATCGTGACTTCAAGGTCGAGCAGCCTTTTCGCGCGGCGATGGCGGGTGAACTGACGACGTATCCATGAAACCGGTACACCGCGTTCATCCGTAATCGCCGGGAGGCTGGCGAGTCGTCATCGAAGCCTGCAGAGTAGGGTAGTTTGCCTTGAAGCATTAGCAGCAGTTCTGCCACGCGGGCATATTTTGTAACATAAGACAATGCAATATGCGATTGAATGAGACGTTGTGTCTATTTTGATACTTGTTTGTGTGCTTTGGATTGATTTTGGACGAATCCCCGAGCGCGTCCGCCCTTTTGTGGGGTTTACCTCGTATATGATTTATGTGTTGTTGTTGTGTGTTTTGATGTTTTAGTCGACTCGCCCGAGCTCGAAGAGCCAGTCGCTAGGCGACTCCCTTGAGTGCTCTGTACTTTACCGTTTTCCCGTGCGCGAACGAGGTCGGGTGGCCGAGTCCCCGAGCGTGGTACTTGGTAGTTCTAGGCGCGACTCGAGGGTGGTGAGGACTTAGCGCGTTGATGTGAGCGCGTCACTCCTGCCTGGCCCATAGGGTCAGTCGCGTGGCGAGTCCTGGGCATGCTCTCTTACTTGGCGCCGCTGAGCCCTGAAGACCGCGTATACTAGCTTTTGGTACTATGGGTACCGCTGGCGCGACTCGGTGAGGACCTCGCTGATGTAGTACACCGGCCGCTGAACCGGGCGCTCCTTTCCTTCTTCTGGTCCTCCGACGACCATCACGGCGCTGACGACGCGCTCGGACGCCGCGACGTAAACCAGCATGGGTTCTTTGTCGGCGGGGGTGGCGAGTAGTGGTGCGGCGAGTAGCACCTTTTTGAGGTCGCGGAGCGCGTCGTCCGCCTCCTTGTCCCACTGGAAGGTGGGGTTCTTGCGCATCAGGCGGTATAGGGGCATCGCCTTTTCGCCCAGGCGGGGGATGAAGCGACTGAGAGCCGCTACTCGCCCGACCAGCTTCTGGACGTCGCGCAGGCACTCGGGTTGTCCAAGCCGGGCGATCGTGTCGATCTTTGTTGGGTTCGCCTCGATCCCTCGTTTGGAGACGACGTACCCCAGTATTTGTCCGGCGGGTACACCGAAGGTGCACTTGCCTGGGTTGAGCTTTATCTTGTACCTTCGCAGGTTGGCGAAGGTTTCCGCCAGGTCGGCGAGTAGGTCGCCTTGGCGAGCGGACTTCACAACCACGTCGTCGATGTAGACGTGGATGTTGCGGCCAATTTGGCTCGCGAGGCATTCTTGCATGCACCGCTGGTAGGTCGCCCCGGCGTTCTTGAGGCCGAAGGTCATGGCGGTGTAGCAGAAGGCTCCGAATGGCGTGATGAACGCCGTATTCTCCTCGTCTTCGACAACCATTTTGATCTGGTTATACCCAGAGTATGCGTCGAGGAAACATAGCGACTCCGAACCCGCGGTTGAATCGATTATCTGGTCGATCCGCGGGAGGACGAACTGCTCCTTTGGGCAGGCGCTGTTCAGGTTTGTGTAGTCGCTGTACTTCCTCGGCGATTGCTCGACGGCGTTCTTCATTGAAGGGCCGTAGCGACTGCTTGACAGGTCGCACTTTGGGGTCGGCGTTCAGCTTGTGCTCAGCGAGCTCCCTAGGGACACCGGGCATGTCAGAGGGTTTCCATGCGAAGATGTCCCTGTTCTCACGGAGGAACTCGATGAGCGCGCCTTCCTATGCCGGGCTCATGCCTGTCCCGATCGTCACCGTCTGGCTGGAGTCGCCTGGGACCAGCTCGACGGTGCGAGCGTGCGTCGTTGTCTCAAAGGTTGAGGTGTTTGCGCCCTCTGAATTGGGCTTCTTGAGTATTGTGGGGTCGTCATTGTTGACCCCGCTCGCGTATTTGGCGAGCTCGTCGGCGTGATTAGTCTCTGCCGCGATGACGGCGTCGGCGAGCTTGGCTCCTTTGGCCTCGCACTCGGCGGCCATGTCGGGGTCGCCGTTGATGGTGATGACGCCGCACGGTCCGGGGAGCTTCATCGCGTTGTACGCGTAGTGGGGCGCTGCCATGAATTTAGCGAACGCCTGGAGCCCCAGGACGCAGTGGTAAGGGCTGTCGAAGGGCACCAGCTCGAAGACGATCCGCTCGGTGCGGAAGTTTGCCGGTGTGCCGAAAGTGACTGGCAGCATGACCTTGCCGATCGGGTACGCCTTCCGACCGGGGACGATGCCGTGGAACGTGGTGTGGGTCGTCTCGATCATCGACTGCGGGAGCCGCAGCCGCCTGAAGGTGTCGAGGTAGAGGATGTTGATGGAGCTACCGCCGTCCATCAGTGTCTTGGGGAGCCAGTAGTCGCCAACCTTGGGCTTGACCACCAAGGCGACTCGTCCTGGGTACTCGATGCGCGGCGAGTGATCTTGCCGGCTCCAGGTGATGGGCTGTTCCGACCAGTTCAGGAACTGGGGGACGTCTATTTGGGCCACCGCATTGACGGCGGCGGCGCGGGCGATGACCTTCTTCTCGCGCTTCATGTTGAAGCCTGTGAAGGTGTGGAGCGAGCCGGCTACTTTTCCGAACTTTCCGCCATTTGGCGGGTTGTTGTCGGGGTCCTCCCGCGCTTGCCGTGCCTTCTCGATTTCCCTGAGGGTGTGGCAGTCGGAGGTGGTGTGCGTTGCAGGCTTCCCTTCCCTGCTATGGAACGCACATGGTTGGTTAAGGAGGGCCGCGGGATCGAACCTTGGCTTGTTCTTGTAGTTGCCGCCATCGCGGCGTTGCCCTCAGTTGCGGCGGTAGCTCTTGGGCTCGCGCTGCGTGTGCCCGGCGTTGGCGACGAAGTCGACTCGCCCGTCACTGCGGCGCTTGTCGGTGAGGCGAGTGCCGCTGTAGCGTAGGTCGGTTCGGCGTCCGCCGTCGTTGCCGCTCGTGCGGCGTTGCCCTCCTGACTCGTCGTCAGTTTCCTGGTTTGGATCTTCCTCGGCATACCGTTTGGCGATCTCGAGGAGGTCGGGGATGTTGTCGAGTGTGCGGGAGTGTCGTTTGAGCTTGGCGACTAGAGGCTCGTAGCGGCACGAGGTCTTGAAGCAATGGATCGCGGTGTCCGGGTGGATGCCGACCGCGTTGTACCAAAGCTCTTGCCACTGTTGGACCCAGTTGCGGGTCGACTCGCGGGGTCCCTGGACGCACCGTTCCAGGTCCTCAATAGTGGTGGCGCGGGTGTAGGA
This sequence comes from Avena sativa, assembly GCA_916181665.1. NCBI lineage: Eukaryota > Viridiplantae > Streptophyta > Magnoliopsida > Poales > Poaceae > Avena > Avena sativa. The sequence continues at coordinate 431,673,433 of OV702284.1, forward strand.
GCACTCGAAGTGCCTGACGAAGGCGTCGCGCATTTCCTCCTAGGAATCGATACTGTCCTGGGGGAGAGTGTTGATCCACTGCCTGCACATCCCCTCCATCATCAGGGGGAGGTAACGGGCGGCGAGTAGGTCAGTGTGACCCGCGATCCCCATTGCCATGAGGTATGTGTCGATCCAGACGGCGGGGTCGTACGAGGAGTCGTATTTTTTCTATCTCCTTTGGCGCCTTGAAGTTTGGCGGGTACTTCTCGCCTCGGATCATTGGTCCGAAGCACTTGGGCCCGAGTCGACTGAGCGACCCCGTGGGCTCGCCGTCGCGGCGATTAGTTAGGGTGTGCCACAAGTCGTCGGGCTGGCGTGCGCGCCAGCTTTGGTTGTTGATGATGTGGGTGCGGGCGTCGATGGGTTTCCCGTTAGCGGCGACGAAGTTGGTCGCCGGCCTGGGGTCGTTGGTGGAGAGTGCCGCGTTCGTGGGTCGGTGTTGGAGCTGTAGTGGCTCTGGTGGCGGGCAGTTGAGGGTGTTTGCCGCCGCTGGGCGGCCGCTGGAAGCCGCTCTGCTTCCCGAGGAACGCGAGTATACTCGACCTTGCGAGTCGGCGCCCGCTTTTTGCTGTTCGACGGCCTTCGCGAGAAGGGCCCTGACGTATTGGATCTGTAGGGCGCCGTCGCCGGTGGCCATGATGCTGTCGGCTGCTGCTCGGCCTGCCACGAGGTTGTCCATTGGGGTGGAGAACAGTGGGAGGCCGTTTGCGTCTCGCTCCCGTGAGGAGACTACTATCTGCGGCTGGCCCCTAGGAGGGGTGCGGTTGGGTGGAGGTGGGGCGCCCATCGCCGTTGATCCTGGCGGTGGCCGGGCGCTTCCTCCTGGTGGCGCGTTCTCGCAGATTGCGCGCTCGGCCACGCGGGCCGGGTCGTTTTCATCGTCGAAGTTCAGGGCACGCCCTTGAACGGTGGGGTTCAGGCGTGACCTAATCCGCTGCTGGTGGTAGCGTGACAGCTCCTGCGCCGTCACCTGCTCGAGGCGAAATTTTTCGCGCTCGGCTTGCTCCTTGCGCACCGCCTCCGCCAGTTTCAGGCGGAGTTCCTCGACCTCCGTTGTCGTGGCGTTAGGAGGGATTGGGGTGGAGAAAGGATCCTCCGGCGGATCGGCGACGGTGGCCATGTAGGCCGCGGCGTGGCGACCGGTTCCATCGCGGAGGTCGGCGGAGTTCTCTGACCCGGAGTCGAATTCGAAGATCCCGAGGATGGAGGGGTCCTCGAAGTCTCCCGCGTTGGAGACCTGGGCGATGGAGCCCGCGGACGAGGCCGCGGTGATGGATCCGGCGAGTGACGCCGGGGTCGCCGAGTCGGCGTCGTCGGTGAGGGCCGCATCTTCTGCGGCCGCTGAATTCCCGGCCACGTTGCTGTGGGCCGAGTTGTACTCGGAGGCGAGGCGGTGGATCGTGCGGATCTGGCTCTCGGAGAGCCGATCGCGTGGCGGCGACTCGCGGATGCGAGCCGAGTCCTCCGAGACGATGACGTCGGTGAGGCCGACGAAGAGGCTGATCGTGCCGATTGGCAGGATCACGCTGTGCGTGACGGGTCGCGCCGGCGGGACGTAGCTGCTCGGCAAGATCTGGAGCATCTCGCCGATCGCTATCATGCGGCCGGTGGCGACCGTCTCGTTGATGGGCAGATTGGATCTCGTCGCAGAACACCGGCCAGACCGGCCAGGCCCCACGGTGGGCGCCACTGTCGTGGGAATGGTCACGGCAGATGCTGCTATCGGCAGCGAGTAGTAGAACGAGGGGCAAGGGCGGCCAGCCATCTGCGGTGCGATATGAGGGCAAAGACACAGGGTTTTACCCAGGTTCGGCCCCCCGGAGGGTAAAGACCTACTCCTGCTAGATTGTGTTGTGGAGGTGTTACAATGGGCGAGCTCGGCGGCTAGGCGGCGAGTCGCTTGGGTGTATGAGGGAACGTGTCTCTACTCACCCTTTAGGGAGGTTTATATAGGCTCACCTCCCCTAGGGTTTACATATCTCAACCGATTCGGTTACAGCTTCAATAGTCGTTTAACCCAGTCCGACTGGGCCTATCTACTCGCCTGGGCCTTCAGCTTCCAGTCGCTTGGTACCTTGCTGGGCTTCAATCCACTCTCCGTTCTGCAGGCCCACTCGCCAGCTCACGGGCTAGTCGGAAACGCCTTGCTGGGTATACCCCAGTAGGCATATCCCCATCAGGCGGCAAGCCGGTTGCCGTGCCTGAAAAGAAACCTCGAGTTGGACTTAATTCTAATACCGAGTGCTACTATTGTAAGGGGACTGGCCACTGGAAGCGCAACTGCCCCAAGTATTTGGTAGACAAGAAGGCCGGCAAGGCAAACAAAGGTATATATGATATACATGTTATTGATGTGTACTTGAGTAGTGCTCGCAGTAGCACCTGGGTATTTGATACCGGTTCAGTTGCTAATATTTGTAACTCGAATCAGGGGTTGCGGAACAAGCGACCGCTAGCAAGGGGTGAGGTCAAGATGCGTGTCGGCAATGGATCAAGCGTTGATGTGATCGCCGTCGGAACGCTACCTCTCCACTTGCCGTCGGGATTAGTAATAAACTTGAAGAATTGTTATCTGGTGCAAGCACTTAGCATGAACATTGTATCTCGATCGTGTTTAATGTGAAGTGGTTATTCATTTAAATCCGAGAACAATGGTTGTTCCATTTATATGAATGAAATCTTTTATGGTCATGCACCGATGATGAATGGTTTATTTCTTTTGGATCTCGATAATAATGTTACACATATTCCCAATTTTGATCCTAAAAGGAATAAACTTAATGATGATATATCCGCATATATGTGGCACTGCCGTCTAGGTCATATTGGCGTTAAACGCATCAAGAAGCTCCATTCGGATGTACTTTTGGAAACACTTGATTTTGAATCATTTGATACATGTGAGCCATGTCTTATGGGCAAGATGACTAGAACGTCGTTTTCCGGTTCAATGGAACGGGCAACAGATTTATTGGAAATCATACATTCCGAATGTAACATCCCAGATTCTGTGCTTGGATGTTATTAGTGTCATGCATCATCCTTGCATCATTTGCATCCTACATTTTGAAAACATTGCAACTACAAAGATCCTAACACATAAACCCATTTAAAAACCCTATTTTAATATTCTCTTAAGCACTCTTATTGTATTAGTTGGCCCCTCTTAAAAACTTTGTAAAAACAGTAAGCCATGGTCCTATGTTGACCACCTCAATTTTATGAAAATTTAGAAACAAGTTTCATAAAATTTTGACCTAGTTTGCAAAAGTTATTAGGGTTTAAAGAAACAGAAAAAGGAAAATGTTTAAAGAAAAAAAAAGAGAAAACCTACCTAACTGGGCCGCAGCGCAGCCCACCAGCACCCGCCAGGCGCCGCAGACCAGCACCGGCCTGCTCCTCCCCTCGATCGCTGACGCGGGGGTCCCACCCGTCATCTCCCTCCTGGAGTCCGCGGCGAGCACGGCTTCCTCCGCCGCGTCGGACTCCAAACCGCGCCGGACTCGACCGCCCCCTTCCCCAAGATTCTTGCCCTTATAAGCCGCCCCCTCTTGTCGTCCCCCCCCCCCCGAAAACCCTAGCAAACTTCGCCGAACCGCTGCCGCTCTCTCTCGCCGGCGTCGCGCTCGGGAAGGTTCCGATCCGGCGACCCACGCCACCCCGAGCTTCTCCTTGTTGTTAATCGCCTTTCCCGTGCAACACCGCCTCACCCCCGACCCTTCCTTCCTTCCCTTGTGCAGCACAACATCGGGGATTTCTCGCCGACGTGCCGCCGGAGCCGCGGGAACCAGTGGAGGTGTGCGCCTAGACGAGGACAGGGGAGCCGAATCCGATCACGCAGGCAGGACCGCGAGAAGGAGTAGAGCGCCGTCGTGCTCTCCGCTGCTTCGGGGAACCACCGCAACGTCGCCGACGACCACGTCTGACCGCGCCGCCGCCGTCTCGCCATCGACGCCGCCGGTAAGTTCTCGCCACCGCTCCCGTCTGTTGGATCCGAGTTGGACGGTGTAGATTAGATGGGAGGACGAAGCGGTACTGGCCAATACCGCGCTGCCGCGTGGCAGAGCCGCGCCCGCAGCCGCGTCAGCGCCGCGTCGGTCCAGCTGGACCAGTGAGATGAAGCCACCTGGCTACGTTGCAGATTTGGTTTTTGAACTTGCGAAATTCACCAAAAATCGAATATTTGTCCAAATCTAGCTTATAATATACCGTTGGATTCCTAATTTTATGTAGAATCCAAATATGTAATAATATTGCAGGGTTGCATTAATTCTTTGGGTGTAGTTTTTAATCATTGGATTAGAGGGTTTTAATCTATATAAAAATAATTGAAATTCCTTTTTGTTTGAATCTTGTTGCAATAATTTTGTTTCCACAATACCTACTGATCCAAATCATCAAGCTTTGCTTAGGATTATTAGATCTAACTTGGGGCTATTTAGAGGGTTGATCTCCTATAATCCTCGGAATTGTTTTAGTGTTTCAAATTAGATCTAAACCCTTGGGAAAATAAATCCTAGTGACACCCCTACACTATCACAACACAAACTTGCTACCTCAATCAATTTAACCAACCTTGCATAAACTACCATGTTGCATGCATGCATGTTTTCCTTTGTGCATGCTTTGAGCAAGTTGTGATCAATTCTATGTTTGTGAATCGTTAGATTGCTCGGAGTGCGCTAAGGAGTGCTATTGTGTAGAGTGCTGCTCGGATCAAGGCAAGTTACACCACTTGTTCATAATTTTGTCCCAGTTTTGATTCTATGCATGTGATCTTCAAAATTCTGTAGTATGCATGTGTAGGATGTTCTAGTAGAATTTTTCCTTAGTATTATTTTGCAAGTGCGATGATTTTGTAGTATGCCATGAGTAGCTTTATACTTAGGATTTCCCATCCTAATAGGTTACCCCTGTTTTTACTAAGTATTGCTTGCTATGCTATATATACAAAGTACCGTTGGGGGGTTCGAAAGACAAAGGATTTTTCTAAGTATAAAGGCTCTCTAGAGCAAAATTTTCTTCTCAAATCCACTTCAAAATAAAACTAAGTTTTCTTCTGGGCGGAATGGTTGTCGGGACAACGAGTGAGATTTTGGTGGAGGACGGCCGCCCAGGAATCAAAGAAGTCTGCCATGTTTCAGAATTCAGAAGCTTCCAGTGCAACCATAATACATTATGGGCTCTGTCTTGGCCTAGTACTTAGTGGGAAACCTCACCTGGGTACCAACATTTGGAGGTTCTTGGCACGGTTGGATCCGGAAGGTAGAGGGGCTACTAAGGGAAAGCCTCGCCATGGTCTTATCTGTAAAAGGACTTGATCGTGGATTGTGGGTAAAGTGCACAAACTCTCGAGAGTATTGCAATCTGATCGATCAGCCGTGTTCACGGTAACAGAACAACAATGAGCGTCTGAAGGATGGAGCCTCTGAAGGATCTTCCTCTCTCTTTTCTAAAACAAAGTTTTGAAACCCCATGGCGTGCGTAATATCGCTAATGGGTGGGAATTTGGGAACTTGGTGTGTAATATCCAAGTGACACTTGGTGCGTAATATCCAAGTGTTTGGTTGTTTGGACACTTGGTGCGTAATATCCTCGTGTGCCACCCGACCTTATTTCATCTAAGCAAATGTTTACAAAGTAGGACAATCCTCTCTTCTTCTCTCTACTTAAGAAAACTAGCTTTGAGCAAATGAACTCTACAGCCTATACCAGCCTTGCATGTAGGGATAGTCTTTTCTCTCCTTGGTGTAATTTGCCAATACATTCAAAGTATTGACCCAACTTATTGGTTGCACGTCTTATGTGCAGAATCCGAAGATTGAAAGGTGCGTAGGGATCGCGGGTCTACACTCGACAAGCCTGGGGCGTTGATGGACTCATGCTGCTTTTATGTTTCCGCTGTTATTTGAGCTAGCGTAATGCTAAGCAATCCTTGTAATAAATTCATACTCTGGATTCTCCGTGTAATAAAGACTTTGTGTTTTACATGATATTTCATCTGCTGTGAGTGCTAGCTATTGATCCAGGGACTAGCATGTTAATCACATGGACTTAGGATCCTTACCGATCCGAGGCCGCTACACTGATGTATGTGGTCCAATGAGTGTGTCGGTGCGAGGTGGATATCGTTATTTTGTTACTTTCACGGATGATTTGAGAAGATACGGTTATATCTACTTGATGAAACACAAGTCTGAAACATTTGAAAAGTTCAAAAAAATTCAGAATGAAGTGAAAAATCATCATAATAGAAAGATCAAATTTCTACGGTCCGACCATGGAGGTGAGTATCTAAGTTACGAGTTTAGCACTCACATGAAAGAGTGTGGAATTGTTTCACAACTCACACCTGCCGGAACACCACAGCAAAATGGTGTGTCGGAACGTCGTAATCGTACTTTATTAGATATGGTTCGATCTATGATGTCTCTGACGGACTTGCCATTGTCATTTTGGGGTTATGCACTAGAAACTGCTGCATTCACTTTAAATCGGGCACCATCTAAATCCGTTGAAAAGACACCGTATGAATTATGGTTTGGAAACAAACCTAAGCTGTCATTTCTTAAAGTTTGGGGATGCGATGTTTATGTGAAGAAACTTCAACCGGATAAACTCGAACCCAAAGCGGAAAAATGTGTCTTCATAGGATACCCTAAGGAAACAATTGCGTATTCCTTCTATCACAGATCCGAGGGCAAGGTTTTTGTTGCCAAGAATGGATCCTTTCTAGATAAAGAGTTTCTCATGAAAGGCGTGAGTAGTCGGAAAGTAGAACTCGAAGAGGTTATTGAACCTTCTCTTCAAAGTATGGCGAGTAGCGCAGCGCCGGAAGTTGTTCCGGAGTTGGCTTCACCAGTTTAAGAAGGAACTAATGATAATGATCATGAAACTCCAGAAGAGAGTACTACCGAACCTCGCAGGTCTAGCAGGACGCGTGCAGCTCCCGAGCTGTACGGAAATCCTGTCATGAATTTCATGGTTGATGAAAATGATGACCCTGCGACGTATGAAGATGCAATGATGAGCCCGGATTCCAACAAATGGTTAGAAGCCATGAAATCCGAGATGGAATCCATGTATGAAAATCAAGTTTGGAACTTGGTGGAATTACCTCACGACCGAAAAGCCGTGGAGAACAAATGGATTTTCAAAAGGAAAACCGATGCTGATGCTAATGTAACCGTCTATAAAGCTCGACTTGTCGCAAAGGGGTTTCGACAAATTCAAGGAGTTGACTACGATGAGACATTCTCTCCCGTAGCAATGATAATATCAGTTAGGATTATGTTAGCAATTGCTGCATATTTCTATTATGAGATATGACAGATGGATGTCAAAACCGCGTTTCTCAATTGTAATATTGAAGAAGAGTTGTATATGATACAACCAAAGGGTTTTGTCGATCGCAAGGATGCTAACAAGGTGTGCAAGCTTCAGCGATCCATCTATGGATTGAAGCAAGCATCACGAAGTTGGAATCTCCGCTTTGATGAGGTGATCAAATAGTTTGGATTTGTCCAAACTTATGGAGAAGCTTGTATTTACAAGAAAGTGAGTGGGAGAAATGTGGCATTTCTGATACTATATGTGGATGACATATTATTGATCGGAAATGATATAGATCTTTTAAACAGTGTTAAAACTTATCTAAACAACAAATTTTCAATGAAGGACCTAGGTGAAGCATCATACATATTAGGCTTAAAGATCTATAGAGATAGATCTAGGCGCCTAATAGGGCTATCGCAAAGTACATACCTTGATAAGATTTTAAAGAAGTTTAAAATGGAAGATAGTAAGAAGGGGTTCTTACCTATGACACAAGGCACTACATTGAGTAAGACTCGAAGTCCGGCTACGGCGGAAGAAAGAGATAAAATGGACAAAGTCCCCTATGCTTCAGCCATAGGCTCTATAATGTACGCCATGCTATGTACAAGACCGGATGTGGCACATGCTATTAGTTTGACTAGTAGGTACCAATCGGATCCAGGTTCGGAACACTGGAAAGCGGTCAAGAATATCCTTAAGTACTTGCGAAGAACTAAGGATATGTTTCTTGTATACGGAGGTGAAGAAGAGCTCGTCGCTAAGTGTTATGTTGACGCTAGCTTTGACACCGATCCGGATGACTCTAAGTCTCAATCCAGATACGTATTTCTCATGAATAGCGGAGAGGTTAGTTGGAGGAGCTCCAAACAACCTATGGTGGTGGGATCAACGATGGAGGCCGAATATGTTGCTGCTTCGGAAGTGGATCAGGAAGCAGTTTGGATGAAGGAGTTCATATCCAAACTAGGTGTGGTTGCAAACGCGTTGGACCCAATGGTGATCTATTGTGACAACAATGGTGCATTTGCCGATGCCAAAGAGCCAAGGTCTCACAAGCATTCCAAGCATATTAAGCGCCGGTTTCACTCCATCCGCGATCATGTCAAGGATGGAGATATAAAGATTTGTAAAGTACATACGGATCTCAATGTAGCAGACCCGTTTGTTGGAATTATGCCCTAGAGGAAATAATAAAGATGTTATTATTATAATTCTTGTTCGTGATAAAGTTTATATTCCATGCTAGAATTGTATTAAGCGGAAACTTTAATACTTGTGTGGTTTGTGAACAACACCGTGTCCCTAGTATGCCTCTAAGGACTAGCTCATTGATTAATGATGGTTAAGGTTTCCTAACCATAGACATGAGTTGTCAATTAATAATGAGATCATATCATTGGGAGAATGATATGATGGACAGACCCAAACTAAGCGGAGCAATTAGATCGTGTCATCTTGTTCATCTTTGCGAAGCTTTTCTTATGTCAAATATTGTATTCCTTAGACCATGAGATAATACAACTCCCTGGTATCGTAAGAAATCTTTGAGGTCATCAAACATCATCCTATGAGAGGGTGATCATGAAGGTGTCTCTCAGGTGATCGGAAAGTACCTGTTGGGTTGTATGTATCGAGATGGGATTTGTCCCTCCCAAGTCGGAGAGATATACGTCGGGCCCACTCGGTAATCGATATCAACACCGCTTGCAAGCATGTGGTTAAGGAGTTAATCACAAAGTGATATCGGATTACGGAACGAGTAAAGTACTTGCTATGGACGAGATTGAACTAGGTATGACGGTACCGACGATCAAATCTTGGGCAAGTAAAATATCGCGAGACGAAGGGAATATATATATGGGATTGATTGAATCATGGCATCATGGTTCATCCGATATGATCATCGATGAATGTGTGGGAGTCAATATGGGTTTCCAGACCCCGCTGTTGATTATTGATAGAAGATCATGTCTGCATGTTCTCGAACCCGAAGGGTCACACACTTAATGTGTCTCGACGCTAGGATAGATTGGATAATTGGTTTATAAGTTTTTGTTCGGAATCTCGGATGGGATCCGGGACATCATGATAGGTTTCGGAATGGTCCGGAGAATAAGATTCATATAAGGCAATGCAGTTTTTGGAGTTCGGAATAGTTTCGGGTTAATCGGTATTGTACCGGAAGCTTCTAGAACCTTCCGGAGGGGGACCAACGTGGCCCCACCTGCCGGGAGGGGGCATGGTCCTATGAGGGAGTGCCCTGGCCACATTGGGCCAGGGGCACAAGGCCCCATAGGGCCCAGCCGGCCAAACCAAGGGGAAACCCTAAGGGAGCTTCTAGAAGACTTGCCCCCCACTCCTCCCTCCTTTGGCCGCCGTCCTAGGGCTTTGGGGAGGGGTTAGGGATGGCGCCCACCCCTCTATATATAGAGGTATGTGGAGCACCACCCCCCCCCCCCCCCCACACACACACCTCCTCCTCAACCCTAGCCGCCCTGCTGCCCTCCTCTCTCTCTCCCTCCCGACTGCACGTAGGCGAAGCCCTGCTGCAGAAACTCTCCACCACTTGCACCGCGCCGTCGCGTTGTAGATCCAATCCGTCTCTCCACCATACTTGCTGGACCGAGGAAGGAGGAGACATCGAGGTGCTGCACGTGTGCATCTCTCGGAGGAATCGGCACTTGCGGTGCTAGATCGGATCGGATCGCTTGGAGGAGAAGCGAGTACGACTACATCACCCACGTTCCGACGAACGTTACGTTGTGCAAATCTTCAAGGGTATGAAGATCTCATCTAATCTCTCTCGTTGTTTGCATCTCCTAGATTAGATCTTGGCTTTCCCATTCACATCCGTAGAAAAAATTTGATTTACTATGCTGCAAAACCCATCAGTGGTATCAGAGCTAGATCTATGTGTAGATGTGTTTCACGAGTAGAACGCAACATGGTTGTTGCGGGCGTTGATGTTTTCTGTTGCAAGCTTCTTGTTTGTGTTCTTCTTATGATGCGGGATAGTGAGATTGAAGTGGTCCAGGCCAACCTTACGCGACGTCGTTCGCGAGACCGGCTCCGCACTTGACGTGTGGCTTGTTCCACACATGCGGCTGGTGGATGCCAGTTTCTCTCACTATAGTTGTCATGGGATTTACATCGAAGTTTAGCAACCATAATATCACCGTTGCGGATTTCCGTAGGTAAGAATCGTTCTTAGCTTGCTACTCCCATAAGCCTCGTAAAACATGCAACAACAAAGTAGAGGCGTCTGACTTGTTTTTGCAGGGAGTGTTTTCTGTGATATGGTATGGCCCAAGATGTGATGTGTATATTGTATGTGATGATCATGTTTTGTAATGTTTCACAACTTGCATGTCGATGAGTACACAACCGGCAGGAGCCATATGGTTGTCTTTATAATTGTGTATGACCTGTGTGTCAGCTTCTTATACGCCATGTAATAGTTTCACTTTATCGCTAAGTAGTTAGCAATAGTTGTAGTTGCTATTCATGGTGGAGGCAATCATGGTGGAGTGATGGAGATCATGCCGGCACGCACAAGATGGAGATCATTGCGCGAAGATTGGCTATACCATGTCACATAAAGTTATATGCATGTGATGTTTATCCTTTTATGTATCTTATTATGCTTAGATCGCGACGGTAGCATTATAAGATGATTCCTCACTTAAAGATCAAGATAAAACTGTGTTCTCCTGATGTATGCACCGTTGCGAAAGTTCGTCGTGTCCAAGCATCACGTGATGATCGGGTGCTATAGACTCTACGTTCACATACAACGGGTGCAAGCCAGTTTTGCACACGCGGAAATACTTGGGTTTAACTTGACGAGCCTAGCATGTACAGACATGGCCTCGAAACACATGAACCGAAAGGTTAAGCATGATTCATATGAATGATATGATCGACACTTCGTTGTCCACCATTGAAACCACATCTCTTCTCATGAATATCGGATTAGGTGTGGTGAATTTGGATCATGTTCACTAAACAACTTGAGGGATGTTGAATTTAGTGGGAGTTCATCTAGTAATTTGATTAAAAGCTGAACTAGTTATCATGAACATAGTCTAATTTGTACTTGCAAATATTGTAGATCAAATGGCTAAGTCCAACTTCAACTTCAACGTTTTTGCTGAGAAGGAAAAGCTTAGAAACAATGGATCTAACTTCACCAATTGGTTCCGCAATCTGAGAATCATTCTCTCTGGCGGTCAAAAGGACTATGTCCTTGAAAATGCGCTAGGTGACGCCCCTACTGTAGATGCGTCGGCTGATGAAAAAGTTGTCTATCACTCGTGCAAAGATGATTATGGTGTGATTAAGAGCACCATGTTGTTTGCTATGGAATCGAACCTTCAAAATGGTTTTGAAGACTATCCCGGGCCCTTTGAGATTCTTGAGGAGCTGAAAACCATGTTTCAGACTCAGGCCCGTTCTGAGAGATATGAGATCTCTGAGAAATTCTTTAACTGCAAGATGGAGGAAGGGAGTTCCGTTAGTGAGCACGCCATAAAGATGTCGGGCTACACTCAACGCCTTGAGAAACTGGACTGCAAGATTCCAGAGGAGCTCAAGATTGATAGGGTTCTGCAATCACTCCCTCCCAGCTACAAAAGTTTTGTAGTGACTCACAATTAGATTGGTTCCACTGATACGATCACCGAGCTCTTCGCAAAGCTGAAGGCTGCGGAGGTGGACATCAAAAAGGATAATCATGTGTTGATGGTCAACAAGCCCCCCACCTTCAAGAAAGGTAAGGGTGCAAAGAATCCCTTCAAGAAAGGCGACGGCAAGCGCGTTGCTCCTGCTGAGAAGAAGCTCAAGTCTGGACCCAAGCCGGACACTGAGTGCTTCTATTGCAAGGACAAGGGTCACTGAAGCGCAACTGTCCGAAGTACTTAGCGGACAAGAAGGCTGGCACCATCAAAGGTATATTTGATATACATGTTATTGATGTTTTCCTTACTAGACCTCGTTGTAGTGCCTGGGTATTTGATACTGGTTCAGTTGCTAATATTTGTAACTCGAAACAGGAGCTACGGAATAGACGGTGGCTTGCGAGGGATGAGGTGACGATGCGCGTTGGCAACGGATCAAGAGTTGATGTGATGGCCGTCGGCACGCTCTCCTTAGTTTTACCTTCGGGGTTAGTTTTAAACCTTAATAAATGTTATTATGTGCCTGCGTTGAGCATGAACATCATTTCCGGATCGTGTTTATTGCAAGACGGTTATTCATTTAAATCGGAGAATAATGTTTGTTCTATTTATATGAGTAACATCTTTTATGGTCATGCACCTCTTGTGAATGGTTTATTTCTTGTAAATCTCGAAAGGGATGAAACACACATCCATAACATTGAGGCTAAGAGATGCAAAGTAGATAGTGATAATACTACTTATTTGTGGCACTGTCGTCTAGGTCATATTGCAGTAAAGCGCATGAAGAAACTCCATTCTGATGGACTTTTGGAGTCTCTTGATTTTGAATCATTTGACACATGCGAACCATGCCTCATGGGCAAGATGATCAAAACCCCGTTCTCCGGTATGATGGAGCGAGCAACGGACTTGTTGGAAATCATACATACCGATGTATGCGGACCGATGAGTGTTTCGACGCGCGGTGGATATCGCTATTTCCTCACTTTTACCGATGACTTAAGTAGATATGGGTATATCTATTTAATGAAACATAAATCTGAAACGTTTGAAAAGTTCAAAGAATTTCAGAATGAAGTGGAGAACCATCGTAACAGAAAGATTAAGTTTCTACGATCCGATCGTGGGGGCGAATATTTGAGTTATGATTTTCTCACGCATCTTAAAGCAAGTGGAATCGTTTCACAACTCACGCCACCCGGAACACCACAACGCAATGGTGTGTCTGAACGCCGGAATCGAACCCTATTAGATATGGTCCGATCAATGATGTCTCTTACTGATTTGCCATTATCATTTTGGGGTTATGCATTAGAAACCACTGCATTCACTTTAAATAGGTCACCATCTAAATCCGTTGAGACGACACCGTATGAACTGTGGTTTGGTGCTAAACCTAAGTTGTCGTTTCTTAAAGTTTGGGGATGCGAAGCCTACGTCAAGAAGTTGATGCCGGACAAGCTCGAACCCAAAGCGGAGAAATGCGTCTTCATAGGATACCCTAAGGAAACTATTGGGTATACCTTCTATCACAGAACCGAAGGCGAAGTGTTTGTCGCAAAGAACGGTTCCTGTCTTGAGAAGGAGTTTCTCTCTAAAGAAGTGAGTGAGAGGAAAGTAGAGCTAGACGAGGTTGTTGAACCTTCTCTTGAATTGGAGAGTAGCGCAGCACCTGAAATTGTTCCAGTGCCGCCTGCACCAACAATAGAGGAAGCTAATGACAAGGATCATGAAGCTTCGGACGATGCTGCTACTAAACGTCGCAGGTCGACAAGGTCGCGTGCCCCTCCTGATTGGTACGGCAACCCTGTCTTGACTGTCTTGTTGGTAGAAGACAGTGAACCTACGAACTATGAGGAAGCGATGATGAGCCCAGACTCTGAGAAATGGCTAGAGGCCATGAAATCCGAATTGGGATCCATGAGCGAAAACCAAGTATGGACTTTGGTGGACCCTCCTAGCAACCGAAAGGCCGTTGAGTGCAAATGGATTTTCAAGAAGAAAACGGACGCGGATGGTAATGTTACCGTCTATAAAGCACGGCTTGTCGCGAAAGGTTTTCGACAAGTTCAAGGTGTTGACTACGATGAGACTTTCTCTCCCATAGCGATTTTTAAGTCCATTCGGATTTTATTAGCAATTGATGCGTTTCATGATTATGAAATATGGCAGATGGATGTCAAGACTGCGTTCCTCAATGGCAACATTGATGAAGAGTTGTATATGATGCAACCCGAAGGTTTTGTCGATCCTAAGGATGCTGATAAAGTGTGCAAGCTTCAGCGTTCCATTTATGGACTGAAGCAAGCATCTCGGAGTTGGAACCTTCGTTTTGATCAAGTGATCAAGAGCTTTGGATTTATTCCAAATTGCTACGAAGCTTGTATCTACAAGAAAGTGAGTGGGAGCTCGGTGACATTTCTGGTACTATATGTGGATGACATATTGATTATTGGAAATGACATTAACATGCTTAACGATGTGAAGATTTATTTGAACAAGTGTTTTTCAATGAAAGACCTAGGTGAAGCTGCTTATATATTGGGCATCAAAATCTATAGAGATAGACAAAGACGCCTAATAGCTTTAAGCCAGAGTACATACCTAGACAAAGTTCTGAAAAGATTCAGAATGGATAAGGCAAATAAAGGTTCAGTGCCTATGTTGTTAGGTAAGATATTGAGCAAGGCTCAGTGTCCAGCTACGGTAAATGATAGAGAAGCTATGAGCAAAGTGCCTTATGCCTCGGCCATAGGTTCTATCATGTATGCCATGTTGTGTACTAGACCGGATGTGTCCAATGCTCTTAGTTTGACGAGCAGATATCAAAGTGATCCAGGAGTGGAACACTGGACAGCCGTGAAGAACATCCTAAAGTACCTAAATAGGACTAAAGAAATGTTCTTAGTATATGGAGGTGATGAACAGCTCGTCGTAAAGGGTTACGTCGACGCTAGTTTCGACACCGATAAGGATGATTCTAAATCTCAGACAGGATACGTTTATATTTTGAATGGAGGAGCTATGATCAGGAGAAGCTGCAAGCAAAGCGTGATCGCGGGATCTACAGTAGAAGCGGAATACATGGCTGCTGTAGAAGCGTCAAGTGAATGAGTTTGGATCAGGAACTTCATCACTGAGCTTGGCGTGGTTCCAAGTGCATTGGACCCACTGGAGATATTGTGTGACAACACTGGCGCCATAGCACTCGCTAAGGAACCAAGATATCATCCAAAGACCAAGCATATCAACCGCAAGTTTCATATAATCCGAGTTTATATAGCAGATGGAGATCTGAAGATCATCAAAGTACATACAGATCTGAATGTTGCAGATCCATTGACTAAACCTCTTCCACGTGTAAAACATGATCGGCACCTTAGTGCCATGGGTGTGAGATTGTTGCCAGATGTAAACTAGATTATTGACTCTAGTGCAAGTGGGAGATTGTTGGAATTATGCCCTAGAGGCAATAATAAAGATGTTATTATTATAATTCTTGTTCATGATAAAGTTTATATTCCATGCTAGAATTGTATTAAGCGGAAACTTTAATACTTGTGTGGTTTGTGAACAACACCGTGTCCCTAGTATGCCTCTAAGGACTAGCTCATTGATTAATGATGGTTAAGGTTTCCTAACCATAGACATGAGTTGTCAATTAATAATGAGATCATATCATTGGGAGAATGATATGATGGACAGACCCAAACTAAGCGGAGCAATTAGATCGTGTCATCGTGTTCATCTTTGCGAAGCTTTTCTTATGTCAAATATTGTATTCCTTAGACCATGAGATAATACAACTCCCTGGTATCGGAAGAAAGCTTTGAGGTCATCAAACGTCATCCTATGAGAGGGTGATCATGAAGGTGTCTCTCAGGTGATCGGAAAGTACCTGTTGGGTTGTATGTATCGAGATGGGATTTGTCCCTCCCAAGTCGGAGAGATATACTTTGGGCCCACTCGGTAATCGATATCAACACCGCTTGCAAGCATGTGGTTAAGGAGTTAATCAAAAAGTTATATCGGATTACGGAATGAGTAAAGTACTTGCTGTGAACGAGATTGAACTAGGTATGACGGTACCGACGATCAAATCTCGGGCAAGTAAAATATCGCGAGATGAAGGGAATATATATATGGGATTGATTGAATTCTGGCATCGTGGTTCATCCGATATGATCATCTATGAATGTGTGGGAGTCAATATGGGTTTCCATACCCCGCTGTTGATTATTGATAGAAGATCATGTCTGCATGTTCTCGAACCCGAAGGGTCACACACTTAACGTGTCTCGACGCTAGGATAGATTGGATAATTGGTTTATGACTTTTTTGTTCGGAGTCTCAGATGGGATCCGGGACATCACGAGAGGTTTCGGAATGGTCCAGAGAATACGATTCATATAAGGCAATGCAGTTTTTGGAGTTCGGAATTGTTTCGGGTTAATCAGTATTGTACCGGAAGCTTCTAGAACCTTCCGGAGGCGGAACAACGTGGCCCCACCTACCGGGAGGGGGCATGGGCCTATGAGGGAGTGCCCTGGCCGCATTGGGCCAGGGGCACAAGGCCCCATAGGGCCCAGCCGGCCAAACCAAGGGGAAACCCTAAGGGAGCTTCTAGAAGGGGGGAACTTGCCCCCCACTCCTCCCTCCTTTCGCCGCCGGCCTAGGGCTTTGGGGAGGGGTTAGGGCTGGCGCCCAACCCTCTATATATAGAGGTCTAGGGCGCACCACCCCCCCCCCACACCTCCTCCTCAACCCTAGCCGCCCTGCTGCCCTCCTCTCTCTCTCCCTCCCGACTGCACGTAGGCGAAGCCCTGCTGCAGAAACTCTCCACCACTTGCACCGCGCCGTCGCGTTGTAGATCCAATCCGTCTCTCCACCATACTTGCTGGATCGAGGAAGGAGGAGACATCGAGGTGCTGCACATGTGCATCTCTCGGAGGCATCGCCACTTGCGGTGCTAGATCGGATCGGATCGCGAGGAGGAGAAGCGAGTACGACTACATCACCCACGTTCCGATGAACGTTCCGCTGTGCGAATCTTCAAGGGTATGAAGATGTCATCTATTCTCTCTCGTTGTTTGCATCTCCTAGATTAGATCTTGGCTTTCCCGTCCGCATCCGTAGAATTTTTTTGATTTACTATGCTGCGAAACCCATCACCGTTGACTAAAACTCTCCCTAGAGCAAAACATGATCTACACCAGAACTCCATGGGTGTTAGATACATCACTATGTAACTAGATTATTGTCTCTAGTGCAAGTGGGAGACTGAAGGGAATATGCCCTGAGAGGCAATAATAAAGTGTTTATTATGTGTATTCCAAGTATATGATAGATGTTTATTTTGCATGCTATAATTTTATTAATACGGAAACGTTAATACATGTGTGTTTAATAAACAAAAAAAAAGTTCCTAGTTATGCCTCTCTCATAAACTAGTTCGTTGATTAACAAGATGATCACAGTTTTCTGATCATAGACATTGGATGTTGTTAATAATGAGATCACAACATTAGTGTAATGGTGTGATGAAAATTCATCCGAAGTATAGCATTACGATCAAATTCATTGAGTTTATATTGCTATAAACAACTTACGAAGTAATCCTAATCCTTACACCATGAGATCATGCCAATCACTGACAACGAAAGAGTTTCTTCTTGACATCAAATGTCACACCATAACTGAGTGATTATAAAGATGGCTTCAAAGCTACTAAAGTGTTATGTTGAAAATCATGGATCAAGAGTGTAATTTGTTCATCCCTATGACGGATAGATATACTCTGGGCCCTCTCGGTGATATCACATTGGTTAGCTTGCAAGCAAGTGATTTGATCACTAGAATGTTATATCACAGGAACGAGAAAAGAGTGCATGTCAGTAACGAGATCAAACTACGTATGGAGATACCGATGATCGAATCTCGGACATGTAATATATCGTGAAACAAAGGGATTAAGATACAAGCGTAAAAGATTCCAACGATCATAGGGAAGTCATCGTTGAATGTGTGGGAGTCAGTATGGATATCCAGGTCCCGCTACTGATTATTGATCGGAGAAGGGTCTCGATCATGTCCGCATTATTCGCGAACCGTACGGTGACACGCTTAAGGGCCACTGACATCCAGTTGGAGCAAATGTTTCATGCCGAAAGAATAAACAAGCGCAGGAATTTATTTCACTAGATACCGAAACAGGTTTTCGGGTGAAATTGCATAAAGAGGTTATGCATGTGAAATAGAATTCTAGCAAGGGGTTATATGTGAATGTTTGTCATTAAAGTAATTGACAAAATTCTGAATAAATAAAGGAGTTTTATTTAATGAGAGTTTGCATTAAATTTGGTGAAAATTTAATAGCAAGTTTGAGTGGGATTTTGAGTGGAGGGATTTGAATGGATTTTTGTGAGTGGAGTGTCCACCCACATGAATGAAGGAGGGGAGGGGGCAACCCCCATGGCCGGCGGCCACCCCCTTGGGTGCCCCCCTCCTCCTATAAAAGGCACCCCTCTCCTCACTTCTCACTCACACCTCCTCGTGAAGGATCTCTCTCCCCCTCTGGAATTTATCCCCCATGGTCTCGGACTAGCGAGATACATGTTCCTGGTGGCTATTCCGCAAGAAAGGGTTGTGCTTCCGCTACATCGCTGGAGCGGGAGGCGGAGGTTGCTCGGTGTCTTGTACGTGTGTGCGAGCACGGATGCGCTGCTGCTTTGCGGCGCTAGGACTTCCTCTCAATCTTGAGATCGGCAAGAGATCGTCTACATAAACCACGAGTTGAACTCGTTAAGCTTTGTCGGTCTTCAAGGGTATGTTCTCTACGGATATACATCCGCCCGTTGTTTGTATCTAGTAGATAAATCTTGGTACATAGTTCCCATCTTAGGAAATTTTTTGTTTTCTACGCTGCGAACCCTACATTTGTAACATAGTCAACAGCAACAAGAATATGAGTGTACCCTTTCTAAGGAGGAAAAGGACCCATAAAGTCGAATCCCCAACAATCAAAATGTTCAATAACAATAGAATAATTCATAGGCATTTCATTGTGTCTAGAAATGTTACCAACTCTTTGACATTCATCACATGATAAGTCAAACTTTATTGCATCTTTGAAAAGGGTAGGCCTAAAATCCAGATTGTAAAACCTTTTGTGCAGTCCTATCCCCAGCATGATATCCTCCATAAGCACTTCCATGACATTTTCTCAATATCCCTTATTGTTCAAATTCTGGAACACATCTTCGCATAATACCATCCACTCCTTTATATAGATGTGGGTCATCCCAAAAGTAATGCCTTAGATCATAAAAGAATTTTCTTGTTTGCTGGGCTATAAAGGTTGGAGGCAAATACTTGGAAACAATAAAGTTAGCATAATCAGCATACCAAGGACTCTCATGCGGATTTACCCTTATTGCATCCAACTGCTCATTTGTAAAACTATCATTAACAGGCAAGGGGTCAAAAAGAAATGTTTTCCAAACGAGATAAATTGTCAGCAACAGGATTTTCAGCACCTTTCCTATCTACAATATGCAGATCAAACTCTTGTAAAAGCAACACCCATCTAATAAGCCTAGGCTTAGAGTCCTTCTTTGTCATAAGGTACTGAATAGCAGCATGATCAATATGAATAGTGACCTTTGAATCAACAATATAGGGTCTAAACTTATCACAGGCAAAGATTACAGCTAGGAACTCTTTTTCAGTAGTAGCATAATTATTTTGAGCAGCATCTAGAGTCTTGCTAGCACAATGAATAACATTCAACTTCTTATCAATACGTTGCCCAAGGACAGCACCCACAGCAAAATCACTAGCATCACACATAATTTCAAAAGGTAAACTCCAATCAGGTGGTTGAACAATAGGAGCAGTAGTCAAAGCTTTCTTCAAAGTTTCAAAAGCTTCCTTTCAATCATTATCAAAAACAAAAGGTACATCTTTTTGAATAAGATTGGTAAGGGGCTTTGAAATTTTGGAGAAATCTTTAATAAACCTCCTATACAAACCATCATGACCTAGGATACTACGAATACCTTTTATATCTCTATGGCAAGGCATCTTCTCAATTGCTTCAATTTTGGCTCTGTCAACTTCAATACCTCTTTCAGAAATTTTGTGTCCAAGAACAATCCCTTCATTAACCATGAAATGGCATTTCTCCCAATTAAAAACAAGGTTGGTTTCTTCACATCTTTGCAAAACTTTATCAAGGTTGTGCAAATAGTTATCAAAATAAGTTCCATAGACGGAGAAATCGTCCATGAAAACCTCCACAATTTCTTTACAAAAACCATGAAAGTTAGCAGACATACATCTCTGAAAGGTGGCAGGAGCATTACATAAACCAAAAGGCATACGCCTATAAGCATAAGTGCCATAAGGACAAGTGAAAGTGGTTTTATCTTGGTCTTGTGCTTTCACAGCAATTTGAGAGAACCCAGAATAACTATCAAGAAAACAAAAGTGAGTCTTTTTGGACAACCTCTCAAGCATTTGATCAATAAAGGTAAAAGGATAATGATATTTCTTAGTAACTTTATTAACCTTTCTAAAATCAATGCACATCCTATACCCAACCACTACTCTTTGGGGTATAAGCTCATTATTTTCATTAGGCACAACAGTTATTCCCCTTTTTTGGGAACAAAATGAACAGGGCTAACCCATTATCTATCAACAATAGGGTAAATAATACCAGCATCAAGGAGTTTTAATACCTCATTTCTTACCACATCCTTCATCTTAGGATTTAGACGACGTTGGTGCTCAACAACTGGTTTTGCATCAGGTTCTATATTAATAGCATGCTAACATATAGTGGGAGAAATTCCTTTTAAA
This sequence comes from Avena sativa, assembly GCA_916181665.1. Lineage (NCBI taxonomy): Eukaryota > Viridiplantae > Streptophyta > Magnoliopsida > Poales > Poaceae > Avena > Avena sativa. The sequence goes on from OV702284.1 coordinate 431,694,354, forward strand.
TCATCAAGAGTATAACCCATAGCTCCTAGGTGTTTCTTCAGTATTTCCAATAACCTTTCTTCTTTCTTTCCTGAAAGTTTAGAACTAATAATAACAGGATATACTTTCTTATCATCAAGATAAGTATATTTAAGATCATCAGGTAAAGGTTTTAATTCGAAAACAAGGTCCCCTTTAGGTGGTAGTGTAGTACCCAAATCTTCCACAAGTATATTATCCTTAAGTAGCTCAGGCTGATGAAGGAAAACCTCGTCAATCTCATTTGTTTCCTTCATGAATACATCGCTTTCATGATCTTCCATAAATTGCTGCAAGGCATTGTTAGGAGCAAGAGAAATAGCAGAAAGTTGTTCAACCCTGAAATCCTCATTAGGCAGTTCATTTTCATAAGGAGTTTTAGCAAATCTAGAAAAATTAAACTCATAAGACTCTCCATCAAACTTAGTCAAAACGTTTTCCTTCCTACAATCTATGATAGCCCCACAAGTAATCAAGAAGGTCCTGTCAAAGATAATAGGATAGGTTTTACTAGCTTTAGAACCAAGTACTAGAAAATCAGCAGGATATTTAATCTTACCACAAAGAACCTCCACATCTCTTACAATGTCGATGAGACAGACTGTCTCTCTATTTGCAAGGTGAATAACCACATCAATGTCCTCAAGCTCACAAGGACCAATTTCATGCATAATTTCCCTGTAAATCTCATAAGGAATATCACTAGAACTAGCACCAATATCACATAAACCATAATAACAATGATCACCAATTCTAACATAAAGCACAGGGACACTAGCTTTTCTAGGATGAGAGACAATATTAGAAGCGTCTTGACAGAAGACAATATGCTCATCCTCTATATTTCTAGTGACGAGATCTTTCACAATAGCTACCACAGGCTCAATATTTATTTGCTCATCGGGTTTTACAGTTTTCTTTGAACTTTTTCTAACCACATTAGCTATGATAGAATGTTCCTTTAACTTAACAGGAAAAGGGATTTTCCCAACATAAGGTTTAGGCAAAATAGGATCAACGGTACAAACTTCTATGCTAGCAGGAACATGGGAAACAATGTCTTTATAGGGAGCATGGTACTTGTCCCACACCTTTTTTTTGGAATTTCAATATAAGAGGCAAAGGCCTTAAAACACTTTGCAAGAACTTGAGAATCAAGACCATACTCATTACTAATGTCACGGAAGTCATCAGTTCCCATAAAAGATTTTATGCATTCATAATCATAGTTTATACCTGGTTTTCTTCCTTTGTCATTCTCCCAAGTTTCAGTGTTCTCTTGAATACGGTCTAGGAGATCCCATTTAGCTTCTTCCTTCATACGTGTGAATGATCCAACATAAGAAGCATCTAGTAAATCTTTATCATGAAGAGAAAGCCTGGCATAAAAGTTATTGATAATGATATTGTTAGGGAGTTCGTGAATAGGACATTTAAGCATTAGTAACTTCAATCTCCCCCAAGCTTGAGATGTACTCTCTCCATCACGAGGCCAAAAGTTATATATAAGATTCCTATCCTTATGAATCTCACTGGGAGGATAGAATTTAGAATAAAAGAGAGAAGCCATTTCGTCCCATTCCATGGATTGCCCATTCTTCGGCAGCTTATACCATTCTTCAGCTCTCCCTTTCAAGGATATAGAGAGTAACTTCTTCTTCACCTGTTCAGTTGTGATATCTGTACACTTAAACAACCCGCATAATTCATGGATAAAAAGCAAATGATCACCAGTTTAGACAGTTCCACCTCCAAAATAATAATTATCCATAACACGATCAACAATACTTGTAGGTATCTTACAAGGATCTATCTCAACAGGCGGTGGTTCATCTTCTACCCTAACGGCGAAAGTTTTCCCAAACAGAAAACCAAGTGGGGTTATCCATATTGGAAACAAAGTAACAAACAGAAACAAAAAGCAATACTCACTATAGAAGTTTCCTTTACCAGTTCCACTCTTCAATATCGCTTTACTCCCCGGCAATGGCGCAAGAAAATAGTCTTGATGACCCACAAGTATAGGGGGTGTATCGTAGTAATTTCGATAAATAGGAGTGTCGATCCCAACAAGGAGCAGAAGGTGTTGACTAGTGGTATGGAGCAGGAAATCTCTGTAAATACTTAGCAAACGGATTTTTAGGTTTTTTTTATAAAGTAACAAAACAAAGTGCAAGTAATAAAGACAACGAACAACTGCATCAAGTGCTTTTGCTTCATATAGCAAAGTACAAGCCGATGGAAATACTTATAAGGACCAAACGTTCTCGAGGACAAATGGGAATTCTATCAAGTGCTTTTGCTTCATATAGCTAAGTACTCTTCTCTGGTATTGTAAGTGTTGTGTGGGTGAACCTGTGCTAATGTACCGACCTTACTTGGACTAATACAAACTTATGATTAAACCCCCTACAAGCATCCGCAACTACAGGAAAGCAATTAAGATATAAACCTAACCACGGCCTTAAACTCTGAGATCCTACGCTCCCTTATGCAATGGTATCCTAACAGGGGTTCAGGTTTTTGTCACTCCGGCAACCCCACAATTAGTAGTCAAATACACAATGTATTCCCCTATCCCCATAAATGGTGAAGTATCATGTAGTCGACGTTCACATGACACCACTAGAAGAATAGCACCGCAACTTAAACACTAAACCATTGAATAATATCCCAACACAAATTCACTACTAACAACATGACTTCTCCCATGTCCTCAAGAACTAGACGAACTACTCACAAGACATCATATGGATCAAGTTCATAGATGATATGGTGATGGATAACAATCTGAACATAAACAATAATCCAATGGTTCCACTCACAAGCATCAACTAAAATAGTAATTAACACCGGGAAAGTTTCCCCTAAGAACTAATGCAAGATCCAACACAATTATTATAGGGGTATGGAGTGGTGATGATGGTGCTGGTGGAGATGATGGTGTGGATGATGATGATCCCGATGAAGTCTAGCTTGATGACGGTGTTTATGGCGACGATCTCCCCTCTCCGGGAAGGAATTTCCCCGGCAGAAATCTGTCAACCAAAGAGCTCTTTCTCTCTTGGTGTTTTCCGCCCCGCAGAGGCAGCAGAAAAATCTTTCTGTGGCCGTTCCCTCGGTATTAGGTTTCCGAGAGGAAGATATAGGCAAGAGGGCGGAGTCGAAGTCCGGCCAGGTGGGCCACACCTGCCCTAGGCGCAGGGCAGGGGGACCCGCGCCTGGGGTGTGTGGGCCCACTGTGGCCCATCTACGCCTCCCCTTCCGGCTTCCTCCATCTTCTAGGAATATAATTTTCCAATATTTTTCTGGTATTTTTCTGATCTTCGCGAAATTGCATCAAAACACCTCTTTTTTCATCAGAACCCTGACTCCGGCAGTTCATCCTCCAAGGATCATCCAACATGCAAAAACAGAGGAAAATACATAAGTAACACCTCATAATAAGACACATATCAATGAATAGAGACAAATTATGATATAAAATGGTGATGCAAATTGGACGTATCAGACATTGCCACACGCGACGCCGCCGCCTGCTCTTCCCTTATCGCCTGATCACCGGCGAGCCCCTGGGCCTCGGCGAGCTCCTTCGCCGCTTTCGCCCTCGCCTTCCTATTCTTGCGGCCGTCCGACTCGACCTTCCTCTTCTGTACAAGGGACAGCCACTCCTCGTTGGTCAAGCCGTCCGGCCTCTTCGTCGATGCTCTCGGTTTCCTTGCCTTTTTCTCCTCTGATTCGCCGAGGTTGGATCGGTGTTTGATGAAACCCTTGGGCGGCATGGCGGACGGGGGCTCGGCGAACTGGCAGGAGTTGGAGGAAATAGGAAGAAAAAGAGGAAGGGAAAGAAGAAAAGGGCGGGAGTTCAGCCTAGAGTTGCCGACAGTGTTGGCCCACTAGTGGAGAATGGGGCACTAGTCCCGGTCCTAGAGGACCTCTAGTCCCGGATGGCCAGCCGGGACTACGGAAACGGGACTAGAGGTCCCAGCCTCTAGTCCCGGTCCAGTTACGGGCCGGGACTAAAGGATGTGCATGTGGCAGCGTAGCAGTCGATGGGGGTTTCTGCCACGGTAGAGTTTTGGGGCCATTTTCTGCCGCGGTAGCCGATGGGGGTTTCCGCCGCGGCAGAGTTTTGGGGCCGTTTTCTGCCACGGCAGCCGATGCGGGGTTCTGCCGCGGCGGGAGGATAGGTAGAGGAGGGTTGCGTTTGGCATAAAGTGACATACAACAAAGAGATCACCACCCGTCTAATATAGATATAATTCTACATTACATATATTTCTACATTACATAAATATATACATAAATGGAGATCACAACCCGTCTATTCGGTTACAAGTTCATTAAATCAAGGGTAGCCGGAGGTATGGTATTTTCCTTCTGGGTTTATGACATGGTCAACAAGAAATCCCGCCAATTCCTCTTGAATTGCTACCAGACGCTTCCTTGGATCGAGATTCTCCCGCAATCTTTCCAACTATATATAAAAGAAGAAGGTCAATATGAATATCAATAGTCATAACAAATATTATGAATGACACTCAACAAAAATTGTGAATATATTGCTCACGTACTTCTAAAAATGTCTCTCCGTCCCGCTCACTGACCTCGGAGCGATGTACTCGCACACGAAGTATCCACATAGGTTAGTACCTGGTGGTTGAATCTCGCACTTTACGACAAAAGGTTTCAATCAAATAATAATCAAGCATGATATGATGGTATTGAAACTAGAATTGAAGAGATGCGCGGATCTAGCTCGTATTACTTACATCGATCCGATGAAAAGTAAGCTCGTCTTTAAATTCACCAACCGTAGCATTGGTGAAAGCTTTCCAAACCCTGCCCGGCAAAAAAAATGTGTTATTAGTTACTTGATATCTCAGGATATATATATGAACGAAAGAGACCGATATACTGCGATAATGACTGAAATTACCTCTGGAGCGCATCTTTAATGAATGGATACTCTGATTCGTCTCTCATTAGCGAGTCCTTGATTTCAACTCTTCCAGTGTCAACTTCAATGGTTCGCAGAATCCAGTCATAGCTGCGCATGTTTATATATGTCAGTAACTCATCAATTATACTTAGCAGAATCAAGTGATCTATACAAGGAAGTAACATTCTTACCTGTAGTTGTAGGGAAACAATATTCTTCATTTGTAATGTTGCCTCAATAAGACCCTTAGAAAATTACGCTCCGTGTCCTTGGGATATTCCTTTAGCAATGCTTGATTAAACCGGTGTTGGTCAATGAACCCAGTGTCAAAGATTTTCTTCCGGTCACATTCATCGCTCTTCATTCTGCATAATAGCATATAGTGAAGATAATTACATTCAATAAAAGAGCTAGGTTAGAGACTTTATCATAGAAATAAATGAACCACTTACAGACAATAGGTAGCGAGGAGACTCAAGTCAAGGGCATCTTGTTTGAATAACATATAGAATTTGTCAAAATAAATTTGCAACTGGTCTTCACCATTAAAATGCTCACTTGTAATTTTCATAAGCAGCGCTAACAATTGATCTTCTTCATCGCATGTAGAGACTTTCTCGTACCACTCATGCAGTCTTCGCATTTGAGTTGGTAGAAATTTGACCTCATCAGGTCTGACCAGAGTCTTCCCGTATTCAAATCTCCATGCAAATTCCTCTTGTATGGGGATATGCCCGCCTAGCGCTTCATCAACTGTAATATTAGCACCTTTGGCAAATTCCATTGCTATAATATTCTGATGACCAGTATTGGATAACACCTTGAGCGGGGCGATCGATTTGTTTGCCTGCATTCCGAGTTGCGCAACCTCTCTTTTCCCACTGATTGCAGTAGTATTTCCTGGAGTATTACCGCTGCTTGCAGTAGTATTTCCTGAATTCTTCCTACCAATTCTCAGCAGACAGCGTTTGTAATCATCAGCCTTATTTATATCATATTGTGATGGTTGCTCAAGAAACCCCTTAGCCCACTTTTTGGATTTTGGATCAAATATTTGTTTTGGCTTGGGAGCTTTGGGTGCAAAGAAGCCTTTAAATTGGGCATCACTGATCGCTTTGGTTTCCTCATCAGTCATCTCGTAAGGTAACTTGGGAGGAGGCGGCGGGATTTTCTTCACCTTTTTACCTTTGGCTTTCTTCTGACTAGTATTTATAATAGTTGACTGAGAGACCGCCTTCTTCGTCTGACACGGCGGCGGCGGAGTGGGATGATGCGGCGGGGGAGGAGTGGGCTGATGCGGCGGTGGACTCGTGCTATGGTGGTCGTCCCACTGCTTATGTGGACTTGCTGGAGGCGGCAGACTCGGTTGACGTGGAGGAGACGGTCGTGGCTTGGGTGAGCCTGGAAACACGATGTATTTCTTGCGCCATAGAATGATAGAGCCCCTGACTTCTCCTAGCATGCTCTCATCTTCAGGTCCAGGGATGTGAAGTTGTAGTGATTCATATTGAGGTAGAATCTCATCCACCCTGATACAAGCATGGCCATCTGGAATCTCTTTGCAATGCCAGCGTGCTTCAGATTCACAAGATAAAGCATAGCCGAGAGCCGCCTTGAAGGATAAGTTCATCACTCCCACATGCAGCTCGCAGCTTGTCTTCTCAGTGATATTGTCCACGGTATAGCGATCTATCGGATCGGTCGCCGTGGAAGCGACACTGCTTCTCCGCTGAGATGGGACACCGGCACTTTCTTCTAGCCACTGATGAGTTGGCCCTTGCTGGCGCATTTTGTCCAACTGCTTCTGTTTCTCTTTTAGCATGGCATATATTTCCTCCTTCTTTCTTTCCACGCTACGCAACCGGGATGCCTCCTCTATCTCCTTCCGCTTCTTTGCCCTCGCTCGGCTTATATAGGATTCAATGTCCTGAGGAAACCTAGTCTTCCACGGCACAGAAGGTCCAAAGCCTCGTGTCGTCCTGGTTTTTCAGGATTCTCGAGGGCCTTTGTCAGCTCGCCGTTCTCTCTGTCGGGTTTGAAGTCACCCTTTTTAACCTCCCCAATTGTTTTAACAATTTCTCCATGGGGTGTAGCAACATTGGACTTTTTATCGAATATTAACTCCCCTGTTTCCATGTCATACTTTGCCCCATGGGCAAGTAACCAATTCCTTACTCTGATGGGCCAGTCCTCTGTAGCTGGAGTGAGCCCTTGGGCACTCAAGGCTTTCTCGGCTTCCTCCCACTTAGGAACAGAAGTCCTATAGCCACCTGTCCCCATCGTATGGTGATATATCTTTTTTGCAGCATTTTCTTTATTCTTTGCGGACCTTTTTTTTGCTATTGCTGATTTCTTGTAGTCTAGAAATCTTTCCAAGTGAGGCCGCTGCTTCTCTAGTGAGTCCTCGAATGCTGGAACTTTTCCTTCCTCGAGATATTCATTGTACAATCTTTTCTTATAGTTATTGAACTGTTGGGCCATCTTCTTAAGAGCGAAACGCTTAACTTTGGACCTCATATCATCTGTGGCCTCCTTAGTCTCTAAGATTGGTAGGGTGAAATGGCGAATAAGCTTATCCCATAGTATGTCTTTGTATCTGTCCTCGACATAACTCATAGAATATTCATCGGCTTTTGCTGGCTTATTCCAGTTGATAATGCTGATTGGGACGTTGTCCCTAACAACAAATCCATATTGATGAATAAATGTTTTTGCGTTATTTATGGGAAGCAACGTGACACCCACTTGAGAGACCTCAACAATTGTGAGATGCGCATCATCGGGCATCCCTTTGGCCGGTCCTCGTTTACTATTTTTAACTGGCGCGGTCGATGTGGATGTCTAAAATAAGAAACAACATTCGTTAATATATATATAAAAATCAATTAATGCATCTATCTACTAGTGATCAAAAGGCTTAATAACATACCTCGCCAGACTTTGTCAAGGCTGGTCCATCATTTTCCAAGCCATCGTCGAAATTAAAACTAGTATGCGCTTCGACTTGAGGTTCTATCTCTATTCCCTCAGCGAACTCATTTAGAAACTGTGAGCCATCTTCTGCTCCACAGTCTTCTTCCCCACCCTGATCGACGAGCGCTCCATCCTGATAGGGGAGCGGTCCTCCACCACCCAGTATCATATCGAATAAAGGCTCTTCAACTTCTCTACTGTTGAAGTGATCCATAGAATAACTGCTATGACATAATGTGCATGTATGAGTAATAAAATTATATAACATCTCGAATGACAACAAAAGTATTAATATCATAGTACATATCGAATAACATCTCAGAAAACAACAAAGAAGTCATAATACATCTCGAATAACGACAAAGTAGTAATATCATATAAAAACAACATCTTGTCTGATAACATCGCTCAAACTCAACGTCGACTACCGGCTCCTGAGCCGCGGGATGTGACCAACCAAATAGTCGGAACCATCATTGGACTATAACTAGGGTGAGATCCATGAATAACCTGCCAGGTATGGGGGGCACCCTAGCGTCCAACATCACCATATAGCGATAGACGTGCTCGTCCTCCTCCCTGACGCGACGTCGTACCACCTCCTCGGGGGTCGGCTCCCTCTGCACCCTGCCTGGGCCATGTGACCTCTACCAAAGAAGACCCGAGTCGACGACGACACCCGGATTCCTCACCAAGCTACGCGTACCTGACGGTAGCACCTCCCAGTGCCATCCTGGCGGAGCCCAGTCTCATACAACACCGCTAGAGCGTAGTACTCCCTCGCTCTGGCCGAGTTGGCTACGAGGATGCCCGGGCATATCCTAAAGTAGGTATGGATTTAATCGAAATAATGCGGTAAATAATTATATTCTAATAATAGTAATAATTTCCTAAATATTAGCAGTAATATCCTAAATACTAACAAATATTATATACAAATCTCTAAATATCCTAAATACTAACTAATAGTATATACAAATCCATAAATATCGCTAAACTAAATAATAATATGTCTAAAGAAAATTATATATGAAACTAAAATATCCTTAAATATTATATATACTAAAAACTAAAATATTCCTAAATCCCTAAATAATATACTAACAAATTTATATCTAACTAAGATACATCTAAACTATATACTTAAAACTAAACAATGATATATCTAAATTATATACTAAAATAAATTATGCATACTTAAAACTAAACAACGATATATATATATATATCTAAATTATATACTAAACTAAATTATATATATTTAAAACTAAAAAAATATTTCTACATTATACCCTAAACTAAATTATATATACTTAAATCTATATACCCTAAACTAAATTATATAAACTTAAAACTATAAAACAATTGAAAAACAGAAAAAAAAAACACTTATTACTGATGAGGGGCGGCGGCGACGCGCGGGAACGGGCGGTGAGGGTGGCGCGCGGGGACGGGCCGGTGAGGAACGACAGCGGCGCGCGGGAATGGGCGGTGAGGGTGGCGAGCGGGGATGGGCCGGTGAGAGGCGGCGGCGACGAGAGCACCACGACGGAGGCGCGGTGAGGGCTGAGGGCTTCTCCGCGGGGTGTGGCGTGATCGACGGGGCGTGACTACGACGACGGCCTGGCGGGCGGCGGCGAGCACCACGGCGCGGGCGGAGGCGAGCTTCACGGCGGGGCGCAGGCGCGGGCGGCACCTGGCAGTGTCGGATTTGGAGAAGAGGGCGTCCCGGCTTGTGGCTCGGGCCGGGAGGAGGGCGGTGGGTATTTATACCCACCACCTCTAGTCCCGGCTCCAGCCTCTAGCCGGGACTAGAGGGGAGGCCTCTAGTCCCGGCCCCAGCCTCCAATCGGGACTAGAGGTCTTTTCGCAGCGCCGTTTCTTTCTCGCGCGCAAAGTTCTCTAGTCCCGGTTGGAGGCTGGGGCCGGGACTAGAGGTTAATTTTTTAAAATTTATTTATTTCTTTATATTTTATTCTGTGATGATGAAAAATATGTATTATATATCAAATTTTGCAGAAAAAAAGATCTATAATGTAAATCTATTAGCATATTCTGTTATGAAACTAATATTTTGTTGAATTAAAAAATATCTTTTGTATACTAGAGTTTGAATTTATTAATATTATTATTTCTTTATCTTTTATTCTGTGATGATGAAAAATATGTATTATATATAAAATTTTGCAGAAAAAAGATCTATAATGTAAATCTATTAGCATATTCTGTTATAAAACTAATATGTTGTTGAATTAAAAATATCTTTTGTATACTAGAGTTTCAATTTATTAATATTATTATTTCTTTATCTTTTATTCTGTGATGATGAAAAATATGTATTATATATCAAATTTTGCAGAAAAAATATCTATAATGTAAATCTATTAGCATATTCTGTTATAAAACTAATATTTTGTTGAATTAAAAATATCTTTTGTATACTAGAGTTTGAATTTATTAATATTATTATTATTTTTATCTTTTATTCTGTGATGATGAAAAATATGTATTATAAATCAAATTTTCCAGAAAAAAAAGATCTATAATGTAAATCTATTAGCATATTCTGTTATAAAACTAATATTTTGTTGACTTAAAAAATAACTTTTGTATACTAGAGTTTGAATTTATTAATATTATTATTTCAATATCTTTTATTCTGTGATGCTGTAAAATATGTATTATAAATCAAATTTTGCAGAAAAAAGATCTATAATGTAAATCTATTAGCATACTAAATATGGACCGGGACTAAAGCTTGTGGCAGGCTAGGGAAGGCAGGACTAGGGCAGGCAGGCTAGGGAAGGCATCACTAATGATATGGGTGAGTGTCGACATTATGTCGTGCAGATTTTCCCTTGTCCCGGATGGTGTCGCGAGTGAGAACTAATAATAGGGGTGAGTGTCAATATTATGTCGTGAGTGTCGACACTATGCCGAGTTGCTTGTACTATAAATACGTCAGTCCTCTAGCCAGTTTGAGGCATCTCCAAGATCGATGGTTTGTGAAAGCAGGGAAACCACTACGGCCAGTTTCAGGGAGATGTCGTTGAAGCCCAGTCCTCCGACATCTCCAAGAAGCTGGTCATAGAGGTACTCCCTAATATGTGAAATTAGGTTAGCTCTCACGCATATTGATCTAGTTAGAGAAGTTACAAGCCGCAAGATGGTCTTCGAGAGCAGGGACACCACTACGGCCAGTTTCAGGGAGATGCCGCCGGAGCCCAGTCCTCCGGCATCTCCAAGAAACTGGTCATAGAGGCACTCCCTAATATGAGACCGCACATGTTTGGAGATCAGATCTTCATGGTAAGTACGAATCGGGATAACATATTCATAGTTTGGGAAAGTTGTAGTATGAATCGGAACTAAAGGCCTCCCTTTAGTCCCGGTCCAACCATAAAACGAGACTAATACACTCAAGACATTTATTAATATTTAAAAACTGAGACTACGGAATCAGGACTAAAGTCCCCCTTTAGTTTAGGTCCAGCCACAAACCGGGACTAACACTCAATATTAAAAACCGGGACAAACCGGGACTAGCTAACACTCAGGACTAAAGCCTTGTCCAATAATCATGCCTTGTCCTATAGTATGCAGCTTCAGGGTCTTCTTCCACTCCGGGGATCCTCAGCCCAGCCATGGCATATACTGGGGGCACCTTCCACTCTGGCCTCGGATTCACGGCGGGCGGGGGAGGGGTCTCCTAGAAGACGATGCCGCTACCGCCGGGCGGGGGAGGGGCCTTCTTCTTGTGGCTCTGTGGCGGGTGGCCTTGTGGGCATCGCAGGCGAGGATGGTCTCCCCCGGCGATGTAGCGCATCACGCTGATGATAGTCCGGTTCGCCCACCACAGGTGGCGACCGGCTTCGTTGTGGTTCATCGGGGGAGGGCCGTCACCCTCGTACCTAGAGAGCTCTCTTCCTCGCCGGTTAGCAAAAAAGGCATTCCAGGTGTCATAGTTGTCGGGATCCCACTGGGTATCCATCCGCTGCTCCGGCGTGAGATCGTGGTAGAAGTGGTTCGTGATGGCCGCCTGGCGTGCGGAACCTTGAGGGACAGGAGGGACAGGAACCCCTCAGGCGCTCAGCATCTAGCAGGCGGGCGGCCGGTAGCCCGGAGGGCAAGGGTAGCTAGAGGCGCACAGCGCCTCGGTCTCCTCGAGGGTCAGAATGGCCCAGTAGCTGATGTCCATTGTTGTGAGAGAGGAAGGAGTGGATGTGTGGATAGCGATGGCGCGGTCGGCCTAGATAGAGAGGAAAAGGGCGGGAAAACATTCCGGGAAGCGGTGGGAAATGGCGGAAATGTCTTTAGTCCCGTTTAGTGGCTACAACCGGGACCAAAAGCTTCGGTCAGAGGAAAAGGGCGGGAAAACATGGCGGGAAGCGGTGGGAAATGGCGGGAAATATCTTTAGTCCCGGTTAGTGGCTACAACCGGGACTAAAAGCTTCGGTCAGATGGAAAGTTAGTATAATTATTCTTATAAATAGAAAAAATAACAAACTTTGTAAAAGCTTCACAAAATGATATACATGCATATGTACATATTGATTGCATCTAAAAAATGACCGCAGGCAAAATTCTGAATACATCATATGACTTTCTTATGACCGTGTGGCCTTAACCATGGAGCATCTTCATCAAGTAACATGATGCTTGGGTCATCCTTCACTACAAACGGCGGAATTTCATGAAACTTGTCATAATCTTCGGACATCCCTGTCTTGTCCTCCACTCCTACGATGTTTCTTTTCCCTGAAAGAACTATGTGGCGCTTTGGCTCATCGTTTGATGATGTATTTGTTTTCTTATATTTTCTTTTTCTTGGTTTGGTAGACATGTCCTTCACATAGAAAACCTGAGACACATCGTTGGCTAGGACGAATGGTTCGTTCATGTACGCAAGATTGTTGAGATCCACTGTTGTCATTCTGTATTTTTTGTCTACCTCAACCCCGCCTTCTGTTAGCTTGACCCATTTGCACCGAAACAAAGGGACCTTCAAAGCAGGTCCATAGTCAAGTTCCCATATCTCCTCTATGTAACCATAATATGTGTCCTTTGACCCATTGTCGTTTGTTGCACCAAAGCGGACACCACTGTTTTGGTTGGTGCTCTTTTTATCTTGGGCGATCGTGTAAAATGTATTCCCATTTATGTCGTACCCTTGGTAAGTCCATATAGTCGAAGATGGTGAGATGGCCAACAAGTACAACTCATTATAAATAGTGTTGTTATTCAAGATATGTGTTTGCAACCAACCGCCAAAAGTCTTCATGTGTTCATCTGTAATCAAGGAGTCATGCTTTCCCAGGTTGTTTGAGCGTACAATATCCTTGTGTTCCTTTATATACGGAGCTGCCAAGGTGGAATTATGCAGAACCGTGTAGTGTGCTTGAGTGAAAGAATGTCCGTCCCTACATATTATTGATTTCCTTCCTAGTGTGCCTTTTCCACTCAGTATCCCCTCATGCCGTGATTTAGGAACACCAATCGACTTAATGTTAGGAATAAAGTCAACACAAAACTCAATGACCTCCTCTGTTCCATAGCCCTTCGAGATGCTTCCTTCTGGCCTAGCACGGTTATGTACATATTTCTTCAAGACTCCCATGTACCTCTCAAAGGGGAACATATTGTGTAGAAATACAGGACCCAAAATAGTAATCTCGTCAACTAGGTGTACCAGCAGATGCGTCATAATATTGAAGAAGGATGGTGGGAACACCAGCTCAAAACTAACGAGACACTGGACCACATCATTTTGTAACCTCGGTAGAATTTCTGGATCGACTACCTTCTGAGAAATAGCATTGAGGAATGCACATAGCTTCACAATGGGCAGTCGAACATTTTCCGGTAGAATCCCCCTCAATGCAACCGGAAGCAATTGTGTCATAAGCACGTGGCAGTCATGAGACTTTAGGTTCTGGAATTTTTTTCTCTGCCATATTTATTATTCCCTTTATTTTCGACGAGAAGCCAGAGGGGGCCTTCATACTTCTTAGGACTTCAAAAAAAAATTCCTTCTCTTCTTTGGTAAGAGCATAGCTGATAGCACTTAGACGTCCTTTATCTGTCTTTATTGGATGCACGCCGTCTCGGTCTTTCATACCTTGCTGGTCCTGTCGTGCTTCTGGCGTATCTTTTGTCTTTCCATACACGCCCATAAAGCCTATCAGGTTCACGCAAAGATTCTTCGTCACGTGCATCACGTCGATTGCAGAGCGGACCTCTAGAACTTTCCAATAGGGTAGCTCCCAAAATATAGATTTCTTCTTCCACATGGGCACACGTCCGTCAGCATCATTTGGAACAGATTGATCGCCAGGGCCCTTTCCAAAGATTACTTCTAGATCCTTGACCATACCAAATATATCATCACCAGTACGGCGGATAGGCTTCTTCCGGTGATCTGCCTCGCCATTGAAATGCTTGCCTTTCTTTCTTGCGGTATGCCTGGATGAAAGAAATCTACGATTCCCCAGGTACACATTCTTCTTACCTTTATCCAAATATATACTTTCAGTATCATCTAAACAATGCGTGCATGCATTGTATCCCTTGTTTGACTAACCTGAAAGGTTACTAAGAGCAGGCCAATTATTGATGGTTATGAACAACAATGCCCGTAGGTCAAATGGTTCCTGTTTTTGCTCATCCCACATACAAACACCTTCATCGCACCACAACTGTAGTAGTTCTTCAACTAATGGCCTTAGATAGACATCAATGTCATTGCTGGGTTGCTTCGGGCCTTGGATGAGCACTGGCATCATAATGAACTTCCGCTTCATGCACAACCAGGGAGGCAGGTTATATATACATAGAGTTACAGGCCAGGTGCTATGACTGCAGCTCTGCTCACCAAAAGGATTCATGTCATCTGTACTTAGACCAAACCTTAAGTTCCTTGCGTCATCTGCAAAGATCAGGTACTCTCTATCGATTTTTCTCCATTGCGACCCACCAGCGGGGTGTCTCAACATCGAGTCTTTCCTGCGCTCTTCTTTGTGTCATTGCAACAACTTGACATGCTCTTTGTTTCTAAACAAATGTTTCAACCGTGGTATTATAGGAGCATACCACATAACTTTTGCAGCAACCCTCTTCCTGAGGCGCTGCTTGCCCTCAACATCACAGGGTCATCTCGTCTGATCTTATAACGCAATGCGCCGCATATCGGGCATGCATCCAAATTCTCGTACTCCTCACCACGGTATAATATGCAGTCATTAATGCATGCATGTATCTTCTGCACCTCTAGTCCTAGAGGGCAGACGACCTTCTTTGCCCCGTATGTACTGACATCCAATTCATTATCCTTTGGAAGCTTCTTCTTCCAAATTTTCAGTAGCTTCTTAAATCCCTTGTCAGATAAACCATTCTCTGCTTTCCATTGCAGTAATTACAGTGTGGTACCGAGCTTTGTGTTGCCATCTTCGCAATTTGGGTACAACAATTTTTTGTGATCCTCTAACATGCGCTGCAACTTCTTCTCGTTTTCATTTTCGCATTTGCTCCGTGCATCAAGAATGGCCTGACGAAGATCATCAGCAGTCTCATCTAATGCCCGTTCTTCACCTTCTTCTTGTTCATTGTCTTCTAGTGCAGTGCCACCGTATTCAGGAAACATTGGATAAATATCATCGTTCTCTTCTTCTTCGATGTCTTCCATCATAACCCTGCTTTCTCCATGCTTTGTCCAACAAATATAGCCGGACATGAAACCTGATTGAATCAGGTGGTGTGAATTGATGGGGATATGCCTACTGGGGTATACCCAGCAGGGCGTTTCCGACTGGCCCGTGAGTTGATGAGTGGGCCTGCAGAACGGCGAGTGGATTGAAGCCCAGCAGGGTACCGAGCGACTGGAAGCTGAAGGCCCAGGCGAGTAGATAGGCCCAGTCGGACTAGGTTAAACGACTACTGAAGCTGTAACCGAATAGGTTGAGATATGTAAACCCTAGGGGAGGTGAGCCTATATAAACCTCCCTAAAGGGTGAGTAGAGAAACGTTCCCTCATACACCCAAGCGACTCGCCGCCTAGCCGCCGAGCTCGCCCATTGTAACACCTCCATAATACAATCTAGCAGGAGTAGGTCTTTAACCTCCGGGGGGGCGAACCTGGGTAAAACCCTGTGTCTTTGCCCTCATCTCGCACCGCAGATGGCTGGCCGCCCTTGCCCCTCGTTCTACTACTCGCTACCGATTGCAGCATCTGCCGTGACAATTCCCACGACAGTGGCGCCCACCGTGGGGCCTGGCCGGTCTGGCCGGTGTTCTGCGGAGAGATCCAATCTGCCCATCAACGAGACGGTCGCCACCGGCCGCATGATA
The DNA here is from genome assembly GCA_916181665.1 of Avena sativa. Classification (NCBI taxonomy): domain Eukaryota; kingdom Viridiplantae; phylum Streptophyta; class Magnoliopsida; order Poales; family Poaceae; genus Avena; species Avena sativa. The sequence continues at coordinate 431,710,630 of OV702284.1, forward strand.
GCGATCGGCGAGATGCTCCAGATCTTACCGAGCAGCTACGTCCCGGCGGCGCGACCCGTCACGCACAGCGTGATCCTGCCAATCGGCACGATCAACCTCTTCGTCGGCCTCACCGATGTCATCGTCTCGGAGGACTCGGCTCGCATCCGCGAGTCGCCGCCACGCGATCGGCTCCCCGAGAGCCAGATCCGCATGATCCACCGCCTCGCCTCCGAGTACAACTCGGCCCACAGCAACGTGGTCGGGAATTCAGCGGCCGCAGAAGATGCGGCCCTCGCCGACGACGCCGACTCGGCGACCCCGGCGTCACTCGCCGGATCCATCACCGCGGCCTCGTCCGCAGGCTCCATCGCCCAGGTCTCCAACGCGGGAGACTTCGAGGACCCATCCATCCTCGGGATCTTCGAATTCGATTCCGGGTCAGAGAACTCCGCCGACCTCCGCGATGGAACCGGTCACCACGCCGCGGCCTACATGGCCACCGGCGCCGATCCGCCGGAGGATCCTTTCTCCACCCCAATCCCTCCTAACGCCACGGCAACGGAGGTCGAGGAACTCCGCCTGAAACTGGCGGAGGCGGTACGCAAAGAGAAAGTCGAGCGCGAAAAATTTCGCCTCGAGCAGGTGACGGCGCAGGAGCTGTCACGCTACCACCAGCAGCGGATCAGGTCACGCCTGAACCCCACCGTTCAGGGGCGCGCCCTGAACTTCGACGACGAAAACGACCCGGCCCGCGTGGCCGAGCACGCGATCTGCGAGAACGCGCCACCAGGAGGAAGCGCCCGGCCCCCGCCAGGGTCAACGGCGAGGGGCGCCCCACCTCCACCCAACGGCACCCCTCCCAGGGACCAGCCGCGGATAGTAGTCTCCTCACGGGAGCGAGACGCGAACGGCCTCCCACTGTTCTCCACCCCAATGGACAACCTCGTGGCAGGTCGAGCAGCAGCCGAGACCATCACAGCCACCGGCGACGGCACCCTACAGATCCAATACGTCAGGGCCCTGCTCGCGAAGGCCGTCGAGCAGCAAAAAGCGGGCGCCGACTCGGCAGGTCGAGTATACTCGCGTTCCTCGGGAAGCAGAGCGGCCTCCAGCGGCCGCCCAGCGGCGGCAAACACCCTCAATTGCCCGCCACCAGAGCCGCTGCAGCTCCAACACCGACCCGCGAACGCGGCACTCTCCACCAACGACCCCAGGCCGGCAACCAACCTTGTCGCCGCCAACGGGCAACCCATCGACGCCCGCACCCACATCATCAACAACCAAAGCTGGCGCGCACGCCAGCCCGACGACTTGCGGTACACCCTAACTAATCGCCGCGACGGCAAGCCTATGGGGTCGCTCAGTCGACTCGGACCCAAGTGCTTCGGACCAATGATCCGAGGCGAGAAGTACCCACCAAACTTCAAGGCGCCAAAAGAGATAGAAAAGTACGACTCCTCGTACGACCCCGCCGTCTGGCTCGACACATACCTCATGGCGATGGGGATCGCGGGTCACACTGACCTACTCGCCGCCCGTTACCTCCCCCTGATGATGGAGGGGACGTGCAGGCAGTGGATCAACACTCTCCCCCAGGACAGTATCGACTCCTGGGAGGAAATGCGCGACGCCTTCGTCAGGCACTTCGAGTGCTCCTACACCCGCGCCACCACTATTGAGGACCTGGAACGGTTCGTCCAGGGACCCCGCGAGTCGACCCGCAACTGGGTCCAACGATGGCAAGAGCTTTGGTACAACGCGGTCGGCATCCACCCGGACACCGCGATCCATTGCTTCAAGACCTCGTGCCGTTACGAGCCTCTAGTCGCCAAGCTCAAGCGACACTCCCGCACACTCGACAACATCCCCGACCTCCTCGAGATCGCCAAACGGTACGCCGAGGAAGATCCGAACCAGGAAACTGACGACGAGTCAGGAGGTCAACGCCGCACGGGCGGCAATGACGGCGGACGCCGAACCGACCTACGCTACAGCGGCACTCGCCTCACTGGCAAGCGCCGCAGTGACGGACGAGTCGACTTCGTCGCCAACACCGGGCACGCGCAGCACGAGACCAAGAGCTACCGCCGCGACGGAGGGCAACGCCGCGACGGCGGCAACTGCAAGAACAAGCCAAGGTTCGATCCCGCGGCCCTCCTTAACCAACCATGTGCGTTCCATAGCAGGGAAGGGAAGCCCGCAACGCACACCACCGCCGACTGCCACACCCTCAGGGAAATCGAGAAGGCACGGCAAGCGCGGGAGGACCCCGACAACGACCCGCCAAGCGGCGGAAAATTCGGCAAAGTAGCCGGCTCGCTCCACACCTTCACAGGCTTCAACACGAAGCGCGAGAAGAAGGTCATCGCCCGCGCCGTCGCCGTCAATGCGGTGGCCCAAATAGACGTCCCCCAGTTCCTGAACTGGTCGGAGCAGCCCATCACCTGGAGCCGGCAAGACCACTCGCCGCGCATCGAGTACCCAGGACGAGTCGCCTTGGTGGTCAAGCCCAAGGTTGGCGACTACTGGCTCCCCAAGACACTGATGGACGGCGGCAGCTCCATCAACATCCTCTACCTCGACACCTTCAGGCGGCTGCGGCTCCCGCAGTCGATGATCGAGACGACCCACACCACATTCCACGGCATCGTCCCCGGTCGGAAGGCGTACCCGATCGGCAAGGTCACGCTGCCAGTTACCTTCGGCACACCGGCAAACTTCCGCACCGAGCAGATCGTCTTCGAGCTGGTGCCATTCGACAGCCCCTACCACTACGTCCTAGGGCGCCAGGCGTTCGCTAAATTCATGGCAGCGCCCCACTATGCGTACAACGCGATGAAGCTCCCCGGGCCGTGCGGCGTCATCACCATCAATGGCGACCCCGACATGGCCGCCGAGTGCGAGGCCAAAGGAGCCGAGCTCGCCGACGCCGTCCTCGCGGCGGAGACCAACCACGCCGACGAGCTCGCCAAGTACGCGAGCGGGGTCAACAACGACGACCCCACCATACTCAAGAAGCCCAACTCAGAGGGCGCAAACACCTCAACCTTTGAGGCCACGACGCACACTCGCACCGTCGAGCTGGTCCCAGGCGACTCCAGCCAGACGGTGACGATCGGGACAGGCATGAGCCCAGCATAGGAAGGCGCGCTCATCGAGTTCCTCCGTGAGAACAGGGACATCTTCGCATGGAAACCCTCCGACATGCCCGGTGTCCCTAGGGAGCTCGCTGAGCACAAGCTAAACGCCGACCCCAAAGTGCGACCTATCAAGCAGTCGCTGCGGCCCTTCAATGAAGAACGCCGTCGAGCAATCGCTGAGGAAGTGCAGCGTCTACTCGCTGCCGGCTTCATCCGGCCAATCAAGTACTCCAAGTGGCTGGCAAACCCAGTCCTGGTCGAGAAGAAAAACGGGACCTGGAGAATGTGTATCGACTACACAAACCTGAACAGCGCCTGCCCAAAGGAGCAGTTCGTCCTCCTGCGGATCGACCAGATAATCGATTCAACCGCGGGCTCGGAGTCGCTATGTTTCCTCGACGCCTACTCTGGGTACAACCAGATCAAAATGGCTGTCGAAGACGGCGTTCATCACGCCATTCGGAGCCTTCTGCTACACCGCCATGACCTTCGGCCTCAAGAACGCCGGGGCGACCTACCAGCGGTGCATGCAAGAATGCCTCGCGAGCCAAATTGGCCGCAACATCCACGTCTACATTGACGACGTGGTCGTGAAGTCCGCTCGCCAAGGCGACCTACTCGCCGACCTGGCGGAAACTTTCACCAACCTGCGAAGATACAAGATAAAGCTCAACCCAGGCAAGTGCACCTTCGGTGTACCCCCCGGACAACTACTGGGGTACGTCGTCTCCAAACGAGGGATCGAGGCGAACCCCACAAAGATCGACACGATCGCCCGGCTCGGCAAACCCGAGTGCCTGCGCGACGTCCAGAAGCTAGCCGGGCGAGTAGCGGCTCTCAGTCGCTTCATCCCCCGCCTGGGCGAAAAGGCGATGCCCCTATACCGCCTGATGAGCAAGAACCCCACCTTCCAGTGGGACAAGGAGGCGGATGACGCGCTCCGCGACCTCAAAAAGGTGCTACTCGCCGCACCACTACTCGCCGCCCCCGTTGACAAAGAACCCATGCTGGTTTACGTCGCGACGTCCGAGCGCGTCGTCAGCGTCGTGATGGTCGTCGAGCGACCAGAGGAAGGAAAGGAGCGCCCGGTTCAGCGGCCGGTGTACTACATCAGCGAGGTCCTCACCGAGTCGCGCCAACGGTACCCACAGTACCAAAAGCTAGTATACGCGGTCTTCAGAGCTCAGCGGCGACTGCCACACTACTTCCAGGAGCACCCGATCACGGTCGTCTCCTCAGCACCATTGCAAGACATCATCCGCAATCGCGAGGCGACCGGGCGGGTCGCCAAGTGGGCCGTCGAGATCGGCGTCCACAACATCAAATATGAGCCACGAAAGGCGATCAAGTCACAGGCACTGGCAGACTTCATCGCTGACTGGGAGGAGGCCCAGCAGCCAGAGAAGCTGCCGTACCTACACTACTGGAGCCTGCACTTTGACGGCTCCAAGAACGCGGACGGCGCAGGCGCAGGAATAGTGTTAACTTCACCAAAGGGCGACAAGCTCCGCTACATCCTCTGCCTCGACTTCACGCCCTGCACCAACAACATGGCTGAATACGAGGCCCTACTCCACGGCATGCGAGCCGCCAAGGAGATGAACGTCAATCGCCTCCGCTGCTACGGAGACTTCGACCTTGTCGCGGGGCAAGTCGCCGGCACCTGCGACGCCGTCTCCCCTACCATTGCGGCGTACCGCCAAGCAGTGGACAAGTTGGGCGGCCACTTCACCGGCTACTCTGTCGAGTGGATCGACAGGCGGAAAAACGAGGAGGCCGACGCCCTCTCTCGCATCGGGTCGGCTCGACTCGCACCACCCGCCGGCGTGTTCCTCGACACAATCTCCAAACCATCAGTCTCTCCCCCGAGGGAGATCGACATCGGAGTCCCACTCCAACCAGAGGCAGCCTTGGTCGCACTCGTCACAGAGCCAGACGACTGGACCAAGCCCTACATCGCCTACCTGGAAGCCGGCACCCTGCCAGCAGACGAGACAGACGCTCGAATGATCGCTCGTCGATGCAAGTCCTACACCATCATCGACGGCAAGCTCCACAAGCGCAGCGTCACCGGCGTGTTCTAACGCTGCGTCCAACCGGCTGAAGGACGCAAAATCCTCCACGACATTCACTCAGGTGACTGCGGCCACCACACCGCCGCTCGCTCCCTGGTCGCCAAGGCTATGCGACACGGCTTCTACTGGCCCACCGCACACGCCGACGCTGTCGACATCGTCCAGCGATGCGTCGGGTGCCAGAAGTACGCCAATCAGACGCACGTACCGAGCTCGGCGCTCAAAACAATCACCATCACCTGGCCATTCGCTGTGTGGGGCATGGACATGGTAGGCCCCTTCAAGAAGGCCCCCTCTGGCTACACCCACCTGCTAGTCGCCGTCGACAAATTCACGAAGTGGGTGGAGGCCAAGCCAGTCCGGAAATGCGACGGGAAGACCGCCACTAAATTCTTACGCGAGCTCATATATCGCTACGGGTTCCCCAACAGCATCATCACGGACAACGGCACCAACTTCGCCAAGGGAGCCATGGCCGAATTCTGCGAAGAGCACCATATCCGGCTCGACCTCGCGTCAGTCGCCCACCCGGAATCCAACGGCCAGGCGGAACGGGCCAACCAAAGCATCCTCCACGGCCTGAAGCCGCGACTCCAAGTACCACTCGAGCGCACCGCCGGGTGCTGGGTCGAGGAGTTGCCCTCTGTCATCTGGGGGATCCGCACCTCCATCAACAGATCGACGGGATTCACTCCCTTCTTCATGGTCTACGGTGCCGAGGCAGTCATGCCCACCGACCTCGAACACGACTCGCCGCGAGTCGTCCATTATACGGAGGCTGCAAACGAGCTGGCCCGCCAAGATGGGGTCGACCAGCTCGACGAAGCACGCGACCTCGCTCGGTCACGCACCGCCATCTACCAGCAAGGACTCCGCCTCTACCACAGCCGGCGGGTGAGAGCTCGCACCTTCCAGGAAGGCGACCTGGTGTTACGCCTCATCCAGGACAAGAAGGGCATGCACAAGCTTTCCCCTCCGTGGGAAGGCCCATTCGCTATCGGGCGCGTACTCGGCAACGACGCCTACTACCTCGTCGACGTCCGCGGGGACGGAGAACTCGACGTCAAGCGACCATGGAATGTAAACCTCCTCCGGAAGTTCTACTCCTAGAACCCCACACATGTACTCTCCAGTCGCTATGAAATAAAAAGAAACGGTTACCGCAAATTGCGCCTACTCTCCATGACTTGTGCCACTCGCACTCGTAAAAACAGCGTTATGCTACATGCAGAAGTCAACCTTTGGTACAGCGATCGGCACGCCTAAGTAGTGCGGTGTAAGAGCACTGACTCACTTCAGGTCTTGCATCGTCCACGAATAACGCCAACCCGGAGCCCCATTGGAGTCGCCTAGCTCGACTGGTTCTATGAGCCAAGACAACTGCCCTCGCTTCTCACAGCGACCTTGGTCCTCCGCATCCTCGGCATAGCGACTCGAACGGCTAAGTACCACGCTCGGGGACTGAAGACCAGTTCGTCGCGAGCGGTCAGGGAAAACGCCAAGTAAGAGAGCATGCCCAGGACTCGCCACGCGACTGACCCTACGGGCCAGGCAGGAGTGACGCGCTCACATCAACGCGCTAAGTCCTCAACCACCCTCGAGTCGCGCCTAGAACTACCAAGTACCACGCTCGGGGACTCGGCCACCCGACCTCGTTCGCGCACGGAAAAACGGTAAAGTACAGAGCACTCAAGGGAGTCGCCTAGCGACTGGCTCTACGAGCTCGGGCGAGTCGACTAAAACATCAAAACACATAACAACAACACATAAATCATATACGAGGTAAACCCCACAAAAGGGCGGACGCGCTCGGGGACTCGTCCAAAATCAATCCAAAGCACACAAACAAGTACCAAAATAGACACAACGTCTCATTCAATCGCATGTTGCATTGTTTCATGTTACAAAATATGCCCGCGTGGCAGAACTGCCACTAACGCCACAAGGCAAACTACCCTACTCTGCAGGCTTCGATGACGACTCGCCAGCATCCCGGCGATTGTGGATAAATGCCGTGTACGGGTTTGATGGATACGTCGTCAGTTCACCCGCCATCGCCGCGTGAAAAGGCTGCTCGACCTTGAAGTCACGATGCGGTGGCTCGGGGTCGTTCGGCGCAACAACCGTCTCCTGGTACGGCAGGAGGTCGCCCATTGCCCAGACACGTTCCGAGTACGTGGCGGCACGTTCTTGCAACTTGAGGACCTCGGACAGCTCCACCGCGCCAGTCGACGATGGATACCCACTCGTCACGTCGTCAACGTCGAAATCTTCGGGGAAGTGGGCGAGTCCAAGTCTCAGTGCTGTCGACGCTCCACGCCGAAACGCCGACCGCGTCATGAACTCAACGACCGCGGGCGCCTTCTCCAAATATTTCCACACCTCAACGAGGTCGCTGGGAATCACCTCCGTGGGCGATATTTCTTGGAGGTAGTCGCGGATGCACGTCGCCGACAGTGTCGCCGAGTCGACGAGCATGCTTACGCACTGCCTCGCGTCGAGCGAGCTCGCTTCTTCTTCGCTATCAATGATGCGACCTGCGAGAAGAAGACAATGATGAGTACGACGGACACCACAGAAATCACAACTATTAGAAGGGGAAGATACACTCACCAAGCAACGGGCGGGCGAGTCCCGTGATGAAGCACTGAAGCGACGTGTGGTCGTCCTGAAGCCCAGCAATAAGGGCTTCCGACACCTTGCGATCCCCCTCAGCAGCCGCAATGGCGGCCTTAGCTCGCCCATCTGCCGAGCTCGCTTCTTCTCTTGCTTCCCGCAGTTCGCGCTCAAGGTCGGCGATCCGTTGTTCAGCGGCACCTAGAGCAGATCGTGCCGCCACCAACTCACCAGCGGGGACAAGCCCCTGGCGAGCTTCCTCTGCCTTCATAGCAGCAGCCTGAAGCCCCTTGTTCGCCTCCTGGACGATGGCCAGCTCCCTCTCCGCGCTCTGCTTCGCGGCCAATCGGTCCGCCGACTCCAGCTGCAGACCCTGCACATCACCGAAAAAGTTAGTTAAAACGAAATTCCTAAGTGCCCACCCGCTGAAATTCAGCGAGTGCGTACTCGGGGACTAGCGATCAGGAAATTCCTAAGTGCCCACCCGCTGAAATTCAGCGAGTGCGCACTCGGGGACTGGCGATCAAGAAATTCCTAAGTGCCCACCCGCTAAAATTTAGCGCGTGCGCACTCGGGGACTGGATACGAAAATAAAAGACGAGAAATTCTAAGAATCAAGACGCTGCAAAGCACCGACCTGATCCTCGGGGACTGGATATACCTGGATGGCCACGCCAAGCATGCCATGGAGTTGTACCGCATCCACGGACGCGAGTAACGCTGGCGTGTGCCCACGACGCTGGTCGACTTCAGCATCGGCGGTCCCCGGAGCGTGGCTCGAGGGCGCAGCCCCACTCGCCGTGGCCGCCTTGGTCACGAAGCGGGGAAAGGTAGCGATAGAGGCACCCGCTCCAAGGGAAGTCGCCTCCGCCGTTCCAGGCAAGGAAGCGCCCTCCTTCGTAGACGCGGTTGCCTCCACCGCAGGCCCGGCCGGCGCGGCCACCGTGTCGTCAGAGATAGTGACGATGCCGTTGCCCTTGGCCTTCTTACTGCCATCCGCTGAGGCGACGACCTCGTCCGCCTTCCTCTTGCGGGAAGGATCTTCCTCGTTAGCGGCGGAGGGTACCTTGGCCACGGTCGGGTGGCCCATCCTCTTCACCCCGGTCCTACGCACCAATCAAATCAACGAAAACAATCGAAATAGTTATGAAAAATAAAGGAAAGGTGAGCGAACTCACTTGGCGACTGGGATGAAACGCAGTCCGTACGGAGGCCGGCCGGTTTTTCCAGCTCAGGGCCCAGACGGCGACTGAGCCCCAGTTCCAGGACGTCGCGTGCCCAAGACACGGACGGCTTCTTCGTCGTTGAGGCCGCAGCTGGCGCCTCCGGGACATCCTCGGCGGGAGCTTCCTCGCAAGTTGGAGCCGCTACAGCCGGAGCCTCCTTGCGGGGCGAAGCCGCCGCAGCCGGAGCCTCCTTGCGAGGCGAAGTCGCCGCAGCCGGAGCCTCCCCCATCCCAGAGACTGGGGCGAATGGCGGAGGCATTGAGGCCAGCGGCACTTCTAAGGTCGCCGTGTCCAGCGCGGTTATCGCTGGTGGCGCGCCATCACCAGCTGGGCTGGGAGCATCGGAGCTGCTCGCCGAGTGCGGCGGTGAGGCCGTCCTCGACGGCTTCGTTTTCTTCTTCGGGGGGGGCCTCGCCTCCCTCTCCTTCTTCTTCTTCTTCGATGGAGTGGTTTGACGGCGCGAGGTGGTCTCTGGGAGCTCGTCGTCGTCATCATGACGCTCGAGGCTTCTGCTCGCCTCGATCTCGCGCTGACGTTGCCCACGGGTCTTTCAGACCAGCGGGGCGACCTCCTCTTCGGACTCGTCCTCGTCGTCCTCGTTGCCCCTTGCGGGTGGCGAGTCGCCTATGTCCTGGGCGGATAGGCCCGGGCTCTCATCATCCGAGGGTGGGAGCCACCCTTCCACCACTTGGAATAGCTGCGATGAATACAAAACAGAATCAGAATTACCGCGACTGCATATACTGTGATTGCGAGCAAGGTAAAGAAATTACCGTTGGAGCCGGACGCTTCGCGGTGTAGGGGGCGACCCCAGCCTGCGCGTCCAGGTACACCGCCTGGGTAATCTTCTTCAACGCTGGGAGGTAATCCTCCAGCTTCCACTCGTCGAGGCAGGCCTTCGTCGAGTCTCCCCGGCCCGTGTACTGGTAAATGTAGTGCTCGCGCTGGGCGAGTGGAACGAGCCGTCGCCCAAGCCAGCAGTTGTACAAGTTTATCGTCTGAAGGCCCTTCTTTTTTAGACCACGGATGGTCTGGAGCATCTCGTCAACGACCATCCGCTGGTCGTCGGGGAGCTTGCCGACTTGGAGATGGCGCGGCTCGGAACGATTGGCCGAGTACCGCGGGGTCGCCACCTCGTCCTCCGGGGTCGCCTCGGCAACGTAGAACCACGACTTCTTCCAGTCGCTCGCTGCCTTCGCGGGTAGCATCAGATCAAAGAAAGAAGCTTTGGACTTAAGCTGGAACGTCAAGCCGCCCGCGGCTAGCATTGGGCCGCCTGTCTCCTCGCGGCTGATCCGTCCGTGGAACAGATCTTGCCACAAAGGAAAGTAGGGCCGGCAGCCCAAGTAGCATTCGCAGAACGCCACGAAGATGGCGAGCTGCTCGATGCTGTGGGGACCCAGATCTGAAGGCTGGATCCCGTAGTAGGCGCAAAAGCGCCGGAAGAATAAAGACGTGGTAAACCCTAGCCCCCGCTCGAGGTGACTGGTGAAACAGACGAATTCCCTCTCTCGCGGGTTTGGGGTCGTTTCTCCGGCTGCGGGGATACGCCAGCAGCCGGCTCGCAGGATCCCGGCCTCCTCGAAAGAGGCCAGTTGCGCCCTCGTGCACTTGGATCTGCCCCATGGCTCGGTGGAAAGGGCCATGGCCGAGAAGTTGGTTGGAGATCGGAAGATTTCGGGTCGACTGGATCGCGGAGCAAAGGAAGGAAAATGCGCGCACTCGGAAGAAGTGGTGAGGAGTTGGCTTTACGATTGCCTACCATTCCTCTTATATAGCGGGAGTTACCCGCCAAATCAGGGAGCCGTTACCACGCGGTGATTACGCCAAAAATTACCGTTGGATTACCCCAACGGCTAGTTTGACCACGCCTGACGGTCCAACTACGGCCACTCGGCTCGCCGACCCAATCACTAAGACAGTGTTTTCGCCGACTCGACTCGCCAAAGCTGCGACCTGGATCATTGGTCGTCTCCTTTATACAGGAGCCCGCCGACGATTCGACTGGATGCCTACTCTGAAGCCGTATACTCCGACTGCCAGCAGCCACTTATGCCCAATCGACGACGGCCTCGGGGACTACTGATGGGGATATGCCTACTGGGGTATACCCAGCAGGGCGTTTCCGACTGGCCCGTGAGTTGATGAGTGGGCCTGCAGAACGGCGAGTGGATTGAAGCCCAGCAGGTTACCGAGCGACTGGAAGCTGAAGGCCCAGGCGAGTAGATAGACCCACTCGGACTAGGTTAAACGACTACTGAAGCTGTAACCGAATCGGTTGAGATATGTAAACCCTAGGGGAGGTGAGCCTATATAAACCTCCCTAAAGGGTGAGTAGAGAGACGTTCCCTCATACACCCAAGCGACTCGCCGCCTAGCCGCCGAGCTTGCCCATTGTAACACCTCCATAATACAATCTAGCAGGAGTAGGTCTTTACCCTCCGGGGGGCCGAACCTGGGTAAAACCCTGTGTCTTTGCCCTCATCTCGCACCGCAGATGGCTGGCCGCCCTTGCCCCTCGTTCTACTACTCGCTGCCGATTGCAGCATCTGCCGTGACAATTCCCACGACATGAATGGTTTTGGATGAAGAGTAATCCTTCTCATTCCGACAGACACGACACGGACAACACATAAAACCATTCCGCTTGTTTGCCTCAGCCAACTCGAGGAAAGAATGCACGCCTTTAATGAACGCGTCAGACATTCGGGGAGCGTCATACATCCATTCTCGGCTCATCTGCAGTATAATTAAAATTTTCTATCATATAAAAAGTTTGGATCATTTTTACTACAATTACTTTTACATGAACTAATTTTTGAATTAAGATTTTCTATCATATTAAAATTTTACATGCACTAATTTTTGAATTGGACAAAACTGTTAACATAAAAATGTTGACTATTTAATTATTGCTCTAGCAGTGAAAACCTTATTCAATTCTGAGATCCGAAACTCTTCAAATGCACATCTCAACTTTCAGTAGCTTTTTGTATAATCAAACTATGCTTAAAACTACACTCTAAAATTCCCTCTACACTTCTAAGCATGAAATTCCTCATTCTAATTCTAGAGCATTGAGCTAAACTATAACAATAAGAGGTGAATGATGGAAGTTGCTAACCATTTTAGAAGCTTCGATTGATAGATGATGCCACCAAATTTTGGATTGAAAGTTGGACAAAAAATAAGGATGAACTTGAGCTGTTACTTGGAGGAAATGGCCATGCTTTTGGGCTGGGTCGAACAGGCATATATAGTGGTAATAAGTTGTCCCGGGTGGTAAAATGAACCCAGACTAGAGGTTGATCTCTAGTCCTCGCTTGTAACAAGAACCCAGATTAAATATAGCCATGGGTCCCACAGGAGCTCTAGTCCCGACATGTGTACCAGCCGGGACTAGAGGTTGCCCATGGACCGGACTAGTGATATGGGGCCATGTAGCCATTGCGGAATTCACGGACCGGGACTAGTGCTAACACTAGTCCCGGTTTCAGAGGAGGCCGGGACTAGAGGCTGGAGCTGCAAAAAACGAAAGGTCGTTTTTCTACTAGTGGACCACCATCGTTTTCGCTTTGTCCGGTGCTCCTAGGACCTTAGGATCGGAATGAAAAGTTCGAACAGAAGTTAGGCTGAATCATCCTAAAAACACAATTGGATGAAAATTCACAGTCCGAACGAAAAAAAAGTCCTATAAACGCGGTCGTGAAAACACGGGTGAAGATGCTCTTACATGGTGTTCTCCGACGATTGGGAGGACCTCCCCGGAAACTTTACGATAAAAGTCACTATCATCGTATCCATCTCAATCGTCTCTGCCCAACTACTGGTCACTTAATATATAAGTTCATGGACGTGCACACGCTCGGTCGTCGATGCATGCCCACGTTACATTTGTCACCTAGGAGTAGTACCGGAGTAAATAAATAAGCAGACTAGCTAGTATTCCTCGTATTTATTTTACTGTCGTAGTAAAATGTGTCTTATTTATGCGTTAAACCTCCTTTTCCCGTCAAAGGCGGGATAAAATACTCCTACTGTCTTATCCTTTAGGCCTTCTGGAACCAAATCGATGGAAACATCACATCCGCATGTCGGACGCGGACGCGACGCGCCATCCCATCCCAAGTTAAGGCAGCTACACGACGCATATATATACGGTAAAGGCTTGTTTGATTCATAGGAATTATGTAGCATTTGAATCTTGTAAAAAAAAATTCTATGTTATTATTTGATTCATAGGGACACATCCTATAGAAATATTGTAGTGCAATTCCTATAGGAAAGAAATATTAGATCATACCTTATGGAAAAATTCTTTTACTATATCAAACAGAATTTCTCTTCATGTAGGATTTAAGTTGGCATGCTATCTTAATTCTATGTTTTTCCTATTCCTATGCTTTTTCTATCCTATGAATCAAACAAACCCTAAGTATTTCATCTTTTTCACACGCGTGGGACATCTCATGAACTCTACGACAGATTCTCAAATATACATTTCTGTTAACGAGGACCTTGAGGTGGTCGCGGTTCTTGACGACGACCTTGAATTGTCTTGGCGATCGATCCAGATCCCGGGCGACCGCCGTGGGGCATGTATACGTATGCGTAGTTGCACGATGTCACCGCCCACGATTAAGAATGTAAACGACGTCCCGTTTAATGCCACTTATTTGCTGTTAGTTATAGATTTGTGATTGTTAAAACTAAACTGAAAAAAGATAAGCCTATAACAAACTTATGTGACGATATGTGACGCCAGCGGCTGGCCGTTTGACATACCTACCCACAATCGATGAACTAATACATCGCTCCGGCCGATCGAGCCCGCCGGAGCGCCTAGCTCCACCAACAGTTGCTTGCGTGTTTTTAAAAGAACAATAAAAAAATACAGAAATAACACGTATGCGAATCCTCGATGCTCTGTTCGTTTTAATCCTAGATTTGAAACACTATGTGTACTTGTGTGGACTGAGTGCGGTGTTTGTTGGCCAAAAAAAAAGGTACCCTTCAGCTGCTCGACGTCCTAGTTCTAGCACCGCTGCACTGTAGCACTGGTATCGGCTCTGTAGGCTCGATCAATCTCGAAATTCTCGTACACTAACTTTGCACCTGCAGGCTGTGGTCGCCCTGCTGCCGCTGCCTGCGTAAGACGTTTAATCAGATGGGCATGTGCCCTCACACTTCGTAATCGTGAGAGCTCCTCTGATTATCGATTTCCATAAATGACGACATCGCCGACGTTGATCGATCGATTGACTAAGAATGTCAACGTTGTTTGCATGATGTAAACCAGCTGAAACTAGTTTGTGCCCACCTCGCAACCGCCGCCAAACAACCCGCCTCGCTGCCATGCACCCCGACAGTGCCTCGAGCAAGCGCCGCATCGGCTCGCGCGGCCAGCCCCTCAAGTCGGAGGTGGAGCTCAAGCACAGCCACAACATCGATGCCAAAAAGCGCGCGATGCTCCGGTTTATGTCTTCGCCGCACATGTCGGCCCCTCTCCTCTCGTACGCCCCCGCATGGTACATCGGAAGCGACCTGTCAGGGGCGGGTTCATCGCGGCCGAGCTCGCCGTCTCTGTCGAGCGATAGCTCCGGGTATCACGATTACGCGATGCTTGGAGAGAGTGAAAGCTCTGATGAGAGCGACAGCGGGACGGTGATCCCACGCGACTTCGTTGACTCCGATGAGGCGGAGCAGCACGTGGTGGCACGCCTTCGCCGCCACTCGGAGCGCCAACACCTACAGGTCGTCGCCAAGGAGGAGAAGGAGCTCGCGGACACGCTCCGCATCATCGAGCGCCAGGAGGCGGAGGAGCGCGAGGTGGAACGCCTCCGGCGTCAGCAGGCGGAGAAGGCCAAGGTGATCAACCTCGACTGAGCGGCGGCGCCGTCTCCGCCGCGTCCGTCAATATGCAAGGCTCCATACGAGCCAGATTTTGGTAGCTAGATGCGCACCTCCGTCTAGGTTACTTTTGAACCGAATTTTGTAAATTATGTAAAAATCGAACTCTGAATTGTGTTGTTATTTCCTGTTCTTTTCAGAATTTTGCCACGAAGACAGTTATCTTTAAATTATTTAGTTTTAGTTTACATGTTCTGATCGTTGGCGTGTTTGCAACTGAATCCGTATTATTAATACCCTGTATCACCGATTTTACATACCACGTTTTAGCTACATGCTCTGAGTGGTCGAGAGGCTGCGCCACGCTAACCGTCCGTCCAATGCTACCGGCACGACAACGACAGGTCAAGAACGACCATTCGCCTATCATATCCGGTCCGACCCACGCACGCTCGCCCCCTTGCGCTCTCGCTTAAGACGTGATCGGGCTCGCACGAGTCACGGAACCTGGTCTGTGGATGACTCCGAAAGCTGATTATTCCGTCCTAAATATTCAGATAATCCTAATTAATGTTGTGCTAATCCATCAGTCGTGCTATTTCCTAGCATACCGTGTCCCATACACTGTATCTGGTCTGGGGCTTCACTTCGAAATCGGATTCTTTAAATTCGGATATAGATATCTTAAAAAGGATTTAAAGCTGAATTCGGTACTGAAACTATTCTATTAGAGCCTGGTTCTAGTATTCCCACCGAAAAGAGTATCCTTTTATACCTCTACGGGAATCCTCGTGACAGATATTTTGCTGAAATAATGCTGGTACCTGTATCGTTGGATCCCCCGCAGTTTTACTCGGTCGCCATGGGTCCTCACCCGTCGTTGTTGCTTGCAATTATTATATATTTCTTTATGCCTAGGCATTACAGGTTCTTCTCCGACGATTGGGTGGACCTCCCCGGAAAATGTACGATAAAGGTCACTATCATCGTATCCATAAGTTCATGGACGTGCGCACGCTCGGTCGTTGATGCATGCCCACATTACATTTGTCACCGTAGGAGTAGTATCAGAGTTAAATAAAAAGCAGACTAGCTGCTATTCCTCCTAGTATATTTTTTTTACCGTGGAAGTAAAATGTGTCTTATTGAGAACCAATCCGTGGTTGGATGATTAAAAGGCAGTGGTACCTCCGGTTCACCAGAGTTCAAATCCCAGGTTTGACGCTCTGGTGTATTATATAGGCGGAATATTCTTTCAGTAAGAGGCGACATTCCTGTCGATAGCGAGGCGCCTGCGGTGACTTCGTCAATCTCAAGACCCGTCGGCTCAGTCTCTCGGAGGTGCTCATAAGGTAGGGTGTGCGTGCATATGTTCATAGGGGTGAATGTATGTACGCATTGTGAACGTCTGCGTTTATACTATGTTTCTCAAAAAAAAAGTAAAATGTGTCTTATTATGCGTAAAGTCTCATTTTCCCGTCAAAGACGGAATAAAATACTGTCTTATCCTTTACGCCTTCTAGAACCAAATCGATGGAAACATCACGTCCGCATTTCAGACACGGACGCGACGCGCCATCCCATCCCATCCCCAAGTTAAGGCAGCTACACGACGGATGTGTATTTCATCTTTTTCACAGGAAAGTGACATCTCATGCATGGACTCTACGACAGATTCTCAAATATATATTCTGTTAACGATCGAGGACCTTGAGGTGGTCGCGGTTCTTGACGACGACCTTGAATTGGCGCCCTGGCGATCGAGATCCAGGCCGTGGGGTGTGCATACGTACGTAGGCGTAGCTGCACGATGTCGCCGCCCGGCCACGACCACGATCGATGTACTAATATATCACTCCGATCGAGCCCATCGAACCCACCCGAGCGCATAGCTCCACCGACTTTGTTTGCGTGTTCTTGGATCTTGAGAAAAAAATGGAAAAAGAAATACAGAAATAACACGTGTAGGCGATCCTAGATTTATTGAGACACACTATGTGTACTTCTGTGGACTGAATCCGGTGTTTGTTGGCAAAAAAAAAAAAACGTACCCTTGGGCTGCTCGATGTTCTAGCACCGCAGCGCTGGTACCGGCTGTGTAGACTTGATCAATCTCATAATACTCGTCGTACACTAACTTTGCAGTTTGCACTTGCAGGCTGTGGTCGCCTTGCTGCTGCTGCTGCGTGCATTCACACTTCGTTCGATCGACGGACGAAAAGTCAAGAGGAGACAGAAGTACCTAATCGTGAGCTCTGATTATCGACTTCCATAAATGACGACATCGCCGACGTTGATCGATCGATTGACTAAGAATGTCAACGTTGTTTGCGTGATGTAAACCAGCTGAAGCCTGAAGCTAGTTTGTTTGGGGCCTTCTGCGTGCACTCCTGGCTGCCACGGCGACGACGACACACTCGGAGAGACGTCGCGACGCCACCGGCCGTACCGCCGCTGTACGGTGTGCGGACGAAACGAAACGAAGCGCGCACGCGCGGTTTCTTCGTGAGCCAATGTCAGAGATTAGCACCCCAGTAAAGTAACACGTCATTTACGAATTGTTAATATAAAACTACCAGTTTTTTATATACGTTTTTTAAGCAAAAATTTACCATATTTTAAGTTGATTTTCTCAAATGGCACTAAACACATCTTGATCGTGAATTGACACAGTTTCTAACATGGCTGGTGTAAGATCCAAACTAATGAGCTGGACTAGGCCCCACTTGTCAATCCAATTAAAAAAATCTGGATATTCTAAAAGAAAAGAAAAACCACCCGCCTCACCCGCCCCATCACCGGAGCTCGTTGTCGAGCCGCCTCCACACCGGGCTGCCCTTCCCACGCCGCGCCACGCGTCCCAGGAACACAGCGGCGAGTCTCCATCGACAGCTCCATCTCGCACGCCCCGACCCCATCGCCGGAGCTCGCCCCCGCCACCATGCCTCGTGCTCGGCCCATGCTCAGACCAAGGCTATGGACACCGCGTCCATGTCCTCTTGCTCCACCCGTCCACCGCCGGAAGGACCCATGCTCCAAGAAAAGGGGAGGCGCAGGGGAGAAGGTCCTGCGGCGAGGGTGGCCAGTGGGCGCGACGGGGGAGACCTGGGAGTCTGACGGTGGGCGAGCTCGGGCCAGTGGCCAGTGGAGGCACGGGGGATAAGGGCATGCGGTGGTGCTACAGGTTCCGATGGCTGCACGGCGGTGGCATGTGGGCACGACGGGGGAGGGGGCTATGGGCGCGATGGCGGGGGTTGCCTCGGAGTCTGGCGGTGGGAGATCACACGCGAGTGGTCGGTGGCGACACGGGAGATAAGGGTCTGCGGTGGTGCTGCAGTGTCCGGCAGCTACGCGATGGTGTCAGCCTATGGGCGCGACGTAGGGGCCCATGGGAACGATGGCTGGGCGGCCTGGGAGTCAGACGCACTACTAGGAAAATGGCTATAGGTAATCAGCACATCCATGGCTCACATGGTTGAAGTGCCCCACGGCTAAAACAGGCGTGGCTCACCTATGGGCAGTGCCCTACTAGTAACTAGAACAACCGTGGCGCACATGACCATAGTGCGCCACAGATATGTGTGGGTCAGGGCCCTGTTGGCCACACGCCAGACATCCGTAGCGCACATAGGGGTAGGTGCGCTACGTTTGTTAGTGTCAACCGTGGCGCACATGGAGGGGGTGCGCTACGCCTAAGCGCATGCCCCTCTCTGCTGTGAAACGACCAGACACATCCGTGACGCACTGTGGCATGTACGCCACGGATGTATAAACTTAGTAGTAGGACACCTTGCCCTAGTGCCCTACGCCTAACTATCCTGCACCAACTCCCCCCCCCCCCCCCCCCCGCCCCCGTGGATCGCCTTTTTAGGCTTTGCAAAAAATAAAAGAAAATGATAAACACTTCAAAAAATTAAATTCTTTCATATTTAGGTAGGTAATGTGGTATAGCTTCTAGTAAAATTAACAAACATGAGTTTCGACTTTATCTGCAAAAAAAAGTCATGCCATGGTAAAAAGGCCGTAACTTTTGCATACGATATCTAAAAAAATCGTATAATATACCAAACTGACGAGAACGAGATTTCGCATCCGCTCGCAACCACCTAAGGTCGTTTAGCGATTTTTTAGATTTTCAAAATTCGAAAAGAGTAAAAAGTTACGGTCAAAAGACCGGTTTTTCCTGCAGAAAAAAAAATAGAGAAAACTTACCCGTAGCGCACCACCACCTAGTGCGCCACGGATAAGCTTGGGCGGGATTCAAATTTGAATCCTCACCCCGCCCACCTACACCTTTTCTTTTCCCTCCCCTTCTCTCCTTTTCCTTTTCCTTTTCCTTTTCCTTTTCCTCCCTTCTCATTTCCTTCTTCTTCTCCTCCTTCTCCTTCTCCTCCTCTTCCTCCTCCTTGCAGTGAAGATGGTGACGGCGGCCTCCTCCTTGCAGTTCCGACGACAAGACGGCGGGCTCTTTCTTCTCCTCCTCTTCCTCCTCCTCCTCCTTGTAGTTCCGACGACGACGAGGCCTCCTCTTCTTCTCCTCCTCTTCCTCCTCTTCTTCTTCTCCTCCTCTTCTTCTTCTCCTCCTCCTCCTTGCAGTTCCGACGACGACGACAAGGTGACGACGAGGAGGTGACGACAGTGACCTGCACCGACGCGCGACGACACTGACGACGAGATCCAGATCTGCTGCTGATTTTTTTTTGAATTTTGAAATTTATATCCGTGGCGCACAACACCTAGTGCGCCACGGTTATCGTTTCATACGCGTGGCGCACCTGGACTACTTTCCGTGGCGCACTGGCATGTGCGCCACGCCTATCTCGACACAACTGTGGTGCACCAGGTAGTGCGTCACGGCTAGGAGATAGCCGTAGCGCGAGGTCCGTGACGCACTGCTAGTGCGCCACGGATGGCCTTTTCAGGTGCGCCACGAACATGCGTTTTCCTAGTAGTGACGGTGGGTGGGCGCGGGCCAGTAGCGTGGCGGCTGGTGGCGGAGTGGCCGATGGAGGCCGGTGGCGAACGCGGCGCAGTGGCTACAGAGGATTAAGTTCTCTTTTTATACGAATTTGATTTTTCTTTAGACTTTAGATATTTCTAGCCTAAGAATTACTCAGATCTTGACACGTGGGCTTTATAGGTGGGTCCAACCTATCAGAAACCGTGTCAATTCGTGATCAAAATATGTTTAGTGCTATTTGAGATAACCAACTCAAAATGTAGTAGATTTTTGCTGCAAACGTAAACTAGTGGATTTCTGAAATTTAGCTATCAAGCTGGTAGTTTTATGCTAACAACTCCATTATCATCGACTCATCGTTGGGCCCTGGGTGTCGCCAACCAATTAACTCGCGGATGTCACTCCGATTATTAAAATAAGTGACTGGTGCGACCGTGCGTGCGCCGCCCGGTCGTACTCGTACACTCTGCAGTCAGCGTGCTGAAAATCGAACTACTAGGTGGTCGATATCTGGTTGGATTGGAGAAAACAAAAGAACATAAGAGCATATGCAGTGTGTGAGAAAAGGTGAGTCTAAGATCATCTTTTTGCCTCGAAGGTGAGTCTAGTACACTGGAGAGAGTGGTACTAGCTAAGAAATTTTTAGACATATATCTAGTACTAGACACAGATGGCTAATGAAAAAGGAAAAAGTGGGTCCACTTGGCAGTCTATGAGTGCAGTATAAAAGTGGTTTGTAAATACAATAGTTTATCTGTTGAGTGGGACCTATATAGTGAGCTAAACGGTGAAGCAAGGTTGGCTTTCTTAGACTGAAGTCTAACATTTTTTAGCCATAGCTAAACGGTGTACATGCTCTAACCTTGATTTGATGGGATCCATCCAGTCCAGGGGATATGCATGATGTCTGTGAAGGCAGGGAAGGAAGATTCTGACGCGAGTCGAGTGGGCCCTAGCCGCGTTGGTCGGGGGACCCCAAATTTGCCTCTGAACCATGCGTGATTAATCTGCTGCCCGTCGTGCCAATTTCCATGAATTATCGACTGCAGGTGCCGCTGAAGCTCAGCGACCTGCGGTGGCGGGGACGCGAGCAGAATCCCTGGACCCGAGTGAGCATTCCACCACGTGAGCAAAAGGCGAGTGCAGGAAGCAAACCAAACCTGTGCCGGAAAATAAACCACAAATTTCTCCGATCGGGGAGACGACCCTTGTGTCCTCGCCGGTGAAGCTGATTTGTTTGTAACGTCCCAAGTCAAGAAAACGTCACAGCTCTGCCCCCGTCAACAAATCGTCGCTGCAGACAAGTGATACTACTACTCCATCAGCTAGCAGCACCCCATTTAGCAAAATATACTCCAACCTTATCACAACGGAAAATCCTTCTGCAGCAAGTTATCATCAGCAGGAGATTAGTACTAACATATATATGATGCCGATGAGGTAGGTATGATGACCGGGGAAGAGGATCCCCTGACGTAGCCTCACGTGCCATTGAGTCCCTGACAAATGGGGACCACCACTCGTGGGACCCACATGTCAGTGACCGAAAGTCAGTGTAGTGCAGGGTTAGCTATGTCAGAGGAGCCGCGTCCGATGACCGGGAGTTCTCCTCCGTGGAAACGTACCATGTGCAAGTGCGACCGAGTAATAGTAGTACTACTACTGAGCTTGTGCTGCATCTCGTGCAATCTGGACAACTATCAACCATAATAAGCCTTTGCTAGCTCGAATCACAGCTCGAGAAGGAAAAGTGTTTGGCCATAGTCTCAATGGAGTTGGAAACAAAGTACTGCCGTGTGCTGTTCATATCATCATCTTCATTTCTTAGTTTTTTGTTTATGTAGATACGTTTTGAACTTACGTTTTTGGGACATACTACTCCGTAAAAGTATGCTGTGTTTGTTTGTCGATTCTTTTCCTTTTTTTGCAACAGCTTCTAGATTGTGTTTTCGGTTGCGCACAACAGGACAAAGGCCCAGTTCTTTTGGGGCTTCTTCAAGCCGTCCTCCCCCAGCTTTCTGGAGAAGCCGGTCTAAAAAAATTGCGAGGCTTCCAAAATAGTCAAGTCTAAACAAATTTGAAAGCCTCGCAATATTTTTAAACCGGCTTCTCGAGAAAACTAGGGATAGGACAGCTTCTGAGAGAAGTCGCCAAAAGAACTGGGCCAAATAGGGCTCCGAAGCACGCAAACAAAATTTGGGAAGGGTCGATCGCCGTCGTCGCCGCAGGTACCCTCCCTCTGATCTGCTCGCGCGCGGCAACAAAGATTCTATCGACCCCACCAACTATTTATCCTGCTCGCGCCCGCGTCGGCAACTTCACCCTCCCTCTGCTCGCGCCCCACCGCCTTGTGCTCCTCCACCCCCCTCGATCTGCTCGCGCTCAAGCCTCGGCGGCGACGGCGAGGCAAGCCGAAGACCGGGCTGAACAGATGGAGGCGGCGAGGGATGACTCCAGGTTCGGGTACGTGTGCATCCATCACGAATCCCCTTCTTCTTCTTCTTCTTCTTCTTCTTCTTCTTTCGCTAGTGCTGTCGTCGTTCCGCCTCCGCGCCCAGTTTTCGCACCCCGCGGCCTGCGCGCCTCCCTCCCGTGACGCCGCCGCCGCAGCCGAAGGCGGAGACGCGCGCTTCCGTCAACAAAACCGATTTGCGTCAACAAAATTCCATCGACACCCCCGATTCACCCGCTCTCTCTGCTTCGGAGCTCCCTCTGCTTCCGCCGCTCCACCCACTCTCCATTCGCGCTGCGCCCGCGGGAGCGGCGGCGGGTACGAGGAGGATGGCGACGGCGACGCAGGGCGCGGCCGCGCCGAACCCGGGGAGGCGGTGCGGGATGACTCCTTGGACATGTTTCGAGGATCGCTTGATCCCGCCGCTACCATCGCCAGGTTCTGGTACGCGCGGATCGATCGCGAATCCCTTTCTTCTCCTTGTTTCCGTTCGCGAGTGCCGTGCCTCCGCGGTCCGCGCCCCTGTTTTCGCAACCGGAATGCGCGCCTCCCGTGACGCCTACGCCGCCCAAGGCGGAGAGACGCGCGCTTCCGCCTACCGTTCCTTGACCCGCCGCCTCGTAGCTTGCCGCCTTGCGCATGTTGAAGCGCCGCCGAAATGCTCGGGTCGGTGCCCGGGTCCTGCTGTGTGCTGAGCCCCTGTCCGAGCCGCCCTGCGCGCTGCTGTCGGCGCCGATGAACACGGCGTCCGCAGTGCGGCCAGCCACCTCGCTCGCCACGCCGCGCCGCGCCGCACGGCCCTGCATCTCCCCGTTCGCCTCGCCTCGATCGGTGCCCGCCACCAAGCTCTCGCCGCGCACCCTACCGCCCGCCTATCAACGCGCCACCCGCTTGTTCGGCGCGGCCGCGACATTCGAGTCCTTGTGTCGCCGAAGCAGTTCGTTCCGGTCCCCGTCGCGGCCATCAGTAGAGCAGAGCAGGTGTGGTTCGTGCCCGAGCACGTGCTAATCGATAGTGGACGAGTGATCGTCGTCGTCATCTTCATGGCAGCATTGGTCGACTGGACGGCACCACCGCCACGCCTCGGCTCGAGACGACAACGATTGAGGCCGGTCGGCGGCGCTCGACGCGCGCGGCCGCGACATTCGAGTCCCTGCGTCGCCGAAGCAGTTCGTTCGGGTCTCCATCGCGGCGGCGCGTTCGGTCGGTTCAGCCGTGCCAGTTTCATTTTAGGTACATTCGTGTCCGGTCCGACGTGATCGGCGTCATGTTTTCTACTAGTATTTAGCTTTCTTCTGCCGAAAAGAAAAGTTTTTTTTAGCTTTCGTTGTTGGGAACCAGGCATCAGGGTACTGTCATGTGTGGCAATTGCGATCCTTCAATGCCCGGCTATTATGAGAAAAGTTGCGGCTGGCAATATTGGGGTGATAGCGATGTGTTTAGTTGACGACGGGGTTCTGCTCCTTGGACGCGACGCCATGGTCCATGTCTGCTCCACTTTTCGTCTCCTGTCGTTCGGCTCCTTAATTGTTGTTTTTCTATATAATATATGGGAGCCCAGGCCCACTATGTCACTCCTATTTAAAAACAAAACCCCTCTCCAGCTCCAATTTCTCGCTGTCTCATTTCGCATACATCCTGCAAAACCCCTCCCCTCTTCTATCCGTTCACCTGCACGCACCGTCGGTCCTGTTCATCTCGCTCTTCTCCGTTTCTGCGCCTCTAATTGAATACACTAGTCGCATGGGTGTTTGTAGTCCACTAATGACCTGTTTCCTATATTAAATCCTAAAGCATGCGCCTCATTTAGTCAAACGGTTCCTAACATGATCCTTTCGACAGATGTGGTGAGGTTGCATGTGATCTCCACAAGATGGAGAAGGATTTGAACGGAACATTCTGCTTGGACATCCATAACTGCAACGAAGCCACGATTCATCCAGCAAATGCCCTTCTCATTCAGGCCCTGCAGTTGTGTTCTGACAGCACAGCTTCGGTGCAGCCAGTACTTTGGGATCACATGCTCCATTGCTGGGCATCCAAGCTCGAGGAAGACGCGGAGACGGTGTTCCGAGGTGAAAAGGGTCGAAAACACATCTTCCTCCTTAACAACATATCCGATGTGTCGCGACTGATGCGCCGTCCAGGAGCAGCTTTTGCAAGCAGGGAGCTGATGGGTAAGCTCGTTTCGCTGATCCAGACATACAAGAAGAGCTTCTTAGCTGAGAGCTGGGTTCCTCTGAACGATACGCTCCATTCAAACATGGATGAGTTCACTGCCGGATTTGTTGCCGCCTGTGACTACCAGAGGGCATGGAAGGTCAAGGCTGAGCTCAGGTACGATCTGCGAGAAGAGATCGTGGATTTGATTGTTCCGCCATACGAGGCTGCAGTGCAGCTGCAGGCAAACCGAGGCAGAGGTTCAGTTTCAGGGGTGCTCCGAGCCATTGCGGCGAAGAAGAAGAAACAGAAGAAGTATACTGGTGAGGACCTGAAAAGGGAGATTAGAGCATTGTTTGAAGGATGAACAGCCATAGCTGCTAATTGGGGAGGAGAGGACACCGGTCAGTGGACACGGCAGGTTGCATATGTCGTCTCAGAAATAAAATGGCTTGCTGCCATGAGCTTGCTAGTTTTATCTGTGCATGTGTGCTTTTTTTTTCTTGGCAATGGTGCCTTTTGTACTATTATATATTAGTTTCCATACTCCCTAGCAATACAGATGCCATTTTGTTGGAATTAGAAGGTAGAGCAGTCATCAAACCATGAGGTATATGGGTAGATAGAAGTATTACTGAATTAACTGTTTTGTTGTGTAACTCATTGGACAATTTGTAGATGTGAACAAAATGAGCACACGATATTCTTCTGATGCAAACAAGGTAGCGCTCCTTTTTCTTTGTTCGAGAATGTTTGCTACCACAACCTGAATTACATGTGTATTCGCCATCCCTCGCTTTCTTATTCCTTCATTAGTGGTGAATCAATCTGGTATGTAACATTTCCAGCGGGTTATTGATGGAAAGTCCTTTTGGCTCCTCAGCTCCAAATGCTCCATGCATATTAGAAAATTTTAACACTATATTTACAAGTTTAAAAAATATTGTGAAACAAAATCTTAAAAGTAGCTGATGATGTATCCCACAAACGTGTAAAATCTTAAATCGAAATCTGTTGCATTCTGAGTTATAAAAAAAATGACAAAGTTTGGATTTTTTTTAAGATTTGATATCACTATACTCAGATCCACGGTTTTGTCATTTTTGTGTAGCTCAAAATACACATTATTTCCAATTAATATTTTATGTTGTTTTTTGGTTTACATCACCGGCTACTTCCCGATTTATTTTCAGATTTTTTTGGACCTCGAAAATGTGATTCTCAATTTTTTAAAAGGGGCATTAATTGATAGAGTATAGAAGAGAGCTTCTTAAAAAATGTCAATATATTAACAGAACAAGATAATAATACAAAATATGCGGGGCACCTACAAATAATTCTTTTTTACAATTCTCTATGGCGGAAACAAAATCCCTTCTCTAGGGCATGTTCTATAGTAGATGGTATTTGGTAGCAGGTTGTTACCTCCTCCGTTTCAAAATATAAGATGTTTAGCTTTATAAAGAAAATGTATCTAGATTAAATTTAGTATGTAGATTTACTCAGATTTACAGTGAATCTAGACACTAAAAAAGTTTAGATACATTATCTTCATGAATATAAAATATTTTATATTTTAAAACAGAGGGAGTGTTTATTATTCCGAACGATCAGACAAACCTCTAAAAATACCATCAGAGGAAACCACCAGTTATGTATTGTACTCTGCGCAACTCTATCCGATACGAGTAGTGGGCAGATCTACAAGAAAGATCTTATACGCGTTCTCTGACAAAAACATTTGACGAAATGTGTGGCCACTTTATTATTTAAACGTATGCTACTTGGAAGACGTCCGTCCAGTGTTTGAGGAGACAAAAGGTTCGTAAAGATACTTCTGCCACGGGTATGCTCTAATTTATTATTGATTTATTTTATCCGTTCTGTTCCGCATAATTTGGTACTTTCATCTTTGATGATCTCACTCATGAGCATCTGCTGTTGCACAATTACTCTACTAATATTGTTTTATCTACAGAAGAAGGTCCAACTTTTCTACTTTGACCCGTTGCAAAAGCTTACCTGTTTCCCTTGAAACTTTGAAACCGGTTACCGCTAAATCCGTTTGCTATATCACCAGGGCATATGATATCTCTTTTTATAAAAAACAAATACCATATGAAAAATGATTGGACTCTCCCGGGGATATGTGACTTTCTATTCTCTGGGTCGTGCGTTCGACTCTCTGGTGGTGGATCACGTTCGACCGGCCGTTTTCCCGCGATTCCCCGTCTCTGCCTCGCGTGTCTCAGGCTTTCACCGTATGTCTCCGCCGCCTCTGCCGCCGGTGCTTGTTGTGCGCTCCCTCGCCTCTGCTCTACCTGGTTGCGGCTTCTCTTGCCCTGCATCGTCGCACCGACCGTATCTCGCAGCGCGCCGTCGGAGCTCGCAGCGCGCCAACGGCATCTTATCGTGCGCCGTCGGAGCTCTAGCCGCGCCCTCTGCTTGCCCCGCACAACCACGCCACCGGAGCTCGCGGCCTTCCAATCTTACAGCCAGAACTCGCCGCCGTGCAGGTGGAGCATCGGCGCAGCGAGATGGCAAAGCACCGGTCATGGGAAGGGAAGGACGGTGTTGTTACCTTGCACGGGCTTGTCTCCGGCATGGGCGTCACCAGATGGCAGCCCGCTGCTCCGACCTCCAGCGAGAAACACTCGTTTCATGTGGCGTTCATGCATGCTACCTATTTCGGGAGATTTTGCTACAGACGGTCGACGTTTTAGCTACCGACTGTCATCGTTGTTGCTACCGACGTACGACGTATTTGCTACGAATAGAGCGATAGATTTACATGTTGGAGAATTTTGCTATGGCCGCGGGATTTGCTACATACATATATATTTGCTCCAACTTTTGCATGATTTTGCTATAATATTATAAAAAATTTGCTACAAGATGACCGACAATAGTCTCCGGAGAAATCGTTTTTCTAGGTAGCAACTTTTTTTGCTACAAGTTCTTCGGCGAAATCTATTTTTGCTACATTAGCACAGTTTATTTGCTACAACCGTTTTGTAGCGTATTTTTTTGCTACGAGGTCTCCGACGAGGTTTTTCCCGGCGAGTATCCAGTGATATTTTTCCGCGAAGTCGCTTTTGCTATAATAGTACTTTTTTTTGCTACAAAGTCTCCGGCGAGGTCTACGGCGAGGGTTGTCTTTTCTGTTCTGTTTTTTTGGACAAAACTTTTTTGCTACGGTGTAGCAAAACTGGGCATTATGTAACAAAAGCGGGATTGATTGGACACGTATCAGCAGGAGGACCGGGGGATCGGAAATTTTGATCCCCGGAGAACGCGTAGCACCCTCCATAGCATATTGCTCTGAAGTTTTCTGCTTTATCTTTTATTATCTCTGTTCTAAAATATGTGGGACATTTTAGTAGGTTATTTTAGCCTAACAAAATATTTTATGACGAGCCAATGGGCTGACACGTATAAGTGACACTACTTGCCTACCACATGTCGTCTGAGTCATCGCAGAGTTGCTTAGGATACGACATGGAGTCAAAGTAAATGGATTGAATAGTATATGATCTGACGTTTTGAATAGTATTAAATAGTGTCTAAATTTAGAGCGGAGACTTTTTCACAAAACGTCAGATCATATACTATTCAATCCGCTGTCGCCTGGCATCCGAGGGGAGGTATGTTGTAGGCCATGAACACACCCCAAGAAAGAAAACGGCGCCCGCAGGCATCGTCGTGGTCACCATCGGCCAGTGTCGAGCATAGATTTCACCCTGACCATACACCAGGGACCCCCAAGTTGTCAGAGATGGGATAGAGATGACGAACGAGGATGAAAGATGTAGGCTTTAGCCACCACCGCCGAGAGAGAAAGACCATCATATGAGAAGGGTGTCTACCACCACCGGTATCACCACTACCACCGCCGCCAAGACCGCTGTTGCCGGCACCACCTCAGTGCTAGGCAGCCACCACAGCTAGACACCACCACATCATCCTCCCTCCAATGACTCGGTGATGAGTGCAGCAGCACTTTGTTGGGAGACCCCAAGAGGAAGGTATGATGCAGTTCAGCAGGCAAGTTTCCCTTAGTAAGAAACCAAGGTTATCGAACTAGTAGGAGGAAGGAAACTCCCCAAAGGTGCTGCAAGCAGCGTGGAGACCTGCACAACACAAACTCAAGACTTTTCCCCAACGAATCGGTGAGGTTTTCAAGCTTACCGGTTTGTTGTAACAAAGGATTAAACGTATGGTATGAAAGGTAATGGTTTGCGGCAAGTCAACAAGTAACAGTGGAAGATGTATCAATGGTAAAGATTGGACCAGGGTCCATAGTTCACTAGAGGTGCTCTCTTTAGATAAACAACATGGCATGAATGGTAAACAAATTACAGCAGGGCAATTGATAGAAACTGAGCAAGGCATAACAATGCAAAACCAGACAAAAAGATCCTATGAGATTCGATTGGGCAATACAACAATATACATAGACCATTATCCAACTGCATCTATGACTAGAAGTCCACCTTTAGGTTATCATCTGAACCCCCTCCAGTATTAAGTTGCAAGCAACAGACAACTGCTTTAAGCAAAGTGTGTAAGGTAAACAATCCACTTGCTCTATGAACAAGAGACCGTTGTTTTCTCCCTAGTGACAACACCACATCTACAACCGAAGAGATTTCTGTCACTTCCCTTAGAAACTAGAGGCATGAACCCACTATCGAGCATAAATACCCCCTCTTGGAGTTACTAGCAACTACTTGGCCAAGATAGCTACTAACAACGGAGAACATGCAAGATCACAAACAACACAGACATGATAGAATCATAAAGACAAAACCGTTAATCAATCTGACATAGTAATCTCAATATCCATCGGATCCCCGCAAACACAACATGCATGATTACAAATATATTAGATCTTGATCATGAATGGAGCTCACAAGATCTATACATGAAAGCACAAGGAGGAGATACAATCATCTAGCTACTACATGGACCCATAGTCCAAGGTGGAAGTACTCACGCTTCATACCGGAGAGAAGGCCTCCGGGATGATCTCCCCTCCAGCAGGGTGCCAGGAAGAACTTTAGATCCCCCCGATCTAGGGACGACGGTGGCGGCGGCTACAGAAGGTTTCGTGGAGTTTTGATCGGGTGCCTAGGGTTTCTACATCGGGGGATTCTTATAGGCGAAGAGGCGAGGCTGGGAGGCGACCGGAGGGGCCACACCCTGCCTAGGCGTGGGTCCACCCTAGCAACAGCGCTTGTGCCACACAGCTGCTTCGGCGGCAGTGCGAGGTGGACGAAGACGATAGACCAGACAAAACGGTATTTGGGCCTGGGCTTCTGTTGGGCCGCGGCGAAAAGAGCGGAAGAGGCTGGCTGTGATAACCCACAAGTATACGGGATCGCAACAGTCTTCGCGGGTAGTATTACCCAATTTATTGATTCGACACAAGGGGAGCCAAAGAATACCTGCAAGCCTTAACAACTGAGTTGTCAGTTCAGCTGCACCTGGAATTAGTTCTTGCTCACAGAAGTTTATCAGTAGCAACAGTTTGGTAGTAGCAATAGTAAAGCAATAGCAACAGTGAAACAGTAGCAATAGTAACAGTAACGGTGGGATTCGAGTGCGGTAGGCATAGGGATGGATGGACGGGCGTTGCCTGGACGATTCTAAACATGTAACTTCAAGATCTAGGGCATTGCAGATAAATAATAACAAGCATCCAAGTACAAAACAATCCTAGGCATGTGCTCCAAATATAGTCATACATGCTCGCAATGAGAACTTGCACAACATCTTCTATCCAGCCAGCCTGTGGCAGCGGGACCTCTAGGGAACTACTGGCAATTAAGGTGCTCCTTTTAATAGAGCACCAGAGCAAAGCATTAACACTCCGTGAACACATGTGATCCTCACACCGCGGCCATCCCCTCCAGTTGTCCCAATTATTGTCACTTTGGGGCCTTTGGATCCGGACAATGATATGTGTACACAACTTGCAGATAAGATCACAAACAATACAATCATAATGATTCAATAATAAGTTCAGATCTGAGATCATGGCACTCGGGCCCTAGTGACAAGCATTAAGCATAACAAGTTGCAACAAAGTCAAATAGCACTAATAGAGATACTAGGCACTATGCCCTAACAGATCTTATTAGATTACATGATAGAACTCATCCAATCCCTACCATCCCCAAGCCTACAGCAGGGGATTACTCACTCATGGATGAGGGAAACAACGGTGGTTGATGGAGGTGCGTTGGTGATGACGATGGCGATGATCCTCTCCAAATTCCCTGTCCCGGCAGGGTGCCAGAACAGAGTTTCTGGATCCGAATCTTGGTTTCTGGTGGCGGTGGTGGAGGGGAACTCTTTCTGGAAAACTATCGAACCTCCCTACTCGGTTTTTAGGTCGAAAGGAAACTTATAGGCGCAGAGGGAGGCCGAGGGGGTGCCTGGGGTGGCTGCACCCCCTCCAGGCGCGGCTAGTGGTGGGCTTGTGCCTTGGGTGGGTGTGGCCCCCCCAGGCCTCCTCTCTGTCTCGTCTTCTGGCTCCGTGGATCTTCTGGTGAAATATAATTTTTGGCATATTTTCCGGGATTTTTCCTGATAGTTGATTTTCTGCACAAAAACAAGACACCAAGGTAATTCTGCTGAGAACAGCGTCAGTCTGTGTTAGTTGTATCCAAATCACACAAGTTTAGAGAAGAAACAATAGCAAAGTGTTCGATAAAGTAGATACATTTTGGATGTATCAAATCCCCCAAGCTTATCTTATTGCTTGCCCTCAAGCAATTCAGTTGAAAACTAAGTGCGATAAAAGAACTTTCACGAACACTTTGCTTCATATGATGTAAATATTCTCAGAAGAGGAGTAGATGCTTAGACAATTCATAATAAGGAGTATGCAACTAAGTCTACTCAATTGTCATTGCAAGCTATGAAGAGAAACCAACTCAATAATAATAAGTAGCATGAAATATAAACATAAGCAACATTGCAATGCTCATAATAAGGTACGATAGAGTAGTATCTCACTTGCCTTTGTTTGAAGAGCACAATAAATGCCAAGGCACCTCTGAAGTTCACATGAAGACTAGAAGTAAAGATATCAGAGATACAAGCATCAAAGTCATGACATAATTAACCAAGTTTTGGAACAAACACAAGAATGACAACTATGCTCTCAAGAAGGTGCTCATAGAATAAGTGGTGACTCAACAAAGTTGTGAAAATGGTTTTGAAAGGTTTGAAAGCCTTCCCAATGCTAAAAGGAAGGTACTCATTAGCTTTGATCTCTCATTGCCCCTATCATAGGCATCTTCATGTGGTTAAGGTGAAAGTGAGGTCCACTCTGAATTATATGCTTGACAGGCCATAGACTGGAAATCCCAAGTCCCTTGAGTATGAGGGCCGCTCCGCATGCTACTCAACTTTGGTCACCTGAAAGTTCTTGTCATTGTAAATACATGCATATCATCGAGAACTGCCAACGGGGTACCCCTTACACATGGTACAGGAGCTTTCCCATAACCAAAATGACAAGGCAAGCAGACAATGAGCATCTCAGCAATCTTTCTATTTACCATATGCATAGCTTTTTATTGACGATGCTTCATAGATGCTCATTATGGTGATGCTGCAAGTTTCCACCATGATTAGACATGGCTTAGGCTAGCGGCCCAGATGTTTCTCTAACACAATGTATAGACTCCATGAACTCACAAGCTCCCCTTTTATTTCACATCGTCAACATCCGTAAACAAAAGAGCAAGGTATAACTGGGTGAGATATCCAAAAAAATGTTGAAAGCGTTCTCCGTGACAGCACGGTTCTGCTGACTCCCAGCATATAATTAGCAAGCATATAACTTTCATGGACATGTCACAATGGTTCAGAATTATTAAGCGCAAGGAATAAAGTGTGTCATCAAGTTCGTGAGAGCTTTACTAACTAACTTTCTCAAAACAGACAAACATTTTATTTTGGAAGAAAACACGGCATATATAAAGTATGCATTGAAGTAGCAAATGATGCTAATAGGTAGGTATGGTGGACACAACTGGCAATATTGGTTTTGGGGAGTTGGAATCACAGGTAGAGCACATACTCAGTGCAAGTGAAGGCTAGCAATAGAGAGAGAGCGACAAACGAGAGAGTAATAGTTGTCATAATCATGCTTGCAACAAAACAGGACTAATTATGGCATGAAAGTGATACAAGAACTCTGAGGCAAAATAAATCACCGAGGCTTACCGACTATTGATTAGTCATATGCATGCGTGAGCATGTGCCAAGTCGATTCACATGAACAGTCAGAGGATGATACCACAATATCATACCAAAGTATGAATAAAACAATGCAAGCAAACATTCATATGACATGCTACAAACTATTAGCAAGCTAGAGCTAATCATAGACAAGCAAGAACTACTAAGCATCCATAATGACATACACCTTACACAAACAGGCTAAGCATGCTCACAATGAAGAGTATATGTACAAGAATGAAACAAATAGAGTTCGTTACCAGCCTCTTACCACACCTCGAGTTGTCTTAATCTTCATTATTGCCCTTCACTTGTGTGACTTGAATAAAAGCATGAGACCAAAATCCACTGTGGACGGCTGAACCCTGCAAAGAACTCACAAAACAAAAGAAGAACAACAAATATTTTTGGTGTTTTCGAATTTTTTAGAAACAAGCAAACAAAGAAAAACCAAACAAAAACAAAGCAAACCAAACAATGCAAAATCTTTTTGGATTTTTCTTTTAAGGCAAACCAAAGCAAAAAAACAAAGAAACAAACCAAAAGAAACAACAAAAATATTTTTGGTATTTTTGGGTTTTTAGAAAGAAGCAACAAAAACCAAAAAGAAAGCGAAAACAATGGATGTACAAAGAACCGACCGAACATGATATATATATGAGTGTGATGTCGGTGTACCTCCCCCCAAGCTTAGGCTTTTGGCCTAAGTGGGGCTCAATCCCATGGTGTCCAAGAGGATGAACCTCTGTAGTATGTCGAGGAAGCTCCCTCGTCCTGGTACGAGCTCGAGGCCTCCCCTGTGTAATACGCAGAGGGGTCGTATGATGGTGCTTCCTCCTGATAGTGCATGTGGAAGTTAAGAGAGCGCAGCTTGTCATCCATCTCCGCCTTCGAGCGTGACCAAGGTCCCTGAGAAATACTGAACAAAGTGGTTTTGGATAGAGGGATCTCTCTCTCTCTCTCTCTTCCCCGTCAATAAACAACATTCTATAAACCAAGTTCTCAAGAGTAGAGCTAGTGGTGACAAAGTGGTGCGCCTTCATGGCAGCAAGATCAAGCCTCTGAGGAGCCAAAATTGTATCATGTGGATCAACAGCAATTGTCAAGGCAGCAGCAATACGAGTAGCAATAATTCCCCCATAAATGGGTCCCTTAGCAGCTAAACGACGAGCAACGAGAGAACCAAGATTATACTTATCCTCATTGTTGAGCGCAACATCTAAGAAGGCCAATTGATAGTTGGAAATATTACTAGTGTTCTCCCTACCAAGAACACTGGTGGCAAGATAGTAGGCAAAGTACCTGATGGATGAGAGTTGAATATTCTTTATCTTTCCTTGTTGAGCTCTGCGGTCATCATCATTGGTTATTCATCGGTAAAGCTCCAACAAATCAGTGGGAAGAGCTGAAATCTTCTTTGATGACCCAGCTGTACCAAGTCCCAGGGACTTGCAAAATTGCTTCAAAGTCATAGAATGAGCCCTACCATAAATTTTGAAAGACACATCGGGCTTGAACACGCTGTTAGTAAAGGAGAAACTCTCCACAAATGTTTTAGTAAGCAAAGCATATTGTGCACTCTCATCCTGCATGTAAATTGTTAGTCCAGCCCTTTGAACCAAAGTCATAAAATCGTTAAGAATCCCAGCAGCTCGCAAGAAAGTTTGGCAAGGAAAGGTGGAGGGGTGCGCATACCCTTCATCTCCCTCGTCACCAAATCGTGGAGTGATGATATCCTCATTGTATGACGGTCTAGTACTAGTAGATGACCTTGGAAGCCTTTCCCTTCTAGGTGCATCACTCTCAAATATATCGCCAAATGAGTGGTGGTCCATGACTTCAGTTTTCTGAAATTTTAAACAACCATCAAACCAAGTGATTTCTAAGTTGATAAATGATGAGCAACTCCTATAGGAACTTGCTAGAGGGCTACACATGCATCAAAACAAAGTTTCTAAGCATAGATCAAGCATGCAAGATCAAACAACCTGTCACCTATAGCAGCAAAATACTCAAGATACAATCTACCAATAACAAATCTAATTGGACAAGTGGAGGAGGCACATACCAAGGAACAAACCCTCCAAAAATCAGCACTTGAGATGGGCTGAACAAGGAGATCTAAAATCATGAGCAAGAACAACAAGAACTCGAGCTTGAGAAAGTTTTCCGGTGTTTTTTGGGAGAGAGAAAGAAGATGGCTTTAAGGAGGCAGCCTGGAGGGGCCTAGGTGGGCCAGACCCCCCAGGCGCCGCCACCTGGTAGGTCTCACCTACCATGGGTGTGGTGGCCTAGGGTGGCCCCCTGGGTCACTTCAGGTGCCTCTCTGCCCCTTTTTTCAAGGAAAAAATTATTTTGAATTTTCTGCGATTTTTTGGGAAACTTTATTTTTGGCCAATTTTTAGGGTATGAAAATTGATTTTCTCGCAGAAACAATTTTTTCAGAAGAAGTAAAAGAAAACCAAAAGCCAAACTACAGGAGCTCTAAGAAACTCAAACAAGCAAACAACTAGCAAAACTAAAGCTAAAGCAAAGACTAGGAAGGAGAAAAGTAAAAGAAAGCAAGTATAACCACAGTGGAAACATTATTTTGTTCATTAAAATCCTTTTGTTAACAAGGTTGATCAAGTCTTGTTACCAAAACAATCTTATATGAAGCAAAACTTTGCAACCCACAAGGTGATTATGTTACCTCAAACTTGATAGCAATGGTCCCAATCATAATAGTTTCACAACCTTGTTGGGGAAATAGACAGTGTGCTCTTTGTCATTAATATTGAATGTTACTTTTCCTTGATTGCAATTGATGACGACACCTGCAGTATTAAGAAAAGGTCTCCCAAGAATAATAGACATATTATCATCTTCAGGCATTTCAAGCACAACAAAATCATTTAATACCATGCAATTATGAGCAACTTGAACAAGAACATCCTCACATATACCAACAGGAATAGTAGTTGACTTATCAGCCATTTGCAAAGATATATCGGTTGGTATCAACTTTTCTAGCCGGAGTCTCTTGTAGAGAGAAAAAGGCATAACACTAACTCCAGCTCCCAAATCACATAAAACAGTTCTAATATAATTATTCTTAATAGAGCAGGGAATAGTTGGTATACCTGGATCACCTAGTTTCTTTGGAACCTTATCATTGAAGGAGTAATTAGCAAGCAAAGTAGAAATCTCCTCATTAGGAATCTTCCTTTTATTAGAGACAATATCCTTCATATACTTTGAATAAGGAGGCAACTTAATAGCATTAGTCAAAGGAATTTGTAAGAATAAAGGTTTCATCCACTCACAAAACTTGTTGTAGTGTTCCTCCTCCTTTGACTTGTGTTTCTTACCTGGAAAAGGCATAGGTTTCTGCACCCAAGGTACTCTGTCTTTACCATGTTTATTAGCAATAAAATCTTCCTTTGTGTACCTAGTGCTCTTAGTGTGCTTCCCAGGTTCTTCCTCACCTTCCTCCTTATCAGTAGACTCATTTTTTTATCATTACCACTCTCAGTTTCAGCATCAGAGACAAATATACTATTAGGATCTACAACAAGTTCAAGTGGTTCCTCAGCTATCTTATGTTTCTTTTTCTTCCTCTTACGAGGACTACCACTATCTTCACCATGTTGGGAATCCTGCTCTATTCTTTTAGGGTGTCCTTCAGAATATAAAGGATCTTGAGTAGCTATACCACTCCTATTTCTAATTCCATAAGCATGTTTATCTCCTGAAGCATTAACTAGCATATCCTTTTGCACCTTAGCAAGTTGATCAAGTTGAGTTTGAACCATTTGAAAGTGTTTACACAGCATTTTAATATCATTAGACGTTCTTTCCACAATATCTTTCAACTCATGGATAGCTCTAGAGTTTTCCAATAAATGATTCTGAACTTGTTTATTAAAATACCCTTGCTTAACAATAAATGTGTCAAGTTCCTCTAAACATTGATCAGGAGGCTTACCATAAGGAATATCACCTTCATCAAAGTGTCGGAGAAAGTGTAACTCAATAGTAGATGAGTGGGGAATTGACTTACATAATTCTTCTATAGGAGGTAGATTCTTCACATCTTCAGCTCTAATACATTTCTCCTTTAGAAACTTCTTAGCTTCCTTCATTACTTCATCATTTAATGCAATAACTCCCCTCTTCTTTGTTGTTGGTGCTGGAATTGGTTTAGGAACAACTGGTTCAGGAGTAATAGGCTCGGGTGTATTTAGCTCAGTTGAAGTCCAATCATCATAATTCTTGCTTATTTTAGTCATTAATTCTTCAGCATCTGTAGGAGTCCTTTTCCTGAAAACACAGTCATCAAAGCTATCTAGGTAGGTCCTAGAATCATCAGTTAGTCCATTATAATAAATATCAAGAAGCTCATTCTTAGGTAATGGACATCTAGGATGTGCATGAATCAAGGAACGGAACCTTGTCCATGACTCAGGCAATTTCTCTTCTTCTCTCTGTTTAAAATAAAAAAGTCTCTGCAAAGTAGCATGTCTAGCACTGGGAGGAAAATATTTCTGGAATAAAGAAGCAATCAAGCAATCAGGGCTATCAATGGAACCAGGAGGTAATCTATTAAACCAAGCCCTAGCTTCTCCTTTTAGTGAAAAAGGTAAGCTCTTAGTAACAAAGTACTTGCGCATCTTAAAATCATCAGAGAATAAAGCACTCATAGTAGAAAGCTCATCCATATGAGCCATAACACTCTCATTTTCAGTCCCACAAAAAGGTTTTTTCTCAACAATATCTAAATAAGATAAATCAATAGAGAAATCACAGTCTTCATCTTTAATATCTATGGGAGAAGTGGCAAACTTAGGATCAGAGGACAACTTAGGCATGATAGTACGTCTAGCAAGGACTCTTAATAGCAGTAGTACCATGTGTGTTTCGGCACTCTTCAATAAAATCATCATTGAACTCAATGTAACCATCATTAATATCATAACTCTCACTAGACTCATGTGAGCTAACAGGTGTAACAGTGTCTTCACTAGGAGTTTCGGTATTTCCTAGACTAGCCATAGTAGCATCTAGAAAAGGACCTAATGAATCACTTGCATCAACCATAGTAGAAGTAACATCATGAGTATCAAAAGCAGTTTCCGACTCAGCAGTAGTAGCAGTGTGTGTAGCATGTGTATGTGGTAGTGGTGTAACAAGCTTACTTATAACAAACGGTGAATCAAGAGCAGCAGATGTGTTTAGGATTGTACCTCTTCTTGTAGTGGATGGTAAAATAGGGAACTTTTCATCACGAGACTTCCCCATGATGAAAGGAGTAGCAGTAAACAATAATAGATCCAAGTGAACTTACAAATAAAGCTATGATCCCCGACAACGGCACAAGAAAATAGTGTTGATGACCCACAAGTATAGGGGATCGCAACAGTCTTCGCGGGCAGTATTACCCAATTTATTGATTCGACACAAGGGGATCCAAAGAATACTTGCAAGCCTTAACAACTGAGTTGTCAGTTCAGGTGCACCTGCAAATAGTTCTTGCTCACAGAAGTTTATCAGTCGCAACAGTTTGATAGTAGCAACAATAAAGCAACAACAACAGTGAAACAGTAGCAATAGTAACAGTAATGGTAACAGTGGGATTCAAGTGCTGTAGGCATATGGATGGATGGCGGGCGTTGCATGGACGAGTCTAAACATGTAACTTCAAGATCTAGGGCATTGCAGATAAATAATAACAAGCATCCAAGTACTAAACAATCCTAGGCATGTGCTCCAAATATAGTCATACGTGCTCGCAATGAGAACTTGCACAATATCTTCTGTCCAGTCAACCCGTGGCAGCGGGGCCTTTAGGGAACTACTGGCAATTAAGGTGCTCCTTTTAATAGAGCACCGGAGCAAAGCATTAACACTCCGTGAACACATGCGATCCTCACAGCATAGCCATCCCTCCGGTTGTCCCAATTATTGTCACTTTGGGGCCTTTGGATCCGGACAATTATATGTGTACACAACTTGCAGATAAGATCACAAACAATACTATCATAATGATTCAATAATAGGTTCAGATCTCAGATCATGGCACTCGGGCCCTAGTGACAAGCATTAAGCACAACAAGTTGCAACAAAGTCAAATAGCACAAATGGAGATACTAGGGACTATGCCCTAACAGATCTTATTCGATTACATGATGTAACTCATCCAATCCCTACCATCCCCAAGCCTACAGCGGGGTATTACTCACTCATGGATGAGGGAAACATCGGTGGTTGATGGAGATGCGTTGGTGATGACGATGGCGATGATCCTCTCCAAATTCCCCGTCCTGGCAGGGTGCCAGAACGGAGTTTCTGGATCCGAATCTTGGTTTCTGGTGGCGGCGGCGAGGCGGAACTCTTTCTAGACAACTATCGAACCCCCTCCCCCTGTTTTTAGGTTGAAAGGCAACTTATAGGCGCAGAGGGAGGCCGAGGAGGTGCCTGGGGTGGCTGCACCCCCTCCAGGTGCGGCTAGTGGTGGGCCTGCGCATGGGGTGGGTGTGGGCCCCCAGGCCTCCTCTCCGTCTCGTCTTCTGGCTTCGTGGATCTTCTGGTGAAATATAATTGTTGGCATATTTTCCGGGATTTTTCCTGATAGTTGATTTTCTACACAAAAATAAGACACCAATGTAATTCTGCTGAAAACAGCGTCAGTCCGTGTTAGTTGTATCCAAATCACACAAGTTTAGAGAAAAAACAATAGCAAAGTGTTCGAGGAAGTAGATACGTTTTGGACGTATCAGGCTGCGCTTGTGAGCGATAGATAGAGAGGTGAGGGAATGGGCCTCGGCCAGAATTGGGATAATCTGTTCCCCCTCCTTTTTCTTTTACATTTTCTATATTCTGTTTTAAGAGTTTGTTTTCAATTTGGAATTTCCTTAATGATTTAAATGCCATAAATTTTATACAATATTCAAGGATAATTATTCTAATTGTTTCCCCTAACCATGTTGGTATTTTTTTAATGCTCATAATTATATCAGAAGTTATTTATTGAATAGAATAGATAAGAATTAGGGTTTTAGGGATTTGTTAATTATATTATACTCTTATAGAATTATTTTTTATTTCCTCTTAATGAAGGTAATGAGAATGGTTTAAGATAGCTAAAGATATGCAAAGCATGTATCCATCTTTATTGTTATATAACACTCATTATAGAAGAGGATTTAATTATTAGGGTTCTCATAATGGTGAATTCTATTATTCAGAATCTACTAACAGGTGAATCCTAACCACCCTTCTTATTTAAAATATGCATAGTTGTTTTCTGGAACTAGTTGTTCATTACTTGCTTAAGTGTGATTAATATAATATTGGGCATAATGGTTTATAGTAATTTCCATTTATGTGGTACATATGATTTAGAGGTTTGAAAGTGTCAAAGATATGCTTCAATGATTTGCTATAGGAAAATATTCCTATAAAGCATTGTGAAAATAAGCTGATAGATCAATCATATGAAATGGATATTATCTTTGGTTAATGATTTAAAGTTGAGTGTTTACTAATAATTCCCATCTTCTATAATTCATAATTCTGGACTTCTAATTAAGGTATTCCTTTCCAAGATATCCTACTTCTTCCTTAACCATCCATCACTAATATTTCTCTAGTAGATGTATATATCAAACTACTTTCCTCAAAAGCTTACTATCCTTTAAGAGGAATAACACTACTTCAATAACTCCATACTACTCTAGCTTTAACATAGTCATACTATCTTATATCTACTTTACTCCAGTATCTAATTTCTAGCTTTTCATCATATCATGGTGACTTGTCATGGCTAACCTAGAATAACATATCTATACTAGGGTTCAATCATGTTCTATCCACCAATGTCCCTTATACATGATATAAGCATTCGATCTTGGTGACTAAAGCATGATCCTTATAATCCTTTGATCCTTTATGGTTTAGGTTTCTAGTTGTCTAATCAAGGCTTTCATCCATACAACATTACAGTTGTATTCTAATTATCTTCTTTATCACCAAATAATTATATCTTGCATATAACTCTTCTTTCATTACATGAGTGAGTTAACTCCATCAATTATCATATGGATCTAATTCCTTTTCAACACTCCCATCCTATAGATGATATTTAAATCTAGCATTACCACCTACCTCTTCTTACTTCTTTCACTAAAGGACTTAAGTGAATGCTATGATAAGGACAAGAGTTGATAGATCAAGAATTGATAGTTTAAGAATTGGTGAATCAATAGTTGATTACTCAACATTGATGAACAACAGATCTTAGAATATGATTCAATAGAAATGGCAAAGATTGATATGGATAGAAATATACATGGTGAATGATCTTGACTTTATTTCCTTTCTACTCAACAAGTGATAAAGAATTAAGGTTAAGAAATGATGCTCATGGTAGGAATGGATAAAAATGATATAGGTCAAGACTTAGTTATTGAATTCTTGTTACTTGAGTTATATTCATAGCTTGGTATTCATGGGTTATTGAAATGAATACTAGGATATGATTACTTAAGGAGCAAATATTAATAATTAGGCAATGCATTAAGGTTTAATTTTATTACATTTGATCTACCCTTAGATCAAATCTTCCTTACCCAAAATAAGGTTTTAACAAAGGTCATATTGAAACTTATCGCAATCAACTTGATGATCTACTTCAATTCCATCAAGTTGAGAGAAGCTTCAATCACTTTGACAAGTTTTATTCAAAAGCGCGAAAAATATTCAGATTTTCTATGCATGAATGCAATGCACACATCAGTGTTCAGCTTGTTTCTAAGCTCTAATGCTGGGATGTTACATTGTAACACACCATGCATATGAATTTATAATGGACACTTTGGAATAACTTGGTTTCTTGGGAGTTGGAAAAATGAGTAGAGCTTACTCATACAAGTGGAGGCTAGCAAAAGACTGGGAGCAACCAACTAAGAGAGCAATAATGGCCATAATCATGCAGAGCAACAAAGCGTTACTAATCAAAGTATAGAGTGGTACTACAAGTCAAGGACTAAATTATCATAGAGGCTATAGTGACTTGTCATAGTCATAACATGGTGTGAGCATGTGCCAAGTCAACCCAAACAAAGCATCAAAGGAGAATACCACAATACTATGCTTTTGTATGCTAAAACAACGCATAATTTCTTCAAGGCACACTAAGCAATCCAATTGTTTGGAAACAAGACATGCTACAGCAATAATCACTAAGCATAAGTTCAAAACAACACCTATCATGTCATGCTAAAGTCTAAGTCACAGTCGATGCAAGCTCCTCTTGAACTTTCAAGCATGAACTTCCTACTCCTTTCCAACACCAAGCAACTTATTTGCAAAACAACACAGCGAGAACGGGGGTCCAAACTACTTTATTCAAGCAAACTAAACAAACTAAGCAAACCAAACGAAAACTAAGACGCTCCAAGAACAACACAACAGTGTATGAAACAATAAAAACAAAGTGTCTAGACAGACCTGAGCTTTTTATTGATGAAGAAGGGGATGCCCAAGGCATACCCAAGCTTTGACGCTTGTACCTCTTGCATATTTCTTGGGGTGACACCGGGGTGGAATCCCCAAGCTTGAGCTTTTGTCCATTCTTCATCTCATTACATCATTCTTTCTCTACACCTGAAATTTTCTTTCATACAAAACTTCACACAATCTTCATTAGCAACATTAGTGTATTCAAAAGATAATAGACCCTTAGGTAAAGCTTTAGAACAACAAATTTTTTCAATAAAAACACATGCTACTGTAGCAACTCCTTCAAAAAGCTCAATTCCCCTAAAGAGAACTCAAAAAGGAATCAATAAGAAGCAAATGCAAATAATGGCAGAAATCTGTCAAAACAGACCAGCAGGTAGAAACCGATTTTTTCGAAGACCTTATGTTGCTCAAATAAAAAAGTGTTGAACTAACGAAAGTTATCTAACATATTGGGGGAGTTATTCGTAAATTGTCAGCTCAATAGAAGTTACAGAGACTCCTCACGAATTTTTTTGGTGGAGGACAGAAATCTGTTTCGGGACAGCAACTCCCCAAATCTTACTTCCCTCTCATTAGAGGTCATTCTTGGAACAAAAAGCAAACAAAATGGATAAGTAGAGGTCATTACAAAAGTAATAACTTCCAAGACTCAAGGAAACTCTTGGGTTATCTCCCAACAAGTACTTTTTTTAACACCTTTAAGTTAGGCACAAGAAGCAAGAAGAATCAAGTATTTTCGAATGAAGAATTGAGATCAATACTGGCAAAGTCTTCAACTATGAGAGGTATCTCATCCAAATGAGTCTTGGAGGATCCCTTCTCATTTCTCTTAGGTTTACTACTTTCATCAAAAGGATTTTCAGGAACAATCCAATCAAAATTATTTTCAAAGGCCTCATGCATCCCAACAAGCTTAAAGGGTATGGGTATCTTAAATTCATCTCTAGGCTTGGTTTTATCGAAGTACCCACAACATATACACATGAGCCTAGCATATTAAAACGCTCAAAGACTTTTTTGGCTTCCTTAGCAACATCATGGAACTCTTTGAGTAAAGTTTCAAGAATAAACTCTCTCTTTTCAGCATTCTTTTCTTTTTTAGTTTTAGGAAAAAAAATTGCATCATGGGGTTAAGGCTAACAAACCTAGCCTCCAGCATATGAACTAAAGAAGCCGAAGCAATATCATAATTAGGACCAAGCTCTGCTATAGATTTATCCTCAATATCCTCATGCTTGCTAACATGATTAAAGAATTCTTCAATATTGTCTTTCCCAATTATGGAGCCACTACCTATAGAGAGGTCCTTCAGGGTGAACTTGGGGAGCAACATGGTGAGCTAGAACAGGGTGGCAACTAGAGTAGGAAATAATTTTTTTGTGTTTTTGAATAAAGGAAGCAAACCAAGCTAAACTATTTTTTTGGAGCTTTTGAAAAGAGGCAAACAAAACCAAGCAAAAGAAAGTAAGCAAACTTAAAACAAAGTAAAGAGAAAGGAAGTGAAGGACTCCCCTTGTGAAGACGTCCTTAGCCTCCCCGGCAACGGCGCCAGAAAAAGGCTTGATGAGTGTAGCAACACTTCATTGGGAGACTCCAAGAGGAAGGTATGATGCAGTTCAGCAGGCAAGTTTCCCTCAGTAAAAAACCAAGGTTATCAAACCAGTAGGAGGAAGGAAACGACCCAAAGGTGCTGCAAGGAGCGTGGAGACTTGCACAACACAAACTCAAGACTTTGCCCCAACGAATTAGTGCGGTTGTCAAGCTCACCGGTCTGCTGTAACAAAGGATTAGACGTATGGTGTGGAAGGTAATGGTTTGCAGCAAGTAAACAAGTAACAGTGGAAGATGTATCAATGGTAAAGATTGGAACGGGGTCCATACTTCACTACAGGTGCTCTCCTTAGATAAACAAAATGGCATGAAGGGTAAACAAATTACAACATGGCAATTGACAGGAACTGAGCAAGGCATAACAATGCAATACCAGACAAAAAGATCCTATGAGATTCGATTTGGCAATACAACAAAATACATAGACCGCCATCCAACTGCATCTATGACTAGAAGTCCACCTTCAGGTTATCATCTGAACCCCCTCCAGTATTAAGTTGCAAGCAACAGACAACTGCTTTAAGAAAAATGTGTAAGGTAAACAATCCACTTGTTCTATGAACAAGATACCGTTGTTTTCTCCCTAGTGGCAACAACACATCTACAACCGAAGAGATTTCTGTCACTTCCCTTGGAAACTAGAGGCATGAACCCACTATCGAGCATAAATACCCCCTCTTGGAGTCACTAGCAACTACTTGGCCAAGATAGCTACTAACAACGGAGAGCATGCAAGATCACAAACAACACAGACATGATAGAATCATAAAGACAAAACCATTAATCAATCTTACATAGTAATCTCAATATCCATTGGATCCCCCCAAACACAACATGCATGATTACAAATAGATTAGATCTTGATCATGAACGGAGCTCACAAGATCTATACATGAAAGCACAAGGAGGAGATACAACCATCTAGCTACTAGATGGACCCATAGTCCAAGGTGGAACTACTCA
Source organism: Avena sativa (assembly GCA_916181665.1). Lineage (NCBI taxonomy): Eukaryota > Viridiplantae > Streptophyta > Magnoliopsida > Poales > Poaceae > Avena > Avena sativa. Next base: position 431,755,425 of record OV702284.1, read on the forward strand.
CGCTTCATACCGGAGAGAAGGCCTCCGGGATGATCTCCCCTCCGGCAGGGTGCCAGGAAGAACTTCAAATCCCCCCGATCTAGGGACGACGGTGGCGGCTACAAAAGGTTTCGTGGAGTTTTGATCGGGTGCCTAGGGTTTCTGCATCGGGGGCTTCTTATAGGCGAAGAGGCGAGGCTGGGAGGCGACCGGAGGGGCCACACCCTGCCCAGACGCGGGTCCACCCTAGCCTGCGCCTGGGGGGGTGTGGTGGCCCTCTGGCACCTCTCCGTATCCCCTTCTGGCTTCATGACGCCCACGGTAAAATATTGACTTTGGCTTTTGTCCCGTCCAATTCCGAGAATATTGATTTTCTTCCTTTCTGGAACCAAAAACAGAAGAAAACAGGCAACTGACATGTGGCAACTTATTAATAGGTTAGTTCCAGAAAAGATATAAATACACATCAAAGTGTAGACAAAGTAAAGCAAAGTAGATACTAAACAAGCATGGAGCATAAAAAATTATAGATACGTTTCCGACGTATCACTCGGCCCTACATGCCCAGTCGACCTAGGTCACTACAAGCCCAGACCTTACCGCATCTATAGGGACATCACCGATGGATGGAGGAAGCCCCCATCCCCATCGTCATTGTCACGCCGAGCCACTGCCATATTTCCACGGCGTCGCGCCGCTGAACCTTGCTGCCAAACCCTAGCAGTGCCACGTGGGAGTGAGGGAGCACCGTCACCACCAGGAGGCCTCGCCGCCGCCGGCATGGCCGACCTCAAGGTTGTGTTTCTCCCTGCACGACAGTTCAGGTGCCACAACTGGCAGCACCTCTCTAGTTTCGCGCACGTACAGTGCTCCACGACGACTCCTGGTCTCCCAGATCCAGACAGGATTGTGTTAGTAAATCTTATGGAACAGGGATCCAGCAGCGTGATGGCGTGCCGAAGATACGTCATCTCCCACACGCACAGTTTTTCTTGGAACCACACACACTAGAGCCAACGAGAGAGAGAGAGTCCTTAAGGAAATATTGCATTGGTTGTGTATTGTTTCCTCCCATATGTCTGATTAAATGGTAGATGCATCGAGCGACGCTATCAAGTTCGGAATAGGCAAGAACAAAATTCCATCATACACACGATTTCTCTAATGTGAGACAGACGTATCGAACAACGTCATCGAGTTCAAATCAGGGAGGTGCGACCGAAAATTTTGGTCCGCAAGAGTCACTGACGTCCGGGATCCACACGCAAAAAATATTTTGGCGAGTCAACATCTCGCGAGGAAGCGGAAATCTTACTTCTGCCATGCGCCCGTCGAGCTTCCTCCTTGTTTTTAGCGGTTTCGTCATAGTAGAGGGGCGCGAAACCGAGAACAAAGTTTTGCATCTGCCACGGTCGAGCCGAGATTTTCGTCGCGGAAGACGCGCCTTCTATGACGATCGACAAGGCCAGTCGTTGCGGAAGGAAACGTTTCTTGTAGTGAATGTTGATCAAACGCTAGGCGGACATGTCTGTTTTCGGACGGAAATACGAATACGGGAAGCCTCTGGTCAGACCTAATGAGGTCGAGCTTCTACCAACACAAATGCGAAAACTGCATGAGTGGTACAAGAAAGTCTCTACAAGCAAGGAAGAAGATCGATTATCATCGCTTCTTGTGAGAGTTACAAATGAGCATTTCAGTTGTGAAGACCAGATTCAAATTTATTTCTAGGATTCTATATGTTATTCAAACAAGATGCCCTCGACTTGATTCTCGTTAGTTCCTATTGTCTCTAAATGGTTCATTTATTTCTATGATAAAGTCTCTAAGTCAGCTTATTCATTGCCTGTAATTATACTCAAAACGCTATTATGCAGAATGAAAAGCGAGGAATATGACATAAAGCAAATCTTTGACACTGGGTTCATGGACCCACGCCGAGTTAATGAATGATTGCTAAAGCAATACTCCAAGAAGACAGGGCGTAGCTTGCTAAGGTTCATAAAGAGGCAACATTACAAAAAGAGAATATTATTTCCCTACAACTACGGTGAGAGTGTTACTTACGCATTCACTTTTGTTTACTCGATGTTAAGTGTAATTGATGAGTTATTGACTTATATATAAACGTGCGCAACTTCTACTGGATTCTGCTAATCATTGAAGTTGACGCTGGAAGAGTTGAAATCAAGGACTCACTAAGTACATAATCGTTAAAGATGTGCTCTAGAGGTAATTTCATTTATTATCGCACTATATAGGTCTCTTTCGTTCATATATATCCTGAGATATCAAGTAACTAATAACTCATTTATTCTTTATTTTTTAACGGGCAGGGTTTGGTAAGATTTCACCAAGAGTAAGGTTGGTGAATTTGAAAATTTGCATAGTTTTCATCAGATATGTAGTACGAGCTAGGTCCGCGCATCTCTTCAATTCTAGTTTCAATACCATTATATCATGCTTGATTATTATTTGATTGAATTCTATTCTCGTAAAGTGCGAGAGGCGGCCACTAGGAACTAATTTGTGTGGATACTTCGTGTGCGAGTTCATTCGATCTGAGGTCGAGCGGGACGGAGCGACATTTATAGATGTAGGTGAACAATATATTCACAGTTTGAATTTATTACCATCAGTTGTGTTGAGTGTCATTCATAATATTTGTTATGACGATTGATATTCATATTAATCTCCTTCTTTTATATATAGTTGGAAATATTGCGGAAGAATCTCCAACCAAAGGAGCGCTTGGTAGCAATTCAAGAGGAATTGGCGGGCTTTTTGGTTGACCATGTCATAGACCCAAATGGAAAATTTCATACCAAGGGATTCTAGTGATTTAATGATCTTCATGTAATCGAATAGACGGGTTGTGATCTCCATGTAATAAAACTGTATATATATAATCGAATTGTATCTATATAACCATGACGATGTTCTGTGTAATGGGATTCTTCGTTGCACGTCACTTACGCCAAAACTCTCCCTCCTCTACAGATCCTCCTGCCATGACAGAACCCCCTCCCCACCCCCCCTCCCCACCCCACCCCCAAAAAAACTCTGCCGCGGCAGAAATCGCCCCCAAAATTTTGCCGCGGTAGAGAACATCTAGTCCCGGCTCATACTACGAACCGGGACTAAAGGTCCTCCACCCCCGCTCTCCTGCACGGTCACATGCAGAGACATTAGTCACAGTTCGTAACTGACCCGAGACTAAAGGTTAGTACCTTTAGTCCCGATTCCGTAGTCCCGGTTGCAAAACCGGGACTAGAGCCTTTCTGGAACCAGGACAAGAGACCTAAAAAAAACCTTCGTTATTGTTTTCTAATAATAAAAATTCACTCGTGGTTTCATGAAATGCTATTCCCAATAGTTGTGGTTTCATGACATTTTCTCATATAGAAGTGATGAGAAACTGAAGCATAGTAAGGACAAACGTGTATTTGTGGTTGTGCACTTGTGCTAGCAAACTTCTCCAAGAAACAACAATGTGCTTTATTGTTTAACTCACAGGAATATGTATGCTTGTTTTCTTTTATATTTTCAACTTGTCCAGTAAGCCATTCATGAGAATAGAAACAAAGCTCTAATATACTTCTAACCTACACCTCATGGTTTCTTAACTGGTCTAGTATTTCCAACAAAATGGCCCGGTAACTCTGGTCTCTACAAATATCACAAAATACATCCGTATGAGTTTGGAATCCAATATATATTACAAAAGGAACCATTTCAAAAGAAAAAATATATACAAGCTCAGGACAGCAAGGCATTTCATTACTGATATGAGAAATGCAATGGCCGTGTCCAGTATCCTCTCTTCCCCCAATTAGCTAGTTGCTCATCCTTCAAATAATGCCATTATCTCCTTTTTCAGTTCCTGACTGGTATACTTCTTCTGTTTCTTCTTGCCTGCCGTGACTCGTTTGAACGAACAGAGCACCCCTGAAAGTCGGCTTCGGTTTGTCTGCAGCGCAGATAAGGAGACCGCGTACCGTGGAACAACCAAATCCACAATCTCTTGTCGCAGTTGGTACCTGAGCTCAGCTGTAACCTTCCATGTCCTCTGGTTACCACAAGTGTCAAGAAATCCGATAGTAAACTTATCCAAGTTTAAGCGGCATGTGTTGGTCAGAGGAACCCAACACTCATCGAAGTAGCTCTTCTTGTATCGCTGGATCAATGAATTGAGCCTACTCACCAGTTCTCGAATAGGAAATGTTGCTCCTGGACGGCACATCATTTGTAAAACACCACATGTGTTGTTCAAGAGGAAAATGTATTTCCTACCCTTTTCGCCTTGGCACATCATCTCGACATCTTTCTCGAGCTTGGATGCCCAGCAATGAAGCATGTGAGAGTAAGGATCACTGGTGTGATGGACTGACTGCACAAAATATGTGTTATCATAGAACAATTGGAGGGCCTGTATGAGAAGGCCATTTGCTGGATGAATAGTAGATTCGTTGCCGCTACCGATATCCAGATAGGTTCCTCTCAAAACCTTCTCCATCTTGTGAAGATTACGAGCAACCTCGCCACATCTGATGAAAGGATCTTGTTACGGACCATTTAAATAATTTAAATCACATACTTCAGGATTCAATCTAGGAAAGAAATCAATATTATGTCCTGATTGCAAATTTTGAGCTACAGATTTGTAAATTCTACTCCCTCCGTTTTAAAATATAAGATATTTTAGGTTTGAAAAGAAAATATATCTAGACTACTTTTATTGTGTAGGTTCACTGATATTTGGAGCGAACCTACAAACTAAAAGAAGTCTAGATATATTATCTTTACAAATTTAAAACATCTTATATTTTAAAACGGAGAGAGTAGTTAGCAGAATACAAACACCGCTGCGATGAGTATCGATTGATCATTTTCCCATATTTTAGGCGTGTTTGACCGTTTTCCCTTTTCACACTGGACTTGATAGTATTTGCCAGTTGACCATTCGCCTATACTCTAATACGTATAATAAATATTGAAATGGATGTCGTTTTCACCACACATGCCAAGGAGAAAAAAACGAACTGCCCCCAATTCTTGTTCTCCCGCGGTTGTAATGGTCGTTTCTTCCTCCAGATGGCTCATGTGCCTATCCAGGAATCACTTAGCTCGTTTACCCTCGTTTAAAGAAATTCTAGGTCATTTAATGAGATGTGAAAGAAAGATTCACTTGATCCTATCAAGTTTAGTGCCTAAAGTACCTAAATTTTGATTGTCGTTTTTGCACATGTTGATGAGTTGCCAGCCCATTAATTTTGCCTTATTGCAAGAATTTGCATGTTGAGGGTTAGAATTGCTAGTAAGTAGTTTGGCCGGCTACAAACACTCTATGCTACGGCTTCAGTCCAAAGATTTCTAAGTATTTCAGGCCTTAAAAAATTGTTATGAAAACATTTGAATTAAATTAAAGAGGCATTTACAGTCATCTTGTCATTTTTAAAGATTCATTTTACCGTCTTAATTAAGTTTTGACGCCTTAATTGTATACTCTCTTCGACCTGTATTAGTTGACTTGGATTCATCGAGATATGAATATATCTAGTTAAATTTTAGTGCTAGATACAATCTAGACAAATTTAAGTTAACTAATATGGATCGGAGGGGAGTACTTAGTCCTCTTATAAGTTAACTAATATGGACCGAAAAACTAAAATATTGCAAAAAAAAAAAGGATCATGGATGCATGCCACACTGCCACGTCGACAAAACATAGCCAGTTGCAAATTTGATTAGACAGGGAGGGAGCTACCTACACACATCACCATCCACAATGCAACTTTCTCATAGCCCGGCCATTAAAGAATGGAATCGCAGTTGTCTCACATGACACTACGCTGATGCCGATTCTCCTCGTCTCGTCGCACCTGTCCTAAAACGAAACAGATACGGCTGAACCCACGATCGAGGCCACGGACGCGATTGACACGCGGACACGACCGTCGAGTGCCGCCGGCCGGCCGGGCTCAATCGTTGTCATGGTGCCGTGCGGTCCAATGCTGCCGTCACGGTGACGACCACAATCACTCGTTCACGCGTCATCATCCGGCCCCACCCACGCTCGCCGCCCCCCCTGCGCTCTCGATTGGCACGTGCTCGGCCTCGCACCGCACCTGCTCTGCTGTCTGCTCTACTGATCACCGTCGCCGGCGGCGGGCTGCGGTAGGTGAAGCCGCGGAGAACGAGCGGGTGGTAGGGCGCGCGGCGAGAGGCCGGTGGCCAGGCAAGGCGACGGGCAACGCGCGCCAATTAAGCAGCGACCCGGTGAGCCGCGTCGCGCCGGCACGGTGGCCTAGTTCCTAGGTGCGGCGAGCAGCGACCCGGTCAGCGCCGCCGCGGCCGTCTCGGACGCGTAGCTTTTGGCGACAGGTGGACGAGCGGTTGCCGGGCGCAGCGTGCAGGGCGGCGCGGACAGGGGCTCGCTAGCCGGGCGCCAAATTAAAGCAGGGCGCGGCGGACCGCGGAACCACGGCACTCGCGAACGGAAAAAACAGCAAGAAAGGGATTCGTGATCGATGCAAACGTACCTGAGACTGCCGGCGGTAGCAGCGGCATCACGCGATCCTGGAAGCATGTCCATGTACGGAGGCGTGTAGGATCGCGGCACACGTACCTGAGGCCGACGTCACCGTGGACGACGGCGACCTTCACAACTTTTAGTTAGTTTACGTGCTTCTGATCGCGGCGCTGTGTCCTACTGTCCTGTGAAAGCACGCGCGCGCTACTAGTGTCACACAAGAACTCTCGTCTTAGACCACATCCACCTGTTAGGCATTCCCAGACCGAATTCCAAAGTCAAATGGGCGCCGGATGGATTAAACTTTCGGTCTGAAAATGGTTGAATTCCAACTCACGATTTGGCGACATTTCACCATAATTCAGCTTAAATTCACATAAACATAAATTTGATCACATAGTTTGGGATAAAAATAAATACAAAGCATTGTTCGCCATAAAGTGAAACCCAACATAGTTCAGCATAAATTTAACAAACTTGAGACACAAATTACAACAAACTATGTGGTGTCTCTGCATATCCATATATGCTCTATCAGATCATCCTGCAGTTGTTGATGCACTGTAGGGTCTCGGATCTTCTGACGCATAGCAGTGAAGGCGGCCCACGATGCCGACACATGATGATTAGCCTCTGCAAGAGGCCCTTTTCTGTAGTATGTTTGCGTGTGCTCGACCTCATTCACTCGATGTTCCCACTCGATCTCTGTTGGAGCATACCAAATGCTCGTTCGACGTTCTTCCTGCAGGCTTCTTATTCCTTGGCAAAGTGGGAATGCTTGGAGAGCATGGGTCTTGAGACAGTCTTTACAAATATTGACCATCTTGGATAGATGCCATCTACAAGATAGTATCCCTTTGTTGTAGTGGTGCACATTGATCTCAAAGTCCATCGGGGGAGCATGACCCTCAACAATCTTGGCAAAGATAGTAGAGTATTGGAGGACACTGGTATCATTGTTTGATCCTGCCATATGCCAAAGGAGTGCCAAATCTAGAGATCCTATGTAGCAACCGCCTCGAATATCACACTACAACCTCCTTTGTGTTCTTTGTACATTCTCTTCCAAGCAAATGGACAGTTCTTTGTCAATGCACGCAGTCGATGCTTCCAAGCATCTTAGGAAATCCTCTTATTTCATTGATTGCGAGGATCCGAGAAGTGTCTTCAGTAGTGAGTGATCTCAAGTATAGTGGCTCAAACACTACCACCATTGCTCAACAGAATCTGTAAAAAACAATCAAGGGCGATGGACTCGGCCATCCGTAGATAGTCATTGGCTATGTCACCCGGAGCTCCATATGCAAGAAACCTCAACGTTATCGTGCAGTTTTGTAGTAAGGAAAACCCTACCATGTCAGTGCAATACTTCTTGCATATGAAGTTGGGGTCGAACTCCCAGATGACATACACGATCTCGATGAAGAGTTTCGGGTTCATCTTGAAACAGCAACAAAACACAGCCTCTTCGTGCAACGGGTTGTCGATGAAGTAATCGGTGTACAACATGCAGTAGCCCTCCATCCGATGTCTTTCCTTGCACTTCCGGCGTCCCTTCACCGAGCCTCCACACTTCGGCTCTGAATTTTGCGTGTACATTCTGGCTAGGCAGGCGAGGGTCTGCAAATGCTCTTCATCTTTGGCGGATACAGAGATTTCTTCCTCCAATAACATTCTGGCTAGGCAGGCGAGGGTCTGCAAATGCTCTTCATTTTTGTCACAATGGTTCAAGTTTATTAGGGGCAAAGAATATAAAGTGTGCCATTAAGTTTGTGAGGGCTTTAATCACTAAGTTTTCACATAACAAAATACTTTTTAATTGGAAGATAGTTGAAAACAAGAATTTACTTGGAATGGTGTAACACACCATGCATAGGAGTTTATAGTGGACACTTTGGAATAACTTGGTTTCTTGGGAGTTGGAAGCATGAGTAGAACTTACTCATACAAGTGGAGGCTAGCAAAAGACTAGGAGCAACCAACTAAGAGAGCATAATGACCATAATCATGATGTGCAACAAAGCATACTAATCAAAGAAAAGAGTGTTACTATAAGTCAAGGACTAAATGATCATAGAGGCTAATGGTGACTTGGCATAGTCATAACATGGTGTGAGCATGTGCCAAGTCAGCCCAAGAAAAACATCAAAGGAGAATACCACAATACTATGCTTTTGCATGCTAAAACAATGCATAATTTCTTCAAGGCGCACTAAGCAATCCCAATTGTTTGGAACAAGACATGTTACAACAATAATCACTAAGCATAAAGTCAAAACAACGCCTAGCATGTCGCTAAAGTCTAAGTCAAAGTCAATGCAAGCTCCTCTTACACTTCAAGCAAGAACTTACTACTCCTTTCCAACACCAAGCAAACTTATTTGCAAAACAACATAGCAAGAACAGGGGTCCAAACTAATCAAGAAAACTAAACAAACTAAGCAAAGAAAACGAAAACTAAGACGCTCCAAGAACAACAGAACTGTGCATGAAACAATAAAAACAAAATGTCTAGACAGACCTGAGCTTTTTATTGATGAAGAAGGGGATGCCTTGGGCATCCCCAAGCTTTGATGATTGTACCTATTGGATATTTATTGGGGTGACACCATGGTGGCATACCCAAGATTGAGCTTTTGTCCATTCTTCATCTCATTGCATCATTATCTCTCTACACCTGAAATTTTTCCTTCACACAATCTTCATTAGCAACATTAGCTTATTCAAAAGATATTAGACCTCTGGCAAATCTTTGGAACATCAAGGCTTTTAACTAAAACACAAGCTACTGTAGTAACCCCTTCAAAAAGCTCAATTCACCTAAAGAGAACTCAAAAAGGAATCAATAAGAAGAAAATGCAAATAATGGCAGAAATCTGTCAAAACAGACCAGCAGGTAGAAACCGATTTTTTTCGAACATCTTCTGTTGCTAAAATCAAAAAGTGTTGAACTAACGAAAGTTATCTAACACACTGGGGGATTTATTCATAAATTTTCAGCTCAATCCAAGTTACATAGACTCCTCACGATTTTTTTTGGTGGAGGACAGAAATCTGTTTCGGGACAGCAACTCCCCAAATCTTACTTCCCTCTCATTAGAGGTCATTCTTGGCACAAAAAGCAAACAAAAAGGATAAGGAGAGGTCATTACTAAAGTAATAACTTCCAAGACTCAAGGAAACTCTTAGGTTATCTCCCAACAAGTACTTTTCTCTAACGCCTTTAAGTTAGGCATAAGAAGCAAGAAGAATCAAGTATTTTCAAATGAAGAAGCATTAACATCAAACCTTGCTTTCAAAGGAGGAGCAAAAAGCAACTTCTCTCTCCTCATAGGGAAGTGTTCAATAACTTTATTGAATGGAAAATGATATTTAATGGTGCCTTCTTTCATATCAATGATAGCACCAACTGTTCTAAGAAAAAGTCTTCGCAAAGTAATAGGACAAGAAGCATTGTATTCAACATCCAAAACATAGAAATCCACAGGGACATAAGAATTATTAACCATAATGAGAACATCATTAACACTCCCCATGAGTTTCTTCTTAGCATTATTATTGAGTGGGACATCTAAATAGCAATCTTCTAATGTTTGCAAATCAAGCATTTCATAATTCTTCCTAGGCATAATAGAGACACTAGAACCAAGATCACATGAAGCTTTGAGATCAAATTCATTCACTTGCATATGAATAATGGGTTCCTAACTATCTTCTACTTTCCTAGGAATAGAAGCTTTGTGTTTTAGCTTCTCTTCCTTAATCTTAACAAGAGCATCTGTAATGTGTTTGGTGAAAGCAACATGCATATCACTAGCATCAGGACTTCTAGCAAGCTTTTGAAAGAACATAATCACTTCAGAAATATTGCAACCATCAATATCAAAGTCAAACTTAGCATCACTAGTAGTAGGCTCAATAGGCTTAGGCATAGTAGGAGGAATAGGGACTACTTGTGGTTTAGTGGTGATGGTGCACACACTATTGTTTCTATCAATTTCAGCTTCCCTTTCCCACTTAGCATGGAGTTGAGCTAATAGCCTAACATTTTCATCAATAGTAACTTGTATGGCATGAGCAGTAGCAAAGGTGTTTTCCATGGCTTCAGGTTTAGCAGCCATTTTATTAATCAAGGAAGACTGAGCTTCAGACAAAGAGTATATATTTTTCTCAACAGTTACAAGCTTTTCCTCTATAGTCTTATTGAAAGTGGTTTGTTTACTAATAAAGTCCTTGAGCATGACTTCAAGTTCAGAGGGAGAACTTCTAGCATTATTGTAAGAGCTTCCATAGGGATTTCCATTATTAGGAGGATAAGGCCTATAATTGTTGTTGCTACCAAAACTATTCCTATAGGCATTGTTGTTTCTAATGAAGTTCACATCAACTTGCTCTTCTTGAGCAACCAAAGAGGCTAAGGGAACACTATTAGGATCTAGAGGAGCTTTCCCATTAACAAGCATAGCCATAATAACATCAATCTTTTCACTCAAAGAGGAAGTTTCCTCAACAGAATTTACCTTCTTACCATGTGGAGTTCTCTCAACATGCCATTCAGAGTAGTTAACCATCATATTATAAAGAAGCCTTGTTGCAGCACCCAAAGTGAGGCCCATAAAAGTACCTCCAGCAGCGGAATCCAACAGATTTCTTGAGGAGAAGTTCAAACCTGCATAAAAAGTCTGGATAATCATCCAAGCAGTGAGTCCATGAGTAGGGCAATTTTTAACCAAAGACTTCACTCTTTCCCTAGCTGGAGAAACATGTTCACTATCAAGTTGTTTAAATTTCATAATGTCACTTCTCATAGATATAATCTTAGCAGGAGGATAATACTTTCCAATAAAAGCATCTTTGCACTTAGTCCAAGAATCAATACTATTTTTAGGCAAAGAAAGCAACCATTCTTTAGCTTTTCCCCTCAAGGAGAAAGGAAAAAAGCTTGAGCTTAATAATATCTCCATATACATCCTTATACTTTTGCATATCACAAAGTTCAACAAAGCTATTGAGATGGGCAGCATGATCATCAAAACCAGCACTAGAAAATTGCTCTCTCATCACAAGATTCAACAAAGCAGGCTTAATTTCATAAAAGGTAGCATGAGGAGCAGGTGGAGCAATAAGAGTGCTTAGGAAATCATTGTTGTTGGTGCTAGTGAAGTCACACAACTTGTTGTTCTCAGCAGAGTTCATTTTGGCAAAGGTGGGCAAGCCAAAAATAGCAGCAGCAGCTAGAGCAGGAACTATTTTTTTTGTGTTTTTGAATAAAGCAAGCAAACCAAATTAAACTATTTTTTTTGGGTTTTACGGAAATAGGCAAACAAAACCAAGAAAAATAAACAAAGCAAACTAAAAACAAAGTAAAGAGAAAGGAAGTGAAGGACTCCCCTTGTGAAGTCGTCCTTAGCCTCCCCGGCAACAGCGCCAGAAAAGCTTGATGCAGCGCTGAGTTGATGTAGGAGCGCTGAGTTGGGAACCCCAAGAGCACAGTAGCAATTTTTCCCTCAGTAAGAAACCGAGGTTATCGAACCAGTAGGAGGAAGGAAACGTCACAGAGGTGTTGCAAGCAACACGGAGATCTGCACAACACAAACTCAAGACTTTGCCCCAACGAATCAGTGAGGTTGTAAAGCTCACCGGTTTGCTGTAACAAAGGATTAAACGTACCGTGTGGAAGGTAATGGTGGTTTGCAGCAAGTAAACAAGCAACAAAGGAAGATGTATCAATGGTAAAGATTGGACCGGGGTCCATAGTTCACTAGAGGTGCTCTCCTTAGATAAACAACATGCCATGAAGGGTAAACAAATTACAGCAGGGCAATTGACAGGAAATGAGCAAGGCATAACAATGCAATTACTAGTCAGAAAGATCCTATGAGATTCGATTGGGCAATACAACAAGATATATATACCGCCATCCAACTGCATCTATGACTAGAAGTCCACCTTCAGGTTATCATCTGAACCCCCTCCGGTATTAAGTTGCAAGCAATAGACAACTGCTTTAAGCAAAGTGTGTAAGGTAAATAGTCCACATTTTCCATGAACAAGAGACCGTTGTTTTCTCCCTAGTAGCAACAGCAGATCTACAACCGAACATATTATTGTCACTTCCCTTGGAAACTAGAGTCATGCACCCACTATCGAGCATAAATACCCCCTCTTGGAGTCACTAGCAACTACTTGGCCAAGATATCTACTAACAACGGAGAGCATGTAAGATCACAAACAACACAAACATGATAGAATCATAAAGACAAAACCATTACAAACCAACATAATAATCTCAATATCCATCGGATCCCCGCAAACACAACATGCATGATTACAAATAGATTAGATCTTGATCATGAACGGAGCTCACAAGATCTATACATGAAATCACAAAGGAGGAGATACAACCATCTAGCTACTACATGGACCCATAGTCCAAGGTGGAACTACTCACGCATCATACCGGAGAGAAGGCCTCCGGGATGATCTCCCCTCTGGCAGGGCGCCGGGAAGAACTTCAGATCCCCTGATCTAGGGACAATGGTGGCGGCGGCTACAAACAGTTTCGTGGAGATTTGATCGGGTTCTTAGGGTTTCTGCATCGGAGGCTTCTTATAGGCGAAGGGGGGGCGAGGAGGCGGCCAGGGGGGCCAAACCCTAGCCAGGCGCGGAGTGGGGCCCACTCGCGCCTGGGGTGGGTATGGCCGCCCTGGCCGGCCCCTCCGGCTCCCCTCTGGACTTCTTGTTCCCCATGGAAAGTAATTGACTTTGACGTTTGTCCCGTACAATTCCGAGGATATTTCTTTACCAACTTTTCTGAAACCAAAAATAGCAGAAAACAGGCATCTGGCACAGTTGCAACTTGTTAATAGGTTAGTACCAGAAAACATGTAAAAAGCACCTCAAAGTGTAGACAAGTAAATCAAAGTAGATACTAAACAAGCATGGAGCATCAAAAATTATAGATATGTTTCCAACGTATCACTCTGCTATAGCAGTTCATCAGCACAACACAGAACCACAAGAAGACCACGAGACACTAGGTACATTTCCACCAGATCACTTCAGAACAAACCACATCAAACCAACAAATAACCAAACAATATGGTTACATAGAGGAGGGGGTGGATCAGGTGTAGAGCAAGGGAAAGCAGGAACCGGGAAGAGGAGTAGATCAAGAAGGAATAATAAGCTATCACAAACATGAGCTAACCAAGCTCATCATCAGCATCAAGGACAGCACAGGCATCACCAATATCAACCACCACAATAGGTTGGTCAGATTCTTAAAAGAATCATGTGTTGTATCTGTTCTTACTAATTAGAAGAACATGATCTGTTAATTTAAAACAAAACCCTAAGAGCTACACCCAACTGGGGTGATACTCATCCTAGTAGAGTAAAAGGGACGATGAAAGAATCCAGTCTTTAACCACCATCATCTCAATTCTCAAACTTTGCATCATGGATTTAAATCCAACAGATCAACAAGGCAACCATAGGATCTGTGTACCATCCAATGGGAGGCATCACAGTGGTATCCAAGCCAAAGATCAAACAGGATTCCATAGAAAAAATAGCTAGGAATCCTCCATAATTACTACACTATCATAAGATAGCAATCTTAGGATAATCTGATCACAAGCATCACTCCAATGAAAGACTAAACCTTCAACAATATATTTGGTAGATCATTTTAGATCAACCCATCTACTATGGATGGTAACCATTTATTCTCAAAGCAAGGAAAATTAATCATCTTCCTAACTAAACAAGCTAGGAATCATAATTAAACAATATATACGTCATTACTTAGACAACAACTAAGTATCAAGGCCAATATCACATATCATATACAATTCATATATTATCCTTTGAACAAATTGCATACTTTTCATCACTACCAAGATAGACACTAGCAAATGGAGCACATAATCTATTAACAGAGCATTATGGAGATAAAGTTGATAAAATCATCAATATTAGCATATCCAGTATAGTACTAAGCAACCCGAGTCACTAAGAAATTCATACAACACTACAGAAACAAAAAATAGGAAATCCTTAAGGCCACTTCCATCTAAACATCATAAGAAGACCAATTATACAGTAAGATGAACCATAGAACAGAAGCCAAACCCTAATTAGAGTTACAACATTCCTACAGTAACGAATCCATAAATGGCTAGTGAGATGAGAGGAAGGGAACAACTTACCTGTGGTCCTTGATACGTCAGAAACGTATCTATAATTTTTGATGCTACATGCTTGTTTAGTATCTACTTTGCTTTGCTTTGTCTACACTTTGAGGTGTTTTTATATCTTTTCTGGAACTAACCTATTAACAAGTTGCCAGAGTGCCAGTTGCTTGTTTTCTTCTATTTTTGGTTCCAAAAAGGCAGAAAATCAATATTCTCGGAATTGGACGGGACAAAAGCCAAAGTCAATATTTTACCGTGGACGACACAAAGCCAGAAGACAAGACGGAGGGGCACCATAGAGCAGCCAGACCCCCTAGGCGCAGGTGGGCCCACCCCGTGCCTAGGTAGGGTGTGGCCCCCTGGTGGCCCTCCTGGCTCGCCCCTTCGCCTATAAGAAGCCCCGATGCAGAAACCCTAGGCACCCGATCAAAACTCCACGAAACCTTCTGTAGCCGCCGCCACCATCGTCCCTAGATCGGGGGGATCTGAAGTTCTTCCCGACACCCTGCCGGAGGGGAGATCATCCCGGAGGCCTTATTCTCCGGTATGAAACGTGAGTACTTCCACCTTGGACTACGGGTCCATGTAGTAGCTAGATGGTGGTATCTCCTCCTTGTGCTTTCATGTGCTTTCATGTATAGATCTTGGAGTAACATGCAGAAGGATCCCCTCTTGGAAAGATTGGATTGGTTTTTTACTTCTGTTGTCTGGACTCAGAGTTTTCCCTAAACTTTTGTTGCTCCTCTTTCTAAGCCCACTTCTGATCACCTTCCCTGTGTCATTACCATTGGCACAATGATTCCAAAAGCTCAGGTGTTCAGATTTGAAAACCATTGGTTACATCATAAGGAGTTTAAAGCTATTGTTCAAAATGCCTGGAACATTCCTGTGGGTTTTCTGGATTCTGCAAAAAAAAATGCTAAATTCAAAAATGTGAGAAGAGGGCTGAAGCTTTGGGCCAAACAGCTACCTTGCCTAAAGGCACAAATCTGTAATGTTAATGCCACCATTGACTTGCTTGATATCATGGAGGAAATGAGAACTCTTACTGTTCATGAGTGGAATCTTAGGGATATCCTGAAAGATCTTATTATTTCTCTTTTACAAAACCAGAATACTTATTGGAAACAGAGAGGAAAAATTAAATGGGTTAAGCTGGGGGATGAGAACACCAAATTCTTTCACTCCAGAGCTACCATAAGTTTTAGACATAATTACATTTCCATGCTCAAGGATGATTCTGATCTTGAGGTCTATGATCATGATGGAAAAGCAAATCTTCTTTGGAATTCCTTTAGAAATAGAATGGGCTCTTCTGATAAGACTGAAATGCATTTTAATCTTAATGACTTGGCTGGTGACTGCTTAAGCCAGGAGGAAAGGGATGCTTTGGAAAAGCCTTTCTCTGATGAGGAGATTGATGAAGTCATCACAAATCTGCCTAATGATAAGTCCCCTGGCCCTGATGGTTTTAATAATGAATTCATGAAGCTTTGTTGGCCTATTATCAAGGATGATGTGAAGCATCTACTTGTTGAGTTCTATGAAGGGAATGCCTCTTTGGAAAGCATTAATTCTTCTTTTATCACCCTCATTCCAAAAATTGCTGCTCCTTTGACTCCTGCTGATTTTAGGCCTATTTCTTTGCTAAATAGTGTCCTTAAGATTATCACCAAGATTCTGGCTAATAGACTGCAAAAAGTCATTCTTAAACTTGTTCACAAGAATCAATATGGTTTCCTCAAGCAAAGATCTATCCAAGACTGTTTAGGTTGGGCATTTGAATTTCTTGATCAATGCCACAAGTCAAAGGAGGAAATTTTAATTCTTAAGTTGGATTTTGAGAAGGATTTTGACAGAATTGAGCATTCCGCAATCATCAATATCCTTAAAGCCAAAGGTTTTGGAGTTAAATGGATTTCTTGGATTCAGAAGATCTTTGGGTCTGCTTCTTCCTCTGTGCTTTTAAATGGTGTGCCTGGGAAAAAAATTTACTGTAGAAGGGGTGTCAGGCAAGGAGATCCTTTGTCTCCTTTATTGTTTGTTCTGGCTGCTGATCTCCTTCAAAGTATCCTCAATAAGGCAATGAACCTGGGTCTTCTTTCTTTGCCCACTGAGAATGTATTCTGTCCTGACTTCCCTGTGGTTCAGTATGTAGATGACACTTTAGTAATCCTTAAGGCTGATTCTGAGCAACTCTTGTGTCTTAAGGCAATCCTACATACTTTTGCTCTCTCCACTGGACTCAAAGTCAATTATTCCAAGTCCAGCATGATGCCAATTAATATGGATTCAGAGAGTCTTGGGCATTTTGCTAATACCCTTTCTTGCCTCACTGGTTCCTTGCCTTTTACCTATCTTGGTTTGCCCCTGAGCTTGAATAAACCTGCTGTGGAACACTTCTTGCCTATTGTTCAGAGAGTTGAAAGAAGGTTGTGTGGAATAGCTGACTTTCTGAATTATGGGGGGAAATTGCAGTTAGTTAAATCTGTGTTATCTTCCCTTCCCATATATTACATGAGTTGTTTTGATCTCCCTGTCACTATCAAGGAGCAGTTGATTAAATATATGAGGCAATGCTTGTGGAGAAAGAAAACTTCTGATGTTCAAGCTAGAGGTACTGCTCTTGTAGCATGGAAGAAAGTTTGTAGACCCAAAAACCAGGGAGGATTGGGAGTTCTTGATCTTAATGTTCAAAATTCTGCTCTTCTTTTGAAGAATTTGGATAAGTTTTATAATCATAAGGATATTCCTTGGGTTCACTTGATATGGAATACTTACTATTGTAATGATAAGCTACCTGGAAGAATTCTTGAGGGATCCTTTTGGTGGAAAGCTCATCTAAAACTGATTGACATTTTTAAAGGACTTGCAAAGTGCTTGGTTGGAAATGGGAAATCCACACTATTCTGGACTGATATGTGGAATGATAGTTGCCTCCAACATAAGCTTCCTCACCTCCTTTCATATGCAAAAAACCCTCACATCTCTGTCAGTGAGTTCCTGCATACTGCAAATACTCAGGATCTCTTTTATCTTCCTTTGTCCCAACAAGCTTATCAGGAATATCAAAGTCTTGAACAAATTCTCAATTCTGGCAGGGAAGGGGAATCTGATTGTTGGTCTTACATTTGGGGCAGTAATTTTTCGGTCAAAAAGGCTTACTGCTCTTTAGTCGGTTACCAACCGGTTCAGCCACATTTCTCTTGGATATGGAAATCTTCTTGTCAACAAAAGCACAAATTCTTCTTCTGGCTCTTACTGCTTGATAGACTCAACACAAGAAATCTTCTGAAAAGGAAATGTTTTTCTCTGGCATCTTATGACTGTGTCTTCCAGGGCTGCAATAGTGAAGAAACCAGTTTACATTTGTTTTGGGAATGCCCCTTTGCAAGAGCCTGCTGGGCTGAAATTTCACAGGTCAATTCGGCTGACCAAAGCATCTTTGAAGTTTTAGCCAGTATTAAAAAAGACCTCAAGGTCCCTTTTGCAATGGAAATTCTGATACTTGGAACTTGGAGCATCTGGATTTGCAGAAATAATGAAATTTTCAACAATCAGCATGCGTCGATGGAGACCTGGAAGGCTATTGTAGCCCAGGAATTAAGATGGGTCCTTTATAGAATTAAGAATAAGTATTATCAGGACCTTAAGGTTTGGATTGAAACCAATTTAGACAGGAGATAGCTGATTAGAATGTTATCCCTCTTTTTTTGAGGTGGAACATGTTTGTAAATATTCTTTTGTAACTCTCTATAATATATAAAAATTGCAGTGGTTTTTTTTGCCCTACTGTTTTACCCTCAAAAAAATGTATAGATCTTGTGAGCTCTGTTCATGATCAAGATCTAATCTATTTGTAATCATGCATGTTGTGTTTGCGGGGATCCGATGGATATTGAGATTACTATGTTAGATTGATTAATGGTTTGGTCTATTTGATTCTATCATGTCGGTGTTGTTTGTGATCTTTCATGCTCTCCATTGTTAATAGCTATTTTGGCCAAGTAGTTTCTAGTGACTCCAAGAGGGGGTATTTATGCTCGATAGTGGGTTCATGCCTCTAGTTTCCCAGGGAAGTGACAGAAATCTCTTCGGTTGTTAGATGTCTTGTTGCCACTAGGGAGAAAACAACGGTCTCTTGTTCATGGAACAAGTGGATTATTTACCTTACACACTTTGCTTAAAGCAGTTGTCTGTTGCTTGCAACTTAATACTGGAGGGGGTTCGGATGATAACCTGAAGGTGGACTTCTAGTCATAGATGCAGTTGGATGGAGGTCTATGTATATTGTTGTATTGCCCAATCGAATCTCATAGGATATTTTTGTCTAGTATTTCATTGTTATGCCATGCTCAGTTCCTGTCAATTGCCCTGTTGTAATTTGTTTACCCTTCATGCCATGTTGTTTATCTAAGGAGAGCACCTCTAGTGAACTATGGACCCCGGTCCAATCTTTACCATTGATACATCTTTCACTGTTACCTGTTTACTTGCTGCAAACCATCAACTTCCACACCGTATGTTTAATCCTTTGTTACAGCAAACCGGTGAGCTTGACAACCTCACTGATTCGTTGGGGCAAAGTCTTGAGTTTGTGTTGTGCTGGTTTCCATGTTGCTTGCAACACCTTTGATACGTTTCCTTCCTCCTACTGGTTCGATAACCTTGGTTTCTTACTGAGGGAAAACTTGATGTTGTGCTCATCACACCTTGCTCTTGGGGTTTCCAACGAAGTGTCCCACGACAGTTGCTGGACGCCATCAAGCTCTTTCTGGCACCGTTGCCGGGGAGGCTAATGACGTCTTCACAAGGGGAGTCCTCCTCAACCTTTATCTTTACTTTGTTTTTAGTTTGCTTAGTTTCTTTTGCTCGGTTTTGTTTGCCTCTTTTTATCAAAAACTCAAAAAAAAAAATAGTTTAGTTTGGTTTTCTTTTTCTTATAAAAAACACAAAAAATTAGTTTCTACTCTAGTTGCCACCTTGTTCTAGCTCACCATGTTGCTCTCGAAGTTCACCCTGAAGGAACTTTCTATAGGTAGTGGCTCCATAATTGGGAAAGACAATATTGAAGAATTATTTAATCATGTTAGCAAGCATGAGGATATTGAGGATAAATCTATAGCAGAACTTGCTCCTAATTATGAAATTGCTGCAGCTTATTTAGTTCATATGTTGGAGGCTAGGTTTGTTAGCCTTAACCCCATGATGCAAATTTTGTTCCTAAAAGTAAAAGAAGAAAAGAATGCTGAAAAGAGAGAGTTTATTCTTGAAACTTTACTCAAAGAGTTCCATTATGTTGCTAAGGAAGCCAAAAAGGTCTTTGAGCGTTTTATATGCTAGTCTCATGTGTAGATGTTGTGGGTACTTCAGATAAAACCAAGCCTAGAAATTAATTTAATATACACATACCCTTTAAGCTTGTTGGGATGCATGAGACCTTTGAAAAGAATTTTGATTGGATTGTTCCTAAAAATCCTTTTGATGAAAGTAGTAAACCAAAGAGAAATGAGAAGGGATCCTCCAAGACTCATTTGGATGAGATACCTATCATAGTTGAAGACTTTGCAAGTATTGATCTCAATTCCTCATTTTAAAATACTTGATTTCTTGCTTCTTGTGCCTAACTTAAAGGCGTTAAAGAAAAATACTTGTTGGGAGATAACCCAAGAGTTTACTTGAGTCTTGGAAATTATTAATTCAGTAATGACCTATCCTTATGCTTTTTTTTTGCTTTTTGTGCCAGGAATGACCTCTAATGAGAGGGAAGTAAGATTTGGGGAGTTGCTATCCCGAAACAGATTTCTGTCCTCCACCATAAAAATTCGTGAGGAGTCTCTGTAAGTCGGATTGAGCTGAAAATTTACGAATAAATCCCCCCATATGTTAGATAACTTTCGTTAGTTTAACAATGTTTTATTTGAGCAACATAAGATTTTAGAAAAAATCTATTTCTAGCTGCTGGTCCGTTTTGACAGATTTCTGCCATTATTTGCATTTGCTTCTTATTGATTCCTTTTTTAGTTCTCTTTTGGGGAATTGAGATTTTTGAAGGAGTTGCTACAGTAGCTTGTGTTTTAGTGAAAAGTTTTGCTGTTCCAAAGCTAAACCCAAAGGTCTATTATATTTTGAATACACTAATGTTGCTAATGAAGATTATGTGAAGTTTTGTATGAAGGAAAAATCTCAGGTGTAGAGAGAGAATGATGTAATGCGATGAAGAATGGACAAAAGATCAAGCTTGGGGATGCCACCCCGGTGTCACCCCAAGAAATATCCAAGAGTTACAAGCGTCAAAGCTTGGGGATGCCCAAGGCATCCCCTTCTTCATCAATAAAAAGCTCAGTTCTGTCTAGACACTTCATTTTTATTGTTTTATGCATTGTTGAGTTGTTCTTGGAGCATCTTAGTTTTTGTTTGCTTTGCTTAGTTTGTTTAGTTTGCTTGAATAAAGTAGTTTGGACCCAGGTTCTCGCTGTGTTGTTTCAAATAAGTTGCTTGGTGTTGGAAAGGAGTAGAAAGTTCTTGCTTGATAAGTGCAAGAGGAGTTTGCATTGACTGTGACTTATAATTTATGCATGACATGCTAGGTGTTGTTTTGACCTTATGCTTAGTGATTATTGATGTAGCATGTCTTGCTCCAAACAATTGGGATTGCTTAGTGTGCCTTGAAAGAATTATGCGTAGTTTTAGCACACAAAAACATAGTATTGTGGTATTCTCCTTTGATGCTTTGTTTGGGTTGCATTGGCACATGCTCACACCCTGTTATGACTATGAAAAAGTCACCATATCCTCTATGATCATTGAGCCCTTGACTTGTATTACCTCTCTATGCTTTTATTAGTAATGTTTTGTTGCTCTGCATGATTATGGCCATTATTGCTCTCTTAGTTGGTTGCTCCCAGTCTTTTGCTAGCCTCCATTTGTATGAGTAAGCTCTACTCATGCTTCCAACTCCTAAGAAACCAAGTTATTCCAAAGTGTCCACTATAAACTCCTATGCATGGTGTGTTACACCATTCCAAGTATATTCTTGTTTTCAGCTATCTTCCAATTAAAAAGTATTTTGTTATGTGAAAACTTAGTGATTAAAGCCCTCACAAACTTGATGGCACAATTTATATTCTTTGCCCCTACTAAACTTAAACCATTGTGTCATGTATTTTGTATATGCTTGCACTTATACGTTGGAATTAGCAGAACCGTGCTGTCACGGAGAACGTTTTCAACATTGCACTTGTACTTTGTACTCAGTTGATATCATGATCTTTTGTCTATGGATGTCACCGGTGTGAAATAAAGAGGGAGCTTGTAAGTCCATGGAGTTATGTATTTTGTGTTTGAGAAACGCCTGGGCCGCTAGCCTAAGCCATGCCTAATCATGGTGGAAACTTGGAGCATCACCATAATGAGCATTCTATGAAGCATCATCAATAAAAATCTATGCACATAGTAAATAAAAAGATCGCCGATATGCTCATTGTCTGCTTGCCTTGTCATTTTGGTTATGGGATAGCTCCTGTACCGTGTGCAAGGGGTACCCCGTTGGCGGTTCTCTATGATATGCATGTACTTACTATGACAAGAACTTACTGGTAACTAAAGTTGAGTAGCATGAGGTGTGGCCCTCGTATTCAAGGGACTTTAGATTGCCAACTTATACTTTGTCAAGCATATACTCCACTTTGTTCACTTTAACCTTAATCACTTCAAGATGCTTATGATAGGGGCAATGAGGGCTAAAAGCTAACAAGTACCAAAATTTTTGGAAGCTCTTTTTGAAACTTGAAATCCCTACTTCCCTCTATGAAGGGCCTTTCTTCCACCATTATATTGAGTCTCCACCTTATAACTTTAGGCACCATTAAGAGAGCATAGTTGTCATTCTATGTGCAGTGTCCCAAAACTTATTGATTGATGCATATTGTGATATTGTTTGTTCTTGTGCTATTTGTATCTAGTCACTCTTATGAACTTTGAATGTGTCATATGCATCTATTTTCTACTCTATGAGGGACAATCTGAATGCCACTATACCATTTTTTTTGTATGTGAAACAAACAAAAGTTTTTCAATGCATGTTATTCATGATCTTTGTTTGTAGCATTTCATGTTGCATGCATAGTTACTTTGTCTTATTGTTAGAACTCCATCTTTTATGCACATGTTTAGAGTTCTTTGATCCCAGCTTTCCATGCTTGCAAATGGTTTGATCTTGGTTTTGATGGTGCATGTCACCTCAAAAATTATTCTTTTTATCACTTACCTACTCGAGGACGAGCAGGAGTTAAGCTTGGGGATGCTTGATACATCGGAAACGTATCTATAATTTTTGATGCTCCATGTTTATTTAGTATCTACTTTGCTTTGCTTTGTCTACACTTTGAGGTGTTTTTATGTCTTTTCTGGAACTAACCTATTAACAAGTTGTCACAATGTCAGTTGCCTGTTTTCTTCTATTTTTTGTTCCAGAAAGGCAGAAAATCAATATTCTAGGAATTGGACGGGACAAAAGCCAAAGTCAATATTTTACAGTGGGCGACACGAAGCCAGAAGACGAGACAAAGGGGCGCCACAGGGCGGCCAGACCCCCCTAGGCGCGGGTGGGCCCACCCCGCGCCTGGGTAGGGTGTGACCCCCTAGTGGCCCTCCTAGCTCGCCCCTTCGCCTATAAGAAGCCTCCGATGCAGAAACCCTAGGCACCCGATCAAAACTCCACGAAACCTTCTGTAGCCGCTGCCACCATCGTCCCTAGATCTGGGGGTCTGCAGTGACCCAGCATACCACTACATGTGTAGTACACTATAGTCGTCGACATGACATCCACAGAACACCGTTCCGTCAATATCACATCCCTCAGAGTGGTACAATAGAAACATTGCGGGTCCATATTACAAACATTCACACATTATTATTACAATACCAGAAGTTCAAGACTTCAAAAAGATTCAACTTACAAACAAAATATAAAGTGTTTTAGCGGAATTCAAAAGTAGCAACTCCAACTAGGAGTTGAGCTCAATAGCTTATTCTATATGGTTCATGCTGCTCGGCTCCGTAGGTTACTACTAACTAAGGTACTTAGTTGGACTCGTTGTCATCGACACCATAGCGGATTTCGTAATCCACTCCTTCAACTCCTCCTGATAGGTCAGGCTCCTCGTAGAACACATCTTCTTGGCATTCGGCTGCATACATTGGCGTATCTTCGGGATCCTCATAGTCTAAGCAAGGGATCAAAGAAAAGGATGAGTAACAGCGTTACCCAACAAGTTCATTATATGCAAGGTGGGAAGTTTGATGCTTTAACTACCACCTCAGACTATAAGTCCTTGGCACTATGTAGTTTTTATAAATCTTTCTTCAAAGATTGATTTTATTATAAAAATCTATGACCATCAGCCTTCACAGGTTGACCAGAACTTTCATGGAGTTCCTTTCCTGCCGCGTTCGTAGCTCCTTCCCGGAACAGGGAGTAACAAGTTACAATTCTTACACTCTGTAGAGGTGCGTTACTTTACCCATGAGAGATCAACTTCTTATTTCACAATTGCGCGTACTTTACCGTCCACAATTCCTTAATGTGGGGACCAGTAGGTGATCCAAGCCAATCACTACCCCCTTCGCAACCTCGCATGCCTCCTTGGTGTACACCATGCCCACATATTGAATTACAACAATGGTTTGTACATACCGTTAGATGCCAGAACTATCGTGGGACGTTGAGGGTTCCCACCCATATGCTGCATATCCTCTAAGAATTACCAATTAATATGCACGCTACGAGTGATAACAGCCACGAACTACACATCCGGCTACATGCGAGAGGAAGAAGATACAACTAACTTCTCTGTCCCATTCCAAATCTCATGGCAAACGCGTAATATACGGCGCTAGAATCACTGATGTCATGGCTTATTAAATCCCTAATTGAGCATTGTTGTTGCAAATAGAACTCTAAGTTCTTTTGCTCCATTATATCATCACTTAGGATGATATCTAAGTTTTCTTTATTTGAGAAAATAATATTTTCTTTCTTTAGAGTATATATGATAACACAGAATTTGCAAATACTTTGATAATGACTCTTCAAAGGACATGAGCAAGTGATGAACTTGCCTTGTGATTGCAAGGTAGTGAAGTCTGATGCTTGCACTGGACCTTGAGCTTCTATGTCTACAAAAACATCATTATTGCCCGGTAAGGACAATATTTAAAGAAGCAAAATGATTATGCAAAGTAATGTAATGCATCATTTAGTTTGATGTGTATTTTCCCCCATTATTTTAATTTATAAAACTCTTTTCATAAGTAAAGAATTTATAACTATAAAGTATTAATATTTATTGAATACTGTATTCTTTATTTCCTTTTTCTTTTATTTAACTTTTGCTTATTTAATAATTCCTTTAAGAATTATTATTAAAAAAATATATAAATTATTTGTTTAGTATTTTTATAAAATACTACAATATTGGTATATAATAAAAGTGTTTTTTATTTATTTTTATCATCTTTCTTTAATTTTATAAAATTCCATAAGGAATATATATATATTATAAAATTCTTGATAAAAATTATATGCCTAAAATTTTATTTCTTATTTTATTTAGATAGATTGGATTATTGTGAATCCAAAAATATTTTATTTATAATTTTTGGATTTTTATTTGATTTTCTAGAATTTATTTAAATTCAGGGGCATTTTGGTCTTTTCTTATTTATTAAAAACTGGGTTTAGGTGATTGGGCTGAATGTGTTGGGTTTAGGGCCCAATTGGGCAGAACCAAATGACTCCCCGAAGGGGTCTTGGCCCAACCAGCCCACACTCTCTCGTTCTCATTTCTCTTCTGCTCCTCCCCCGACCCCGTGGTCGGCGATGTCACCGCTGGCGATTCACGCCGCCGTGGACCTCTTCCGCTGCTACCTGATGCATGGGGTGGTTATTGACCCTGCTCAACCTTCCTGTCCAACTCGATTTGGACCTGGAGCCCCCCCCCCCCCCCCCCGTGGCCAGACCGGCTCCGTCCCAAACCCTAGGGTTTGGGGTGGTGCTGGTGCTGCCGCCGCCACTGCTCCCGTGTGCTTTGGTGGTGTTCCTCGCCTTCAGGCATGGCTATGGTCTCATCATCGGCGTGGTGTGGGTCGTAGTGCCCCCTTGGGTGCTCCCCGTGCCGCCGTGCTCGTCGACATCCTTTGCTTCCTCTTCTCGCCCACAGTAACATCCTTCAGTAAGTTTGTACTTTCTTCACCTCGTGTCCACTGTGCTATGCCACCCTAGGCTATGTGTTTGTAGTGGCAACTCCTGGGTAGTGGTCATGTCCTGATTAGGGTTCATATCCTAATTAGGTTTTTTTTGTTCTGAGTAGGGTTCATATCCCTCTGTTGATTAAATATCTGATGATTTGGATCATGTATTGATGATCCCTAAGCATGATGAGTGGTTGCTTGATGTGGATTACTGCTTATGGTTAGCTTTGGTGATGCTAGTGGCTTACCATATTGATTCCACTGGTTAATTTGATATGGTTCAGATGATAATTTCACTGTAGAATCATTACTTTAAAGTTTCAAGTTATTTGAGAGCTCACCACTGTCATTACTTGGTTATTGACAGTGATTTTTGAGTGATGAAGTCACTATATCTGTACTATTGGCTTATGGATTCATATACAGTTTGAGATTAACTTGTCTCTTACAGTGATGTTATGTATATGTATATTCCTGGAAATGATTCATGTGATTAGTATCAGGAAAATGATTTATAGTTGGCTGTGAGTGTATCTGTGAAAGCTAGCTGCCTAATCTTCTTGGTTTAGAAGTTTTTCTTGTGACATCATCCGAATATGGCACACAAGACTAGGTTCTATTACTTGGCTTGGTTTTGTTTAAGCTTAAGATTAGCTTGGCATAAGAGATAAGTGGAACTTCTTTCCTTGAATCCCTAAAGCCTATGATGCTGGTATGAGGTTTAGGGACTAGGCCCTTCTCTTGTTGTTTCTCATGGATTTGTTCTGGTAGTGATACCAGCCACTGATTCCTGATTCAAAGTTGGGAAAAATGATTTGTAGGCTTATTAAGTTATACAGATCCATAAGATGTAGAAATTCCAAGGTGATACTCATGTTTAGTAGATGTGCCTAGAAGTTCAGATCTTAGCTATATTCATTCATGGAATTTAAGATATAGCCTGATAGTTAGGATCAATGAGTTTGTTCTAAGATCCTAGTTGGATCTATATAGTTTTCTGATTGTTTTTTACTGTTTAAAAATTTCAATGATGGACTCACCCCACTTGGGTGTTTTTCTGAGAAGTTGAGTATGAGACAACTCATGAATGCTTGTCTATCTTAGACAGATAAATCATGTGATGGTCTTTTACTACTCACCACAACAGTGGAGTTGTTGGGGCTGCAACTTGTTGATCTTGTGGCTTGATCTTGCTGGTTGTGTGGCTAGCTTGATCCGGTGCTTCTCCTGATGCTACTCCTGCTACTTCCAGCTCCTGGACTTGTCCTTGATCTAGCTCTCCACCTCCTGGTCCTGTTGGCTTGACCTTGTTCTTGCTATCCGCCTGATCTACCCTCTCCTATGTCACTATCTTGGTGAGATGATCAAGGATGTGGTTGGTGTGATCTGGTTTGGTTTGGTTTGGTTTGGCTGATGTGCTTGATGTGTATGAACAAGGAAATGGTGTTGGGGTTTCTTCCCACGGCTGTGCTGATCAGTTTTGTTTGTAAGAGCTGTTGTTGCTGTGCTGACAGCACACATCATGCATTTAGGTGTGTGTGCTGCTTGTGTGCCTGCTGCACCTTGTAGATATGCTTAGAGAATGAAAGTTACCTTTTATCTGATTACACTTACTTGTCTGGTGAAACTTGCCCCTTCTTGCTGTTTGGAGTTATTTCACTTATGGCTTAAAATTATGAAAGATTTAGTTCT
Source organism: Avena sativa (assembly GCA_916181665.1). Lineage (NCBI taxonomy): Eukaryota > Viridiplantae > Streptophyta > Magnoliopsida > Poales > Poaceae > Avena > Avena sativa. The sequence continues at coordinate 431,783,079 of OV702284.1, forward strand.
TTCATATCAGTGAAACTTGCCCCTTAAAGTTTACTCTGTGATGTAAAGTTTGAACAGTGCAACTCACTGTCAATACTGAGAGTAACATATTTTAATCCTTAATTTTCTTTCTTTTAGTTTGTGTTTTATTTTGCAGCTACCAGACTTGAAGATTCAAGACTTAGATTAGGTTTTCCTTTTTTCTTCTTTATAGAATAGTCACTTGTAATATTTATTTTTATTCTTTTGTCAACTTTATTTATCCTTTTGTAATAAAGATTGTAATATTACTCAATATATAAAGGTTCTTCTTTTATTTCATTTACTATTGTAAAGATTCTTAATCATTTTCATAAGTTACATTTTGTAACTCATTTATTGAATAAAGATCTGGAATGAATACTCTTTTTCTTGATTATGTTATTTATTTAAAATTTTAGTTACTAGTTGCTAATTCTTGATTAAATCAAATCACTCAAACATAATTCTAAATCCTTTTAAATTATAAATCCAATACTCAAGTTTGAATTCAAATTTCATTTCCCAAAACACACTAATCCACAAAGATCATATTAAAGTTTATAACGATCATTCTCCAAGGCTATTCCTAATCTCAAAGAGTGAAAGAAACTTTGATTACTTTAGGTTTTTATTTGGTGAAAAATTTACCCACATTTTTACAGATGAATGCATATAATTGCACAGATTCCTAAATCTACCCTTCGTTGGTTCCTAAATGTTGGGATGTCACAGACTTCCCCCCTTAAATTAAACTTCGTCCCAAAGTTTGTTGAAGTGTACCTGAATAGTTCTGGATTGGCTTTTCTTAAATCCTCTTCTTTCTCCCAAGTGGCTTCCCTTTCGGGGTGATGTTCCCACTGTACCTTGCAGTATTTGATTGCCCTGTTCCGCAACCTTTTCCAGTTTTCTTCCAAAATTTTACAGGGTTTTTCAACATAGGTCAAGTGTGCTTGTAATTCTATCTCTTGGTGTGTGATTGCATCATCCGGAACTTTCAAACATTTACGTAGTTGTGACACATGGAAAACATTATGAACTTGAGCCAATCTTGAGGGTAACTCTAAAGCATAAGCTATGGTCCTGTTCTGATTCAGTATCTTGAATGGACTGATATATCTTGGACTCAATTTTCCTTTAACTCCGAACCTTTTAACCCCTTTCATTGGACTTACTTTCAAATATACCATGTCTCCCACTTCTGGATGCCATGATCTTCGAATTTGATCAGCATAACTTTTCTGCCTACTTTGAGCTATTTTCAGTCTATCCTTGATCTTATCAATGATATCTTGCTTTTCCTTGATATAGTCTGGCGCAAATTCTTTGCTGCTTCCAGGCTCATACCAACATATTGGTGATCTACATTTCCTTCCATACAGAACCTGATATGGAGCTGCCTTCAGACTACTCTAATAGCTATTATTGTAGGAAAATTCTGCCAATGGTAGATGATCTTCCCATGTACCTCCAAAATCTAATGCACAAGCCCTTAACATGTCTTCTAGTATCTGATTTGTTCTTTCTGTTTGACCTCCTGTCTCTGGATGATAAGCTGTGCTAAAATCTAACATTGAACCAAGTGATTCATGTAATTGCTTCCAAAATGCTGAAGTAAACACTGATCCCCTATCAGTTCTGATCTTTTTAGGCACTCCATGCTTACTTACTATTTCTTTGATGTAAACTTCTACTAATTTCTCGGCATTATCCTTCTGATTTACCAGAATAAAATGTGCACTTTTAGTGAGTTTATCCACAATTACCCATATCATATCCTTCCGTTTAGGTGTCATGGGCAATCCTGTGATGAAGTCCATACCAATTTCCTCCCATTTCCATTCGGGAATTTCCAAAGGTTGCAATGGTCCTGCTAGACTTTGATGTTCGGCCTTCACCCTTTGGCAAGTATGGCATTCTGATACATATTTAGCAATGTCCCTTTTCATGTTATTCGACCAGAATAGTTCTTTCAAATCCATATACATCTTAGTACTTCTTGGATGTATAGAATATGGTGTTTCATGTGCTTCCCTGAGTATGACTTCACAAATCTCAGTCACATCTGGAACACAAAGACGATCTTGGAACCACAAAGACTCATAATCTCCAAGGCGAAAAACTAATTTTTCCCTTGTGATGTCCTCCCAATTTCCTCAGCAATGAAAGGATCTTCTACTTGATGTCTAAAAATTTCGTTCTTAAGATCACTATCCTGCTCTGCAACTACCTGCATAGTAGCTAATCCTCCAAGAACCTATATTCGAATGAATTGAAGCTCTAATATTGAAGGGTTTCGCGGCATAGTAAATCAAAATTTTCTACGGAGCGAACAGAGGGAAAGCCAAGATCTAATCTAGGAGATGCAAACAACGAGAGAGATTGGATTAGATCTTCATACCCTTGAAGATTCGCACAGCGGAACGTTCGTCGGAACGTGGGTGATGTAGTCGTACTCGCTTCTCCTCCTCGCGATCCGATCCGATCTAGCACCACAAGTGGCGGTGCCTCCGTGAGATGCACACGTGCAGCACCTCGACGTCTCCTCCTTCCTCGGACCAGCAAGTATGGTGGAGAGATAGATTGGATCTACAACACGACGGCGTGGTGTATATGGTGGAGAATTTCTGCTGCAGGGCTTCGCCTACAAACAGTCGGGAGGGAGAGAGGAGGGTAGCAAGGCAACTAGGGTTGGAGGCAAGGTGTAGGGGGGAGGGGGCGCACCAGCCCTCTATATAGAGGGGGGGGGGGGGGGGCGGCCAGCCCTTTCCCCTCCTCCAAGCCTTGGGCCGGCGGCCAAGGGAGGGAGGAGTGGGGGCAAGGACTCTCCCCTCTTCTAGAAACCCTATCTCTAGTTTAAACGATTTAAACCCTATAGGATCGGCTGGGCCCTATGGGGCCTTGTGCCCCTGGCCCAATACGGCCAGGACACTCCCTCATAGGCCCATGCCCCCTCCCGGAAGGTGGGGCCACGTTGGTCCCCTTCTGGAAGGTTCTAGAAGCTTCCGGACCGATTAACCCGGAACAATTCCGAACTCCAAAAACTGCATTGCCTTATATGAATCTTATTCTCCGGACCATTACGGAACCTCTCGTGATATCCCGGATCCCATCCGAGACTCCGAACAAAAATTCATAAACCAATTATCCAAACTATCCTAGCATCGAGACGCGTTAAGTGTGTGACCCTGCGGGTTCGAGAATATGCAGACATGATCTTCTATCAATAATCAACAGCGGGGTCTGGGCACCCATATTGACTCCCACACATTCATCGATGATCATATCGGATGAACCACGATGTCAGGATTCAAACAATCCCATATATATATTCCCTTCGTCTCGCGATATTTTACTTGCCCGAGATTCGATCGTCGGTACCGTCATACCTAGTTCAATCTCGTTCACAGCAAGTACTTTACTCGTTCCGTAATCCGATATCACTTTGTGATTAACTCCTTAACCACATGCTTGCAAGCGGTGTTGATATCGATTACCGAGTGGGCCCGAAGTATATCTCTCCAACTTGGGAGGGACAAATCCCATCTCGATACATACAACCCAACAGATACTTTCCGATCACCTGAGAGACACCTTTATGATCACCCTCTCATAGGATGACGTTTGATGACCTCAAAGCTTTCTTCCGATACCAGGGAGTTGTATTATCTCATGGTCTAAGGAATACAATATTTGACATAGGAAAAGCTTCGCAAAGATGAACACGATGATACGATCTAATTGCTTCGCTTAGTTTGGGTCTGTCCATCATATCATTCTCCAATGATATGATCTCATTATCAATTGACAACTCATGTCTATAGTTAGGAAACCTTAACCATCATTGATCAATGAGCTAGTCCATAGAGGCGTACTAGGGACACGGTGTTGTTCACAAACCACACAAGTATTAAAGTTTCCACTTAATACAATTCTAGCATGGAATATAAACTTTATCATGAACAAGAATTATAATAATAACATCTTTATTATTGCCTCTAGGGCATAATTCCAACAGTCTCCAACTTGCACTAGAGTCAATAATCTAGTTTACATCTGGCAACAATCTCACACCCATGGCACTGAGGTGTTGATCATGTTTTACACGTGGAAGAGGTTTAGTCAATGGATCTGCGACATTCAGATCTGTATGTACTTTGCTAATCTTCAGATCTCCATCTGCAATATAATCTCGGATTATATGAAACTTGCGGTTGATATGCTTGGTCTTTGGATGATATCTTGGTTCCGTAGCGAGTGCTATGGCGCCAGTGTTGTCGTACAATATCTCCAGTGGGTCCAATGCACTTGGAACCACGCCAAGCTTAGTGATGAAGTTTCTGATCCAAACTCCTTCACTTGACGCTTCTGCAGCAGCCATGTATTCCGCTTCCACTGTAGATCCCGCGATCATGCTTTGCTTGCAGCTTCTCCAGCTTACAGCTCGTCCATTCAAAATATAAACGTATCCTGTCTGAGATTTGGAATCATCCTTGTCGGTGTCAAAACTAGCGTCGACGTAACCTTTTACGACAAGCTGTTCATCACCCCCATAGACTAAGAACATTTCTTTAGTCCTATTTAGGTACTTTAGGATGTTCTTCACGGCTGTCCAGTGTTCCACTCCTGGATCACTTTGATATCTGCTCGTCAAACTAAGAGCATTGGACACATCCGGTCTAGTACACAGCATGGCATACATGATGGAACCTATGGCCGAGGCATAAGGCACTTTGCTCATAGCTTCCCTATCATTTACCGTAGCTGGACACTGAGCCTTGCTCAATATCTTATGTAAGATCCCTCCTTTGTAAGGAAAAGATCCCTGTGATTGCAATGCTAGTCCCTGGATCATTGCTAGCATCCACAGTTTAAGATGAAGTACACAGATACAAAGGTCGTTTATTACAGTCATTCCAGAGATAAAACATAGTCTTTTACAACTCATGGCCAAAGGCCTAGTACAAGAGTTTATGGAATAAGTAAATAAACATAAGTCTTCATCTTCATGTGCCACAGGCAAGCATGTTGAGTGTAGACTCATGACTCCTAATCATCATCAGAGTAACCTGCAACATCATAAGTTACAGCCACAAGGGTCAATACTTTGGAATAGTATTGGCAAGTGATACCTTAGTATATTTTAAGTGGACTATAGTACTATATGCATTTGGCTGGTGGAGCTTAGGCTTGCATTGCTCAAAATAGATTTTTCCTTAACTTTTGAAAATACTAAGTTTTGTTTGGCAAAAACTTTCCAAGACATCTACCACTCCAAGACTGAAGATCCACTCAGGGCATCTACTAATCCAGGACTGAAGATTTACTTGGTAAAAACACCCAAGGCATCTATCAACAAAGACTCTAGATCCACCCAGGGCATCTAGCAATCAATGACTGAAGATCCTTTTATCCCTTTGTTCACCCACAAGTTTTATTTAGAAATTGGAGTGATGAGATTCTTGAAGTTTCCATGTCTTGATGCTCAAATTGTCCTTTACCAGGGACATGGCTAAGTACTTAGGTTTTACACTCTGCAGAGGTGGTGCACTTTACCCACAAGCCTTGGTTTCCCAAGACATGATCCTTCAGTAGCCTTTCCTTAGTCAAATGGACGCGCTCCAACCTATCATCCCATCTACCACCCACTGTCCAAAAGACTAAGTTCTAGCATCCTAAGATCATGGCAGAGCCCATATTACCAAGTGGTTGCACTTGAAGCTTCTCAACATTAGACATCTCAAATCTCTTTGTTTCCTGGGTGGCCATCCACAAGTGAGATACACAAGCCAAGTCCCATGGCCTTGTGAACCACTCAACATAAGCCATTCCTTCCATTTCCACCCAGGTGATTCATTAACTTAGTTGTTTTATTTTACAAAAACATAAGTCCTTAGACTTAGAAATTTTTCCATAGTGAATATATAAACCACCCTTGTTTTCTAGTAGCTAGGCTAAGCATGATAGTAATAGGAATCTTGACTTAGGTAGTTTTCATTAAGGCTTCACCTAATAGGTTTTCCCAAAGTATAGCTTGTTCTTTAGCAATAACCATGCAAGTCCTATACTTAGAAAAATAATACTAATGCATATATATAAAATATAGGAATGGAATATTCATGAGGATATCACTTGCCTTGGTAATGTGGAGAGTAGCACTCGTCACAATCACAATCACTAGCAAAATCTACACACAAAGTTGTAGCACACAATTACACACAATATATACAAACAAGAAATAGTATGAATGCATGCATGCATGGATCTACCAAGGGATGATTTTTGAAACTTCAACCAAGCAAGTGCATGATTACAGAATCTAAACAAGTCACAAAAATAGCCAAGACAACTTATTTAGCCCTAAAACAAAAATACTAAACTAAATCTATACTCAAAAAGGCCTCAAACAAGTCTCTGCAATTTAAGCCAAACTAATGGTTACTATTTGCTAAACAAAAAGGATAGGCAGAAAGGTCTTGTTTTTCTGAATCCAATGGTATAAAGTTTGCAAAATTCTAACGTGGAAATCAAAAGATATAGGCATTTGAATTTGGATCAAATTTCTGGTTTTAAATTCTATTTCCAGATCTAACCTAGCCACGCGTCATGATCCTATTCGCCTGTACCGGTTCGTCTGGATCGAGCGATACAGACCGCTGGATCTAAATGAAATCTGGCGGCTCAGATCGCGTACCGCTTCGGGGTTAAGTGGATCTATCCTAGCGCTACGATACAGATCTAACGGCTGCTATTTCTTTGGCCAAGAACTGGCGGCGGTGCGGTGGCTACCGGCAGCGGAATCGTCGGTCGACGACGTTGCCGATGATGCAGACGGCAAGGGAGAAGGAGGAGTAGCTCACCGGGCTCAGGAGGTCACGGCGAAGCTTGTCGTACTCGCGGTTGGTCAAGGGGCGCTCGGGCACGGCTGCGATTCCTCACCGGAGTTCGTGGCGGCGTCGGGTGCGTCGGGTGGTCGTCGTGGACGTCGCTGTGAATTACCCCGAGGCAAGGCGAGGACACGGTTAGATTCGCAGAGTCAAGACAGAGCTATGTGCGTGAACTAGAAGGCGCGGGGCGGTCTGGACTTACCACTGGAGTTCGCCGGAGTTCGTGCAGACGTCGGTGGCGACTAGTCGACGATGTTGCCGGAGCTACGGTCTATGCGAGAGCAAACGAAACGTGTTAAAAGAAGCGCAGAGGCTCACTGAATCAGTTTGCAAGATCGAGAGGCAGAGAGGAGCTCGGGACTCACCGGAATTCGCCGGCGCAGTCGTCGGAGACGGCGGGGCTTCTGAGAGCAATACACGCAGCCTGGTGGCGCTCTGGGTTCGGGGTTTGAGGGAGAAGAGAGAGGAGACAGAGGGGGTTCTTATAGCCTGGTCACGAGCGAGAATCACTCGGCCAATAAATCGAATTGACGCCACGAATTAAACACAGAAACGCCCGCGTTGATTTGGGGATGAACGGGTCGTGCGGGTGGAGACGACGGTGACGTGGAGAAGGCCCGCTTGTCAGCGAGGTGCGCGGAGTGCAGGTGGGGTCGGGCTGTCAGCGTCTGTCTGCGTGTGCTCGCGCGTGTGAGAAGTAAAAGGAGATCCTCGGGTGGGCTTGCTGGGCTTCATCTGCTGCTGGGCCAGATTCTGGCCGCGCGGCCTTTTTCTTTTCTTTAAGCCTTTTCTTTTTCCAATTCTAATTTCTGGAATGAATTTGATATGAATTCAAATCCTTTTGAATTCAAACTGCTTTAGGGATTTTTGCAGGGTTCTGTGTGTTCAAAAATGAGTCAGATGACCATGTGGCTACTAGCAAGGGCTTGGTCAAGCTTGGGTTTCAAAACAAACAGAGATTTGCTCTAGTTGCAATATTTGGAATAGGGTTTATAAAATATTTCTAAATTGGAATCTTGGGTTTAAATGCTACTCCTAATATTTCCAATCATGGAGGCAAGCAAACAAGATCATGGACAAACAAATCCCAAAGGGTGATGGCCAATTGAGATAAATTGCCCACATGAAATCATAGCCAAAGTTTGTTTTTCTAAATGATTTTGAGAAAAAATCTAAATGAATGAATGATGCAAAGATGATATGAATGAGTTTTGAAACATGATTTTTAGGGATGTTACAATCTAACCCCCTTAAGATGAATCTCGCCCTCGAGATTCGGATTGGCTAGCAAATAGGTGTGGGTGGTCTTTCCGAAGATCATCTTCTCTTTCCCATGTTGCTTCTTCTTCGGAATGATGATTCCATTGTACTTTGCAAAACTTGATAGTCTTTGTTCTTGTGACTCTTTCTGTGGTCTCAAGAATCTTGACAGGCTTTTCTTCATAGGTGAGATCACTTTCTAGTTGAACTTCTTCCAAAGGTATGGTATCCTTCAAAGATGTTTCTTCCATTTCTGGGTGGCATTTCTTAAGTTGGCTTACATGAAAAACATTATGGACTGCTGATAGAGATGCTGGTAATTCAATTTCATATGCAACTTCTCCCTTGCGACTTAGAATGTTAAATGGTCCAACATATCTTGGTGCCAACTTTCCTTTGACTCCAAATCTTTTTACTCCACGAAGTGGTGATATTCTAAGATAAGCTTTATCCCCAACTTCGTAGGTGATTTCCCTACGCTTAACATCTGCGTAGCTTTTCTGTCGAGACTGTGCTATCTTCAATCTGTCTCTAACCAATTTGACCTTTTCTTCGGCATCTTTGATAAGATCTGGTCCAAACAAACTTCTTTCTCCCACACCATTCCATAGCAATGGGGTGGTACACTTTCTTCCGTATAGAAACTCAAATGGTGCCATCCCAATACTAGATTGGTGACTGTTGTTGTAAGAGAACTCTGCGTAAGGCAGACTTTCATCCCAACTTGCTCCATAGTCTAGGGCACATGCCCTCAACATGTCTTCAAGAATTTGATTAGTCCTTTCTGTTTGTCCATCAGTTTCAGGATGAAAAGCAGTGCTGAATTCCAATCTCGTCCCTAAAGATTCATGAAGTTGTCTCCAAAAGTGAGAAGTGAACTGAGTTCCTCTATCAGACACAATACTCTTAGGTACACCGTGAAGGCATACAATTCTGCTCATGTAGATTTTGGCTAACTTGGCACTTGTATAAGTTGTCTTTACGGGGATAAAATGAGCCACTTTAGTTAGGCGATCCACTACTACCCATATGGAATCATACCCTGACCTGGTCCTTGGTAATCCGGTAATGAAATCCATACCAATATTTTCCCACTTCCATTCAGGAATAGGCATTGGTTGAAGCAAACCTGCTGGTTTCTGATGCTCCGCTTTCACTCTACTACACACATCACATAAAGCAATGTGTTCGGCGATGTCCTTCTTGAGATTGTTCCACCAAAATCTTTCTTTCATATCCATGTACATTTTGGTGTTTCCTGGGTGAATAGAATACGGAGAGTTATGGGCTTCTTGTAGAATCAGTTTCCGCAATTCCAGATCTTGTGGTACACAAATACGTTTCCCGTGCCATAAAGTACCTTGTTCGTCCATATGGAAACTTTCAGCTTTTCCTTGGCTAATCCTTTCCTTAATCTCTTCGATTTCTTTATCCGTCTTTTGAGCTTCTTTAATCTTATCCAACAGAGTGGGTTGAACATCCAAAGACATGAGATGTCCTTCTGGAACAATCTCCAACCTGAGTTCCTTGAATTGCTTACACAAATCATCTGGCAATTCACCTTTGGTAAGACCATTTACAAACGCTTTACGACTTAGAGCATCTGCTACTACATTTGCTTTACCGGGGTGGTATTGCAAACTCAAGTCGTAATCCTTGATAAGTTCTAGCCATCTTCTTTGTCTCATATTGATTTCCTTCTGGGTGAAGATATACTTCAAACTCTTATGATCGGTGAATACTTCACAACGTTTTCCCAAAAGGTAATGTCTCCATGTTTTGAGTGCATGGACAACAGCGGCTAACTCTAAATCATGAGTAGGATAATTTACTTCATGAGTTTTGAGTTGTCTTGAGGTATAAGCCACAACTTTTCCGCCTTGCATAAGTACGGCTCCTAATCCTTGATGCGAAGCATCACAATATACTTGGAAATCCTTTTCCAAATCCGGTAGGCATAGTACTGGTGCTGACACCAGTCTCTTCTTTAATTCTTGAAAGCTGAGTTCACATCCTTCAGACCAAGCAAATTTCTTATCTTTCTTTAACAATTCTTTCATTGGTTTAGCAACCTTAGAAAAATTTTCAATGAACCTTCTATAGTAACCTGCTAAACCAAGGAAACTACGAACCTCTTTTACATTCTTAGGAGATTCCCATTCTGTCACAGCTGAAACTTTAGCAGGATCAACTGCTACACCATCCTTTGTCATAACATGACCAAGAAATCCAACTTCCTCTAACCAAAACTCACACTTGCTGAATTTGGCATAAAGCTTATGTTCCCTTAGTTTCTCAAGTATCAAGCGTAGATGCCTTTCATGCTCTTCCTTGCTCTTGGAGTAGACTAAGATGTCATCGATGAAAACGACAACGAACTTGTCAAGAAATTCCATGAACACTTTGTTCATCATATTCATGAAGTATGCTGGAGCGTTGGTTAATCCAAAAGGCATCACCGTGTACTCATACAATCCATACCTTGTGGTGAAGGCTGTTTTAGGTATGTCTTGCTCTCTTATCTTGAGTTGAAAATAGCCTGACCGAAGATCAATCTTCGAGAACACACAAGCTCCTTCTAGCTGATCAAACAAGTCATTGATTCTTGGCAAAGGATATTTGTTCTTGATGGTTACCTCGTTGAGAGAACGGTAATCTATGCATAGTCTTTGAGTTCTATCTCTCTTTTCTACGAACAAAACTGGAGCTCCCCAAGATGAAGAACTTGGCTGGATGAATCCTTTCTGCAATTGTTCTCCAAGTTGTTTCTTGAGTTCCTTAAGTTCGTCAACTGACATTTTATAAGGCCTCTTTGCCCTTGGTCCAGAACCTGGTACCAAATCTATTATAAACTCCACATCTCTATCTGGTGGCATTCCTGGTAACTCTTCAGGGAACACATCCGGATACTCACACACAATTGGCACCGTGTCCATGCTAACCCCCTTAAGAGAATTCAGCTTACTCCCTTTTGATTTAAAGTTGGACTTGAATATTATCCTCTTACCTTCAGGGGTTGTGAGTGAAACTGTATGATTTGCACAATCTAATACTCCCTTATACTTAGTCATCCAATCCATTCCCAAAATTACATCCAATCCTTGGGAATTTAGAATTATTAGGTTCACTGGAAACTTATGTTTTCCAAACTCTATGACTAGATCCCGGCATCCAAGACTTACTACCATATCTCCTCCCAGAGAGCTAACTTTTATCGGACACCCAATGTTTTCAGATGCAAACCCGTTTCTATCAACAAATGCTTTTGATATGAATGAATGAGATGCACCAGTGTCAAAGAGTACAAATGCTGAGATGGAATTGAGTCTGAACTTACCAGCAACAACATCAGGCTCTTCAAAGACCTCCTCCACATTGATGTGGTTAACTTGTCCTTTCTGAAAAGGATTGGGCTTGTTAGGTCCTTCAACTTTCTTTTCAGGGCACTTATTAGCATAATGCCCCAGCTTCTTGCATTTGTAGCATTCGACCTGGCTGATGTCCGTCTTAGGCTGACTTCCACTTCCACTTCCACTTCCACTATGGTGGCTCTTATGTCCACTCTTGTGGTTCTTGTACTTATCAGTGTCATGACTGCGATGGTGCTTGTTGTCATGACGGTTGTGGTTGTGGTGTTTGTTAAACTTCTCATGCTTGTGGAATCCTGAGCTGACACTATCATCATAGTGAGATCGTTTATGAGACGATCCCGAGCTGTGCTTGTCGGAGTGTTTCCTCTTCCTACTCTCGACTTGCTTCATTTTATTCTCCACAATAACAGCCTTGTCACACAGTGACTGATAAGTTGGAACATACGCCACAGACAGTTGCAGATTTAGCTCATCATTCAAGCCTTCAAGAAACTTTTCCTTCCTTTTGGCATCAGTGTCAACCTCATCCGGTGCATAGCGCGCCAGATTGTTGAACTCTTCGATGTATTCAGCCACGCTGTGGTGGCGCTGCTTCAGGTTATGGAACTCCTTCTTTTTCAGGCTCATCATACCTGGTGAGATATGAGTGGTGCGAAAACCATCTTCAAATATAGCCCAAGTCACCTCATCAATAGGTGTGGTAATCTGGAAATTGTCCCACCATGCTGCGGCTGGTCCTTCCAACAGATGTTCTGCGAACCTGACCTTTTCAGCATCTGTGCATCCTACGGTCACTAAGTCTTTGTTCACAGAACATAGCCAATCATTGGCCACCATGGGATCAGTTGTTCCTGAAAACTTAGCTGGCCTCAGACGCAGAAATCTGGTGAGCATATCAAAACCTGGAGGGTTGTTGTTGTTGTTGTTGTTGTTGGGGTTGTTGTTGTTGTTGGGGTTGTTGTTGTTGTTGGGGTTGTTGTTGTTCTGGTTCTGGATGAACGTCGTCATCATTTGCATGAGCTGTGTTTGCGCATTCATCATTTGTTGCATTTCCGGGGTAATGCTGGGGTTGGGGTTGGTATTTGCGCGACGGGGAGGCATCTGTGGTTTATTCATATAGAGATAAGAATGAGATACCCTTACATGATTTATGCACAATACATTACTCAAACAAACACATAGCATGCAACACAAAGATAAAGTTAAACAACAAGATAACAAAAGTCTCAAGTACAAACACACAAGTGGCAAGCCATCCACATGTCGGATGGTCCAACAATAAGTTCATAAATAACAAGTGCGGTAAATAAAGATAACTGAGTAGTCAAATCTACTCGTCGGCATCAATCTCCTCCTCGACAAAGGTAAGACCTGCGTTCTCCATTGCGGTCTTGTTCTCCTCGATGGTAGTGGTCAAAGAGTCGATCTTGGCCTTGAGAGCCCTCTTCTGGGACCGAAGCCTCTCAATCACTGTCTGCTGCTGCTCTAACTCGAAGTCCTTGGACTGCAGTTCCTCAGTCATATCACGAATCCTCTTGTTCCTATCCTGGACACGCTTCTCTTGACTCTTGAACTTACGGTCTTGGGTCTCGAACTTTGCCTCCATCTCCTTGACTATCTCGTCCTGCTGCGCGAAGAGCTTGTCCTTCTCGCGAAGCTGCACCTGGAGCTCGTCATTAGTAAGCATGACGTTGGTCCTATCAGTATCCACGTGCCTAATAAGAGTCTCTAAGTCCTGGAGGTATAAGCGTATCGGCTCTGTGGTGACCCTCGAGTCGTCCTCAAAGTCGATGGACTCTCCGTCATCATCACGCCTTCCGAAAGCGTGGAAGTGAGTGCCTCTAACCTGTCGGGAGTGACGTCCTAACAGTCGTCCTATCAGATCTTGCATGACAACCTCCATGCCTCTCTCCCTGTCGTCGTGCATAAGCTTGAAGACGATGGCCTCCGTAGTAGGCTCAGTCTGGTGTCCTGGCTGGTTCACCTTGAAGCCCCAAAGGTCCTTCCTCTCAAACTTGGTGAGTGGGTGCACCGTAATGATAGGAAGAGGGAGATCGAGTAAAGTAGTAAGCTCTACGATACGAGGACCAAAACGGGTAGCCTGGAACTCCTCAACAGTGCTGATGGCAATAGGCATCTATTTATAAGATTGAAAAAGTTAGAACAACACAAATTTAAATTACACAAGCATAACCATGGAACACAAAAATCACACAAGTCATGCATACAAAATCCATTACATCAAACAAGGTTCAAACTTATTTAAGGTATCATTTGGAAAATAAGGTGATAGATGGTGGTCCAACTAACGAGGTGCGTTTACAATCCTATCTCATTGGATCTGGTGGCTAACACAATGTTCCTAGTGGCAATCACCCTATCTTGTTCACATGCTTCTATCACTAAGTCTATAATATCTCCTCTTAAGGTTTGGTTGGTGACTTCCAACTCTTGGGTATGTTCCTTCTCTCTCTCTAAGTCTTTTTGAAGGTTGAGCATCTTACACTTGACTCTAGCACTTAGTTCCTTGATAGTCTTCCAAGCTGCTTCTTTTGCTGACTCAAAGAATGTGGTGTGCATAAAAGTGTTGGTGTACATGCAAAAGCCCTTCTCTTTGTGGTTGTCTTCCTTATTCTTGTACAAGTGAAGTTGCACCCACCAATACTCCACTCCATCCTCCATCACTGGAAAGCCCTTGTACACAGCTGCACCATGTGCTCCCATTGTCTCCATGAGATCCTTGAGAATTTTGGGAAACTCAGTCTCACACTCCAAGGTCATGGTCATGAGTGGTCCTTTCTTCACGGCTTCGTTGACGAAGTTCATCTACAAATAGAGATGAGAATGAGAAGATTAGAAAAGTTTACGAGAAGAATAGACAAGTGTAGAAGAAGTTAAAATTTTTCCTTAGTGGTTTCCAATCCTAGGGTCATAATCCTACAGGCAACACAGTGCTCTGATACCATCTGTAAGATCCCTCCTTTGTAAGGAAAAGATCCCTGTGATTGCAATGCTAGTCCCTGGATCATTGCTAGCATCCACAGTTTAAGATGAAGTACACAGATACAAAGGTCGTTTATTACAGTCATTCCAGAGATAAAACATAGTCTTTTACAACTCATGGCCAAAGGCCTAGTACAAGAGTTTATGGAATAAGTAAATAAACATAAGTCTTCATCTTCATGTGCCACAGGCAAGCATGTTGAGTGTAGACTCATGACTCCTAATCATCATCAGAGTAACCTGCAACATCATAAGTTACAGCCACAAGGGTCAATACTTTGGAATAGTATTGGCAAGTGATACCTTAGTATATTTTAAGTGGACTATAGTACTATATGCATTTGGCTGGTGGAGCTTAGGCTTGCATTGCTCAAAATAGATTTTTCCTTAACTTTTGAAAATACTAAGTTTTGTTTGGCAAAAACTTTCCAAGACATCTACCACTCCAAGACTGAAGATCCACTCAGGGCATCTACTAATCCAGGAATGAAGATTTACTTGGTAAAAACACCCAAGGCATCTATCAACAAAGACTCTAGATCCACCCAGGGCATCTAGCAATCAATGACTGAAGATCCTTTTATCCCTTTGTTCACCCACAAGTTTTATTTAGAAATTGGAGTGATGAGATTCTTGAAGTTTCCATGTCTTGATGCTCAAATTGTCCTTTACCAGGGACATGGCTAAGTACTTAGGTTTTACACTCTGCAGAGGTGGTGCACTTTACCCACAAGCCTTGGTTTCCCAAGACATGATCCTTCAGTAGCCTTTCCTTAGTCAAATGGACGCGCTCCAACCTATCATCCCATCTACCACCCACTGTCCAAAAGACTAAGTTCTAGCATCCTAAGATCATGGCAGAGCCCATATTACCAAGTGGTTGCACTTGAAGCTTCTCAACATTAGACATCTCAAATCTCTTTGTTTCCTGGGTGGCCATCCACAAGTGAGATACACAAGCCAAGTCCCATGGCCTTGTGAACCACTCAACATAAGCCATTACTTCCATTTCCACCCAGGTGATTCATTAACTTAGTTGTTTTATTTTACAAAAACATAAGTCCTTAGACTTAGAAATTTTTCCATAGTGAATATATAAACCACCCTTGTTTTCTAGTAGCTAGGCTAAGCATGATAGTAATAGGAATCTTGACTTAGGTAGTTTTCATTAAGGCTTCACCTAATAGGTTTTCCCAAAGTATAGCTTGTTCTTTAGCAATAACCATGCAAGTCCTATACTTAGAAAAATAATACTAATGCATATATATAAAATATAGGAATGGAATATTCATGAGGATATCACTTGCCTTGGTAATGTGGAGAGTAGCACTCGTCACAATCACAATCACTAGCAAAATCTACACACAAAGTTGTAGCACACAATTACACACAATATATACAAACAAGAAATAGTATGAATGCATGCATGCATGGATCTACCAAGGGATGATTTTTGAAACTTCAACCAAGCAAGTGCATGATTACAGAATCTAAACAAGTCACAAAAATAGCCAAGACAACTTATTTAGCCCTAAAACAAAAATACTAAACTAAATCTATACTCAAAAAGGCCTCAAACAAGTCTCTGCAATTTAAGCCAAACTAATGGTTACTATTTGCTAAACAAAAAGGATAGGCAGAAAGGTCTTGTTTTTCTGAATCCAATGGTATAAAGTTTGCAAAATTCTAACGTGGAAATCAAAAGATATAGGCATTTGAATTTGGATCAAATTTCTGGTTTTAAATTCTATTTCCAGATCTAACCTAGCCACGCGTCATGATCCTATTCGCCTGTACCGGTTCGTCTGGATCGAGCGATACAGACCGCTGGATCTAAATGAAATCTGGCGGCTCAGATCGCGTACCGCTTCGGGGTTAAGTGGATCTATCCTAGCGCTACGATACAGATCTAACGGCTGCTATTTCTTTGGCCAAGAACTGGCGGCGGAGCGGTGGCTACCGGCGGCGGAATCGTCGGTCGACGACGTTGCCGATGATGCAGACGGCAAGGGAGAAGGAGGAGTAGCTCACCGGGCTCAGGAGGTCACGGCGAAGCTTGTCGTACTCGCGGTTGGTCAAGGGGCGCTCGGGCACGGCTGCGATTCCTCACCGGAGTTCGTGGCGGCGTCGGGTGCGTCGGGTGGTCGTCGTGGACGTCGCTGTGAATTACCCCGAGGCAAGGCGAGGACACGGTTAGATTCGCAGAGTCGAGACAGAGCTATGTGCGTGAACTAGAAGGCGCGGGGCGGTCTGGACTTACCACTGGAGTTCGCCGGAGTTCGTGCAGACGTCGGTGGCGACTAGTCGACGATGTTGCCGGAGCTACGGTCCATGCGAGAGCAAACGAAACGTGTTAAAAGAAGCGCAGAGGCTCACTGAATTAGTTTGCAAGATCGAGAGGCAGAGAGGAGCTCGGGACTCACCGGAATTCGCCGGCGCAGTCGTCGGAGACGGCGGGGCTTCTGAGAGCAATACACGCAGCCTGGTGGCGCTCTGGGTTCGGGGTTTGAGGGAGAAGAGAGAGGAGACAGAAGGGGTTCTTATAGCCTGGTCACGAGCGAGAATCACTCGGCCAATAAATCGAATTGACGCCGCGAATTAAACACAGAAACGCCCGCGTTGATTTGGGGATGAACGGGTCGTGCGGGTGGAGACGACGGTGACGTGGAGAAGGCCCGCTTGTCAGCGAGGTGCGCGGAGTGCAGGTGGGGTCGGGCTGTCAGCGTCTGTCTGCGTGTGCTCACGCGTGTGAGAAGTAAAAGGAGATCCCCGGGTGGGCTTGCTGGGCTTCATCTGCTGCTGGGCCAGATTCTGGCCGCGTGGCCTTTTTCTTTTCTTTAAGCCTTTTCTTTTTCCAATTCTAATTTCTGGAATGAATTTGATATGAATTCAAATCCTTTTGAATTCAAACTGCTTTGGGGATTTTTGCAGGGTTCTGTGGGTTCAAAAATGAGTCAGATGACCATGTGGCTACTAGCAAGGGCTTGGTCAAGCTTGGGTTTCAAAACAAACAGAGATTTGCTCTAGTTGCAATATTTGGAATAGGGTTTATAAAATATTTCTAAATTGGAATCTTGGGTTTAAATGCTACTCCTAATCTTTCCAATCATGGAGGCAAGCAAACAAGATCATGGACAAACAAATCCCAAAGGGTGATGGCCAATTGAGATAAATTGCCCACATGAAATCATAGCCAAAGTTTGTTTTTCTAAATGATTTTGAGAAAAACCCTAAATGAATGAATGATGCAAAGATGATATGAATGAGTTTTGAAACATGATTTTTAGGGATGTTACATCTTACCTGACAACATAGGCACTGAACCTTTCTTTGCCTTATCCATTCTGAACCTTTTCAGAACTTTGTCTAGGTATGTACTCTGGCTTAAAGCTATCAGGCGTCTTTGTCTATCTCTATAGATTTTGATGCCCAATATATAAGCAGCTTCACCTAGGTCTTTCATTGAAAAACACTTGTTCAAATAACTCTTCACATCGTTAAGCATGTTGATGTCATTTCCAATAATCAATATGTCATCCACATATAGTACCAGAAACGTCACCGAGCTCCCACTCACTTTCTTGTAGATACAAGCTTCATAGCAATTTGGAACAAATCCAAAGCTCTTGATCACTTGATCAAAACGAAGGTTCCAACTCCGAGATGCTTGCTTCAGTCCATAAATGGAACGCTGAAGTTTGCATACTTTATCAGCATCCTTAGGATCGACAAAACCTTCGGGTTGCATCATATACAACTCTTCATCAATGTTGCCATTGAGGAATGCGGTCTTGACATCCATCTGCCATATTTCATAATCATGAAACGCGGCAATTGCTAATAAAATCCGAATGGACTTAAACATCGCTACGGGAGAGAAAGTCTCATCGTAGTCAACACCTTGAACTTGTCGAAAACCTTTCGCGACAAGCCGTGCTTTATAGACGGTAACATTACCATCCGCGTCCGTTTTCTTCTTGAAAATCCATTTGCACTCAACGGCCTTTCGGTCGCTAGGAGGGTCCACCAAAGTCCATACTTGGTTTTCGCTCATGGATCCCAATTCGGATTTCATGGCTGCTAGCCATTTCTCAGAGTCTGGGCTCATCATCGCTTCCTCATAGTTCGTAGGTTCACTGTCTTCTACTAGCAAGACAGTCAAGACAGGGTTGTCGTACCACTCAGGGGGGGCACGCGACCTTGTCGACCTGCGACGTTCAGTAGCAGCATCGTCCGAAGCTTCATGATCCTTGTCATTAGCTTCCTCTATTGTTGGTGCAGGCGGCACTGGAACAATTTCAGGTGCTGCGCTACTCTCCAATTCAAGAGAAGGTTCAATAACCTCGTCTAGCTCTACTTTCCTCCCACTCACTTCTTTCGAGAGAAACTCCTTCTCAAGAAAGGAACCGTTCTTTGCAACAAACACTTTGCCTTCGGTTCTGTGATAGAAGGTATACCCAATAGTTTCCTTAGGGTATCCTATGAAGACGCATTTCTCCGCTTTGGGTTCGAGCTTGTCCGGCATCAACTTCTTGATGTAAGCTTCGCATCCCCAAACTTTAAGAAACGACAACTTAGGTTTAGAACCAAACCACAGTTCATACGGTGTCGTCTCAACGGATTTAGATGGAGCCCTATTTAAAGTGAATGCAGCGGTTTCTAATGCATAACCCCAAAATGATAACGGCAAATTAGTAAGAGACATCATTGATCGGACCATATCTAATAGGGTTCGATTCCGGCGTTCAGACACACCATTGCGCTGTGGTGTTCCGGGTGGCGTGAGTTGCGAAACGATTCCGCTTGCTTTAAGATGCGTGAGAAAATCATAACTCAAATATTCACCTCCACGATCGGATCGTAGAAACTTAATCTTTCTGTTACGATGGTTCTCCACTTCATTATGAAATTCTTTGAACTTTTCAAACGTTTCAGATTTATGTTTCATTAAATAGATATACCCATATCTACTTAAGTCATCTGTAAAAGTGAGGAAATAGCGATATCCACCGCGCGTCGAAATACTCATCGGTCCGCATACATCGGTATGTATGATTTCCAACAAGTCCGTTGCTCGCTCCATCATACCGGAGAACGGTGTTTTGATCATCTTGCCCATGAGGCATGGTTCGCATGTGTCAAATGATTCAAAATCAAGAGACTCCAAAAGTCCATCAGAATGGAGTTTCTTCATGCGCTTTACACCAATATGACCTAGACGACAGTGCCACAAATAAGTAGTATTATCACTATCTACTTTGCATCTCTTAGCCTCAATGTTATGGATGTGTGTTTCATCCCTTTCGAGATTTAGAAGAAATAAACCATTCACAAGAGGTGCATGACCATAAAAGATGTTACTCATATAAATAGAACAACCATTATTCTCCGATTTAAATGAATAACCGTCTTGCAATAAACACGATCCAGAAATAATGTTCATGCTCAACGCAGGCACATAATAACACTTATTAAGGTTTAAAACTAATCCCAAAGGTAAAACTAAGGAGAGCGTGCCGACGGCCATCACATCAACTCTTGATCCGTTGCCAACGCGCATCGTCACCTCATCCCTCGCAAGCCGCCGTCTATTCCGTAGCTCCTGTTTCGAGTTACAAATATTAGCAACTGAACCGGTATCAAATACCCAGGCACTACAACGAGGGCTAGTAAGGAAAACATCAATAACATGTATATCATATATACCTTTGATGGTGCCAGCCTTCTTGTCCGCTAAGTACTTCGGACAGTTGCGCTTCCAGTGACCCTTGTCCTTGCAATAGAAGCACTCAGTGTCCGGCTTAGGACCAGACTTGAGCTTCTTCTCTGCAGGGACGCGCTTGCCGCCGCCCTTCTTGAAGGGCTTCTTTGCTCCCTTAACTTTCTTAAAGGAGGGTTTGTTGACCATCAACACATGATTATCCTTCTTGATGTCCACCTCCGCAGCCTTCAGCTTTGCGAAGAGCTCGGTGATCGTATCAGTGGAACCAATCTGATTATGAGTCACTACAAAACTTTTGTAGCTGGGAGGGAGTGATTGCAGAACCCTGTCAATCTTGAGCTCCTCTGGAATCGTGCATTCCAGTTGCTCAAGCCGTTGAGTGTAGCCCGTCATCTTAATGGCGTGCTCACTAACGGAACTCCCTTCCTCCATCTTGCAGTTAAAGAACTTCTCGGAGATCTCATATCTCTCAGAACGGGCCTGAGTCTGAAACATGGTTTTCAGCTCCTCGAGAATCTCAAAGGGCCCGGGATACTCTTCAAAACGATTTTGAAGTTCCGGTTCCATAGCAAACAACATGGTGCTCTTAATCACACCATAATCATCTTTACGCGACTGATAGACAGCTTTCTCATCAGCCGGCGCAGTTGCAGCAGGGGGGTCACCTAACGCTTTCCCAAGGACATAGTCCTTTTGTCTGCCAGACAGAATGATTCTTAGATTGCGGAACCAATTGGTGAAGTTAGACCCATTGTTTCTAAGCTTTTCTTTCTCAGCAAAAACGTTGAAGTTGAAGTTGGACTTGGCCATGTGATCTACAGTATTGGCAAGTACAATTTAGACTATGTTCATGATAAATAGTTCAACTTAATCAAATTACTAGATGAACTCCCACTAAATTCAACATCCCTCAAGTTGTTTAGTGAACACGATCCAAATTCACCACACCTAATCCGATCATCACGAGAAGAGATGTGGTTTCAATGGTGGACAACAAAGTGTCGATCATATCATTCATATGACTCATGCTTAACCTTTCGGTTCTTGTGTTCCGAGGCCATGTCTGTACATGCTAGGCTCGTCAAGCTAGACCCAAGTATTTCCGCGTGTGCAAAACTGGCTTGCACCCGTTGTATGTGAGCGTAGAGTCTATAGCACCCGATCATCACGTGATGCTTGGACACGACGAACTTTCACAACGGTGCATACTTGGGGAGAACACAGTTTTTATCTTGATCTTTAAGTGAGGAATCATCTTATAATGCTACCATCGCGATCTAAGCATAATAAGATACATAAAAGGATAAACATCACATGCATATAACTTTAATGTGACATGGTATAGCCAAACTTCGCGCAATGATCTCCATCTTGTGCGTTCCGGCATGATCTCCATCACTCCACCATGATTGCCTCCACCACGAATAGCAACTACAACTATTGCTAACTACTTAGCGATAAAGTGAAACTATTACATGGCGTATAAGAAGTTGACACACAGGTCATACACAATTATAAAGACAACCATATGGCTCCTGCCGTTTGTGTACTCATCGACATGCAAGTCGTGAAACATTACAAAACATGATCATCGCATACATTATACACATCACATCTTGGGCCATACCATATCACAGAAAACACTCCCTGCAAAAACAAGTTAGACGCCTCTACTTTGTTGTTGCATGTTTTACGTGGCTTTATGGGAGTAGATGCTAAGAACGATTCTTACCTACGGAAAGCCACAACGGTGATATTATGGTTGCCAAACTCCGGTGTTAATCCCATGACAACTATAGTGAGAGAAACTGACATCCACCACCCGCATGTGTGGAACAAGCCACACGTCAAGTGCGGAGCCGGTCTCGCGAACGACGTCGCGTAAGGTTGGCCTGGACCGCTTCAATCTCACTATCCCGCTTCATAAGAAGAACACAAACAAGAGGCTTGCAACAGAAAACATCAACGCCCGCAACAACCATGTTGCGTTCTACTCGTGAAACACATCTACGCATAGATTTAGCTCTGATACCACTGAAGGGTTTCGCGGCATAGTAAATCAAAATTTTCTACGGAGCGAACAGAGGGAAAGCCAAGATCTAATCTAGGAGATGCAAACAACGAGAGAGATTGGATTAGATCTTCATACCCTTGAAGATTCGCACAGCGGAACGTTTGTCGGAACGTGGGTGATGTAGTCGTACTCGCTTCTCCTCCTCGCGATCCGATCCGATCTAGCACCACAAGTGGCGGTGCCTCCGTGAGATGCACACGTGCAGCACCTCGACGTCTCCTCCTTCCTCGGACCAGCAAGTATGGTGGAGAGATAGATTGGATCTACAACACGACGGCGTGGTGTATATGGTGGAGAATTTCTGTTGCAGGGCTTCGCCTACAAACAGTCGGGAGGGAGAGAGGAGGGTAGCAAGGCAACTAGGGTTGGAGGCAAGGTGTAGGGGGGAGGGGGCGCACCAGCCCTCTATATATAGAGGGGGGGCGGCCAGCCCTTTCCCCTCCTCCAAGCCTTGGGCCGGCAGCCAAGGGAGGGAGGAGTGGGGGGCAAGGACTCTCCCCTCTTCTAGAAACCCTATCTCTAGTTTAAACGATTTAAACCCTATAGGATCGGCTGGGCCCTATGGGGCCTTGTGCCCCTGGCCCAATCCGGCCAGGACACTCCCTCATAGGCCCATGCCCCCTCCCGGAAGGTGGGGCCACGTTGGTCCCCTTCCGGAAGGTTCTAGAAGCTTCCGGTACAATACCGATTAACCCGGAACAATTCCGAACTCCAAAAACTGCATTGCCTTATATGAATCTTATTCTCCGGACCATTCCGGAACCTCTCGTGATATCCCGGATCCCATCCGAGACTCCGAACAAAAATTCATAAACCAATTATCCAAACTATCCTAGCGTCGAGACACGTTAAGTGTGTGACCCTGCGGGTTCGAGAATATGCAGACATGATCTTCTATCAGTAATCAACAGCGGGGTCTGGGCACCCATATTGACTCCCACACATTCATCGATGATCATATCGGATGAACCACGATGTCAGGATTCAAACAATCCCATATATATATTCCCTTCGTCTCGCGATATTTTACTTGCCCGAGATTCGATCGTCGGTACCGTCATACCTAGTTCAATCTCGTTCACAGCAAGTACTTTACTCGTTCCGTAATCCGATATCACTTTGTGATTAACTCCTTAACCACATGCTTGCAAGCGGTGTTGATATCGATTACCGAGTGGGCCCGAAGTATATCTCTCCAACTTGGGAGGGACAAATCCCATCTCGATACATACAACCCAACAGATACTTTCCGATCACCTGAGAGACACCTTTATGATCACCCTCTCATAGGATGACATTTGATGACCTCAAAGCTTTCTTCCGATACCAGGGAGTTGTATTATCTCATGGTCTAAGGAATACAATATTTGACATAGGAAAAGCTTCGCAAAGATGAACACGATGATACGATCTAATTGCTTCGCTTAGTTTGGGTCTGTCCATCATATCATTCTCCAATGATATGATCTCATTATCAATTGACAACTCATGTCTATAGTTAGGAAACCTTAACCATCATTGATCAATGAGCTAGTCCATAGAGGCGTACTAGGGACACGGTGTTGTTCACAAACCACACAAGTATTAAAGTTTCCGCTTAATACAATTCTAGCATGGAATATAAACTTTATCATGAACAAGAATTATAATAATAACATCTTTATTATTGCCTCTAGGGCATAATTCCAACAAATATTTCCAAGTCCATTTGTAACTCCTTTGGTAGCTCCCGATTACTAGGCTGAATATCTGCACTCTTTCTACTTAAAGCATCTGCTACAACATTTGCTTTTCCTGGAGTATAGTTGATTGTTAAATCATAATCTTTGATTAGTTCCAACCAACGCTTCTATCTCATATTCAATTCCTTTTGGGTGAAGAAATATTTTAGACTTTTATCGTCAGTGTATAACTCACATCTGGCTCCATAAAGAAAGTGCCTCCATCCTTTCAGCGCAAATACTACTTCTTCTAACTCTAAATCATGAGTTGGATAGTTGACTTCATGTGGTTTCAGTTGTCTTGAACCATAAGCAATCACTTTCCGATCTTGCATTAACACACAACCCAAAACTTCTTTAGATGCATCACAGTATACTGTAAAGTCTTTCCCTGTTTCTGGAACTGCTAAGATTGGAGTTGTGGTTAACCTAGTCTTCAACTCCTGAAAACTTGCTTCACACTTCTAATCCCAATTGAATGGTGTATTCTTTCTTAACAATTTGGTCATTGGTCCAGCTATTTTGGAGAAACCTTCAATGAATCTCCGATAGTAACCAGCCATCCCCAAGAAACCTCGAATTTGTTTCACATTGGTTGGTACAGTACACTCTAGTACTGATTGAACTTTGGATTGATTTACATATATTCCATCTTTACTAATCACATGGCCGAGGAATTCTACCTCATCTAGCCAAAATTCACACTTGCTGAACTTAGCATAAAGTTTATGTTCTCTTAGAGTCGGCAATGCTATTCTCAAATGATCAACATGCTCTTCCTTATCTTTGGAGTATATCAGAATATCATCAATGAAGACTATGACGAACTTATCCAAATATGGCATGAAGATTTTGTTCATCAGATTCATGAATATTGTTGGTGCATTGGTCAAACCAAATGGTACTACCAGATACTCATGGTGTCCATATCTTGAGACAAATGTTGTTTTTGGAACATCCTCGGGTTTGATTTTTATCTGATGGTATCTAGATCTTAAGTCGATCTTTGAAAATACTCCGGCTCCTTTCACTTGATCAAACAAATCTTGAATCCTTGGTAAAGGATACTTATTCTTTATGGTAACATTGTTCAGATTTCTGTAGTCTCCACACATCCTTCTTCCACCATCCCTTTTACCCACAAAGATTATTGGTGTTCCCCATGGGGATACACTTTCCTGAATAAACCCTTTTCTGGCTAACTCATCAATTTGCTCTTTGAGTTCTTTTAATTCTTTTGGTCCCATCTTATAGGGTGCTTGAGCTATTGGTGCTGTACCTAGAATTAGATCAATAGTGAACTCTATTTCCCGATCTGGTGGCATTCCAGGTAGCTGTGCTGGAAAAACATCTTGAAATTCATTTACTATAGGAATATCTTCCAATTTTACATCTTTCATTGAGTTCAACTGCAGATCCACCATGATATGACTGTGCTTATCTGCTTGGTAAACTATCCTTGCTCCACTTGGAGTTTTAATTGAGACAGTTTTCTCCTCATAATTTATCTGAGCCCCATGTTCCATCATCCAGTTCATCCCCAGCACTACTGCAATTCCCTTCAAAGGAATTACGTAAAGGTCTGCAAAGTATGTACAACCACAGATCGAGATAACTTGATCTTGTTTAATCTGGCGTACAATCACATTCTCCCTGCCGTAACTACGGTCATAGGGTTTTCTAACGTTGCCCTTCTAATACCGAATTTATCACAGAATTCATCAGAAATGAATGAAGTAGTTGCACCAGTATCAAATAGAACTTTGACGGGATTGGTAAGGATATTGAGCGTACCTATCACTGCATGCTCCGAATTATCCACCTCATTTAGGTTTGCACAATTCAGCTTCCCGGTAGGTTTGTTCCTCTTGCCATTGTTGTTCTTGACATTATTTCCTCCTCGATTGGGCTGTCCATTTCCTCCACTGGCTTGTCCTCCTCCCTTGGTAGGCCAACCACCTGGTGGTTTGATCGGACAGTAGGGCTTGATATGCCCCTTCTGGCCACAACCGTAACAGATCACTACAGGCTTTTTGCATTGCCTCTAGAAATGCCCTGGAATTCCACAGCTGTTACAGATAACATTCCTCCTAGGATTGGATTGATTTCCACCACTTCCCTTATTATTGTTATTGTTACCATAGGCCTTGTTCAGGGGTTTGAACTCCGGACTGGGTTTAGGTTTACTTGCCTGAATTCTCTTGGTTTCCTTCTTCGCTCTCTTCCTCCTATCCTCTTGGACGTTCTTGTAGTCATCTTCGAAAGTGATAGCTGCATCCAGCAACTGCTGATAAGTTTGCTTATTAGCCAACCTTAATTGCATCCTCACAAATGGATTTAACCCACGCAGGAAACGCTTCTTCCGCTTCTCTTCTGTGTTAACATCCTGCTCAGCATAACGTGACAGTTGACTAAACTCCCGGATGTACTTCATGACACTAGTATATCCCTGCTAAAGCTCCTCAAACTCTCTTCGCTTCAACTCCATCACACTTTCCGGAACATGATATTCACGGAATCTCTGTTTGAACTCCTCCCAGGTGTACTCCCTTCCTGGCTGTTGCATGGCTAACTGATTTTCCCACCATGATGCTGCAGGTCCAGTCAGAATATGAGATGCATACCTCGATTTCTCCTCATCATTGCACCCTACAGTCTTCAGTTTTCTTTCTGTATCTGCTAGCCAATCTTCTGCATCCATTGGTTCAGGGGCTGATGAAAAAGGTAACGGCCTTGCATTCTGGAAGTCAGAAAGACTCACTCCTCCACCTTCATGTGCCCTCTGATTTCCAGCTCATCCCAGCATCTCCTCCATGAACTTGTTCTGGGTCTCTTGCATCACTTTCATACATTGCATAAAGTTTTTCTCCATTAACGGCCTCATTGGTGGTGGTGGTAACGTTCCCTGATTTGCTGCATCTGCATCGGCCTTCTCCTTGGCCTCATGTTTCATCCGCTGCTGTTCAGATTCGGTCTCTACACCCGTATCCATGACCCCCTAGTCCTGCACATAAAGCGTATACTCATAATTACATCATGCACATGTGTTCTGAACTCGACTTTACGCACAGAACTAGTCACACAATGAAAATCCAAATATGCATTTCACATATTGTACATTACAATATCTTAATAATAACAAGTCATTACAACATATACCATATAGGTATAATCACAACACTATCTTATCTAACTACCTTATTTTCTTGGATTACAATACATAGTACTTGATACTTCTTACTAAGCCGCCTGCTTTTAGTAATAACTACGCTCATCATACATGCCTAATGTCCAACCATGATGACGTGACGTTCGTCGCACAGTTTGTGGAACAAATGGCCTTCCAGAAGGAACATACTCAGGATCTGAAGTGTCAGGACTTGAGTCATTACTCAACCTGAGCGCATTGACTCCCTCCAGCTCTGCTGAAAAGTCTTTAGAAACATATTCAACATTATCTCCCACTTGCATCTCCTGAGCTTCATTCCTTGAGTTGTCAACAGAATACGCAGATCCTGCTGATCCCCAGGTGCTCCTTTGGGCAAGATAGTTAAACACCGGATAATGTATATTCCCTGGGTTTTGAGAAGATGTTGATGATTCAAACACTCTCTCCTTAGGATCTTCTTCTCCATCCTGATTATCTATGGACATGGCATTTCTACTACTGTTACTAGGATTAATTCTTGCACCCATCCAGCTAGATTGTCCAACATTTATGTTAGAACCATCTATGGACATCTGGTGTTTATGAGATCCTTCATATGATCCCATTCTCCAACCATCAGAATTCTCAATAGGAAGTTCTGAATGAGAACCATCCACTGAACACTGTGGTACTGCATACCTCGTATCCATAGTAGGATCATATATAGGTTCAGGCCTTGGTGAATAAGGATATGGTGTAAAAGATTAAGGATCTTAGGTATATCCTTAAAGATAGGTTTTGCACTACTACTTGCTTCCTTCTCCAACTGGAATGATAACTGCTTCCTCCTTTCCGGATCAGTTATATTCTCTAACATGTCATTCTTATATTCAACAATCACTTGATGTGTCTTATAAAAAGACGCAACGAGTGTTCGGTATCTATCCATAAACTTGGAAGCTAACTTAGGATGCTTATTAACCAAAGTAAGATGATCCGGTACAGGCTCCGAGTCTATAGAGTCATGAGGTATCACAGAAAATGTGCTACCTTCCAACTCCTTGGCTTTTGCTCCCGGATATTAGCTATCGCCTCCACAACAGCAACATGATATGCTGCTAAGTGACTCCTACCTTCACCTATAGGTAGATCGTGATATAACCCAAGCTCCTCTGGGAGTTGAATACTCACACGATACTTGGATAACATCCGGCCATCATAATAGGTTATGGTGTTCACTGGAATTCTAGTTGGACAGCTAAAAATCTTTAAAAGTTGACGAAGTTGGTCTGTAAATGATCCTTGATAATCATCAAGAGTCTCCTCTTTCCTTACCAAAGTCTGTTTTGGAAACTTTGGTGCCATAGCTCTGTATATAAGAAAAATATTTTATTAGTAACCAATAATATATTGCATCATAACAAAGAATTATCGCACTAAAACATATAACAGAATATTCTCATTTGAGTACCCATTATATTTATTTTAGAGAATTCTTTATCGTTGCTACACACTCCTATAGGTAATAACCTTTACTAGGTTTCCAACCTAAGGTCAAAGCAATTTGCTCTGATACCAACTGTGGTGACCCAGCATACCACTGCATGTGTAGTACACTATAGTCGTCGACATGACATCCACAGAACACCGTTCTGTAAATATCACATCCCTCAGAGTGGTACAACAAAAACATTGCGGGTCCATATTACAAACATTCACACATTATTATTATTACAATACCAGAAGTTCAAAACTTCGAAAAGATTCAACTTACAAACCAAAATATAAAGTGTTTCAGTGGAATTCAAAAGTAGCAACTCCAACTAGGAGTTGAGCTCAACAGCTTATTCTATATTATTCATGCTGCTCGGCTCCGTCGGTTACTACTAACTAAGGTACTTAGTTGGACTCGTTGTCATCGACACCATAGCGGATTTTGTAATCCACTCCTTCAACTCCTCTTGATAGGTCAGGCTCCTCGTAGAACACATCTTCTTAGCATTTGGCTGCATACATTGGCGTATCTTCAGGATCCTCAGAGTATAAGCAAGGGATCAAAGAAAAGGATGAGTAACAGCGTTACCCAACAAGTTCATTATATGCAAGGTGGTAAGTTTGATGCTCTAACTGCCACCTCATACTATAAGTCCTTGGCACTATGTAGTTTTTGTAAATCTTTCTTCAAAGATTGATTTTATTATAAAAATCTATGACCATCAGCCTTCATAGGTTGACCAGACTTTCATGGAGTTCCTTTCCTATCGCATTCGTAGCTCCTTCCCGGAAAAGGGATTCACAAGTTACAATTCTTACACTCTGTAGAGGTGCGTTACTTTACCCATGAGAGATCAACTCCTTGTTGCACAACCGGGCGTACTTTCTCGTCCACAATTCCTTGATGTGGGGCCCAGTAGGTGATCCAAGCTAATCACTACCCCCTTCGTGACCTCGCATGCCTCCTTGGTGTACACCATGCCCACATATTGAATTACAACAATGGTTTGTACAGACCGTTAGATGCCAGAGCTATCATGGGACGTTGAGGGTTCCCACCTATATGTTGCATATCCTCTACGAATTACCAATTAATATGCACGCTATGAGTGATAAGAGCCACGACCTGCACATCCGGCTACATGCGAGAGGAAGAATACACAGCAGACTTCTCTGTCCCATTCCAAATCTCATGGCTAACGCGTAATATATAGCGCTAGAATCACTGATATCATGGGTTATTCAATCCCTAATTGATCATTGTTGTTGCAAATAGAACTCTAAGTTCTTTTGCTCCATTATATCATCACTTAGGATGATATCTAAGTTTTCTTTATTTGAGAAAATAATATTTTCTTTCTTTGGAGTATATATGATAACACAGAATTTGCAAATACTTTGATAATGACTCTTCAAAGGAATTGAGCAAGTGATGAACTTGCCTTGTGATTGCAAGGTAGTGAAGTCGGATGCGTGCACTGGACCTTGAGCTTCTATGTCTACAAAAACATCATTATTGCCCAATAAGGACAATATTTAAAGAAGCAAAATGATTATGCAACGTAATGTAATGCATCATTTAGTTTGGTGTGTATTTTCCCCCATTATTTTAATTTATAAAACTCTTTTCATAAGTAAATAATTTATAACTATAAAGTATTAATATTTATTGAATATTGTATTCTTTATTTCCTTTTCTTTTATTTAACTTTTGCTTATTTAATAATTCCTTTAAGAATTATTATTAACAAAATATATAAATTATTTATTTAGTAAATTTTCTAAAATACTAAAATATTGGTATATAATAAAAGTGATTTTTATTTATTTTTATCATCCTTCTTTAATTTTATAAAATTCCATAAGGAATATATATTATAAAATTCTTGATAAAAATTATATGCCTAAAATTTTATTTCTTATTTTATTTAGATAGATTGGATTATTGTTAATCCAAAAATATTTTATTTATAATTTTTGGATTTTTATTTGATTTTCTAGAATTTATTTAAACTCAGGGCTATTTTGGTCTTTTCTTATTTATTAATAACTGGCTTTAGGTGATTGGGCTGACTGTGTTGGGTTTATTAGGCCCTTATGGCCCAATTGGGCAGAACCAAATGACTCCCCGAAGGGGTCTTGGCCCAAACAGCCCACACTCTCTCTGTCACTCTCTCGTTCTCATCTCTCTTCTGCTCCTCCCCCGACCCCGTGGTCGGCGATGTCACCGCTGGCGATTCACGCCGCCGTGGACCTCCTCCGCCGCTGCCGTGATGGATGGGGTGGTTATTGACCCTGCTCCACCTTCCTGTCCAACTCGATTTGGACCTGGATCCCCCCGTGTCTAGACCGCCTCCGTCCCGAACCCTAGGGTTTGGGGTGGTGCTGGTGGTGTCACCGCTGCTCCTGTGTGCTGTGGTGGTGTTCCTCACCTTCAGGCGTGGCTGTGGTCGCCGCCTTGGCGTGGTGTGGGTCGCAGCGCCCCCTTGGGGTTCTCCCCGTGCCGCCGTGCTCGCCGACATCCTTTGCTTCCTCTTCTCGCCCACAACAACATCCTTCAGTAAGTTTGTCCTTTCTTCCCCTCGTGTCCTCTGTGCTATGCCACCCTAGGATATGTGTTTATAGTGGCAACTCCTGGCTTGTTGTCATGTCCTGATTAGGGTTCATATCCTGATTAGGTTTTTTTTGTTCTGAGTAGGGTTCATATCCCTCTGTTGATTAAATATCTGATGATTTGGATCATGTATTGATGATCCCTAAGCATGATGAGTGGTTGCTTGTTGTGGATTACTGCTTATGGTTAGCTTTGGTGATGCTAGTGGCTTACCAGATTGATTCCACTGGTTAATTTGATATGGTTCAGATGATAATTTTACTGTAGAATCATTACTTTAAAGATTCAAGTGATTTGAGAGCTCACCACTGTCATTACTTGGTTATTGACAGTGATTTTTTAGTGATGAAGTCACTGTATCTGTACTATTGGCTTATGGATTCATATACAGTTTGAGGTTAACTTGTCTCTTATAGTGATGTTTAATATATGTATATTCCTGGAAATGATTCTTGTGATTAGTATCAGGAAAATGATTTATAGTTGGCTGTGAGTGTATCTGTGAAAGCTAGCTGCCTAATCTGCTTGGTTTAGAAGCTGTTCCTGTGACACCATCCTAATATCGCAGACAAGACTAGGTTCTATTACTTGGCTTGATTTTGTTTAAGCTTAAGATTAGCTTGGCATCAGAGAGAAGTGGAACTTCTTTACTTGAATCCCTAAATCCTATGATGTTGGTCTGAGGTTTAGGGACTAGGTCCTTCTCTTGTTGTTTCTCACGGATCTGTTCTGGTAGTGATACCAGCCACTGATTCTTGAGTCAAAGTTGGGAAAAATGATTTGTAGGCTTATTAAGTTATATAGATCCATCAGATGTAGAAATTCTAAGGTGCTACTCAGGTTTAGGAGATGTGCCTAGAAGTTCAGATCTTAGCTATATTCATTATTGGAATTTAAGATATAGCCTGATAGCTAGGATCAATGATAGCTAGGATCTATATAGTTTTCTGATTGTTTTTTAGTGTTTAAAAACTTCAATGATGGACTCACCCCACTTGGGTGTTTTTCTGAGAAGTTGAGTATGAGACAACTCATGAATGCTTGTCTAGCTTAGATAGATAAATCATGTGATGGTCTTTTACTACTCACCACAACAGTGGAGTTGTTGGGCTGCAACTTCTTGATCTTGTGGCTTGATCTTGCTGGTTGTGTGGATAGCTTGATCTGGTGCTTCTCTTGATGCTACTCTTGCTACTTCCAGCTCCTGGACTTGTCCTTGATCTAGCTCTCCACCTCCTGGTCCTGTTGGCTTGACCTTGTTCTTGCTATCCACCTGATCTACCCTCTCCTTATGTCACCATCTTGGTGAGATGATCAAGGGTGTGGTTGGTGTGATCTGGTGTGGTTTGGTTTGGCTGTTGTGCTTGATGTGTATGAACAAGGAAATGGTGTTGGGGGTTGCTTCCCACGGCTGTGCTGATCAGTTTTGTTTGTAAGAGCTGTTGTTGCTGTGCTGACAGCACACACCATGCATTTAGGTGTGTGTGCTGCTTGTGTGCCTGCTGCACCTTGTAGATATGCTCAGAGAATGAAAGTTACCTTTTATATGATTACACTTACTTGTCTGGTGAAACTTGCCCCTTCTTGCTGTTTGGAGTTATTTGACTTATGGATTAAAATTATGAAAGATTTAGTTCTTTCATATCGGTGAAACTTGCCCCTTAAAGTTTACTCTGTGTTGTAAAGTTTAAACAGTGCAACTCACTGTCAATACTGAGAGTAACATATTTTAATCCTTAATTTTCTTTCTTTGAGTTTGTGTTTTATTTTGTAGGTACCAAACTTGAAGATTCAAGACTTAGATTAGGTTTTCCTTTTTTCTTCCTTATAGAATAGTCACTTGTAATATTTATTTTTATTCTTTTGTAAACATTATTTATCCTTTTGTAATAAAGATTGTAATATTACTCAATATATAAAGGTTCTTCTTTTATTTCATTTACTATTGTAAATATTCTTAATCATTTTCATAAGTTACATTTTGTAACTCATTTATTGAATAAAGATATGGAATGAATACTCTTTTTCTTGATTATGTTATTTATTTAAAATTTTAGTTACTAATTTCTAATTCTTGATTAAATCAAATCACTCAAACATAATTCTAAATCCTTTTAAATTATAAATCCAATACTCAAGTTTGAATTCAAATTTCATTTCCCAAAACACACTAATCCACAAAGATCATATCAAAGTTTATAATGATCATTCTCCAAGGCTATTCCTAATAACAAAGAGTGAAAGAAACTTTGATTACTTTAGGTTGTTATTTAGCCAAAAATTTACCCACATTTTTATAGATGAATGCATGCAATTGCACATATTCCTAAATCTACCCTTCGTTGGTTCCTAAATGCTAGGATGTTACAGGATCTAAAGTTCTTCCCGGCACCCTGCCGGAGGGGAGATCATCCTGGAGGCCTTCTTCTCTGGTATGAAGTGTGAGTAGTTCCACCTTGTACTACGGGTCCATGTAGTAGCTAGATCGTTGTATTTCCTCCTTGTGCTTTCATGTATAGATCTTGTGAGCTCCGTTCATGATTAAGATCTAATCTATTTGTAATCATGCATGTTGTGTTTGCAGGGATCCGATGGATATTGAGATTACTATGTCAGATTGATTAATGGTTTGGTCTATTTGATTCTACCATGTCTGTGTTGTTTGTGATCTTGCATGCTCTCCATTGTTAGTAGCTATCTTGGCCAAGTAGTTGCTAGTGACTCCAAGAGGGGATATTTATGCTCGATAGTGGGTTCATGGCTCTAATTTCCAAGGGAAGTGATAGAAATATCTTCGGTTGTAGATGTGTTGATGCCACTAGGGAGAGAACAACGGTCTCTTGTTCATGGAACAAGTGGATTGTTTACCTTACACACTTTGCTTAAAGCAGTTGTCTGTTTCTTGCAACTTAATACTAGAGGGGTGATGGCGCCCAGTACTTGTCGTGGGACGCTTCATTGGAAACCGCAAGGGCAAGGTATGAAGCAGCACAGCAGCAAGTTTCCCTCAGTAAGAAACCAAGGTTATCGAACCAGTAGGAGGAAGGAAACGTCACACAGGTGTTGCAAGCAACGCGGAGACACGCACAACACAAACTCAAGACTTTGCCCCAATGAATCAGTGAGGTTGTCAAGCTCACCGGTTTGCTGTAACAAAGGATTAAACGTATGGTGTGGAAGATAATGGTGGTTTGCAGCAAGTAAACAGGTAACAGTGGAAGATTTATCAATGGTAAAGATTGGACCGGGGTCCATAGTTCACTAGAGGTGCTCTCCTTAGATAAACAACATGGCATGAAGGGTAAACAAATTACAGCGGGGCAATTGACAGGAACTGAGCAAGGCATAACAATGCAATTACTAGTCAGAAAGATCCTATGAGGTTGATTGGGCAATACAACAATATAAATAGACCGCCATCCAACTGCATCTATGACTAGAAGTCTACCTTCAGGTTATCATCCGAACCCCCTCCGGTATTAAGTTGCAAGCAACAGACAACTGCTTTAAGCAAAGTGTGTAAGGTAAACAGTCCACATGTTCCATAAACAAGAGACCGTTGTTTTCTCCCTAGTAGCAACAACACATCTACAACCGAAGAGATTATTGTCACTTCCCTTGGAAACTAGAGGCATGAACCCACTATCGACCATAAATACCCCCTCTTGGAGTCACTAGCAACTACTTGGCCAAGATAGCTACTAACAACGGAGAGCATGCAAGATCACAAACAACACAGACATGATAGAATCATAAAGATAAAACCATTAATCAAACCAACATAATAATCTCAATATCCATCGGATCCCCGCAAACACAACATGCATGATTACAAATAGATTAGATCTTGATCATGAACGGAGCTCACAAGATCTATACATGAAAGCACAAAGGAGGAGATACAACCATCTAGCTACTACATGGACCCATAGTCCAAGGTGGAACTACTCACGCATCATACCGGAGAGAAGGCCTCCAGGATGATCTCCCCTCCGGCGGGGTGCCGGGAAGAACTTCAGACCCCCCCCCCCTGATCTAGGGACGATGGTGACGGCGGCTACAGACGGTTTCACGGATTTCTGATCGGGTATTCAGGGTTTCTGCATCCGGGGATTCTTATAGGAAAAGGGGCGAGAGCGGGAGGCGGCCAAGGCCACCAAACCCTAGCAGGGCGCAGGCCCACCTGCCCCTGCGCCTAGGGTGGGTCTTCCCCCCTGGCTGGCCCCTCCAGCTCTCCTCTAGACTTCTTGTTCCCCACGGAAAGTAATTGACTTTGTCCTTTGTCCCGTCCAATTCCGAGAATATTTCTTTACTAACTTTTCTGAAACCAAAAATAGTAGAAAACATGCATCTGTCACTGTTGCAACTTGGTAATAGGTTAGTACCAGAAAACATGTATAAAGCACCTCAAAGTGTGGACAAGTAAAGCAAAGTAGATACAAAACAAGCATGGAGCATCAAAAATTATAGATGCGTTTCCAACGTATCAACATCCCTAAGCTTAACTCCTGCTCGTCCTCGAGTAGGTAAGTGATAAAAAGAATAATTTTTGACGTGACATGGACCCTCACAATAAAGATCCAACCATTTGCAAGCATTAAAAACTGGGATCAAAGAACTCTAAACATGTGCACGAAAGATGGAGTTCTAACAATAGGACATAGTAACTATGCATGCAACATGGCAAGCTACAAACAAAGATCATGAATAACATGCATTGAAAAATGTTTATTTGTTTCACATGCAGAAAACATAGCATAGTGGCAATCAGCTTGTCCCTAATAGAGTAACAATATAGATGCATAGGACACCTGCAAAGTTCACAAGGGTTACTAGAAACAAGTAGCACAAGAACAAGTAATAACGGAATATGCATCAATCAATAAGCTTTAGAACACTGCACACAGAATGACAACTATGCTCTCTTAATGGTGCCTAAAGGTAGAAGGTGGAGACTCAATAATGGTGGAAGAAAGGCCTTTTTGTAAAGGAAGCAGGGAAAACAAGTTTCAAAAAGAGCTTCCAAAAGTTATGGTACTTGTTAGCTTTCAGCCCTTATTGCCCCAATCATAAGCATCTTGAAGTGGTTAAGGTTAAAGTGGAAAAGCTGGAGTATATGCTTGACGAAGTATAAGTTGGCAATCTCATGCCCCTTGAATACGAGGGCCACACCTCATGCATACTCAACTTTGGGTCGAGGTAAGTTCTTGTCACTGTAAGTATTTGCATATCATTGAGAACCGCCAACGGGTTGCCCCTTGCACATGGTACACGAGCTTTCCCATAACCAAAATGACAAGGCAAGCATACAATGAGCATCTCAGCAATCTTTTTATTTACCATATGCATAGCTTTTTATTAAGGATGCTTCATAGATGGCTCATTATGGTGATGCTACAAGTTTCCACCATGATTAGGCATGGCTTAGGCTAGCGGCTCAGGCGTTTCTCTAACACAAGATACAACCTCCATGGACTTACAAGTCCCCTCTTTATTTCACACCGGTGACATCCATAGACAAAAGAACATGATATCGATTGAGTACAACAAGGTACAAGTGCAATGTTGAAAACGTTCCCCGTGACAGCACGGTTCTGCTAATTCCAACTTATAAGTGCAAGCATATACAACAAAGTTGTCACAATGGTTCAAGTTTATTAGGGGCAAAGAATAAAGTGTGCCATCAAGTTCGTGAGGGCTTTAATCACTAAGTTTTCACATAACAAAATAGTTTTTAATTGGAAGATAGTTGAAGGCAAGAATATACTTTGGAATGGTGTAATACACCATGCATAGGAGTTTATAGTGGACACTTTGGAATAACTTGGTTTTTTGGGAGTTGGAAGTATGAGTATAACTTACTCATACAAGCGGAGGCTAGCAAAAGACTGGGAGCAACCAACTAAGAGAGAAATAATGGCCATAATCATGCAGTGCAACAAAGCATACTAATCAAAGCATAGAGTGGTACTAC
Organism: Avena sativa; assembly: GCA_916181665.1. Taxonomy (NCBI): domain Eukaryota; kingdom Viridiplantae; phylum Streptophyta; class Magnoliopsida; order Poales; family Poaceae; genus Avena; species Avena sativa. Next base: position 431,820,344 of record OV702284.1, read on the forward strand.
AAGTCAAGGACTAAATGATCATACATGCTAATGGTGACTTGTGAGAGTCATAACATGGTGTGAGCATGTGCCAAATCAACCCAAGCAAAACATCAAAGGATAATACCACAATACTATGCTTTTGCATGCTAAAACAACGCATAATTTCTTCAAGGCACACTAAGCAATCCCAATTGTTTGGAGCAAGACATGCTACAGCAATAATCACTAAGCATAATGCTAAAAAAACACCTAGCATGTCATACTAAAGTCTAAGTCACAGTCAATGCAAGCTCCTCTTGTACTTCAAGCAAGAACTTACTACTCCTTTCCAGATACCAAGCAAACTTATTTGCAAAACAACACAGCGAGAACGGGGTCCAAACTACTTTATTCAAGCAAACTAAACAACCTAAGCAAAGCAAACGAAAACTAATACGATCCAAGAACAACACAACTGTGCATGAAACAATAAAAACAAAGTGTCTAGACAGACCTGAGCTTTTTATTGATGAAGAAGGAGATGCCTTGGGAATCCCCAAGATTTGACGCTTGTAACTCTTGGATATTTCTTGGGGTGACACCATGGTGGCATCCCCAAGCTTGAGCTTTTGTCCATTCTTCATCTCATTGCATCATTCTCTCTCCACACCTGAAAATTTTCCTTCATACAAAACTTCACACAATCTTCATTAGAACATTAGCTTATTCAAAAGATATTAGACCACTAGCAAAGCTTTGGAACAGCAAGGATTTTCACTAAAAACACAAGCTACTGTAGTAACTCCTTCAAAAATCTCAATTTACTTGAAGAGAACTTAAAAAGGAATCAATAAGAAGCAAATGCAAATAATGACAGAAATCTATCAAAACAGACCAGCTGGTAGAAACGATTTTTTTCGAACATCTTATGTTGCTCAAATCAAAAAGTATTGAACTAACGAAAGTTATCTAACATACTGGGGGATTTATTCGGAAATTTTGTGCTCAATCCGAGTTACAGAGCCTCCTCACGATTTTTTTGGGTGGAGGATAGAAATCTGTTTCGGGACAGCAACTCCCCAAATGTTACTTCCCTCTCATTAGAGGTCATTCTTGGCACAAAAAGCAAACAAAAAGGATAAGGAGAGGTCATTACAGAAGTAATAACTTCCAAGACTCAAGGAAACTCTTGGGTTATCTCCCAACAAGTACTTTTCTTTAACGCCTTTAAGTTAGGCACAAGAAGCAAGAAGAATCAAATATTTTCAAATGAAGAAGCATTAACATTCATACTTGCAAAATCTTCAACTATGAAAGGTATCTCATCCAAATGGGTTTTGGAGGATTCTTTCTCATCTCTCTTTGGTCTACTACCTTCATCAAAAAGATTTTCAGGGGCAATCCAATCAAAGTTCTTTTCAAAGGCTTCATGCATTCCAACAAGTTTAAAGGGTATGGGTATATTGAATTCTTATCTAGGCTTAGTTTTATCAAAAATACCCACACCATCTACACTTGAACCTAGCATATTGAAACGTTCAGAAACCTTTTTGGCTTCCCTAGCAACATCATGGAATTCTTTTGATAAAGTTTCAAGGATGAATTCCCTTTTTTCAACATTCTTCTCTTCTTTTAGTTTTAGGAACAAGAATTGTATGAAGGGGTTAAGGCTAACAAACCTAGCCTCCAACATATGAACTAAAGAAGCTGCAGCAATCTCATAATTAGGAGCAAGCTCTGCTATAGATTTTTCCTCAATATCTTCATGCTTCCTAACATAATTAAAGAATTCTTCAATATTATCTTTCCCAATTATGGAGCCACTACCTATTGCAAGATCTTTCAGGGCGAACTTGGGGACCAACATGGTGAGCTAGAGCAAAGTGGCGACTAGAGCAGGAACTATTTTTTTGTGTTTTTGAATAAGGCAAGCAAACCAAACTAGACTAATTTTTTTTTGGGTTTTTTTGAAAAGAGGCAAACAAAACCAAGCAAAAGAAACAAAGCAAACTAAAAACAAAGTAAAGAGGTAGGAAGTGAAGGACTCCCCTAGTGAAGACGTTATTAGCCTCCCCGGCAACGGCACCAGAAAATAGCTTGATGGCGCCCAGTACTTATCGTGGGATGCTTCGTTGGAAACCCCAAGAGCAAGGTATGAAGCAGCACAACAACAAGTTTCCCTCAGTAAGAAACCGAGGTTATCGAACCATTAGGAGGAAGGAAACGTCACACTGGTGTTGAAAGCAACGCGGAGACCTGCACAACACAAACTCAAGACTTTGCCCCAACGAATCAGTGAGATTGTCAAGCTCACCGGTTTGTTGTAACAAAGGATTAAATGTATGGTGTGGAAGATAATGGTGGTTTGCAGCAAGTAAACAGGTAACAGTGGAAGATGTATCAATGGTAAAGATTGCACTGGGGTCCATATTTCACTAGAGGTGCTCTCCTTAGATAAACAACATGGCATGAAGGGTAAACAAATTACAGCAGGGCAATTGGCAGGAACTGAGCAAGGCATAACAATGCAATTACAAGTTAGAAAGATCCTATGAGGCTGATTGGGCAATACAACAGTATACATAGACCGCCATCCAAATGCATCTATGACTAGAAGTCCACCTTTAGGTTATCATCTGAACCCCCTCCGGTATTAAGTTGCAAGCAACAGACAACTGCTTTAAGCAAAGTGTGTAAGGTAAACAGTCCACATGTTCCATGAACAAGAGACCTTTGTTTTCTCCCTAGTAGCAACAGCACATCTACAACCGAAGAGATTATTGTCACTTCCCTTGGAAACTAGAGGCATGGACCCACTATCGAGCATAAATACCCCCTCTTGGAGTCACTAGCAACTACTTGGCCAAGATAGCTACTAACAACGGAGAGCATGCAAGATCACAAACAACACAGACATGATAGAATCATAAAGATAAAACCATTAATCAAACCAACATAATAATCTCAATATCCATCGGATCCCCGCAAACACAACATGCATGATTACAAATAGATTAGATCTTGATCATGAACGAAGCTCACAAGATCTATACATGAAAGCATAAAGGAGGAGATACAACCATCTAGCTACTACATGGACCCATAGTCCAAGGTGGAACTACTCACGCATCATACCAGAGAGAAGGCCTCCGAGATGATCTCCCCTCCGGCAGGGTGCCGGGAAGAACTTCAGATCCCCCCCCCCCGATCTAGGGACGTTGGTGACAGCGGCTACAGACAGTTTTGTGGATTTCTGATCGGGTACTCAGGGTTTCTGCATTGGGGGATTCTTATAGGGGCGAGACCGGGAGGCGGCCAGGGCCACCAAACCCTAGCCAGGCGCGGGCCCACCTGCCCCTGCGCATGGCGTGGGTATGGCCCCCCTGGCTGGCCCCTCCGGCTCTCCTCTAGACTTCTTGTTCCCCACGGAAAGTAATTGACTTTGTCCTTTGTCCCGTCCAATTCCGAGAAATATTTCTTTACTAACTTTTCTAAAACCAAAAACAGCAGAAAACAGGCATCTGGCGCTGTTGCAACTTGTTAATAGGTTAGTACCAGAAAACATGTAAAAATCACCTCAAAGTGTGGACAAGTAAAGCAAAGTAGATACAAAACAAGCATGGAGCATCAAAAATTATAGATACGTTTCCAGTGTATCAAGGGGGTTCGGATGATAACCTGAAGGTGGACTTCTAGTCATAGATGCAGTTGGATGGCGGTCTATGTATATTGTTGTATTGCCCAATCAAATCTCATAGGATCTTTTTGTCTAGTATTGCATTGTTATGCCATGCTCAGTTCCTGTCAATTGCCCTGCTGTAATTTGTATACCCTTCATACCATGTTGTTTATCTAAGGAGAGCACCTCTAGTGAACTATGGACCCCGGTCCAATCTTTACCATTGATACATCTTCCACTGTTACCTGTTTACTTGCTGCAAACCATCATCTTCCGCACCATACGTTTAATCCTTTGTTACAGCAAACCAGTGAGCTTGACAACCTCACTGATTCGTTGGGGCAAAGTCTTGAGTTTGTGTTGTGCAGGTTTCCATGTTGCTTGCAACACCTTTGAGACGTTTCCTTCCTCCTAATGGTTCGATAACCTTGGTTTCTTACTGAGGGAAAACTTGCTGTTGTGCTCATCACACCTTGCTCTTGGGGTTTCCAACAAAGCGTCCCACGACAGTTGCTGGGCGCTATCAGTCCTCGTTGAATTTAAGAAGAGGAAGCAGAAGGTTAGTCGGCGAAGAAGTCACGGTGGCACAGGGAGCACCAGCAGGCACTGCAACCCGCGCCATGCCGCAACTATGGCAGCCACAGGTAAAGGATGGTGGCGCTAGGCACCACCGCATCGCCAGAGCACTAGTACAGCGCCACTGGGTCACCAGAGAACAACACCATGGTGGGGGTTGAAACCCTAGAACTAGTGAGGTAACTAAACGGTCGAGAGGAGGCACCTATACCGGCGGCGACAGCGAGTGCTGGGCTCGCTCGCGGCCTAGATGGTCCTGGGCGGGCATGCTGCTCCATGTCCTGTGGCTGCAGACCGGCGCGGGCGTGCCTAACGATGCTGGCTGTTGGGCGCTGCGGTGGTGTCGGCGTCCAGACAGGCAAAGGGTGGTTCTCTCGGCGCATGGGGCCTGTGTAGCTCCCTCCTCCTTCCTCCGGCAGGCAGCGGCCAGATCTGGTCTGGCGGTGCTCCCTCAGACTGCCGGCCGACTAGCGGAGGCTGAGAGAGTGGTCCCGGACGACGGCGGTGGTGGAGGCAGGGAGGCGGCAGCGGGCGGGGCGGGCCGACTAGCCCAGATCTAGGCCCATTTGGCTCGATCGAGGTTGTGCGGGTCCTAGCATGCTGGCCCATGCGCTGGGTGTGCGCATGAGCCTTGTTCCGCGTAGGTTGGGTCGCCTGGGCGACGTTCCTAGCAACGGCGCCGGTTCCGGCGTCTGGGTGCGGCCCCCCACTTCCCCTTGGTCGTCCTTCCTGGCCCTGAGCGCATGGATGTTGCTGCTTTGGCTGGGTCGAGTGGATCCCAACGCCTTCTTGGTGTGGCGTCTCGGGGCGTTTTGTGACGTCGGTGGCGGGGTTGGCGGTGATGGGTGACTGACGATGCTTCTTTGAGATGGTTGTGCGCAAACCTGCCGGTGACTCCTCCAAGGGCCAGCACAGGGGGCTCCATGTGAGGAGTAGGGTGCTCGGTTGCGGGAACAAGGTACCAAGCCTCGGGCAAAGCCCTGCCTTTGGGCAGGTGACGGCGACGCCTGTGGGTGTCGTGTCCTATTGAGGCGTCATCGAGGAGCTTCGGCACCTCCCTCGCCTCGGGCAAAAACCCCAGATGTGGCTTTCCATATCCGGCGATGACGGCGTCTTTGACGTCGTACGCTCCATGGAGGTGTTTGTAGGGGTTCGTACCATGGAAAACAAAAAATTCTACCGCATGAACACACAATCAAGATCTAATCTATGATCAAGCCAAGATCTATCTACTAGATCGATGCAACAAGTTGATAGAGTACTAACCCTTGAAGATCCAAAGCGGTTAATGAGAGAAGATTCTCGTGGGTGATATAGTCGTTCACTTGCCGATCTCAAGATCGCATAGACGATCCTTCCGGCGCCGCGTTCCGGCAGCGCTCCCGCAGTCGGTCACACGTACGGTACTCGATGAATACCTTCCTCTCCCTTGTTCCAGCAGACAGCAGAGGTTGTAGCTCTCTCCTCGCGATTTTAGTAGCACGACGGCGTGGTGTCGGAAGTAGAGGGAAGATCTCGCAGGGCTTCGCCTAAGCCGGAGCTAGTATGGTGGAGTAGAGAGAGCCCCGACGATCTAGGGTTTAGAGGGGATCTAGATTGGTCGCAACTAGAGAGGGGGGCGGCGACCAACCTAGGGTTTCTTGGGCGCCTAGGGCAAGGGGATACCTTGGGGTGCGCCCCTACCCCTCCTTATATAGGTGTGGGCGTCCAAGGGTGTCCCAACCCAGGTGGAAACCCTCCCTAACTCAGAAACCCTCCCTAACTCGGAACCATGTTGGGATTTGACTTTTTCAAACTGCCTTTTTGACTTTCAAATTAGAGTTTGATTTCTCTCTTCCAAGTGTCCAGCCAAGTGACCTAGGACATGATGCAACCATTACACTTTGTCATGACACATCCATGTACCCTTCCCCTTCCGGATCAGTGAACCTTCTAGACCCTTCTAGAACATTCTAGTGAAAACACCGGAATCATTCCCGAACTCTGAAATTGGACTTTCCTTATATTAGTCTTATTCTCCGGACCATTCTGGATCTCATCGTGATATCCCGGATCCCATCCGAGACTCCGAACAACATTTGGTCTCTTTACTCACATTCCATATCTACTAAACAACATCGAATCCTTAAGTGTGTCTCCCTACGGTTCGTGAATTATGCAGACATGATCGAGACTCTTCTCCAATCAATAACCAATAGAGGAATCTGGAAATTCATATGGCTCCCACATATTTCTACGATTACTTCGTGATCGAATGAACCATTTACATATGATACCAATTTCCCTTTGTCTCACGATACTTTACTTATCTGAGGTTTGATCGTCGGTATCTCTGCATACCTAGTTCAACCTCGTTACCAATAAGTACTCTTTTCTCGTTCCCGTGATATGTGATCCCTTGTGAGCCATTCACATGCTTGCAAGCTAATTGGATGACATTCCACCGAGAGGGCCCAGAGTATATCTATCCGTCATATGGATGGACAAATCCCAATCTTGATCCATGTGCCTCAACACATACTTTCCAAACACTCAATGCCACCTTTATAGCCACCCAGTTACAGTGTGTTGTTTGATGTCATCAAAGCATCCTTCCGGTGATGGTGATTAACATGATCTCATGGTCGAAGGAATTAGGTTACTATGTATCAGAAAGCTTATAGCAAGTGAACTATATTAAATGACTTGATCTTTATGCTACGCTTAACTATAGGAGTATGTCCATCACATCATTCTCCTAATGATATGACCCTGTTGTTAATAACATCTCTATGTTCATGATCAGGAAACCATGATCATATATTAACCAACAAGCTAGTTTAACAAGAGTCTTTACTAGGGACTCTTTTATGTTTACAAATCACACAAGTATTAATGTTTCCGGTTAATACAATTATAGCATGGTATGTAAACATTTATCATAAGCATGAAGATAAGATAATAACCACTTTATTATTGCCTCTTGGGCATATCTCCAACAGTGTTATCTTGGAAACCTTATTCCCTGGTACGAGTCATAGCTTATTGTCATGGTCCTCGGTGTTGGCCTCATGCGGCGTCTTAGTGCAGATGGAGTGTTGGCCTCTCGAGTGGTATTGCGAATGGCTTGCGCGACGGGGATCCTTCCCGGACGGTGCAAGCAAGCCTCCGGGTGTCCAGTGGTTGGCTGGCCTCTGTGGTTGATGGCGGGTCGGTGAAGACTGCATGCTAGTAAGTTTGTTGAGGCTGCAGGGAGATAGCCACTGCGTCGGCGGCGTACCCTAGATTTTGGTGAGCCTGGATGGCTCGCGGGATCTAGGTTTGACCCATGTTGGCTGTGAATGGCATGCTCCTAGCGATATTGACGATGCGCAAGCACTGCGACTTTCATCGGCAAGGGTTCTGTTCGGCGGAGGAGCTCACTCTGCGGCGTCCTGGAGAAGCACTCGACGGATTTCGACGTTAGTCGTAGTCTTGTATTGAGTGTTGGGTGTATTGTATATATGGATGTATCGGCCTTCTCTTAGGTTTGTAAATCAAACTCCTTTTCTATTAATGAATTGAAACACAAAGTTTTGTGTTTTCGTGAAAAAAAAACTTTTTATTTTCGCACAAACAGGTTAGACGAGCGGCGGACGCTAGCCAGGGGCGCAAAGAAAAAAGAGTCTGAGACTCGGACGAGGCCTAGCGTACCGATTTAAGCTTCCACCGCAAGCCTTTGGCGTTGGAGAGGTAAAGCTGAAAGCGTCGGTTTTCAGTTTTTCTAATCCAAATAGCGACCAAATTAAGGGTCATGCTTATAGCTAATAAAATGATGTTTGGGGATTTATATATTTTGGCTCACTCAGGCGTCTATCTAAGCGCTGAGCAATGTACATGGCCCAAGTACACGAACGTGGTCACGCTGGGTCGTCGATGTTCTTGTATACACCCACAATTTTTACAAAAGCAGCAAGTTTGTTACATTTGTCGCGTGTAGGAGTAATAATGTTTAGATAAGATAAAATACAAGTTGATCAAGTACAAGCAGACTAGATGGTAGAGTGGTTGCTAGCATCTACGTAATCCTAAACAGATTTTTGGATGGTAAACTAGCCCCAAAAAAAAATAGACACGCTAAAATAGACCCGTATCCTGTAGGCCCCACATGTGGGCAACTTTTTTCATTTCTTTCTCTCGTCACCATCTTATTATTGAAATAATTAGCATTTTTACATTAATTTAATTCAAATATAAATCATGACATTATAATTTCCAAGATCGACTAGCATATATACAGTAGACATGTAATACACACGCAAGTGAAAACCTAGCACATATACGCGGACCGCATAAACAGAAATCAACATAGGAAATACAAAGAGGTAAAGAATAGCTAATTTTTGTTTAAATAATATTTTTTTTATTGAATTTCACAAATAATACACAAAACGGACAAATTGCAATTCTGACGGTCCGTCGTCCGTTCGAAAGACGAGCGAGATGCTTCGTCTTTTCAAAAGACGACCGACATGTCTTCTTTTATTCAAAAGACGACCGAGTTGTCTTCTTTTATTCAAAAGACGACATGCTTTTGTCGAGCTGTCGGGTGACAGGGGGTACGCCTGGTCGTCTGTTGAACGGACGAAGGACGTTTCGTCCTTTGAACGGACGACGTGCCCCAGCATATAGCTCACGCGCCGCGCCTGCCCGTGCTTGCCCGTCGTCGTCCTCCCCTCCTCTCTCTCTGGTTGTTCTTCCTCTCTCTCGCTTGCTCTTATTTTCTCAGTTGCTGCAACGATTTGTAGCCCAGATTTCTACCCAAACTCGCTGCTCTAACACATTAGCAAGCTAGTAGAGTCCCGATCTACTAATGGGATAGCCTGGTGTAGTGATTTGAGTCGTTTTGGTGGAGGGATCTGGTGGTGTTCTTGTTGAGCAATGGCCATGGCGGAGGCTGGTGCTGGGACTTGAAGAAGGTGCATGGTGGAGGTGCTGATCCGTTGACCTGAGGCAGCTGCACGGCAGGACTTCGCACGCTTCAAGGGTAAACCCTAATTTCTTGCTAATTGCAGTCATGTGTGTATGTTTATAGGTAGCCTTTGATGGGGTCTGTTAGATGCAAGATATTTGTAGAGTATTATGTGTCAATGTACCTGTTTTTGACTATTTTCGGTATTTTTTGGGTCTAAAATCGTGTCAAATAATGTAGTGTTTAGGTTTTTGTATGGTCCTGGTTTCGTCAGAACAAACCAGCACGGAGTTGATTTGAGCGAGTTTAATTTTATGGATGAAGTGCTTCAGAATCCTGAAACAGTGCCCTTTACTCAGTTGAAGGATTGGTTATGTGTTCGTTTAGGGCTCCCTCCTATCCATATTATCGGTGTGCATACTTTATGAACTAAGTCAAGGCAAACCCCTAATTTTTATTTAAGGCCAATAGAAGCGCAACATAAATGGGTCAAATTTGTGCAAGCTTGCCAGAAAAGAGAAGTTAACCCTAGTCTCTTAGTGTTACCTGTGGCGAAATAGGCTGGGTATGATCATGGCCAGAGTAGTCAGACCGGTCATGCTGGAGGTAGTTATGATCATGGCCAGAGTAGTCAGGGCCAAGAGGGTGGCGGCGGTTATGAATCAGGTCATAGTAGCTATGCACACACCGGGGGTGATGGTTATGTATCAGAGGACGGTGGTGAAGGATTAGGGGAAGACATATTCAGTGGCGAAGCTGATGAGGACAAGATATATGATGGTTTGTTGCAACATCAAATGGAAGCCGAAGACTCAGAAGGAAACATGATACGGCTGATGATTCTGGCGAATCTGATCAAGAAAAGATCGTCCAACCTATTCCGGCATCTTGGAATAATGACAACACAACAGCAATGACTGTGAACGATGGGCATGATTCGGCGTGGCATTATCACGCGAACAACATCTCTCTGGGTGCATTATATCCTAGCAAGAGACATATGCAGGAAGCAATTGTTGAGTGGTCAATGTCCATGCAACGGGTCTTGAAAACGAAGGTGTCATCACAACAATATTTGACATTGGTTTGCGAGGAAGCCGGATGTCCTGCAAGGGTGCATGCCCATGTCCCTAGGTATGACACAAACTGGAAGGTCACCGATGTTGTGATGCACACATGCACACTTGACAGTGTCCTTCAGGACCATCGTAACCTCACGTCAACCCTCCTGGCTAGACTGTTGTACACAGAGATAGTAGAGGGCAAAGCCATGGGGGTGAAAGCTATCATTAACAAAGTTTCTGTCAGATTCCGCTACAATATTTCATACGGGGAGGCTTGGAGGACTAAGCAAAGGGCACTGGAGGCAAGTTTGGTTCGTTTCGAGACGGATATGACTGTGTTGTTAGGATGCTCCAGACACTGCAGGCTAGGAATCCAGGCACCTACGTGGACATCCAACACTTTACATTGCCACAGGAACCTAATTTGTAATATGTGTAAAACTATGTCTTAAATTTGTAATATGTGTGGAAATATGTCTTAAATTTGTAATATGTGTGGAACTATGTCTTAAATTTGTAATATGTGTGGAACTATGTCTTAAATTTGTAATATGTGTGGAACTAATGTGCAGATGGCAGGATCTTTGCTGAATGCTGACATAGATAGAAAGCATCGGTCGACGGTACTGGATGCTAACCCGGGGACCTTGAAGCACCTAGTGACTCGCACTCCCATGTCGAACTGGTGCATACACCCTGATTGGCTTCAGAGGCATGTGACATTTATTTCTCTTGTTGTTGGGATATTTATGGGCCAGAGTAACTAAAATGTTCTGCTATCTTCTTATGTAGATTGAAGTGGGCTGGGCTCTTACCCTTCGTTCGTTTGGTTGAGGCCACTCGTATGGAGGAGATAGAAGGGCGACACCTTGGGTTCCAGACTAGTCGCTTACAGTACGACTCGTCTTTGCTCACGTGCTTGGTGGATCAATGGAGGTCCGAGACTCACACTTTCCATTTTCGATGGGGAGAGATGGCTCCTACCCTTCAGGACGTCTCGTACTTGCTGGGACTTCTGTTGGCTGGCGTGCCCATAGGCCCAGTGGATCTACCGGCAAATTGGGCCCAAGACATGGCCCAACGATTCTTTGGCATCCATGATGGAGCTCAGGCCTTTGGCCATGACAATCATGGGACAAAATTTGGATGGTTGGAGCAGTATCAGGTGTGTTTCATTTATTTGTTCTATTTTATTTGAGCAGTATCATGTACTGAAAATTATTCTATTTGCCAATGCAGATACAGAGGTTTGGGTTCCCAGCCACTCCGATGAATGCGCCACAGATTACACGCAGCCTGGAGGCATACATTATGTGGCTGTTCGGGAAGGTGATGTTCACTGAGAACCACGTGTCGACCATTAGTGCGCGATACATCCATTTTGCTAGAGGGTTCACGGAGGCGACGTGCCAGGAAGAATGCACACAGTGGAGTTGGGGTTCAACTGTCTTAGCAGCTACGTACCGAGGTATGTACAATGCTTGCCAGTTAACCAAGGACAGTTCTGCCTTGCTAGGATTCCTATTGTTGCTGCAACTGTGGTCATGGGAGAGGTTCCCTATCGGCCGTCCAGAAGTAAGTGTCAACCAAATAGTCGGCAACCAGGAACATGAAACAATTGTCTACCACTCTGACCTGCTGTTCGACGAAGAGCAAATTGACTTGCCTACATTTGGCACTCACTGGACCCGTCGCAAGGTCAGTGTAGTGTCTTAGTAAATTGCACTTCTGGTACTACAATATGAAAGTTACTAACAACTATTTTGTCATGCAGTGTCGTTTCGCGGGAGAGCAAGTCGTTAGATGCTATCCATCGTTCAGCGAGCAGTTCGACACACTGAAAGAGGATGTCGTGATTTGGGAGCCGTACATCCTGCAGACACGACACGCACGATATCCCGGCGGGTTATCTATTATGTGCACTAGAGATCGAGAGTATTGGCTGACTACATCGAAGATCATCTTTGATTGCCAAGTTGAGGAGATGTCTCAACAGAGGGTCATGCGGTAGTTCGGTCTTTGCAAGATGGTAGATCCCCCGCGTCCGGATGTTCCCCTTCCAGATGTCGTGCACGCGTAAGTAAATATATGTACATAAGGAATGCGTCTTATACTTCATCTATGTTCTTTAATGATGGTCTAACAAATTCTAATGACAGGTGCTCTCAGAAAACTAGCAAGACCGCCACTCACTGGCTCCAACGGGTGGGGATTTACATCAACGAGTGGCAGAATGCACCAACACAAGTATGGCACGCTGGCCCGTTTGATATGGAGCTATTCCACGAATACTTACAGAGGTACATGTCGATGACACGGCTACGTCCCATTCCACATGCACATGACAATGAGATATACCCTAGCCAGTCAACACTGGAGTCCAGACAGTCAGCGGTAAGTACTTTATTTAGAGCATAATCAACATGAGTGCCTATGTAGTGCATATCTAACTATGAGACAAATGCAGGCCGACATGACGTGGGAGCTACAGACTGAGGTGGCTCGGTACGTACGATCTCTTTTGACCGTTCCTCTTGTGCCCCGTCAGTAGGCTCAGTTCTTTGCCCGGCAGGTCGAGGAGAAGCTGCGGCGTATCTACGCGGCCATCACGTGCACCAGTGCCTCAGACGTCGTTCAACACCGAGAAGCACAGCATCCACCGTGTCACTCGGTGGAGGAGCGCGCCCCACGTCGTTCCACGCAGCAGCGCCCACCGCGTCGATCCATGGAGCAGCACGCCCAACGTCCACCCATGCAGCAGCCACCTTCTCCAGACCAGGCTGGAGGCTCGGGATGGCACGAGGAGCATATTTCTCCTCCACTCCGCCACGGGCCTCGTCCACGACTCTCACAGCAGGCGCCGCCGAGAGCACCACCTCCAGACCAGGCTGGAGGATCGGGGTGGCAGCAATCACAGTTTACTTCTGACCCGTGGCAGGAATCGCGGTTTAATATCGACCAGTTGCAGCAGAACCAGATTACTTTCGAACAATGGCAGCATCAGCAACCGATCCCCTACATGGACTTCGCTTATTGACCACAATCTCATCCTCATGGTAAGTGTGTCCCTTCCTACTATTGTTAGATGCAGTATGACATTGTTCAGTACTTAATTTCTTGTACACTAGCAGGAGACTCCGTTACATGGGACAGTACTGACGACCATGATCAGTAGACACAACACGAGCAGGTAGACTGGTTTGGCCAGTATCAGTCAGGTACTCCACCACCTATCCCCATACAGGATACACAGGATCAATGTGAAGGGTCAACTGCACCTCGCCGTGATGTGATGCCACCCCACAGATATGGATGGAGTACACCGAGGCCTCCGCCACCTCGTCGTCGACACCAGTGATATCTACTTATGTATCAAACATTTATCTATCTATGTATGAGACATATATCTACTTATGTATCAGACATTTATCTATCTATGTATGAGACATCATTCTGTTATTTCATGATTTTATTTGACAAACTACCCAACATAGCTTGCAAAACAGTTCAATATAACTTGTGGTACATAAATAAGAGTCCTATCTATCCCTAGCATGATGCCTTTCCCTTTTCCTTCGATGATGCCTCGCCCTTTCCCTTTGACGATCCCTCGCACTTGCTCTTCTTGGCCTCCGCTTTCTTTTTCTCCTGCCTCTTGTCCCACTCAGCTCTCGCCTTGCTTCCAACGGGTGGCGGCATGAAGATATCATTATCATCTTCGCTCTCTTCTATCCAGGGCCTAGGTGCCACAACCTGCTCCGTCATATCAGCTTGACTCTTCTTGGCCTGCGCTTTCTTCTTCTCCTGCCTCATGTCCCACTCAGCTCTTGCCTTGCTTCCAACGGGTGGCGGCATGAAGATATCATCCTCATTTTCGCTCTCTTCTATCCAGGACCAAGGTGCATCAGCCCGCTCCATCATGCGAGCTTCACTCTTGAAGTTAAGCTTGTCCCACCTTGCCTGGATCCTGATAAGCTCTGCTCGTACCTGATTTGGGGTCTTCAGTTTCCACCCTCTCCGATGAAGTTCCTTACCAAGCATAATGAGAACATCATAGTTCCTTACCAACGTCTCCCAGTGGGCTAGTTCATCGCCTATCATAACACTTCTCGCTATTTGGATAAGCCCAATGGACATCTCTGTCGGCCAGGGAAACGCGTCGGTCATAGTGGAGAGGAGTGGAGGGAAATGCGAGAGCAAGAGGAGAGGAGGGAAATAAATTAGAGAGTAAGAGGAGGAAGAGATGAACTGGGTGAAAAGATACATCTCGTTGCCCGTATTTATAGAGGCACCGAACCGAATAGGCAGGAAAAAAGGGCGGGAAGGACTGGTGGGAAAAATCGGCGGGAAGGACTGGCGGGAAAAATCGGCGGGAAGTACTCGCGGGAAAAATCGGCAGGAAGAGACGGCGGGAAAAATCAGTGGGAAGGAGTGGCGAGAAAAATCGGCGCGAGAAACGGTGCGAAACAATAGTTCGAAATCTAAAACGTATTTGGAACCCTGAACCCTTGCATGATCAATGCACCCTTCGTCTTTCCAACAGACAAACAGCATGTTCGTCTTTCCAACAGCCGACTGGGGGTGTCGTCCTCCCAAAAGAAGAACCTCTGCATCGTCTTTTCGAAAGACGAAGCATCTCGGTCGTCTTTCGAACGGACGACGGACCGTCAGAATTGCAATTTGCCCGTTTTGTGTATTATTTGTGAAATTCAATAAAAAAATGCATTATTTAAAAAAAATAGCTAAAGAATACATACAATTTATACCATCGACGGCGAAACACGAGGGGCTCCTCCATAGGCGACAGCAGCATCAACAGCTTTCTTGGTGGTGGTGTCCAACATGGCGGTTGAGTCGAGGAAGTTAGACGTAGATGATAACGATAAAATTGGTAGTTGCACCGAGACACTTTTCCAAAAAAACTTATGAGCACGGCTCGTTCCTGAAGGGAATATGCCCGAGAGGCAATAATAAAGTGGTTATTATCGTATTCCTTGTTTATGATAAATGTTTATTTTGCATGCTATAATTGTATTAATACGGAAACGTTAATACATGTGTGTTTAATAAACAAAAAGGAAGTTCCTAGTTATGCCTCTCTTATAAACTAGCTCGTTGATTAACATGATGATCAAAGTTTCCTGATCATGGACATTGGATGTTGTTAATAACGAGGTCACAACATTAGTGTAATGATGTGATGAACATTCATCCGAAGTATAGCATTACGATCAAAGTCATTGAGTTTATATTGCTATAACAACTTACAAAGTGATCCTAATCCTTAGACCATGAGATCATGTCAATCACTAACACCGGAAGAGTTTCTCGATGACATCAAACATCACACCGTAACTGGGTGATTATAAAGATGGCTTCAGAACTACAAAAGTGTTATGTTGAGACCCATGGATCGAGAGTGGAATTTGTTCATCCCGATGACGGATAGATATGCTCTGGGCCCTCTCGGTGATATCACATTGATTAGCTTGCAAGCAAGTGATTTGATCACTAGAATGTTATATCACGGGAACCAGAAAAGAGTGCATGTCGGTAACGAGATAAAACTAGGTATGGATATACCGATGATCGAATCTCGGACATGTAATATATCGTGAAACAAAGGGATTATGATACTGTAACACCCTCAGAATCGACCCTATGCAAGTTTCAGCGCTTCCCGCCAAACCCGCATAGAAACGATTCAAAGGTGCCCACCAGGCACTTTCGTGCGGGTGGAAAACGAAGTAATAACATTACACAACAGTCCTCGATGGGACCCACAGAACAGATATATATACAACAGCGACTCAATGAGTCAAGAATACAGATATAACATACAAAGATCCAAATCACCTTGAAAATGATAGAGCGTCCGACTACGGACAAGATGCAAATGGGGCTAAGAGCTCTGAAGAATAACCAATGGCGTCCATAACCCTGCCCAGGTCAAGCCGGAAGGGTAACCCTGCTAACGACGTCGATCTCAAAACCTGCTTAAACAAAAGGGGTGCCGACAAAGGGCAAAGGGAAAAAGAGGAGCGTCAGTACTGAGGCCAGTACACGGCGAGACTAGAATTCGGCGGTCCTCGCCTACATAGGTATGGTGGACTGAGCGGCAGCGGCAGCATGCACTAAACAACCTATAGAGACTCGATACAACTGGCGGTTATCAGAGAGAAATAAGAATGACCAATCCGGATCCAACCTAAAGCTAACACCAAACAAACCCATCCTGGTGTTTCCCCCTCGATACCAAACGAGGAAGTCAACCGAGGAACCCACACAGTTGGCAGTTTTATTTATTCAGTTACCGTTGCAGCAATTACTAGTCAGGTATAGATAATCATCCTGAATAATAAGCAGTGGGCCATTTTAGTTAACCATTCCGTTGTAGTTGCGGCACTTACTAGTCAGATACAAATAGCATGAGATATCCCAAAAACCCAGCAGTGTTGGTATTTTTATTTAGCCATTCCGTTGTAGTTGCAATACTTACTAGTCAGATACAATGGTCGCAAGCGACACCCAAACAAGCAATTGTTGGCAGTTTTATTTAGCCATTCCATTATAGTGGAGCTGCTTACTAGTCATTATAAAGTCAAATTTATAGCACTACTTTAGTTATAGTTGTCTATGATCGAGATACTGTGCTCCAAGTCGTCCATAACCGCGGACACGGCTTTCAGAAAGTTTTACCCGGCCGGGGTGCACAAATAGCAACACACACTCGATCAACCTCGGAAAAACCAAATCAAAACCCAACGAGGCTTTCACGACAAAGCAATCACAGGATTCAGAAATATTTCAGGGGGCCACCCCATTGAGTACACCCGCAACGAAGCTAGCTGACTCCGAGACGGACTCAAGGTTTGCGTCAATGGCTGTAAACGACTGGGAACCCAAAACTGGGCTTGTCGATACCGCGAAAACACTCCGCTTACCTAAACAGTACAGTGTGCTATCCATCGCACAATCGTAATAAAGCAGTAAAGCATGGCATAAGTACAGGATAGTAAATAAAACCTCAAACTAGTTTGTGGCCCCAAGAAATAAGAATGAATCAAGCTCTGGCTCAGGGGGGTCCCATAATCCTCCCGGATGTGGATAGTGCGAATATTCAAGGAACAGGTATCAAGTACTCGGGGTCCTACGGGACACAAGTGGACGGTTAACAACCAAATAACATCTATTGCCCACCTGTGCCTCTGCTTACCTACTTCAATTTTAGTTGTTAAACAATAATTAAGGTGAACAATAAATAAAGCCAGGATCATCTCCAACAATAGACATGCGGCAATGCTCCAACAACTGTGGTTCTTGACGACACGCAACAGCACTTGAGCGAGCGACTACGACGCGCAAGTCCAACTAGCTATCAACCAACAGGTAATAGGATGTGTCCAAGGCAATATTTGGCTGCAAGGGATATCTCGGGTACGGAAACTAGAGCAACGCAACACAGATAGCAATAGATTAACAGGAGGGAATAAATACTATAAAGTAAGATAGGTAGAAAAGGGGAGATGCTCGCCTGAAAACATTGTCGAAGGTTCATCCGAAGATCGGGGCGAAGCTCACATCAACTCAACGGCCTTATCCGCGAAGAAGCAAAACACTAGAATAAACACCGGGTGCAATATTTAATACTACGGCAAAAGATCGGGCATGATGCATGTATGATGTATGGCATGGCAAAGGTGCGATGCACTTAGGTCATATTAAGCGGAACCGGGGTCCCGACATTTAATTGGTTCATGTTATTTATCTACCCCGCAAATTAAATGTTGTTTGAACATGGCAAAATATAGCACCGGTTCGCTACACCAATTTAAATGAGGCCAATATGAGACTAGATTTGCCCGCATATGGGCCCCATATTTAATTATAAGGTGAATCGGCATAAGGCCCCCAAACCACAGACAAGGATGCATGCATGAACAATTTAATATGCAACAAGTTGTTATTTCATTTATAAAATAGGGCTCGAGAAAAGGGGTCACACATTAGGGGGGGGGTCTCGACGAACTTGGGGTTCCGGGGTTCGAGGTTCGGTCTCGGGGTTCAGGGTTCCGACGGGATCGTTCTCGGGGTTGGACGCAAGGTGAAGAGCTTGGCGTTCTGGGAAGAAGGACTTGATTCGGTGTCGGGGGCGCATCGGATTCTTCCGGGTCGGTGTCGTTCTTATCGTCGCGAAGATCTTATCGGGTCCTCGCATCGGGTCGGTCTTGTCGTACCGGGTCGGCGACCGTGGCATCCGGGTTCTCGGCAAACTTGGCATCCGGGAAGGAGTACTTGGCGTATCCGCGTGGACGACCTTGGCGTCCGAGAGCCGATCTTGTCGCACCCGCGGTCTTCGGGTTCGGGTAGCGGATCTCGGCGTCCCGTGACGAAGTCTTGATGGTGCCGTCTCCGTTTGTCGATGTCGGACTTGGGTCGAAGTTGGTACAGTCTTCATGTGGTACCCCGGCGGTTCTCGTCTGTCTCGCTATCAGTATAGTTAAGTTCCTGCGAACGGTGTTGTCTCATAGGCAAAGGACCTAGGCGAGGGGACTTGAAGCTCAGTCTGCCTGCACGAACCGGGACGTCGGCGCGGACGGGTCGGCGGCGATGGAGGGCCCGCAGCGGCCTGCGCAGGAGGGGACAGAGCCGACCTCGCGAGGGGCGCCGGCCGGAGGCGGGGATGAGGGGAGCTCCTGGCGGCGGACGTGGCTCGGCGAGGCGATGCGCGCGGTCGGGGTCGGCGGGGAGCTCGCGTCCGGCGAGCACGGGGTCGGGCGGCGCTGGAGGCGGGGGAACCGGCGAGGCAGAGCTCGCTGTCGGGCTCGCTGCAGAGAGGGGGAGGCAGCTGCAGAGGCGAGCGATGGGGAGAGGGAGGGAGACGGCGAGGTGGAAGTCGTGTCTGGGTGGGAGGCGGAGGAGGGGGTGACCGGCGGGGAGGACGGAGGAGCGGCTCGGCTTGGGGGCGAGCGGACAGAGAGGAGAGGAGGGGAGGTTGGGCTCGAGCGCGGGAGGAGGAGCCGGGTCAGGCGGGGACGCGGTGCGGAGGGGAGGAGGCGGGGTGCGCCCGACGCTGGAGGGGGTGCAGGTGGCAAGGCGCCGGCGGGGAGAGAGGCCAGTGAGGCGGAAGCGAGCGAGGAGCAGAGAGGCGGCCGGAGCCGGCGAGGTGGCGGCGAGCTCGGCGGCGCTGCAGAGGCGAGGGGGGTGGACGGCGGTGGTGGGTGGTTGGCGGAGGAGGTGGAGCGGAGAGAGGGAGGGGAGGGCTGGCGGCGGCACGCGCCTGGGAGGAGGAGAAGGAGCGGGGCGATGCGGGGAGAGAGAGGGAGGAAAACGGCAGCGCGTGAGGGAGAGAAGGGAGTGGGACCCGCGGGTGGGGCCCGGGTTCCAGGGAGAGGGGTGAGGGAGCGGGGTCGGTGACGTGGTTGGTGGACGGGGAGGGAGTGTGGGCGCGCCAGGTGGGGTTGGGGTGGGTCCCGCGGGACAGGGGGGCGTGGGCCGCGCGGGTGGAGGTGGCCGCTGGCAAGTGGGCCAGGGGGAAGAGAGAGAGAGAGAGGGAGAGGGTTTGCTGCGGGGTGGGACCGAGGTGTAAGGAAGAGGGGGTAGTTGGGGGCTGGGTGAGAGAGAGAGGGGTAGGTGGGGCTGTGGATTGCTGAGGTGGCAAGGTGGGTAGGAATTGGGGCCAGGGGTGAGGTGGCGGGCTGCGGTTGGTGGGTAGAATAGGATTGGGTAGGTATAGGACTTAGAGTTTAGGTTTTACTAGTTTTGTAAATATGTGTTTGTTTTGTCTTGTTTATTTTAAAACAAGGCTACTTTGCAATTAGTTTATAGGTAAATAAAATATCCGATACGATCGGGGTTTTGCATTTGAAATAAAGAGGGGTATTTGTATAAAGCAAAACTAGGCTTTTTCCGAAATAGTTCAGACAAACAATGCATGATGATGACGATGCAATGCACAAAAACAACGCGATTTTCTAGTAGTGGTTTTGCGGGATGCCACAATTCGACACCACTAACAATGGATCTCGCCCTCGAGATCCGCCTCATGGTACCGGAAAGGAAGGTCGGCGATCCGCGTCTTCTCGCTTCGTGTAGATCCTCGCGACACCACTAACAAGGGTTCATTGTCCGTGATCGTCGAGAGAACACTCCGGGAACAAAAGGTCGAAGGTAGAGGTATCCACAATAAAGCCACCCCTAACTTCCGTGGACGGAGTAAAATTGCTGGATCCACTGATTCGATGTACAAGAGCGAATGATAAGAGTAGTCGGATGGTGATCAGTCCATCGCGCACCCAAACCATTACTCTGCACACGAATAGGCGGATTATGCAACCAACTCTCGGAATCAGACTGAAGATCTCGACAAACGAGGGTCGGAACCAAGGAGTGATACAGACTCTGCATCGGATCTGGCATAGATGATGTCGTCGCGTCGGAAAACACCGGAAGGCACGAGAAGGATCAAAGAGAAGTCCACCAGACGGAGAATTCCTCGGGCAGCATGAAGACCAGATGTAGCAACACCGTCACCAAAGGAGGAAGCGAAACCCTGAAGGCACGATGGAACCCACCCACGAGAAATCCTGGACTCGAAGAGAGAGAAGATAGCGGATTCAAAACACGCAGAGGTAAGAGGAGAGCAGCAGAGGGGTAAGGAGTAAAATCAGATCTAATCAGATCTATCCAACCGATTTTGCAAAATAGTTTTTGACACTCTACTTCGGCCGTTAGCTAGGTTATCCTACAGGCTGGACTTGTGGGGTATCGCAACTACCGAGCTCTGATACCACTCTGTAACACCCTCAGAATCGACCCTATGCAAGTTTCAGCGCTTCCCGCCAAACCCACATAGAAATGATTCAAAGGTGCCCACCAGGAACTTTCGTGCGGGTGGAAAACGAAGTAATAACATTACACAACAGTCCTCGATGGGACCCACAGAACAGATATATATATACAACAGCGACTCAATGAGTCAAGAATACAGATATAACATACAAAGATCCAAATCAACTTGAAAATGATAGAGCGTCCGACTACGGACAAGATGCAAATGGGGCTAAGAGCCCTGAAGAATAACCAATGGCGTCCATAACCCTGCCTAGGCCAAGCAGGAAGGGTAACCCTGCTAACGACGTCGATCTCAAAACCTGCTTAAACAAAAGGGGTGCCGACAAAGGGCAAAGGGAAAAAGAGGAGCGTCAATACTGAGGCCAGTACACGGCGAGACTAGAATTCGGCGGTCCTCGCCTACATAGGTATGGTGGACTGAGCGGCAGCGGCAGCATGCACTAAACAACCTATAGAGACTCGATACAACTGGCGGTTATCAGAGAGAAATAAGAATGACCAATCCGGATCCAACCTAAAGCTAACACCAAACAAACCCATCCTGGTGTTTCCCCCTCGATACCAAACGAGGAAGTCAACCGAGGAACCCACACAGTTGGCAGTTTTATTTATTCAGTTACCGTTGCAGCAATTACTAGTCAGGTATAGATAATCATCCTGAATAATAAGCAGTGGGCCATTTTAGTTAACCATTCCGTTGTAGTTGCGGCACTTACTAGTCAGATACAAATAGCATGAGATATCCCAAAAACCCAGCAGTGTTGGTATTTTTATTTAGCCATTCCGTTGTAGTTGCAATACTTACTAGTCAGATACAATGGTCGCAAGCGACACCCAAACAAGCAATTGTTGGCAGTTTTATTTAGCCATTCCATTATAGTGGAGCTGCTTACTAGTCATTATAAAGTCAAATTTATAGCACTACTTTAGTTATAGTTGTCTATGATCGAGATACTGTGCTCCAAGTCGTCCATAACCGCGGACACGGCTTTCAGAAAGTTTTACCCGGCCGGGGTGCACAAATAGCAACACACACTCGATCAACCTCGGAAAAACCAAATCAAAACCCAACGAGGCTTTCACGACAAAGCAATCACAGGATTCAGAAATATTTCAGGGGGCCACCCCATTGAGTACACCCGCAACGAAGCTAGCTGACTCCGAGACGGACTCAAGGTTTGCGTCAATGGCTGTAAACGACTGGGAACCCAAAACTGGGCTTGTCGATACCGCGAAAACACTCCGCTTACCAAAACAGTATAGTGTGGTATCCATCGCACAATCGTAATAAAGGAGAGGAGGGGAGGTTGGGGTCGAGCGCGGGAGGAGGAGCCGGGTCGGGCGGGGACGCGGTGCGGAGGGGAGGAGGCGGGGTGCGCCCGACGCTGGAGGGGGTGCGGGTGGCAAGGCGCCGGCGGGGAGAGAGGCCAGTGAGGCGGAAGCGAGCGAGGAGCGGAGAGGCGGCCGGAGCCGGCGAGGTGGCGGCGAGCTCGGCGGCACTGCAGAGGCGAGAGGGGTGGACGGCGGCGGTGGGTGGTTGGCGGAGGAGGTGGAGCAGAGAGAGGGAGGGAAGGGCTGGCGGCGGCACGCGCCTGGGAGGAGGAGAAGGAGCGGGGCGATGCGGGGAGAGAGAGGGAGGAAAACGGCAGCACATGAGGGAGAGAAGGGAGTGGGACCCGCGGGTGGGGCCCGGGTTCCAGGGAGAGGGGTGAGGGAGCGGGGTCGGTGACGCGGTTGGTGGACGGGGAGGGAGTGTGGGCGCGCCAGGTGGGGTTTGGGTGGGTCCCGCGGGACAGGGGGCGTGGGCCGCGCGGGTGGAGGTGGCCGCTGGCAAGTGGGCCAGGGGGAAGAGAGAGAGAGAGGGCGAGGGTTTGCTGCGGGGTGGGACCGAGGTGTAAGGAAGAGGGGGTAGTTGGGGGCTGGGTGAGAGAGAGAGAGGGGTAGGTGGGGCTGTGGATTGCTGAGGTGGCAAGGTGGGTAGGAATTGGGGCCAGGGGTGAGGTGGCGGGCTGCGGTTGGTGGGTAGAATAGGATTGGGTAGGTATAGGACTTAGAGTTTAGGTTTTACTAGTTTTGTAAATATGTGTTTGTTTTGTCTTGTTTATTTTAAAACAAGGCTACTTTGCAATTAGTTTATAGGTAAATAAAATATCCGATACGATCGGGGTTTTGCATTTGAAATAAAGAGGGGTATTTGTATAAAGCAAAACTAGGCTTTTTCCGAAATAGTTCAGACAAACAATGCATGATGATGACGATGCAATGCACAAAAACAACGCGATTTTCTAGTAGTGGTTTTGCGGGATGCCACAGATACTAGCGTAAAAGGTTCACACGATCACAGAAGTCATCGTTGAATGTGTGGTAGTCAGTACGGATCTCCAGGTCCCGCTGCTGATTATTGATCGGAGAGGGGTCTCGATCATGTCTGCATTATTCGCGAACCGTAAGGTGACACACTTAAGGGATGCCGACACCATTCGGAGCAAATGATATGCCAGAAAAAGAAAAGGAAAGCGCAGGAATTTATTTCACTAGACACCGGAACTGTTTCGATTGAAATTGCTGAAATTGGTTCTGCATGTGAAATGGAATACTAGCAAGGGGTTTTATGTGAATTTTTGTTAATTGAAGTAATTAACAAAATTCTGAATAAATAAATAAAAGAGTTTTATTAAAATGAGAGCTTGCATTAATTTTGGTGGAAAATTAATGCATGTGAGTGGAATTGTGAGTGGAGAGGTTTTTATGTGAGTGGAGCTTCCACCACATGAATGAGGGAGAGGTGGGGGCACCCTCCATGGGCGGCGGCCATGCCCCCTTGGTCTGCCCCACTCCCCTATAAAAGGACCCCCTCCTCTCACTTGTCTCTCACACCTCCTCGCGAAGGATCTCTCTCCCCCCTTTAGAATTTCCCCATGGTCTCGGATCAGCGAGATACATGTTCCCGGTGGCTTAGGATTTGTTGCTTCCGCTGCTTCGCTGGAGCGAGGGCACGGAGGTTGTCGGGGTACCCGTACGTGTGTGCGATCACGGATGCACCACTGCTTTGAGGTGCTGGACTTGATCATACTGGACCGGCTGGACCAGATGGACTTCATCACGATCTTGAGATCGGCAAGCGTTCGTCTACATCATCCACGAGTACAACCTCGTTAACGCTATTCGGTCTTCGAGGTTATGTATTCTACGGATGTATATCCACCCGTTGCTTGTATCTAGTAGATAGATCTTGGTACATAGATGTTCCCATCGTAGGAAATTTTTTGTTTTCTAAGCATGAGTCATATAGTAGATATGATGCCCATTTGATGCTCGCCTTTGAAGCTACGCCGACTCACGTGATGATCGGACTTGGTGTAGTGGATTTGGTTCATGTAATCACCAAAAAGACACGAGGGATGTCGTTTTTGAGTGGGAGTTCATTTCTAATTTGGATTAGTAGAACTCAATTTATCATAAATTAAATCAAAGTGAATTTGCATAATTTGTTGTAGTCATTGGCATTCGTTCACCACCTTATGCATAGTTGTAATTGAGATAATAGAACTATAGAATTCTGGATATATACTTTACGAACTGGTATCGTATTGTGTTGAGTGTCAATCTAAAGTTTAAAGTCCTATTGCAAACTTTCAGCAAAATTCTATTAACTCCGTGAAATTTAATAATTGGTATTAAATCGAGAGTAGCAATTCTAGTGTTAGTATCTTAAGTATCATGTTTGCCTCCATGATTCTTGATTGTTTTAATATCAAGTTTATCTAGGAGCTGAAAGAATTGTTTCAGAAACCATCATGTGTGGCAGATATAACGATATTTGAAACAATGTTTTGGTTGCAATATGATAGAGTATAATATATGTTCTCATATTGGATGAGAATTTACGAAGGTTGGAGATGCTAGACATCCTAATCATCCAAAAGGGTTTTGGAAAGTAATGTTATACTCACGATTCGCCTTTATAAGCTACAGTATCTTGATCATGAAAGTCGTCATGATAAGAGTGAATAGAAGATGTATGTAAAGTGTTTACTACACTAAAAGATTACTAAAGAATGGATTTTGAAAGAATACCGATCATTTTGATGATGGTGATCTACTTCAAAGTGCAAGTCCAAAGGTATTATTATTTGAATATACACGCTTTGGACTATGTGTCATGTATATGACGCCACTTTTGATGTTGATAGATTCTTTTAAAAAGGAAAAGGAAATGCTGAAAGAGAATCTATAAAATATATTTGGCAGAAAAGAAAAGATTGGAAATATCCAATTTAGGTATATAGATGATATACAGGTTATGGTTGTATTCTTTGCTTGTTAAACAATGTGGTTCTTAGGTATTGGATACCGAATTGGTTGGTATGAAATTTCATACGGAACGACGCAATTCATGTACCACAATGGCCTAAGTAACTAGCAAGAGAATATGTGATGATGTTCATCGAAAACAAACAAACCGTTGTTTGTATTTCTCGTTGACATCAAGGCTTGACTTCAAGATTTGTTTTAATAATTGTTATTTGAATCAGGTATTATGAGAACAAAGGTTGTTCAAATAATTACCATATTCCATATAAGATGGATGGTTTACAAATCTAGTTGGAGAAATCACATCCATAAAACCTAATGCTAAAATGTCGCAAGACAAATGATTGAAAGATCACTTACGAAGTGACATCGCCGTTTAAATTATATTGGAAAGAAAACATGAAGAATCTCCATATTCATGGATTTTTGGAGTCTTTGATTTGATCAAGTGACGCTTGTGAGACTTTCCTCGGGATAATTAAAAACTTCGTTCAAAGGCCAAAGAAGAACGAACGACTAAAATATTAGAATTTATACATATCGATGTATGTAGTCCATTATTTATAGTCGTAAGCGATGGGTTTCAACTTCATATACTTTCTCCGGAAATTTGAGTGAATGTTCACTTAATGAGAATGAAGTATGAAATATTTGAAAATGTTTCAATGACTTTCAAGATGAAGTGGAAAATCATTGTAACAAGAAAATATATGGTTTATGATTTTATCATAAGGGATTTGTTTGAGTTACAAGTGTAACAAGAAAATAAATGAATTATGATTTTATCATAAAGGGATTTATTTGAGTTGCAAGTTTAGCAAAACACCTAGATTTACATCTCCCGAAACACCATAGGAGTATGGAGTGTTTGAGATTTGTAATGAAACCTTGTTTGACATGGTTGGATCAAAGGTGTTATTTATAAAACTGCCATTATGTTTTAAAAGATTAAAGCTTTAGAGACTACCGCTTTTACACTGAAAAGAGCTCCATCTTGATCCGTTGAAATGACACCATGGAAGTTATGGTTTGGGGTAAAACCCAAGTTGTCATTTCTTAAATTTTGGTATGCTAAACATAAGTAAGATGTTTACAACCGAAGTCGGATGAGCATGTCTTTGTAGGTTATTTCGAATAACAATTGGTTATTCCTTCATAACACCAAGGACAAAAAGGGTTTGTCGCTTGAAACGTGAAGTTTCTTGGAGAAGGAATTTTTCGTAAAAGTTAAGTAGGAGGACAATAGAACTTTGATAAGGTTAACGAACCTTAGCTATATGTGCTGAGTTGCGCAGCGCCGGAAATCGTTCCGAAGGCTGCCATCATGCTCATAGCTTATGTGCCTCAAAGGTTGTGGTCACGGAGATCTAAGTTCCTATTGAACCAAATAGGTCGGTTAAACAATCAAATGCTAAGATTTGAGAGTAAATCATTATTGTTTGACAATGATGAACCGAATACATACAAAGAAGCGATGATGGGCCCTGACTCCGTCAAATGGCTTGAAGCCATAAAATCCGTGATAAGTCCATACACGATAAATCAAGTTATGAACTTGGAAGACCCTCCAGAAAGGTGTAAAAACCTATCGGTCGTATTTGGATCTATAAAGAAACAGACATGGATGTTTCACATCTATGAAGTATCGACATGTCGTAAAGTATTTTATGACAATGTTCAAGGAGTTGACTATGACAAGATTTGATCTTTCATAGCGATATTTAGTCTAGACGGATTAAAGTAGCAACCACTACATATAATTTGGTATATGGTAGATGAAAAAACAAAACAAAGCTCTTCTAACAGAATGGTTACCTAGGACGTGTACATGACATGGTCCAAAGGGTTTTGTTAAATTCAAAGGATGCTAAAAGGGCGTGCAAACTTCAATGGTTGAAGTAAGCATCGCGGAGTTGGAATCTTCACCATAATGAAAAAGGAGTTTTTCATCAGGAGACGATAAAGATGCTTGCATTTGCAAGAAATTAAGTGGGAGCGCTAAGACATATTTCTAATACATTATGTGGAGGACATCTTGTTGATTAGAAATTATGTATCTTTTATTGACAAAGGTTAATAATTTCATTTCGATGAAAGACTTAGGCAAAACCCGAATATTTAGCATGAATGTCTATAGTGGATAGACTGTGACGCTAATATGGTTGTGCCAAACGTACATATATGAGATATTGAAGGATTTAAATATAGAAACGACTAGAAATGGTTCTTGTCGCATGGAAAGAAATTGAATCAAGATTCAAGTGCATCGACACTTGATAAGTGAAACAAGATTCAAGTGCTTTGACACTTGATGAGTGAAATCACGAGAATGTTTTGATCAATCATACCATGATATGTACACATCCAGATATGTCCTATGCTCTAAGTGTTATGAGAATATACCAGAATGAATCGTAAAATGATCATTGGACTATAGTATGGATATTCTTATGGTCTTTTGGAAGAACTAAGGATATATTTGTGTAGAGGTGACAAACAATTACAAATAGTTCATTGTAAAGCGTTACATTGATACTAGTTTTCTCACAAGATACAAATTAAGTTTATCTCAATTTAAACTATGGGTGGCACAATGTAATGGAAAGGAGATTCCGTGATGGATTTGGAAGAAATCCATAGTTAAGACATTGTGACGAATACTACAACAAAAGGCTAAGTATATGACTGCTATAGTAGCAGCAAAGGAGGGAATTTGTGTCAAGTAGTTTGTTATCAAACTAAGGTGTGGTTCGCAACGGGATAACACTGACGATATATTGTACGACAATAGTATCGACGTGATTTAAACCCAAGGAACTAAAGGTCTCACCGAAAGACCAAATTTATACAATGCCATCTCATTGGAGAATGAGTGATGCGTGAAGACGCAAAGACATGCAAATACACACGGACCTGAAAGTGTCAGATCCATAGATTATGTTAACCACTTGCAATTGCGTATTTGTAACACCAGAAAGCCATAGGTGTTCAATACACAAAGTTTTCAAACTAGATTATTGTCTCTAGTGAAAGTGGGAGACTGAAGGGAATATGCCCGAGAGGCAATAATAAAGTGGTTATTATCGTATTCCTTGTTTATGATAAATGTTTATTTTGCATGCTATAATTGTATTAATACGTAAACGTTAATACATGTGTGTTTAATAAACAAAAAGGAAGTTCCTAGTTATGCCTCTCTTATAAACTAGCTCGTTGATTAACATGATGATCAAAGTTTCCTGATCATGGACATTGGATGTTGTTAATAACGAGGTCACAACATTAGTGTAATGATGTGATGAACATTCATCCGAAGTATAGCATTACGATCAAAGTCATTGAGTTTATATTGCTATAACAACTTACGAAGTGATCCTAATCCTTAGAACATGAGATCATGTCAATCACTAACACCGGAAGAGTTTCTCGATGACATCAAACGTCACACCGTAACTGGGTGATTATAAAGATGGCTTCAGAACTACAAAAGTGTTATGTTGAGACCCATGGATCGAGAGTGGAATTTGTTCATCCCGATGACGGATAGATATGCTCTGGGCCCTCTCGGTGATATCACATTGATTAGCTTGCAAGCAAGTGATTTGATCACTAGAATGTTATATCACGGGAACGAGAAAAGAGTGCATGTCGGTAACGAGATAAAACTAGGTATGTAGATACCGATGTTCGAATCTCGGACATGTAATATATCGTGAAACAAAGGGATTATGATACTAGTGTAAAAGGTTCACACGATCACAGAAGTCATCGTTGAATGTGTGGGAGTCAGTACGGATCTCCAGGTCCCGCTGCTGATTATTGATCGGAGAGTGGTCTCGATCATGTCTGCATTATTCGCGAACCGTAGGGTGACACACTTAAGGGATGCCGACACCATTCGGAGCAAATGATATGCCAGAAAAAGAAAAGGAAAGCGCAGGAATTTATTTCACTAGACACCAGAACTGTTTCGGTTGAAATTTTTGAAATTGGTTCTGCATGTGAAATGGAATACTAGCAAGGGGTTTTATGTGAATGTTTGTTAATTAAAGTAATTAAAAAATTCTGAATAAATAAATTAAAGAGTTTTATTTAAATGAGAGCTTGCATTAATTTTGGTGGAAAATTAATGCATGTGAGTGGAATTGTGAGTGGAGAGGTTTTTATGTGAGTGGAGCTTCCACCACATGAATGAGGGAGAGGTGGGGGCACCCTCCATGGCCGGCGGCCATGCCCCCTTGGGCTGCCCCCCTCCCCTATAAAAGGACCCCCTCCTCTCACTTGTCTCTCACACCTCCTCGCGAAGGATCTCTCTCCCCCCTTTAGAATTTCCCCATGGTCTCGGATCAGCGAGATACATGTTCCCGGTGGCTTTTTCTGGAAGGATTTGTTGCTTCCGCTGCTTCGCTGGAGAGAGGGCGCGGAGGTTGTCGGGGTACCCATACGTGTGTGCGATCACGGATGCACCACTGCTTTGAGGTGCTGGACTTGATCATGCTGGACCGGCTGGACCAGATGGACTTCATCACGATCTTGAGATCGGCAAGCGTTCGTCTACATCATCCACGAGTACAACCTCGTTAACGCTATTCGGTCTTCGAGGGTATGTATTCTATGGATGTATATCCACCCGTTGCTTGTATCTAGTAGATAGATCTTGGTACATAGATGTTCCCATCGTAGGAATTTTTTTGTTTTCTATGCTGCGAACCCTACAGTTCCTGCAAACTACGACGCGCTTGCCCGCCATCGTGTGGCACATGGTGTGAGAGGAGGAGTGTGCGTGGATGCTCTCCTTCTGACACCTTAGTGAGTGGTGAAACACCTTCCTCTCTATATAAGGTGGTGTGACTCCCTTTTAACTAGCAAATTGGGACTACTTTAGTTCCACCTTTTTTGCCATGCATACATGAATGCGCCAATGAGAACTTTAATATTTTAGTTGGGCTAAGGGCTAAAACCCACTAGCAAATTCCAACACATCTTCCTTGCGAGTGCAGCTAAGACTTGCCGCACATAACACCCTCCCCTGCAGCGCGCAACGCCCACCACCATGCCATAGCCTGCCTGCCAGGCCGCCACCTGCCCGCCCCTAGCCTCACAAGCCGTCGCCCCCTACTGTGCTCGCAACCGCTCCCCTGCCACATGTGCTTACTGGCACTGCCGCGTGTTCTCTCTAGCGTCACCCGGCGCTACCCCGCTCTATCCTGCCCTTCTTCGACCACGACCCGACCAGGTCCCACTCCGCTCTTCTATGATTACTATAGTGAAGGTCAAGCTCCACCCGTCTCCGGTCGCTGCAGTGAAATTGGCTCCATGGTCCGTGAATCACCAGAATTTTTACTAGATTCGCCAGAATTTGGGGTGGTTCAGCGGAAGTTAGCCGGTTTGAGGCGAGTCCTGTGACAGAACGGCACCGGACTGTGCTGGAACTTCAGTGGCACCAAGCCAACCAACATATATAGGGCACGCTCGATTTGCCCATGAAAACCTTGAATATGGAAGTTGCGCTGTTGTTTCTTGTTCCTCTTAAAAAAATTTACAGTTTGGACGTTTTTACGGTCTCTATGTTTTTACAGGACCCCCTAGAGATGCTGCTCGGTGTCTTTTTTGTCCAAAACCGAATGAGCGGTTAATTTACGGTCTCTACGTTTTTACGTGATCCGCTAGACATGCTGCACCCGAGTCACATACACGACGGGCGCGCTAGCAGTATTTCATTTTACTTCACACGAAAGAGACATGTCGCAGAACACGACATAATATATTCTTCGGTCTTGATTGAGGATGACCTGCTTGAAGTGGTCCCGCGCGGTTCTTTAATCTTGACGACAACGATGGGCGGAACGAAGAAGGATGTGTGTCTACGTAGCTGCACGATGTCGCCATCCGCGACGCCCAGCCGCCCGCCGGTCGAGCCAGCGCGCCTCCACCGACCGTACCGTCCGTCCGTCCGTCCGTCCGCACCAAGGGATTAAAGCCATAGATTTCTCGTTTGAACAAAGAGCCATAGATGATGTAAGTCAATTATCAGAGCTCGTGAACACGCACGTGCACGTGCCAATTTAGTTAAACACCTCGCGCACACGTATATGCTCTCTTTTTTGCGAGCTCCTAATCCCTGAAAATCATATTCTGGCCGCCTAATGTATCCCAGGTGACCGATGGACGGTCTAAACTCGTTTGCTATCTCGAGATGATTATGATCACATCGCATTAAACTTAAAAAAAAACGAAAAATATAACGAGATCCTTGAGAAGCAGCTTCTTCTTCTTCTCTCTTTCATTGACTGCCTGCTTTTTCACTATCGACGAAAAAGAAGTCCGACCTTTCCCTGTCAGCCAAATTAGTAATCCTCGTTGTACTTACCACGAAAAAAAAATCCGCGTCGTACTACCAGTTTCAATAAATAAATAGCGTATTACTAGAAGCCACTGACCGGAGTGTGCTAGTAGAGAGCTGCGCCTCGATGGCGACGGCCGTGACGAATATCTTTGCGGATATAGGTGAGCTTTTTTCTCCAGCGGATCTCGCGCAAGATGGCGTATGGCCCGGTCGTCTTGCCAATCAAGATCCGGTGAGATTCGTGATCCACGATCGACACTCGTAGGTGGTGATCATCTGAGCTGTTGTATTTGTGTTTGGTGTCTTATTATTTATGTGTGGATGACTGCAGGAGGCGACGTTTCTTGTCTTCGATTGTATCAGATGAAGTTCCGGTGACCACGGAAAAGATCTTAGGCCAACATGTCACAACGTCTTGGTCTCGTTCCTCTTGAACGGCCAGGTTTATTGACTGAAAAAGCATTGTTGTATATAAAGTTTTTTTTTTGAGAAACATAGTACAATCGAAGACCCTCACAACACGTACATGCACCCACTCCTATGAACGCACACCCTATCTATGAGCATCTTCGAAAAACTGAGCCAGCGGATCGGGTCTTGAGATTGACGAAGTCATCACGGGCGCCTCGCTGTCGACGGGAACATCGCCTCCCACTGGAAGAATATTCCGGCATTTATGCAACACACAGTTTCAAACCTGTGATTTGAACTCTGATGGGCTGGGGGTACAACCACCCTCCTAACCATCCAACCAAAGATTGGTTTGCTGTTTTGTATGTAAAGTTGCTCTCTCATATTTTGATGTGGCAGTTGTTCGCCTCTTTTTTTTGACGATGCTATGGTTGTGGCAGAGGACGATGGTGGATAACACGAGGTACAAGTCATGCCAAGATTGAAATTGTAATTTTATTTCTTGCGGGTTTATTTGTACAAAGTTGTGTGACACACATGGTTGTCTAATGTAAGAAGAGACTAATAAAATATATGGTTACTTTAGAAAATATATAATGTTTTAACATTTCTCTAAAACGCATGTATCTACATATTGTTCGCTCACTTAGTTCCGAACCTACACATTAAACGTGTAGATACATGCATTTTGAAAAGTTAAAACATCTTATATTTTAAGATGGATGGAGTATTGTAGTAGAAAGAGGGAAAGCCATGTAAATAGCTGAAGTAGGCCATTCCAGAGAGACTCACGCGGCGGCAAGCCAGGCCAAATGTTTTAATAGCCCTACCAACCATACATCAAGGACCATGAAAATGTCCACATTATCATTCCTTCATCCACATTATATTTGATTATAAAACAATGATAGGCAAGGGGATCAGATGGCCGTCCTTAACCATCTCTCTGAGAAAAGTATACAGTAAAAAACCAAAATAGACTAAATATAGCCTAAATAATCCTAAAAATCCCTTGAAGGAGATAATAAAGAACCCAAAAATAGATAACAAAGACGGGCTTGTGACCGTATAGGTGGAAGTACATGGGGACGAGTTTGGCTTGGTGCGTCAAAGCCCGCGATCGAGCTGCAAAAAGTCTGGGGCATTTTGGCACCAGACACTACAGGACGCGCGCGCTACGCCGAGCGCAAAAAGGCGTCGGCGTAGGCCAAAATACCCTCGGCGTATGGTACGCCGACGGCTGCCCTCGGCAAAGGACTCCTTCGGCGGAGCACATAGAGGTCGTCGGCGTATCAAAATGCCGTCGGCGTATGCTACGCCGTCGGCATAGCTTGTCGACAGCTGCAAAAACAATTTTTTTAAAAAAATATATTTTAATTTTTTTTTATTTTTTTTCTCAATTTTTGAATCTTTAAATTGTTTGACTCATTAATCTCTCACTTTGAACATTTTTAACACTAATTACACATAAAATTTAATTAAATTACAATCTTGGTCGAACTTTCCGGCCGATCACCCATCCTAATACTTCTCCAGCTTCAGCACGCTTAACTTTCTCATTCCTTCAGAATCTGTTTCCGCAAAGTAATTCATACATTGTTGTCAATACTATGATATCAATCCTATTAACTCTTATATCATCAAGTCATAAGTTTATATTTTTTAAAATTACAAACAATTATTTAAGTAAAAATTAATGAATAAGTGAAAATATTATTGAATTCAAATAAGAAATATAATAATTTTACTTTTTCATATTTTTATATTTAATATGGAATAATTAATATCTTTAAATCTGTAAATCGGAATTCGACAAATAATATGTCTAAATTGATCAGAAAAATGAGAGAAATCCAAATATTATATTCATATCAACTAATCACAAACCCACCGTTTTTGAATTAGCTATTTGGTGGTTGCTTCAGAAAATCCCCCTTTTTGCGCTTGGAAAATGAAAAATGTCTTTTGTGTGCGATAAAAAGGAAAACTTGCATTGGATATTTGATAAAATAGCATATTGTGAATCTAAAAATTATTTTTATAAAAAAGCATAAGCATCGTATCATGTACCTGTAGTTCATATCTAACCCACTTCCTTCCGATTTGGTAGAAATTTGTCTTTTTCACCGAAGGTAGACGGAAAGATTTCAAATCCTCTTGTTGGCACATTTTCCATATAAGGTGGTCTAGTATTTTTGTAAAATATGGTGGTAGTATTTTGAATTATCCATTTGGTGGTTGCTTCACAAAACCGTCTGTTTTTTGTGCTCGAAAAATGGAAAATGGCTTTTTGGTACGACGAAAAGAAAAACTTCCTCCTGCAACATTGTTCGCCATCCCATGATGCACGTGTATGCATAATATGAGCACATTATCACAAACTATGTCTTGATTCTATCTATAATATTGGTCATTTGACCCGAAAGCCAAGAAATCTCGAATGAGATAGGTCATTTTGTGAAGGTTTTTTTGAGACATAATCAATATACCAAGTTTGATATTTTTCCTTCTAACTATGTTACATAATATGACACCACGCGAAGGTTTCGCATTGTTTCGATCGTTTTTTTATTTTTTTATGCCCGTTTTAAACTATCGTCAAACTTTGTCGAACGACGGCATGAAGAATCTTAGCTCAGGGCCGAGCCTCGCTAAACTTGCATTAGATCTTTGATAAAATAGCATATTATGAATCTAAAAATGATTTTTATAAAAAACATGGGCATCGGATCATATACCGGTAGTTCATATCTGACCCACTTCCTATCAATTCGGCAGGAATTTGTCTTTTTCACCAGAGGTGGACGGAAAGGTTTCAGATCCCCATGTTGGGACATTGTTCATATAAGGTGGTCTATTATTTTTGTAAAATATGGTGGTAGTATTTTGAATTAGCTATTTGGTGGTTGGTTCACAAAACCGTCCGTTTTTGTGCTCGGAAAATAGAAAATGGCTTTTTGGTGCGACAAAAATAAAAACTTCCTCCTGCAACATTTTCCGCCATACCATGCATAATATGGGGACATTATCATAAACTATGCCTTGATTCTAGCTATAACATTGGTCATTTGACCCGAAATCCAAGAAACCTCGAATGAGATAGGTCATTTTGTGAAAGTTTTTTTGAGACATAATCAATATACCAAGTTTGATATTTTTCCTTCTAACTATGTCACATAATATAACACCACGCGAAGGTTTCGCATTGTTTCGATCGTTTTTGAATTTTTTATGCCCGTTTTAAACTATATATAATATTTTATGTTTCACTTAATTTTTATTAAAAAGATGTGTAATATTTGAGTGTAGATAGATAGATCTTATTTTTCTACAAATTTTGATATATTATTTGTATTTTTCCGAATTAAAATAATTTAGTTATGATTTTTTAAAGTTTAATGAGGTAAAATAAAAAATAGCTACGCCGAGAGCAGCCGTCGGCGTAACATAGGATATGCCGAGGGCAATTCTACGCCGACGGCTGTTTGGCGAGGCTGATCTGAACGATGACTATGTCGATAGCCCCGACATTTAGCCGTCGGCGTAGCATTCTATTGCTGTAGTGAGAGATTAGTTAGGAGGAGAAACACGTTGGTCGCCGATGGATCGATGGCTCTGTCTAGCATTGCATCCCGAGACGAGACGAGAATATGCTTCGGATGATGCCTTGACGTTGGTCGGTCTAACACGTCGTCGGGAAAGTGTACACTCGTGAGTAGATCGCTTGATTCGATTCTCCTCTAGTACTACTACTAGTAGCTCTCCTTTTCTTTCATCAAGTAGACCAACGAAAGGGAAAGCCCCCTCGCGGCTCCTGGGAAAGCTACTTCTGCAGGGGCTCGATGTTGTGGGCGTGAGCGTGACGAGTCCTTGCTTAGCGCATGCGCATGCGCGTGTGGCTGCTTGCTTATCCACGTGTGTGAAACGTTCTAGATGCTATATATCGATCGACACAGCAGCGGACGGCATGCAACGAGAGCGGGAAGAATTTTTTGTTTTAAAAAAAATGAAAACTGAGAGTATTTCTCCGAGAGAGCTGCGTGTGATACCACCAGTATCTGGATGAGCTTCTCTATTGGTTGGTGTCGCTTTTGACTCATTGAGCCTAGTACTGGTTACTAGTACTGTAGCTCGATGAGCTTCTAGATACACTGGATACAGTACTATACCGGATTCCCAGTGGAGTACTAGTTCGAGTTTCGTGTTGCTTTTGAGTGAGTGGTAGTGGTACTACTCCTTCAGGCGAGTCTGAAAAATGATTTTCCGCCGCCCCATCGCGTTCCCGTTCTCTTGGACCCCGCGCAGGTGGCGGCGGCCACCGCCGTCCTCGAGTTCGCCATCGTCCACGGGAGGCGGTCGATCGACGCTCTCGATATGACGCGAGTCGACTCGTCCGACTCCGACTCGAGCGACGACGACGTGAGCGGCCGCGCCAGATATCGGCACCTCGGGTACCCGCTCATCCAGTCGCTCGAAGCAGGGGATCCCCGTCTCTTCTTCCTCCCCGGATCGCTCCCCGATGCTCGACGAGGCGACGCCGTGCACAGGTTTGCATCATAAATCCTTCAATTGTTCCGTTCGATTTCATTCCGGTACACTAGTAGTAGTACCTTTTTATTCGATTCGGTACGGACCGCTCGTTCTTTCTGTATATATCCATGTCTGTAGTAGTATGTCTGATTTGATTCCGTACGTACTAGTACTCATCATCAATCAACTGGTGGTGATCATGTCCTCCGACGGTACCAGTTTTGGTTACTTTGGACCCGGA
Organism: Avena sativa; assembly: GCA_916181665.1. Taxonomy (NCBI): domain Eukaryota; kingdom Viridiplantae; phylum Streptophyta; class Magnoliopsida; order Poales; family Poaceae; genus Avena; species Avena sativa. The sequence goes on from OV702284.1 coordinate 431,857,250, forward strand.
GCACGGTTCTTTCCCGTGCCTTTCTTTCCCCCACAAACAGGGTTCCTTTCCTCTCTCTGCAAGTCTGCATGTGTCTGTTCTGCTTGTGTTCTGGCGGTTCTGCATATTTTTTGTGTGATCTGCTTTTCAGTGTCCAATACAAGCAGCTACATGTTCTTAACTGATCACAATTCACAAACAAATCGCATTCGGTACACAAGAACCACAATCTATTCAACTATTACTCAAATCCTCATTTCGCAATTGGTACACAGTCAACAGTTACTCTTGCCCAACAGAATTTAGATATCCGGTCTTAGTAAGCCTGCGGTTTCTTCCAATCCGAAAGTTGCACCCCCACCCGTCTTGCAAATGTTGATGTTCAAAGCAGGGTAAACTGCTATGTCCAGCTATTGCACGCTTGGGGCCTGGGGTACACAGCAAGCCGTGCATATCCATAGCCTTATTTCTCTTACATTCTAAACCAACTCCAGTTCGGGTACTTCCCTGTTCTTTCTATGGCAGTCAGGTTAATTTGGTGCTATATCTTTCGGCGCTTGGCCATGAAGCCATCTAGAATGCCAAGAACATACAGTTTCTCCACACCACGCTGATTTCTAACACCACATCTAAAAGGGCTTCGACACCGTGATTTTAATGTCCTGAGCGGTGTGGAAAGAAGGAACAAATGTGTGTCCAGTAGTATAAGCAGAAGGACCCAGGACATTATCTACTTATCTTTGCCATGTCTGAAGAAAGTGTGTTGTGGAGGATGTGAGGAGCCATGGAGTATGATAGAATGCTTGGTCGTGTGACCATGCCATGTGCAGTTGCCTAATGTATCTTTTCTTATAGGGTGGTTGTCTATTGCTGCTCTTCAGCACACAGTTTTAGCTGTTTGCCTCTTTCTGTTGTATTGCACCTTTATCTTGTTGGTTAATGTAAGTACGGCAGTCCTCCTGCCTGTTCTCTCCAAAAACAATTCTGACTCTATGCTGAGGCTACACTAAAAACTTCTCGCTTTAATCACAGTTCCCAAGTTTTCCTTGTAACTACCCAGAGCTTTTGCTTGTTATTGCGTACACAGAAATTAAATTTTGTGTAGCAAATGTATTTCTCGAGGGTAACATGCCAGCGAATCATGGATAAAAGAAACTGCTGCCTAGTGAATTTCCAGTCTAATGCAAACTATCAAGCTTTCTTGCTGATAATCTTATTGTGCGTCCACCAACTCTTCTCATTTCAACTGGTTTGGAATTTTGGACTCCAAAATGACCCACATGAACTCAGCATCACAGTAAAAGGTTATAAAAAGGCAGAGAACACTTTACAGGGGGTGGATCAGAGAACCCAAAAACGAGGAAGGGGGAAACAAAAGACCAAATAGCCAATAGTCTAACAAGCTAAAACATTATATTTTTGAGGAATATTCCTTTTCCTATGGCTTACTGTGCCCCATTCTCCTATCATACTGTGTTTCTAGGTAGTTCACTACCAATTTCTACTTCCATATCAAAATATTGCAATAAGGGCAAATCCTTTTGTTTTTGCAATATTTTAATTCACTAAGAAGCGTATAATAGATGTTTTAAATTAGTGCCAGTGGTAATTAATCTTTACACTGAACAAGTTAAAATTAGCAGATATGGAAAGAAGAAAAATACGTAGAGAAACAATGTTAGTTGAAGCCTTTCAGTAGGTGATAATACTTACATTCTCAATACCAATCATCCTACATAAAGAAAAAAAGGAAGCATACGTATGCATCACAGTAACATCGTATAGAATATTTATTGCAGATAACCAGGCATTATCATCTGTGTGAGGTTATCCAAGCCATATGTCATTAAAAAGCGAGGTAGATGGCCACATTGAGCTGCTTCAAACCAAAAGGCAGAGCTGTAGGTTTTAAGCAAGGCCCTGCTTTAAACCAGGTATATATTATGGAAACATATAACTTCCAAAGTATCTGAAGCTAGTCAATCATATTTTGTTTGTCTTTACATTATGAGGTTTCTTATTGGGATATATCCTGCTGTGTAGTTGAATCGATGTTCTTGATGAGGAGAATTGTTTCTTTGATGCTTTATAGTTTATACGTAACTTCCAGAAACCTTGTATGTATGCATTTTGTAGTATATTCTGAAGTTTGAATCTTGTCCATGTTACAGACTGTCTGATGTACATGAGAATTCATGGATCCTTAAGGCAGGCGCAGAAGCCTTTGCAGGTCCTCGTGGGTTGACCAGTGAAACAACACAGACTTGGATCATGAGGCTCAAAATTACTACCAAACTTGTTGGTTTAAGTAAGCAACAGTTACATGAGCAGAATTGGGAACAATACTTTTCAGAGGTAGCTGGGCAGCCTTTAGAGCAGCTCCTTGGTGTTGCCTGTTCATTCAGTGATGCAATATGGTCTGCTGACCATATTTCACAAATGCTCACTGTTTTTGACGCACTTGTTGATGTCCTATTCAATATAAAAGACTTGCCTTTCAGCAGATCTGGTGAGGTTGCTGGTATTGTTAATAAGATGGTGCACGCTTTCAAAGGTGTAATTCAGAGGACTGTCATTTGTAGCAGAAAAAAATCAGCCCGAGAATCAATTATTCATCCATCAACCTTTGTTTTCATACAAGTCCTGGAATTCTTCTGTCGCAACAGAGATATGGTGCAGTCAATACTTGAATCCGGAGATTACAACACTGGCCCTTGCTCTGACATGTTCAACTGTTTGATATCCAAGCTCAAGGAATTTGCAGAAATAGAATTCCAAGAAAAGGAAAAAGGACAAAGGTACATATTCTTCTTGAACAACATATATAATGTTCTGCAGAAGAAGTGCCATCCAGGATTACTCCCTCCAAGTGTCGTGAGTAATTTAGTTTCACTGGTTGACCAATACATCGCGAGGTACCTTGAGGAATACTGGTTTCAACCTATGCTGGCATATCTGGATGGTGATTCCCTGAAGAAGCCATGCCGTTCATCCGTGGATTCATTTATGGAAGAATTTTATAGTATCTGTGATAGCCAGATGACTTGGAAAGTTCAAACGGAGCTTAAAAAGACACTCCGTCAAGAGATAGTGAAATTAATTGTTCCCAAATACGCGAACTTCTTAAAGGCATTGCAGGAAAGGCGAAGTTCCCACAGTCCTTTGTTGAAGTGGATGTCCCGATCCAGATCTGAGAAAGCCATGTGTTCTGCCGAGCGATTGGAACTGATGATTATGGAGATCTTTGAAAGATAACAGCTAGCAACCAGGGGCCACCAGCCACCTATGATGTATTAGCATTTAGAGAACATTTTGTCTGGTGATCCAATCGTGTTGCCATATTGTTTCATCTATGTAATACTTTTAGGTTATTCTGCTGTTAGTATTAGCAAGATTTAGAGCTGGTGGGGTTTGTGATGTATAGTTTTTTTTACGTGCATGTAAATATCAAATAGGAACCTACAGTTTTGCTTCTGTTTGCGTCGTCCGTTTTGATGCGTGTATTGTACTAGAAAACAGCGTTAGCTGTGATGCGCAATGTACCTTACTTGAGATTGTTTAGTTCACGGGCCCAGCATAGTGGAACTTAAATTGGAGGAGCATAAGTTCCAACTTTGTTCCTCAGACGACATAAATCCTGAAGTTACAATGGTACTAACAGAACCAGAAACATTATCGAAGTCTGAAACTAAACAGTTTCGCACATGAAACTGTGCGGCGCAACAAATGAAACAATTCCATCGGAATAAATAGCAAATGCGTATTGCATAAAGAAGATACTTACAGAAACAGTACCTGTGTTTCTAAATATATAGATTTTGTCAGTTCAATTTAAACTACTCCACCAAAACGTTGTATATTTAGAAACTAAACTACCAAAATGATTTATATTTAAAAACAGAGGTGGTATTAAGTAAGACACAGAGGGACCAACCATGTGATCCTATGTACTCTCTCAGTCATAAAAAGGATGTCTCAAGTTTATCTAAATTTGAATAAATCTAGACACTATTTAGTATATAGATACATCCAAATTCAAATAAACTTGAGACATCCTTTTTATGACGGAGGGAGTAGTTCCCTCCAACCCCGCTCAAGAAAGTTGGATTCCACCACATATTTTCTCCTGTACTGATATCAGGGAGCCCCCTATCCCCTTCCCCTGCCGGCAATAGTTGACGTAAGAGCAACTCTAACAGATGATGTATTAAAGGACACTCAAAATAGATGATGTAAAAATTATATAGTATTACTAAAATGGGGGTTTTACATCACTTGTGCGGTTTTGGGGTTTCCAGGTGATGTATTGTAGGACACTGCTGCTGCAGTAGGTGATGCAAAATAAGGCACCGCTGCCGCCCTTCTCTCCTAAATTTTAACTATGCAAGATCACCACAAACATATCAACAACGAATTAATTTTAATTTGGTATGTGCGGTTAGATGTAGTGGACAGAAGTTGATTTTTGACGCGTGGTTAACTGAATTGGACTCAAAGGAAAAGAAAATAGTAGAGGGGCTACGGGGCTAGCTAAATAAGGCTCAGCAGACAACAACTTCTCTGTCGTTCAGAAAACTGAACTGAACGTTCAGGTTCAGAAGAACAGGGGCTACTAGAGGTCATGAAATCGATGATTGCGTCGCCGGCGAGACCCGCCAGCGGTAACCGAGGGTATGAACGTGCTCAGGAGGTCATGGGGGTTCCACTTTTTTTAGAATAAAAGCAGAGTTTGATGCAGTTCAAAGTTTAGCCATGGCAGCTCCTCCCTAGATGCATACCACGTGGGGCTGCAGCAGAAAGCTCGATTGAGGAAGAGTCAGAGCTGGCGGCAGGGGCCAGGGCGACGGAGAGGGCGGGGACGGTGGAAAGCTCCTCGGTGCGGGCCGCACACACTCGAGGCAGGCTGGCGGCTCCGTCGGCTAGGGACGGATGCAGAGAGGTAGGGCGGGCGACGCCGGAAGCAAGGGACGGGTCCGGCGCGAGCGGTGGCCCTTGAGAGGCGTGTCCTCGGAGGAGCCGGACGACCTCCAGCGCCAGCGGCTCCGAGCGGCGGCTTGGTGGCCGAGGCCAGCACGTCGAGGTGAATCGAGATGGCGGGCACGTGCAAGCCACCACCGCAATGCCTCCAAATCCGGCAAATTGGCGGCCGAGCAGACGAGCGAGGAGACGGTGGCCTAGCAGGAGCAAGCCCACGAGCGGAAATCAGCCGACGACGGCAGCAGCAGAAAGGAGATCGAGAGGAGCCTGCGGCGGTGAACATTGAGCGTGGCGGTTGGGGCTTCACGCGTTGGGTTTTACATCGCCAGGGGATGTGACATAGTGTATCACCTGTCCGAAAATTATACATCATCCCGATAAAATATACTCTCTCCCTTTAACATAGATGTCTTCAGATTATCAAATTTAGATGAATCTATATACTTTTTCTGATCCAAATTAGTTGATTAGATTTGTCTAAATTCGATTGTATCTTGACATGATTTAATATTAGATTCATTTGTATCTTGATAAATTTGATCATCTAATTTAGGTCGAAGGGAATACTAAATAGTATCTAGATAATTTTTGACAAATCTAAAACAGCTATTTTAAGACAGAGGGAGTTCAAGACATTTGTCCCACCCCCCACCCCCCAAGCGATGTGGAGTCTATTATAGGTCACTTGTCAGAGATGTTGTAATGTCCCAGATTTTTAGTGACTTTGAGTTGTTGACACGCAGAACCCACATGTGAGTGACTCAAATTCATGCCCCTTCCCCGTTTCCCATCTACCCATAGGGATAGGGAGCTTCCTTCACCTCCAAAATAAACAACTGCCAGACAATTATCTGAAAATTTTCTCCCACCAATTATCTAAGTGGTGAAGAAACCTGATTGTATTCACCTAGTAATGCACATCCTTAACCAGTCTGCTAAAAATAAGAATTGGAAGTATGATCCTACTCTCTCTCTCTCTATTTTGTTTTTGTTTTTGCAAATGATACTACTTGACCTAACATCCTCCATGCACCTACAGGAGCAAGCCTCGGCTTTCTCTTCGTGATCAAAGAAACTCAAAAGATTAAGGTAACAATATTCTTTCGATAAATGACGCTTTATTACTTAAAAAGTTTTAAGTAGAGCTAAATACACCCATAGTCCTACAACTTGTATAGGATGTGTAAACTAGTCTTACAACTTGTAACAGGCTAAGTCCTAGTCCAACAACTTGTATCCAAGGAGAAAAAAAAGGTTCACGATGAATTCCATGATGAAATGTGGCATTGTAGAACTTCACGCTTTACAACTAGTGGGACTAGTTTGCAGATAATAGGAAAGTTGTGGAACTACATGTGTATTTAGCTCTTTTAAGCATTACACCCGACTCTGTATAACTAGGATGCTCACGACCGACACAAGTCTGTAAGTAATAAAATGGAAAAAGATGAATTACATATTGAAATGAGAAATTGCAAAACGTCGAAGTTGGTGAAGGGCCAATACAGAGATTACGTTTCCATCTATGTTGGGTAAAAAAGTCACTCGCCATGTCCCAAAGTTGTGTAGACACCTTCATAAACAGGTCGTGAGACCCTACACGCTATATAGATGACCATAAACGGGGCGTGTTGGTGCACTGGTAGATAACATGCAAGAGAGAAATATTTTATCATTATTCTTTTATCATTTCTACATAGCCACAACGACCAAATATGCTCCCACCGTAAGAAAAATTATGTACTTGTGATCTATACCATGTAGCCATGTCCCAAAAATATTGGCAACACTATCATGTTGATACAAACTTCAAGTTGCATGACTGGCCATATAGGACGGATAAAATTGCATTGGAAAAACATATGCGTGATTGTCTTATCATGGTGATAAAAACACATTTTGTAATTTCATGCCAATTCTACCTAACAAGGTTGTCTTTAAGAATAACCCCACGACAAAGATAGCAAGCAAATATTTTAATCTTTAGAGCTATCTTCATCTTTTAGATTTTCCTATTATTATCAACTCGTAAGTCTTGCTGGACTAGTACGTTGTGCATAGAATCATCTGAGAATTACCATTCTCATATAGACTCTAACGAAATTCATCATGACTAAGTGTTAAATGGACTAACACCAAACGCTAAAGCAAGGCATTTCAGGAAACAAACCTCGGTCCAAGTAAATATGTTCTAAACGTCACATTTGGAGGAGAAGACTCCATAAACGTGGCGATTGTATCACCCTTATGATGAACAATATCATAAAAAATAGGATAGTATTCTCGAAATATAGCATTGCCTAGCCACTTGTCCTCCTAAAAACGTATTTCTGATCCATCCTTAATTGAAAAATATCCAAAGCATAAGAAATGTTTCTTCATAGCTATTAAACCAGCCAAGAATTGTGAACCACCAGGTTTCTATTATACCCAGGACAATGCATTTGAGTCAACCTATTTTCATTTAAGGAGATTTTTCCATACCCTATCTTCATTAAGTAACTTGAAGATCCATTTACCAAGAAGGACCGTATTCTTGACATAAAGATCATGAATACATAGCCCACCCTGCTCTTTGAGCCGGCCGACGACACTCTACTAAGCCAGTTGATATTTATTTTTTATCATTGTCACCTTGCCAAAAGAATCTTGATCGGAAGTAATTCAATCATTTTAAGAGCCCTTTTGGAATTTGGAGGAAGGATATCATATACAATACCATGTTACTTAGTATTGAGTTGATGATAAGTAATCTTCCTCCTAAGGATAACATTTTACCTTTCCAACTGTTTAATCTTAACTATAGTCACCCCTCAACAAGTTTCCATTATTCAACATTTGTAAGTCTCTAATAATGTATCAATATACCCAATTAACTAATTAGAAACTTGCCTTGTTCGCAGACAAGTAACCTAGCATACAAATTGGTCTCGTCTCGAGCCGTGCTGAAGAAAAATAATTCACTCATGTACAGATTAATTTTCAGACCTCAGAGTTGCTCGAAAGCTGATAGAATTATCTTCAAATTTCTCGCCTTTTCAATATCATGTTCTATAAATAGGATTGTATAATTGACATATTGTGAGACAGATAATCCACTATCGACCAAATGAGGAATCACACCTTAAATTTGGCCACCGGACTTTGCGTTGCATCATTACGGCTAGCATATCAGCCACTATATTGAATAACATTATTGATAATGGGCCACCTTTTCTTAGACATTCCTTTGTCTGGAAGTATTTGTCAACATCATCATGTTAACTTTAATAGCCAAACGACCTCCCGACACAAAGCTATGGATTAAAACATGCCACTTTGTAGAAGTGTTGAGTATGAGTGTTGTTTTCAACGAATTTGTTATGTATCATGGCAACTTGCCTTCAAATCCCTTTCTCGTTCCCGTTGGAGAGGAAAAGTTAGCGTGTAGGTGGATCACCTGCAAGAAACTATTGGAAACCATGTTGTTGTTCAATATACACATTAGGAAAATATTGATGATTATGTTTCTTATCACTTACCTACTATTTGCAGCATCCAATGAGTCTATTTTTGTTGATAGATCGAGGCATAACAAAGGTTCTCGTCCTCGTTTAATTAAAGAGGGAAATCTTGTTCATTATGCTTTGAGTTGTGCTGAATAGGTCGAGAACGATTCTGAACCTGCTACATACAATGAAGCCATTGCATTCAATGATCGTGAGAAGTGGATTTCTGCTATGCAAGAGGAGATGTCGTCGCCTGATAAAAATAGCACATGAGATGTTGTGCTCTTTCCTAAACAAAATAAGGTGGTCCAATCCAAGTGGATATTCAAGATAAAGGAAGGTTTGTCTCCTAATGAGCCTTCGAGGTACAAGGCAAGCAGGTTAGTAGCTAATAAGGGCTATAGTCAGAACTAGGTATTGATCATAATGTTGTGTTCTCTCCGATTGTAAATCATAGTTCTGTTCGTATATTCTTTAGTATTGTGGCTCTGCGTGATCTTGAGCTTGAGCAGTTAGATGTAAAGACTACTTTTATGCATGGATATCTTGAGAGGAAATATACATAGACCAACCTGAAGGGTTCATAGTTCCTGGTAAGGAAAAATTTCTATGCAAATTGAAGAGATCACTTTATGGTTTGAAGCAATCTCCAAGACAATGGTACAAAAGGTATGATTCATTTATGATCTCAAATGGTTTTATGAGGTCACAATATGATAGTGTGTCTATATTAAATTTGTTGATGGAATACATATCTACTTGTTGTTATATGTTCATGATATATTGGTTGCTACAAAAAACAAGAAAGAAATCACTACTTTGAAGGCATGCCTAAGTAGTGAGTTTGAGATGAAGGATCTCGGTGCTACTAAGAAGATCTTATATGGAGATTACCCGAGACAGAAATCTTGTTTGTTATTTCTTAGTCAGCAAAGTTACATTGAGAAAATTCTTCATCGTTTTTATATGCATGGTGCAAAGTCAATTAGTACTCCTATTTCTCCTCATTTTAAGTTGGTAGTTTCTCAATGTCCTACTACTAATGAAGAGTTTGAGTACATGTCAAAGGTGTTATATTCTAGTGTTGTTGGTTCCTTGATGTATGCCATGGTTTGCTCATGACTTGATTTATCTTATGCTATGAGTTTAATCATTAGATACATGGATAGTGCTAGTAAAGAACATTGGAAATCTATTCAATAGGTTTTCAAGTACCTTGATGACATTTCCACTACTTGTTTGAAGTTTGGCGGGACTGGTGAGGGACTCGTTGGCTAAGTGGATTCATATTTTGCTGCTGATTTAGATAAGAGAAGACCTCTCACAGGTTATGTGTTTAATGTTGGTGGTTGTGTTTTTAGGTGGAAGACAACGTTGTAGGATGTTGTTGTCAAATATACCACTAAATCCGAATACATGGCTATTGATAAAGCTTTTAAATAATCTGTTTGGCTGAAAGGTTTGTCTGTTGAGCTTTGTTGAGATGATTCTTGTAATAATTTGTTTTGTGCCAGTCAAAGTGCCATATATGTTACAAAGGATCAGATGTTCCATGCGCTAATAAAGCACATTGATACCATGTACCATTTTGTTAGAGACATTGTTGCTAAGTTAAACTAAAGATATGCAAGATCAGTACTCATGGGGATCCTATTGATACGATGACTAAACATGTTCCAATTGCTAAGTTTGACCTATGCTCTAATTTGGTTGGTTTAAATGATTAGACCAAGTGGATATTGGCATCGAAAGTGTTTTCCTTATTGTTTAGGGAGATGGTTGTTATTGATGCTCACCTTTGTAATAATATTTCCCTTTGAACTTCGGAAGCGAAGCTGGTAATTCAAAACCATGACCTCCAAGTTACCTCGAAATTTTAGTATCATGCAAACATAGATTACCATCAGATATTTCTCCCAAGACTAAGCAGAGTAAGATATCACAGGGAAGTAATTGCACAAAGTTTTAGGCTAGAGACCTCCAAAGGGCTACAGATTAAAGATGGTTACCATAATAATAAAGTTGTTGCCTAAGCATAACGGTAATTTGTTATAACTTCCTTCCCATGCATGTTTATTTCTTCCCATCTCTTCATGGTTCTATAAAAAATCCAAATTACACATGGTCTAGGATTTCATCAAGGCAAACATGATGGGCCAGCAACACAAGGGCGAAGAATTCGATCCCATTGGGAGTTTAGATCGGATAGTTAGACAGGAAGAGGTGGCTGTGATACAAGACGGAGTGATAAAGTCGTTGGAGAGTTCAAGTGCGTGTTATGTAGGTCAGGAAAAGCCCGTGGCATTACAATACGGTTGGTGTACTACATATATCATATAGTACCATATATATTACATGCTCAATAGATGTAACATATTTTAGCTAACTGACCTAGTTCAAATCTAGTCCCTTTGATTGATGTTGTTATGTATATATGGTAGATATTGTCATTATGACTTTGATATATAAGTCATGTAAATTTTCTAAGGGACGACAACGTTGTTGAGATGTACGATCCAGGCACCTTGTCCTTTTTTTTTTGAGAAAAACGTACCAGCGGTCCCTATTCTTTCGTCTGCGCGTCACTTTAGTCCTAATCCTATTAAACTATACACACAAGTTCTATATGTTTCCTAAGTGCGTCACGAGAGGTCCTAAATTGGTTCTACCACCGCTGACGGCTGCCACGTGGCTGTGGGCCCAACGGCAGCAATGACTGGTGCTACATTTTTGCAAAAATCCCCGTGCCTATCATTTGTCGTCACAACCACACCCCCTCGATCGATTCCACTTCTCGGTGTTGTCTCCTGCGACACAGGCGGCGATTTGGAGGCGGTGGTTCTAGGAAGTTGACGACACCGGCGACGATCTCGCGGCGACTGTCGTCGTGATAAAGGAGGATTCAAAGATGGAGCCCATCGCGGGCAAGGGCCCGAAGATGTGACAGCCAGGTGATGCTCCGCCTCGCTACGTGAGTTCTCTGAACCCAAAATCCCCAATTCGAACAGTAGGTAGTTCCAGCCCCAAAAATGATGATTTTTGTGCTACGTAGGAGTATCTGAAGATCAAAAAAATTATGGTGATTTTTTCTACGGATTTGGAGCAGCTAAGAGCTATGTAGATGGTAAAGTAGCTCGGTTTGACGGATGCGAGGCAGACTGATACGTCGTAAAAATATCTATAATTTTTTATGTTTTATGCTTATTTAGTATCAACTTTGCTATACTTTATCTATATTTTGAGGTATTTTTATATATTTCCTGAGATTAACCATTAACAAAATGCCACAGTGTCAGTTGCCTATTTTCTGTTGTTTTTGTTTTCAGAAAAGCTAGTAAGGAAATATTCTCATAATTGGATGAGACAAAAGCCAAAGTCAATATTTCATCGAAGAGAACACAGAGACCGAAGGGCAGCCGAAGGGGTGCCACGAGGTGGCCACACCCTCGGGCTACGCGGCCCAAGGGGGCCCACGCCGCCCTTGGTGTGGCCCCTCGGATGCCTCTCTACCTCGCCTCTTTGCCAATAAAATCCCCCCGATGTAGAAACCCTAAATACCCAATCAGATCTCCACGAAACAGTCTGTAGCCGCCGCCACCATCGTCCCTAGGTCGGGGGGATCTGAAGCTCTTTCTGGCACCCTGCCAGAGGGGAGAGATCATCCCGGAGGCCTTCTTCATCACCATGCCAGCCTCCGGTATGATGCGTGAGTAGTTCACCCTTGGACTATGGGTCCATATAGTAGCTAGATGGTTGTTTCTCCTCCTTTGTGCTATCATGTTTAGATCTAATGAGCTCCGTTCATGATCAAGATCATCTATTTGTAATCATATATGTTGTGTTTGCAGGGATCCGATGGATATTGAGATACTATGTCAGATTGATTATTGATTCTATCATTTCTGTGTTACTCCCTCCGTTCGGAAATATAAGACATTGTATCTTTGTGAAACGAATGTATCTAGACACCTTTTAGGATATAGGTTCACTCCGAACCTCTACGAACCTATACACTAAAAGACGTCTAGATACATTCGATTCACAAAGCTAAAACGTCTTATATTTTCGAACAGAGGGAGTATTTGTGATCTTGCATGCTCTCCGTTGCTAGTATCTATCTTGGCCAAGTAGATGCTTGTGACTCCAAGAGGGAGTATTTATGCTCGATAGCAGGTACATGCCTCTAGTAATCTGGAGAAGTGAAAGGAATCTCTAAGGTTGTAGATGTGTTGTTGCTACTAGGGAGAAAACAACAATCTTTTATTTATGGAACAATTGTATTATTTACTTTACACACATTGCTTAATGCAGTTATCCGTTGCTTGCAGCTTAATACTAAAAGGGGTTCGGTTATCAACCCGAAGGTGGATTATTAGTCATAGATGAAGTTGGATTACTGTCTATGTATATTGTTGTAATGCCCAATCAAATCTCATAGGAATCATGATGTCTCGTATATGCATTGTTATGCTTTCTTAACCTGTCAATTGTCCCTCTATAATTTGTTCACCCAGCATGTTATCTATCTTAAGGAGAACACCTCTAGTGAACTGTGGACCCCGGTCCAATATTTATCATTGATACATCATCTACTGTGGCCGTTTACTTTCTACCATCAACTACTACCTTCCACACTATACGTTTAATACTTTGTTTTCAGCAAAACAGTGAGATTGACAACCTCAGTGTAAGTTGGGGCAAAGTCTTGAGTTTGTGTTGTGCGGGATTCCAAGTTGTTAGCAACACCTTGGAGTTATTTCCTTGCTCCTACTGGTTCGATAACCTTGGTTTCATAAATGAGGGAAGACTTGCTGATGTGCTCATCACACCTTGATCTTGGGGTCTCCCAACGAGGCTCTACAGTCAACTAAGCCTCATCACAGACACATGGTCGCCTTTGTGGTTTACTGATTTGATGGAGCAGCTAGGGTATACAGATCTAGTGGAATACAATTTATATTGGTTGCTCCCGGGTAAAGATTTAGGATCATGAATGTGCATAGTGGACAATGATGTAGATACACTACATATGATAGTCGTGGTGCCAAAATTTTAGTATTTTTAGTTGTTTATGGATCACAAGAATCTGAATACTGGCACAGTTGCAGCTATTGATGATGTTTTGATATGTGGATCTCCTGAATTTCCTTTAGTGTTGAGCCCAATGTCTGAGAAAAATAAGGGCACAACAGCAGCATGTAGTAGCAATGCATCAAAGCAACAACAACATGATGGCCATGGGACCAGAAGAAGCAGGAGGAAGCTATCTGTAGAAGAGGAAGTGCATTGCAGTGAAGACAGTGATCTTGATTTTGATTGGGCGGACTCTGAAAATGAGCTAGAAGCAGATGATGACAATTTGTTTGATGAATGGATAGATGAAACATATGAGGAAAACAAAAAGAATAGAAGCAAATGTCATGAAGACAGTGATTATGACACAGATGCATATTTGGAGGAGCTTGTGTAGGGTTCGCAGCATAGAAAACAAAAATTTTCCTACGATGTGAACTATATACCAAGATCTATCTACTAGATACAAACAATGGGCGGATGTATATCCGTAGAGAACATACCCTTGAAGACCGACAAAGCTTAACGAGTTCAACTCGTGGTTGATATAGACGATCTCTTGCCGATCTCAAGATCGAGAGGAAGTCCTAGCGCCGCAAATCAGCAGCGCATCCGTGCTCGCACACACGTTCGAGGCACCGAGCAACCTCCGCCTCCTCGCTCCAGCGATGCAGCGGAAGCACAACTCTTTCTTGCCGAATAGCCACCGGGAACATGTATCTCGCTAGTCCGAGACCATGGGGGATAAATTCTAGAGGGGGAGAGAGATCCTTCACGAGGAGGTGTGAGAGACAAGTGAGGAGGGGGGCTCCTTTTATAGGAGGAGGGAGGAACCCCAAGGGGGTGGCCGGCGCATGGGGTCTGCCCCCTTGCCCTCCCCTCTTCATGTGGGTGGACACTCCACTCACAAATCTCCTTTAAATTCCCTCCACTCAAAAGTCCACTCAAATTCCCATTAAATTTCCACCAAATTTAATGCAAACTCTCATTAAATAAAACTCTTTTATTTTATTCAGAATTTTGTCAATTACTTTAATGACAAACATTCACAAATAACCCCTTGCTAGAATTCTATTTCACATGCATAACCACTTTATGCAATTTCACCCGAAAACCTGTTTCGGTATCTAGTGAAATAAATTCCTGCGCTTGTTCATTCTTTCGGCATGAAACATTTGCTCCAATTGGATGTCGGTGTCTCTTAAGTGTGTCACCCTACGGTTCGTGAATAATGCGGACATGATCGAGACCCCTCTCGGATCAATAATCAGAAGCGGGATCTGGAGACCCATACTGACTCCCACACATTCAACGATGACTTTCTTGTGATCGTCAGAACCTTTTACGCTAGTATCTTAATCCCTTTGTTTCACGATATATTACATGTCCGAGATTCGATCATCGGTATCTCCATACCTAGTTTGATCTCGTTACCGACATGCACTCTTTTCTTGTTCCTGTGATATAACATTCTAGTGATCAAATCACTTGCTTGCAAGCTAATTAATGTGATATCACCGAGAGGGCCCAGAGTATATCTATCCGTCATCGGCATGAACAAATTCCACTCTCGATCCATGAGCCTCAATATAACACTTTATTAGTTCTGAATCCATCTTTATAATCACCCTGTTACGGTGTGATGTTTGATGTTATCAAGAAACTCTTCCGGTGTTAGTGATTGACATGATCTCATGGTCTAAGGATTAGGATCACTTCGTAAGTTGTTATAGCAATATAAACTCAATGAATTTGATCGTAATGCTATACTTCGGATGAATGTTCATCACACCATTACACTAATGTTGTGATCCCGTTATTAACAACATCCAATGTCCATGATCAGGAAACCTTGATCATCTTGTTAATCAACGAGTTAGTTTATGAGAGAGGCATAACTAGGAACTTTCTGTTTGTTTATTAAACACACATGTATTAACGTTTCCGTATTAATACAATTATAGCATGCAAAATAAACATCTATCATATACTTGGAATACACATAATAAACACTTTATTATTGCCTCTCAGGGCATATTCCCTTCAGCTTGAAGGTTTAAACATTCGAGAGGCAGATTCAGGAGATGAAGTGGAAGTGAAGGACAAGCAAGGAAGGAAGAAGTTGAAGAAGAAAGTTAAGCTCAAAAGGTGGAGGCCAGAGAATATGAAAGAATTGGAATGGTTTTTATGTCAGTTATTGAGCTTAGAGGAGCAATACAGGAATACTTTGTGAGGCAGAGAGTTGGTGTTCATTATGTCAAAAATGAACTAGCACTGAAGCAATTTCATGGTGATGAACTGGTATAGTATAATTTGCTATGAGATTTTGCTGCTGAAATTAGAAGATCAAATCCAGGAAGCACTATGTTTGTCAATGCACATGCTGGTGTGTTTCAAAATTGTTATATGTCACTGGATGCTTGCAAAAGAGGCTCTATGACAGGTTGCAGGCCTATTATAGGTATTGATGTCTGCCACATGAAAAATAAATTTGGTGGTGTGTTGCTTGCAGCTGTGGGAGTTGATCCGAACGATTGCATATACCCTCTGGCCATTGCCATTGTTGAAGTGGAAGACACAAACAGTTGGAAATGGTTTCTGGAAGTATTCAAGTAGTGAGTTTCTTTATAATTGGCGATTCCTAGTATGTAGGTATATACTTGATTCCTTTATTAATTTTTATGTATTTATCTATGTAGGTATTTATCTATGTTTGGAAACCAGGTGATTCACACTTTTGGGCTGGGCTAACGGCTTCCAAAAAGCATTTCTTTCGGTTTGACAATTTTAATACTAAGGATGGTTCACAAATTACGTTCTGGGAAGATAAATGGTTTAGCCAAAGTTCTCTTCGTGAACAATCTCCAGCTCTATATTCGATCGTTAGGCACAAAGGAGATACTCTCGCTGAGGTAATGGAAACCAATCCTCCTAATGTGTCTTTCAGAAGAAGTCTCTTAGGTCCTAGACTGGTGTCTTGGAATAATATTTTAGTAAGATTATCCAGGATACAACTATCTGAGGGCATGGACAAATTCAAATGGAAATTACTACATAGTGGTAAATTTTTTGTTGATTTATTTTATAGATCTTTGATCCAACCTAATATTCCAGTCGATGACAATAGTAAAATTTGAAAGATGAGGATACCCCTTAAAATGAAGATATCCGCTTGGTATCTCCGTAAAGGGGTGATTCTCACAAAAGATAATCTTGTTAGGAGGAATTGGCATGGTAGCACTAAATGCGTATTTTTTCACCATAATGAGACAATACGCCATTTATTCTTCTATTGTAAATTTGCTCGTGCTATATGGTCAATCATCCAAATAGCCTCTGGTTTATCTCCTCCTAGATCGGTAGTCAATGTATTTGGCAACTGGATGAATGTGATTGAGGATAAATACGAGACTTTATTTAGGGTGGGAGCGCTTGCCATTATTTGGTCGCTTTGGCTATGTAGAAATGACAAGATTTTTAATAACGTTGTATCTTCTCCCTTGCAGGTTATCTATCGAGCCGTGGCTGTCCTCCGATCATGGACTTCTCTACAACGTATGGAGTTCCGCGACTTGTTTGCGGAGGGCTGTAGGCGGTTGGAGGATACGGCGCGGGATATCTTCTCCCGGCATGGATGGCAGCAAGCGCTACAGATAGATCTTCCTTAGCTAGTTTGGAGAACCGTGTTTTGATTTACATTATTTTGTAATCCTGTTTTTATTGCTTTGGTCCGAGACTATGTGGTTGATCGGCTGTGTGCATCCTAGCTATGCAGAGGCCGGGTGTAAACTTACTGTTAAGTAATAAAGCGCCCATTTCCAAAAAAAATAGACTTGATGCTAGAGAACTGCCTATAGTTACTGTTTTGAAAAAATTAAAGATCAATTAATTCTTAGGTTTTTTAGCAAAAGGAAGGAACTAGATGAAATGCGTGGCTCCATTTGTCCTAAGATAAGGAAAAAACTAGACAAAACTATTGACTTTGCCAACAATTATGAAGCATTGCCTGCAATAGAAGATCTTTTTAAAGTAAATGGGTTATATGGTGAATATGAGGTGAGCATTGGGAAGATGTAATGCTCTTGTAGGGCTTGGCATTTGTATGGAATTCCATGTAGACATGCCTGTGCAACTATGAGGCATGAAAGGATAAAACCTGAAACATGTGTACACAAATGCTACAGTTTAGATGCCTTCAAATCAACTTACAGTGGGGTAATCATGCCATATAATGATCCTAGAGGTTGGAAGAAAATGAATGGCCTTGAAATAAAGCCACCTAAATATGATAAGAAAGTGGGAAGGCCTAGTAAGAATAGAAGGAAATGCCCACTAGAGGAGGAAGGTGGCACAAAGATCAGTAGGCATGGCATCATTGGACATTGTAGTGTGTGCAATGAAACTTGCCACAACAAGAGGAAATGTCCAGCACTTGCAAAGATGCAGCATCTAGGCAACATTCACATGGAACAACACCAAGAGAGGAGAAAGAAGCACCAGGTGGGCAACATACACATGGAACAACTGTAGCAACAGAGGAGCAAGCAGATCACCATGAGCCCATTCTGGTAGTATTTCCTGATAATGAAGATCAATCACAACCTCCTAAAAAAATGCCAATAAAAAGGAAGTGCAGTTCCAAGGTAAAATACTACCAATTTTCTTTTTTGATTGCATACTAGAACTATATCTGACATTTTGTCATATTTATGTAGAAACAAATAATGTCACACACTGCCACAAGTGCAACATCATCGGCAATGAGCTATGGCATCACAACATCCACTGTTATGCAAGTTCTATAGGAACAAGTGAGTCAGTTATATGAAATTCAATTGATAATCAAGTTCCTCATTTCTCTTTCAATAACTACTGCTGAACTTGATCTATAGAAAGCAACAACACAAATGTCCTAGACTTCACCAGCACGTCCTCTACCTAAGAGTTAGTTCATAGTCAGCTGCAGAGAAAATATCCCACCTCCAAGGCAGGTACCGGGACACTAGGTTTACCAAGGCAGAGGAAGAAGCCTACCTCTAGGAAGAACTGATGCTTAGTAGTTAGGTTGCAGTATTTTGGTTTGTCATATTTTGAATAGGTTTGTTAGAAACCTGATGCTAAGTTGTAGCTCTGGTTTCAACCAAACCTGTTGGTCCCAAAACTAGCCCTTTATGCTTGTTGTAATGACAGTTTATCTGCCTACTTATCGTCTTTGGACAATTAACAACTTCTAGCATCAAACAATCTATTTATTCATCCATCATTTAGAAAGTACAGCATACACCAGTACAACAATGACTACAACAATGCCAACAACAATTAATTTGCAGAACTTAATGATCTCATCCCACTAGTGGAAACGAGGCTTTTTGTTGATCCTGTAAAAGGGCTTTAACACCGGTTCTTCTACGAACCGGTGTTAAAGGGGGGGCCGTACCAGCGTGGCCCGTGCGGCAAAAAAGGAGCCCCCCTTTAACACCGGTTCGTGCCACAAACCGGTGTTAAAGGACCCTGCAACAGTGGCCCGCGCAGCCCCCCTTTAACACCGGTTCATGGCTTGAACCGGTGTTAAAGGGGGGGGCTATATAAGACACCGCAGCCCACACCCCACTCTTCCATTTTTTCACTATCTCATTTTGGAGCCTAGCAAGAGGGTGTGAAGAGTGCTAGTTTGTGTTTTTTTCATATGCACAAGAGGTGTTCAGTGAAATGCCCGAGAGCTCAAAATAAGTTTTCTCATTGCTCTTTCCTTCTCGGTCGAGGTCGGCAACTATCCTTTCATGTGTCATTGATGTACTATATATATAAATGGTCATATCTCTATTAATTTTTGATATATACTACATATTAATGCAAATGAACCGGCAATGGATGTACGGTGACCGACGCACTTCCGAGTACATTACGGGCCTCCAAAATTTCATCGTTGTGGCTAATGCAAACCGTGGTCACAATGGTTTTATGTGTTGTCCGTGTGTTCACTGTCAGAACAAGAAAGACTACTCAAATACCAGAACCATTCACGCCCACCTGCTTCGATCCGGTTTCATGCCCAGCTATAATTGTTGGACCAAGCACGGAGAAAAAGGGGTTGTGATGGAAGACAATTAAGGCGATTGGTGTTCCTGACTCCAAAAGGGGATTTTATTCCTGACCTTAAGGCGATTGGTGTTCCAGAATCACGACATGAGGGGAGACTGCGTGGAAAAGGCACCCTAGGATGTAAAGCAATGATATGTAGGGATGGGCATTCTCTCAATCAAGCACACTACACGGTTTTACAAAGATCTATCTTGGTTGCCCTGTATATCAATGAACACAAGAATTTAATACGCCTCAAACACCCGGGGCAGTCTGATGAATGGATTATAAGTGAACACATGGCGAGTTTTGGCGGCTGGCTGCAAAGACTTCTCACGAATAACACCACTGTTGGGGATCAGTTGTACTTGTTGGCCAGGACACCATCTTCGACTGTATGTACTTTCCAAGGGTACGATATAAATGGGAATACATTTTACACGATAGGCCAAGATAAAAAGAGCACCAACCAAAATAGTGGTGTCCGCTTCGATGCAGCAGAAGACAATGGGCAGAAGACCACGTATTATGGGTTCATAGAGGAGATATGGGAACTTGACTATGGACCTAATTTTAAGGTCCCCTTGTTTCGATGCAAATGGGTTAAGCTAACAGGAGGAGGGGTTGAGGTAGACAAGAAGTACGGAATGACAACGGTGGATCTCAACAATCTTATGAAGGTAGACAAGAACTTAGACGAACCATTTGTCCTAGCCAATGATGTGGCTCCGGTTTTCTATGTGAAGGACATGTCCTCCAGACCAAAAAAAAGAAAAAATATGCAAACGAATACATCATATGATGAGCCAAAGAGTCACATAGTTCTTTCAGGGAAAAGAAACATCGTGGGAATCGAGGACAAGACATACATGTCAGAAGATTATAATAAGTTTGATGAAATTCCTCCCTTCACAGTGAAAACTGACCCAAGCATTCCGTTAAGTAAAGAAGATGCTCCATGGTTACGTCTGAAGCGATCATAAGGAAGGACATATGCCAAGAAGTTCATGCTCATATTATGTAACTCTAGTTCATGTCTTTCGCGATTTGTGGCTTGACCGAAGGATATCTTTCGCGGTTTGTGGATTGACCGGGACTATATATAGGGGGGACCGGTTTTGTAGTCTCAGTTTTTAATATTAATAAATGTCTTGAGTGTTAGTCTTGTTTTGTGGATGGACCGGGACTATGAGAAGAAGTTGTCCTGATTCGTACTTACCATTAAGATCTGATCTCCAAACGTGCGCGGTCACATATTAGGGAGTGCCTCTATGACCAGTTTCTTGGAGATGCCGGAGGACTGGGCTCCGTCAGCATCTCCCTGAAACTGGCCGTAGTGGTGTCCCTGCTCTCGAAAACCATCTTGCATCTTGTAACTTCTCTAACTACATCAATACACCTGGGAGCTAACTAATTTCACATATTAGGGAGTGCCTCTATGACCAATTTCTCGGAGATGCCGGAGGACTAGGCTCCGTCGGCATCTCCCTGAAACTGGCCGTAGTGGTGTCCCTGCTCTCGAAAACCATCTTGGAGATGCCTCAAACTGGCTGGAGGACTGGACTCACAAGGATGCCTATTTATAGTACAAGCAGCTCGGCATAGTGTCGACACTTACGAAATAATGTCGACACTCACCCCTATTATTAGTGCTGACTCGTGTTTTGTCCCGGTTGGTGTCTCCAACCGGGACTAAAGGTTCATCTTTAGTCCCGGTTGGTGTCTCCAACCGGTACTAAAGGTTCATCTTTAGTCCCGGTTGGTGACACCATCCGGGACAAGGTACACGCCGCACGACATAATATCGACACTCACCCCTATCATTAGTGCTGCCTGGCCCAGCCTGAAATCCCTCCAACCGTCCCATTTTTAGAACAATGTCATATTTCTTCTGTTAACAGTATATGTATTAAATGAGCCATTTTTCTTCCTTCTATTTCTTCCCCCCATTTTTCTTCCCGCCATTTTTTCCCGCCAGTTCTTCCCGCTAGCTCTTCCCTCCAGTTCTTCCCGCCAGTTCACTATATATATATATGTAGGGTTGGCCTCCATTGTCATTGCACATCTCTAGACTCATATCTGCAACCTCATCACTCTTTCCCATGGCTTCCACTGTAGCACTAACCCCTAGGGAGGCGGAGGCGCTTTGTGCCTCGAACTACCCCTGCCCGCCGGGCTACTGTGTCCCCGTCGGCTGGATGCTGAGCACCGGAGGCATGCCGGTTCCTCCTGTCCCTCTAGGTGTGGCGTGCCGGATGGCCATCACGAACCACTACTACTTCGAGCTCACGCCGGAGCAGCGGAGGAATCCCAGATGGCATCCCGACTATTTCCCTACTTGGGAAGCCTTCTTCGTGGATCGGCGTGAGAGGGCGCTCGCCAGGCACGAAGAGGACGGCCCACCTCCTCCTAACTTCAACGAGGCTGGCCGTCGGCTATGGTGGCGCGGTCGGACTCTCCAGAGCGTCATGGCCTATGACACTGCCGCCGACTCTAACCCCCGTCTGCGCTACCCTCAAGTCCAGCCCACGCGTACTCAGCCTTCAAGGTTCAATTGCGGCGACCCCGACGACGACAGCGATGACGGCGGCGGCGAGTACGACGACTACAGTGGCGAGTATTACAGGTGTAGGCAGGAGCATGACTGAATCACTCCAACATTCTAAAACAAGTTCGGCCAATTTTTACTTAATCTGGCCATGTATCTTAATTTTCAGTTCTTTTATGTATCTTAATTTTCAATCGTGCTTTATGTAACTTACTATTAGTTGCATTCTGTATTTTAATTCCAGTTCTATCTCCTTCACAAAATGACCTATCTCATTCGAGGTTTCTTGGCTTTCGCGTCAAATGACCAATGTTATGGCTAGAATAAAGGCATAGTTTGTGATAATATGTCCATATTGTGCATACATGTGCATCATGGCAGGGCAAACAATATTGCAAGAGGAAGTTTTCCTTTTTATCGCACCAAAAAGGCATTTTCCATTTTCCGAGCATAAAAAACGGTGTTAAAGGGGAGGGGGCGCATTTATTTCGTTTCGCGCGTGCACCCCCCCTTTAACACCGGTTCGTGGCTGGAACCGGTGTTAAAGGGGGGGGGGTGCGCGCGCGAAACGAATTCCCACCCCTTTAACACCGGTTCGTGGCTGGAACCGGTGTTAAAGGGGGGGTATTAAATGCGCGCCTTCCCCTTCCTTCTTCCCCCCAGAGCCAGATCGAACCTGCCGCGCAGAGAAACAGAGAGCAGCCGCCGACGCCGTCCAGCCCTCGCCGTCGCCGCCCTCGCCGTCGCCGCCCTCGCCCAGCAGGCCCCAACGAGCTCATCCCCCGAGGTCCGGCCATCGTCGTTGTCTTCAATCGCCATCGTTCTGGAGCTTCTCCGGCCTCGACACCGTCATCACCACGCTCAGGGTGAGCATGCGGTGCTCAGGCACCACCCCGCAAATCCCCTCCTTCTCTCTGTCGTGCCCGCGTCGCGCACCACCGCATACCGCCGCCAGTCATCGACGCATCTGGTGCTCCGATGACCTAGGATCAGCGGCATCGCCTCTATCTCGTTCGCATTGCTCCGCTGATTCAAACGTGCGCAATCCCGCTTACCAAATCGCGCTCCTCCACCGTCCCTGGCCGCCTGCCGACGTGTCTCCGGCGAGCCTGCGTGGCGCTTGCGTGGCCACGACGTGGCGCCCTCGTCAGCGCAGGTCCAGCTTGGCCAGCGTGGTTGCATACGTGACCCAGTGGCCCACATGTCAGCCATAGTGGCTAGGTTCTGTACGGTGTAAAAAAATTAACCCCCCAGCTGACGTCAGCCTGATGCAATAAAGGCTTTAATAATTCCAGAAATTGATATAAATTTGTAAATTCAATATCTTTTTATTTATAAATCAGAAAAATACAAATAATATATCAAAATGTTCAGAAAAATGAAACCTAGATATCTAAGCTATAATCATGCATTATTCAACAACTTAAATGACAAGTTTAATTAGAACACCCTAGTAACCCTAATAGGTGATTCCGGAGTTTTCCCCCGAGTTAGGGTTTTCACCCCTCGGAACCCCGATTAAGTTGTCGAGCATGCCTTAGGGTTACATTTCAAAGCAAATTAACTTGTCATATCATCATACTTGCTTGAGCATTGCATCGATGCCATGTGTTGATTGTTTCCCCTTTATTTCCGGTGTTTGGTTCTTCCCGGTAGAATACGATATCAAGATCGAGATCGAAGCCCGAGGACAACACCGTCGAAGATCGGAGATCGACGAACAATACTTGACCAACTGTAATCAAGTCAAGTACAAGGCTCCCGAAGATCTGTTTATCTGCTATCAACAGGCAAAGGCAAGCATAGCCCCACCATGATATAATCCTATGTTTTCGAAAGCATTTCAATTCCTGCCATGATGCATACGATTCTACTATGGTATTTTATCGATAGATAGAGTATCCTATCTATTGCATTACTCCCTTGAGATTATATTACCTGATCCACTGCTCCTAGCATAACTAGTTTTGGCTTGTGTGCCAAGTTGTTTGCTCCTAGCTGCTTTATAAAAGGGATATCCCCTCCACATTGTATTTGTTCTGCCAAGTTGTTTGCCGTCGCTGCCGTCGCTCTGGTGACCATACTGAGGCGGCGCCGCCACTATAATGCTTGCCTCGGCCTCCTATTTCGAACAACGCCCGTTTTAGGTAGGCCGTATCAAGCTACCTCGCGCGCCCTAGGTCGCTCTCCAACGCCGCCAGCCTCCGGTCAGCCACTGTATCTAGCCCCTCTCATATGCATCCAGGATTTCTCCGAATTAGGGTTTGGACCCCTCGGAACTCGTTTAAAATGATCAAGCATCCTTAGGGTTTTAATTTCATTTGTGTATTTATTTGTGTATTTTTGTATGAATAATATGTATATTTGTGTATGAATCCAAGTCCACTTGAATGTCTACTCTCTTACTCTAGATAATATTATTGTTTTAGAAACTATGGATCCACTTAGTAGAAACCTTGAAGAAGAATAAATAATGGAGAACATTATTGATGAGGACACCTCACAATATCTGAACTTGGAGGGACATGATGACAGCTCAAGTAGTCATGGAGAAGATGAAGACTCCGGTGAACGCAATTTAGTGATTACAAAGTCCGGCGAGGTATATGCATTGATTAAGCCTCTGCTGACTTCCACCAACAATCTTCTTCTACATGTATTAATTAACGCTTCTTTCTTCTTTTATCCCTCTGGATCGACCAGCCAGCAACCATCTTCTTCTACGAAAAAGAGCAAGCAAGGCGCGAGCCATCAGCTGAAAGATCGTGCAAAGTTCACGATCGAAGCAGTCCGTGTTGATGGCAGGCCGATGGAGCCCAAGAAGGCCGCAGATAAATTTGTACGTCAGGCTGGAGTTCTTGTTAGGGACCAAATCCCAATCATAATTGAATATTGGAATAAGCTAAGGAAGGGCGACGGTACCTTTGTCGATGAAAGATCCAAAGAAACGCTTTGGAATTCGTTGTTGGTAAATTTCACCCTTCCGCCAGAGGAGGATGAAAACAACCTGGTTATAAAGGAAAAGGTCAAAGAGTGGACTCTAAAGAAGATGGCTGACGCTTTCCGCAACTGGAAGACAAAATTGAAAAAATTTGTCAAAGCTCGCGAGACTCCAAATTTCTAAGACGCATATTATGCGAAGATAAGACCTCATTGGCCCGAATTTGTGGCATATAAGGAAGGTGCTATAGCTAAAAAGAGGTCAGAAACCAATACGCTAAATGCCCAGAAGAAGGAATATCACCAGAGGACGGGGTCAGGTGGCTACATATCTCAGAGGCCTAAGTGAGAGGAAGTTGAGAAGGCCCTGCGCGCTAGAGGGATCACACCCCAGACAGATGGGTGGGACCTACGTGCAAAGACTTGGTTCTACGGAATCGGGGCAAGGTTGGACCCAGAAACAGGATTGTGTATCTTCCCAACCCTCCTTGACAAACCCGTCACTGAACTCATCACGGCATACGAGGAAACAGCCGCCAGGACCTTCCATCCCGACAGAGAGAATGACCAGCTCACACGTGCCATCAGTAAAAAAGAACACCCTGGACATGCACGAGGCACAGGTGAAAGGATCGTATGGGCACCTAGAGGGGGGGGTGAATAGGTGCTACTTCAAAATTTCTTCTTTTTCAAATTAAGGTTTGACAATAAGGTAAATTCTCTAGATAATGCAACTACGGTGAATTTACCTATATGACAAAATGCAAGGGCTACCACAACACAAAGTAGTAATAAGTAAGTAAGGTGCGGTAAAGGATAGAGGTAACCGAAAAGTGGACGCGGAGACACAAGGATTTGTTTCCCGTAGTTCCTTCCTTTTGAGGGGAAGTACGTCTACGTTTGGAGAGGGGGTGGTTTCAAACCACCAACACCACAAGAGGCCTCCCTTGTTCTCCGATGAATTTACCTATATGACAAAATGCAAGGGCTACCACAACACAAAGTAGTAATAAGTAAGTAAGGTGCGGTAAATGATAGAGGTAACCGAAAAGTGGACGCGGAGACACAAGGATTTGTTTCCCGTAGTTCCTTCCTTTTGAGGGGAAGTACGTCTACGTTTGGAGAGGGGGTGGTTTCAAACCACCAACGCCACAAGAGGCCTCCCTTGTTCTCCGATGAATCTCACCCCAATGGGATCGATTCACCTTCCACTATATCGGCAACCTTCAAGGTGGAAGCCGGCACCGTTACAAGTTTGGGGCACACATCCACAACTTAATCGGAGGCTCCCAAATACAAGCAAGCTATCAAAGCAATCAAAGACAAGCTTGTAAGAACAACAACACGAGCTAGGGTTTCCAACAAAACACTAGAGCAAAGGGGCCCTCAATGAAATGAGGGGGAAAATAAGATCTCTTTTGGTGAAGTAGTAGATCGGGGACTCCTCCTTCGATTCCCAAAAGATCAAGGACTTTGGGTGGTTGGATGATGAGATCTTGAGGATTTGAGTGGATCCAATGGACTCCAATGGTGGGCAAAGACTTTAATGCACTGAGGAATTTGTCCCAAGGTAGGTGGAGGGGTATTTATACCCCTCCACGAAATAAATGGCCGTTGGAGCAATAAATGACCGGTAGTACCGGTACTCAAGCGGTAGTACTGCTTGCAAGCGGTACTACCGGTCCAGTACCGGACCAAGTACCGGTGGAGACCTTGTTCTTCAGAAATCTTCAGTCTTGGGCGGTACCCCCTTGCGGTACTACCCCCAAGCGGTAGTACCGGACGCAGTAAGCAGTACTACCGGTTCGAGCGGTAGTACCGGTCCCAAGTACCGCTTGGTACTGACCAAAACGGAGAGGGGAGGGTGCTAGTCAGTATGCAGCGATACCGATGAGCGGTACGACCGCCTCAAGCGGTAGTACCGCTTGTACCAAGCGGTACTACCGGTTGGGCCGGTAGTGCCGCTCCGTGGTACCGGTGGGTACTGACTGGTACTCCCCCTTCTCTCTTTTGATCGGTGCCAACCGGTACTAGAATCGGTAGTACCGGTGTCAAGCGGTAGTACCGGTTGCAAGTCCGGTACTACCGGTTGACACAGAAGTTTCTGCAAGGGGGAAAAAGCTATGCCAAGGGAGAAAATGCTATGCCATGACTTGTGCCTTCTTTTATCAATCCTGTGATAAACTTAGTACACGGTTAAAACGATAAGTGTATTGTTATCAAACATCAAAATCCAAGGGATAGAAAAATGCTCTTTCAATCTCCCCCTTTTTGGTGTTTGATGACAATACACTTTTGCAGGATGATTTTAACAATAGGCAAATGGGATTTGAAAAATAGAGAAGAGACTCCCGCTTGATGTGTAGAGACAAATCTCCCCCTCTATTTTACAAACCCAACATGGGTGCACAAGTATGGAAACTAGCATTTGAAGACATACCTTTGCACAAAACATGTGATGAGGAATATATAGACAATAGATATTGCATAACATCACAAGATGGATCCACAGAAATAAATCACATAGTCGCATAAGATGGATCCAACCACAAAGTTTCACACGACATAAATCACATAGTCTCACACATAGAATAAAGAGAAATCGAAGTTCACAAGCAATAAAAGGATCAACGAGAAGAGCGAGCTTGTGACTTCCCATGCAACACCCGTGCCTAAAGTGCAACCTCTCCCCCTTTGGCATCAAGATGCCAAAAAGGGACAAGTGCAGAGCTAACGCCCCAAAGATCAATCATCATACTCCTCCTCCTCCTCATCCGCAAGATCCTCCTCATTTGCATACGTAGGTGGGGCGCGGTGCGAGGAAGAGACATCATCGTCCCAACGGCTGTGCTGAGAAATCCACTAATCCTCTGGAGTGATATTGTTCTCGGATCCCTCGGAGATGGTCAACCCTTGAGCAGACATGAGATCCTTCTGATGAGCACAAGCTTTCTTTGCAGCCACGTGCGCCTCATACATACGCTTCTGGTTGTCAACCTGGAAGCAGAAGATCTTCTTGAGCTTGACCTCCATCCTTTTGGCCCAAGAGGGCTTGGCGTGCTTGCGGCGAGAGACCTCAAAGTCAGTGTCATGACCACTGTCAGCATGCTCAGAGTCATCCTCATCCTCATCCTCCTCTCCTGGTGCAGCGCGAGGTTTAGCATGAACCTTGATCTTGAGTGTCTTTGGCTTGTGCACAACAAGAGAGCGAGTGGAGAGCGTCCTAGCAACGACGGGGCACTTGGACACAATGAGGGACATAATGTAAGGCGCAAATGGTGGAACCCTCCGAGTGTGAGCAGCGGCCACCATCTCATTCCAAATGTAGTCTGTCACATCAAGAGGTTGACCATTCTCTGTTGAGGAAGGTGTTGAACAGCAAGTCAACGGAGAACCCATGTATCTCGTCCTTGTTGCCCGCACGAGGAGCCACAGTCTCACGGAAAATGTGATGGAGAATGTCATAAGTGGGGAGGAGATCCTTGATTTTGCCAGCAATCCCACGGCCTCGAATATACAATGGTCGGAGAACATCCTTTTTGGAGGGATTCTCCCGCATGTGGCAGCGGAAACCACAAGGAACATCCCGGCCGCGATCCTCATACCCCAATATGGCAGCAAACTCCGCAAGCGTAGCCTCCTTGACAGCACCTTGAGTCATCCATGTAATCTTCCGATTGCGGCCAGTGTGGAAGTGTGCAGTGGCATAAAACTGGCAGATGAGTAGGGGATCATAGTCATGCTGAAACTGCATAATGGGGAGCATACCAAGGTTTGAGCAGATTTCCTTAGCTTCACCAAAGTAGTCAGAGTTCTTGTCAATGTGGCCCAAGTCAATCCACTGCTGAGGCACCACCAGCTAGGTATTGGTCATAAGAACCTCATGATACACACGCTCTTGGAAGTCATCATAGAAAAGACTGTCCGCCCTTAACGCTCTCCTGCTGTGGGAGTATGCATTGTCCAGTCGGAGAGCCCTAAACTCTGCCTCAGAGATGTCAGAGAGTGTCTTTGGCCCAGATGGCCCAGAGCTGAGACTCTTGGTACGCCCAGAGGAAGGGGGGCGAGGGGGAGGGGCTCTGCCACGCCCAGTTGAGCGCTTGGTAGCCCCTTCGCGACCCCCACGACCACCTCGAGTGGCAGGCAACTTGGAACGGCGTCTAGGCTGTGGCATAACTTCTTCCTCAGACTCAGTATCTTCCTCAACAATCTCACGGTCAGACTTGGAGCGCTTCCGTGCACCCCGAGAACCACCTGCATCTGTGAAATCACAAGGGAGGATAGCACGGAGATAAGGACACAAGAATCAAGAAGTCAATACCGAGAGAGTCTACAAGTTGAGCAGAACATAGTGGTCAGAGTGGTCCGGTACTACCGGACCTGACAACCGGTAGTACCGCTTGCAAGCGGTAGTACCGGAAAAAGTTCCGGTACTACCGGTTGAGCGGCACACATGTGGTCAGATCTGATGGGAACGGCCCAAATTGACAATATATACTGCTAAATTGAAGAGTCTACGCGGTAACAAGGAATAATATGGCAGTACAACCTTGCAAGAGTCAATTTCTCCACGGATCTAAGCCAATAACCTAGATCTAATGGGGAAATCAAACAAGAAGAGGAGGGGCGGTTGTACCGGGATCCATGGCGGTGGAAAGGAGTGGGAGCTTGCCCGGAGGCCGAATCCAAGGGGAATCCGGAGGGAGGAGGGCGCAACAGGGCTCCGGGGCCTTCAAGATCTCCGGTGGCGGCGCAGGTTAGACAGGGGGACGTGGGAAATAATGAGGCACTGAGGGGTGCCTCTCCCCACGCGCCCCTTATATACCTGGAACCGTCAACCGGTAGTACCGGTTGTTGGAGCGGTATTACCGCTTGGAAGCGGTAGTACCGGTTCTACGACCGGTAGTACCGGTTACCGGTAGGGCCGGACACGCGGGCGGTAGTACCGTTCCTGGAGGAGTTTGCCAGGAGATGACCTGGGAACTTCCCAGGTGCGGTAGTACCGCTCTCACATCCGGTAGTACCGGTTCCATCTGAGTCCAAAGCCAGGGATCAAGGATGATTCTTGTGCGGGAAGAGAGAGGGTTTTCATGAGGGAGTACGGAGGCTTGGGTTAAGACAAGTGAGCTGAGAAGCACATGCACTCTAAAACCAAATGGAGGAAACAAATAAATACCAAACTAGAGTGCATGAGACTAAGAAGGACGAAGACACTTCAAATAGATGGCAAAGAAGAGTGAAGACCAAATCAACCAAGTGACAAACATGAGTAAGCACATCAAACCTCTCGATTGAGAGGGGGCGGTGGCTAGGCCACCATATTTGAGTATACTCGGCTTGGCACCACGAAGATATATCTTGGGTCCATTACCGAAACTCATCATTGAGCTCACATATCACAAAATCATATTAAGAGGAATGATTTTTGTTTAATTTGCGCATAATGGGGGGAGGGATAGTCCAATCAATTAGGACCGCACTCCCCCTATGTCCATGCCTACACCTAAACCAAACATGGGTCGAGAATTAGGTGAGAGTGCAAGATAATCAAGTCAAACTCCTAGAATCTACGATATTTAGTTCATTCCTCAAGTAGCAAAACCTTGCTTCATCAAGTGGCTTCGTGAAGATATCGGCAAGTTGATCTTTGGTTGATACATAGGATAGATCAATATCACCTCTAGCAACATGATCTCTAATAAAGTGATGTCGAATCTCAATATGCTTTGTCCTTGTGTGATCCACCGGGTTGTATGCAATCTTGATGGCACTTTCATTGTCACATAGAAGAGGCACTTTGTCACAATGGACACCATATTCCTTTAAAGTTTGCCTCATCCATAGCAATTGGGTGCACGCACTAGCAGCAGCAACATACTCGGCTTCGGCGGTGGAGAGAGATATACAATTTTGCTTCTTAGAAGACCAACATACCAAGGACCTACCAAGGAATTGGCAAGCCCCGGATGTTGATTTCCTATCATCCTTGTCTCCCGCCCAATCCGAGTCCGTGTATCCACAAAGAGCGAATGTTGAGCCTTGAGGGTACCAAAGACCATAAAATGGGGTATGAACTAAATATCGAAAGATTCTCTTGACCGCCATTAAATGGCTTTCCTTAGGAGCCGCTTGATATCTTGCACACACACCTACACTCAACACAATATCGGGTCTAGATGCACAAAGGTAAAGCAAAGAACCAATCATAGATCGGTATACCTTTTGATCCACATCTTTACCATTTGGATTTTGTTCTAGATGAGTCTTTGTTGCCATGGGAGTTGGGGCTCCATTCAAATCTTGCATTTTGAATCTCTTGAGCATATCTTGGGTATACTTGGCTTGATTGAAGAATGTTCCTCCTCTAACTTGCTTGATCTCAAACCCAAGGAATACTTTCAACTCCCCCATTAAGGACATCCGGAACCTACTAGTCATAAGCTTTGAGAATTCATCATTAAAAGCTTTGTTAGAAGAGCCAAAGATAATATCATCAACATAGATTTGGCATACAAAAAGCTCCCCATTAACCCTCTTAGTAAAAAGAGTGGGATCGATTTTCCCAACCTCAAAGCCACGGTCAAACAATAACTCTCTAAGGTGCTCATACCACGTGCGTGGGGCTTGCTTGAGCCCATAGAGCGCCTTATCAAGTTTGTAGACATGGTTTGGGAAGTTGGGGTCCTCAAATCCCGGGGGTTGCTTGACATATACCAATTCATTCAAGGGACCATAAAGGAATGCACTTTCTACATCCATTTGTTGCAACTTAAAGTTATGATGTGCCGCATAAGCAAGGAGGATACGAATGGACTCAAGGCGAGCCACGGGTGCATATGTCTCTCCATAATCAATGCCTTCAATTTGGGAATAACCTTATGCAACCAATCTAGCCTTGTTCCTCACAATAATCCCATGCTCATCTTGCTTGTTCTTGAATATCCACTTTGTTCCAATAACATTGCGGCAATCCTTTGGCTTCTCAACTAACTTCCATACTTTGTTTCTCTCAAAGTTGTTGAGCTCTTTGTGCATATCTTCTAACCAATCCGAATCTTCAAGAGCTTCCCACACTTTCTTTGGTTCAATCATGGAAATGTGAGCTTGATGTTCACTGAACCTCTTCAATTGTGCTCGTGTGGAAATACCTTTCCTTAAATCTCCAACAACATTTTGGAGGGAGTGGTCTCTTATTTCCAACATTCTTTCCTTTCTAGCTTCGCGACGAGCGTGGATCTCCTTATTGTTTCTTGGAGGACCCTCTTCATCATTTTGATCCTCGTCTTGACCATCAACTTGACCTTGATCATTATTGGATTCATCCTCTATATTGGGAGGCACGGATTGACCTTGGTCTTGATCAAGTGTTCTTCTAGCCTCAACTTGAGCACCCCTCAAAACAGCTTGGATGGATCTTCCTTGGCAAATTGACTTGACTCCACTTGACACCCCATCAGATGGATCAAGTTTGCTTTGACTAGAGTTCACACATTGATCACTATGTTGAGGGTCCACATTTTGTCTTTGTCTTGAGTCAACGTCCTCCTCAGTAGATGGAGCATGTTGAGGTTGTGAAGATGAGGGCTCCACTCGAGTGGAGCATAGTTCTTCTCGATCCGCCATAAGGGGTTCCTCAATGGGGCGGATATAACCCACACCCATTCTTCCTATGGCATCCTGAGGCATTTCAACATCTGCATCACAAGCATCAACACGCCCCCCTTGGGGACCATCATATTCTTCGAAGCTCACACTACAAGATTCTATGACGGCTCCGGAGAGCTTGTCATAGATTCTATAAGTGTGAGATTCGAGACCATAGCCAACAAAAATACCCTCTAATGCTTTAGATTCGAATTTGGACAAACGAACACCTTTGATGAGATAGAAACACTTACAACCGAACACCCGGAAATAAGATATGTTGGGCTTGTTACCGGTAAGTATCTCATATGGAGTCTTGTTGATTTTCTTGCGGAGGTAGAGCCGGTTTGAAGCATGGCAAGCGGTGGAGACGGCTTCGGCCCAGAAGTTGTATGGAGATTTAAACTCCGCCAACATGGTCCTAGCCATCTCAATGAGGGTCCGGTTCTTCCTTTCGGCCACACCATTTTGTTGAGGGGTGTATGCGGCGAAATATTGATGCTTAATCCCCTCATCACTAAGAAAGTCATTCAAGGTGTAGTTCTTGAACTCGGTGCCGTTGTCACTTCTTATAATCAACACGGGAACATTGTGTTGCCGTTGAACCAAGTTGATGAAGTCGATAAAGGTCCTCTCAGTTTCACTCTTCAACTTGAAGAAATAAACCCAAGAGTATCTTGAAAAGTCGTCAACAATCACCAAACAATATTTCTTCCCACCAAGACTTGCATGAGATGGAGGACCAAATAGGTCAACATGAAGGAGTTCCAAGATCTTGCTAGACTTGATTTGGTTCGTGGGCTTTTGAGTAGCGTCATGCATCTTCCCTAGAACACATGCCCTGCAAACACGATCTTTGGCAAAGGAAACATTTTCTTTTAGTCCAACAATATGCCCCTCTTTATGGAGACTTTGCAAAGTTCTCATATTGACATGGGCTAGTCGGCGATGCCATAGCCAACCCACATCAGCCTTTCCGTATAAGCACATCGGACCTGCAGTGGCTTGCCCCGAAAAGTCCACCACATACAAGTCATTTTCGACGTACCCAACGAAAGCGACCTTGAGAGACTTGCTCCACAAGAGGACCACAATATCATTATCAATAAAGACGGCAAAGCCCATCTTTCCAAGTGCACGGACAGAAAGTAAATTGTAACCAAGGGTTTCAACAAGCATGACGTTCACGAGTGTAATGTCGTGAGCCACCACTACCTTGCCGAAACCCATTACCGTAGATTTTGACTTGTCGGCATAAGTGACGGTGATTTGATCTTCATTTGACACCAAGTCCTTGACAATAGACGAGCTTCTGGTCATATGACAAGTGCAGCCACTATCAAGCACCCATTTTGAACCTCCGGAAGCATAGGTCTACAAAAGATCAAGCTAGTTTTTAGGTACCCATTTTTCAATGGGTCCTCTTTTGTTAGCAACAAGGGTCTTGGGAACCCAAATAGACCAAGCAATATAACCATCATACGGACCAACATATTGTGCATACACATCACCATAGTAATCACGCATTAGAACATAGTGAGGGTTAGCACTTCCCGCAAAATCGTCATGAGACATAGTTTTGCCAATTGTGGTCTTACTTCCCACAATGGTCTTGTTGGTCTCTTGTGCGGGCTTGTCCTTCTTCTTCTTGTTGTTGTTCTTCTTCTTTGTTTTGGAGACAAAACCAATGCCCCCCTTATCACCACTACGCCTTTGCTTGCTCAAAAGATCATCAATAGACTTGTTACCTTGTGGAAATGTGGTCTTTGCAAGCTCCCCCTTCAACCTAGCATTCTCTTCAAGGATAGCCGTGCTACTCGATGGAATGAAGTTACTAGGTGAAGGAAAATTGGCCAATTGAGTTTGAAGCGTTTCATGGGACTTTGTGAGAGACAAGAGTTCACTCTCCAAGGCTTTGTGGGCCTTGTTAAGCAAACTAAAGTCCTCGGCAAGTTTTTCATGAACCACACCAAACTCAACCTTGTCCTTTTTAGCTCTTTTGTATTTAGCAATAGCATGATCACGCTCCTTAATGAGTTTGTTAACAATGATGTCATTGGCCTCATCAAGCCCTTCAAGTTTTGACTCAAGGGACAACCTAGTCTCTTGTTCTTCTTCTAGAGCATTGCTTAAAGCCTCTAGTTCAATCATATGTTCATGCCCAAGTTTACATCTAACATCTAGAAGCTCTTGAGTGTGGGAGAGTTGATCTAAGATGTTCCCAAAATGTAGTTTAGCATCACCTTCTAGGTTAGTCATGAACTCATCAAAGGCAATTAATTCCTTTTTTAACATCAAGAGACATTTCATCATCAATTTCATCATTATCTAATTGAGTAGAGTGGGATGATGAGGATACCTCCGTTCCTCTTGCCATAAGGCAAGTGACGTCCTTGGAGGAAGAGTTCTCATTTGGAGAGTCGAAGAGTGAGAGTGTCGGAGTAGAGGTGGTGGCTAGAGCAGCCATACCATGTGAGGTTTCTTCTTCTTCCTCATCATCATCATCGTCAATATCGGAGGAGTATTCTTCATGAGTGATCAAGACAATTTCTCCCGATTTCTTGTTGATGGGGTTCTTTTTGATGAAAGGTTTCTTGTAGGGTGCCTTGAGAGTCTTCTTCAACACAAGCTTCCCACCATTATCTTCTCTCTTCTCATAGGGGCAACTTGCCACAAAGTGGTAGCGGTCACCACAGTTGAAGCAAGTTCTCAACCTAGTGGCATTCTCTCTTTTCCCATTTGGATTGCTTATTCGTTGCATTTCCATCTTGGCCTTGGCGGGATTCTTCCAAAAGTTCTTTGCATAGAAAGCCATATATTGACTATGAGCAATCTTGACATCATCGGGATGGTCCAAGGAGAGGCCTTCATCACTATCATCTTCATCTTCAAAGTCCACAACTTTGGCCTTTAAAGCAACATTGACCACATTGCTCATACCGAGGGCACGAGCACGGGCATCTTTGGCGTTCTTGGCGGCGGCCTTGAAAGCGGCCATCTCTTGCATAACTTCGTTTGAGGTCATGAGATGGTAGTTGTGTCTTCCTTGTAAGCTCTTCAAGTCGGTGGGCTCAAAATGCATGAGTGCACTCACATATTTCCTTTTTATCCATGCATCATCCACATGTGAGGCACCCACATTTCTAAAAGCAGTGGCGGTGGTCTTGAGCCTTCGATACATGTCTTCGTGATCTTCACCTTCTTTCATGTAGAAACCTTCGGCTTCATTGCTTAGAGCATCATATCTGTTCCTCCTCATACTCTCATTTCCAACAAACAACACAGTGAGAGCATCCCAAGCTTCCTTGGCAATGCTAAAGTGCTCAATGTGTGGATAATCCTTTGTTCCCAATCCTTGTTGAATCATATGCAAAGCAGTGGCATTGAGTTGACTATTGACAACCTCTCTTCTTGTCAAGTTGTTTGGATCCCCAATAAAGATTCCATGCTCGATGATGTTCCATAGTTCAATGCAAGAGGTGCGCATATGAGTTCTCATTAGTGATTGCCATTGAGCAAAAGTAGCAGACTCTTCAAGCTTAGGTGGGTCACCTCTATTGTACACATGAGGGTGAGGGATGGGAGGATCGGGAGAGTACCAAGAGTCACGGTGCTCGCCCTTCCCCCCATCAAGTCGTGTGGAGGAATTAGTAGTGTCTAGTTTATCCCCTACCACCATACCTTCGGGGGATACCAGAGTATTCCCTTTAGGTGCAGATGGTAGTTCCTCTTGAGGGGATGGGGGTGATGAGCCATCTTTGTCTTTAAGAAGTTGCTCAAGCATCTTCTTGACTTCGTTGACCAAGGAAGAGCTCAATCTTGTTTCCAAGTTTCTGAGATCTTCCATGGTCACCGGAGTTGACTCACTACCACCTTCCCCTTCTTGGCTACCCATATTCTCTTAGGCGGTAAAGCCCGAATAAAGAGCCGAGGCTCTGATACCAATTGAAAGGATCGTATGGGCACCTAGAGGGGGGGTGAATAGGTGCTACTTCAAAATTTCTTCTTTTTCAAATTAAGGTTTGACAATAAGGTAAATTCTCTAGATAATGCAACTACAGTGAATTTACCTATATGACAAAATGCAAGGGCTACCACAACACAAAGTAGTAATAAGTAAGTAAGGTGCGGTAAAGGATAGAGGTAACCGAAAAGTGGACGTGGAGACACAAGGATTTGTTTCCCGTAGTTCCTTCCTTTTGAGGGGAAGTACGTCTACGTTTGGAGAGGGGGTGGTTTCAAACCACCAACGCCACAAGAGGCCTCCCTTGTTCTCCGATGAATTTACCTATATGACAAAATGCAAGGGCTACCACAACACAAAGTAGTAATAAGTAAGTAAGGTGCGGTAAAGGATAGAGGTAACCGAAAAGTGGACGCGGAGACACAAGGATTTGTTTCCCGTAGTTCCTTCCTTTTGAGGGGAAGTACGTCTAAGTTTGGAGAGGGGGTGGTTTCAAACCACCAACGCCACAAGAGGCCTCCCTTGTTCTCCGATGAATCTCACCCCAATGGGATCGATTCACCTTCCACTATATCGGAAACCTTCAAGGTGGAAGCCGGCACCGTTACAAGTTTGGGGCACACATCCACAACTTAATCGGAGGCTCCCAAATACAAGCAAGCTGTCAAAGCAATCAAAGACAAGCTTGTAAGAACAACAACACGAGCTAGGGTTTCCAACAAAACACTAGAGCAAAGGGGCCCTCAATGAAATGAGGGGGAAAAGAAGATCTCTTTTGGTGAAGTAGTAGATCGGGGACTCCTCCTTCGATTCCCAAAAGATCAAGGACTTTGGGTGGTTGGATGATGAGATCTTGAGGATTTGAGTGGCTCCAATGGACTCCAATGGTGGGCAAAGACTTTAATGCACTGAGCAATTTGTCCCAAGGTAGGTGGAGGGGTATTTATACCCCTCCACGAAATAAATGGCCGTTGGAGCAATAAATGACCGGTAGTACCGGTACTCAAGCGGTAGTACCGCTTGCAAGCGGTACTACCGGTCCAGTACCGGACCAAGTACCGGTGGAGACCTTGCTCTTCAGAAATCTTCAGTCTTGGGCGGTACCCCCTTGCGGTACTACCCCCAAGCGGTAGTACCGGACGCAGTAAGCGGTACTACCGGTTCGAGCAGTAGTGCCGGTCCCAAGTACCGCTTGGTACTGACCAAAACGGAGAGGGGAGGGTGCTAGTCAGTATGCAGCGGTACCGATGAGCGGTACGACCGCCTCAAGCGGTAGTACCGCTTGTACCAAGCGGTACAACCGG
The DNA here is from genome assembly GCA_916181665.1 of Avena sativa. Lineage (NCBI taxonomy): Eukaryota > Viridiplantae > Streptophyta > Magnoliopsida > Poales > Poaceae > Avena > Avena sativa. The sequence continues at coordinate 431,895,248 of OV702284.1, forward strand.
TTGGGCCGGTAGTGCCGCTCCGTGGTACCGGTGGGTACTGACTGGTACTCCCCCTTCTCTCTTTTGATCGGTGCCAACCGGTACTAGAACCGGTAGTACCGGTGTCAAGCGGTAGTACCGGTTGCAAGTCCGGTACTACCGGTTGACACAGAAGTTTCTGCAAGGGGGAAAAAGCTATGCCAAGGGAGAAAATGCTATGCCATGACTTGTGCCTTCTTTTATCAATCCTGTGATAAACTTAGTACACGGTTAAAACGATAAGTGTATTGTTATCAAACATCAAAATCCAAGGGATAGAAAAATGCTCTTTCAACAGGGGGTATGACGTGGAAGGATGGGTTTGCTGAGTGGAGCGACTCTTACAGATGGCGCGACAGAAAAGAAAAAGAGTGTACATAGCGGATGACACAGATAGAACATGCATTTGTGGCGCTGCAGGCGCAAGTGAATGCACAACAGAGCCATCAAGCTACCGGCCCATCTTAGCGGCACGAAGAGACTGCATTGGAAGCTGCCGGCGGCCCAGACTCTGCGTGGAAAAGCAGCGTGGCTTCCACGGAGAACGTGCAGCCCACGCTTGAAATGGCGGGTCCTCGATACCCCGTGGATGAGATCACGGAGAGCGAACACGTTGAGCTGCATGTGAGATTAATGGGCTTATCCATTAAGGTGGCTGTCGGCTATGCCTTACCTCCTATAGCTGGTGGAACTTACCACTGCCGACCGATTCCAGATGGCTATGCTATTGTCAGGGTGGATGAGGTTGTGAAGGAATATGAGGAAGCACAGCTTGACCATGCTACAGGTGAAGGGGAAACTCAACTCAAATTTGCAATGAAAACAACCATTCTTTGGAAGAAGGAACACATCATGCTTACAAATTGGAGGCCACTGGCACCCCCGCCGTCTCCGCAGCGTCAGCAGTCTGAGCCGCTTCAGCTATCTCCTGCGCGGCAGCCATCTCCGGCGCTTCAGCCATCTCCTGCGCGGCAGCCATCTCCGGCGCGCCAGCCATCTCCGGCGTGCCAGCCATCTCCTGCCCGTCAGCCATCTCCGGTGCTTCAGCCATCTCCTCAGCGTAAGCGGAAGAGCACTGCCATAAAGAGCATCACTAGCACTGCCACAAAGAAATTTGCAGGAAACCGTATGCCAAAGAGTTCAAAAAACTACGTCCCGCAGCCTTCCGCCAAGCCATTGCCGGTTTTACCGTGGAATCGTAGCGACGAGGAGACTAATAGGATCTCGAAAGAAGAGGTCAAGAAATTCTTTGCACCTAGACAGGCCGAGCCAAAGGAGAAAATAGATCCGACGGTGGTGGAGAAGTTTTACAAAAATCTTTTGAAACCTGAAACCCCACTTGTGCCGGACTACGAGCGCCAGATTTTGAAGGGGGATGCAAGGCGCCGTAGGGAGACTGAAAGTAGCAGTCGTGCGGCACCCCAGAAAACAGTTTCCATGCTCGGAGAGCAGGAAAACCAATCATGCGCCCTGCTCCAAGTGTTCGACACACGGGACGCTCCTCCCGTAAATGATTACGAGACAGAGCTACAAAGAAAGGCCAATGAGATGGGGATGACTTACATTGCATACTTGAACATCATGGGAGACAACTTGCCCAAATGTGATGCCAACCCCATACAGCCATGGAAGTATGGGAAGAATCTCGTCAAGAAAAAGGAGCTCAAGAATCTACCAACAAAGATGCGAAGATTGCACAAGTGGTACCTTGATTTCTGCAAGACGAGAAAGGAAGAATGGATCACGGCGCATATAAGAGATCAAATTTTCTTGTGCGGAGACGACGAGATCGACTTCAACATTCAATACTTGCATTTTCTATTCAATCATAAGGAACTCGACAAAGCTGCCATCAGCCTTTATTGTGTGTAAGTACTATTTCTATAATTTATATCTCATCTCATTCACTTTATTAATTGCATGTATATATATATGCTCACCATATATGTATATACTATTATGCAGGAAAAAAGGTTATGGAATGCATGAAAGGAGGCCCTTTTGACATTGGGTTCGTTGACCCAAATAGAGTTCATGAAGAAGTGGTAAGAACCAAACCCGGGAAAACAGAAGATTACTTGCTAAGGTCTTTACTGAGACAACAAACCAAAAGGGAAATACTATTGCCTTACAACTTCTCGTGAGTATTGTTACCCTCTCTTGTACACATTATTTTTCGGCTTACTCGATGTTAAGTGTAACTGATGATGAGTTATGCGTGCGTAGGTTCCACTTTATTCTGCTAGTCATTCAACCCGACTCAGGAAAAGTCCTTGTCATGGACTCGTTACGAAAAGAAAAAGAGCTATGGGCAGACTTTAGAGAGATGCTCCAAAGATAATTTCAATCATATTATCGCACTAGATCGGCAACTTTCGTGACAACAAGTAATTAATTACTCCTTTATCCATTTTCTTTGCCGGACAGGGTTTGGAAAAGGTTCACGGGCAGGGCCGTGGGTGAATGGTCAGAAGAACTAAAATTTGTAGACCAAAATGTAAGTAATACTAGCTAGCTAGGTCTGCGTATCTCTTTGATTCTGCTTCCAATTCCATTATATCATGCTTTATTGATTATTATTTTGATTGAACTCTCTATTCTTGTAAAGTGCGCGCATCAGGGACCCGGCAATAACTTATGTGGATACTATGTTTGCGAGTTCATTCGCAACACGATATGTGCGATGGGCCAAGCCGCACTAGAACAACTTAGAGTAAGTAAACAAAGTCCACAACATTATTTTATTACCATCAATTGTGTTGAGTTTTATTCTTATATATATATTGACCCCATTCTTCATATATATTCAGATCGAACGGATGCGGGACCAACTCCTACCATTTGACCGCATACGAGCCATTCAAGAGGAATTGGCGGGGTTCATACTTGATGAGGTCGTCACGCCTGGCGGAGAACTCTTTAGATATCCACCAAAATGAACGTTGTATATATGCTTGAACGTGTTTGTCTTGTACTTGATGCTTCAACGTTTACGGAGAATACCACACAATGACGATGTTTGTGTATAATAATAGTTGCTTAATTATTCATGTACTCGTATGTACCGATGACGATGTATGTGTATACCGTTCCCGATCGATTCTCCCTCCCCCCTCCCGCAGAAATACGCCCAGAACGGGGCAGAGGCAGAACTCTGCCGCGGCAGAGATTTAGGCCGTTTTCCTGCCGCGGCAGAGATTTAGGCCGTTTTCCTGCCGCGGCAGAGATTTATCTCTTTTTCCTGCCGCGGCAGAGAACCTTTAACACCGGTTCGTGTTACGAACCGGTGTTAAAGGGGGGCCTGAGCCCTGCGGCAGCCCCACGTGCTCCACCCTTTAACACCGGTTCGTATAAGGAACCGGTGTTAAAGGGGGTCCCCCTCTAACACCGAACCCTCAACAGCGGTTCTACAACCGCTGTTAGAGGGCCCTCCAAACCGGTGTTAGAGGGGGGGGTCTGCACTAGTGTCCATCTTCTGCATCACCCCACCCATCATCTTCAGTCCATCATTTACATTCTCCTCCTCTTTTTCTTCAATTGCATCAATAGTATAACCATTCATGAGTAGAAAATCAGCATAGCTATCTTCACCACTCTCCCAGTAGAAGTTGTTGCAAGGATTAAGACCAACCTGTGCCATAAATCAGCCAAAACTCATAAAAATCCTAAAAACTGCAGCCAAAACAGTGTGCAATCCATCAACCAGCGAACTTACACGATTATTAGGGAATTTGTAGAAGACTCGTCCTGGATTTGCGCTTGATTAAGAGATGAGGCGGCCGAATTCCATAGGAGGGACATGGCACCAATGGCAGCTTCCCCTTCGACGCAATAGCTGCAGCTGCGAGTGCAATAGATGGCAGGGAGGGGGAAGCTAGTTTCCTCCTCGGCCTAGTGCCAGAAGATGAGCTCGCCGAGCTGTTCATGGTGCTGCAGCGGGGGCGAGAGAGCAAAGAGAGAGACAGAGAGACCTAAGGGATGTGGAATGGGAGAGCAGGTAGTTATAGGGGTTTATTTGAAAAACGTACCCGTCAGCCGCGGGAAAACTCTCACCAAACTGCCCCGCAGCCTACGTGGCAGCCGTCAACGGTGGTAGAACCAATTTAAGACCTCCCATGGCTCACTTATAAAACATATAGGACTTGTGTGTGCAGTTTAATAGGACTAAAGTGACGCGCGGACGAAAGAATAGGGACCTATGAAAATGATACGATATTGCAGGCAAAAACGAGAACCACCGATTTAATAGCACTAGCTCAAACGAGATCGTCCCTGATAAAAATTGACGTGGTTAGTCGTCGTTAGACAGCCACTGGCACCGGCCTGCTCCTTGGATTATGTCTCTTGTGGACAACCAACCGCAGCCCACATGGCCGCAGGGACGTCTCCAATCATTTCGCGCTCAATGAAAAAACCAAATGATCTGTCTGACGGTTGACTTGACTTCGACTAGTCTTCATGGATGGAGTCACCCTCCTCCTTCCTGTACTCACATGTATACTCTCTTGCTCACTCTGTCTCTTTCTCTACCTTAGCTTAGCCAGCATGAGTAGATCTAATCTTCCTGGCGAGCTGTGGTGATCGGTAGTGGCGTTGGCAGATTCATCCCTACTTGGCACTAGGAGGATCGACTTGCTAGCATTACTTCCGGTCTGCTTTTGCTCTTGTGAATTTGAAGGTACTCCTAATACACACTTCGGTTTGTTGAATTTGCACAAAATTATTTTTTTGTAGAATTCGTTGGTTTCATATATCCTCTTGTAAGACTGCTCGTAGATCTTGTCGTTTCTTCGCCATTAATTCGTAGTTGCACAATAATTGTCAGGCGAGGTGACAGCTGCGGGCGCGCAACCATGGTGATAGTGGGAGAAGTAGCAATTGGAGTTACAGTGTTGGGTTACTTCGTGTCACCTCACATCTCGAAGCTCATGGAGGTAGCTCGATCCTGCGCTTACAGCAAGTACTACGAACTGCATAGGGGCAAGGTGAAGAAGTTGCTGGAACTGGCGAAAGAATTGGACGGTATCAAGTCCTGCTTCCTCCGTCCAGCTGTTATGGGAGGCTTCGTCCAAGACCCAGCCAGGCTCACCAGTCTATGGCAGCTCAAGGATGCCATTCATGACGCCGAGGAGATCCTGGACTTGTTCGAGTCCCATATCCTTGAGCTCGAGGCAGCCAAAAACCTAAAGAAGCACAGCGGTGGTGCCAGCAAAGCTCCATTACTGGACCAGCAGCTGAATGCAGTGCTCAAGAATCTAGTGGGCCTTCGTGAGAAGGCGCAGGACCTCATCGCTGTTCCTTCTCCCATCAACGAAGTCCACTCCGGTAGATCTGCAGGCACGGGCCAGGATCCGGTGAGGGATAAGAAGCTCTTCTTCGGGTACGGCGCCGAGTATGAACAGCTAGTCTCCATGCTGCGGGACGGCGGCAACACGGAGAAGAAGGTTATTGCCATCATCGGCCATGGAGGGATGGGGAAGACGGAGCTTGCTCGCCAGGCATTCCGTGACGTCAAGGGCGATTTTCATCGGCTCGTATGGGTGCCTGCCTACCACAAGAAGACTGAATTCGACCTCCTAGCAGAGATTTGGAAGTCCGCTGTCGGCGCGAAATCAGTTGACGAGATGAACATCTGCAGCCTTCAGACGGAGCTCAAGAAGCTCCTGTCGTCAGACAAGTGCCTGCTTGTGCTCGATGATGTATGGAACGACGAATGTGCGGTCGGCGAGCTGGAAAGAAAATTTGCATGGAACGGACTGCGCTCCTTGCTTGGTGATGGTAGCAGAATTGTAATGACGACTCGAGCCAAGATTTGCTCGACCACACTGGATGCAGAGGAAAGCATCGTCCTGAATGGGATCAATTCCGAGGATATCAAACTTCTGCTCAACCACACCGCGAAGCTTATGACTGATGGTAGCCAAAGAAGGGTGGAGGATATCAAACTTCTGCTCAAGTTCAAGGGATCCCCGTTAGCGGCCTTGGAGATTGGCGAGGAGCTGAAGAAACAAACCACAACAGACGGACGGCGTGAAATCCTAAATACCATCGATCAGCACATGGTTAGCGTGTTCAAAGGCCATCTCTTCACCTATCACCATCTGCCACCGCACTTGCAGCGTTGCTTCTCATTCTGCAGCATATTCCCGGACAACTGGAGGTTTGAGCCTGAGAAGTTGACCAAAATGTGGATGGCTCTTGGTTTTGTTGAGGAGAATGCCAATCATCCTTTGGCTGGGACGAGCAGCATGGAAGATGTTGCCAGAGGCTACTTCAACAGTCTGGTTGATCGTTCCTTGTTCCACTTACAACAAGGCGAAGGCGTGCGTAAAGAAGACCAACATTACGTGATTCATGAACAGATCCATTGGATGTTACGCCTGGCCTCTGCCAGGAATTGCATCAGTATCTCTAGCGACAGTGCTAAGATCCCTGCAACGGTTCGCCACATGTCAGTTACCAGCGGCTATCTTGATCAGCTCAAGGCGCGCTCCATTGGACTCGGCAATCTGCGGACCTTGCTAGTCCTAAAGGATGATGGTACTGGTAGTGATCCAGCACCCTCCATTGACAAAGATATACTCAAAGAATTCAAGGGTGTGAGAGTGCTGGATTTGACGGAGACGGGCATAACTCAACTGCCAAAAAACATCAAAAAACTGAAGCATGTGAGGTACCTAGGTCTTCCTAGCACCATCAGTAGTGATCTATGTGCTGAAGTCACCAGGCTATTGTTTCTCCAGACATTGAGTGTCGGCCACAAAAGTGACACGAAGAAAAAAATAGGTTGTATCGCAAGCATAAGTGGCATCGGAAGGCTGAGTAAACTGCGAGAATCCATAGAGTTCCAGGTCATTCGGGGATCCGAAAAGGAAGGGCACAGCGTGTCGGAGCTGGCCGGGATGAACTCCCTGGGAGAGATGCTGAGCATAAAGGGCCTCGACGCTGTGGCGAGCAAGAAGGAAGCTGAGGAAGCTAAACTCGGAACAAAAATTTCAGTCAAGATCCTAAAACTTGAATGGGGGCCTCCGAATCTGCGGCAAGTTGATTATATACCTGCCGCTGGAAGCTCTTCTGCTGCTGCTGCTGCCGCCGCCGCTGTCGACCCAGCGGCGGCCGTTCTGGAAGGTCTCAAGCCTCACCGCTGTCTCCATGAGCTGCGTATCACAAGGTACCCTGGGGAGACGTCGCCGACCTCTGCTTGGTTCAGTGGACTGGAGAAGCTGACACGGCTGTACCTCAAGAACTGCAGGAAGCTGAAGGCTCTTCCTGCCCTCGGCGGGCTCCCGTCCCTGGAGATTCTGGATATCAAGGAGCTGACATCAATTGAGAGGATTAACCACGATTTCTGCGGCGGCGGTGCGTTCCCCAAGCTGAAGAAGATCCTGCTGGAGGACATGCGGGTACTAGTGGCGTGGGATGATATGCCGAGGGATGCGTTCCCTCTGCTCAGCGATGTAAGCATCGTCGACTGCCCAGAGCTTTCCTCCTTGTCGGGCCTTGGTTGCTGCGGAGGTCCCATCCGCCTGAGGGTCAGGGGATGCGCGCGCATCACTCCGGGGACCCTGCCAGCCAAGTTTAGGGACGGTGTCTCTACCTGCAAATTCCCTAATTAACTACCTTTCATTTCATAATTTTTGTCGTGGTTTTAGTTCAAATTTAAACTAAAACAATGACAAAAATTATGAAACCGAGAGAGTAGGTGCAAGTTTTGCAACACATGTTTCCTTCATTTACCCGCGATAACCGATGGGATTTGTCGTATGACGCTGAATGTTTTAAGTTCCGTGCTACTACTCTGTAATATTTGGCTGTAATAATAGTACTACTACTGTGTCTACCTGATTGTTGTAATATTTGGCACTGAAGATCACACCGTTGAACCTTACTCTGTCATGTTTGATTGTCGGGTAGCTATGCTCGAGGAAGATGCAGAATTAATGGATAGGGATAATTATTTCTTTGCCACTAGAGGTCATGTTGAAATCAGTTTTGCCACTAGACCTGAATGGTGCTCAGTTTTGCCTTATTCTATGTGCAGCAACTCATTCCGTGAATCTACCGTTTCCGTCAGGTCAACACCCTTGACTCGGCCATTTTAGGTGGGGCCAGCGGAGAGGCATTTGAAAAGGTGACCGTTGCTTCCTCTGTTTTATTTACAAGGTGGGGCCAGGCGGAGAGCTGTGGGACCCACTTGTTGGAGATATGCCCAAGAGGCAATAATAAAGTGGTTATTATCATATCTTCACACTTATGATAAATGTTTACATACCATGCTATAATTGTATTAACCGGAAACATTAATACTTGTGTGATTTGTAAACTAAAATAAGAGTCCCTAGTAAAGCCTCTTGTTAAACTAGCTTGTTGGTTAATATATGATCATGGTTTCCTGATCATGAACATAGGGATGTTATTAACAACAGGATCATATCATTAGGAGAATGATGTGATGGACATACTCCTATAGATAAGCGTAGCATAAAGATCAAGTCATTTCAATAGTTCAATTGCTATATGCTTTCTGATACATAGTAACCTAATTCCTTCGACCATGAGATCATGCATATCACCTTTACCGGATGGATGCTTTGATGACATCAAACACCACACCGTAACTGGGTGGCTATAAAGGTGGCATTGAGTGTTCAGAAAGTATTGGTTGAAACACATGGATCAAGAGTGGGATTTGTCCATCCATATGACGGATAGATATACTCTGGGCCCTCTCGGTGGAATGTCATCCAATTAGCTTGCAAGCATGTGACTGGCTCACAAGGGATCACATATCACGGGAACGAGAAAAGAGTACTTATCGGTAACGAGGTTGAACTAGGTATGTAGAGATACCGACGATCAAAACCTCGGATAAGTAAACTATCGTGAGACAAAGGGAAATTGGTATCGTATGTAAGTGGTTCATTCGATCGCAAAGTAATCGTAGAAATATGTGGGAGCCATATGAATTTCCAGATTCCTCTATTGGTTATTGTTCGGAGAAGTGTCTCGATCATGTCCGCATAATTCACGAACCGTAGGGAGACACACTTAAGGATTCGACGTTGTTTTGAGTAGTTATGGTATTATGAGAAAGAGACCGAATGTTGTTCGGAGTCTCGGATGGGATCCGGGATATCACGAGGTGATCCGGAATGGTCCGGAGAATAAGATTCATATAAGGAAAGTCCCGTTTCGGAGTTCGGAAATGATTCCGGTGTTTTCATCGGGAATGTTCTAGAAGGTTCCGGAATGTCCGGCACTCCGGGAAAGGGGAGGGGTACATGAATGTGTCATTACATATTGGAATGATTGCATCATGTACTAAGTGTTCTTGCTGTTCCAAATAAAGGATTAAATTGAATCCTAAAACAGAAAAGTCAAATGCCCAGTTTGAAAGTCAAACGGCTAAAACAGGAAACTGTGGGAAACAAGCAAGAGGTGGTTGAAACCGACTTGGGGGAGGAGTCTCCTCTCCAAGCCGGAGCGCCACCCAAGGCCGACTTGGGGAGGGACTCCCCTCCCCTTTGCCGCACCTCCCACCTATAAGAGGAGGGGCAGGGCCTCCTCCTCTAGACACACAAGTTCCTATCCTCTAATCTCCGGTTTAGAGCCGTTTTGGTTTAGAGATTCTAATTGCTCTAGCCTGCGGTTTAGAGCCTTCTAATTGGTGTGTCTAATCCCTAGACCACTAATAGCTCTCTCTCTCATACTCCACCATACTCGCTCCGGCTTAAGGCGAAGCCCTGCGGGATCTCCCCTCTACTTCCGGTACCACGCCGTTGTGCTGCCGGAATCGCGAGGAGAGTGCTACAACCTCCGCTGCCTGCTGGAACAAGGGAGAGGAAGGTCTTCGTCGAGTACCGAACGTGTGACCGACTGCGGGAGCGCTGCCGGAACGTGGCGCCGGAAGGATCGTCTACGCAATCTTGAGATCGGAAAGAGTACGACTACATCACCCACGAGAATCTGCTCTCGTTAACCGCTTTGGAATCTTCGAGGGTGAGTTCCTCTATCGACTCGTTGCTACAATCTAGTAGATAGATCTTGGCTTGTTTGTTTGTATGCGATAGAAAATTTTTGTTTTCCATGCTACGAACCCCCTACAGTGGTATCAGAGCCGTGTCTATATGTAGATCTGTTGCACGAGTAGAACACAATGGTCATTGTGGGCGTTGATGCTTTTATTGTTGATTGCTTCTTGTGTACTTTGCATCTTGCGGTATGTTGGGATGAAGCGGCCCGGGCTAACCTTACATGACATCGTTCATGAGACTTGCTCCACGCTTGACATGCAACTTGTATTGCATAAGTGGCTTTGCGGGTGCCTGTTTCTCCTAGCATAGTTAAGATCCAATTTACAACGGGTGATTAACAGTACTAGTATCAATGTTGTGGTTCATGTTCGTAAGTTAGAACGACACTTATTGAAAGCCCCAAACCACGTAAAATATGCAAAGAAAGTAGAGGCGTCTAACTTTGTTTTGCAGGGGTGTGCAGTGATGTGATATGGCCATGATTGTGATTATATATGATGTATGCAATGTTCCTTATTGTAAGTTGGCAACCGGCAGGAGCCATATGGTTGTCTTTAATTTTTGTTAAGACCCGCGTGTCTATTCAAAGTAGTTGTAATAGTTGAAGCCGGTGGACGACAACCATGGAGAAGCATCATTGACCTTGATGCAATGTCGGTGATGATGGAGATCATGTTCGTGCTAGAAGATGGATATCGGAAGCACACAGAAGAAAGGCCATATCATATCACAAATTATGAATTGCATGTGATGTTAATCCTTTATGCATCTTGTATTGCTTAGTAGACGACTGTAGCATTATAAGATGATCCCTCATGCACATGAATTTCAAGTCATAAAGTGTTCACCCTTAGTTAGCACCGTTGCTAAAGCTTGTTGTTTCGAAGCACCACGTGATGATCGGGTGTGTTAGATTCTGCAAGTGTATACAACGTGAGCAAGCCAGATTTGCTCATGCAGAAACTAAGGTTTGATCTTGACGAGCCTAGCATGTACAGACATGGCCTCAGGAACACGGATTACCGAAAGGTAGAGCATGAGTCATATAGTAGATATGATGAACATGTTGATTGTTCGCCATTGAAGCTATATCAACTCTCGTGATGATCGGTTTTGATGTGGTGGATTTGGTTCGTGTGATCACTAAAACAATGTGAGAGATATTGTTTTGAGTGGGAGTTCACCTAGATTAATTTAATTATTAATTAGAACTCAATTTATCATAAACTAAATCAAAGTGAATTTGCATAGTTGTTGTAGTCATTGGCATCCGTTTACCACCTTGCGCTTAGTTATAATTGAGATGATAGAACTATAGAATTCTGGTTAGTTACTTTACGAACTGGTATCGTATTGTTTTGAAGTGTTAATCTAAAGTTTAAAAGTCCTATTGCAAACTTTCAGTAAGTTCCGGTTACTCCATGAAGTTTAATAATTAGTATTAAATCAAGAGTAACAATTCCAAGTGTTAGTATATAAGTATCATGTTTGTCTCCATGATTCTTGATATTCAAAGGATTCTCTTAATATCAAGGTTATCTAGGATCTGAAAGAGTTGTTTCAGAAACCATGATGTGTGGAAGATATTGTGATATCTGAAACGAAGTTTTGGTTGCAACATGATAGAGTATAATATGGCAAAGTTCATGTTCTCATATTTTGATGAGAATTTGCAAAGGGTTGTAGACACTTGTTGTCCTAATCCTCCAAAAGGTTTTGGATAGCAACATTATACTCGTAATTCATCGTTATAAGCTAAAGGTAGTTTGATCATGGACGATTCCATGATAAGGATGAATATTTGATGTAGGTAAAATGTTTACTACACCAAGAGATTACTAAATAAAGGAATTTGAAAGAATACCAAACATTTGATGATGGTGATCTACTTCAAAGTGCAAGTCCAAAGACATTGGTATTTAACTATACATGTTTTGGACTATGTGTCATATGTATGACTCCACTATTGATGTTGATAGATTCTTTCAAACAGAAAAGGAAATACTGAAAGAGAATCTCATAAATATATGGCAGAAAAGAAAAGACTAGAATTGTTCAGTTTAAGTATATAGATGATATACATGTTATGGCTATATTCTTTGCTTATTAAACAATGTGGTTCTCAAGTATTTGATACTGAATTTGTTGGTGTGAATCGTCATACGAAACAACACAATTCATGAACTACAATGGCCTAAGTAACTAGCAAAAGAATATGTGATGATGTTCATCGAGAACAAATAAAGGGTTATTGTGTTGCTCGTTAAACATCAAAGCTTGCCTTCAAAGATTTGTTTTATCAGGTATCATGAGAACAAAAGGGTTGTTCAAATAATTGCCGTAATCCATAAAAGATGGATGATTCACAAATCTCGTTGGAGAAATCACATCCATAAAACTAGTGCTAAAAATGTCGAAAGACAAATTGATTAAAAGATCACTTAGGAAGTGACATCGCCGTTTAAATTATATTGGAAAGAAAACATGAAGAAAATCCATATGGATGGAATTTTGGAGTCTATTTGATTTTGATCAAATGACGCTTGTGAAACTTTCCTAGAGATAATTAAAACTTCGTTCATAGGCCAAAAGGGAACGAATGACTAGCTTATTGGAACTTGTACATATTGTTGTACGAAGTCCATTATGTGTAGTCAAGAGCGATGGATTTCAACTTCATATGCTTTCTCCGAAAATTTGAGTGAATATATGAATATTTACTTAATAAGGATGAAGTATGAAACATTTGAAGAGTTCAAAGACTTTCAAGATGAAGTGCAAAATCATTGTAACAAGAATATAAATAGTTTATGATAAGATCATAAAAGAAGATATTTGAGTTACAAGTTTAGCATAATACCTAAGATTTAAGGAATCGTTCCGTGGATTTGCATTTCCCGAAACACCATAAGAGTATGGAGCGTTCGAGATATGTAATTAAACCTTGTTTGACATGGTAAGATCAAAGGTATAATTCATAAAAATGCCATTATATTTTAAAGATTAAAAGCTTTAGAGATTACCGTTTTTCCACTGAAAAGAGCTCCATCATAATCCGTTGAAATGACACCATATAAAGTTATGGTTTGGGATAAAACCCAAGTAGTCCTTTCTTAAAACATTGGTATGCTATGCATAAGAAAGATGTTTGCAACCAAAGTCGGATGAACCTGTCTTTGTATGTTATTTCGAATAACTGTTAAGTAATCCTCCATAACATCGGAGACAAAAGTGTTTGTCACTTAAAACGTCAAGTTTCTTTGAGAAGGAATTTTTCGTGAAAAGTTAAGTGGGAGGACAATAGAACTTTGATAAGGTTAAAAGAACCTTAGCTGTATGTGCAGAGTTGCGCAGCACCGAAAAGTGTTCCGGAGGCAGCAACAAAGCTCATGGCTCACGTACCTCAAAGGTTGTGGTCACGGAGATCTAAGTTCCTATTGAAACAAGTAGGTCGGATAAACAATCAAATACCAAGATTTGAGGGTTGAATCATTATTTGAGAATAATGAACCGACTACATGCAAAGAAGCGATGATGGGCCCTGACTCCGTAAAATGGCTTGAAGCCATAAAATCCGTGATAGTTCCATACACGAGAAATCAAGTTTTGAACTTGAAAGACCCTCGAGAAAGGTGTAAGACCTTATAGTTGTGTCTGGATCTATAAAGAAATAGACATGGATGTTTCACATCTATGAAATAGTCGATATGTTGGGAAAGAGTTCACAACAATGTTCAAAGGTTGACTATGACAAGATTTGATCTTTCAGAGTGATATTTAGTCTAGACGGATTAATGTAGCAACCACTACATATAATTTGTTATATGGTAGTTGAATAAACAAAACAAGTTCTTCTAATAGAATCGTTACCTAGGACATGTGCATAACAAGGTCCATAGGGTTTTGTTAATTCAAAGGATGCTAAAAGCATATGCAAACTTCAATGGTTAAAGTGAGCATCGCGGAGTTGGAATCTTCACTGTGATGAAACTGTTAAAGGAGTTTAAAAGTTCATTAGAGACGATGAAGATGCTTGCATTTGCAAGAAATTAAGTGGGAGCGCTAAGACATGTTTCTAATACATTATGTGGAAGACATATTGTTGATTGGAAATAATGTATCTTTTATTAACACATATTAAGAATTTCATCCCGATGAAAGACTTAGGCAAAACCCAAATATTTGGCATCAATAGACGCTAATATGGTTGTGCCAGAAGTACATAGACAAGATATTGAATGAGTTCAATATAGAAACTACAAGAGAGGTTCTTGTCGCACAGAAAGGATTGAATGAGTTCAATGTTGATGATATATTCAAGTGTATTGACATTTGGTAAAGTGAAAAAAATAATCAAGTATAGATTGATACTTGATGTATGAAATCACAAAGAGTATTTATATCAATCATACTGTGATATGTACAAATCCAGATATGTCCTATGCTCTAAATGTTGTGAGCATATACCAGAATGATTCGTAAGATGATCATTGGACAATAGTAAGGATATTTTTATGATCTTTTGGAAGAACTAAGAGTATAATATTTGTAGAAGTGACAAATAGATGGTTAGTTCATTGTAAAAGTACTACATTGATACTAGCTTTGTCACAAAGTACAAATTAAGTTTATCTCAATCTAAACTAAGGGTGGCACAATATAATGGAAAGTGAGTTCCATAATGGATTTGGATGAGTTCCAAAGTTAAGACATTGTGACAGATACTACAACAAAAGGCTAAGTATATGACTGCTATTTTAGCAGCAAAAGAGGGCATTTGTGTCAAGTAGTTTGTTATCAAACTAGGTGTAGTTCACAGTGGGATAATACTATGAAGATATATTGTGCGACAATATTATCAACATGTTTTAACCCCAAAGAGCTAAAGGTCACACCGAAAGACCAAATTTATACAAAGCCATCTCATTAGAGAATGAGTGATGCGTAGAGACGCAAAGACATGCAATTACACACGGACCTAGAAGTGTCAGATCCGGAGATCAGTTGACCACTAGCAATCGTGTACATACAACACCGGAAAGCCAGAGGTGTTGAATACACAAAGGTTTGAAACTAGATTATTGACTCTAGTGCAAGTGGGAGACTGTTGGAGATATGCCCAAGAGGCAATAATAAAGTGGTTATTATCATATCTTCACACTTATGATAAATGTTTACATACCATGCTATAATTGTATTAACCGGAAACATTAATACTTGTGTGATTTGTAAACTAAAATAAGAGTCCCTAGTAAAGCCTCTTGTTAAACTAGCTTGTTGGTTAATATATGATCATGGTTTCCTGATCATGAACATAGGGATGTTATTAACAACAGGATCATATCATTAGGAGAATGATGTGATGGACATACTCCTATAGATAAGCGTAGCATAAAGATCAAGTCATTTCAATAGTTCAATTGCTATATGCTTTCTGATACATAGTAACCTAATTCCTTCGACCATGAGATCATGCATATCACCTTTACCGGATGGATGCTTTGATGACATCAAACACCACACCGTAACTGGGTGGCTATAAAGGTGGCATTGAGTGTTCAGAAAGTATTGGTTGAAACACATGGATCAAGAGTGGGATTTGTCCATCCATATGACGGATAGATATACTCTGGGCCCTCTCGGTGGAATGTCATCCAATTAGCTTGCAAGCATGTGACTGGCTCACAAGGGATCACATATCACGGGAACGAGAAAAGAGTACTTATCGGTAACGAGGTTGAACTAGGTATGTAGAGATACCGACGATCAAAACCTCGGATAAGTAAACTATTGTGAGACAAAGGGAAATTGGTATCGTATGTAAGTGGTTCATTCGATCGCAAAGTAATCGTAGAAATATGTGGGAGCCATATGAATTTCTAGATTCCTCTATTGGTTATTGTTCGGAGAAGTGTCTCGATCATGTCCGCATAATTCACGAACCGTAGGGAGACACACTTAAGGATTCGACGTTGTTTTGAGTAGTTATGGTATTATGAGAAAGAGACCGAATGTTGTTCGGAGTCTCGGATGGGATCCGGGATATCACGAGGTGATCCGGAATGGTCTAGAGAATTAGATTCATATAAGGAAAGTCCCGTTTCGGAGTTCGGAAATGATTCCGGTGTTTTCATCGGGAATGTTCTAGAAGGTTCCGAAATGTCCGACACTCCGGGAAAGGGGAGGGGTACATGAATGTGTCATTACATATTGGAATGATTGCATCATGTACTAAGTGTTCTTGCTGTTCCAAATAAAGGATTAAATTGAATCCTAAAACAGAAAAGTCAAATGCCCAGTTTGAAAGTCAAACGGCTAAAACAGGAAACTGTGGGGAACAAGCAAGAGGTGGTTGAAACCGACTTGGGGGAGGAGTCTCCTCTCCAAGCCGGCGCGCCACCCAAGGCCGACTTGGGGAGGGACTCCCCTCCCCTTGGCCGCACCTCCCACCTATAAGAGGAGGGGCAGGGCCTCCTCCTCTAGACACACAAGTTCCTATCCTCTAATCTCCGGTTTAGAGCCGTTTTGGTTTAGAGATTCTAATTGCTCTAGCCTGTGGTTTAGAGCCTTCTAATTGGTGTGTCTAATCCCTAGACCACTAATAGCTCTCTCTCTCATACTCCACCATACTCGCTCCGGCTTAAGGCGAAGCCCTGCGGGATCTCCCCTCTACTTCCGGTACCACGCCGTTGTGCTGCCGGAATCGCGAGGAGAGTGCTACAACCTCCGCTGCCTGCTGGAACAAGGGAGAGGAAGGTCTTCGTCGAGTACCGAACGTGTGACCGACTGCGGGAGCGCTGCCGGAACGTGGCGCCGGAAGGATCGTCTACGCAATCTTGAGATCGGAAAGAGTACGACTACATCACCCACGAGAATCTGCTCTCGTTAACCGCTTTGGAATCTTCGAGGGTGAGTTCCTCTATCGACTCGTTGCTACAATCTAGTAGATAGATCTTGGCTTGTTTGTTTGTATGCGATAGAAAATTTTTGTTTTCCATGCTACGAACCCCCTACACCACTATGCTACCGTTGCTCTGTTTTATTTAAAAGCATCGGAACGAGCCGCCAGAGCTTGCATCGCTGAGCAAAATTGAAGCTCGCATCGGTCCGAGCGGGTGAGCGGGAGGCGGCCACGTGCAGAGGTGGGAGGGGCGACCCGTTTTGGTAGCTACGAGCCGAGAGCGGCGACCGAGAGGGCGCCGCCGACGGGAGCTGTGGAGGGCGCAGCTCTCTGTTAGAGCCAGAGGGGTTGTGCGCGGCGGCGTTCAGATCCTCTTCCGCTCCGTGGTCCATGTCTTCTTCTAGCTCCCGAGCCACCTCGCGGTTCGACGTTCCGACACGCATGGAGATGCCGATCTTGCTCTGTCCGCGGTGCCGGGCGGCCGTTGATCGGAGGATCTCGCGCACACCGAAGAACACCAATCGTACGTTCTATGTGTGCAGCGAGAAGGGGTAAGAACCAGGACAATTTCACTATTTTTGTGGTCGGGATATTTGAGCAAAGATAAAATGCTTGCAGATATTTTTTGGTATGTGCTTGCATATAAAATGCTTCTTTCTTTGGGTCGATGTTCTGGCCCATACACTGATTAATGAGCTGCTAGATGAGCATGAAGAATGGTTGCCCATCATACCACAGATTGCATCGGCCGGCGCGCGAGCTACTGCAGAAGAGACGGAGGGCAGAGGCAGAGCACGCATTGACAGAGAGGTAGCTATAGAGCTAAGGAGGGTGAACCAGAAGATTAGTAAGCTGGAAGATCAATCACAGATTTGCAATTACATTTGGGCAGTTGTATTTGGGATTGTAATCACACTAGGTATAATGTTGACATTGAATGGAAAGGCATGAATTTGTGATGAATTTGTAACCTTAAAATAGTATGAACTTGTAACCTTGAATTTGGGATGAATTTCAAAGCTGTAAGTTAAGTAATTTTATCATATTTTAGCTGGCCTCTTCCTTGATGCAAAATAAGGGAACGATGAAAAGGTGAAAAAACAAAAACAAAAATGGGTGCGACTAGGGACTCGAACCCTAGACCGCTTGGTTTGGTAGCGTTAAGGACTGCTCTGGTAACCGGTGATGCTCCATTTGCTCATCATTGGGATCCTCTATTTGCTCATCACTATCGAAACGCTCTCCGAACGCTGGATCTACTGCATTATCACATAACTTAGCAAAATGACCTGCCCCACCACACCTTGTGCACTTACGCCTCCTTGGTCCAAGTCTAGTTCCTTCGCCGCGAGGTCTTATTCGACTCTTCCTCGGCCTACCTGCTGCTCTTTTCAGAACTGGAGGGCATAGATTGAAACCAGGGTCCACTATATCCTATTGTTGTTTTCACTCCAAAGCAACAGAGTAGTAATCATGCACATACTGTTGTATGTTCCCTGCTTGACCTGAGAGAGTAGTGCTAAAAAACAAGGCATGAATGCATGGCAACCCAGTTATCTTCCATTGCCTACAACTGCAAGTTCTAGCTTCTAAATCCACTGGATATCTCCATTCCCTCTTCTCTTTATCCAAAAATGATACCTCTGTTGTGGTAGCCGAGCAACGAGTCATGTCCATTTCCAAGCCTCTTGTTTTCTGCTTCAATTCATTCATCACGGATGGGGTGATAATGTGGCCCATGAATTTTGCCTCGGCTATTCCGGCACGAACAAGAAACTTCTGAACATATTCTATCCTTATCTTGTCAAGCAAATCTGCCAAATAAAGACCCTTCAGTTTCCGGATCGTTGAGTTGAAAGATTCTGGAATATTATTGTGCACATAGTCAACTTTGCTCGGTTCACTGAATTGGCTTCTTGCCCATAACTTGGAGTGGTGTGTTTCCAAGTATTCCTTCACTTTATCATTTTTGTATAAATACCTCATGTGATAGTTGTGCTTCTTCACACTGCAATTCAAAGATGCTGGCCACAAATTGTCGGCATAGACCTTTCCTTTGAATTTCTTCCCAAAATTTGCAGCAAGGTGACGAATGCATTCCCTATGCTCTACTCCAGGGAACACATTGTCCACGGCCACTTCTAAACCCTTGCAAGCATCAGTATGAATTACCAACCCATTGGGATGTGAAATAGCCCGACGCAGATTCTGCAAAAACCAAGTCCAGCTCTCCTCAGATTCCGCCTCAATCACACCGTAAGCAACTAGAAATACAAAGTTGTGTCCATCAACTGCACAAGCTGCTACTAACCGTACTTTAACCTCCCTGTGAGAAAGGTAGCATCAATAGCCAAATAGGGCCTGCAGCCATCCAAAAAACCCCGGCGGCAAGCCTCAAAGCAGACAAAAGCCCTCCTAAAGCATTCCTTTGTCATTGTCACTCCCCTTACTGTGTACTCCACGGAGTGTTGGTCAATATCTACAATACTACCTGGGTTGGTCTTCTCCACCTTAGCCTTAAATGAGTACAACAGTTTAAAACTGTCCTGCCAATTACCATAAATAGAGTCCATAGCATGTTGTTTACCATTGAAAACCCTCATGTATGGTACCTCTATCTTGAACTTTTCTTTGAACTTCTTCTGCAACTCCTTTGTACCCACTTGATGGTCTTCTGTCACCCACCGTTTTACTTCTTCCACCACCCATCTTGACTTGGCTCTACTGATTGTTTCCTTTCTAAGGGTTGATTAGAGGCATGTGTGCCTAAAAGGGTTCACTTTGACCTGAACATTCGTGCTATTTCACATTTTAGATGCGTGCATCCTCTATGGACATTCTTCAGTTGGAAAGTGAACTCTGTAACGGACAGTATCGCTCTTGTCAACTTCAAATGTACGCTCTGCCTTGATGCAATATGTCACAAGTGCATTTCTACACTCACTCATGGATGCAAAGATGGACCCTTGTTCCATCTGAGGGTTCTCAGGGTCCCATTCAACAGGTGCAAGGTCTTCCTCCTCGCCCTCCTCATCATCAATCAAAAAAGCGTCATTGTCACCCTCATCTCGGTTTTCAGGTCGACATGGCCGTCATAAATTCTGAACAACATCAGAATATAACCTCTCTTCATCATCTATGTATTCAGGCTCCACTTCTCTTGGAAGCCTGCTGCCGGTGCCCACGCTTGATGATCCACCACGTCGACGTGAACTAACCGAATCTCCCCTAGCTGAACTGGTCTAGCTAGACCTTCCATTACGACGAGATGAATCTGCCCGAGATGATCCAACTACCGGCACAACCACATCATTTTGCAGCCTCACTTGAAATTGCCCTTTCTCCTTATGCTTAGCAAACATGATAGCGAGCTCTCCATCATCGGTAATTGTCACCATTCACTACTCCCATCATAGTATTTGAATTCCACTTCATCATGCAAACCCCAAGGATACAGGCCGCAAATTACCTCCGCAAATTGTCGAAAACTCCAATTACAATCCATTGGCAGCCGATAATCAAACCCTCCTTGGAATTTCTTTTGATCCTTTGCATCAACTATGAACCTCTCCCTTCTAATGTTCACCAAGAATGCAAACCGCAACTCCATCCTAACCCACAAAAAACAGAGACGCAAATGAGCACAACAAAATAAACCGCTCGGTAAAATCAAAATGGCAGTTGCACTGCGCAATAAGGCTATATTTCAACAAGACTTACCCCTCAGGAACCCAGTCGTGGACGCGACGGGTCTCCGGCCCGACGCCTGCCTCGCCAAGGTCGTCTTCGTCGTTCGCCATTTCGTCGAGCAGGTTGTGGGCGCACTGGCGGAACGAGAGCCTCACCAGGTTGTGGGCGCACTGACAGCGCAGCAGCTTCCGCTCGAGCAGGTGTCGGTGGCGGTGGAGCAGGTAGTCACGCGGGACGGCCGCGCGGTGGCGCAGGTGCTGGCGGCGCTCGTGGTGGTGGACAGATCGGGGGCGGAGGGTGGTGCTGAATCAGGATCCGTTGGAGCAGGTGGCGGTGGCGATGGAGAAGGTAGCCACGCGGGACGGACGCGCGCGGCGCAGGGGCTAGTGGCGGCACAGGGGATGGTGGCGGCGCAGGGGCTGGCGGCGCTAGTGGTGGTGGCCGGAGCGGGGCAGGAGGGTGGTGCTGAATCAGCGGTTTGGCGGGTGCAGGGGTTACCGTTGGCTGCGTCGCTGTGCGGTCCCACCTCTGGACCCACTTTCACTAACGCCACCAGACGGAATCCTCCCAAAGCTCGCCGTTTTGTCCTCGCCATAATAGCTGCGCCCGAAGTAGTGGCAAAACTGAGCACAGTTTTCGTCTAGTGGCAAAACTGAGTACTCTGCGACCTCCAGTGACAAAGCAATAATTATCCCTAATGGATATGCCAAAAGGTGAAAAGGTGGAAGGCTGGAAGCTTAAGGTATATATTCCTCTTGGATAACACACATGGTGTTTGGCAAATGATGTGCTGTCAAGGAGCACCATTTCAATGATCCAGCAATACAAGAGCTACTGCGAGGAGTGTTGAGTTCCTCTAAACAACTCATGTCGTGTGGATAAATTTACCAGATGGCAAGTTACAGCTGAGCTAGTACATTCCTTGGTTGCACTTGCAGTTGAGGTAAATCGTGACTCTTAGAGATCCTTATTGTATTAGATAAAACAAGTAGTGCACGGAAAGAATAAACAAAAGACCGTATACCTTTTTTTGGGGCAAACAAGAAGTATACTGTTGAGGTATTGGAAAAGGTCATAAACGAGTTGTTCGAAGGATAAATGAAGCCTCAGCTACACTACGGGAAAATATATCGCTGCCGCTGCCGTGTAGACACGGTTTTGCCGGGTGCCAAATAGATCGGAACACGCAAAGATTGTCTTTGCCGTGTGTAATCCAGAAAACACACGACAAAGTACACGGACACGGCAAATTTCGAAAAAAGAACATGACAAAGACATATACACGGCAAAAATCCACAAAGGAACACGGCAAAGAAAAAACACTCGGCAAAGTCGACAGCGGCACACGGCATAGGCGTTGACACGGCAACGAGGTGGGACCCGCGACCCCACAGGTCCACTTGACAGGGAGGCGCGGTGGCCTCTTTGCCGTGTGCCATCGTCGGTCCTTGCCGTGTGTATTCCGCAATATACACGACAAAGAACCTTTGCCGTGTGTATTCTGCAGTATATACGACAAAGTCATTTTTTTCTTTTTTCCCTTTTATCACATTACTTTTAGGAAAATCATAAAAAAATCATTCTAATTTAAAAAATACAAATAATATATCATAATTTGCAAATAAAATGAGATCTATCTATCTAAACTCAAATATTAGATATTTATGCTGAATAAGAATCTTTGTGCTCGCCGTTTTGACCATAGTTTAAAACAGGCATAAAAATTCAAAAATGATCGAAACAATGTAAAACCTTCGTGTGGTGTCATATTATGTGACATAGTTAGAAGAAAAAATATCAAACTTGGTATATTGAATATGTCTCAAAAAAACCTTCACAAAATGACCTATCTCATTCGAGGTTTCCTGGCTTTCAGGTCAAATGACCAATGTTATGGCTAGAATCAAGACATAGTTTGTGATAATGTACCCATATTGTGCATGCATGTGCATCATGGAATTGCGAACAATGTTGTAGGAGAAAGTTTTCCTTTCCGCCGCACCAAAAGTCATTTTCCATTTTCCGAGCGCAAAAAATGGGGGATTTTATGAAGCAACCATCAAATGGATAATTCAAAATGCTACCACCCCATTTTTCAAAAATACTAGACCACCTTAAATGGAAATTTTGTACCAATAGGAGGATCTCAAACCTTTCCGTCCATCCCAGGTGAAAAAGACAAGTTCCTGCCGAATCGGTAGGAAGTGGGTCAGATATGAACTACATGTACATGATCTGATGGTCATGATTTTATACAAAAATCATTTATAGGTTCACAATATTTTATTTCATCAGAGATCCAATGCAAGTTTAGAGAGGCTCAGCTCCGAGCTAAGAATCTTCATACCCGTCGTTCGATAAAGTTTGTCGATGGTTTAAAAGAGGCATAAAAATTTCAAAAACGATCGAAAAAATGCGAAACCTTCACGTGGTGCCATATTATGTGACATAGTTAGAGTAAAAAATATCAAAATTGGTATATTGAATATGTCTCAAAAAAAAGTTCATAAAATGACCTATCTAATTCGAGGTTTCCTGACTTTCGGGTCAAATGACCAATGTTATGGCTACAATAAAGGCATAGTTTGTGATAATGTGTCTATATTGTATATGCATATGCATCATGGAATGACGAACAATGTTGCAGGAGGAAGTTTTCCTTTTCGTCACACCAAAAAACCATTTTCTATTTTTCGTGCGCAAAAAAGGGGGATTTTGTGAAGCAACCACCAAATGGATAATTCAAAATACTACCACCCCATTTTTAAAAAATACTAGACCACCTTAAATGGACAATGTCCCAACAGGGAATCTCAAACCTTTCCGTCCACCCCAGGTGAAAAAGACAAATTCCTATCGAATCAGCAGGAAGTGGGTCAGATATGAACTACAGGTACATGATCTGATGGTCATGATTTTTTACAAAAATCATTTTTAGGTTCACAATATGTTATTTTATCAGAGATCCAATGCAAGTTTAGATAGGCTCAGCTCCGAGCTAAGAATCTTCATACCCATCATTCGACAAAGTTTGTCGATAGTTTAAAAGAAGCATAAAAAAATAAAAAACGATCGATACAATGTCAAACCTTCGCGTGATGCCATATTGTGCATGCATGTACATCATGGGATGAAGAACAATGTTGCAGGAGAAAAGTTTCCTTTTCGTTGCACCAAAAAGTAATTTTCTATTTTTCTGATCACATAAAACAGGGGATTTTATGAAGCAGCCACCAAATGGCTAATTCAAAATGATACCACACCATATTTCACAATATTGTATGGATGTCATATTTAGATTCCTCACATTTTTCTGATCGATTTAGACATTTTATTTGTCGAATTCCGATTTACGGATTTAAATATATGAATTATTCCATATTAAATAGAAAAAGGAAATAAAATAAAATCATTTCATTTTTTATTTGGATTCAAGATTATTATTACTCATTATTGTTTACCTAAATAATTGTTTGGAATCTAAAACTGAGATGTGTGACATCATGGTCCAAGAGTTAATAGGATTGATATGAAAGTATTATCGATAAGGTATGATTTATTTCTCGGAAGCTCATTCGAATGGAACAAAGAAGTTAAGTGTGCTAGAGCTAGAGTATTGTTAGGATGGGTGACCGAAGGGGAAATTTGATTATGAGTGCAATTTTATCTAATATTAAGCATACAAAGGGTTAAAATATTTCTATATGAGATTATCAAGTAAATAATATTCAAAAAGTTTGATTTTTTTTAAAAGACAGTCTCTTTGCCGTGTACTTTTCTAAGATACACACAACAAAGAAACCTTCTTTTCTGTGTACTTTTCGAGGAGAGACACGTCAAAGAATAGACACCGTCATCTCCGCGAAAACCGTCATCTCACTTTACTTTGCCGTGTCTACGCGTAAGACACACGACAAAGTTTTTGCTGTGTCTTATTTAGAAAACACATGACGAAGGATCTTTGCCGTGACGAACGTTTCCGTGTGGCATTTGCCGTGTGTATACACACGGCAAAGCCTTTGCCATGTTCCAAAAAACGTCTATTTGCCCATACGGCAAAGAGCCGGTGTGCCGTAGTGCTAGTGGCCCACAGGAGTAAGAGGGAGAGGACGCTGGACTTACAAGGCTGTTACATTTATCGTATTAGAAGTGAAGTTGTATTTCTTCCCGTATAATTATTCCCCATGGGAAGTAGAAAATACAGCCATTAACAGATCATGATATGTAGGTTTGAAGCATATAAAGTACAACTCTATTTTTGTTCTTATATGTAGTTCATTGGACAAGTTCAAATTAATAATGAGCCCAAATCTATTCTGTATCTCGAAGAATCTTGCTATCACCTAAAAAATACACTTTTGTACTCATCATGCTTCACTTCTTTGTTGCTTGATTTGCAAATATATCTGGTATTTTTCTCGATAAAGAAAATATATTTATATCGAAAAGATATCAAATACACTCAGTCCCTGCAATATATCAAATACACTTAGCATCTACAACAACATAATGACTAGAGCAAGTCTCGACATCAAGGATGCACATGCCCAAAAACAAAAAAATGCCAAATTAAAATAATCAAAGAATGGAATGTACGAGACACATACTTCTTCCGATCCATTGTGAGTACTCTCTGAGATCTTCTCGATTTGGCACGAGCATGTGAGTTGGAACTTCCAAAACCTATTCGGTCTTCTTCAAACACGACTACATAGATCCCACAACAACACCTTGGTACTCGCGGCAACAAAGATGCCAATGCTGACCCACATGGATGGAGATCATCACGTTTTTGGGTAACACTATAGTGAAGGAGGCATCATGATGTCCACAAGATGATGCATCGCGTGTCGTGTTGAGCCGTCAGCACGCTTATGTCGACGGTGCAGTGTAGAGGCTAGATGTGCATCATGTTCCACTGGAGTACCGGTGGCGCAATAGCATAAGGAGGACGTTGAGGATGATGGAAAGCTCTGGGCGGCACCGCGAGTAGCCCAGCGGTGCGGTCGGGTGTGGCGCCGCGAGCAGGACAACAGAGCAGAGGTGTCTGCGGAGCAGGAGCTGGCCAGTAGAGAGAGTGTGAGCGCCGCGACCTTTGTGGTCGACGACGATCACGACAGGTGACAGTGATCCCAGATCGATCGATCTATGTATTTGATGACCTCGCCCCCCTCGTGATCGTTGATTCCTTGAGCAGTATCGAGCTTATTCTAGATCGATCGAGGACGATGTTGATCCTAGATTGATCAAGGACAACAGAGATGAGACCAGATTTTAGTTTGAAATTCAAACAAGAAGGCCTAATTTGAAATGTTTGAATGTTTTAGGGGCTATTTCGCAAAACCAATTTTTACTATGGCTCCAACATCCTTTGCTGGAGGGAGGGAATACAATTTTTCTAAGATACCTAGGTTTTGCTTGCACGTTTTATGATCGTGCCAAGAAATTTAGATCTTTTTGTTGCTTTTCTGATCATGTGTGATTCCCTCTCTCTCCCCCTTGTTGTCCAAACTAACGTGTGGATAGGGGCCTACGTGTGGATCTCCTCCATGGGGAGGGGATCGACCATGCTCATGTAAATTTCCCCCGGGGAATACTACCCTAGGATACTCTCATCTCATTGAAGGGAATATGTCCGAGAGGCAATAATAAAGTGGTTATTACCTTATTCCATGTTTATGATAAATGTTTATTTCTCATGATATAATTGTATTAATTGGAAACGTTAATACATGTGTACATGTTTAATAAGCAAATAATAGTTTCTAGTGATGCCTCTCATATAAACTAGCTTGTTGATTAACAATATGATCAAAGGTTCCATAATCATGGACATTGGATATTGTTAATAACGGGGTCACGACATTGGTGGAATGATGTGATAAACACTCACACAAAATATAGTAATACGATCAAAGTCATTATGTTTACATTGATATAATAAGTCATATGAAGTAACCCTAATCCTTAGACCATGAGATCATGTGAATTGCTAACACCGGAAGAGTATTTTGATAACATTAGACGCCACATCGTAACAGGGTGACTATAAAGGTGGGTTTGGATACTCTAAAAGTGTTATGTTGATGCTCATGGATCAAGAATGGAATTTGTCCATCACGACGACGGAGACATATATATACTCTGGATCCTCTCGGTGATATCACATTAATAACAGCTTGCAATTAAGTGATTTGATCATAAGAAGTGTTATATCACGGGAACGAGAAAAGAGTACTTGTCAGTAACAAGATTAAACTATGTATGGGGATACCAATGATCGAATCTTGGACATGTAATATATCGCGAGACAAACAATTCAGGTACGACGTCAAAAGTTCTCACAATCATTGTTGAATGTGTGGGAGTTAGTATGGATCTCTAGGTCCTGCTACTGATTATTAATCGGAAAGGGGTCTCGATCATGTCTGCATTATTCGCGACCGTAGGGTGACACACTTAAGGTATGCCAACACCAATTGGGGCAGATATAATACCAGAGAAAGATTTTGAATGTGTTGGAATTATTTCTATGGACACCAAAAAAATTTAGGTCAAATTGCTAAAATTGGTTTCAAATTAAATGCAATATCGAAGTTATGCAAGGGGTTTTATGCGAATGTTTGTTAATTAAAATAATTAACAAAATTCTGAATAAAATAAATAATAATTTTATTAAATGAGATATGACATTAATTTTGGTGGAAAATTATTGCATGTGAGTGGAATTGTGAGTGGGGAGGTTTTTATGTGAGTGGAGCTTCCACCCACATGAACGAGGGAGAGGTGGGGGAACCACCTTGGCTCCAGCCATGGCCTTGGGACTGCCCCCTCCACCTATAAAAGGAGCCCTTCTCCTCTCTCACAAGTATACCTCCTCGTGAAGGATCGCTCTCCCCCTTTAGTAAATTCCTCATGGTTTCGGATTATCGAAATACATGTTCTCGGTCTTTTCTCTAAAAGGATCTGCTGCTTCCGCTGCTTTTGCTGGAGCGAGGAACGGAGGTTGTCAAGGTGTTGAACGTGTGTGCAATAACGGATGTGTTTATGGTTTGCCGTGTTGGACTTGCTGGTGCTGGACTTCATCACGATCTTGAGATCGGTAAGTGTACGAATATATCATCCACGAGAACCAATCTCATAAAGCTTTTCGGTCTTCAGGGGTGGTTTATCTATGGATGTATTTCCACCTGTTGCTTGTATTTAGATAGATAGATCTTGGTGCTTAGTTGTTTATATTGTAGGAATTTTTTTGTTTTCTATGTTGGGAACCCAACACTAATTACCAATTAACCCTTATTAGGGTTGAGTCCACTGAATACCGTTCTGCAAAATAGTGTATTTGCATTTTCTAGTTTTTTTCGGGATGGGCCAGGATAAGAGCATCTCCAGTCTTTTGACCCCAGGAACCCGGCGGTATAGTTTAGGCACTTCCACCAACAACTTTTTGTCCTGGGGTGGTGCGTTCGCCCATTCACGCCCTCAAGTTTGGCTCCCCAACACTTCACACATTGGCGATATTTTTGAAAGTTCATTTCCTTCTACCAAAAATAGGCACAAGTTCGCCCAATTCGGCAGTATGTTGATCAAACCAGCCACATATCGTCTGCGAAAATCTCAAGCAGTAGGGTCCTCTGCCGTAGCAGAAGGATCCTCCTCCACGGGAACAGAGCACAACGATGGTGTAGATGATGACGCAGGGGCAGAGTCAGGCGAAGCAGTGGCCGCAATTGACGTGGTGGTGGTCGTGGTAGGAGAGGCGGAGAATGTCGGTGCAGCAGAGCTCGGCAGAGGCGCCCGCATCTCTTCCAGTATGAGCCCGTGTTGTGCCATTGATACATTCAATCTGTATTACAGATGCAGTATAGTAGCTTTTGTTGGAGATATGCCCAAGAGGCAATAATAAAGTAGGTTATTATCATATCTTCATACTTATGATAAATGTTTACATACCATGCTATAATTGTATTAAAAGGAAACATTAATACTTGTGTGATTTGTAAACATAAAAGAGTCCCTAGTAAAGCCTCTTGTTAAACTAGCTTGTTGGTTAATATATGATTATGGTTTCCTGATCATGAACATAGAGATGTTATTAACAACAGGGTTATATCATTAGGAGAATGATGTGATGGACATACTCCTATAGTTAAGCGTAGCATAAAGATCAAGTCATTTAAAATAGTTCATTTGCTATAAGCTTTCTGATACATAGTAACCTAATTCCTTCGACCATGAGATCATGTTAATCACCATCACCGGAAGGATGCTTTGATGACATCAAACACCGCACCGTAACTGGGTGGCTATAAAGGTGGCATTGAGTGTTCAGAAAGTATGGGTTAAGGCTCATGGATCAAGAGTGGGATTTGTCCATCCATATGACGGATAGATATACTCTGGGCCCTCTCGGTGGAATGTCATCCAATTAGCTTGCAAGCATGTGACTGGCTCACAAGGGATCACATACCACGGGAACGAGAAAAGAGTACTTATCAGTAACGAGGTTGAACTAGGTATGCAGAGATACCGACGATAACGAGGTTGAACTAGGTATGCAGAGATACCGACGATCAAAACCTCGGATAAGTAAACTATCGTGAGACAAAGGGAAATTGGTATCGTATGTAAGTGGTTCATTCGATCGCAAAGTAATCGTAGAAATATGTGGGAGCCATATGAATTTCCAGATTCCTCTATTGGTTATTGATCGGAGAAGTGTCTCGGTCATGTCCGCATAATTCACGAACCGTAGGGAGACACACTTAAGGATTCGATGTTGTTGAGTAGTTATGGAATGATTAGTAAGAGACCGAATATTGTTCGGAGTCTCGGATGGGATCCGGGATATCACGAGGAGATCCGGAATGGTCCGGAGAATAAGATTCATATAAGAAAAGTCCTATTTCGGAGTTCGGGAAAGTTTCCGATGATTTCATCGGAGAGGTTCTAGAAGGGTCTAGAAGGTTCACCGGTCCAAAAGGAGAATGGTCCATGAATGTGTCATGGGTAAGTGGAATGATTGGATCATGTCCAAGGTCACTTGGTGTTGGCATATGCAAGAGAGAAATAAAGCTCTAAACTGAAAGTCAAACGGGAAGTTTGAAAAGTCAAACTGGAACAATGGTTTCCTAGTGGGAGAAGAAACAAGTCCTTCTCTCAAGCCAACTTGGGTTTGGGTTTGCATTCAAACCCACCCCTCCCAAGGCTGCCCCTCCCTCTCATAAATAGAGGGGGAGGGATGCCCCAAACAACACAAGTTCCAAGCCCTCTCCACGAGCCAGCGTCGCCGCTCGCCGCCGCCGCCGCCGCGCCGCCTCGCCGCGCCGCCGCCTTAGCCGCCGCCGACACCTCCTCCTCCTCCCGGATCTCTAAACCCTAGTTTTCCGGGAAACCCTAATCCACCATACTCGCTTAGGCTTAAGGCGAAGCCCTGCGAGATCTCCCATCTACTTCCGGTACCACGCCGTCGTGCTGCCGGAATAGCGAGGAGAGTGCTACAACCTCCGCTGCCTGCTGGAACAAGGGAGAGGAAGGTCTTCATCGAGTACCGAACGTGTGACCGACTGCGGGAGCGCTGCCGGAACGCGGCGCCGGAAGGATCGTCTACACAATCTTGAGATCAGAAAGAGTACGACTACATCACCCACGAGAATCCGCTCTCATTAACCGCTTTGGAATCTTCGAGGGTGAGTTCCTCTATCGACTCGTTGCTACAATCTAGTAGATAGATCTTGGCTTGTTTGTTTGCATGCGGTAGAAATTTTTTGTTTTCCATGATTCGAACCCCTACATTGGTATCAGAGCCGTGTCTATATGTAGATCTGTTGCACGAGTAGAACACAATGGTTATTGTGGGCGTTGATGCTTTTGTTGTCGATTGCTTCTTGTGTACTTTCATCTTGCGGGATGGTGGGATGAAGCGGCCCGGGCTAACCTTACATGACATCGTTCATGAGACTTGCTCCACGCTTGACATGCAACTTGTATTGCATAAGTGGCTTTGCGGGTGCCTGTTTCTCCCAACATAGTTAAGATTCAATTTACAACGGGTGATTGACAATACTAGTATCAATGTTGTGGTTCTTGTTCGTAAGTTAGAGCGACACTTATCGAAATCCCCAAACCACGTAAAATATGCAAAGAAAATTAGAGGCGTCTAACTTTGTTTTCCAGGGGTGTGCTGTGATGTGATATGGCCATGATTGTGATTATATTTGATGTATGCAATGTTCCTTATTGTAAGTTGGCAACCGGCAGGAGCCATATGGTTGTCTTTAAATTCTGTTAAGACTCGCGTGTCTATTCAAAGTAGTTGTAATAGTTGAAGCTGGTGGACGACAACCATGGAGCGCGTCATTGACCTTGATGCAATGCCGATGATGATGGAGATTATGTTCGTGCTTGAAGATGGAGATCGGAAGCACAAAGAAGAAAGGACATATCATATCACATATTATGAATTGCATGTGATGTTAATCCTTTTATGCATCTTGTATTGCTTAGTTCATGATGGTAACATTATAAGATGATCCCTCAAGCACACAATTTCAAGTTTTAAAGTGTTCATCCTTAGTAAGCACCGTTGCTAAAGCTCGTTGTTTCGAAGCATCACGTGATGATCGGGTGTGTTAGATTCTGCGAGTGTATACAACGTGAGCAAGCCAGATTTGCTCATGCGGAAGCTAAGGTTTGATCTTGACGAGCCTAGCATGTACATACATGGTCTCGGAACACGGATCACCGAAAGGTAAAGCATGAGTCATATAGTAGATATGATGAACATGTTGATTGTTCGCCATTAAAGCTACATCAACTCTCGTGATGATCGGTTTTGATGTGGTGGATTTGGTTCGTGTGATCACTAAAACAATGTGAAGGATATTGTTTTGAGTGGGAGTTCAACAGTAATATGATTAAAAGTTGAACACTATTTATCATAAACTAAATCAAAGTGAATTTGCATAGTTGTTGTAGTCATTGGCATCCGTTTACCACCTTGCGCTTAGTTATAATTGAGATGATAGAACTATAGAATTCTGGTTAGTTACTTTACGAACTGGTATCGTATTGTTTTGAAGTGTTAATCTAAAGTTTAAAAGTCCTATTGCAAACTTTCAGTAAGTTCCGGTTACTCCATGAAGTTTAATATTTGGTATTAAATCAAGAGTGACAATTCCAAGAGTTAGTGTATGAGTATCATGTTTGTCTCCATGATTCTTGATATTTAAAGAATTGTCTTAATATCAAGGTTATCTTGGATCTGAAAGAGTTGTTTCAGAAACCATGATGTGTGGAAGATATTGTGATATCTGAAACAAAGTTTTGGTTGCAACATGATAGAGTATAATATGGCAAAAGTCATGTTCTCATATTTGATGAGAATTTGCAAAAGGTTGGAGACACTAGTTGTCCTAATCCTCCAAAAGGTTTTGGAGAGCAACATTATACTCGCGATTCACTGCAATAAGCTAAAGTAGCTCGATCATGAATAATTCCAGGATAAGGGTGAATATTTGATGTAGGTAAAATATTTACTACACCAAGAGATTACTAAAGAATGGAATTTGAAAGCACACCAAACATTTGATGATGGTGATCTACTTCAAAGTGCAAGTCCAAAGACATTGG
The DNA here is from genome assembly GCA_916181665.1 of Avena sativa. NCBI lineage: Eukaryota > Viridiplantae > Streptophyta > Magnoliopsida > Poales > Poaceae > Avena > Avena sativa. The sequence continues at coordinate 431,927,522 of OV702284.1, forward strand.
TATTTAATTATACACGCTTTGGACTATATGTCATATGTATGACTCCACTATTGATGTTGATAGATTCTTTCAAACAGAAAAGAAAAAAATGAAAGAGAATCTTAGAAATATATGGCAGAAAAGAAAAGACTAGAATTGTTCAGCTTGGGTATATAGAGGATATACGTGTTATGGCTGTATTCTTTGCTTGCTAAATAATGTGGTTCCTAAAGTACTGGATACTGAATTTGTTGGTATGAATCGTCATACGAAACAACAGAATTCATGAGCCACAATGGCCTAAGTAACTAGCAAAAGAATATGTAATGATGTTCATCGAGAACAAATAAAGGGTTATTGTGCTGCTCGTTAAACATCAAAGCTTGCCTTCAAGATTTGTTTTATCAGGTATTATGAGAACAAAAGGGTTGTTCAAATAATTGCCGTAATCCATAAAAGATGGATGATTCACAAATCTCGTTGGAGAAATCACATCCATAAAACTAGTGCTAAATATGTCGAAAGACAAATTGATTGAAAGATCACTTAGGAAGTGACATCGCCATTTAAATTATATTGGAAAGAAAACATGAAGAAACTCCATGTGGATGGAATTTTGGAGTCTTTTGATTTTTGATCAAATGACGCTTGTGAAACTTTCCTAGAGATAATTAAAACTTCGTTCATAGGCCAAAAGGGAACGAATGATTAGCTTATTAGAACTTGTACATATTGTTGTACGAAGTCCATTATGTGTAGTCAAGAGCGATGGATTTCAACTTCATATGCTTTCTCCGAAAATTTGAGTGAATATATGAATATTTACTTAATAAGGATGAAGTATGAAACATTTGAAAAGTTCAAAGACTTTCAAGATGAAGTGCAAGATCATTGTAATAAGAATATAAATAGTTTATGATAAGATCATAAAGGAAGATATTTTGAGTTACAAGTTTAGCATAATACCTAAGATTTAAGGAATCGTTCCGTGGATTTGCATGTCCCGAAACACCATAAGAGTATGGAGCGTTCGAGATATGTAATTAAACCTTGTTTGACATGGTAAGATCGAAGGTGTAATTCATAAAACTGCCATTATATTTTAAAGATTAAAAGCTTTAGATACTACCGTTTTTCCACTGAAAAGAGCTCCATCATAATCCGTTGAAATGACACCATATAAAGTTATGGTTTGGGATAAAACCCAAGTTGTCCTTTCTTAAACATTGGTATGCTATGCACAAGAAAGATGTTTGCAACCAAAGTCGGATGAACCTGTATTTGTATGTTATTTCTAATAACTGTTAAGTAATCCTCTGTAACATCGGAGACAAAAGTGTTTGTCACTTAGAACGTAAAGTTTCTTTGAGAAGGAATTTTTCGTGAAAAGATAAGTGGGAGGACAATAGAACTTTGATAAGGATAAAAGAACCTTAGATATATGTGCAAAGTTGTGTAGCGCCAAAAAGTGTTCCGGAGGCAGCTACAATGCTCATGGCTCACGTGCCTCGAAGGTTGTGGTTCGAAGGTCAAAGTTTCTATTGAACCAAGTAGGTCGAGTAAACAATCAAATACCAAGATTTGAGGGTTGAATCATTATTTGAGAATAATGAACGTACTACATGCAAAGAAGCGATGATGGGCCCTGACTTCGTAAAATGGCTTGAAGCCATAAAATCCGTGATAGTTCCATACACGAGAAATCAATTTTTTGAACTTGAAGGACCCTCGAGAAAGGTGTAAGACCTTACAGTTGTGTTTGGATCTATAAAGAAATAAACATGGATGTTGCACATCTATGAAATAGTCGACATGTTGGGAAAGAGATCACAACAATGTTCAAAGGTTGACTATGACAAGATTTGATCTTTCATAGCGATATTTAGTCTAGACGGATTAATGTAGCAACCACTACATATAATTTTGTTATGTGGTAGTTGAATAAACAAAACAAGTTCTTCTAATAGAATTGTTACCTAGGACATGTGCTTAACACGGTCCATAGGGTTTTGTTAATTCAAAGGATGCTAAAAGCATATGCAAACTTCAATGGTTGAAGTGAGCATCGCGGAGTTGGAATCTTCACTATGATGAAACTGTTAAAAGAGTTTAATTTCATCAGAGACAATGAAGATGCTTGCATTTGCAAGAAATTAAGTGGGAGCGCTAAGACATGTTTCTAATACATTATGTGGAAGACATATTGTTGATTAAAAATGATGTATCTTTTATTAACACATATTAATAATTTCATCCCGATGAAATACTTAGGCAAAACCCAAATATTTGGCATCAATAGACGCTAATATGGTTGTGCCGAAAGTATATAGATGATGTATTGAATAAGTTCAATATAGAAAATATAAGAAAGGTTATTGTCGCACAGAAAGGATTGAATGAGTTCAATATTGATGATATATTCAAGTGTATTGACACTTGGTAAGTGAAACAAAGATTTAAGTATAGATTGATACTTGATGTATGAAATCACAAAGAGTATTTATATCAATCATATTGTGATATGTACAAATCCAGATATGTCCTATGCTCTAAATGTTATGAGCATATATCAGAATGATTCATAAGATAATCATTGGACGATAGTAAAAATATTCTTATGATCTTGTAAAAGAACTAAGAATATATTATTTTGTAGAAATGACAAATAGATGGTTAGTTCATTGTAAATGAATTACTTTGATACTAGTTTTGTCACAAAGTACAAATTACGTTTATCTCAATCTTAACTAACGATGGCACAATATGATGGAAAGTAAGTTCCATAATGAATTTGGATGAATTCCAAAGTTAAGACATTGTGACAGATACTACAACAAAAGGCTGAGTATATGACTGCTATTATAGCAGCTAAAGAGGGCATTTGTGTCAAGTAGTTTGTTATCAAACTAGGTGTAGTTCACAGCGGGACAATACTATGAAGATATATTGTACGACAATATTATCAACATGTTTTAACCCCAAAGAACTAAAGGTCTCACCAAAGGACCAAATTTATACAAAGCCATCTCATTAGAATGAGTGATGCGTAGAGACGCAAAGACATGCAATTACACACGAACCTGGAAGTGTCAGATCCGGAGATCAGTTGACCACTAGCAAACGTGTACTTACAACACCGGAAAGCCATAGGTGTTGAATACACAAAGGTTTGAAACTAGATTATTGACTCTAGTGCAAGTGTGTAACACCCTCAGAATCGGCCCTATGCAAGTTTCAGTGATTCCCGCCAAACCCGCATAGAAACGATTCGAAGGTGCCCACCAGGCACTTTCGTGCGGGTGGAAAACGAAGTAATACCATTACACAATAGTCCACGATGGGACACACAGAACAGATATATACAACAGCGACTCAAAGAGTCAAGAATACAGATATACAATATAAAGATCCAAATCACCTTTAAAACGATGCAGCGTCCGAGTACGGACAAGATGCAAATTGAGCTAAGAGCCCTGAAGAATAACCAATGGCGTCCATAAACCTGCCCAGGCCAAGCCGGAAGGGTAACCCTGCTAACGACGTCGATCTCAAAACCTGCTTAAACAAAAGGGGTGCCGACAAAGGGCAAAGGAAAAAGAGAGAGCGGTCAGTACTGAGGCCAGTACACGGCGAGGCTAGAATTCGGCGGTCCTCGCCTACATAGGTATGGTGGACTGAAGCGGCAGCGTAGCATGCACTAAACAACCTATAGAGACTCGATATAACTGTCGGCTACCAGAGAGGGATAAGAAAGACCTATCCGGATCCAACTTGATACTACCACCAAACATACCCATCCTGATATTTCCCCCTCGAGACCAAACGAGGAAGTCAACCGAGGAACTCACACAGTTGGCAGTTTTATTTATACAGTTATCGTTGCAGCAATTACTAGTCAGGTATAGATAGTCATCCTGATATAATAAGCAGTGGGCAATTTTAGTTAACCATTCCGTTGTAGTTGCAACACTTAATAGTCAGATACAATTAGCATGAGATATCCCCAAACCCAGCAGTTGTTGGTACTTTTATTTAACCATTCCGTTGCAGTGAAGCTGATTACTAGTCATATCGGATACAAGTCAAATTATAGCAGTAAACTTTAGTTATAGTTGTCTATGATCGAGAACTGTGCTCCAAGTCGTCCATAACCGCGGACACGGCTTCTCGAAAAGATTTAACCCTGCAGGGGTGCACCAAAGTTTCCACACGCACCTACACCCTTGTTGTCAGATCAGGTAGGTACAAGATCACAAAACATACACCCAACGGTATGTCGACGGGGTTTCGGACACGACGTTTCCCAGACCCAAAGCAAGCACGGGGGGGGCACCCCACTAAGCTACCCGCAACAAAGTCGGCCGGTCTCCGAGACGGACTCAGGGTTTGCGCCAATGGCTGTAAACGACTGGGAACCCGAAACTCTCGGGCTTGTCGATACCGCGAAAACACTCCGCTTACCTAAACAGTACAGGTGCTCCTCGCACAATCTTAAATTAAGCAGTAAAGCATGGCATAAGTACAGGATAGTAATAAAGCCCCAAACTACTTGTGGCCCCCAGTACAGTACTTGGAATCAGGTACTAAATCGATGGGGGTGCCCATACACCCCACCTGTGGTTAGCGCGCTCGATCTCGGAACAGGTGTCAAGAACTCGGGGTCCTACGGGACACAAGTGGACGGTTAACAACCAAATAACATCTATTGCTCACCTGTGCCTCTGCATTTACCTACTTCAATTTTAGTTATTAAACGATAATTGAATTAAACGATAATTAAAGCCATGATCACCTACAACATTAAACATGCGGCAACACTCCAACAACTGTGGTACTGGACGACACGCAACAGCACTTGAGCAAGCGACTACGACGCGCAAGTCCAACTGTCTACCAAACAACAGGTAATAGGATGTGTCCAAGGCAATATAAGGCTGCGAGGGATATCACGGGTACGAAAACTAGAGCAACGCAACACAGATAGCAATAGAGCAACAGGAGGGAATAAATACTATAAAAGTAAGATAGGTAGAAAGGGGGGAGATGCTCGCCTGAAAACATTGCCGAAGGTTCACCTGGGATCAGGTCGACACTCGCATCAACTCATCGGCCTAACCCGTGAAGAAGCAAAGCACTAGAGGAAACATCGGATGCACTAATTAATACTACGGCAGAAGATCGGGCATGATGCATGTATGATGTATGACATGACAAAGATGCGATGCGATTAGGCAATATTAAACGGAACCGGGGTCCCGATAATTTATTACATGGTTCATGTTGTTTAGGTACCCCACAATTTAAATGTTGTCTTAACAAGGCAAATTATATCACCGGTTCGATGCACAAATTTAAAAGGGGCCAATATTAGACTAGAAAAGTCCACGTATGGCCTCCATATTTAATTATGATGTGAATCGGCATAATGCCCCCAACCCACATGATATGCATGCGAGATGAACAATTTAATATGCAACAATTTGATATTACATTTATAAAATAGGGATCGAGAAAGGGGTCACACATTAGTGTCAAAGGTCTTGGGCTCCGAGGGGTTCGGGGTCGGTCTCAGGGTTCGGATCTGGGGTTCGGTCTCGGCGGGATCGTTCTCGGATAACAGAGTAGATCTTGGCGTTCCGCGAAGAAGGACTTGGTTGGCGTCGGGGGCACATCGGATCCGCCCTGGTCGGTGCCGATCTTGTCGTCGTGAAGATCTCGTCGGGTCCGCGTTCCGGGTTGGTCTTGGCCTTCGGGGTGAAGTACTTGGCGTTCCGTGTCGGCGACCTTGGCGTTCGGCAACCTACGAAGTAGACCTTGGAGTTCCGCGATGATCTTGTCGATTCCCTGTCGAAGGCCTTGGCGCTTCGGATCGGTCTTCGGTTCGGGGCATCGGGGCTCGGGTTTTCCATGTGGCGTTCTTGGCGTCTTCGGGTTCGAGGGCCGAGAACTTGGCGTTCTGAGATGAAGACCTTCGCGTTCCTCCTCGGAGTACATCGAGTCCATCTTCGGGCAGATCTTGGAGTGTCAAATTGACACGATGGCTAAGAACAGACATCCCATGTACTTGCACAAGGCAGCGAGGCCTCCTGCCCGAAGGATGCGTCCGGGCCGGGAGACGAGCATGGGACAATAGCGCCACCCGTTACCGGCGGTGGAGGGTGAAGCCATGGTCACTGCAGGTGAGGCCAGAGGTACTCGGTGCGGCAGGGCTACGACCGGAGCGCAGGCCCGCTGGGGAAGGGAGGGCGACAACGGGCGCGAGATCGGCCAGAGCAGGCGAACGGGGAGAACGGAGCCTGCGGGTCTCGCTGGAGGCATGCGGGAGGAGGGGGGTCGCGGTAGAGGGGGCAATGGGCGAGCTCAGGCCCGGGAGACGATGGCGGTTTCAAGCGGGCGGGGACGAGGTGATGGCCGGAGGTGCAGGACGCGGTGGCGAGCCGGGCGAGGCAGAGGCGAGGGAGGGGTTCACGCGGGTGGTGAGAGGGCACCGCGAGGGGAGGAGGGCGGCGGCCAGAGTTCCTGGCAGCGATGACGGCGGAACGCGGCCCTGGCTCGGCTCCTGGCGAGGTGGGGCGCGAGAGGGAGGGCGACGAGCTCGGGGAGGTGGGGATCGAGGAGGAGCGTCGGGGCTTCCTGGCGACGGCGCTTGCTCCGCGATAGGAGGCGGGGGCGCCGGAGACGGGCACGGGCAGCCGCGACGAGGAGGAAGGCGGCCGGCGCAGAAGCAGAGAGAGGCCGAGCAAAAGGCGGCCAGTGCTGCGAGCAGGGGGACCGAGAGAGGTGGCAGAGAGGCGGGTTCCCGAGGAGGCGGACGACGGCGCGATGGGAGAGACGAGGAAGGAGGGAGACGCGGGGAGGGCTTCGCGTAGTGGGAGAGGTGGGGAGCATGCGAGGGACCGGCGGTGTCGGGGTGGGGCCAGGTCGATGGGGGGTGGCGGCGGGTGTGGGGAGGAAGGGGTTGGGGTTTGAGGGGCAGGTTTAGGGTTTCTTTAGATGGGCCGGGTTGTAGGTAGTCTGGTCAGGTTGGGCCTCTGGCCTGACCGATCGGACTGCCTCCCCGGACAAAACATTTTATTATTTATTTTATTTTTAAAACATTTTGTAAATAATTTTTAGACAAATAAAAGATCTGAACAGACCGAGGTTTTAGTTTGAGATTAAAGGAGAGGGCTAATTAGAAAACAACTTAGGCTTTTACGAAAATAGTTTTTATGCAAAATATATGCATGATGTCATGATGATGCACATAGTAAAAATACTAGCGATTTTCTAGTTGCGGTTTTACCGGGGTGCTACAAAGTGGGAGACTGTTGGAGATATGCCCAAGAGGCAATAATAAAGTAGGTTATTATCATATCTTCATACTTATGATAAATGTTTACATACCATGCTATAATTGTATTAAAAGGAAACATTAATACTTGTGTGATTTGTAAACATAAAAGAGTCCCTAGTAAAGCCTCTTGTTAAACTAGCTTGTTGGTTAATATATGATTATGGTTTCCTGATCATGAACATAGAGATGTTATTAACAACAGGGTCATATCATTAGGAGAATGATGTGATGGACATACTCCTATAGTTAAGCGTAGCATAAAGATCAAGTCATTTAAAATAGTTCATTTGTTATAAGCTTTCTGATACATAGTAACCTAATTCCTTCGACCATGAGATCATGTTAATCACCATCACCGGAAGGATGCTTTGATGACATCAAACACCGCACCGTAACTGGGTGGCTATAAAGGTGGCATTGAGTGTTTAGAAAGTATGGGTTGAGGCTCATGGATCAAGAGTGGGATTTGTCCATCCATATGACGGATAGATATACTCTGGGCCCTTTCGGTGGAATGTCATCCAATTAGCTTGCAAGCATGTGACTGGCTCACAAGGGATCACATACCACGGGAACGAGAAAAGAGTACGTATCAGTAACGAGGTTGAACTAGGTATGCAGAGATACCGACGATCAAAACCTCGGACAAGTAAACTATCGTGAGACAAAGGGAAATTGGTATCGTATGTTAGTGGTTCATTCGATCGTAAAGTAATCGTAGAAATATGTGGGAGCCATATGAATTTCCAGATTCCTCTATTGGTTATTGATCGGATAAGTGTCTCGGTCATGTCCGCATAATTCACGAACCGTAGGGAGACACACTTAAGGATTCGATGTTGTTGAGTAGTTATGGAATGATTAGTAAGAGACCGAATACTGTTCGGAGAATCCAGATGGGATCCGGGATATCACGAGGAGATCCGGAATGGTCCGGAGAATAAGATTCATATAAGGAAAGTCCTATTTCGGAGTTCGGGAAAGTTTCCGATGATTTCATCGGAGAGGTTCTAGAAGGGTCTAGAAGGTTCACCAGTCCGAAAGGAGAATGGTCCATGAATGTGTCATGGGTAAGTGGAATGATTGGATCATGTCCAAGGTCACTTGGTGTTGGCATATGCAAGAGAGAAATAAAGCTCTAAATTGAAAGTCAAACGGGAAGTTTGAAAAGTCAAACTAGAATAATGGTTTTCTAGTGGGAGAAGAAACAAGTCCTTCTCTCAATTCAACTTGGGTTTGGGTTTGGGTTTGGATTCAAACCCACCCCTCCCAAGGCTGCCCCTCCCTCTCATAAATAGAGGGGGAGGGCTGCCCCAAACAACACAAGTTCCAAGCCCGCTCCACGAGCCGCCGCCAGCGCCGCCGCTCGCCGCCGCCCGCCGCCTCGCCGCGTCGCCGCGCCGCCGCCGGTCCGTCGCCGCCGCCTTAGCCGCCGCCGACACCTCCTCCTCCTCCCGGATCTCTAAACCCTAGTTTTCCGGGAAACCCTAATCCACCATACTCGCTTCGGCTTAAGGCGAAGCCCTGCGAGATCTCCCCTCTACTTCCGGTACCACGCCGTCGTGCTGCCGAAATCGCGAGGAGAGTGCTACAACCTCCGCTGCCTGCTGGAACAAGGGAGAGGAATATCTTCATCGAGTACCGAACGTGTGACCGACTGCGGGAGCGCTGCCAGAACGCGGCGCCGGAAGGATCGTCTACACGATCTTGAGATCAGAAAGAGTACGACTACATCACCCACGAGAATCCGCTCTCGTTAACCGCTTTGGAATCTTCGAGGGTGAGTTCCTCTATCGACTCGTTGCTACAATCTAGTAGATAGATCTTGGCTTGTTTGTTTGCATGCGGTAGAAATTTTTTGTTTTCCATGCTACGAACCCCTACAGCTTTTTCCCTAGAAGACATAGGTTTAATCGAACATTGGGAAACAATTGTGGTATGTTAAGAAGCGTATGCAAGTTTTATTTTGTTATCGGGTTGTATCAATGGATGGAGATAGGAGAGGGTTTAGGTTTCACCCGCAACTATGCATACATATGGGATAAAGATAAATAAGAATATTCATGTGTAAATAATCTAATAAAGATAGGATTTGCGAAAAACACATCCGTAAATGATAAAATCCCTACGAGCCACAGGCAAAACATAGTCTCGTGGTCTAATTGTTATACCACGAAGCACCGTGCTATGCATGATTATTATTAAGTAAAATACATGCCAAAGCATTAAGATCAGTGATGTTGTTGTTGTTCCTAAGTGGGTCACTACTCCTCTTGTTGTCACTGGGTTTCATGCGTAGCCTTTTACCACACATCTCACCTCAAACATTGATCAATCCTCGAGGTCTTGGGTACCTAACAAGTCCTTGGATTGAGGTAAGAGACAATGATATAAATACAAATCTGCTATGCAATCACCATACAATATTCCCATGTAATTAGATGCACATAGTTGCTGAGATGCTATTTCCCAACCCGCAGTCCGCGAGGACTACTCACTCTTAATAAAATCAAGGATAGAAAACATTGTAGAATTACTTAGATCAATACCAAATATCCTTATAATGTTCGCCAACCACGAGAAGATCTGGAATAAAGTTATGGATATGTCTATGGATGGAGGTGGAGATGGAGATGATGAACTATGGTAGTAGTGAAGTGGTGGATCTTTCTCGATGTGTTTTCAGATGCAATCTGTGAGTGGAGTGGCTCTCTGTGAGGCGATTGGGAGTCTCAAAATATATAGTCCCTTCAATAAAGTTGTCTGGTTTGACTCGGTGAAGCCGCCGCCACGTGGTACGGGCATACGGTATGGGCAAGCCCCGCATGTTGTTGGAGATATGCCCAAGAGGCAATAATAAAGTGGTTATTATCATATCTTCACACTTATGATAAATGTTTACATACCATGATATAATTGTATTAACCGGAAACATTAATACTTGTGTGATTTGTAAACTAAAATTAGAGTCCCTAGTAAAGCCTCTTGTTAAACTAGCTTGTTGGTTAATATATGATCATGGTTTCCTGATCATGAACATAGAGATGTTATTAACAACAGGATCATATCATTAGGAGAATGATGTGATGGACATACTCCTATAGATAAGCGTAGCATAAAGATCAAGTCATTTCAATAGTTCAATTGCTATATGCTTTCTGATACATAGTAACCTAATTCCTTCGACCATGAGATCATGCATATCACCTTTACCGGATGGATGCTTTGATGACATCAAACACCACACCGTAACTGGGTGGCTATAAAGGTGGCATTGAGTGTTCAGAAAGTATTGGTTGAAACACATGGATCAAGAGTGGGATTTGTCCATCCATATGACGGATAGATATACTCTGGGCCCTCTCGGTGGAATGTCATCCAATTAGCTTGCAAGCATGTGACTGGCTCACAAGGGATCACATATCACGGGAACAAGAAAAGAGTACTTATCGGTAACGAGGTTGAACTAGGTATGTAGAGATACCGACGATCAAAACCTCGGATAAGTAAACTATCGTGAGACAAAGGGAAATTGGTATCGTATGTAAGTGGTTCATTCGATCGCAAAGTAATCGTAGAAATATGTGGGAGCCATATGAATTTCCAGATTCCTCTATTGGTTATTGTTCGGAGAAGTGTCTCGATCATGTCCGCATAATTCACGAACCGTAGGGAGACACACTTAAGGATTCGACGTTGTTTGAGTAGTTATGGTATTATGAGAAAGAGACCGAATGTTGTTCGGAGTCTCGGATGGGATCCGGGATATCACGAGGTGATCCGGAATGGTCCGGAGAATAAGATTCATATAAGGAAAGTCCCGTTTCGGAGTTCGGAAATGATTCCGGTGTTTTCATCGGGAATGTTCTAGAAGGTTCCGGAATGTCCGGCACTCCGGGAAAGGGGAGGGGTACATGAATGTGTCATTACATATTGGAATGATTGCATCATGTACTAAGTGTTCTTGCTGTTCCAAATAAAGGATTAAATTGAATCCTAAAACAGAAAAGTCAAATGGCCAGTTTGAAAGTCAAACGGCTAAAACAAGAAACTGTGGGAAACAAGCAAGAGATGGTTGAAACCGACTTGGGGGAGGAGTCTCCTCTCCAAGCCGGTGCACCACCCAAGGCCGACTTGGGGAGGGACTCCCCTTCCCTTGGCCGCACCTCCCACCTATAAGAGGAGGGGCAGGGCCTCCTCCTCTAGACACACAAGTTCCTATCCTCTAATCTCCGGTTTAGAGCCGTTTTGGTTTAGAGCTTCTAATTGCCCTAGCCTTCGGTTTAGAGCCTTCTAATTGGTGTGTCTAAACCCTAGACCACTAATTTCTCTCTCTCATACTCCACCATACTCGCACCGGCTTAAGGCGAAGCCCTGCGGGATCTCCCCTCTACTTCCGGTACCACGCCGTTGTGCTGCCGGAATCACGAGGAGAGTGCTACAACCTCCGCTGCCTGCTGGAACAAGGGAGAGGAAGGTCTTCGTCGAGTACCGAACGTGTGACCGACTGCGGAAGCGCTGCCGGAACGCAGCGCCGGAAGGATCGTCTACACGATCTTGAGATCGGAAAGAGTACGACTACATCACCCACGAGAATCTGCTCTCGTTAACCGCTTTGGAATCTTCGAGGGTAAGTTATTCCATCGAATCGTTGCTACAATCTAGTAGATAGATCTTGGCTTGTTTGTTTGTATGCGATAGAAAATTTTTGTTTTCCATGCTACGAACCCCTACAGTGGTATCAGAGCCGTGTCTATATGTAGATCTGTTGCACGAGTAGAACACAATGGTCATTGTGGGCGTTGATGCTTTTATTGTCGATTGCTTCTTGTGTACTTTGCATCTTGCGGTATGTTGGGATGAAGCGGCCCGGGCTAACCTTACATGACATCGTTCATGAGACTTGCTCCACGCTTGACATGCAACTTGTATTGCATAAGTGGCTTTGCGGGTGCCTGTTTCTCCTAGCATAGTTAAGATCCAATTTACAACGGGTGATTAACAATACTAGTATCAATGTTGTGGTTCTTGTTCGTAAGTTAGAACGACACTTATTAACAGCCCCAAACCACGTAAAACATGCAAAGAAAGTAGAGGCGTCTAACTTTGTTTTGCAGGGGTGTGCAGTGATGTGATATGGCCATGATTGTGATTATATATGATGTATGCAATGTTCCTTATTGTAAGTCGGCAACCGGTAGGAGCCATATGGTTGTCTTTAATTTCTGTTAAGACCCGTGTGTCTATTCAAAGTAGTTGTAATAGTTGAAGCCGGTGGACGACAACCATGGAGAAGCATCATTGACCTTGATGCAATGTCGGTGATTATGGAGATCATGTTCGTGCTAGAAGATGGAGATCGGAAGCACAAAGAAGAAAGGACATATCATATCACATATTATGAATTGCATGTGATGTTAATCCTTTATGCATCTTGTATTGCTTAGTAGACGACGGTAGCATTATAAGATGATCCCTCATGCACATGAATTTCAAGTCATAAAATGTTCACCCTTAGTTAGCACCGTTGCTAAAGCTTGTTGTTTCGAAGCACCACGTGATGATCGGGTGTGTTAGATTCTGCAAGTGTATACAACGTGAGTAAGCCAGATTTGCTCATGCGGAAACTAAGGTTTGATCTTAACGAGCCTAGCATGTACAGACATGGCCTCAGGAACACGGATTACCGAAAGGTAGAGCATGAGTCATATAGTAGATATGATGAACATGTTGATTGTTCGCCATTGAAGCTATATCAACTCTCGTGATGATCGGTTTTGATGTGGTGGATTTGGTTCATGTGATCACTAAAACAATGTGAGGGATATTGTTTTGAGTGGGAGTTCACCTAGATTAATTTAATTATTAATTAGAGCTCAATTTATCATAAACTAAATCAAAGTGAATTTGCATAGTTGTTGCAATCATTGGCATCCGTTTACCACCTTGCGCTTAGTTATAATTGAGATGATAGAACTATAGAATTCTGGTTAGTTACTTTACGAACTGGTATCGTATTGTTTTGAAGTGTTAATCTAAAGTTTAAAAGTCCTATTGCAAACTTTCAGTAAGTTCCGGTTACTCCATGAAGTTTAATAATTAGTATTAAATCAAGAGTAACAATTCCAAGTGTTAGTATATAAGTATCATGTTTGTCTCCATGATTCTTGATATTCAAAGGATTCTCTTAATATCAAGGTTATCTAGGATCTGAAAGAGTTGTTTCAGAAACCATGATGTGTGGAAGATATTGTGATATCTGAAACAAAGTTTTGGTTGCAACATGATAGAGTATAATATGGCAAAAGTCATGTTCTCATATTTGATGAGAATTTGCAAAAGGTTGGAGACACTAGTTGTCCTAATCCTCCAAAAGGTTTTGGAGAGCAACATTATACTTGCGATTCACCGTTACAAGCTAAAAGTAGCTTGATCATGGATAAATCCATAATGAGGGTGAATATTTGATGTAGGTAAAATGTTTACTACACCAAGAAGATTACTAAATAAAGGAATTTGAAAGAACACCAAACATTTGATGATGGTGATCTACTTCAAAGTGCAAGTCCAAAGACATTGGTATTTAACTATACATGTTTTGGACTATGTGTCATATGTATGACTCCACTATTGATATTGATAGATTCTTTCAAACAGAAAAGGAAATACTGAAAGAGAATCTCATAAATATATGGCAGAAAAGAAAAGACTAGAATTGTTCAGTTTAAGTATATAGATGATATACATGTTATGGATATATTATTTGCTTATTAAACAATGTGGTTCTTAAGTATTTGATACTGAATTTGTTGGTGTGAATCGTCATACGAAACAACACAATTCATGAACTACAATGGCCTAAGTAACTAGCAAAAGAATATGTGATGATGTTCATCGAGAACAAATAAAGGGTTATTGTGTTGCTCGTTAAAACATCAAAGCTTGCCTTCAAGATTTGTTTTATCAGGTATTATGAGAACAAAAGGGTTGTTCAAAATAATTGCCGTAATCCATAAAAGATGGATGATTCACAAATCTCGTTGGAGAAATCACATCCATAAAACTAGTGATAAAAATGTCGAAAGACAAATTGATTGAAAGATCACTTAGGAAGTGACATCGCCGTTTAAATTATAATGGAAAGAAAACATGAAGAAACTCCATGTGGATGGAATTTTGGAGTCTTCTGATTTTTTGATCAAATGACGCTTGTGAAACTTTCCTAGAGATAATTAAAAACTTCGTTCATAGGCCAAAAGGGAACGAATGACTAGCTTGTTGGACCTTGTACATATTGTTGTACGAAATCCATTATGTGTAGTCAAGAGCGATGGATTTCAACTTCATATGCTTTCTCCGAAAATTTGAGTGAATATATGAATATTTACTTAATAAGGATGAAGTGTGAAATATTTGAAAAGTTCAAAGATTTTCAAGATGAAGTGAAAAATCATTGTAACAAGAATATAAATAGTTTATGATAGGATCATAAAGGAAGATATTTGAGTTACAAGTTTAGCATAATACCTAAGATTTAAGGAATCGTTCCGTGGATTTGCATTTCCCGAAACACCATAAGAGTATGGAGCGTTCGAGATATGTAATTAAACCTTGTTTGACATGGTAAGATCAAAGGTATAATTCATAAAACTGCCATTATATTTTAAAGATTAAAAGCTTTAGAGATTACCGTTTTTCCACTGAAAAGAGCTCCATCATAATCCGTTGAAATGACACCATATAAAGTTATGGTTTGGGATAAAACCCAAGTTGTCCTTTCTTAAACATTGGTATGCTATGCATAAGAAAGATGTTTGCAACCAAAGTCGGATGAACCTGTCTTTGTATGTTATTTCGAATAACTGTTAAGTAATCCTCCATAACATCGGAGACAAAAGTGTTTGTCACTTAAAACGTCAAGTTTCTTTGAGAAGGAATTTTTCGTGAAAAGTTAAGTGGGAGGACAATAGAACTTTGATAAGGTTAAAAGAACCTTAGCTATATGTGCAGAGTTGCGCAGTGCCGAAAAGTGTTCCGGAGGCAGCAACAATGCTCATGGCTCACGTGCCTCAAAGGTTGTGGTCACGAAGATCTAAGTTCCTATTGAAACAAGTAGGTCGAGTAAACAATCAAATACCAAGATTTGAGGGTTGAATCATTATTTGAGAATAATGAACCGACTACATGCAAAGAAGCGATGATGGGCCTTGACTCCGTCAAATGGCTTGAAGCCATAAAATCCGTGATAGTTCCATACACGAGAAATCAAGTTTTGAACTTGAAGGACCCTCGAGAAAGGTGTAAGACCTTACAGTTGTGTTTGGATCTATAAAGAAATAGACATGGATGTTTTACATCTATGAAATAGTCGACATATTGGGAAAGAGTTCACAAAATGTTCAAAGGTTGACTATGACAAGATTTGATCTTTCATAGTGATATTTAGTCTAGACGGATTAATGTAGCAACCACTACATATAATTTGTTATATGATAGTTGAATAAACAAAACAAGTTCTTCTAATAGAATCGTTACCTAGGACATGTGCATAACACGGTCCATAGGGTTTTGTTAATTCAAAGGATGCTAAAAGCATATGCAAACTTCAATGGTTAAAGTGATCATAGCGGAGTTGGAATCTTCACTGTGATGAAACTGTTAAAGGAGTTTAAAAGTTCATTAGAGACGATGAAGATGCTTGCATTTGCAAGAAATTAAGTGGGAGCGCTAAGACATGTTTCTAATACATTATGTGAAAGACATATTGTTGATTGGAAATAATGTATCTTTTATTAACACATATTAAGAATTTCATCCCGATGAAAGACTTAGGCAAAACCCAAATATTTGGCATCAATAGACGCTAATATGGTTGTGCCAGAAGTACATAGATAAGATATTGAATGAGTTCAATATAGAAACTACAAGAGAGGTTCTTGTCGCACAGAAAGGATTGAATGAGTTCAATGTTGATGATATATTCAAGTGTATTGACATTTGGTAAAGTGAAACAAATAATCAAGTATAAATTGATACTTGATGTATGAAATCACAAAGAGTATTTATATCAATCATACTGTGATATGTACAAATCCAGATATGTCCTATGCTCTAAATGTTGTGAGCATATACCAGAATGATTCGTAAGATGATCATTGGACAATAGTAAGGATATTCTTATGATCTTTTGGAAGAACTAAGAGTATAATATTTGTAGAAGTGACAAATAGATGGTTAGTTCATTGTAAAAGTACTACATTGATACTAGCTTTGTCACAAAGTACAAATTAAGTTTATCTCAATCTAAACTAAGGGTGGCACAATATAATGGAAAGTGAGTTCCATAATGGATTTGGATGAGTTCCAAAGTTAAGACATTGTGACAGATACTACAACAAAAGGCTAAGTATATGACTGCTATTTTAGCAGCAAAAGAGGGCATTTGTGTTAAGTAGTTTGTCATCAAACTAGGTGTAGTTCACAGTGGGATAATACTATGAAGATATATTGTGCGACAATATTATCAACATGTTTTAACCCCAAAGAGCTAAAGGTCACACCGAAAGACCAAATTTGTACAAAGCCATCTCATTAGAGAATGAGTGATGCGTAGAGACGCAAAGACATGCAATTACACACGGACCTGGAAGTGTCAGATCCGGAGATCAGTTGACCACTAACAATCGTGTACATACAACACCGGAAAGCCATAGGTGTTGAATACACAAATGTTTGAAACTAGATTATTGACTCTAGTGCAAGTGGGAGACTGTTGGAGATATGCCCAAGAGGCAATAATAAAGTGGTTATTATCATATCTTCACACTTATGATAAATGTTTACATACCATGCTATAATTGTATTAACCGGAAACATTAATACTTGTGTGATTTGTAAACTAAAATTAGAGTCCCTAGTAAAGCCTCTTGTTAAACTAGCTTGTTGGTTAATATATGATCATGGTTTCCTGATCATGAACATAGAGATGTTATTAACAACATGATCATATCATTAGGAGAATGATGTGATGGACATACTCCTATAGATAAGCGTAGCATAAAGATCAAGTCATTTCAATAGTTCAATTGCTATATGCTTTCTGATACATAGTAACCTAATTCCTTCGACCATGAGATCATGCATATCACCTTTTCCGGATGGATGCTTTGATGTCATCAAACACCACACCGTAACAGGGTGGCCATAAAGGTGGCATTGAGTGTTCAGAAAGTATTGGTTGAAACACATGGATCAAGAGTGGGATTTGTCCATCCATATGACGGATAGATATACTCTGGGCCCTCTCGGTGGAATGTCATCCAATTATCTTGCAAGCATGTGACTGGCTCACAAGGGATCACATATCACGGGAACGAGAAAAGAGTACTTATCGGTAACGAGGTTGAACTAGGTATGCAGAGATACCGACGATCATAACCTCAGATAAGTAAACTATCGTGAGACAAAGGGAAATTGGTATCGTATGTAAGTGGTTCATTCGATCGCAAAGTAATCGTAGAAATATGTGGGAGCCATATGAATTTCCAGATTCCTCTATTGGTTATTGTTCGGAGAAGTGTCTCGATCATGTCCGCATAATTCACGAACCGTAGGGAGACACACTTAAGGATTCGACGTTGTTTGAGTAGTTATGGTATTATGAGAAAGAGACCGAATGTTGTTCGGAGTCTCGGATGGGATCCGGGATATCACGAGGTGATCCGGAATGGTCCGGAGAATAAGATTCATATAAGGAAAGTCCCGTTTCGGAGTTCGGAAATGTTTCCGGTGTTTTCATCGGGAATGTTCTAGAAGGTTCCGGAATGTCCGGCACTCCGGGAAAGGGGAGGGGTACATGAATGTGTCATTACATATTGGAATGATTGCATCATGTACTAAGTATTCTTGCTGTTCCAAATAAAGGATTAAATTGAATCCTAAAATAGAAAAGTCAAATGGCCAGTTTGAAAGTCAAACGGCTAAAACAAGAAACTGTGGGAAACAAGCAAGAGGTGGTTGAAACCGACTTGGGGGAGGAGTCTCCTCTCCAAGCCGGCGCGCCACCCAAGGCCGACTTGGGGAGGGACTCCCCTTCCCTTGGCCGCACCTCCCACCTATAAGAGGAGGGGCAGGGCCTCCTCCTCTAGACACACAAGTTCCTATCCTCTAATCTCCGGTTTAGAGCCGTTTTGGTTTAGAGCTTCTAATTGCCCTAGCCTTCGGTTTAGAGCCTTCTAATTGGTGTGTCTAAACCCTAGACCACTAATTGCTCTCTCTCATACTCCACCATACTCGCACCGGCTTAAGGCGAAGCCCTGCGGGATCTCCCCTCTACTTCCGGTACCACGCCGTTGTGCTGCCGGAATCACGAGGAGAGTGCTACAACCTCCGCTGCCTGCTGGAACAAGGGAGAGGAAGGTCTTCGTCGAGTACCGAACGTGTGACCGACTGCGGAAGCGCTGCCGGAACGCAGCGCCGGAAGGATCGTCTACACGATATTGAGATCGGAAAGAGTACGACTACATCACCCACGAGAATCTGCTCTCGTTAACCGCTTTGGAATCTTCGAGGGTAAGTTATTCCATCGACTCGTTGCTACAATCTAGTAGATAGATCTTGGCTTGTTTATTTTTATGCGATAGAAATTTTTTGTTTTCCATGCTATGAACCCCTACACATGTACCAATGCTTGTTAACACTTCTGGAAGTTCTCATTTGACCTTGGTTTACTTGGTGGTGTTGGCAGCATGTGATTCTTGATTGCTCAAAATTTCACCATAAAAGAGTGATTTCCTCCATATCACAATTTAAAACAAGGATTTGCATATATTTGGAACAATTAATCATTAGTGGCAAGGTAGAGAGATATTTTATCAATTGCTTGACTTAATATAAGATTTAACATGAATAAAGATGGCTATTTTCGCAGCCATTAACATCTCCAAGTTTAAACCTTGATCGTCCTCAAGAAAGAAACCAAAAACCATAAGAAACTCACCATTTAAACTAAAACAACGAGAAAGCAAGTTCACTTACATTTGGTAGCCTCATGCCTCCATCACTTCTTTCACCTGAATATGGCATAGAAAGAGTAGTGACAAGAGTACTGTACATCGACAATGACGAGCAGCGAATGGGCGGTGACGGCCATCCGTACTAGAGAAGATAAGAGGGTCTCGAAAGCAAGGTGAGTAGACGCTTCTCACATTTTCTCTATTATGCTTCGGTTGATGTTTTGTACTGCACGGTTCAAGTACTTTATGTTGTTTCTCGGATATGCTTTCCATCAATGATGCAGAGGGATATAGTCTATGCATTGACATACGATCCACACCATAACATAATGTTAAAATGATATATAGCATAACCATCCACTTGGTGTTCAGCCTACATAGTTTTGCGTACGGAGTTTTTTTCATCCTTAACATACCATGTGTTGATAGATTGCCATTTTATTGCTTCGCCCATGATGATATATATTTCTCATCTCAATTCAATACCGGAGCTACCAGAAGTCTCACTTTGTCTCCAAATTTCATGGACTATCCATTCAAATACCGGAAGAAATTTGATCGGTTTGTTTCATCTATGGATCGGCTAAATGCACAAAAATAAAATTTATTTGTATTTGTTATCCCTTCTGCAATTTAAAACCTAACCCCTCCCAAACCCCGTGCGACGGCACCCGCCGCACCGGGGTGAAGCCTCCGGCCGCCCCGAACTACTCCGCCCCGCTCCTCCCCCAACTCGCCGCCACCGGCTCCGTCGCCAGGCAAAGCCTCGATGGTGCGGCGACAACGAACATTCCTTACGTCCGAGACCTAGGACGGTGGCGGCGGCGCCCTCACGCCCTCATCAAGGATGACGACGACGGATGACGGCGGTCAACGACCTAGACGGTCGGTGGCGGCAGTTTGTCGGTAGGGGGCAGTGCTAATGTGTCCTCTCGGCCTCATCCTCCATTAGATGGTGAAGTCAGGAGCGGGAGATGGCCATGAGCCAGATCTCAGCCATTTACTATCAGATCTGCCGTCGTCGGCGATGTGATGGCTTCTGGGTTCGTCCGACTTCACGAGGTCACCTAGGGCTACGAGCCCAGGCATGGTGGTGGTGGCCTTCTCTCCCGTCGAAGTTGGTCGGCCAATCGAATAAAGGTGGCTGACCTAGGGTTCCTCTTGTGCGAAGATGAATACCTTCCTGAGGCTGGTCCTTGATCTGGCCAGAGTGGAGAGTTTAGGAAGGCTCCGCCTGCGAATGTACTAGCGCTCCTATGCCTGCAGTTTGCTGGATCGGGTGGTATTCGGTCATGCGCACCCATGTTTTATTCTGATCGTTTGGTTCAGGAGGGAGCGACGCAAAGCTCTGTCCTTTGTTGCCACCAGGCGACTTTTGATCCAAGGTGAAGTCAGAGGAGGAGAATATCATGAAGGCCGGGTTGGAGGTCTATCAATGGAGGTTCGAGTCGTCGCATTATTGAGGGACTTGCTTGGTGTTCTGGACTTCACGACAACAGTATGTAAGTGGGGGCAACAATATAGGTGAAGTTCAGAATCTTACCTTTCAGGGTGAAAATCCAAGGTCTGGCCTTAGCTGGTTATGCCTAGCAATGGCCTTGTTGAAGACATTGTTTTGAGAGCGGATATTATCTTCAGGGTGAAAACCTACGATCTTTGATAGGGCGACAATAGCGCTTGTGCATTGTTCTTTTTTTGGAGGCGTCGCTTTTAAAGAGCATGGAGTTCAGGTGTTGTATTGGTGGTGGTTGTACTGTTGCTGCTAGGATCGGAACACTGTAGCGGGTCTTTTCTTTTTTTCTTTTTTATTGGTTGTGTGCATCCGTAATGCCAATAGGGTATTCGTTGTTGTAGAGGCCGAGTGTAACTGGTATCTCTTGATATTAATTTATGCTCATTTTCAAAAAAAAAATTGTTCCGTATGCCAACTACTGTGTGACAGCAACAATGAGGGAGTGATCATGCGGGGGTGATGCATACATCAGTAGTTTACCTTGGTGATTCATTGTTTGGCAGATGCAAGATCAGTTTTAATAGACGATGTCCTTTTGTGATGGCGAACGAGATACCGTTGGAGTTTATCAATGGATATGGATCATGCCGCTTTGTTGAGCTAGCTGTTTGTCCATGGTTCTGTAAGGTAGGTGAGCTTGCTTAGTCGTTGGCGTGTTGTTTGTTCTATTGAGTGTTGCCTAGATCTGATCACTGTACCGTACGCCTATCATTCCTTATATTGACCATGCTATGTTGTTTTATCGAGGCTCTGAATTATACTTCCTCTGTTTTAAAATATAAGATGTTTTAGCTTTGTGAAGCAAATGTATCTAGACTTCTTTTAGTATGAGGTTCACTTAGGTTTGGAGTGAATACACACTAAAATAAGTTTAAATATATTTTCTTCACAAACCTAAAACATCTTATATTTTAAAACGGGGGAGTAGTTGTTATACTAATTTATTTTTCTAAATTTTTCTCATTCTTTTATAATTAGGTTTGTTAACTTCTTAGTGATGGTTCTTGCCATCGTGAATGGTGTGCCCGTGTTTCATGATGTCTGCATATCTGAAGATTTAAGCTCCATGATTTTTAGAGCCTGTGGTTGCTCGATCATTCCCGCTGGATGGGGCCCATATTAAAGGTCTCAACTTTATCTAGATTCGTATGTATGTAGTTAAGTATTTAGATTAGATTTATTCGTATATAGACAAAGTTAAGACCGTTAATATGAATGAGAGAGAATACATAATTTTATCTAAACAATTGTTACAGTTGTTACTGTAGTGCTCACTGACCACAGTTAGCCATGCTAAAGTTTTTTAGTGGTGGCAACTAAGAAGTAGTACCACCCCTTTTCTGAATCTTATACTTTATCTAGATTCATATGTATCTAGTTAAACATTTGGATTAGATGTATTTGTATCTAGACAGAGTTTGAGACTATTAATATGAATCGAAGAGAATGCATAATTTTATCTGAACAGTTGTTAGTGCCACCACTTTGGCAAGCAGAACGTAGGTGCTTAGCTCCTTGTATCGTCATTCACTTTTCTGGCAAGCAGCAGGTCTGTGCCAATGAATTTCTGACCTGCAGGAGGTCGAAAACTGTGGGTCTATGTCTTGGTTAGACAATGAATGGCCAAATGCTACTAAGAATACACCTGCGAAGCTATGGGGGATGTATGATGATACAAGCAATGCAAGAATCGACGATAAGGTTGAGAATGCGCAGCTGGTGAAGCAACTATCTGATGAGAAGAACAAGCTTGACAAAAAGTACTCAAGTATGCTGGTTGATGTGAAGATGTTCATCGAAGAAACATAGAAAAAGATGTTGGAGGAGAACTTGTCACGGATGAATGACAACAATGAATCATTGAGGAATGAGGTTGAGATGCCCAAGACCTTGCAGAAATCCCAAGCTAATGTAATCAAAGAGAAGCTGAAGCAATGGGATGAGGACTAGACGATCTTCAAGGAAGGAAAAGAAGAAACTAGAGTATGCGCTCTATGAATTGATCAAAGCCAATGATGCTAATAAGGATAAAGTGAAGAAGATCAAGGAAATATGTAATGGTTGACTGTTCAGTTGCACCTTGTTGTACTGCTGACGGTGAACTGGTGGTGGTGGTGGTAGGATGACACCTAGTTTTGATGTGGTGGTATGTTAAGTTGTGATCTCCGTTTGGCAACGATCATGCTTGTTAAGACTAATTCATACTTATGTTGTTTCTGCTAGGGGTGTTCATCTGTTCATGGTCAACTGTGATTCCCTTTTGCTTGTGTTGTTCATGCTTGTGTTGTTCATTCTTGTGGGGATCATGGTTGTGGGATCATGCTTGTGGGGATCATGCTTGTTGTTCTGGATTGTATCATTCCAGATTGTGTGTTCATGTGTATGGTGATGGTAACCTCATCGTATGGAAGTGCAAGGTGACCACAACCAGTGTTGTATGTGAACCAAACAAGAGGAGAATGCATGACATGGGTCAAAAGCGCAATGTGCAGACAACCAAATAACATGGTCTTAGTTGCCAACCGATGTATCAAATTCGATACAAGCTACCAAACAACTTGCACAATGTGGCTTTTGGGTTGTATGAGTGTGGAACCGATGACCGTGGACATGCCCCAGTAAGTCCTAAAATGGATGCAGGCTATCAAATAGCCCCCTGAGTGTTGCCTAGAGATGATCACTGTACGCCTATCAATTCTTACGTTGACCATGCTATGTTGTTCTGTTGAGGCCTTCTGAATTATAGTTGTTATATTAATTTCTTTTGTTAAATTTTTCTCATTCTTTTATCGTTCGGTTTGTTAACTTCTTAGTGATAGTTCTGCCATCGTGAATGGTGTGCCCGTGTTTCATGATGTCTGCATATCTGAAGATTTAAGCTCCATGATTTTTAGAGCCCGTGGTTGCTCGACCATTCCGCTGGTTGGGGCCCATATTAATGGCTTTAACTTTATCTAGATTCGTACGTATCTAGTTAAGTATTTAGATTAGATTTATTCGTATATAGACAAAGTTAAGACTGTTAATATGAATCGGAGAGAATACATAATTTTATCTAAACAATTGTTACAGTTGTTACTGTAGTGCTCACTGACCACAGTTAGCCATGCTAAAGTTTTTTAGTGGTGGCAACCACCCCTTTTCTGAATCTTATACTTTATCTAGATTCATATGTATCTAGTTAAACATTTGGATTAAATGTATTTGTATCTAGACAGAGTTTGAGACTATTAATATGAATCGAAGAGAATGCATAATTTTATCTGAACAGTTGTTAGTGGTGGCATGCTAAAGCTTTTTAGTGGTGGCAACTGGGAAATAGTACCACCCCTTTCCAAATCTCATATACTACTAGTACTAGTAAAAGACGCAGACGTACATGACACAAGGCATCCGCGCATGCTCCGTCCACCGTCACGTTGGCCGTTGACGCGCGGGACCCACTTCCGCGGGCACCCGTGTCAGTGCGGATAATCTCCTTTCCACCGGAGGTTCCCCAAAATAACACCTACCCTCGTCAAAATCAAAACCCAGACAAAATCACGCCCAAACCCTCCCCACATCGCTCCTTGCGCGTTCGTTTCCCTTCCCCACGCCCCCTCTGCCATCCTCCGCCTGCGAGGAGCCAAACCAGCGCCGGCGACCATGCCTGAATTTTGGTGCGCCGGATCTCTCAATCTCTCCTGCATTTCGGATCTTAATTGTGCTTCGGCTCTTCCGCCGCGCCCTTTGTACGCCGCGCCGGGGGCTTTCCTTCCCCTCCACCTCGCGCCGCCGGTCGCCCTCGTCGTCTTCTGGTGGCTCTGGAGGATCCTGCTTCCTTTCGAGCTGTTCGCTGGCCGCGGAGACGACCACCTCCCCGCGATTCTGGAGGAGCAGCCGCCCCGCGCCTGGACCCTGCTTGACGCGGACCGGGTGGGGGACGCCGCCGCCGCCGTCCGGGGCGTCCTGGAGAAAAGCATCCGTCCAACACCCCTCAGTCCCGGGGGGTCACCCCGCGCCAGCACCGACGGATACTTCCGGTACCCGCAAATCAAGTACTATCTTCAACTCGAAGCGGTTCGAGGAGTCCGTCTGTTCGACTCCAAGGCCATGGAGGAAATGGCGCGGGGCTTGCCTTACGCCGTCGAAATGCTCAGGCAAGCCTCCATCCAGTACGACGACACTATCCGCAGGTAACATTTTATCCTCTTTGTCTCTTTATTTCTTTCTGTTTCAAGTACCCGACAGAACGCACTGAACTTTCGCCCTGTCATCATCACTGCTTTCAAAGATTGTCCTGGTCAGCAGCATACACTGTCTCTGTTGCTCTGTTAGCTTTAATTAGGAATTATTCTCGATTCGCCTTTCCATTTTCGTTGCGAGTTTAACGACAATGCTGCCGATGCCTTACTGTCTTCATTCACTGAAACGTTCAACATATTTACTTGATCAATGGGATTGAGCAGTGAGTTTCTTTTTGAAGGTAGTACAGGTATTCATCCCGGCCCAAGATGTAAACCTCCAGTGGTTTAGCACAGAGGTACAGCCATAAGCTGTTGCAAAGTTTCAGCCAAGTGCTGGAATAAAAAAGTTCAGTAATAAAACCTTAAATAAGCTTGAAACATAAAGCTCGAGCTGCACATATGCTTTGCAGCAGTGGGTTGCCGTACAGCTCTTCGTTTTATCCACACACTCATACACACTGTATGTTTGGCTGTTAAATTTTGTTCCATTGATGAAATGGTAAATGGGTACCAACGTCCAACCCAATGACCAATCGTTTAGTCTAAAATGTTGCATTCAGACGCCATATGGCCTTCATGTTGCACCATTTGATAGCCGATGTCATTTTTCTTGATGATATATCATGCGATGTGTAGTTTCTATATCTGTACGTCGGGTGTGCCTAGTCCAGTCCACTTCAGCGCACACTGATGCCACGCATGTCGCGGGAATTTTGCAGAACATGGTGCTAAAATAAAAGCTGAAAAATCTACTAAATTACTGGAACAAACACATATGCAACAATTAACTTTAGCAAGAAAAGTATTTTGAACTTAATTAACTTTAGCTTTGCCATGGTGGCTCTGGTATATAACAAGTGATATCCACTTTCGTACAATTTGTACTTATCACATAAGCATTCAATTCTCTAGTCTAGAGCCACACGTGGACTGTAATACTACCTCCATTCCGGTTTATAAGGCAAATCCATATTTCGAGAAAATAGTTTGACAGTAAATTTGGTCAACAAAATATAAATTATATTTAACAAAAATTATACCATTAGATTCGTATTCAAAATACGCTTTCGATGGTATAATTTTTGTGACATATGATTTATATATTATTGACCAAATTTACGGTCAAACTATTTTCTCGAAGTAGGTCTTAGCCCTATAATCCTGAATGGAGGGAGTACATCCATGTCCAACGCTGAAAGTGAGTTTCTAATAGGATCAATCAGATACTGATTACTTTTATGTTGTGCGTGCATAATAAAATGAACTAAAATTAAGACTCACTTGTTCTTCGAATCACAGCAATATGTGTGAGCAATTGAACATCAATAGTAAGCCATTGGCTTAGGTATGTACATTAAATAGTGCTGAAATGTATGAGTGCCCCATAGACTGAGATTTAGCACGGGAGAAAGTATATCTTCGAGAAAAAAAGATGGCAAAGTATGCCGTATGATAGATTAAAAATACTAAGATTTTCTTACCAATCTCATTTTCTTACCAGTCACATCTTCTTGCCAATATCATACTGGATTATTAGGTGTGTGAGACACAATTTTCTCAGTTGACAGCTGACGAGTTGACCACAATTGCACAGAACACCCATCTTGGAAGATGGGAGTACAGATCTTCCTACAAAAATCAACAACACTACATGGTCCATATACATACATATATGGGATAAGAATAGATAAGAGTCGACAAAAACAGCGGCGGACAGCATGGGTGGAGAGGCAGAGAATGTGTGTTCAGCGACCAATTACAGGAGGTGTTGCTAGTTAGACTTGGTCGAAGTGCACTGCCTGGTGCGTGCTAACTTATCTTTTTTAGCAAAGATTACTTGATTACTATAGATCACGTCAAGTCCTAGCAGAAGACACAAAGGTGGAAGATGTGGCCATGCCCGCGCTTGATTTCTCCATTTAATAGAAAGCAAACACCTAGTGATATAGAATTGACCTGACAATCAACTGTGGCGACGACCGCACGGAATGGCCATTGCCTTCGAGGACGATCACCTATGCTTCTAGCGCTTCTTTGCCAGCTGGATCCATGGAGATGATGTACAAGTGTGGTGAGGTGATGGCCCAAATCCAAGAGTCGTCGGTCTCATCAGTTACAGGCTCCATTTATGCATGGAGGTGGTAGGCGGGGGAGCATAAAGAGGCTGCCATTTGCTTGCCCGCCTCATCAGTTACAGGCTCCGATCGGTTTGTTTCAGAGCAGAGGTAGCGTTGCAGTCTGCTCTAGATAGCTGAAGAGATGGATACTCCTAAGGAATTAAAACAGTAATGGGACCTATGTGGGCCGTTTGCTCCAATTTGCTGAGCGTACTAAACCTACAAGGAATTTCCAGAGTCAAAACCGAAACGAACTAACAACTAAACGACAGTTTCTTCGCTGAGTGAAAAAGCTTGCTGACGTGGGATGCTGCAAACTAAAAAAAAACTATTAGAGAAAACATACAGGCCCACCTGATGACTTGGACAGCTTGCATGTTGAGAGAAATCACTTAGTGGGTTGCTCCAATTTAGGTATTATTATAGATACCACTTCCAAGCTTTGCAATCTTATTTTCTCCATAAAACAAATAACACATATACCACTTCCAAGTTTCGGAGTCTTTCATGTAGCCTATTAAGCGTTGCTTTCCTACCATTGCTAGAAATTCTACTTTTACATGTGAAATCCTGTATTATGTTTTTTGCAATATGTAAAATCCACCATGGTACTAGCGTAGGCGTCTAAGTTATTGCAAATGTATGGTTCATAATAACATCAACCATCTTGTTCAAAATAACAGCAACCTCAAGAATAAATGCATGCTGATGATATAGAACTTTTCTCATTCAAAACGATTAAGTTAATTTAATTGACTTGTGTCAGTAATTGACCAAGTAGCGTCCGAGTGAGTGACTACATCAAGTGCCACCCTTACTCTTAAGTTTAAATCACAGGCTGCGTCTGCAGTTATATTTTATACTATACATTGTGTAGTTTCTCATGATATATCATAGTGTGTAGTTGAATTGATTTTTCTTGATGAGGATGAGAGTGCCTTCGATGATTTACAATTTCAGCGGGGCTCTCTGAATGTTTCAGTGCACGTTGCAATAGATTCTGATGTTTGAATCTTTTCCATGAAACAGATTGTCTGATGTTGCTTGGAATCCATCAATTTTCCATGCAAATCCTTGTGGGTTGGTCACAGAATCAACTGATATAGTCATCAAGTTGAAAATCGCTACTGCAGTTGTCTGTTTGATAGGGCAAGAATTGAATGGGCAGAATCCACAATTATGTCAAGAAGTAAGAGAAGAGTGTTTTGCATTGGTTGCTGGGCAATCTATTGAGAAGCTCCTTGAGGTAGCACGTTCATTCAGTGATGCAAGCTGGTGTGCTTGCCATATTAAGGAAGTGCTGACTATCTTTGATGCACTCATTGATGTCCTGTACAATGTACATGGCTTACCTTTGAACAGATATGATGAGGTTGTTGTTACTTTGAGCAAGATGGTTGATGCTTTGGGTGTAATACTTGGTGGAACTATAAGTGACATCGATAACAGTGAAGAATCTACCATTCATCCAGCAACTGTTGTTTTCAAACAAGTCCTGGAACTTTTTGGCAGCAACACAGATATCGTGCAGTCAATTCTTGTAACTGGAGATCGCACCATTGATCCTTACTCTCACATGTTTCATTGCTGGGCACGCAAGCTCGAGGAAGATGCAGAAAGGATATGCCAAGGTCAAGAAGAAGGTCAAAAATGTCAAAGACAGATAATCCTCTTGAATAATGCTTATGACGTTTGGCAGATGATGCGCTGTCCAGGAGCATCCTTCTCCAACGTAAAACTGATGAGTAGCCTCATTTGTAGGATCCAACAATACAGGAAGAGCTACTTTGATGAATGCTGGGTTCCACTTGTAGGGCCGTTAAAGAGGGAAGATTATCTGAGGAACCCACGCCGTTCATCCCTGGATGAATTTTCTCGAGGATTTGTTAGTATCTGCTGTCACCAGATGACCTGGAAGGTTGTACCTGCTCTTAGGTACGAACTGCGAGACGAGATAAAGAATGCAGTTGTTACACCATACAAGGCTTTCGTATGTGCACTGCAGGCAAATCCAGCCAGACGTTCAGTGTTGGCCTATCTACTGAAGCGATTCGTGCGACGGAAGAAAAATCTAAAGGATCATACTGTTGAGCAGTTGGAAAATAATATTGATCAAATTTTTGAAGGATGAAAAGACAGCTAAATGTAAATGTGTGCCTGCCATGAGCCTACTTGTTTAACCTGTATATTTATCTCCTTAGGAGGTATTGTTGAGCTGTTGGAAAAGAATATCGAGCAAATTTATGAATGCTGAAAAGATGGCCATTCCTGGGAGTTTATGATTTTTCTCACGGTGGAGCTATGTACTGCTTTTTTCTAGGATAATTCAGTAGTTTTTGAAGTGTAAATGTAAATGCCATGTGCCTACTTGTTTTAGTGTTTATATTTAGGGACTGTTTAGTTTCTAGTCACACTTTGCTAAGCCTAAGTTTGGCAAGTGTGGTAGACACAAAAGTGTGGCAAAAAATTTACTCTATGACAAGTGGGCCATAGGGACAATAAAGCATGGCAACTTTAAAGTATGACAAGAACTAAACACCTAGCAAATTGCCAAACTTTGTCTTTGCAAAGTGTGCTGGGAACCAAACACCCCCTTAATCTCCTTAGGAGGACCATAGGAATACAAAAAGTCTATTCTCTATCCTAGACATTTTTTGAAGTGTACACAGCATTGCGTTGGAAGAATGCATGAAGGCGTTTCCTTTCAAAGTTTCAGCATCCTGAGTCCTGACGAACAGAAAGGCCATTTCTGATCTGAAGTTGCTCCTCTGGACGCACCCTGTCCTGAATCACCCTACTGAGACAGACAGCAGCGTGGCTATTGTCTCCATAGATCTTCTCCAAGGGATCGATTCGACGCCTCCTTCGACCTTCATGAACTCCCGCTCAGACGTACCACGCCACCGTCTGAGGAGTTCAGTTGATATGCTTGCTGGCTAGTATTTCTTCAGAAAAGCCGCAGTCTCCATCCAGTGGAATGAGTTGCTTGATGACGACTTTGTTTCCAAGGAAGCTCCGACGTCCATCATTCCAGATTCGGATGAATTGCATAGTTTTGCAGCTTATGCGATCTGATTCCTCTGACAATCGTGTCATCCTCCTGGACTGAAGAGCTGGAGGTTCAGTAGCAATCCGGCAACTGAGGAGTACTATTATTGACTGTCTTATGTCTGACACGAAGTGGTACACGGTGCTCTTTGAGCAGATATCCATCCACATTCATCGGAAACAGGTTGAGATTGTTGTGACAGACACAGACCACTGAGGAATAGTAAGAGCAAAAGGTGAATTTAGTAATTTAGTGAAGGGAAGATTTGGAACCGATGATACTGAAGTTTGCTTCAAATTTTATACTTACAAGGTAATGCAATGATCTTGAAAGGCTTGTCGTAATATAGTATCTAGATATTACTGATTCTACTTTAAAAGGTATCCTTTTTTTTCCTGCTTCCTAACTCGAAACCCTGTAAAAGGAATCAGTCATTATCGTACCTCTTGCCTATTTTTCATGTTTTTTTACAATGAATGCCTAGAAGATGAGGATGTTAGAAATTGGTACAAGTCTTTCGATATGTCACTACCACTTTCCTTCATAGAGATATATATATATATCTAGTCTGATAAATTTGCCCCCTTTAGGTGAGTTTTGTCTTGACAAGTCACTCAAATGAGCTAACTACTAGTTAATACTTCAACTAGCAAGATGGCCCTCGCAAATGCGAGGGCATCCTTTTAGTATGTTGAAAAGTTATCCAGAAACAAATTAATGATTACTTAATAAATTATAAAATAGACAATAAAACTATATCTATATCATGAGTACTAAAAAAGCAAAAAAAAAAAAACTTAAAAATATAGATTGCAATGCACATGCAATTAAATCCTAAATAACTAAATCCGTGGATGACTTAGAAGTGTATTTGATTACATAATGGAATATACATAAATATTATTGACCACAAATATTTTCCAAAAATCATAGACCCAAAGAAAGTTCTTTCATATAGTCCGATCAGTAGAGAAAAGTAACATTGTTAATCATACGCATTTAAAAATCTCAAAGGAACATTTTCGACGGAACATGTATCCGATAATCCCTTTGAAAACTCATTAACCGAAGGTACCCCTAATAGCTGATCAAGAAATTCGAACTTAATGTGTATCTTTCGCTTTATGTAACATTTGCAAAGTACGATATATGATAGAAAAGAGATAAACAATAGAGTTCAGAAAGCATGTACTACTGGAATCCAAATATTGGGTGTTACTTGACAGCAATAGCCAAAGTTGAGGTCATTGGACTAAATATGTTATTCCAGATTTGATTCAAAAGATACTCAAAACACTAAAGATATCACTCAAAAGCTCTAACTACTCATGTGACACCACTGTAATAGCTTAGAGACTTATTTTGAAGGCAGAGATTTTTTTTTTTGACTATCTACTGTGAGGCAAAAGCCCCACAACCTCCACCTTTATTAAGCAAAGAGAGTATTTACAAAAAACTTAAAGAAAACTCAAAAAAACACTACTTTGTACATCCAAACACCCTCCTAGTGAAAGGAGAGAAAGAAAGAAAGAAAAATAAAGCCTACTGTAAAGTAGCAATCCAAGCAATCAGCCGTTCTCGATGAGTTTTTTTTTTTCATTTTGTGGCTTTGTAGAGTCAGATCAAACACAAACTGATTTTTCCAGGAAGCAAATTGAGGTCTGATGTTCCGGAAGATCTGAGCATTCCTCACTTTCCAGATATTCCAACAAGTAAGGAACATCACTTCGGCAAAGAAAGGCTGGTTAAAAGATTTCCTGGCTCCTTGTGCAATCTGAAAACAATCATTACCAGCACCCCATTCCACCTGAAGATAGTTCCATATCCGAACACCGAAGTTACAGTTAAAAAACAGATGATCCCTGTCCTCATGATGGTGCCTGGGGCATAACACACAATCATATGTATCAGTAACATTCCAATGTCTCCTCTGGATCATGTCCCGAGTGTTCAATCGATCACCGAGTAAAAGCCATGTAAACACTTCAATTTTCATGGTGCATTTGCTCTGCCATATCCATTTATACAAAGGGCAAACTGTAACCCCCTCATATACAGTCTGATAATATTTAGCAACTGTGTAAGACCCCCAGGAGCATTGCCAAACATCAGCCCCATTGTCTTCCAGATCAACATGATCCAACCAGGAGGGGATCATTACGAACTCATCATAATCCTGGACTAACATGGGAAAATTAAACTATGTGGACCTGTCCTGTAAAAGCACCATCGCTCTAACTCAAATCTTTTCATCTTTAGCATAAGCGAAAAGCCTTGTGTATCTGTCTCTCAAAGGCCTTCTGCAGTCATCTATCTCCCAAGCATCTGACCAAATAACACTGAATCACCATAGTGTACCTCAGGAAATGCAACCATTCTATATTTTTCCATCAGAGAGAAAACATCCCTCCACCATTAGGAGACACAGGCCTTAGCAGCGTGAGGTACCTCATTCTCATAGTAGGAATCCCAGACCAATTTCACCCAAGGAATATGCATCTCCTTGTTGTAGAACTTATTCAGAAACTTGATGAGGAGAGCATCATTCTTGTGTTGAAAATCCACAATTCCCAAACCCCCTTTCATCCTTGGTTTATAGATCATATTCCAGGCTGCTAGAGATTGTTTGAGGGTGTCAGTGTTGTCTCTCCAAAGACACTGTCTGATGATTTTGTTTAATTGTTTAGTGATGCCAGGGGGATATGAACTGTGCAAAGGAGATGCAATGGCATAGAAGATAGGGCGGAAACAATTAGTTGCAAACGTGCCCCATGCGACAGAAAACTTGAAATAGCGGTTAAACGCCGCTCTAATCTATGAACCACATGTGATAATTCTTGAATAGTGGGCCTAGTGGTACCAACCAAAAGTCCAAGGTAAGTGAAGGGGAGGGAACCCACTCTACATCCAAATCAAGTGGCCAAATCATTCAAAACTGTACCATCCACATTAATACCATACATGGAGGATTTGTGATAACTGATATGCAGTCCAGTGGAGTCAGAGAAAATTGGGAGCACTTGTTTAAGGGCCAGAACTTGCTCCAAATCAGCAGGCATAATTAGAAGAGTATCATCATCATATTGAATAATGGGGAAATCAGAATCTCCAGTAGTGATGGGAAGTTGAATCCCACCCTCTCTTAGACTGCAGTAAATCTCCCCCAAGACATATAAAATAGGAGAGAGGGGATCCCCTGCCTCACCCCCCTTTACACTTAAATTGTCTCCCAGAGACTCCATTAAGAAGAACAGAGGACACACCAGAAGACATAAAATCCTTGACCCACCTGATCCGATCTTCTCCAAAACCCTTGTACCTCATGATTTGCAGAAGAGCTTCATGTTCAATTGAATCAAAAGCTTTCTCAAAATCCAATTTTATAATTATGATGGGTTTCTTGGACATGTGACATTGAAAAAGGTATTCTAGTGACCAAGCTAAGCAATCATATATTGTCCTGGTCGTAATGAACCCATACTGATTTTTGTGCACACACTGGCGAATTTTCTCCTGTAATCTGTTTGCAGCTAGCTTGGTGATGAATTTCAGACACACATTGGTCAGAGAAATGGGTCTATAATCATTTACACATTCATGAGAGTTCACTTTAGACACCAAAGTAATATAGGAAGAATTAATATTCTCCAGAGATATAACTCCAGCATGGAAGTCATGTGCCAGCTTATAGAAATCAGGTGCAATAATATGCCAACATCTTTTAAGAAAAAGTCCATTAAAGCCATCCGGCCCAGGGGGCCTTATCTGCTAGCATAAATTTGATAATCATATCCATCTCCTCTTTCTTAAAAGGTTTTGTTAAATCCTGAAGCCCATCAACAGGCTGCAAAAGAGTGGCAAGATCAAAGCCCATGGATATGCCCTTAGCCTGACCTGTCTTTATATTTACTAAGGACCATCCCAGGCCTGTTGGTGATCATAATAAACTTCCCCATCCTCTCCCTTTAAGGCAGAGAAATTCGATTAAGAAGTTCTAAAACATCATGTTTGTTTACATTGTGAAGTGAGTATTTATTCCATCTTTATTTTCCCATATTTAATTCAAAGAAGTGTGAAAATTTAGTTTCAAATTGATCCCTAAAAAGATTATGTAAGAATATTTCTTTTGCACAAGGAACGTCTCCAAAGGGACCGGAAACGCCACGTTAATATCAAGCGATGAATGTACGTATAGATTGTTACAAAGGACCCATAAGATAAAAAAAATTACATAGATCCATGATAAATGCAGAAAAGACCTTACTAAAGGCCTGTTTGTTTGGGCTGTGGCTGGCTGGCTGTGGCTGACTGTGCTGCTGTGCAAGAAAAGCTGCTGTGCAGAGAAAGCTACTTTTCTGAGTTTGGTTGTTTGGCAACTTAGCTGACTGTCTGGATGTAAATCACTGAATTCTCTAAAATACCCTAAGAGTTTTGAGTATATTTTTGCTAATTTATGTACCCCCTCTTATCCAAATTAGATTTGTCTAAATTCAGATGTATCTAGCATTTAAATATGTCTAGTTATATTTAAATCTCGACAAATCTGAGTTTATTAATTTAAATCAGTAGCAAAAATATTTGCTTGCGTGTACGTATACTACTAAATGATAGTCAGGGCCGAACGTATACTTTATGACAACTTTTCGCATCTACTACTTCTGCGTGTCACAACGAATGGAAGATGGAACCGTCGACGAATGGAAAAGAAAAGAAAATGAGAGCAACAGAAATCAATCGATCCTCTAACAATTTTCCGTGTCTACTACTTTTTCTTTCTAACGGACGTCTACTTGAGCTAGTACTAGTAGCAAAACACTACACGAAACGACAGGTTGGATTCTGAACCGTAGCATCGTGGAGGACTCGGTGGCAGTTTTTTGTAAATAGCCAAACCAACAAGGGCAATGCAATGTACCATTTCAGTTTTAAGTGGCAAAGCCGCGGAAAGCACGTCCCCAGCTGCTTCGCTCGCGCTGTGTATTTCTCGCTTCCGCTTCGGCGAAGCCCGCAGCCAACGCACGCCGTTTGGCTAGATTAGACCGCTTTTTTCAGTGGAAAGCCAGAATAAGCCCAAACAAACACCCCCTAAAAGATGGAAAACAACAAACTAATCCTTCTTTTTCTCCACCGTCGAACCGGAGGTCAGACTTGCCGCCATCAAGCTCGAAACAGGGGACGAAACCACTTTCTTCCGCGTAGACGAGGAATGTGTGCGCCAACCTCGAAAGGGGCCTCGTCGAGGAGGTTGAATAATTGTCGGGACCCTTCGTCAACTTTTGGATAGGCCATGTTCTGGCATTGGATGTCGGACGACTGTCACCCACCGCCGAGGTGGTGCTCAAGAAAATTGCTTCCCAAATCCATTGCTGCTTGACACTGTTGTTCACCCAATCTGGAGGCCTTCCATTTGTGCAACCACTGCGTCTGCTGGAGGAAGAAGATGTGAAAAGCAGAAGGGCCCTGCAACAGAGGATAGTCGGCCCACCGTCGCCACTCCTGCCACGAGTGGGTGTAGACATGCGAAGAAGAACAGCCCGGAGAAGAGTCCAAATCCCCAACCACCCAGCCGAAGCAAGGGACAGTGCGTCGACGCTCACCCCTGACCAAGGGTGAAACGTCAACCACAACTAGTAGGGCGCGGCGTCGCTCCTTCTCGTCTCCACGGCCAGCCAGGAGCACCGCCACAACACCACCTCCCTCGACAGATCAACGAAGGCGCGTATTTCAGAAGGGCTTCAACTCTAGGGAAAACTCCAGAGGCTCCGCGCCAATACGCCTTGACCGAACGATTCCCCCGCCATTTGACGCCACCGTCGGCCTCGCAGTCAACCTCCCCCTGCCCTACGCCACCATGGCTGGCCAGCAGAAGGGAGAGCCAAACAACGAGGCCGTACTGCCGCCAAACAGCACGATTGACTCAAGAATGAAGTTGTTGCTGGCCGGAGTTCCTTCTTCCCCTGCCACCATGGCCAGCCAAAGAGAGGAGCACAGGACACCCAACAAACGATGAGCTCGAGCAGGCCTTATTGAGGGAGAGGCGTGTTAGATGTATATATCTATATATTGTATTTCCCCCATATGTTAGGGGGCTTCCTGCATATTTGCCTTGTACCTGTACTATATATTGTGGCCTTTGGCCCCCAGAGGAATACAAGTTGCATATTCCTAACATGGTATCAGAGCCTAAGGTCTCGAGTTCGAGTTCTGACTTTCGCAATTTATCCTAAAATTGTTGTAGACCCCTCTGTGTCCACGTATAGGCCTCTTGAGTCATACGTGAGTTTCGCGCGTCGTTGCTTTCTTCCGGTTGCACGTGCTGACTTCTTCCCGTCACACATGAGAGGGGGTGTTGAAGTGTATAAGTGGATTGCACTAGCCCTTTCCATCAGTTCGGACTTTTGGTTGCGTTGGCTAGTGCATGAAGCTTGACATGGTATCAGAGCTAGGTTAGACTCTTCCTTCTTGCAACTTCGTCAGCCGCCACCGTCCCTGTCGCTGACGGTCTTGCCTTCGTCGCCGCCGCCGGTCGCCGCCCGTTCCGTCTGCGTGTTCCGTCTTGATCTTTGCATCAGGCCAGACGGTCTCTAATCGGTCTCCGCCTCGATCTGCTCCCTGACCAGGCCGCCTGATCGATTCTCCTCGAGCTATCCCCTGGATCGATCCGTGCTGCAGCTGCCCGTTCCTGGACTCATCGGTTCCCACGCCATCAGTTCCCTGGACGCCTCCAAACCTGCACGGGATCTGCACCACTGCCCCACGCGCCCACGCCCCACGCGCCCACGTACAGTTCCTGGACTCGTCCTGTCTGCTGGTACCTACTCGTCCTGTCTGCCTGGACCGATCTGCACCACGCGCAGGACCTGCACGGGACCCGCATGTTGGAGATATGCCCAAGAGGCAATAATAAAGTGGTTATTATCATATCTTCATACTTATGATAAATGTTTACATACCATGCTATAATTGTATTAACCGGAAACATTAATACTTGTGTGATTTGTAAACATAAAAGAGTCCCTAGTAAAGCCTCTTGTTAAACTAGCTTGTTGTTTAATATATGATCCTGGTTTCCTGATCATGAACTTAGAGATGTTATTAACAACAGGGTCATATCATTAGGAGAATGATGTGATGGACATACTCCTATAGTTAAGCGTAGCATAAAGATCAAGTCATTTAATATAGTTCATTTGCTATAAGCTTTCTGATACATAGTAACCTAATTCCTTTGACCATGAGATCATGCTAATCACCATCACCGGAAGGATGCTTTGATGACATCAAACACCACACCGTAACTGGGTGGCTATAAAGGTGGCATTGAGTGTTTGGAAAGTATGTGTTGAGGCACATGGATCAAGAGTGGGATTTGTCCATCCATATGACGGATAGATATACTCTGGGCCCTCTCGGTGGAATGTCATCCAATTAGCTTGCAAGCATGTGACTGGCTCACAAGGGATCACATACCACGGGAACGAGAAAAGAGTACTTATCGGTAACGAGGTTGAACTAGGTATGCAGAGATACCGACGATCAAAACCTCGGGTAAGTAAACTATCATGAGACAAAGGGAAATTGGTATCGTATGTAAGTGGTTCATTCGATCGCAAAGTAATCGTAGAAATATGTGGGAGCCATATGAATTTCCAGATTCCTCTATTGGTTATTGATCGAAGAAGAGTCTCGATCATGTCCGCATAATTCACGAACCGTAGGGAGACACACTTAAGGATTCGATGTTGTTGAGTAGTTATGGAATGATGAGTAAGAGACTGAATGTTGTTCGGAGTCTCGGATGGGATCCGGGATATCACGAGGAGATCCGGAATGGTTCGGAGAATAAGATTCATATAAGGAAAGTCCTGTTTCGGAGTTGGGGATTGATTCCGGTGTTTTCATCGGGAATGTTCTAGAAGGTTCCGGAATGTCCGGCACTCCGGAGGGGAAAGGGTACATGAATGTGTTATATCAAGTTGATATGATTGCATCATGTACTAGGTGTCATCGCTATACCAAAATAGAGGGTTTTCAAATCCTGGTTTGAAAAAGTCAAACGGCTAGTTTGAAAGTCAAACGACTAGTTTTGGGAAAGAGGAGAAGGAGGTTTGAAACCGACTTGGGGGAGGAGTTCCTCCTCCCACCGCCGGCCCACCTTGGGTCCGAGTTGGGGAGGGACTCCCCTCCCCAGGCGCGCCTCCCTCCACCTATAATAGGAGGGGCAGGGCTCCCCTCCTAGACACACAAGATCCTACCTCTAAACCCTAGCTTGGCGCCACCACCTCCTGCAGCTGCCGCCGCCTCCCAGGGTTCTCCTTGCCGCCGACTTGGGCACCACCAAGCCCTAGCCGCCGGCTCTAGCACCTCTTCCTCGGCGTTTCTAAACCCTAGATCGTCGAGGGCTCTCTCATAGTCCACCATACTCGCTCCGGCTTAAGGCGAAGCCCTGCGAGATCTCCCCTCTACTTCCGGTACCACGCCGTTGTGCTGCCGGAATCGCGAGGAGAGTGCTACAACCTCCACTGCCTGCTGGAACAAGGGAGAGGAAGGTCTTCGTCGAGTACCGAACGTGTGACCGACTGCGGGAGCGCTGCCAGAACGCAACGCCGAAAGGATCGTCTACACGATCTTGAGATCGGCAAGTGTACGACTACATCACCCACGAGAATCTGCTCTTGTTAACCGCTTTGGAATCTTCGAGGGTAAGTTCCTCTATCGACTCGTTGCTACAATCTAGTAGATAGATCTTGTCTTGTTTGTGTGCATGCGGTAGAAAAATTTTGTTTTCCATGCTACGAACCCCAACAGTGGTATCAGAGCCGTGTCTATATGTAGATCTGTTTGCACGAGTAGAACACAATGGTCATTGTGGGCGTTGATGCTTTTATTGTTGATTGCTTCTTGTGTACTTTGCATCTTGCGGTATGTTGGGATGAAGCGGCCCGGGCTAACCTTACATGACATCGTTCATGAGACTTGCTCCACGCTTGACATGCAACTTGTATTGCATAAGTGGCTTTGCGGGTGCCTGTTTCTCCTAGCATAGTTAAGATCCAATTTACAACGGGTGATTAACAATACTAGTATCAATGTTGTGGTTCTTGTTCGTAAGTTAGAACGACACTTATTGAAAGCCCCAAACCACGTAAAATATGCAAAGAAAGTAGAGGCGTCTAACTTTGTTTTGCAAG
Organism: Avena sativa; assembly: GCA_916181665.1. Taxonomy (NCBI): domain Eukaryota; kingdom Viridiplantae; phylum Streptophyta; class Magnoliopsida; order Poales; family Poaceae; genus Avena; species Avena sativa. The sequence goes on from OV702284.1 coordinate 431,966,947, forward strand.
GGTGTGCAGTGATGTGATATGGCCATGATTGTGATTATATATGATGTATGCAATGTTCCTTATTGTAAGTCGGCAACCGGCAGGAGCCATATGGTTGTCTTTAATTTCTGTTAAGACCCGCGTGTCTATTCAAAGTAGTTGTAATAGTTGAAGCCGGTGGACGACAACCATGGAGAAGCATCATTGACCTTGATGCAATGTCGGTGATGATGGAGATCATGTTCATGCTAGAAGATGGAGATCGGAAGCACAAAGAAGAAAGGCCATATCATATCACATATTATGAATTGCATGTGATGTTAATCCTTTATGCATCTTGTATTGCTTAGTAGACGACGGTAGCATTATAAGATGATCCCTCATGCACATGAATTTCAAGTCATAAAGTGTTCACCCTTAGCTAGCACCGTTGCTAAAGCTTGTTGTTTCGAAGCACCACGTGATGATCGGGTGTGTTAGATTCCGCAAGTGTATACAACGTGGGCAAGCCAGATTTGCTCATGCGAAAGCTAAGGTTTGATCTTGACGAGCCTAGCATGTACAGACATGGTCTCAGGAACACGGATCACCGAAAGGTAAAGCATGAGTCATATAGTAGATATGATGAACATGTTGATTGTTCTCCATTGAAGCTATATCAACTCTCGTGATGATCGGTTTTGATATGGTGGATTTGGTTCGTGTGATCACTAAAACAATGTGAGGGATATTGTTTTGAGTGGGAGTTTAACAGCAATATGATTAAAAGTTGAACACTATTTATCATAAATTAACTCAAAGTGAATTTGCATAATTGTTGTAGTCATTGGCATCCGTTTACCACCTTGCGCTTAGTTATTATTGAGATGATAGAACTATAGAATTCTGGTTAGTTACTTTACGAACTGGTATCGTATTGTTTTGAAGTGTTAATCTAAAGTTTAAAAGTCCTATTGCAAACTTTCAGTAAATTCCGGTTACTCCATGAAGTTTAATAATTGGTATTAAATCAAGAGTAACAATTCCAAGTGTTAGTGTATGAGTATCATGTTTGTCTCCATGATTCTTGATATTCAAAGGATTATCTTAATATCAAGGTTATCTAGGATCTGAAAGAGTTGTTTCAGAAACCATGATGTGTGGAAGATATTGTGATATCTGAAACGAAGTTTTGGTTACACCATGATAGAGTATAATATGGAAAAGTTCATGTTCTCATATCTTGATGAGAATTTGCAAAGGGTTGGAGACACTTGTTGTCCTAATCCTCCAAAAGGTTTTGGATAGCAACATTATACTCATAATTCATTGTTATAAGCTAAAAGTAGCTTGATCATGGACGATTCCATGATAAGGGTGAATATTTGATGTAGGTAAAATGTTTACTACACCAAGAGATTACTAAAGAAAGGAATTTGAAAGAACACCAAACATTTGATGATGGTGATCTACTTCAAAGTGCAAGTCCAAAGACATTGGTATTTAACTATACACGCTTTGGACTATGTGTCATATGTATGACTCCACTATTGATGTTGATAAATTCTTTCAAACAGAAAAGGAAATACTGAAAAAAAAGAATCTCATAAGTATATGGCAGAAAAGAAAAGACTAGAATTGTTCAGCTTAAGTATATAGATGATATACATGTTATGGCTATATTCTTTGCTTATTAAACAAAGCGGTTCTTAAGTATTTGATACTGAATTTGTTGGTGTGAATCGTCATACGAAACAACAGAATTCATGAACTACAGTGGCCTAAGTAACTAGCAAAATAATATGTGATGATGTTCATCGAGAACAAATAAAGGGTTATTGTCTTGCTCGTTAAATATCAAATCTTGCCTTCAAAGATTTGTTTTATCAGGTATTATGAGAACAAATGGGTTGTTCAAATAATTTCCGTAATCCATAAAAGATGGATTCGCAAATCTCGTTGGAGAAATCACATCCATAAAACTAGTGCTAAAGATGTCGAAAGACAAATTGATTGAAAGATCACTTAGGAAGTGACATCGCCGTTTAAATTATATTGAAAGAAAACATGAAGAAACTCCATGTGGATGGAATTTTAGAGTCTTTTGATTTTTGATCAAATGACGCTTGTGAAACTTTCCTAGAAATAATTAAAACTTCGTTCATAGGCCAAAAGGGAACGAATGACTAGCTTATTGGAACTTGTACATATTGTTGTACGAAGTCCATTATGTGTAGTCAAGAGCGATGGATTTCAACTTCATATGCTTTCTCCGAAAATTTGAGTGAATATATGAATATTTACTTAATAAGGATGAAGTATGAAACATTTGAAAAGTTCAAAGACTTTCAAGATGAAGTGCAAAATCATTGTAACAAGAATATAAACAGTTTATGATAAAGATCATAAAGGAAGATATTTGAGTTACAAAGTTTAGCATAATACCAAAGATTTATGGAATCGTTCCGTGGATTTGCATTTCCCGAAACACCATAAGAGTATGGAGCATTCGAGATATGTAATTAAACCTTGTTTGACATGGTAAGATCAAAGGTATAATTCATAAAACTGCCATTATATTTTAAAGATTAAAAGATTTAGAGACTACCGTTTTTCCACTGAAAAGAGCTTCATCATAATCCGTTGAAATGACACCATATAAAGTTATGGTTTGGGATAAAACCCAAGTAGTCCTTTCTTAAAACATTGGTATGCTATGCATAAGAAAGATGTGTGCAACCAAAGTCGGATGAACCTGTCATTGTATAACTGTTAAGTATTCCTCCATAAACACTAGAGACAAAAGTGTTTGTTGCTTAGAACGTCAAGTTTCTTTGAGAAGGAATTTTTCGTGAAAAGTTAAGTGGGAGGACAATAGAACTTTGATAAGGTTAAAAGAACCTTAGCTATATGTGCAATGTTGTGCAGCGCCGAAAAGTGTTCCGGAGGTAGCAACAATGCTCATGGCTCACGTACCTCAAAGGTTGTGGTCACGGAGATCCAAGTTCCTATTGAAACAAGTAGGTCGGATGAACAATCGAATACCAAGATTTGAGAGTTAAGTCATTATTTGACAATAATGATCCGACTACATGCAAAGAAGCGATGATGAGCCCTGACTCCGTCAAATGTCTTGAAGCCATAAAATCCGTGATAGTTCCATACACGAGAAATCAAGTTTTGAACTTGAAGGACCCTCGAGAAAGGTGTAAGACCTTACAGTCGTGTTTGGATCTATAAAGAAATAGACATGGATGTTTTACATCTATGAAATAGTCGACATGTTGGGAAAAGTTCACAACAATGTTCAAAGGTTGACTATGATAAGATTTGATCTTTCATAGTGATTATTAGTCTAGACGGATTAGTGTAGCAACCACTACATATAATTTTGTTATATGGTAGTTGAATAAACAAAACAAGTTCTTCTAATAGAATTGTTACCTAGGACATGTGAATAACATGGTCCATAGGGGTTTTGTTAATTCAAAGGATGCTAAAAGCATATGCAAACTTCAATGGTTGAAGTAAGCATCGCGGAGTTGGAATCTTCACTATGATGAAAATATTAAAAGAGTTTAAATTCATTAGAGACAATGAAGATGCTTGCATTTGCAAAAAATTAAGTGGGAGCGCTAAGACATGTTTCTAATACATTATGTGGAAGACATATTGTTGATTGGAAATGATGTATCTTTTATTAACACATATTAAGAATTTCATCCCGATGAAAGACTTAGGCAAAACCCAAATATTTGGCATCAATAGACGCTAATATGGTTGTGCCGAAAGTACATAGATGATGTATTGAATGAGTTCAATATAGAAACTATAAGAAAGGTTCTTGTCACACAGAAAAGATTGAATGAGTTCAATATTGATGATATATTCAAGTGTAATGATACTGGGTAAGTGAAACAAGATTCAAGTATAGATTGATACTTGATCACAAAGAGTATTTATATCAATCATACTGTGATATGTACAAATCCAGATATGTCCTATGCTCTAAATGTTGTGAGCATATACCAGAATGATTCATAAGATGATCATTGGACAATAGTAAGAATATTCTTATGATCTTTTGGAAGAACTAAGAGTATATTATTTGTATAAGTGACAAATAGATGGTTAGTTCATTGTAAAAGTACTACATTGATACTAGTTTTGTCACAAAGTACAAATTAAGTTTATCTCAATCTAAACCAAGGGTGGCACAATATAATGGAAAGTGAGTTCCATAATGGATTTGAATGAGTTCCAAAGTTAAAGACATTGTGACAGATACTACAACAAAAGCCTAAGTGTATGACTGATATTTTAGCAGCAAAAGAGGGCATTTGTATCAAGTAGTTTGTTATCAAACTAGGTGTAGTTCACAGTGGGATAATACTATGAAGATATATTGTACGACAATATTATCAACATGTTTTAACCCCAAAGAACTAAAGGTCACACCAAAGGACCAAATTTGTACGAAGCCATCTCATTAGAGAATGAGTGATGCGTAGAGACGCAAAGACATGCAATTACACACGGACCTGGAAGTGTCAGATCCGGAGATCAGTTGACCACTAGCAATCGTGTACATACAACACCGGAAAGCCAGAGGTGTTGAATACACAAAGGTTTGAAACTAGATTATTGACTCTAGTGCAAGTGGGAGACTGTTGGAGATATGCCCAAGAGGCAATAATAAAGTGGTTATTATCATATCTTCATACTTATGATAAATGTTTACATACCATGCTATAATTGTATTAACCGGAAACATTAATACTTGTGTGATTTGTAAACATAAAAGTGTCCCTAGTAAAGCCTCTTGTTAAACTAGCTTGTTGGTTAATATATGATCATGGTTTCCTGATCATGAACTTAGAGATGTTATTAACAACAGGGTCATATCATTAGGAGAATGATGTGATGGACATACTCCTATAGTTAAGCGTAGCATAAAGATCAAGTCATTTAATATAGTTCATTTGCTATAAGCTTTCTGATACATAGTAACCTAATTCCTTCGACCATGAGATCATGCTAATCACCATCACCGGAAGGATGCTTTGATGACATCAAACACCACACCGTAATTGGGTGGCTATAAAGGTGGCATTGAGTGTTCGGAAAGTATGTGTTGAGGCACATGGATCAAGAGTGGGATTTGTCTATCCATATGACGGATAGATATACTCTGGGCCCTCTCGGTGGAATGTCATCCAATTAGCTTGCAAGCATGTGACTGGCTCACAAGGGATCACATACCACGGGAACGAGAAAAGAGTACTTATCGGTAACGAGGTTGAACTAGGTATGCAGAGATACCGACGATCAAAACCTCGGGTAAGTAAACTATCGTGAGACAAAGGGAAATTGGTATCGTATGTAAGTGGTTCATTCGATCGCAAAGTAATCGTAGAAATATGTGGGAGCCATATGAATTTCCAGATTCCTCTATTGGTTATTGATCGGAGAAGAGTCTCGATCATGTCCGCATAATTCACGAACCGTAGGGAGACACACTTAAGGATTCGATGTTGTTGAGTAGTTATGGAATGATGAGTAAGAGACCGAATGTTGTTCGGAGTCTCGGATGGGATCCGGGATATCACGAGGAGATTCGGAATGGTCCGGAGAATAATATTCATATAAGGAAAGTCCTGTTTCGGAGTTGGGGATTGATTCCGGTGTTTTCATCGGGAATGTTCTAGAAGGTTCCGGAATGTCCGGCACTCCGGAGGGGAAAGGGTACATGAATGTGTTATATCAAGTTGATATGATTGCATCATGTACTAGGTGTCATCGCTGTACCAAAATAGAGGGTTTTCAAATCCTAGTTTGAAAAAGTCAAACGGCTAGTTTGAAAGTCAAACGGCTAGTTTTGGGAAAGAGGAGAAGGAGGTTTGAAACCGACTTGGGGGAGGAGTTCCTCCTCCCACCGCCGGCCCACCTTGGGTCCGAGTTGGGGAGGGACTCACCTCCCCAGGCGCGCCTCCCTCCACCTATAAGAGGAGGGGCAGGGCTCCCCTCCTAGACACACAGGATCCTACCTCTAAACCCTAGCTTGGCGCCACCACCTCCTGCAGCTGCCGCCGCCTCCCAGGGTTCTCCTTGCCGCCGACTTGGGCACCACCAAGCCCTAGCCGCCGGCTCTAGCACCTCTTCCTCGGCGTGTCTAAACCCTAGATCGTCGAGGGCTCTCTCATAGTCCACCATACTCGCTCCGGCTTAAGGCGAAGCCCTGCGAGATCTCCCCTCTACTTCCGGTACCACGCCGTTGTGCTGCCGGAATCGCGAGGAGAGTGCTACAACCTCCGCTGCCTGCTGGAACAAGGGAGAGGAAGGTCTTCGTCGAGTACCAAACGTGTGACCGACTGCGGGAGCGCTGCCGGAACGCAGCGCCGGAAGGATCGTCTACACGATCTTGAGATCGGCAAGTGTACGACTACATCACCCACGATAATCTGCTCTTGTTAACCGCTTTGGAATCTTCGAGGGTAAGTTCCTCTATCGACTCGTTGCTACAATCTAGTAGATAGATCTTGGCTTGTTTGTGTGCATGCGGTAGAAAATTTTTGTTTTCCATGCTACGAACCCCAACACCGCACGCACGCCACGAGCTGTCCCCTGGACCGGTCGGTGTCTGCCCCACGCGCGGGACCCGACGCACGCACGCCAGTGCCCCCCACTGTCCCGTCATGTCTGCCCCCCGCGCAGGATCCGACGAGCGCACGCCAGCGCCCCCGCCCCGTCTGCGGCTTGGCCCCACCGCCGTCCTGTCTGATCTGTCTCCTGGCACAGTTGGTTTTCTTCGGTTCCGATCGAATCTGACAGTTGATTTTTGTCAGTTTCCGATTGGATCTGCTGAGAGTTGAAAAAAATGATAGAGAGATGTCTTCTGCATCGGGCTATGTTGCGATTCCTCGCTGCCCGGTGATCTTCGATGGCGCGAATTATTCTGATTTCGCTGCCTTCATGCGCGTTCACATGCGTGGTATCCGTCTTTGGGGTGTGCTCTCAGGCGAGGTCTCCTGTCCGCCGTGCCCCCCTGCTCCTGTGGCTCCTCTTCCGCCGACGCCGATTGTTCTCGGTGCTGATGCTTCTCAGGAGGTCAAGGATGCTGCTCAGAGTGCCGATGATAGTGTTGTTGCTGCTTATGACCTGAAGTTCAAACAGTACTCTGCTGATCTCGAGACCTATCGCCACGCTCTGACTGTCTACACTTAGTGGGTCGATTAGGATGCTCGTGCTGCTGTTGTTCTCACCTCCAGTGTTCTGCCCCAGTATGCTGCTGAGTTCATGAGTCTCCCTACTGTTGCCGCTCAGTGGGCACATCTTCGTCAGTGCTATCAGCCGTCTGGGGATGCTCTTTACCTATCCGTGGTCCGCCAGGAGCACGCTCTTCAGCAGGGAGATTCCACTATTGATGAGTTCTATACTCAGAGTGCTGCTCTCTGGCGTCAGCTTGATTTTCTTCGTACTGCTGTTTGTGGCACATGCTCGTGCTGCCAGATTGTGCGCTCGGATTTGGAGTTTCACCGCATCTATGAGTTTCTGTCTCGGCTTGCCAGGAGTTTGAGCCCCGGCGTGCTCAGCTGAATGCTCGTGGTCGTGTTCCGCTCTCTGAGGTGTTGTCTGAGCTTTGGGCTGAGGAGACCCGTCTCCGTGGTGCTGGTCTTCTTGCGGTTCCATCTGTGCTTGCTACTCGTGGTGATCCTTTGCCGTCTGCTCCCTCGACTCAGTCGCGGTCACCTGTGCCGCCGCCGCCGATACTACCCACTCCTCCAGGTCAGGGTCAGGGTCAGCTTCAGCACCAGCAGTCTCCGGGTCTGAGCCAGCATCAGCAGCCTCAGGGTCAGAGTCAGTACCAGCAGGCTCGTGGTTAGGGTCGTCGTGGTTCTCTTCGTCACTGCTCTTACTGCAACAGGGATGGCCACACTTGGGCCACCTGTTATACACGGGACCCCAGTCTACGTCAGCAGCACCAGGCTCGTGGGTCGTCGGCTCCTTCCGGGTCTTTCGCAGTTGCTCTCTCTGATCAGGACATTATCAGGAGTCTTCGCGGTCTGCTTGCTGCTACAGGCACTTCTTCGACGGGCACTGTTGGTTCTGTGACTGATTCTTCAGACACTGCGCGACCACCACCTTCTACACAGTCAGGTACGTCTCCGTGGTATCTGGATTCTGGAGCTTCCTTTCATATGACCTCTGAGTCTTTTTTTTCTCTGCTCTTCGTTCTCTTCCTTCTCCTGTCCGTGTTTTTACGGCTGATGGTACCTCTCTTCCTGTTTCTAGTCGGGGCACCCTTTCTACTTCTTCTTTTTCTGTTCCTGATATTTCTCATGTCCCGCTTCTTAAGATGAATCTGTTCTCTGCTAGCCAGCTTACTGAGCCACCTCCATCATCTCCGTTGCCGGCGAACCAAGGAGGACGAGAGGAGCGCGGCGCCGCCACATCTTGTCCAAGAAGATGAGCAGGCTCCCAGCGGCACAAGGCTGCCACCTACAGGGACTGAGCCCCAGGCTCCCAGCGGCACAAGGCGAGCGAGGCCTCGAGGCGGCACGGCGCAAGCAAAAATCCGCTCAGGTACTGTATAACACGGGAGATGCTGGATGGATTGTACAGTACATTTCCGAATAGAACCCTAGTTTTTCACCTGTAAGAAACGAGACGTCTCTCCAAAAAAGGAGTGTTGCCCATATGAAAGAAAAATTAACTGAAAAGATATATACTCCCTCCGTTTCATAATATAAGATGTTTTAGGTTTGTGAATAAAATATATCTAGACTTGTTTTAGTGTGTAGATTCACACCAAACTTGAGTGAACCTACATACTAAAACAAGTCTAAATACATTTGTTTCATAAAGCTAAAACATTTTATATTTTAAAACAGAGGGAGTAGTAAACATTTTTTTGTTTAGGTGTGCCTACTATGCTAGTAGCAAGTAAGTTCCCATGAACATGGAGATTAGAACACTACAAAAAATATTGTGAGATGAGTGTCTCTTCCGACGTTAAAAATACATGCTTGTGATGCTATATTGTGTGTAAAGCAAACGGAATGTCCTCTAATATTAGTTCATTTAATAACATGCTAATGTATGAATTTCATGTGGATGATAATGTCGATGTGGGATGGAAAAACATACTATAGAGTCATAACAACATCAAATATTTAAAATTCCGAGCTGGTAAATGAGAGAAAGTCCAGGTTATCTCCAATAAGGTCGTCAGCTCTAAACATATGTGAGGGAATGAATAAATCGATCTCCAGTAGAACATGATTACAAACATCTTGAGAGAATGGGGCGGCGTCGTCGTCTAACCCTCACGCCGCTGGCTTCCTTGTCTCCGGTTGGATCGGAATCCTCACCGGGTGCTAGTTCTTTGGGGTCTCGATTCCAGTGCTTGGGATCTGTCTCCGGGGAGGAATCTGACGATGGCCTTCAGGCGCGGGAAGCACTGGAGGGTTTGGAGGATGAGGATGGTCAGGTCGGCTGGACGACGGTGTCGCGGCGGCGGAGGAAGTCTGATGAGGAGGTTCGACAAGAGTTTTGGGAAGATATAGGTTTCCCTACGCCTGCCTCGCAGTTCTGGGAGAAGTCTTCAATTATTTCGCCATCTCCGCCGCCGGCGAGGTCTGTGTTTGTGGGACGGAGACGATCTGCATCACCTAGGGCTCCTCGCCATGGTGTGTGGATCTCGGTGAGCCCCAATGTCAGGCCATGGAAGGGGCCTTTGCCTCCACGACGACTCTCTGCGCTGCCGGTTTTGGGCCGTTTCCTCCTGGCGGCGATGGAGAAGGCGGGCGCGTCGGCGGTGGTGCCTAGGGCGTCCAGGCTGACGTGGGGCGGCACGTGGCAGGGGCTGCTGTGGGTCCGGTTGCAGCCCGACCCGGGTCAGGGTCGAATGGACTCGCATACAGGTTCCGCCCGTTGTGGTTCAGAGGAACCCTAGACCGCCCTCGGTCTTCGTCAGTTGCGCCGCTGGTTTCGTTCTGTGCTTTGTAAGGAGTCTCGTCGCCATCTAAGCCTGGACCGAGATCGTCTGCGTCTTTGCCAAGCTCATCTCGATCCCTCTCGTCGCCCGCGCCACGTGCGGCTGTCGTCTCTCCCTCGGTCGTGAGAGCTGGTCAGTCCTTCGCATCGGTGGTGACTGCCATGGCTGGGCAAGGTCCGCCAGCTTCGAGGGGGCCTGCGCCGACTTCTTCATCACGTGGTCCGGCGGGGAACCCTGTGCCTCCTGTGGCGGTGCCCTCTTGGCCAAGTGCTCCATCGGGGCCGGGTTTCCTCAATGGACAACAGCCAAGTGCTATGGCGGCTCCGCCAGGAGGGTCTTTCCCTTGACCTCCGGCCTTCCCGCCGGGATTTCAATTCCGACCTCCTGCTACGTACTACGCCGCTTCTCAGGCTGCCTAGATACAACCTCTACAAGCCCCGTACAGGGGCAGTCTTTTGCGCCGGCGCCGTTTGTTGGTGGTTTGCAAGGAGGTGTTTTTCCAGGCGTGCAGAGTCATACTATTCCTGTTGGTCAATCTGTCGCGCCGTAGTTTGCTGCTGGTGCGCCGGCGACGGCGACAGCTGCACCTAAGCGCAAGAAGAAAAAGAAACAAGTTCAGCCTCAGTCTCAAGCACAGCCTACGTTGCTGTTGGAGATATGCCCAAGAGGCAATAATAAAGTGGTTATTATCATATCTTCATACTTATGATAAATGTTTACATACCATGCTATAATTGTATTAACAGGAAACATTAATACTTGTGTGATTTGTAAACATAAAAGAGTCCCTAGTAAAGCCTCTTGTTAAACTAGCTTGTTGGTTAATATATGATCATGGTTTCCTGATCATGAACATAGAGATGTTATTAACAACAGGGTCATATCATTAGGAGAATGATGTGATGGACATACTCCTATAGTAAGCGTAGCATAAAGATCAAGTCATTTTAATAGTTCAATTGCTATATGCTTTCTGATACATAGTAACCTAATTCCTTCGACCATGAGATCATGCATATCACCTTTACCGGATGGATGCTTTGATGACATCAAACACCACACCGTAACTGGGTGGCTATAAAGGTGGCATTGAGTGTTCGGAAAGTATTGGTTGAGACACATGGATCAAGAATGGGATTTGTCCATCCATATGACGGATAGATATACTCTGGGCCCTCTCGGTGGAAGTTCATCCAATTAGCTTGCAAGCATGTGACTGGCTCACAAGGGATCACATACCACGGGAACTAGAAAAGAGTACTTATCAGTAACGAGGTTGAACTAGGTATGCAGAGATACCGACGATCAAAACCTCGGATAAGTAAACTATCGTGAGACAAAGGGAAATTGGTATCGTATGTAAGTGGTTCATTCGATCGCAAAGTAATCGTAGAAATATGTGGGAGCCATATGAATTTCCAGATTCCTCTATTGGTTATTGATCGGAGAAGTGTCTCGATCATGTCCGCATAATTCACGAACCGTAGGGAGACACACTTAAGGATTCGATGTTGTTGAGTAGTTATGGAATGATGAGTAAGAGACCGAATGTTGTTCGGAGTCTCAGATGGGATCCGGGATATCACGAGGAGATCTGGAATGGTCCGGAGAATAAGATTCATATAAGGAAAGTCCTGTTTCGGAGTTGGGGAATGATTCTGGTGTTTTCATCGGGAATGTTCTAGAAGGTTCCGGAATGTCCGGCACTCCGGAGGGGAAGGGGTACATGAATGTGTCATTACAAGTTGGAATGATTGCATCATGTACTAGGTGTCATCGCTGTCCAAAATAAAGGGTTTATTCAAATCCTAGTTTGAAAAGTCAAACGGCTAGTTTGAAAAGTCAAACGGCAGTTTTTGGAAAGAGGAGAGGTGGAAACCGAGTTGGGGAGGAGTTCCCTCCTCCAACCGGCGGCCCACCTCCAAGCCGAGTTGGGGAGGGACTCCCCTCCCCTTGGCCGCACCTCCCACCTATAAAGGGAGGGGCAGGGCTGCCCCTCCTAGCACACAAGTTGCCTCCCTCTAAACCTAAACCCTAGCCGCAGCCTAGGGTTTTCTCCCAAGCCGCCGATTTGGGGCCTCTAATTGCCCTAGCCGCCGGCCTAGCCCCTTCTAATTGGTGTGTCTAAACCCTAGATCACCAAGGCTCTCTCATAGTCCACCATACTCGCTCCGGCTTAAGGCGAAGCCCTGCGAGATCTCCCCTCTACTTCCGGTACCACGCCGTCGTGCTGCCGGAATCGTGAGGAGAGTGCTACAACCTCCGCTGCCTGCTGGAACAAGGGAGAGGAAGGTCTTCGTCGAGTACCGAACGTGTGACCGACTGCGGAAGCGCTGCCGGAACGCAGCGCCGGAAGGATAGTCTACGCGATCTTGAGATCGGCAAGTGTACGACTACATCACCCACGAGAATCTGCTCTCGTTAACCGCTTTGGAATCTTCGAGGGTAAGTTCCTCTATCGACTCGTTGCTACAATCTAGTAGATAGATCTTGGCTTGTTTGTGTGCATGCGGTAGAAAATTTTGTTTTCCATGCTACGAACCCCTACAGTGGTATCAGAGCCGTGTCTATATGTAGATCTGTTTGCACGAGTAGAACACAATGGTCATTGTGGGCGTTGATGCTTTTATTGTCGATTGCTTCTTGTGTACTTTGCATCTTGCGGTATGTTGGGATGAAGCGGCCCGGGCTAACCTTACATGACATCGTTCATGAGACTTGCTCCACGCTTGACATGCAACTTGTATTGCATAAGTGGCTTTGCGGGTGCCTGTTTCTCCTAGCATAGTTAAGATCCAATTTACAACGGGTGATTAACAATACTAGTATCAATGTTGTGGTTCTTGTTCGTAAGTTAGAACGACACTTATTGAAAGCCCCAAACCATGTAAAATATGCAAAGAAAGTAGAGGCGTCTAACTTTGTTTTGCAGGGGTCTTCAGTGATGTGATATGGCCATGATTGTGATTATATATGATGTATGCAATGTTCCTTATTGTAAGTCGGCAACCGGCAGGAGCCATATGGTTGTCTTTAATTTCTGTTAAGACCCGCGTGTCTATTCAAAGTAGTTGTAATAGTTGAAGCCGGTGGACGACAACCATGGAGAAGCATCATTGACCTTGATGCGATGTCGGTGATGATGGAGATCATGTTCATGCTAGAAGATGGAGATCGGAAGCACAAAGAAGAAAGGCCATATCATATCACAAATTATGAATTGCATGTGATGTTAATCCTTTATGCATCTTGTATTGCTTAGTAGACGACGGTAGCATTATAAGATGATCCCTCATGCACATGAATTTCAAGTCATAAAGTGTTCACCCTTAGTTAGCACCGTTGCTAAAGCTTGTTGTTTCGAAGCACCACGTGATGATCGGGTGTGTTAGATTCCGCAAGTGTATACAACGTGGGCAAGCCAGATTTGCTCATGCGGAATCTAAGGTTTGATCTTGACGAGCCTAGCATGTAAAGACATGGTCTCAGGAACACGGATCACCGAAAGGTAAAGCATGAGTCATATAGTAGATATGATGAACATGTTGATTGTTCGCCATTGAAGCTATATCAACTCTCGTGATGATCGGTTTTGATATGGTGGATTTGGTTCGTGTGATCACTAAAACAATGTGAGGGATATTGTTTTGAGTGGGAGGTCAACAGCAATATGATTAAAAGTTGAACACTATTTATCATAAATTAAATCAAAGTGAATTTGTATAGTTGTTGTAGTCATTGGCATCCGTTTACCACCTTATGCTTAGTTATAATTGGGATGATAGAACTATAGAATTCTGGTTAGTTACTTTACGAACTGGTATCGTATTGTATTGAAGTGTTAATCTAAAGTTTAAAAGTCCCATTGCAAACTTTCAGTAAGTTTTGATTACTCCATGAAGTTTAATAGTTGGTATTAAATCAAGAGTAACAATTCCAATGTTAGTATATAAGTATCATGTTTGTCTCCATGATTCTTGATATTCAAAGGATTGTCTTAATATCAAGGTTATCTAGGATCTAAAAGAGTTGTTTCAGAAACCATGATGTGTGGAAGATATTGTGATATCTAAAACGAAGTTTTGGTTGCAACATGATAGAGTATAATATGGCAAAAGTCATGTTCTCATATTTGATGAGAATTTGCAAAAGGTTGGAGACACTAGTTGTCCTAATCCTCCAAAAGGTTTTGGAGAGCAACATTATACTCGCGATTCACCGTTACAAGCTAAAAGTAGCTTGATCATGGATAAATCCATGATGAGGGTGAATATTTGATGTAAGTAAAATGTTTACTGCACCAAGAGATTACTAAAGAAAGGAATTTGAAAGAACACCAAACATTTGATAATGGTGATCTACTTCAAAGTGGAAGTCCAAATACATTGGTATTTAACTATACACGCTTTGGACTATGTGTCATATGTATGACTCCACTATTGGTGTTGATAGATTCTTTCAAACAGAAAAGGAAATACTGAAAGAGAATCTCATAAATATATGGCAGAAAAGAAAAGACTAGAATTGTTCAGTTTAAGTATATAGATGATATACATGTTATGGCTATATTCTTTGCTTATTAAACAATGTGGTTCTTAAGTATTTGATACTGAATTTGTTGGTATGAATCGTCATACGAAACAACACAATTCATGAACTACAATGACCTAAGTAACTAGCAAAAGAATATGTGATGATGTTCATTGAGAACAAATAATGGGTTATTGTGTTGCTCGTTAAACATCAAAGCTTGCCTTCAAGATTTGTTTTATCAGGTATTATGAGAACAAAAGGGTTGTTCAAATAATTGCCGTAATCTATAAACGATGGATGATTCGCAAATCTCGTTGGAGAAATCACATCCATAAAACTAGTGCTAAAAAAATGTCGAAAGACAAATTGATTGAAAGATCACTTAGGAAGTGACATCGCCGTTTAAATTATATTGGAAAGAAAACATGAAGAAACTCCATGTGGATGGAATTTTGGAGTCTTTTGATTTTGATCACATGACGCTTGTGAAAATTTCCTAGAGATAATTAAAACTTTGTTCTTAGGCCAAAAGGGAACGAGTGACTAGCTTATTGGAACTTGTACATATTGTTGTATGAAGTCCATTATGTGTAGTCAAGAGCGATGGATTTCAACTTCATATGCTTTCTCCGAAAATTTAAGTGAATATATGAATATTTACTCAATAAGGATGAAGTATGAAGCATTTGAAAAGTTCAAAGACTTTCAAGATGAAGTGCAAAATCATTGTAACAAGAATATAAACAGTTTATGATAAATATCATAAAGGAAGATATTTGAGTTACAAAATTTAGCATAATACCTAAGATTTATGGAATCGTTCCGTGGATTTGCATTTCCCGAAACACCATAAGAGTATGGAGCATTCGAGATATGTAATTAAACCTTGTTTGACATGGTAAGTTCAAAGGTATAATTCATAAAACTGCCATTATATTTTAAAGATTAAAAGCTTTAGAGACTACCGTTTTTTTCCACTGAAAAGAGCTCCATCATAATCTGTTGAATTGACACCATATAAAGTTATGGTTTGGGATAAAACCCAAGTTGTCCTTTCTTAAACATTGGTATGCTATGCATAAGAAAGATGTTTGCAACCAAAGTCGGATGAACCTGTCTTTGTTAAGTATTCCTCCATAACACCGGAGACAAAAGTGTTTGTCGCTTAGAACGTCAAGTTTCTTTGAGAAGGAATTTTTCGTGAAAAGTTAAGTGGGAGGACAATAGAACTTTGATAAGGTTAAAAGAACCTTAGCTATATGTGCAGAGTTGCGCAGCGCCAAAAAGTGTTCCGGAGGCAGCAACAATGCTCATGGCTCACGTGCCTCAAAGGTTGTGGTTACGAAGGTCAAAGTTTCTATTGAAACAAGTAGGTCGGGTAAACAATCAAATACCAAGATTTGAGAGTTAAATCATTATTTGGAAATAATGATCTGACTACATACAAAGAAGTAATGATGGGCCCTGACTCCGTAAAATGGCTTGAAGCCATAAAATCCGTGATAGTTCCATACACGAGAAATCAAGTTTTGAACTTGAAGGACCCTCGAGAAAGGTGTAAGACCTTACAGTTGTGTTTGCATCTATAAAGAAATAGACATGGATGTTTCGCATCTATGAAATTGTCGACATGTTGGGAAAGAGTTCACAACAATGTTCAAAGGTTGACTATGACAAAGATTTGATCTTTCATAGCGATATTTAGTCTAGACGGATTAATGTAGCAACCACTACATATAATTTTGTTACATGGTAGTTGAATAAACAAAACAAGTTCTTCTAATAGAATTGTTACCTAGGACGTGTGCATGACACGGTCCATAGGGTTTTGTTAAATCAAAGGATGCTAAATGCATATGCAAACTTCAATGGTTGAAGTAAGCATCGCGGAGTTGGAATCTTCACAAATGATGAAATTGTTAAAAGAGTTTAAATTCATCAGAGACAATGAAGATGCTTGCGTTTGCAAGAAATTAAGTGGGAGCGCTAAGACATATTTCTAATACATTATGTGGAACACATATTGTTGATTGGAAATGATGTATCTTTTATTAACACATATTAAGAATTTCATCTCGATGAAAGGCTTAGGCAAAACCCAAATATTTGGCATCAATAGACGCTAATATGGTTGTGCCAAAAGTACATAGATGATATATTGAATAAGTTCAATATAGAAACTACAAGAAAAGGTTCTTGTTGCACAGAAAGGATTGAATGAGTTCAATATTGATGATATATTCAAGTGTATTGACACTTGGTAAGTGAAACAAAGATTCAAGTATAGATTGATACTTGATGTATGAGATCACAAAGAGTATTTATATCAATCATACTGTGATATGTACAAATCCAGATATGTCCTATGCTCTAAATGTTATGAGCATATACCAGAATGATTCATAAGATGATCATTGGACAATAGTAAGGATATTCTTATGATCTTTTGGAAGAACTAAGAGTATATTATTTGTAGTAGTGACAAATAGATGGTTAGTTCATTGTAAAAGTACTACATTGATACTAGTTTTGTCACAAAGTACAAATTGAGTTTATCTCAATCTAAACTAAGGGTGGCACAATATGATGGAAAGTAAGTTCCATAATGAATTTGGATGAATTACAAAGTTAAGACATTGTGACAGATACTACAACAAAAGGCTAAGTATATGACTGCTACTACAGCAGCTAAAGAGGGCATTTGAGTCAAGTAGTTTGTTATCAAACTAGGTGTAGTTCACAGCGGGATAATACTATGAAGATATACTGTGCGACAATATTATCAACATGTTTTAACCCCAAAGAACTAAAGGTCTCACCAAAGGACCAAATTTATACAAAGCCATCTCATTAGAGAATGAGTGATGCGTAGAGACGCAAAGACATGCAATTACACACGGACCTGGAAGTGTCAGATCTGCAGATCAGTTGACCACTAGCAATCGTGTACATACAACACCGGAAAGCCATAGGTGTTGAATACACAAAGGTTTGAAACTAGATTATTGACTCTAGTGCAAGTGGGAGACTGTTGGAGATATGCCCAAGAGGCAATAATAAAGTGGTTATTATCATATCTTCATACTTATGATAAATGTTTACATACCATGATATAATTGTATTAACAGGAAACATTAATACTTGTGTGATTTGTAAACATAAAAGAGTCCCTAGTAAAGCCTCTTGTTAAACTAGCTTGTTGGTTAATATATGATCATGGTTTCCTGATCATGAACATAGAGATGTTATTAACAACAGGGTCATATCATTAGGAGAATGATGTGATGGACATACTCCTATAGTAAGCGTAGCATAAAGATCAAGTCATTTTAATAGTTCAATTGTTATATGCTTTCTGATACATAGTAACCTAATTCCTTCGACCATGAGATCAGCATATCACCTTTACCGGATGGATGCTTTGATGACATCAAACACCACACCGTAACTGGGTGGCTATAAAGGTGGCATTGAGTGTTCGGAAAGTATTGGTTGAGACACATGGATCAAGAATGGGATTTGTCCATCCATATGACGGATAGATATACTCTGGGCCCTCTCGGTGGAAGGTCATCCAATTAGCTTGCAAGCATGTGACTGGCTCACAAGGGATCACATACCACGGGAATGAGAAAAGAGTACTTATCGGTAACGAGGTTGAACTAGGTATGCAGAGATACCGACGATCAAAACCTCGGATAAGTAAACTATCGTGAGACAAAGGGAAATTGGTATCGTATGTAAGTGGTTCATTCGATCGCAAAGTAATCGTAGAAATATGTGGGAGCCATATGAATTTCCAGATTCCTCTATTGGTTATTGATCGGAGAAGTGTCTCGATCATGTCCGCATAATTCACGAACCGTAGGGAGACACACTTAAGGATTCGATGTTGTTGAGTAGTTATGGAATGATGAGTAAGAGACCGAATGTTGTTCGGATTCTCGGATGGGATCCGGGATATCACGAGGAGATCCGGAATGGTCCGGAGAATAAGATTCATATAAGGAAAGTCCTGTTTCGGAGTTGGGGAATGATTCCGGTGTTTTCATCGGGAATGTTCTAGAAGGTTCTGGAATGTCCGGCACTCCGGAGGGGAAGGGGTACATGAATGTGTCATTACAAGTTGGAATGATTGCATCATGTACTAGGTGTCATCGCTGTCCAAAATAAAGGGTTTATTCAAATCCTAGTTTGAAAAGTCAAACGGCTAGTTTGAAAAGTCAAATGGCAGTTTTTGGAAAGAGGAGGAGAGGTGGAAACCGAGTTGGGGAGGAGTTCCCTCCTCCAACCGGCGGCCCACCTCCAAGCCGAGTTGGGGAGGGACTCCCCTCCCCTTGGCCGCACCTCCCACCTATAAAGAGAGAGGCAGGGCTGCCCCTCCTAGCACACAAGTTGCCTCCCTCTAAACCTAAACCCTAGCCGCAGCCTAGGGTTTTCTCCCAAGCCGCCGATTTGGGGCCTCTAATTGCCCTAGCCGCCGGCCTAGCCCCTTCTAATTGGTGTGTCTAAACCGTAGATCACCAAGGCTCTCTCATAGTCCACCATACTCGCTCCGCCTTAAGGCGAAGCCCTGCGAGATCTCCCCTCTACTTCCGGTACCACGCCGTCGTGCTGCCGGAATCATGAGGAGAGTGCTACAACCTCCGCTGCCTGCTGGAACAAGGGAGAGGAAGGTCTTCGTCGAGTACCGAACGTGTGACCGACTGCGGAAGCGCTGCCGGAACGCAGCGCCGGAAGGATAGTCTACGCGATCTTGAGATCGGCAAGTGTACGACTACATCACCCACGAGAATCTGCTCTCGTTAACCGCTTTGGAATCTTCGAGGGTAAGTTCCTCTATCGACTCGTTGCTACAATCTAGTAGATAGATCTTGGCTTGTTTGTGTGCATGCGGTAGAAAATTTTGTTTTCCATGCTACGAACCCCTACAGTTGCAGCCTGGTCAGTTCATGCATCAGTTTCAAGCGCAGGCTAATTTGGTTGGCCAACAATCGTATGGGTACCATGCTCCATATCCGACAACTAGCCAGTTTCAGCAACCACTTCCTACGGCGTAGATACAGTTTGCGGCTCCTATGGTGTCGCCGACAGTGACACAAGCTGCTACGGACTCTGCTTTTGGGCCTAAAAAGTAAGAAAGCGGTTCGGTGTTGGAAGTGCGCAGTAGACACTCATGCATCGAAAGATTGCAAAGTTATGCATTATTGTTATATTTGTGATGTGGCGTCTCATCCGACTTTAAGGTGCCCGGTGCTTAAGCAGCCCAGGCCCGTCCCCTCTATGGTTGGCTGGGACACAACCTTGCTTTGTTCACACAGATGCCTGATAGTGTGGTTCGTCAGGTTTAGGGGCCTAATTAGTCTCCCATTGCTCTGGTCCAAGTTTCTGGTGAATCTGTCACAGCTGACGTGGTACAAAAGCATATTGAAAGATGCCCGGTACAGTCACAGTGGAAGTGGGAGGCCCTGAAGTATGGTGAGAATGCTTTCCTCGTCAGTTTTCCTAGTGCGGAGGATCTGGATAGGGTGGATAGGAGTCAGTTTTCCATGCCTATCGGTAAGCCCCAGCTGTCTGTTACTAGCTACAAGACGCAGGAGGTTTCCCATAAATGTGAATTGCAGAAGGTCTGGTTACATGTCGAGGGGGTTCCTCACTCCCTGCGCTCATTTCTGGGTCTTTGGGTGGTAGGAGCACTCATGGGAAAAACTCTCGATGTAGATCTACTTAGTTTGAGGCGTAGGGGAGTGGTCCGTATTTATGTTTCTATGTTTCATATTGTTGTGTTTAGGGAGAAGAAGGACGCTCTGGGTTTTTATTTGACCTCGGACATTGTTGTTGGTCTTTTGGGGTATGAGCTTCGCTTCAGATTGGAGCCTGAAGGTTATGTGCCAGAACCAGATTTTTCGCATGATCTTTGGAGGAAATCTAAGGATGATTCTGAGAACGGTGGCGTTGGAGATAATGGGGAGGATGCTATGGGCACTTCAGATCCGATTGTGCCTGCTGTGACAGATGGCAAGTCCAATGACAAGTCTGCTGGACCTGTGGCTGCACCTTCCTCTTCTAGACAGGCTCCCGTACATGTGATGGCAGTGACTCCATTTAATTCTAGCCCTTCTAATCCACAGGGTAAGGAACTTTTGGATGCCTTGCCTATTGATTCTCCTTTGCGAGGAAATTCGGCTAAGGCGGCATCGCCACAAGTGACTCAATCACAGCTTCGGGCAGCTTTACACTCAGCTTCTTATGACTCTTTGAGGATTTCACCACGGCTGCATGCTTCACCTGCGAGGGGAAGGCCTAATATGTTTGGAAGGACTATTCCTAGATTAGTATCTTTGTTGGAACCGCTGTCTCCCATTTTGCGGGAGGTGTTGTCGCCTTTTATCATAGACAAGTCTCCTGTTGTTGATCCGGTTCGACATTCTTTGGTTGAGACGTGTGGCCGGGGTGCTGTCATGCAGTCCCAGGAGAGGTCGCTACCTGGCCAGGGACGACCCTTGCTTTCCCAGGAGGGGGCGCTAGCGTCGAGGGACATGCAGGCTGGTGCTGCCGTGCTGGGATCTGACCAGCTGCTACTGTCTAAGGCCCAGGAGGGGTCGCCGGCGGTGGACGATGGTGCGGCCTAGACGGTGTGGGCCAAGGAGGGCGTCCCACGCGATGCTGCTGCTCGGGCCCAGGAGGGGTCCCTCGAGGGAGGAGGACTGGCCCAGGAGAGGTCGGTGGCTCCCTCCACTGCACCGACAGGGATGCACAAGGCTGGAGCTGCCGAGGTGGGCTCTGACCCGCTGCTGCTGGCTGTGGCCCAGGAGGGGTCGCCGGCGGTGGACGCTGGTGCGACCCAGATGGCGTGGGGGAAGGGAGGCCTGCTGGGTGATGCAGCCAAGGCGGACGCCCCACGCGATGCTGTTGTTCGGGCCTAGGAGGGGTCCCTCGAGGGGGAGGACTGGCCCAGGTGGGGTCGGTGGCTCTCTCCACTGCGCCGGCAAGGATGCACAAGACGCCAGGGACAGGGACGCCCTCATGCAGGAGCACGCGTCATGTGTCGGATGCTCTTGGGGCGTCTCCTACCGATGAGGACTCGTTGGGTAAAGCTATACGAAGGAAGGCGGAGAAAAATCTTGATTCGCGGGGTAATAATGATTCCCCCAAGTCTTTTCTCTCTTTCTCCAATCCTGTAATTGTTAATAAGATGTCTAGTATTGGTGTTAGTTTGGGTAGTTCGACTAATGAAATTATGTTATCTAGTTCTGTGCTGAGACATATGGAGGTTGACCATTTAACGGTTACTCCTAAGGTCTCGGCGATTCCTGACGTTTCATCAGTGGAGGAGGAGTTGCATGCCATAGTAGATGGTCAACTCCTCACTCACTTAGTTGGTGAGGTGTCAAATGTGGGTTTTGATGAGACAGACCTCAGTTCACTTTATGAACTTAAAGCGTCTGGTCAAAAATCAAAAAGGCAGCGGTCACGGAAAAGGCCCCGTGTATTCAAATCTACTATTGTTTCTCAATGAAATGTTCTCAAATAGCAGAGGTCTTTGTGACTTGGCTAAACATTTGTTCTTTGCCGATTATGTGAGAGATTATAGATTGATTTTCTGAGACCGGTAGACGGGATTTTTCACAAGCACTACTCAATCGCCTTTCGGGTGGAGTGGAATTCACGTGGATATCCCGTCCGCCGCGTAGTAGATCTGGGGGGATCCTTTTAGGCGTCCATGATGAGACTATGGAAGTGTTGGCTAGTTCGGTGGGAGATTTCTTTATAAAACTCCATATTCGAAACAAAGCTGATGGTTTTATGTGGTCTCTAGTCGCTGTCTATGGATCCACTCAGGATGTTTTTAAATCTGATTTTTTACGTGAGTTGGTTAATTTAGAAAAGGACAATGCATGTCCTATCCTTATAGGGGGAGATTTCAATTTGCTAAGATTCCCTCATGAGAAAAGTCGGGGAAGGTTTGACGAGCACTGGTCCTTCTTGTTCAACGCTGTCATTGAAAGCTTGGACTTAAAAGAGGTTACAATGCTGGGAAGATAGTTCACTTGGGCTAATAGTCTTCCAGTGCCCACATACGAAAAGTTGGATAGAGTGCTTATGGATACTGAGTGGGAAGATAAATTTCCTATGGTAACTGTCAGTGCTCTTGATCGTGTGGAGGCATTGTCAGATCATGCCCCTATTCTTTTATCTGTTGGTTCTTCCCCTCGTATATCTAAACATGAGTTCAAATTTGAACTTGGCTGGATGGCTCCGGACGGGTTTTCTGATTTGGTTAAGGCTACTTGGGTGAAACCTGTCAGCGATCAAAATACTATACAACGATGGAACAATAAATTGCGTGCTTTACGCAAGTTCCTTCGAGGTTGGGCTAGGCATATGACTGGTATTCTCAAAAAAAATAAAAAGTACGCATTTTTTCGATTATTGGAGACCTGGATGCCGCCACAGAAGTCAGTCGTTATCTGCACAAGAGATTGAGCTTAAGAGCGAATCAAATGCGAAAATAGCAATATTACTACGGGAGGAGGAACTCAAATGGTACCAATGCTCTAAAGCAAATTTTATCCTGGAAGAAGATGTGAATACAAGATACTTCCATGTCATTGCCAATTGTAAGAATAAGAAGAAACTTATTCACTCTCTAACACAGGATGAAGGTACTATTGAGGGTCAGGAGCAACTAAAAGCTTATATTACTAAGTACTATAAAACACTCTTTGGGGCACCTACAGAAAATTCCTTTTCGTTGGATGAGTCTCAAACGGAAGATATTCCACAAGTCTCCACAGAGGAAAATGACTTCCTAACTTCCCCTTATTCAGAGGAGGAGGTGAAGAAAGCCATTTTCCAAATGGAACATAATAAGGCGCCTGGCCCTGATGGTTTCCCAACGGAATTTTACCAATAGTTCTGGGATGTCATAAAAGAGGACCTGATGTCTTTGTTTCAATCTTTAATGTTGGGTCAGCTTGATTTATTTAGACTTAATTTTGGCAATATAATTTCACTACCTAAGGTTAATAATGCAGAACGAATACAACAGTATCGTCCAATCTGCCTTCTTAACGTTAGTTTTAAAATTTTCACAAAAGTTTCCACAATTAGACTAAATTCAGTAGCTGACCATGTTGTAAGTCCTTCTCAAACGGCTTTTATGCAAGGAATAAACATCTTGGATGGTGTAGTAATCCTGCATGAAACAATCCATGAACTGCACTCAAAGAAGTTGAATGGAGTATTGTTCAAGATTGACTTTGAAAAGTCTTATGAAAAAGTAAATTGGTCTTTCCTTCAGCAAACGCTCCGTATGAAAGGTTTTTCGGAGCAGTGGCGCTCTCTCATACATTCCTTTGTTTCTGTAGGTAGTGTTGCCATAAAGGTTAATGATGATCTGGGCAAATACTTCCAGACACAAAAAGGACTTCGACAAGGGGATCCATTATCGCCTATACTATTTAATATAGTGGTGGATATGTTGACCATCCTAATTGAGAGAGCCAAAGCTGATGGCCAAATTGAAGGATTAGTTCCCCATCTGGTGGATGGTGGCTTATCTATTCTTCAATATGCTGATGATACTATCCTTTTTATGGAACATGATCTAGAGAAAGCCAAGAATCTGAAGTCAATTCTATCAGTTTTTGAGCAGCTTTCGGGTTTAAAGATCAACTTCCATAAGAGTGATTTGTATTGTTTTGGCGAGGCTCAAAACGAGGCCCATCAGTATGCCGAATTATTTGGCTATGCTCAGGGGCTGTTTCTGTTGGATATATGCCCTAGAGGCAATAATAAAAGTGGTTATTATTATATCTTTGTGTTTATGATAAAAGTTTACATTCATGCTATAACAGTATTAACCGGAAACATTAATACTTGTGTGATTCCCTGGTAAAGCCTCTTTGTAATACTAGATTGTTGTTTGATAGATGATCGTGGTTTCCCGATCATGAACATTGAGATGTTATTAACAACAAGATCATATCATTAGGAGAATGGTATGATGGACATACTCCTATAGATAAGCGTAGCATAAAGATAAAGTCTTTTCAAATAGTTCGTTTGCTATAAGCTTTCTAATACATAGTAACATAATTCCTTCGACCATGAAATCATGCTAATCACCATCATCGGAAGATTCTTTGATGACATCAAACACCACACCGTAAGTGGGTGGCTATAAAGGTGGCATTGAGTGTTCTGAAAGTATGTGTTGAGGCACATGGATCAAGAGTGGGATTTGTCCATCCATATGACGGATAGATATACTCTGGGTCCTCTCGGTAGAATGTCATCCAATTACCTTACAAGCATGTGACTGGCTCACAAGGGATCACATATCACGGGAACGAGAAAAGAGTACTTATCGGTAATGAGGTCGAACTAGGTATGCAGAGATACCGACGATCAAACCTAGAATAAGTAATCATAGAAATATGTGGGAGCCATATGAATTTCCAGATTCCTCTATGTGCTATTTATTGGAGAAGTGTCTCGATCATGTCCGCATAATTCACGAACCGTAGGGAGACACACTTAAGGATTCGATGTTGTTTAGTAGATATGGAATGTAAGTAGGGAGACCGAATGTTGTTTGGAGTCTCGGATGGGATCCAGGATATCACGAGGAGATCCGAAATGGTCCGGAGAATAAGATTCATATAAGGAAAGTCTGATTCCGGAGTTCGGGAATGATTTCGATGTTTTCATCGGAGTGGTTCTAGAAGGTTCACCGGACCGGAAGGGGAATGGTCCATGAATGTGTCATGGGTAAGTGGAATGATTGGATCATGTCCTAAGTCACTTTGGTTGGCATTTGCGAGAGAGAAATAAAGCTCTAAATTGAAAGTCAAAAGGGAGGTTTGAAAAGTCAAACTGGAACAATGGTTTCCTAGTGGAAGAAGGAAAGAGTCCTTCCTTCTATCCAACTTGGGTTTGGGTATGGATTCAAAACTCCCCTCTCCCAAGCCTCCTTCCCTCTCATAAATAGAGGGGGAGGACTGCCTCAAAGAACACACAAGAGCCAGCCCTCCCCACCCCATGCGCCGCCGCCTAGCAGCCGCCGCCGCCCAGCACCGCCGCGTCGCCGCCGGTTCGTCTCCATCGCCCTAGCCACCGCCGACACCACCTCCTCCTCTCCGGACTTCTAAACCTAGATCGCCAGAAACCCTAGATCCACCATAACTCGCACCGGCTTAGGCGAAGCCCTTGGGATCTTCCCTCTACTTTCGACACCACGCCGTTGTGCTGCCGAAATCGTGAGGGGAGAACTACAACCTCTGCTGCCTGCTGGAACAAGGGAGATGAAGGTTTTCATCGAGCACCGAACGTGTGACCGACTGTGGAAGCGCTGCCGGAACGCAGCACCGGAAGGATCGTCTACGCGATCTTGAGATCGGCAAGTGTACGACTACATCACCCACAAGAATCTGCTCTCGTTAACCGCTTTGGAATCTTCAAGGGTGAGTATTCTAATCGACTCATTGCTACAATCAAGTTGATAGATCTTGGCTTGTTTGTGTGCATGCGGTAGAATTTTTTTGTTTTCCAAGCTACGAACCCCTACAGTGGTATCAGAGTCGTGTCTATATGTAGATCTGTTGCACGAGTAGAACACAATGGTCATTTTGGGCGTTGATGCTTTTGTTGTCGATTGCTTCTTGTGTACTTTGCATCTTGCGGGATGGTGGGATGAAGCAGCCCGGGCTAACCTTACATGACATCGTTCATGGGATTGCAACACGCTTGACATGCAACTTGTATTGCATAAGTGGCTTTGCGGGTGCCTGTTTCTCCCAACATAGTTAAGATTCTATTTACAACGGGTGATTGACAATACTAGTATCGACGTTGTGGTTCTTGTTCGTAAGTTACAACGACACTTATCGAAAGCCCCAAACCACGTAAAACATGCAAAGAAAATTAGAGGCGTCTAACTTTGTTTTGCAGGGGTGTGCTGTGATGTGATATGGCCATGATTGTGATTATATATGATGTATGGAATGTTCCTTATTATAAGTCGGCAACCGGCAGGATCCATATGGTTGTCTTTTAATTCCGTTAAGACCTACGTGTCTATTATTCAAAGTAGTTGTAATAGTTGATGCTGGTGGACGACAACCATGAAGCGGCTCCATTGACCTTGACGCCATGCCGGTGATGATGGAGATCATGTTGGTGCTTGAAGATGGAGATCGGAAGCACAAGAAGAAAGGGCCATATCATATCACATATTTTGAATTGCATGTGATGTTAATCTTTTTATGCATCTTGTATTGATTAGTTCGCGACGGTAGCATTATAAGATGATCCCTTTAGCACAAAATTTCAAGTTATAAAGTGTTCATCCTTAGTTAGCACCGTTGCTAAAGCTCGTTGTTTCGAAGCACCACGTGATGATCGGGTGTGTTAGATTCTGCGAGTGTATACAATGGGAGCAAGCCAGATTTGCTCATGCGGAAGCTAAGGTTTGATCTTGACGAGCCTAGCATGTACAGACATGGTCTCGGAACACGGATCACCGAAAGGTAAAGCATGAGTCATATAGTAGATATGATGAACGTGTTGATTGTTCGCCATTGAAGCTACATCAACTCTCATGATGATCGGTTTTGATGTGGTGGATTTGGTTCATGTGATCACTAAAACAATGTGAGGGATATTGTTTTGAGTGCGAGTTCACCTAGATTAATTTAACTATTAATTAGAACTCAATTTGTCATAAACTTAGTCTAAACTATTGCAAATATGTTGTAGATCAATGGCATCCCCTACCATCAATTTTAATGTGTTCCTAGAGAAAGAAAAGTTGAAAAACAATGGAAGCTACTTCGCGGATTGGTTTCGCAATTTGAGGATTGTCCTCAATGCTGGTAATTTGACCTATGTGCTGGATGCACCGCTGGGTGACCCACCTGCAGCTGATGCTACCGATGAGGTAAAGAATGTTTTCCTCACTCAGAAGAATCAGTACTCCACAGTTCAGTGTGCTATCTTGTATGGTTTGGAATCGGAGCTTCAGAAAAGGTTTGAGAACCATGACCCACATGATATTATCCGTGAACTCAAAATAATATTTGAGTCTCACGTGGCAGTTTAGAGTTATGAGGCTTCTGAGAAGTTCTTTAACTGCAAGATGGAAGAGGGCAGCTCCGTCAGTGAGCACGTGCTTAAGATGTCTGGGCACGCAAGCAAGCTTCAAAGCTTGGGTATAGTGATTCCTAATGCTTTGGGGATTCACCGTGTCCTCCAATCACTACCACCAAGTTACAAGAACTTTGTGATGAACTACAATATGTAAAATATGGATAAGTCGTTGCCCGAACTCTTCTCCATGTTAAAGTCTGCGGAAGTGGAGATCAAGAAAGAGAACCAAGTGTTGTTGGTCAATAAGACCACCAAATTCAAGAAGCAAGGCAAGTCTAACAAAAAGGGAAACTTCAAGAAGGGCGGTAAGAAAGTTACCGCGCCGGCGAAGAATACCAAGGTTGGGCCTAAGCTTGATACTGAGTGATTTTACTGCAAGGGAGAAGGTCACTAGAAGCGGAATTGCCCTAAGTACTTGGCGGATTTGAAGAACGGCAACATCAAGAAGAAAGGTATATCCGATATACATGTTATTGATGTGTATATCACTAGTACTCATAGTAGTGCATGGGTATTTGATACTGGTTCGGTTGCTCATATTTGTAACTCGAAACAGGTGCTGCATAATAGGCGGAAACTAGCGAAGAACGAGGTGACAATGCGCGTTGGAAATGGATCAAAGGTTGATGTGATCGCAGTCGGCACGCTACCTCTTCATCTACCATCGGGATTAGTTTTCTACTTAAATAATTGTTATTTGGTGCCTGCGTTGAGCATGAACATTATATCCGAATCATGTTTATTGCGAGACGGTTACTTGTTTAAGTCCGAGAATAATGGTTGTTCAATTTATATGAGTAATATGTTTTATGCACATGCACCGTTGATAGATGGTTTATTCTTATTGAATCTCGATTGTAGAAATACACACATTAATAACATTAAAGCTAAACGTTTGAAATTGAGCGATAACTCGACCTATATTTGGCACTGTCGTCTTGGTCATATTGGAGTGAAGCGTATGAAGAAACTCCATTCTGATGGACTTCTTGAATCATTTGAAAGCTGCGAAGCATGTCTGGTGGGTAAAATGACTAAGACTCCATTTTCTGGGATGATGGAGCGAGCTACGGACTTATTGGAAATCATACATACCGATGTGTGGAGTCCAATGAGTGTAGCATCGAGCAGTGGTTATCGTTATGTTCTTACCTTCACGGATGACTTGAGTAGATATGGGTATATCTATTTCATGAAACATAAGTCTGAAACTTTCGAGAAGTTTAAGGAATTTCAAAGTGAGGTAGAGAATCAACGTAACAAGAAGATTAAATTTCTACGATCTGATCGTGGAGGTGAATTTCTAAGTTATGAGTTTGGCGAGCATTTGAAGAAATACAGAATACTTTCACAATTGACGCCGCCGGGAACACCACAATGTAATGGTGTGTCCGAACGTCGTAATCAAACTCTCTTAGATATGGTTCGTTCTATGATGTCACTTATAGATTTACCGCTATCATTTTGGGGTTATGCATTAGAAACAGCCGCATTCACTTTAAATAGGGCACCATCTAAATCCGTTGAAACGACACCGTATGAATTATGATTTGGGAAGAAACCTAAATTGTCGTTCCTTAAAGTTTGGGGTTGCGAAGCTTATGTAAAGAAGTTACAACCCGACAAGCTTGAACCCAAAGCGGAAAAATGCGTCTTCATAGGATATCCGACGGAAACTATTGGGTATACCTTCTATCATAGATCCGAGGGCAAAATCTTCGTTGCCAAGAATGGATCCTTTCTAGAGAAGGAGTTTCTCTCGAAAGAAGTGACTGGAAGGAAAGTAGAACTCGACGAGGTTGTTGAACCTTCTCTTGAACTTGAGAGTAGCGCAGCACCGGAAGTAGTTTCTGTGGCGCCTACACCAATAAGAGAGGAAGCTAATGATGTTGATCATGAAAGTTTGGTTGAAGTAACTACGAAACCTCGCAGGTCAACGAGAACTCGTACCACTCCTGATTGGTATGATCGCGTTATGAGTGTCATGTTGGTGGACAACACCGATGACCCTGCGACATATGAGGAAGCGATGATGAGCCCAGATTCCAATAAATGGCAAGAAGCCATGAAATCCGAGATTGGATCCATGTACGAAAACCAAGTTTGGACTTTGGTAGACTTACCGGATGGACGGAAGGCTGTCGAGAACAAATGGATTTTCAAGAAGAAAATAGATGCTGATGGTAATGTTACTGTCTATAAAGCTCGACTTGTCGCAAAAGGGTTTCGACAAATTCAAGGAGTTGACTACGATGAGACTTTCTCACCGGTAGCGAAGCTAAAGTATGTGAGGATTTTATTAGCAAGCGCTACATATTATGATTATGAGATATGGCAGACGGATGTCAAAACGGCGTTCCTCAATGGAGACATTGATGAAGAGTTGTATATGGTACAACCCAAAGGTTTTGTCGATCCTAAAGATGCTAACAAGGTATGCAAACTTCAACGGTCCATTTATGGATTGAAGCAAGTATCCCGAAGTTGGAATCAATGTTTTGATAAGGTAATCAAAAGCTTTGGAGTCTCTCCTGCTTTTTTTAGTCAAAAAAATCAAAAGCTTTGGTTTTATACAAACTTATGGAGAAGCTTGTATTTACAAGAAAGTGAGTGGGAGCTCTGTAGCATTCTTAATACTATATGTAGATGACATATTTTTGATTGGGAATGATGTAGACCTTCTTAATAGTGCCAAGGATTATTTGAATAATAGTTTTTCAATGAAATATCTTGGCGAAGCAGCTTATATATTAGGCATAAATATTTATAGAGATAGATCGAGACGCCTAATATCATTGTCACAGAGTACATATTTGGAAAAAGTTCTAAAGAGGTTTGGAATGGAAAATAGCAAGAAAGGGTACTTGTTTGCCCAATACGACCTTGAGTAAAACTCAAAGTCCTGCAAAAGATAGAGAAAGGATGAGTAAGACTCCCTATGCCTCAGCCATAGGATCTCTTATGTATACCATGTTATGTACTAGACCCGACATTGCATATATTGTTAGTTTGACTAGCAGATATCAAAGTGATCCAGGAGTGGATCATTGGGCAGGGGTCAAAAACATCCTTAAGTACTTGAGAAGAACTAAGGATATGGTTCTTTCTTATGGAGATGATGAACAACTCGCCGTTAATGGTTACACCGATGCTAGTTGGAACACAGATCCGGATGATTCTAAATCTCAATCTAGATACGTATTTACTTTGAATGGTGCAACAGTTAGCTGGAGCAGTGCAAAGCAAAGCGTTGTGGCAAGATCTTCAATTGAATTGGAATACATAGCTGCTTTAGAGGATTCACAAGAGGCGATATGGATGAAGGAGTTCATTACAGAGCTCGGTGTTGTTCCAAGTGCGCTGGACCCAATGTCTATCTACTGTGATAACATGGGCGCCATAGCCAATGCGCAAGAACCAAGGTCACACAAGAAGCTAAAGCACATCAAGCTATGTTTTCACGCTATTCGAGATCATGTTCAAGATGGTGACATAAATATTTGCAAAGTACACACAGATCTGAATTTGGCGGATCCGTTGACTAAACCTCTCCCGAGGGCAAAACATGACCAGCACCAAACCTTCATGGGTGTTCGGTATATTACCATGTAATCTAGATTAGTTAACTCTAGTGCAAGTGGGCGACTGTTGGAGATATGCCCTAGAGGCAATAATAAAAGTGGTTATTATTATATCTATGTGTTTATGGTAAAAGTTTACATTCATGCTATAACAGTATTTACCTGAACCATTAATACTTGTGTGATTTGTAAACTAAATTAGAGTCCCTGGTAAAGCCTCTTTGTAATACTAGCTTGTTGGTTGATAGATGATCGTGGTTTTCCGATCATGAACATTGAGATGTTATTAACAACAAGATCATATCATTAGGAGAATGGTATGATGGACATACTCCTATAGATAAGCGTAGCATAAATATCAAGTCATTTCAAATAGTTTGTTTGCTATAATCTTTCTGATACATAGTAACCTAATTCCTTCGACCATGAGATCATGCTAATCACCATCATCGGAAGGATGCTTTGATGACATCAAACACCACACCGTAACTAGGTGGCTATAAAGGTGGCATTGAGTGTTCGGAAAGTATGTGTTGAGGCACATGGATCAAGAGTGGGATTTGTCCATCCATATGACGGATAGATATACTCTGGGACCTCTCGATAGAATGTCATCCAATTAGCTTGCAAGCATGTGACTGGCACACAAGGATCACATATCACGGGAACGAGAAAAGAGTACTTATCGGTAACGAGGTTGAACTAGGTATGCGGAGATACCGACGATCAAACCTCGGATAAATAAACTATCGCGAGACAAAGGGAAATTGGTATCGTATGTAAGTGGTTCATTCGATCGCAAAGTAATCATAGAAATATGTGGGAGACATGAATTTCCAGATTCCTCTATGTGCTATTGATCGGAGAAGTGTCTCGATCATGTCCGCATAATTCACGAAACGTAGGGAGACACACTTAAGGATTCCATGTTGTTTAGTAGATATGGAATGTAAGTAGGGAGACCGAATGTTGTTTGGAGTCTCGGATGGGATCCGGGATATCATGAGGATATCCGGAATGGTCCGGAGATAAGATTCATATAAGGAAAGTCCGATTCCGGAGTTTGGGAATGATTTTGATGTTTTCATCGGAGTGGTTCTAGAAGGTTCACCGGACCGGAAGGGGAATGGTCCATGAATGTGTCATGGGTAAGTGGAATGATTGGATCATGTCCTAAGTCACTTTGGTTGGGCATTTGCGAGAGAGAAATAAAGCTCTAAATTGAAAGTCAAAAGGGAGGTTTGAAAAGTCAAACTGGAACAATGGTTTCCTAGTGGAAGAAGGAAAGAGTCCTTCCTTCTATCCAACTTGGGTTTGGGTATGGATTCAAAACTCCCATCTCCCAAGCCTCCCTCCCTGGTGCCCCAAAGAACAGACAAGAGCCAGCCCTCCCCACCCCGTGCGCTGCCACCGCTGCCGGTTCGTAGTCGTCGCCCTAGCCATCGCCGACACCACCTCCTCCTCCCCGGCTCTAGATTGCAGGAAACCCTAGATCCACCATAACTCACGCCGGCTTAGGCGAAGCCCTGTGGGATCTTCCCTCTACTTCTGACACCACGCCGTTGGGCTGCCGGAATCGCGAGGGGAGAACTACAACCTCCGCTGCCTGCTGGAACAAGGGAGAGGAAGGTCTTCATCGAGTACCGAACGTGTGACCGCCTGCGGAAGCACTGCCGGAACCCAGCGCCGGAAGGATCATCTACGCGATCTTAAGATCGGCAAGTGTACGACTACATCACCCACGAGAATCTGCTCTCGTTAACCGCTTTGGAATCTTTAAGGGTGAGTACTCTAATCGACTCGTTGCTATAATCTAGTAGATAGATCTTGGCTTGTTTGTGTGCATGCGGTAGAATTTTTTTGTTTTCCATGCTACGAACCCCTACAGTTTCCAATCAACTATCTGGGAATACCGATCCATTATCGGTGGCTCACGATTGCTGAATGGAAACTCGTTGAAGAAAGATTACAGAAACGTCTTAATAGTTGGAAAGGCAAATTATTATCTCTCGGCGGAAGACTTGTGCTCATCAATTCGGTACTTACCAACATGGTACTGTATATGATCTCGTTCTTCCAGCTGCCAAAAGGGGTCTTGAAGAAAATGGATTATTTCCGATCAAGATTTTTTGGCAAGGGGATAATGAGAAAAAGAAGTATAGATTAGCCAGATGGAATGTTGTTTGTCGACCAAAAGAATATGGAGGCCTTGGAATCCATGACTTGAAGGTCAAAAATACCGCTCTTTTGGGAAAATGGTTTTTTAAGTTACTCACACAAGAGGGTATTTGGCAAACAATTCTATGGAGGAAATATGTTGGGTCAAAAGTTGTGGCTCAAGTGGTGTGGAAACCTGGAGATTCACACTTTTGGGCTGGGCTAATGGCTTCCAAGCAACTTTTTTTCCGTTTTGGTATTTTTAATATTAAGGATGGATCGCAGATTAGGTTTTGGGAAGATACATGGCTTGGCCAAACCTCTCTCCGGGAACAATATCCTACTCTTTACTCAATTGTTAGACATAAAGGAGATACACTTTCAGTAGTAATGGAGTCTAGCCCTCCTAATGTTTCCTTTAGAAGAATTTTGTTAGGCCCTAGATTAGTATCTTGGCACAATCTTTTAGCAAGACTAGCCAATGTACAGCTATCAGACGACATAGATGAGTTTAAATGGAATTTGTTGCCTAATGGTAATTTTACTGTTGATTCTTTGTATAGAGCTCTGATCCAACCTGATATTCCTGTCGATGATAATTGCAAAATTTGGAAGATGAAAATACCCCTTAAAACAAAGATATTCGATAATCTTATTAAGAGGAATTGACATGGAAGTACACAATGTGTGTTTTGTCATCATAATGAGACAATTAGGCATTTATTCTTCCATTATAAATTTGTCCGTGCTATGGTCAATCATCCAAGTAGCCTCGGGTTTATCTCCCCCTAGGTTGGTCTCCAACGTATTCGGTAACTGGCTGAATGGGATTGTAGATAAATTTGAAACTTTATTTAGGGTGGAAGCGCTTGCCATTATTTTGTCGATTTGTCTATGTAGAAATGACAAGATTTTTAATAATATTGTTTCTTCTACCTTGCAGGTTATCTACGGAGCCATGGCCATCCTCAGGTCATGGACTGCTCTTCAGCGTATGAAGTTCCGCGACTTATTTGTGGAGGGGTGTACGTAATTGAAAGACACGGCGAGGGATATTTTCTCCCGACATGGATGACAGCGTGATCTGCGGATAGATTTGTCTTAGTTGGGCGATAGATTCTTTTTTCTTATGTTATAATTTTTGTACTCGGTGCCGTCTTTTTGTGCGTGTGGTTGGCTGTGTATCCTAGTTATTAAGAGGCCCGGGCTTTTCCAAAAAAAAAAAGTAGAACATGATTACCTTTTTGATTTTTAGTATCCCAATCTGGACCTCCTTCTCTCTTGCATGTTAGGGATACCTTGTCATCCGTATATATCACATATCCATATGACACAAGGACCAACACCTATAACAAACATTTAGGCTCAACAAAAGAAGGGTATTGACAATTCTGTACTGGGATTATATTTTTTTACGCAAATACTGGGATTATTTAATATGCAAGAAATGTAGAAGAAAAATCTTATGGAGAAGTTACCTACATAGACAATATGGGGGAGACATTATTGGGGATCACCTGGAATTGCTGTAATGATTTTAGATTGGATGCAATATATTTCGTCGTGCAATCCAAAAATTACATGCTTATGAAATACTGTGAAATCATTATCAGAAAAATCAAAATCCAAGCCACTAAAATTGTTTCTTCTGCTTTACTGAAACATGAGTTCAAGTAGAATAGAATAGGAAATACCGGAAATCCAATTTGGCTCATCGGGTGCAAATGAACCCATTGTATGAAAACATATTTCAAAATGTCAAAAAATTTAGAAAAAAATATTTACATGTATATCCGGACACTAAATATTCGAACACAAGTTTGCGGTTGAAAAGAACATTTTTAGATGTCTCATATAAAAAGACAAACTTCAGTGCTCCAACGTGTCTATTCACGGACATGTTTTTTGTGTTTTTACACAAGCCACATAAAATATTCATTCTTTCTAAAAACTCTTGTACTGGTATAGAATGTCAGGATGTATATGTGAAATTTTTGTTTAGATTTTTTTGACAGTTTAAATTTTATTTTTATGTATTTTTATAATAGGTTCATTACCATGAATCTATTAATTACTAGTAGGAAATCAGGGCAAGCAAAAGGTACGTTGGTGCACATCTATGGATATCACAATAATTATATCGACCATTGAATTACTGGAAGTAATAAAGAGATAATTGAATTATATGCTCAAGGGAACAACCAGCTATAATATTTTATCTTGCAATGAACAAAAAAGCAACCTAGATCCAAAAATTGTAGGTATTTTGGGCCGTATGCTTGTTTTCTATTAAAAAAGGTCCAAACATCATATGGTAATCGAATAGCCATGGTTATACTACACATGCCTTGTCTAGAGCAGTTTGAATGACAATGTTTTTCATAAGCAGCTCTAAATTCCAGATTAGTCACCTGAACACTAACCTTTTTTTTAGATAACAACTGATGAAATTTCAGCAATGGTGAAACCGATTACAAACGACTCTACAAAAAGAGGAAAATACAACATGGACCTAGAAGACCACTCACCGTACTTCCAAATAGCGATCAAGCCCATCGTCCTCATCGTCACCACCTAAGTACCAGGACCGGATCCAGAAACAACACATCTTCAGTCACCATCGAATCACCGCCGCCACCTTCACCATATTGGGATTTGAACAGTGCAGGAGTGCCCACCCCGAGGAGTGAGAGCTAAGAGACTTTTCCAGACCATCGGGCATGCAGGAGATGGTGAAGAACATGCAGTACCTCTAATCCAAGATCCCCGAGCAGAAGGTCCCAACCATGGATGCCACGTCGAGCCGCCTCCTCCCCTCGCCACCATGGCCGACCAGAAGAAGCTTCAAGACGCGAGTCGCATCTCAAAAAAAAAAACATACAAAACACTAACAAGGAAGGCATTTGTACCATCCTCTTCCACTCCCTTGCCACCATGTCTGGCCGAGGGGAAGACAACAGAAACAGCAGCCCTCCGACTCCCGAAGCTCCATGGCAGAGTCGAAAAAGACTGCACCCGGAGAGACCACCCTTCCCAGATCTGTAGATCTGGGAGGATACTAGGCCAGCAGCTCGCCAGCGCCGCCACAAGTGGCCTTGTCGAGATGGGAATCAAGCTCCTGCACCCTTATTCTGACGCGGCGTCGCCTCCGCCACCTCGACGACGTCTCTCAAAACCATAGCAGAGCTCAATCCGTCACCCCAGCCGTCGGGGGCAACCGCCGTCCACACTCCGGCGCAAGGTCTCCGCACAGTAGAATCCGCGCCGGCGTGCCCCTCACCGAGCAGGCCGCCCGCCATGGCCACCCGACCCTCGCCGTTGCCTCCATGAGCGGGGAAAGGGGGGCCCCTGCCGCCAGCGCCCAGGCGCGACGCCATCGGCGGCGATGGGGAGGAGGAGGGAGAGGGCTTGTGGCTGGCCAGCGGGAGATCGTCCATGTCGCCCGCACAGGAGGCGACGCGGGACGAGGGCGACGGCTACCTCAACACTAACCTTGATACGCTAAATAGTCAATACGCAGCTCTAGGTTAAAGATTATTCACGTAAACACTAAACCTCGGTATGCTAAATCGTCATGCCTCTGCCTTGGCTATAGAAAGAAATACGTACATGAGAATGAGTCCATCTTAAAAGTTTGGTGCATTTTGATTTGATAGCATCTAAACAACACAAAGCTCATCTGAACGCATGTGCTTCAGGACGTAGAATAATAAATTTTAGAAATACATTGGAAGAAACTATTTAAATATTGCATATCCCACCTTTGTTTTCATGTCGTCGCCTAAACGCCGCCTAGGCGAGTTAGGCGGGCGCCCAGTGAAAAAAGGCGTCGCCCTGCTCGTCTTGGCGCCGACTGGGGAGGTTGGGTCGCTCGCCCAGGTAAACTGGTGGGAATTTTGAGGGGAATCGGAGGGAATTGACGCGTACATGTGTGGGCTAAGAAAAATCGAGTGGGAGGGAGAGGAAATTGACCGCCCCAAAAGCGAATCGAACGGGAGGGAGACGGAACCTGAGCCGCCAGTCCGTCGCCATCGCCAATATGCACCGCCGTTGTCGCCAAGTTTCTTAGTTTGCTCCACCTCAGGTAAGTCTCCTTCCTCTGCTTCTCTCCTCCGCCTCCATCTCCATGTTTCTCTCATGCCGCCCCTCTCCTACCTATGCTCCGGTGCTCTTCCTCTCGTGTGTTGCCCCCCTTTGTTCCTCCCTATCCCGACACCCCCTCTGCAGCTCTGCTCCTCCTCCTTGTGTTGCTCCGCTCCTTCCTCTCCAGCGTCCCCTCTACAATGACTTCTGGACAAAGAACAAGTTAGCAAAAACTGAAACAGGAAAGCATGTGTACGAGGTTATGATGTCAATGAAATTCTGGAATGTTGTGGAAGATTGCATAAGAGCATCACACCCTGTTCTAATTGTATTGAGGCTAGTTGATGGTGATGAGAATCCAGCAATGCCGTAGCTTACAGCAGCCATGGACATATGCAAGAAGAAACTCAATGAAAGCTTCTCAAGGAAGCTGCCATTGTTGGACAAGTTAAAGCAGATTTATAGGAAATGTTGGGATGATCAAATGATGCAGAAGTTACATGGGGATGCTTTGTTCTTTAATCCTGGCCGGTTCTTTGACATAATGGAAAATGATCCTGACTAAGCACAAACCTTGAGGATGACATTTAATCAAGTGGTGACAAAAATGATGGATGGTGATGAGGATATGATTGCAACTATTGCTGTGCTAGCTGATGAATACCAACAAGTTCGTGGTGATTGCTTCGATACCAACGTAGCTATCAATGGAAGGAAAAGAAAGACCACGTAAGTTTCTTTCTCTATCATTTATT
Source organism: Avena sativa (assembly GCA_916181665.1). NCBI lineage: Eukaryota > Viridiplantae > Streptophyta > Magnoliopsida > Poales > Poaceae > Avena > Avena sativa. Next base: position 432,005,163 of record OV702284.1, read on the forward strand.
CATTGATTTCATCTTGAAGTTATACATGTCTCATGTTTGATATATGGCTGCTCCCATTTTTTTAGTTGATTGGTAGAAGTAAAATGGTGGTGGCCAAGCATTGCCACTCACTAAGGTTGCAAGGTGTATAGTCGGTCTATGTGTATCAGCCTTTGTTTGTGAGCGCAATTGGAGCACCTTTGAGAGGGTGAATGGACAAGTCTCTTTTGGCTGTTTCTAATTTCAGAATTCTAGCAATTAGCAAGTGGTTCAATTATGGGTTGTTGTTTCATGTTAATATCAGATCCACGACAAGAAGAGGAACAAGTTGGGACATCCGAAGTTGGATGATCTTTCCTACATATCTTTCAATAGCAAGATGGAGAGATTTGCTAGGCTTCACCATGAAGGTAATAAAGTTAACCCTCTCTTCCTAGAAAATTTCCAATGGGACAATGAGTGGGTTGGCAAGGACGCCGAAGTAGTTCAGGTTCAGCGAGTGCACGAGGAGGATGATCTCACATGGGACCAAGTAGATGCTGCTACCACTACATCATCATCACTTTTTCGTCGCAATCAACCTAGGGGTGGGAATTACTATACTAGACGTGCACCACAAAATGTAGATGAGTTAGATCAAGATCTCTTCATTTGTGATAATGAAGATGTTGATGGTGATGTGGTGGGCGCCGAGGTTACTCAATCTCAGCCTGATGGTGGTGAAGATAATGAGGTTGATGGGGACAACTCCGATTCTTTGGAGTATGATGCAATTGACCACTCGAACGTTTTGATGTCCTTTCTTTGGACAACTCCCATTATACTACTATATCCAGTTAAAAGGTAAAATCCAAAACCAAAAGTATCTATTTCGGTGTTTTTTGACTTATAAGCCGAACTCTAAAAGCTATATTTAAACCCAACCAAACAGGCTCGATTCATACCTGGATCATAGAGCGGGTCGACATGTAGTTGTAGTCTAGCGTAGTGGGAGGCCAAGCGAAACGGTGTCGGCTGTCGCTTGTGGATGGAGCAGAAGAGGACAATGACTATGTATGTGAGTCGACGTTATCCTTGCGGTAACCCAGTACACCACTGCATGTTGTAGTGGAGAAATCATTGATATAACACTCATGAAGTATCGATTCACAAATAGTATATCTCTCGGAATGGTACAACAGAAACATTGTGATCCGTAAATTTTACATGTTTCTTAACAACAACCAGAAATATACAGAAGATTTGAGATCTTCCTCGCTTCAATAAGGATTCACAGTTGAATGGAAAGCCAAACTATCTATCTTGAAAATCAATGGTACCACTAAGCTTAGTACCATTAGATCTCAACAACTTATTTGAAGTAATCCTATGTTGCTTGCTCATCTATTTTATTCTATCATGTCTGATCTTCTACTTCTTCTTCTCCATCTTCATCTTCAACTCCGTAAACTATACCATAGTCGATGCCTTCAATGTCTTATGAATAGTCTGGTTTCTCATAGTAGACTTCGCCTTAATATTTGATATTCTCGGAAACCTCAATGCAACTCTCAAAGTATAGCAATGGTTTTAGAAGATATAATCACTATAAGAAAAGTCACCATCCGCAGCGGATTGGTCGTGCACATGCCACGTCTTCACTATTTTTCTTGTGGCAGATGAAAATCTTTTTTTGTTTTCGAGGCACCCTACTGCCATAGAATCATTAGAAACGTGACATAACCTCGGCAAGGCCGTGGTAGATCTTAGATTTTTGATTCCTCGCATGATTTTTCGACTTTGCTCGATGCCACCGAAGTCTTTTAAAGCTCGTGGGTCCATGATGTCAATGTCTCCAGCGGACCATTTTTTTATCGCGCCTCCCTTTTTTAAACTTGATAATTTTGGTCGAAACATCAGCTGTTTGGTCAGGCTATTGGGTCGCCTGTGTTGCTCGCCTGTGCCTCTTGCCTGTCCTGTGTAGCCTCACAAAATGGCGAGCACAGTCCACCACAACTTACTTGGTCGCGAGGTAAGAGGTGACGGGCTCCTCCACCCCTCTCTCCACCCTCCTCCAGTTGAGAGTCGCCGCCCTCGTGCTGGGCCTCCCCCGACTCCTCTCCACCGGCTCTGCCGGCCGGAGTTGGAGAAGGGGGAGCGCAGAAGTAGATAGGTTTAGGGGTAGGTTTGGCGATATGCCGGTTGCGGGCGCTGTGCCCAGTAGATGGAGCGGATGGGCAGATCTTGGCGTTGGGATCTGGCCAGCCCTAGGGTTCCTCCTTCTTCTTCTTCAACTCCGATGTCCGGAGGGGGAAGTGGAGTGGAGAAACACCGCCTCCTAGAATAAATTCAACGCTGGTTACCTGGTGAAGACCTGGTTCTGCTGGAAGCAATTCTTCTCGGCCGGCCGTGGCGGCAAGGAGGAAGGTTGCCTTCCGGCAGTGCGTGGCGTGCTGAAGTGGCTCCTGGCCGGCCTTGGTGGCGAGGGGGAGCGCACTGGCGGCACCGCGGCCTGGTTTCTCCCTAGGTGACCCTATCTTTGGATTTGCTGCAGATGCATCTTCTACGGCTTCCCTCCCTCATCTCGGGCAGGAGCTCTGAGGGAGAAGCTCGGTTTCTGGGAGCATCGGCGGCAGATCCTGGAGGCTCATCGTTGCTCTTTCTCGGTGTCTTCTCCTGATCTGGACGCGGAGGTCGCGTCTGCCATGGATGTTGATCCGAGCGACGGCGGTGATGATCTCTCCTGGAGAAGTGAAGCCATCTTTTTCTGCACATCCAAATCGGAGGCATGCAGCCAGCCGATTATCCAAGCCGCATCGAGGCTAGCAAGCTCGCCGGCAAGACCCGGCGCTCCCTCAACCTCCATCGCGAGGCCAGTCAGAAGCAGAGGCGTGTTGAAAGGAGGACCCAATTGCGTTTTTTGTTTATGTTTTAGGGTGCTCTTTGTAAAGCGTTTGGACCCGTTTTTCTTTTCATATTTTTTAGGGTTCTACGTGAAAATGTGTAGCTCCACCGTCGTATTTTAATGAAGGCTTCCTGCCCCTTCTGCCTGTTCCAAAAAAAAAAATGGCGAGCACTAGCCACGAATTCACCCTCCGAAACTTGGCAGCTTGCCGGAATCGGTTCCTACCGAGGCGACTCGAAGGAAATTGGCAAAGACTTGGTCAAAATTGAAGCTCGGCGGTGAATGATTTTACCAGAGTCGCGACTCAAGGAGGTTGTACGGCGGGGTGATGGTGGGGAATCCGGCTGATTTGTGGCTTGTATAGTGCCCTCTGGACAAAATTTTAGGCCTAAAATCGCTAAAATTTTAACAGTTTGATGGTTTCAAAGGATCTGTTAGTGCTGCTCTTAAATTATTGTTTGTGACGGGTATCCACGGAAACCACAATGAAAGTTCACACGGATGTTGTTTCTGAAATGATCGATTTGTCGATAAATGAAATTAGTGAAAGCAATGTGACGTTAAGAGCATCTCTGGTTGTTGGGCGTTTTTAGACCGAAATCGAGACCAGATCGGAGCTATTTTTCGGCCTGGAAACACCCATTTTTCCACTCGCGTTCTTAGGTCGCCTTTTTCCATCCAAATTCGTCTCAAAATCGACTAGTTTTCGGCACAGTTCGGCATAATATGAATACATGGCAAAGTTCAACCTAGTTCAGCACTAATTTAACATAGTTTAGCATAAAATTAAACATAGTTCGGCATACAATGACAATACAACATAGTTCGGTCTAGTTCGGCAAGTTTATGATCGCATCTACGTGTTGCCCCTGTGTATCCATAGGTGATCAATCATATCATCCTGCAGCTGTTGATGCACTACTGGATCTTGGATATCCTGACGCATGGCGATGAAGGCAGCCCAGGTTGGAAGCACCTGATTATCAGGATCTACAAGAGGTCCATGCCTGTAGTATGGCTCGTTCTGCTCGACCAAACTCGCTGGGTCCTTCCTCTCATCCTCAATGATCATGTTGTGTAAAGTCACACAACAGTTCATCACTTCCCACATCTGATCTTTTGACCAGGTCAGAGCAGGAAACCGAACAACTGCAAACCTCGGTTGGAGCACACCAAATGTCCGCACTGAGCATGTTTGGGAGCAATGGGTTTGAGATAGTCTTCACAAATGTTGGCCATCTTGGATAGATGCCATCTGCAAGATAGTATCCCTTGTTGTAGTGGTGCTCGTTGATCTCAAAGTCCATAAAGGGAGAATGACCCTCAACAAGCTTGGTAAAGACATTTGAGGAGTTGAGGACGTTGATGTCGTTGTTCGATCCTGCCATACCAAAAAAGGAGTGCCAGATCCAAAGATCATGTGTAGCAACTGCCTCGAGTATCACAGTGCAACCTCCTTTGTGGCCTTTGTACATTTCCTGCCATGCAAATGGACAGTTCTTCCACTGCCAACGCATACAGTCTATGCTTCCAAGAATCCTAGGAAATCATCTACTTTCATTGACTGCGAGGATCCAAGCAGTGTCTTCAGCAGTGGGTGTTCTCAAGTACTGTCCCAAACACTGCAATCATTGCCCTACAGAACCTATACAAGCAATCGATGGCGGTGGACTCAGCCATGCAGATATAGTCATCGGCACTGTCACCCGACGCTCCATATGCAAGCAACCTCATCGCCATTATGCACTTCTGCAGTGAGGAAAACCCAACCATGCTGGTGTAGTCCTTCTTGCATACGAAATAGGGGTTGTACTCCCGGATGGCATGCATGATCTTGAGAAAGAGCTTCTGACACATCCTGAAACGGCGCCAAAACATAGTCTCTTCATGCAGCGGCTCGTCGACGAAGTAGTCGGCGTACAGTAAGCAGTAGCCCTCCATCCTCTGCCTTGCTTTGCACTTCCGGCGACCCTTCACCGAACTTCCACGGTTTGGCGTTGTAGTCTGCATGTACAACCGATCGAGAGAGGCGAGGATCTGCATATGCTCTGCATCTTCGACGGTTGTGGCGTTCTCCTCCTCCAGCAACACGGCGAACATCTCCTCGTTGTCGGAGTCCATGGCCGAACTGGCAAAACACCGAACAGTTGGAGGGCGAGGTGGCCGGAGCTCGAAGCGAAGCCGAGCTACGTCGAAGCTTGGTGGCAAAAGATGGTGTAGGCCGAGGGGAAAGGGCGGCGATGGCGGCGGGCCTAGCTACAGGTGTGGATACGGCTCGGTGTGGTGAAGCTTCGCCGACGAAGGCATGTCGACATGACAGCTGGGGGAGCTCTTCGTCACAGGGGAGGCGAGTGGAAGTGGGGAATGAGGTTGTCTCACCGACAGGGTTGGCCCACACCCGTTTTCGCTTCTTCCGGCGTTCATAGGGCGTTCCCAGCGCCTCGGGATCGGCATGGGAATTCCGGACAAAAGTTGGCCTAAATTCGGACGCGGCTGGGCCAATTTTCGGCATCCAGACGAAAAAAATCGCCCTGGAAACGGCGTCCTCGAAACCAGAGTGAAGATGCTCTAAGATTGTCCTGGCTATTAATTTGTGAAGCAAGCCATCATTAAGCACTGGCCTGTCGGTTCTTGAAAGTTTTCAAGCTAGCTGCTCTCGTGTAGTGGAATCTGTGTTTACGTGTCGTCTAGGTCAACTCAAATTCGATGATAAACCTGATTCTAGGCTAAATCGAGTCCAATCATAAGTACTTCCTCTATTTCATAATATAAAAAAGAGTGTATAAACTATTTTTAGTGTGTGACCAGGAGTGAACCTACACTAAGGCCTTGTTTACTTCGCTAGTGTATATACAGGTCTAGTAAGGGATTATTCCAAATCCCGCAAAATATGAGTCCGTTTACTATGCTGGGTCTGGCTGAGATAATTCCAGCATATCCCTATGATTTCTTTATGTTTTTGTCTAGATTAAAAACTTTCTTCTAAGATAGAGTATATTTAGAAAAGAGTATTTTAGGGATTTGAAGAGTATTGGGTGGACATTAAATTCCATATATTCTGAAAACTTTAGTGGATAAAAATATGAGAGAAATAATCAAAGCCTAAAAATACACTTATTTTACAAAGCTAAAAAAAATTTGTATTATAAAGGGAAATGATTGGCCTCCCCTGAGGGATTCATCCCCTGGGTCTTCGTCCTGCACAGCACGAGGATGGGCCCTGCCCACGTTCTATCTTATCTATGAACGCCTTATCCTTTCACCGAGATGAAAAAATCCCCCGGCACATCTCGTCCTCGCCTAAAGCTTGCTCTGCCACACCAGCCGCCGCCCCTACCGCCGGCCTTTACTGCCGCTGGTCGCCGGAGACTCCAGCTCTCTCTGTCGTTGTCCGCTCCCTCCGTCTCAACCGCCGAAGAGGTCTCGCGAGCTCGCCCGTCGCCGCCTCCACACCTGCAAGCACGCATGTGCCGTCCCAGAATGAGGTCTCGCCGCTGAGGTCAGCTGCCGTGCTATTGGCTTACCTTCCTGCGTGCTCGCCGCCGCGCCCACATGGTCACCCCGCGTGCGCTGCCATGCGCAAGCTCGCTGCTCGCCATGAACTGTCATGACGGGTTCCTGCTACAATGCCGATCTCCGGCGAGAGTTGCTACAGGCCTACTATTCATGATTTACGCTCCGTCTGGGTTGCTACCACCGTTCTGTAGCTTCGCTACACAATTCTATAGTTTCGCTACAATATCTTCGACGGGTCTCCGGTGATGTCTTCAACAAATTCAGTTTTGCTATCTTAGGATAATATTTTTGCTACAACCGTTCCATGTTTTTGCTATAATACTTCAAAGTTTTTGCTACGAGGTGTTCGATAAAGTCTCCTGGCGGAAGTCTCCGGTGAGGTTTTGCTACATCAGCACTTTTTGTTTGCTACCACCGTTTTATGGTTTTGCTATAATAGCGTAACATTTTTGCTACACGGTCTTCGGTGAGGTCTATCGACGAAAGCCTCTGGCGAGGTCGGATATGCTACATTAGCACAACTTTTTTGTTACACGGTCACCGGCGAAATCTCCGGCGAGGTCTAGTCTATTTTTCTATTTTTAGACCGAACAGTTTTCTACTACATGTAGCAAAAGCGGGACTATTTGTAGCAAAAATTGGTATGTTTGTAGCAAAAAAGGGAATCTGAGGCATTTTGGGACACCTGTCAGCAGGAGGATCCAGATAATTTTAGAAAATTATCCTCTGGAAAACGCTTAGTGCTATCATACTCCCTCAGTCCGCAAACAAGTGTACTTCTAGCTTTTGCCTAAGTTAAAATTTATCAAATTTGACCAATTATATATATAAATATAACAAGAGATATTAAATCAAATTGACATATTATGAAACTAAATTTGAAAACATATCTACTATTACCAATTTAGAGTCATACATATTGTCACGCTTTTCTATAAAATTAGTCAAATTTTACTAAGTTTGATTTATGACAAACCTAGAAATATCCGACGGGAGTGTATTATAAAATGGAGCGAGTACACGGATTAAATTATGCGGGAATCTAGCCACCGAACAACTCAGCCTATTTATAACTCTTAAACATTTAAGACTTGCCACAAGCGACATGGGGCAGCGTCTGGAGGAAACTTCCCGGAAGCTCACACCACGGCATCTGCCAGAGACTACGGGACACGGAAGTTGACTTGGCGGCGTCTAGTTGTGACGTGGGAGTAGGTAGTTGTACGTTGGCGTCAGCTGGTGTTGCTAAGACGTTGGGGCCTGCTAGACTGGCGACCACACGCTCCAAATCTCAAACCAAACGCGCTCAAGCTTTTACCGAGAAGAAGAAGAAGAAGAAGAAGAAGAAGAAGAAGAAGGAGGAGGAGGAGGAGGAGGTCAAGTGAGTCCATGGAGGAAGCTGCGTCGTGTGGCGTCTTGGATGCTGCTAGGTTGGCGGAGGAGGCGCCGAAGCTGGTCCGGTCGGCTTCTCGGGCCATGGAGGGACTGGCCACGGAGATCAAATCGCGCGACGGGGGCCCTCGGCCTAGGTGGCGCGGGTGGAAGGTGCGCGGCCCCGAGCTGGAGGTTCTCGAGACCTATATGCTCGAGATCTGGGGCATCTCTGCCGGCGCTGAGCCACAGCGTGCCGGTGACAAGGCGCTGGCTCTGCAGGCCAGGGACACCGTCTACTTCATCCAGCTCCTTCAAGACATGATCGAGTACGGTAGACTTCAGTCCGCTCCTAGTAATCAATCCACTGAGCACCTTCCCGCTCTCAAGTGGTGTGGTTGGAACCACTTTCTTCCATTGTTTGCGTCGAAACCACCACGCAGGATCATAAGGGGCATCAAGGTTGTGAATCAAGAAACTCTCAAGATTGGCCATCTGCTGGAAAAGGGCGCGGCAAATCCGCCGCAGCTTCTGGTGCCTGATTCAGGCAGGGAAATTCTCCAGAGGGTGATGATAGTTGGGCGCGATAAGGAGAGGGGTGATATTCTGCAGATGCTCATCCATCCATGCTCCAAGGCTGCTCCGGAGATGATTATCTCCGTTGTCGGTGTCGGAGGAATTGGGAAGACCACACTCGCTCAGATGGTATTCAACGATGCAAGAGTTGACCAGCATTTTGGTGTCAAGTGTTGGGTAACTGTCTCCACTAGTGCCAACAAAATGGACCTCATAGCAGAGATGTTAAGCTCAGCCCAACCAGCTTGGGATGGCTCCACTGAGAAGATGCTGGATTTTCAAATGATTCTGTCCGAGCTCCGGCGATTTGTTGCTTCCAAGATGTGCCTGATTGTTCTTGATGATGTATGTAATAGCACAGATGATATTTTGCTGGACATCCTTACTGCTCTACAGTCTGCAGATACTGGGAGCAGAATTCTGGTGACTTCTCGCATCAACACGGTGCCTCACATGCGGGGTGCATCGCAGATGTACACCGTCAATCCGCTAAGTAACGATGATTGCTGGGCCCTGCTCAAGGAACATGCTTTCACAGGTGATTGCCAGAATGTCTGTCCAGATCTTCAGCTGATAGGGGAGCAGATTGCTGCAAAACTCAATGGATCGCCTCTTGCTGCCAAATTGGTGGGGGCTTTGCTGGGAGATAGGAGGAGAAAAGATCACTGGATAAAAATCAAGGAGACAGCACTACAGGATCACGCTCTTTTCCCTGCCCTACGCTTGAGCTATAAGTACCTGCCGATGCACCTCAAGCGATGCTTCACATATTGCAGCTTGTTTTCACAGGACTATAAGTTTGATCCAGCACACTTGTCCCGCCTTTGGGTTGCCGAGGGTTTTGTTCAACCGCGAGGCAAGCCTGAGAAAAGGATGGAAGACATAGCTAGAGAATATTTTGATCAGCTCCTTTCACGCTCTTTCTTCCAGGAAATCAAGCTTGGACCCAAGACGTACTATTTGGTGCATGACTTACTCCATGATCTTGCAAAGTCTGTTGCAGCGGATGACTGCTTCCGTATTGATGATGGCACAAACTGTGACATCCCGTCAACAGTGTGCCATCTGTCCGTCACCATCAACACTCTACCCGGTCTCACAAGCTTCCGCGGGCTAGAAAATCTGCACACCTTGTTAATCCGACCATCACTTCCGTCCTCCTCCAGTTGCTTCCAAGAGGATTTTTCCTTGAATTTAAAAATTATCCTAGAGAAGTCAAAACATTTGCGTGTTCTTGATCTCAGTGGCTATAACTCCAAAGAGTTGCCCTGTTGCATTGATAACTTATTGCACCTCCGTTACCTATCTATCCATGGCTCCATCCAGAGTCTTCCTGAGTCGATTGGCAAGCTTCTGCATCTGCAAACACTGTGCTTCACCGGGAAATGTTACCTTGAGAAGCTTCCTGCGAGCATTAGTATGCTGGTCAATTTGCGGCACCTTCTTGTTGAAACAAAGTATACTGCAGGATTGGCGGGAGTTGGTCGACTAGCAAACATTCAGGGGTCACTTGAGCTCCACCTTGAGAAGAGGGAAGGGCGTAAACTAGAAGAGTTGAAGAACATCAATGGTCTCCGTGGGTTACTAAACATAAAAGGTCTAGAAAATGTTTCAAGCTACGAAGAAGCCTGCAAAGCTGAGTTGAATAAGAAACCATATCTTCATTCTCTGAATCTGGAATGGAGCACCGCTAGTAGAAATAACTCCCTTCCTGTTGATGCCAGGGTAATTGAAGGCCTAAGGCCGCACCAAGACATAAAGGTACTTAATATTAGAAGGTATCGTGGGTCTGCAGCTCCCAGTTGGCTACAGTCACTGCAGCAGCTGCGTTCCTTGCACCTTACCAATTGCAGGAGTTTAGCCATGCTTCCTCCATTGGGGTGTTTGGGATCACTTAAATACTTACACATGAAGGAGATGTGTGCAGTTGGCCGAATTGGACATGAGTTTTATGGCACTGGTGATGTGGCATTTCCATCCCTAAGCTTCCTTGAAGTTGATGATTTCCCAAGGTTGCATGACTGGTCTGGACTAGCAGACAGAGAGTCATTTCCATGCCTTGAAAGGTTAATTATAATGGATTGTCCAGAATTGGTCAAAATTTCTCCCTTCCCAACTACTCGTGAAGTTACCATTGAGCGTACACGATTAATTCCATATATGAGGCTTGCCCCTGTTTCTTCAATTTCAGAGAAGTTCCAGCTGGATGTATTTGCAACTTCTGTCGACTTCAACGGTTTACTCAGTAAACAGCACATAGAAGCCATTGAAGCCTTAAATATAAGTGGTGCTGAAGAAGTCATAGTTACTGAAGAAATGAGGTCCCTTGTTTCTCTACAAAGGATGCAGCTTTGTCGGTGCAATGTTACGGACCAGAATCTTAGTAGGTTTCTCCAGGCTCTGCCTTGTCTATCCTCGATGGAGATAATAGACCTGCCAAGCGTAGCATCTCTTCCAGCATCTGAAACACTCAGGTTCAGCACAATGCTCACTGAGTTGTCCATACGCAACTGTCAGTTGTTTCAGTCTCTGTCGTCATTGCAGTCTTTTGATTCACTAAAATATCTGGTGATAGAGAGATGTCCTAAAGTAACTGCAGCAACATTCCCGTTGAACTTCAAGAGCCTTTCATCTCTCAAGGTGCTGAGAATATCATACTGCTCAGAGCTCCAATCTTTACCGTCATGTGGTCTGCCATCCTCACTAGAAACACTTCACATTATTGGGTGCCACCCGGAGTTGTCCAGGCAATCAAGAAACATGAAAGGGCATTACTGTGAGAAGCTTGCAGTAGTACCTACCGTGTTGATTCAGTGACGGAATATTTTGCAGGTATATGTAAATCTCAACTCTCTATCTCCTTTTATGCTTGTAGTTTTTTATGTGTTCCTGCATGTTCATGAGAACTTTACAAAACATCTGCATGCAATTTCTTATAGTCTTATTGGCTGGGAGAAATTCATACTTATAACAATTACTATTTTTAGTTACAGCAGGGAGAGATGGCACCTCAAATACCTGGGTTGAATTGTCCGTGCTTGTTTTTTTGCTGGCCTGTTGTACCTGCCCTGATGAAATCCTTGACCTTGTCATAGGGTTTTTTTCGTAGCTCATACCAAATGTCCATTCCAGTCAGCTATATTCATATCAAATGTCCTTGTCAGATTTGCATTTTTATAGAAGTGTTTAATATAGTAAGTATGTGATTAATAAAACTACCAGGTGATGGGAAGTTCGGAAGAAATAAGCATGCAGCTTAGTCCAGAAACTCCTATAGAAAATTATGAAAGCCTAAGTGCAGAAGAGAGATTCTTTTGCAATTAAAGATGGAGGTTATAGCAGTCACCGCTATATTTATGCTACAACTTGTTTGTTATGGCAAGCATCTTTAACCTGCAGTCGTTGTAGGTTTCCAACCTAAATATGCTGCCTTATGCATTGACTTTATCTGACGCTTATCTATGTTTGCCAGGGTGATGGAACTTTGGGGGAATTGTGAAGTTTAAAAGGATATCTTCACAATTATACTGAAGCCCAAAATTCAAATGAGCCTGTGCTTTCGGCATTTGCGAACCTGTAAATTGGTTTCTCAGATCTGCCTCACCGCATCCCCTTTAACCAAGAAGGCCAGGCGAACTAGGATTTTCCTGCAGTGCATTTAAGAAGCTTGCATATTTTTGAACAATAAAATCCATTATCTTTTCATACAGTCTCTCCTTAAGCACTGTTAGAACACTAATCGAGGGAGAGAAGACGACCTGGTGTGTTCTCGCTCAGGTCGTACTGAGAAAACGGTTCATTCGGCACGAGAGTCTCACCGTGTGCAATGCTTTGGACGTAAATAGCTGGTTCACGGATTCTTGGGAAGCTGGGTACCCTGGCTTCTCCCAATCGTGAAGAAATTGGTGAAGCTGGCTGGCTGCCACGGGAAACGGCTTAAAATCAAGTTCTTTTCAGCTTAAGCTTATTTTCACCATTAAGCTGTTCAAAAGCTCCAAAAGAACTGGGTCTTTTTTTTTTACATGAAAGAACTGGATAATGAAGTAAGAGACGTGAGTGTGTTCTTCCTTCTTGAAGAAGAATGCGACTTAGTCACAGTTTTTATTTCATATCTTGACATGGTTCTGCCAATGTTCTCTATTCATGTAGTACTCTGCTTGTTGATGATTTGGCCTCAGTTGCGCCACATCAACACTAATAAGACTATGGTCGTGTGTGCATCCGTGGATGGGGAGTCCGGGAGGTACGCCGTGTATTTAAGGTGCTCGTAGTGCTAACAAGCTTCTCCAAGAAAAAAAATGTTCTTTCTTGTTTCAGTCAGAAGAATGTGTGCTAATTTTCCTTTAGATTTTCAACTTGTCAGGCTGAGCCATACATGAGAATAGAAAGAAAACTGTTTCTCTGTATATTCATCTAACCTACACTCATGGTCTGATAGTTACAACTGCTACCTTCTATTGCCAACCAAATGGCTTTGTGGCTCTGGTCTCTAAAACTATTGCAAAGTGACATCTGCACTTCTATGACATCTAATAATTACATATACTACAAAAAAAACCTTTCCGAGAGAGAAAAATATACATACACAAATATATTAACAAGTTCATGGCAGGAAACAATTTAATTCCTAACATAATGAATGCAACTGCCGTGTACAAGTCCAGTGCCCTCTGCTCCCCAGTTAGCTAGCTGCTCATCCTTCAAATAACATCTGTATCTCCTCTTCTAGTTCCTTACCAGTATACTTCTTTGGTTTCTTGTTTCCTCCAATATCGTCTGAACAGAGCACGCCTGAAAGTTGGCTTTGGTTTGCCTGTAGTGCAGATAAGAAAGCCTCATACGGTGGAACAACCAAATCCACTATCTCGTCTCGCATTTTGTATCTAAGCTCAGCTGTAACCTTCCATGTCCTCTGGTTATCACAAGTGGCAAAAAATTTGGCAGTAAACTCATCCAAGTTTAAATGGTGTGTGTTGTTCAGAGGAACCCAACACTCAGCCATGTAGCTCTTCTTGTATCGCTGGATCATTGAAATGAGCCTACTCACCAGTTCAGCACTGGAAAATGATGCTCCTGCACGCCTCATGATTTGCAAGACACCACATGTGTTATTCAAGAGGAACATGTCTTTTCGGCCCTTTTCGCCTTGGCACATCATCGCTGCATCTTTCTCGAGCTTGGATGCCCACCAATCAAACATGCGGGAGTAATGTTCACTGGTGTAATCTCCAGTGGCAAGTACTGAATGCACCTTATATGTGTTGCTAGAGAAAGATTGCAGGGCATCTATGAGAACACCATTAGCTGGATGATTCGTTGCTGCTATGGATGTCCAGAAATATTCCTCTCAAAGCCTTCTCCATCTTGTTAAGATTACTAGCAACCTCACCACATCTGTTCAAAGGCAGGTTGCCCTGTTAAAAACCAATTCAGATAAGCAGCATTACTAAATGTGGGGGAGAAGCATTCACTTTTTCCTTGTTGTGAGGTTTTGCATGTGGAGGTAGAAATTAGTACTCCCTCCGACCCATATTAGTTGACTTGGATTTGTCTAGATTCGGACATACCTAGACATGTTTTAGTATTAGATACATCCGAATCTAGCCAAATTCAAGTCAATTAATATGGGTCGGAGCCCGACTATAAACACCCCACGTGCCGTCTTCAGATAACCCACAAAGGGAAACTCCGCGAGTGACAAGGCCACAACTTCATCGTTTGCGGGCGAAGAACCAATGTGAAGAACTGGTTCTGGACCGTAGTTGTTAACTACCGAGAACCGAATTATTTAGACCCATACCCAACTTGCTTCAAAGTAAATCCAAACCAAACCCAATTGTTGTCATGTTCCGACAATAACAACCCAAACTAATTTGACGTAGGACACGAAGCCGAACTGTTTCACCCGGTCAAAGAAAAACCATCGCCAGATTTAGATGGCCCGCCTAAGACAAAGCCTGCTACATATTCTACAATCGACATCCCGCATGTCTCATAGCCCAGCCCATTAGAGAATTGCAATGATTAACCCTACTCTCAACAAAAAAAAAAAAGAAACATGACGCGATCCTTCTCTCTTCGACAAAAAAAAGACATTTTTTTTTAGAAAAGAGTATATATTAATATCACATGATACCAATTACACCGAGCCTCTGCAACAACACATACCCTAACGACTCTATGAATGCACACAACCCAGAAAAAGAAAGAAGAATTACAAAAAAAGAAAAGACCCGCTACAGAGAACTAATCCTCAAAGTAACAACAGTGACACCATCAAACAACACCAGAAATCCTCCACTCTAATAATAACGCCTTTAAGAAGGAAACAGTGCCCAAGCGTCGTCGTTGTCCGATCAAAAATCATAGGTTTTCACCCTGGAGAAAGTCCTTGCTTACAAAACAATGTCTTCAACAAGGTCATTGCCAAGCACAAGCAGTTAAGGCCAGACCTTGGATTTTTACCCTGCAAGATAAGACTGAGAACTCCTCCTGTGTTGCCTTTCCACACCAACAGTCGCTGCAACGAGTCCTAGATCACGCAGCCAGATCTCCGCATCTGACTTCACCATGGCTCTAAAAATGACGTTTGGTGGGAACAAACAACAGAGCTTCGCAACGCTCCCGCTAAAACCAAACGGCTAAAGAAACAAGATGCGCGTGACCGAATACCTTCCGATCCAGCAAGCTCCAGGCATGATATGCCCATGGGAGTTCGTCGTGGAGCCTTTCGAAATGCGCCTCTTCAGACCAGTTCAACGAAGGCAGACATCAAGCAGATCTTTATCTTCGTGCGGAAGAAACCAAAGAACCAGCATATTTATTAGATCCGACACAGCGATCCCCACACCGCCGGCCGGTTTCCGGAGAACGAATCGAGCAGGCAATTAGAGAAAGAGAGCCGATCTCGGTCTTCCAACGGAATCCCATCGCTGACACCTCCTCCACCAGATCGCCACCCGCGCCACTCCTAGTCATTGTCCAGCGCAAACCATACTCATTGATTCACACACACACAAAAAAAAACTACTCCTAGTCATTGTCCATATCTCGTTCTACCAGACACGACCCTTCCCCTTGAGTAAAAAACGCAAATGAACTCCCAACGTGCTGCCGCAATGGCCGCACAGGACAGGAATGAACTGCTCCGATGTCAATTTTCCATCCTCGTCGGATCCACGCCGCCGCTTCGCACCACGTCAGCGTTGCGGTAGATCTCAAGGCGGATCATAATCAATCCTCCTCTCCTCTCCCCCACCCACCCACGCCTCCGGTCTCCGGAGCCGTGTCGACCTGCGCGGTGAGGAAGCGGACGACGCGAGCACGCGCTGCGCAGTAGCCTAGTTGCTCGGAGCGGCGAGCAATGGCCCGGGGAGTAGTGGCAACTGGTCGCGGGTTTGTCCGCAGCGCCAGAAAACTCGCCCGCAGGAGCGCGCGGCACGGGAGGCAGGCTTCGCGGCGAGAGGCGGGCGGCGCGAGCACGCGCTGCGTGGTAGCTTAGTTGCTCGGCGCGGCGAGCAAAGACCCAGGGATTAGCGGCAATTGGGCGCGGCTTGTCCGCGGTGCGACGGGCGAGGCGCCGCAATTGGGTGCGGGTTGGCCGAGGCGAGCCACGGCAATTGGGCAACGGGTTGCCGTGGCGGCGCGCAGGTCGGATTCCGAAACAGGGCGCGGACGTGCCGAATGGAACCAAAACGAAGCAACGGGCAGATCGATCGATGCATACATGTACTGTACATACATACCTGCCGGTGCCGATGGTAGCAGCGGGATGTAGTGGTCCTCGAGGTCGAGTCATGTCCATGGAGCCATCCCCTCCCGCCTCCATTGGTTCAGCCCGGCCGCCTCGCTTCGCCGTGAGACCGTCGTCGCTGCCGCTGGAGCTGTACGGATCGGCTAGGCGACGCACACGGTAGAGAAGAGGTATGCGCGCGAGCCGTAGGTGTCGCTCGTGGGAAAAAAAAATTGCGGATGGATGGGGTGGGGGAGCCGCGGGTTTCGTTTTCATAACTCTCTTTACGCGGTCGCCGGCGCCGCGTTGTTCTACTCGTTTCCTAAACTGTGGTGAACTACTGACTGTGTTCATTATTCCCCCAAGAGCGAAAAATACTTGGATGCAGATGGACACTGTATATGCTTGTACCCTTACTGCTGAGAAAGTAAACTAAACCAGGAGCTCGCACAGTGCCACTGGTGTCAGCTAACACCAATGGAATACAACATAGCCGAATACATGACTATTGTTTAATTCTGATGGTTGTGTTGTTAGATGAAAGGCAACGTTGTAGGTTGTTATTGTCCAATCTATCACCAAAATTAAATACATGGCTATTATTGAACCTTGCAAAGAGTCTATTTGGTTAAAGGATTTGTTCGTTGACATTTACTGTGATGATTCTCGTATTACTTTGTTTTGTCACTCAAAGTAAAATGTATCTTACAAAAGGTCAGATGTTTCATAAGAGAAAAAATCACATTGATATCAAGTACTACCACTTTATTAAGGACATTGTTGTTTAAGGTAAATTAAAGGTATGCTAGATCGGTACTTATGATAATCCTGCTAATATGATGACAATAAAGTTGTTACTATTGCAAAGTTTGGACTTTGCTCAAATTTAGTTGGTTAAACTGATTAGCTCAACTGGCTATTGGCCATTTTTTGATTGTTTAGGGAGATGTTTTTGTTGATACTATAAAAAGAAATTTGTCCCTAATTAATAAATTAAGACAAAAATCCCCCCCTCCCAAACATTTGTACTAGTAACTGCAAATTGTACGGTATTATTCTCGTGGCTTAGAGCATCTCCATGGGCATCCCCAAATCGTGTCCGGCAATGCAAATGTCGGACACCTATGGGGGTCGTTGGGCACCAATGCAGAAAAATTTTGGAGGATCCCACACCGGTGCTTCCCCAAACTTAATTCCAAATAGAAAAAAAATTGATGATGCGCTGGAGAAGGGGAAGAAGAGACCGGATATGCTAAGAAAGTCACACTTGGGGGTCTCAATAGTGATATCAGTAGTCGAAGTGCTGGTTGCCGGTGGAGATGTGGAAGAAGAGGTCGGATATGTTTCACTCTCTGCAACAGTAGGTATTTAAGGGCCCTATTGGGCTTACCAGTGGAGATGCTATTAAACAGCACCCGAAACTTAGGCACTCTCGGGCCTCGGGTAGGGATAGGGCTAAAGTGCTGGTTGCGGTACCATTGCAGAGAGCGAAACACGCCTAGATTGTACAAGGCACGTCTAGTGTTTGGTTTTACTCCCTCCATTTAGAAATACAAGGTATTTTAGGTTTGTGAAAAAAAATATCTATATAGCTTTTAGTGGGTAGATTTATTTAAATATACACTCTAAAAGGTGTCTAAATACATTAGTTTCACTAATTAAAAATTATATGTTCAAATCGGAGCGAGTAGATTCACATGATATGTCCAGAACTGCAGATACGACGGGATATGGTTTTGCCTCTCCAGCAGCGTCGCCGCCTTTGCAGTGAGAATTGCGTCATCCCGACTGACGCAAGAGAACGTCCATTATAATCAGCGTGGGCGCCATCCAGATTCTTTTGTCTCTCCCTAAGATTTCGTTGTCTGCTATACTTTTCATGCTGACCGGCCGGCCGGCGTAGATCCGCAAGGAAACGGCACACGCATCCGCTAATCCCTTGTTAATTACTGTCTAATACTTCCTTCGTTTCAAAATATAAGATGTTTTAGCTTTATAAAACAAATATATCTAAACTATTTTTAGTATATAGGTTCACTCATGTTTAAAGTAAATTTACACCCTAAAACAAGTCTAGATACATTTTTATTTATAAATCTATAACATCTTATATTTAAAACGGACGGAGTATATCTAAAACCAAGGGGCATATAGTAGTATTTCACTATAACAGTGCAAGTGATTACCCAAAAAATTAGTGCAAGTGATTGGCGGGTGGCGATGCAGAATAATTGCGTGGTACTTTCATGTAAAAGTCCATCTATTGAATCTGCAGCCGGTGCGATTGTGGCAGCGCGTGACGGCCTGGCGGGTGAGATACGACAGCAGACGGCACCACGGTTGCACGCCTGGCGGTTCGAACTTGGTCCAGCTGGTTTGAGCTCGATATACCGGTCATAACGCTTGTCAATCCGTTCCAAAAATTAAGGCTTATATTTTTTTTCAAAAACTAAACTATATAAAATTTACAACATGAAATCCATACAGTTTGATACATCATGAAATATAGTAGGTGCGTTTTAGTCCTAAAAATTGCATAATAGGGTCATGTACTCCCATTAGTTGCTAAATTGGTGCAAAACTAGTCCCAATCATCAAGAGCTCGACATGTGGCATGCCATGCTGGCTAATGGTGCACGGATATTTGCAGGAAGGTCCTAGTTTTGTTTAAATTCACAGTTTAGCCCTCCTACGTACATTGGTTATAGGAGGCGCCTTCTTTCCTTTTTCCTTATCGTATTTTCTCTCGGCGCTCGCTCGCCGTGCTCGTCGTCTTCCTCCACGATGATCTCGTCAAGATGCCACCCGATCCACGGTGCAGTGAGTGGCAGGATGAGGTGCCTTAAAGCTCTGACACCCTGTTTCTCCTAGTTTTGTGTTGGTTTTTGTGGGTTTAAGCACCGCCGTTTGCGTGCTCATCGACATTGTTTTTCATTCAATTTTCCTCCGGTATGGGTGAGAGATTAAGTTGTTGCGCTTTAAGGTGCCCGCACACTTGCAAGACGGATCCGCTTAGTCGGATGATTAGAGTCGCCAATACGTTCGATCGAATAATGTATAAGGTCTTACTCGGGTGTCTGAAAGAGTAAAGGTGATGCACCTTAATGTGTTTCGTGGAGGCCGATCTTACAACACAATATGCAAAATAGTAAGCCGAAGCTTTTTAAATCAGAAGCCATAATTTCTTAGGGGGAACCCATATGAGATTCCAGCGGCTATTGCCTTAGTTGGTTGGCGTGACCGCCCAAACACGATTGGCGATCCTTCATAATGTAAAATCATAGAAGAAACGACAAGGGTTAGGTAGTCGAAAGTAAGGCGAAAAGTAAGATAGAAAAGTAATGTGTTGAAATTAACGATTAGGTGTATTGTGTGCTTAATTTTAATCGGCCAACACCCCTTATAATTTATATGAGTGACTAGTATTTCAGTGTAAGACTAGGAGACTATTACACGAGTACAATATAACTCTTTAGTGGGAATTTTAACTCTAAACTAGGTAACTACCGTCGGCTTCGTATTGGATCCAGTATCCAAGCATCTGTTGACTTCTTGCGAAGTTCCTTTCCTTCCGTGTTGGCGTATTCGTCATGGTCTTCGAGTTTTCTTATCGGCGGTGTCGTGGTCTTCGAGTTTCCTTGCCAGCGACGCCATGGTCTTCGAGTTTCCTTCGCGCCACCCGGTGAACTTGGCAGTGTTGCTCAATGCGGCATCCATGTACGGTCTGGCTATTGGGTTCGATATGTCAGTCTCTCATTAGAAAAAATATGCACATAATGGACATCTTATTTTCGCTCGTGCGTCTCGATGAGCTTAGCAACGTTGCTCGATGCGGTAGTCGTGTATGCTGGGGCAGATGTTAGCCTCTCTATACGGCAAAGTCTATATGTTGGACCTTTTTTTGTCGTGGCCGATGTTTTGACGTTGCCAATGTTGCTCGTTACAAACGTGTTTGGTCTGACTGCTAGGTCCCCGATGCCAGTGTCTCTGTATAAATATGTTAGATAATTTGTTACGCATGATTGCTTGCTAATTAACTTTTATTTCTGAACCCGCCCATTAAACATGACCTTGTAAAGGTTAAGGAGCGCCACAGGACGGTGTGGGTCGACGATATCATCCTTTCGGTATAAAAATATTGCTACAACAAAAAATATAAAGTACATAGAATATATACATATACACATGCCTAGGATTTACACTCGAGATTCAACTCACTTGAACTACGATGCGTTGCCACTACGCCGTATAGAATAGATGATGTCATAATGTCAAATTTTCTATACTAACTACAACTTATGTATTTGCCTTCTTAAATTTGTTTGTATGTCCAAGTTTATATCTCTTAAAATAAAAGAACAACACTCCTAGCATCTCAAATAAAAATGCTACATATTGGAGTGGTTCTAGAAAACTTAGGTAGCCGAAGATTTTTTTAGATTGTGCAAAAATGGCCAAATAAAAGATTCTAGGCTATATTTCATGGGCTCTTCTCTGTTACAAGAGCTGGTTTGACAATAAATTGCTCCTTATGTGGAATACCAGATCACAACAAAAAGGGACATTGTAAATATGTCCAATAAGAGCAAATGGCTAAACCGACAAATTGTTCAAGTAGAGAGGGAAGATTATGATGATCCTTATCCCTCATAACCCAAGCTCAAGAAATGATCCTATACATGTAAGGGAAAGCATGGTGTACACCATGGGCCATGAGGTACTTTTTCCTACCTTTTGTAAATTGTGAAAATGATGTATATTATTCCTGTCATGATATTATGTTTACTGGATAGTTCTTTTCTAGGAGAGAGTGCATGCGGGTACTAACAGGTCCTACCGCCTTCTTCGTGGAGAAAGTTAATTTGTTGATGCAGCTAGAGATTTAATTCCAGTAGCTACAGTTAAGGAAAAACAACTATGAGAGGGAAAGGCAGGGCAAATAAAAATTCAAATACAAGGGGAAGATATACTAGGTGGGAAAGAAGTGGAGGCAGGGGAAGTGGTATAACAACAAAAAGAAGCACTCATGCTTCAACTACTTCAAATGCAACAAGAAGAGATGGCACTCACCTTCCTATACCAGATCTCAATGTTCCAGCTGAGGAACGAGAGGAAGTACAACTTACCCAGAATGCACATGAAGGATGCTGTGAGTTTGAGTGCACAAGTTACTGTGAAAGTTATATGTTTGATTCTTATTAGTTTGTGATATCTCAATGTATCAAACTAGTGGTACTACTGAAGTATACAAATATCATACTGTCAAAATAATTGTAATACTGACTATTTGAATCTGTTGGTAGTCAGTTGCTCAATTTACCGATTTCACTATTGCATTGCACAAAGAAGTACATTACTATCATTACTAAAACCACAAAATGGATTTTACTACATCAATTTCAGACAAAAACCCTGGTTGCACACACACATAATGCACACACAGTGCTATCACTAAGCCTATATCCTTCTTGTCCCCCATCTGAGTTCTAGTTTGTGATGTCTTTCCATACTTTTCTTTTCTTCATTCATCTTCTTGATCACAAGCTCCAACTGGAATAGTTCTGCATTAGATTCAGATTCTCCTCTTGTACATCAGAAACAATGCTCATGCTAACAGCCTCCTTCTCCTTCAATTTTGGTTGTATTTTGATATGCCCAATTGGCTCCAATTTCATAGTGGACATCTAAACAAAAAACAAAAAATTGATGCAAAACATACAAGATATCAACGAAAATTGAGCTAGGGAAGAGCCAGCTTACGGGAGATGTGAAAGTTGGGTCCCTGTTGGGGATATGCTATATGGGTATCCTCATATCATGTCTCTTATCCGACTAACCCGGGTGGCCCATAGTCGGTAGCATGGCCTATGGCCTGCTGGGCGGCCCAGTTAGGTGGATCCAGAAGGGAGGCCCATGCCGGATAAAGGAAGGCTATGGTGGAGTCACCAGCGTACCTGGAGCCTTGGAGTGCAAGATACACAAGACTAGTAATAGACGGTGTAGGACTCTGTAACCTGTCTGGCTAGGACTTTTTCCTGTAACCCTAGGATCTGACGACTATATAAGTCGGGCCTATGGGAGCCTTTAGGGCACAATCTCTAACGATAACTTAGACTCTCTAGTCACCTCGCACAACAAGCCTAATCTCTATAACTCGGCGTATTGCCATTATAGTGATTTATAGCAGGAGTAGGATTCCGCCACCGTTGTGGGATCTGAACCTGGGTAAGCTGTGTTACCTCGTACCCGTCAACCGTCCGCCTTACCCCACGTCTCTAAACACGCACTGTGAGGACCCCTCTATGGCGTACTCGTCGGCAATACCACGACAGTTGGCGCCCAACATGGGGCAAGAGGCGCTTCAGGCTCTTCAGCGGGCGAGGACCAAGATCTTCGCGGGAATCGGCAAAACCGTAGCCATCGGTCGCGTTCTCTTCTCCGGCAACGTAACGATCGTCCCCTCCCCCCTCGACGAGTTCTGGATCCCGGCGAAGACGAACCCTACGCGGTGTTTGATCGTTTCTATCGGATACATCCACCTCTTCATCGGCGAAACCGACTCGGGCACTAGTTCCCTGGGAGTCGGAGGAGCATCAAGACCCGCACGGACTGCCTACGGGCAGGATACGTTCGCGGAAGGATCGATGTCGGATCTCTCCTCGGAGTTTGCCGGCAAAGATCGGAAAGCATCAAGACCCGCACGGACCGCCTACGGGCAGGATACGTTCGCGGAAGGATCGATGTCGGATCTCTCCTCGGAGTTTGCCAGCAAAGATCGGAAAAATTCAAGACCCACCCAAACCGCCCCTGTGCAGGATATAAAGGTGGAAGATCACTGCAAATCCGTCGGCTTCGCCCGTGCGTCTAGACAGCAGAGATCCAACGTCGGCGTGGTTACCATCTTCGATCTGGCGAGCTGCGTTCAGAGAGAGGGCGAAAACCCCCGCGACTACCTCGCCAGGTGGCTCCGTATACGGGCCGACCTGGCCAATTACCCCAATGATGATGCCATCTATCACTTTGTGAAGGACTGGACCACGACACGCTTCTCCGACATTCTCTAAGACGGCAACAGGCGTCAGGACGCCTCACCTTCGAAGGCATGGTGAACACCGTCAACAACTACGCGGAGGCTGAAGCGGCAGCTCAGACAGCGCTTGCGCTAATTGACGGAGCACCTCCGATTCAGCCACCACCACCGCCTCCGGCCGCCATCGTCGTAGCAGCACCACCACCCCCAGTCATCGTCGAGGCTGTTGCACCTCCACCGCCCGTCATCGAGGAAGTCCTGGCACCCTCCGACTCTGTCATTGGCGCGCTTTATGCTGATTTCAGTGCAGATTCAGAGGAGATAGACTTCAGTCCAGAAGAGCTAGACTCCGCCATGCAGGAGATGGAGGAGGAGTACTCGCGCGACGAGCAAGCTAATAACACCGTCATGTCTCGAGGGGTGTTCGTCACCATCGGGACAGCGATGGATGAAGACCGGCCTGGGCAAGCTCCGCCTACGGCGCTGGATAAGGGGAAGGGGTCAGTTATTGCTGCTGACAATGATCGCGCAAGAGTCATGCCTCCTCCGCCTAATCCAGTGCAGCAGCCGTAGGAACTCGGCACTGGTCCGAGCAACAACAACACCGCAAACTTGCCGCCTCCAGCATCCACGTCGGCAGCAGCCCATGTTACCCCAGCTGATAGAGTGATGTACGGCAATCTCCTCGTTGAGCCACTAACTGTTGATCATATCCGGAACGTGACTCAGCTTGACGAGAAGCGCCATCAGCTACTAGAGGAAGCGCAAGCCATCGCGTAGCAAGGCGCTAAACTAGATCGAGATCTGGTCAATGCGCAGAAGTCCATAGAAAAAGCTAGAGCAATGGAGGCCGAGTACAAGACTCTGCTCCAGCAGCAGAAGGCTAAGAAGGCTCCGGCTCGCGTCATCAACGATCCTGGCGTACGACACAACCTAGGATGGGCTCCCTCGAAGCCGGCCCAGGCCAAGCCATACATTGACAGTGAAGGCAAGCAGGTGATGCCCACCCCACTCCTTAACCTCGCCGTCGCCAAGACCCTTCTGGAACAGGATAGATCGCCTGAGGCAGTAGAGCAGGTCTATGACCTAGTGGCCAAGGCGGTAAAGCAGCAGGAAAAGGCCACCTCTCAGAGGCTTGAGTCTGACCCAGCGCTCTGCCGATCTAGCCAGTATAAGCCGCCAAGGGACAGATCTCCTCAGGATGTCGGATCACGGACGGGTTCATCAGAACAAAGACGGAGGGATGCGCGCAACAGGAAGGATGCTATCCCCATATCCTCCGACCACGGATAAAGAGCCCAACCTCGTCGCCCATCGCCACCGCCCCGATCCCCCCGACGTCAGGAAGACTACAAGGCTCACCATCGTACGGATATGCCCCCACCAAAGCAGTGTGTCATTGTCATCCGCGACAACGCGGAGCAGACCCATCATGACGGAAATCACAACGAAGGACATAAGAGCAGGTCGCGCCATGACCCTCCGCGTGTTGGAGATATGCCCTAGAGGCAATAATAAATGTAGTTATTATTATATCTTTGTGTTTATGATAAATGTTTACATTCATGCTATAATAGTATTAACAAGGAAACATTAATACTTGTGTGATTTGTAAACTTAAATTGAAGTCCCTAGTAAAGCCTCTATATATATCACTAGCTTGTTGGTTAATAAATGATTGTGGTTTCCCTATCATGAACATTGAGATGTTATTAACAACAAGATCATATCATTAGGAGAATGATATGATGGACATACTCCTATAGATAAGCGTAGCATAAAGATCAAGTCATTTTAATAGTTCAATTGCTATATGCTTTCTGATACATAGTAACCTAATTCCTTCGACCATGAGATCATGCATATCACCTTTAACGGATGGATTCTTTGATGACATCAAACACCACACGTAACTGGGTGGCTATAAAGGTGGCATTGAGTGTTCGAAAAGTATTGGTTGAGACACATGGATCAAGAGTGGGATTTGTCCATCCATATGACGGATAGATATACTCTGGGCCCTCTCGGTGAAATGTCATCCAATTAGCTTGCAAGCATGTGACTGGCTCACAAGGGATCACATATCACGGGAATGAGAAAAGAGTACTTATCAGTAACGAGGTTGAACTAGGTATGCAGAGATACCGACGATCATAACCTCGGATAAGTAAACTATCGTGAGACAAAGGGAAATTGGTATCGTATGTAAGTGGTTCATTCGATCGCAAAGTAATCGTAGAAATATGTGGGAGCCATATGAATTTCCAGATTCCTCTATTGGTTATTGTTCGGAGAAGTGTCTCGATCATGTCCGCATAATTCACGAACCGTAGGGAGACACACTTAAGGATTCGACGTTGTTTGAGTAGTTATGGAATTATGAGAAAGAGACCGAATGTTGTTCGGAGTATCGAATGGGATTCGGGATATCACGAGGAGATCCAGAATGGTCCGGAGAATAAGATTCATATAAGGAAAGTCCTGTTTCGGAGTTGGGGAATGGTTCCGGTGTTTTCACCGGGAATGTTCTAGAAGGTTTCGGAATGTCCGGCACTCCGGAGGGGAAGGGTACATGAATGTGTTATATCAAGTTGGTATGATTGCATCATGTACTAGGTGTCATCACTGAACAAAATAAAGGGTTTAATCAAATCCTAGTTTGAAAAAGTCAAACGGCAATTTGAAAGTCAAACGGCTATTTTTGGGAAGTGGAGAGGGAGGTGGAAACCGAGTTGGGAGGAGTTCCCCCCTCCACCGCCGGCCCACCTCCAAGCCGAGTTGGGAAGGGACTCCCCTCCCCTTGGTCGGCCCCTCCACCTATAAAAGGAGGGGCAGGGCTCCCCTCCTTGACACCCAACACCTCCGCCTCTAAACCCTAAACCGCCGGCGCCGCCACCTGCTGCCACCGCCGCTGCCCTAGGGCAAACCGCCGCCGCCGCCTAGCAACCCTAGTTGCCGGCCAAGCCTCCTCCTCGGTGTGTCTAAACCCTAGATCGTCGAGGGATCTCTCATAGTCCACCATACTCGCTCTGGCTTAAGGCGAAGCCCTGCGAGATCTCCCCTCTACTTCCGGTACCACGCCGTTGTGCTGCCGGAATCGCGAGGAGAGTGCTACAACCTCCGCTGCCTGCTGGAACAAGGGAGAGGAAGGTCTTCGTCGAGTACCGAACGTGTGACCGACTGCGGGAGCGCTACCGGAACGCAGCGCCGGAAGGATCGTCTACGCGATCTTGAGATCGGGAAGAGTACGACTACATCACCCACGAGAATCCGCTCTCGTTAAACACTTTGGAATCTTCGAGGGTGAGTTATTCCATCGGCTCATTGCTACAATCTAGTAGATAGATCTTGGCTTGTTTATTTGTATGCGATAGAAATTTTTTGTTTTCCATGCTACGAATCCCTACAGTGGTATCAGAGTCGTGTCTATATGTAGATCTGTTGCACGAGTAGAACACAATGGTCATTGTGGGCGTTGATGCTTTTATTGTCGATTGCTTCTTGTGTACTTTGCATCTTGCGGGATGTTGGGATGAAGCGGCCCGGGCTAACCTTACATGACATCGTTCATGAGACTTGCTCCACGCTTGACATGCAACTTGTATTGCATAAGTGGCTTTGCGAGTGCCTGTTTCTCCTAGCATAGTTAAGATCCAATTTACAGCGGGTGATTAACAATACTAGTATCAATGTTGTGGTTCATGTTCGTAAGTTAGAACGACACTTATTGAAAGCCCCAAACCACGTAAAACATGCAAAGAAAGTAGAGGCGTCTAACTTTGTTTTGCAGGGGTGTGCAGCGATGTGATATGGCCATGATTGTGATTATATTTGATGTATGCAATGTTCCTTATTGTAAGTTGGCAACCGGCAGGAGCCATATGGTTGTCTTTAATTTATGTTAAGAACCGCGTGTCTATTCAAAGTAGTTGTAATAGTTGAAGCCGGTGGACGACAGCCATGGAGAAGCGTCATTGACCTTGATGCAATGCCGGTGATGATGGAGATCATGTTCGTGCTTGAAGATGGAGATCGGAAGCACAAAGAAGAAAGGCCATATCATATCACATAGTATGAATTGCATGTGATGTTAATCCTTTATGCATCTTGTATTGCTTAGTAGACGACGGTAGCATTATAAGATGATCCCTCATGCACATGAATTTCAAATCATAAAGTGTTCACCCTTAGTTAGCACCGTTGTTAAAGCTTGTTGTTTCGAAGCACCACGTGATGATCGGGTGTGTTAGATTCCGCAAGTGTATACAACGTGAGCAAGCCAGATTTGCTCATGCGGAAGCTAAGGTTTGATCTTGACGAGCCTAGCATGTACAGACATGGTCTCGGAACACGGATCACCGAAAGGTAAAGCATGAATCATATAGTAGATATGATGAACATGTCGATTGTTCGGCATTGAAACTATATCAACTCTCGTGATGATCGGTGTTGATGTGGTGGATTTGGTTCGTGTGATCACTAAAATAATGTGAGGGATATTGTTTTGAGTGGGAGTTCACCTAGATTAATTTAAATATTAATTAGAACTCAATTTGTCATAAACTTAGTCTAAACTAGTGCAAATATGTTGTAGATCAATGGCGGCCCCTACCATCAATTTTAATGCGTTCCTAGAGAAAGAAAAGTTGAAAAACAATGGAAGCAACTTTGCGGATTGGTTCCGCAATTTGAGGATTGTCCTCACAGCTGGTAATTTGACCTATGTGCTGGATGCACCGCTGGGTGACCCGCCTGCAGCTGATGCTACCGACGAAGTAAAGAATGTTTACCTCGCTCGGAAGACTCAGTACTCCACAGTTCAGTGTGCTATCTTGTAGGTTTAGAATCGGATCTTCAGAAAAGGTTTGAGAATTCAGACCCACATGATATTGTCCATGATCTCAAATTGATCTTTGAGACTCATGCGGCAATTGAGAGCTATGAGGCTTCTGAAAAGTTCTTTAACTGCAAGATGGAAGAGGGCAGCTCCGTCAGTGAGCATGTGCTTAAGATGTCTGGGCATGCAAACAAACTTCAAAGCTTGGGTATAGTGATTCCTAATGCTTTGGGGATTTACCGTGTCCTCCAATCACTACCACCAAGTTACAAGAACTTTGTGATGAACTACAATATGCAAAACATGAACAAGCAGTTGCCAGAACTGTTTGCTATGTTGAAATCTGCAGAAGTGGAGATCAAGAAAGAGCACCAAGTGTTGATGGTCAATAAGACCACCAAATTCAAGAAAGACAAGTCTAAGCAAAAGGGACACTTCAAGAAGGGTGGTAAGAAAGTTACCGCGCCAACGAAGAAGACCAGGGCTGGACCTAAGCCTAATACTGAGTGTTTTTACTGCAAGGGAGAAGGTCACTGGAAGCGGAATTGCCCAAAGTACTTGGCAGATTTGAAGAACGGCAACATCAAGAAGAAAGGTATATTCGATATACATGTTATTGATGTGTATCTCACTAGTACTCGTAGTAGTGCCTGGGTATTTGATACTGGTTCAGTTGCTCATATTTGTAACTCGAAACAGGTGCTGCAGAATAAACGGAAGCTAGCGAAGAATGAGGTGACGATGCGCGTGGGAAACGGATCGAAGGTTGATGTGATCGCGGTCGGCACGCTACCCCTTCATCTACCATCGGGATTAGTTTTATACTTAAATAATTGTTATTTGGTGCCTGCGTTAAGCATGAACATTATATCGGGATCTTGTTTATTGCGAGACGGTTACTTGTTTAAATCCGAGAATAATGGTTGTTCGATTTATATGAGTAATATGTTTTATGCACATGCACCTTTGATAGATGTTCTATTCTTATTGAATCTCGATAGTGGAAATACACATATTAATAACATTGAGGCTAAACGTTTGAAATCGAGCGATAACTCGACCTATATGTGGCACTGTCGTCTTGGTCACATTGGAGTGAAGCGTATGAAGAAACTCCATTCCGATGGACTTCTTGAATCACTTGATTTCGAATCACTTGAAAGATGCGAAGCATGTCTGATGGGTAAAATGACTAAGACTCCATTTTCTGGTATGATGGAACGAGCTACGGACTTATTGGAAATCATACATACCGATGTGTGTGGTCCAATGAGTGTAGCATCGCGCGGTGGTTATCGTTATGTTCTTACCTTCACGGATGACTTGAGTAGATATGGGTATATCTATTTCATGAAACATAAGTCCGAAACTTTCGAGAAGTTTAAGGAATTTCAAACTGAGGTAGAGAATCAACGTAACAAGAAGATTAAATTTCTACGTTCTGATCGTGGAGGTGAATATCTAAGTTACGAGTTTGGCAAGCATTTGAAGAAATGCGGAATACTTTCACAATTGACACCGCCGGGAACACCACAGCGTAATGGTGTGTCCGAACGTCGTAATCGAACTCTCTTAGATATGGTTCGTTCTATGATGTCACTTACAAATTTACCGCTATCATTTTGGGGTTATGCATTAGAAACAGCCGCATTCACTTGAAATAGGGCACCATCTAAATCCGTTGAAACGACACCGTATGAATTATGGTTTGGGAAGAAACCTAAATTATCGTTCCTTAAATTTTGGGGTTGCGAAGCCTATGTAAAGACGTTACAGCCGGACAAGCTTGAACCCAAAGCGGAAAAATGCGTCTTCATAGGATACCCGAAGGAAACTATTGGGTATACCTTCTATCATAGATCCGAAGGCAAAATATTTGTTGCCAAGAATGGATCCTTTCTGGAGAAGGAATTTCTCTCGAAAGAAGTGACTGGAAGGAAAGTAGAACTCGACGAGATTGTCGAACCTTCTCTCAAAATTGCGAGTAGCGCAACACCGGAAGAAGTTCCTGTGGTGCCTGCACCAATAAGAGAGGAAGTTAATGATGATGATCATGAAACTTCAGTTGCAGTTGCTACAGAGCCTCGCAGGTCAACAAGAACTCGTACCACTCCAGATTGGTATGATCCCGTTATGAATGTCATGTTGGTGGACAACACCGATGACCCTGCGACATATGAGGAAGCGATGATGAGCCCAGATTCCAACAAATGGCAAGAAGCCATGAAATCCGAGATTGGATCCATGTACGAAAACCAAGTATGGACTTTGGTGGACTTACCGGATGGCCGGAAGGCTGTCGAGAACAAATGGATTTTCAAGAAGAAAACAGATGCTGATGGTAATGTTACTGTCTATAAAGCTCGACTTGTCGCAAAGGGGTTTCGACAAATTCAAGGAGATGACTACGATGAGACTTTCTCACCAGTAGCGAAGCTAAAGTCTGTGAGGATTATGTTAGCAATCGCTGCATATTATGATTATGAGATATGGCAGATGGATGTCAAAACAGCATTCCTCAATGGAGACATTGATGAAGAGTTGTATATGATGCAACCCAAAGGTTTTGTCGATCCTAAAGATGCTAACAAGGTATGCAAACTTCAACGGTCCATCTATGGATTGAAGCAAGCATCCCGAAGTTGGAATCAACGTTTTGATAAGGTGATCAAAAGTTTTTGTTTTATACAAACTTATGGAGAAGCTTGTATTTACAAGAAAGTGAGTGGGAGCTCTGTAGCATTCTTAATACTATATGTAGATGACATATTGTTGATTGGGAATGATGTAGACCTTCTTAATAGTGTCAAGGAATATTTGAATAATAGTTTTTCAATGAAAGATCTTGGCGAAGCAGCTTACATATTAGGCATAAATATTTATAGAGATAGATCAAGACGCCAAATATCATTGTCACAAAGTACATATTTGGACAAAGTTCTAAAGAGGTTTGGAATGGAAGATAGCAAGAAAGGGTTCTTGCCCATGTTGCCCAATACGACCTTGAGTAAAACTCAAAGTCCGACATCGGCAGAAGATAGAAAAAGGATGAGTAAGACTCCCTATGCCTCAGCCATAGGATCTCTAATGTATGCCATGCTATGTACTAGACCCGACATTGCATATGCTGTTAGTTTAACTAGCAGATATCAAAGTGATCCAGGAGTGGATCATTGGACAGCGGTCAAAAACATCCTTAAGTACTTGAGAAGAACTAAGGATATGGTTCTTTCTTATGGAGGTGATGAACAACTCGTTGTTAATGGTTACACCGATGCTAGTTGGAACACCGATCCGGATGATTCTAAATCACAATCTGGATACGTATTTATTTTGAATGGTGCAGAAGTTAGCTGGAGGAGTGCAAAGCAAAGCGTTGTGGCGAGATCTTCAACTGAATCGGAATACATGGTTGCTTCGAAGGCTTCACAAGAAGCGATATGGATGAAAGAGTTCATTACAGAGTTGGGTGTGGTTCCTAGTGCGCTGGACCCAATGTCTATCTACTATGATAACATGGGCGCCATAGCCAATGCGCAAGAACCAAGGTCACACAAGAAGCTGAAGCACATCAAGCTATGTTTTCACGCTATTCGGGAACATGTCCAAGATGGGGACATAAAGATTTGCAAAGTACACACAAATCTGAATGTGGCGGATCCGTTGACTAAACCTCTCCCGAGGGCAAAACATCACCAGCACCAAACTGCCATGGGTGTTCGGTATATTACCATGTAATCTAGATTAGATGACTCTAGTGCAAGTGGGAGACTGTTGGAGATATGCCCTAGAGGCAATAATAAATGTAGTTATTATTATATCTTTGTGTTTATGATAAATGTTTACATTCATGCTATAATAGTATTAACAAGGAAACATTAATACTTGTGTGATTTGTAAACTTAAATTGAAGTTCCTAGTAAAGCCTCTATATATATCACTAGCTTGTTGGTTAATAAATGATTGTGGTTTCCCTATCATGAACATTGAGATGTTATTAACAACAAGATCATATCGTTAGGAGAATGATATGATGGACATACTCCTATAGATAAGCGTAGCATAAAGATCAAGTCATTTTAATAGTTCAATTGCTATATGCTTTCTGATACATAGTAACCTAATTCCTTCGACCATGAGATCATGCATATCACCTTTAACGGATGGATGCTTTGATGACATTAAACACCACACCGTAACTGGGTGGCTATAAAGGTGGCATTGAGTGTTCGGAAAGTATTGGTTGAGACACATGGATCAAGAGTGGGATTTGTCCATCCATATGACGGATAGATATACTCTGGGCCCTCTCGGTGAAATGTCATCCAATTAGCTTGCAAGCATGTGACTGGCTCACAAGGGATCACATATCACGGGAACGAGAAAAGAGTACTTATTAGTAACGAGGTTGAACTAGGTATGCAGAGATACCGACGCTCATAACCTCGGATAAGTAAACTATCGTGAGACAAAGGGAAATTGGTATCGTATGTAAGTGGTTCATTCGATCGCAAAGTAATCGTAGAAATATGTGAGAGCCATATGAATTTCCAGATTCCTCTATTGGTTCTTGTTCAGAGAAGTGTCTCGATCATGTCCGCATAATTCACGAACCGTAGGGAGACACACTTAAGGATTCGACGTTGTTTGAGTAGTTATGGAATGATGAGAAAGAGACCGAATGTTGTTCGGAGTCTCTAATGGGATTCGGGATATCACGAGGAGATCTGGAATGGTCCGGAGAATAAGATTCATATAAGGAAAGTCCTGTTTCGGAGTTGGGGAATGGTTCCGGTGTTTTCATCGGGAATGTTCTAGAAGGTTCCGGAATGTCCGGCACTCCGGAGGGGAAGGGTACATGAATGTGTTATATCAAGTTGGTATGATTTCATCATGTACTAGGTGTCATCGCTGAACAAAATAAAGGGTTTAATCAAATCCTAGTTTGAAAAAGTCAAACGGCAATTTGAAAGTCAAACGGCTATTTTTGGGAAGTGGAGAGGGAGGTGGAAACCGAGTTGGGGAGGAGTTCCTCCCCTCCACTGCCAGCCCACCTCCAAGCCGAGTTGGGGAGGGACTCCCCTCCCCTTGGCCGGCCCCTCCACCTATAAAAGGAGGGGCAGGTCTCCCCTCCTTGACACCCAACACCTCCACCTCTAAACCCTAAGCCGCCGGCGCCGCCACCTGCTGCCGCCGCCGCTGCCCTAGGGCAAACCGCCACCGCCGCCTAGCAACCCTAGCCGCCGGCCAAGCCTC
Source organism: Avena sativa (assembly GCA_916181665.1). Lineage (NCBI taxonomy): Eukaryota > Viridiplantae > Streptophyta > Magnoliopsida > Poales > Poaceae > Avena > Avena sativa. The sequence continues at coordinate 432,038,344 of OV702284.1, forward strand.
CTCCTCGGTGTGTCTAAACCCTAGATCATCGAGGGCTCTCTCATAGTCCACCATACTCGCTCCGGCTTAAAGCGAAGCCCTGCGAGATCTCCCCTCTACTTCCGGTACCACGCCGTTGTGCTGCCGGAATCGCGAGGAGAGTGCTACAACCTCCGCTGCCTGCTAGAACAAGGGAGAGGAAGGTCTTCGTCGAGTACCGAACGTGTGACCGACTGCGGGAGCGCTGCCGGAACGCAGCGCCGGAAGGATCATCTACGCGATCTTGAGATCGGGAAGAGTACGACTACATCACCCACGAGAATCCGCTCTCGTTAAACACTTTGGAATCTTCGAGGGTGAGTTATTCCATCGACTCGTTGCTACAATCTAGTAGATAGATCTTGGCTTGTTTGTTTGTATGCGATAGAAATTTTTAGTTTTCCATGCTACGAATCCCTACACCGCGTCCGACAAGCAACCGCGACAGGCGTGAGGCGTCGCAGGAGGGTAACAGCAAGAAGGCTAACCCACTGCCACCTCCGCCTCCGTCGCTGCCAAGCAGTCACCATGGCGGAGGAGGCCCGCGTCATTCGCGCAGCCCATCCCCTATTGACAAAAAGAAGAAGAACCCGGAGCCGTACGACGCATGTTCGCGGATCAATAAGATCCACGAGGCCCGGGAAGGACCATTCCTGGGACCACGTTGCTTTGGACCTGCAATACGAACCGCAACTTACCTCAAAGGTTTCCGGATTGACAAGACCATCAAGCCCTATGACGGCACCGCCAAGCCTGCCACATGGTTGCAGGACTACGGCAACGCGGTGGAGATTGCCGGAGGCAACCCCAACATCGCCGTCAAGTACCTCCCGTTAATGTTGGCGGACACGACCCGTCGATGGATCGACGACTTGCCAGAGAAATCTATCTACAACTGGTTGGACATGCAAGAAGCGTTCACCAAAAACTTTGAGGGTACATAAAAGCGTCCCTGCACTGTGGGCGATCTACAGCGGTGCGTGCAAGAGAAAGACGAGACATCTCGCGCCTACCTCTCCCGCTGGCTAGATATGAAGAATTCATGCGCAGGAGTGCACGCCCAGACCGCCATGGCCGCCTTCATCGATGGGTTGGAAAGGGGCACGTTGCTCCGACATAAGCTGAAGCGCTTGCAGGACAATCATCAGCTTGACTTGAATCAAATGATTCAGTTAGCTAGTGAGTTCGCAGCTGCCGACGACGACGCTCGTGGCTCTTTGCCGGCAACGGCCGTTCCAACTCAAGCTCGGAGGAACAGCAGTACAAAGCGGAAAACCGCTCCAGAAGAAAAGCAATCTACCGACATGGTCGCCATGACTTTTGCAGGACCAGGAGAAGGCGGACAACGTGGCCGAGGTAGGGGAGCAGGCCGCGGGAAGCAGCGAGGAAGTGAAACTAACTCGGCACCGCTCCGCGTTCCCCAAACCTACGAAGAGTACCGCGATATGCCGTGCCTCGTACACCTCGACGCCAACGGCAAGGCCACCCATACCAATCGACACTGCAAGTTCGTCAACGACCTCAAGGAAGACCCGGAGTCCGGCTACAAGCGAAGTCGGAAGAATAGACCACGAGGCAAGGGCAAGGGGAAGAAGAAGGAGGAGGAGTCCAAGGATTCAAGTGATATGGACGAGGACGTTGACCCCAAGCACGCCGCCAAGAGCGACGACAAGGGCAAGAACCCCTTCGCAAAGAAGGCCCCAGTCTACCACACTTTCCTTGGCACCCCCACCGTCCGACAACAGAAGACCTCTTTAAGGATCCTGATGGCTACTCTCCCCCCAGTTCCTCAATACCTGCGCTGGTCGGAGATTCCAATCACTTGGGACAGGACGGACCACCCAGACCTTGTGCCCACGGAGAACCAGTACGCCATGGTCATCAACCCATTGATTGACGGCATGGAGTTCACCAAGTGCATGGTGGATAGTGGAAGCAGCATCAACATCATGTACGTGGATACACTGCAGAAGATGAACTTGATGGAGGCAAACCTAAGACGGACCAACACCGTGTTCCACGGCGTAGTGCCTGGTCGGGAGGCTCGGTCCCTTGGGTGCATCACACTTCAGGTAGCCTTTGGCGACGTTAATAATTACCGCCAAGAGTGCATGACCTTTGAGGTAGTCCCCTTCAAGAGTGTGTACCACGTCATATTCGGCCGCGACATATTCCACACGTTCATGGCCAATCCATGCTTCGTCTACAACAAGCTCAAGATACCCGGACCAAACGGTGTCATCACCGTATCCGGAAGCTTTACCAAGGCAAGGGACTACGAGATCAATGAAGCAGCCATTGCAGAAGCTGTCCTCTACAGCGAAGAATTCAAGGAGATCCAGAGCAAGGTCGATGACTCAGAGATGCCCGCGTCGGAGAAGCAGATCTCCGATTCCGCTCCTGCATTCAAGGCCGCCATCGAGACCAAGCCGGTGGAACTTGTGGTAGGCGATGCCTCCAAGGTCACCGCCATTGGGACGAACCTGGATCCCAAATAGGAAAGCGCGCTCGTCGAGTTCCTCCGTGAGAATAGGGACATCTTTGCCTGGCAACCTGCCGACATGAAAGGTGTACCTAGGGAACTTGCCAAGCACAGCTTAAACATAGATCCAAAATGTAAACCAGTGAAACAACCTCTACGACGCTTCGGAGATGAGAAGAGACGCGCCATTGGCAAAGAGATAGCTAGGTTACTTAAGGCTGAGTTTATCTGAGAAGTCCTTCACACCCGATGGGTGGCCAATCCTGTACTTGTCCCCAAAAAGGGAACCAATGAATTAATAATGTGCGTTGATTACACCAGCTTGAACAAAGCATGTCCCAAAGATCCGTTTGCTTTGCCTCGCATTGACCAAGTCATTGACTCGAAGGCTGGCTCGGAACTTTTGTGTTTTCTCGATGCATACTCAGGATACCACCAAATCAAAATGAGGAAGTAGGACCAATTGGACACTTCGTTCACTACCCCTTACGGCATGTTTTGCTATGTCACGATGCCCTTTGGGCTGAAAAACGCAGGTGATACCTACCAGCGGACAATGCAACGTTGCCTTCACGACCAAATTGGTCGGAATGTTCACGCCTATGTGGACGATATAGCGGTGATGTCTAAAAAGTCAAATGACTTAATCTCCGACTTAAAAGAAACCTTTGATAATCTCCAGAAATACAACATGATGTTAAACCCTAAGAAGTGCGTCTTCGGGGTTCCAGCAGGCAAACTGTTGGGCTTCATCGTTTCCCAGCATGGAATCGAGGTCAACCCGGAGAAAATCAAGGCCATCTTAAACATAAACCGTCCGACATGCCTAAAGGACATCCAACGACTAACAGGTTGTGTTGCAGCAGTTAGTCGGTTCATCAGCCGACTTGGAGAGAAGGCTCTGCCGCTGTACAAGTTGCTGAAGAAGGCGGACAAATTCACATGGACGGACGAAGCAGATGCAGCATTGAAGCAGCTCAAGGAGATTCTCTCCTCAGCGCCCATCCTTGCAGCACCTGAGCCTGGAGATCCCCTGTTAATTTACATGGCGGCAACCAACCGGGTTATCAGCATCGTCGTCGTGGTAGAGCGGAAGGAACCAGGCTATGAGTACGGAGTTCAACGACTAGTTTACTACGTAAGCGAGGTCTTGACGGAGTCCAAGCAGCGTTACCCGCACTACCAAAAGATTGCTTATGGAGTGTTCCTTGCTTCTCGGAAGTTAAGGCATTACTTTCAAGAGCACCCAACAACAGTAGTGAGCAAGACTCCACTGTTCGACATCATCAACAACAACGACGCTACAGGAAGGGTCGCAAAGTGGGGCATTGAACTTGCCGCCTTCGAAATCACCTACAAGAGACGCGACGCTATCAAGTCACAAGCCTTGGCGGATTTCATTGCAGATTGGACGGAAATGCCAGATGCTACTCCGTTGCCAGAACCAGAGTACTGGGTGATGCACTTTGACAGATCAAAGTTGCTCAACGGCTCGGGGGCTGGTGTACTGCTATAGTCACCAAAAGGAGACAAGCTATACTACGTTCTGCAGATCCACTTCGAGGCTACAAACAACATGGCGGAGTATGAAGCACTCATTCACGGACTGTGTGTAGCCAAGGATATTGGCATCAAGAGCATAGTTTGCTGTGGAGATTCCGACTTGGTTGCCCAGCAGGTGGCTGGCACCTGGAATGTGCGGAACCCTATGATGGCGGCATATCGCGACGAAGTGGACGAGATAGCCAAGAGCTTCTTGGGCTACGAAGTCAAGTATGTGCCTAGGGAGCAAAACGAGGCGGCTGATCTACTGTCTAAGCTTGGATTAGGGCGCAAGCAAATTCCACCAGGAGTTTTCCTAGAGCATCTGCGCACACCATCCGTGAAGGGCGCCGACATCGACAACCCAGATAGAGCTGACTCTTTCGTCAACATGGTGACAAAGATCCCTCCGGCTTGGACAAAACCGTTCATGGAATATCTCGAACACAGAACTTTGCCTGATGACGAGGTCGAAAGATGGCAAATAGTACGACGAGCAAAGGGTTATACCATAATCAATGGGCAACTCTATAAAAGGAGCACTACTGGTGTATACCTAAAGTGCGTCTCCCAGCTAGAAGGTATGGAAATCCTACGCGAAATCCATCTCGGAGATTGCGGGCATCACGCCGCTCCTCGATCGTTGGTCGCGAAAGCCTTCCGGCAAGGATTCTACTGGCTGACCGCAAAGACGGACACCGATAAGCTGGTTGAGACATGCACAGGATGCCAGTACTATGCCCGACAACCACATGTTCCTGCTGAAGAATTGCGAACAATACCAATAACTTGGCCGTTTGCAGTCTCGGGGCTAGACATGGTGGGACCGTTACAAACGGCACCGTGTGGGTTTACGCATCTGCTTGTAGCAGTTGACAAATTCACCAAATGGATAGAAGCTAAACCCATTAGAAAGCTTGATGGGGCAACTGCCCTCAGGTTTGTCCGGGATCTAGTGGTGAGATTTGGTCTCCCACATAGCATCATCACCAACAATGGAAGCAACTTGTCACTCGGAGAAGTGGAGGCCTATTGCTGGGACAAAGGCATCTGACTTGACCTTGCATCTGTGGCACACCCACAATCCAATGGTCAAGTCGAGCGAGCCAATGGATTAATTCTGTAGGGAATCAAGCCACGTCTTGAGGCACCGCTACATAGAGCAGCTGGAGCCTGGGCGGAAGAATTGCCATCTATGATGTGGAGTTTACGAACTACACCCAACAGATCCACCAGCTACACCCCCTATTTCATGGTATATGGAGCAGAAGCCATCCTACCTTCCGACATCCTCCACGATGCACCAAGAGTTGCCGCCTACGACGAAGATGACGCTGAAGAATCCAGACGCCTAGATGTGGACCTTCTCGAGGAGGAGCGCGTTTTGGCATGCCAAAGATCCGCCATCTACCAGCAGAAGCTACGCAGCTACCATAGTCGTCGCGTCCGGCATCGCTCGTTTAAAGAGGGGGATTTGGTGCTCCGACTTAAGCAGAAGAAGTCACACAAATTATCCCCGCCATGGGAAGGACCGTTCATCATAAGCAAGGCGCTGCTCAATGGGTCTTACTACCTTGTCGACAATCGTGAACTCAAGGATAGGCCCAATGAGGATCATAAGCGTAAGCGACGTGACCCGGATGATGACTACCCGGAGCTTGATCGGCCATGGAACATAGCACAGCTACGTCCTTTCTACACTTAGCATTTTTTATCTAATCATGTACCTCTTATATGATCAATGAAATAAAGCTCTTTGATTCACTCATATTGCTGAGTCTTTTACCTCCTTTAGTGTTCATTTTTGGATCATATAAACCTTTATGCACAAGCTTTGCGATTGCACTTGTGAAAATTCCGCCTACGGGCGTTAGCTTAAGTTTTCTGGTCTACACGTTCTTTGTTGTTTTTATGTGGATTCTGGAGTAGTGACTTTTGGCACTTATTGTCGGCGATTTTGAGCTAAGGTTATTGACGGTGCCATTGGGTATCATCACCTAAGCGCATGGTTCCGACAACGAGTCTTCTGACTCACGAAAAGTCAAGCATAAAAACCAGAGTAATGGATGATAAGCCAGCACTTGCTTAAAACATATATGCATACTGGGCATTAATTCTTAAGTAGCAGGATACGACAACCACTGTTTTCCGCCTTAAGATTACATCACCAAGTTTTTTCAATGCACATTCCAGAGGTGAAGCAAGAATTACAAAGTGTTTTTCACTCCTTGGGTGCAGGGGACTTGGAGGCCGCATCATCACCAGCCGGAGATTCACCCTCAGCGTCGCCACTGTGAGGAGACTCGGAGGATTCAGGGTCGGCGTTGTCAAGAAAGTTCCTAGGCACGAAGACGTCGACGTCCACCAACTCGGCAACCCTGGTGTCATAGCCCGTGAGTGATGACATGATGGCTTCGTGATCGATATCCTTGCCGTCATCATCCACGTCGGGGATGCCAGATGTCACCGTGTCGATGTCGGCACCTTCATAGTGCGCCTTCACCATGGATAACGCCATCCTTGCGCCAGCCCGTGCACATGAAGTTTTCCAGCTTGCGATACGCTCGGGGGCTCGACGCAGAATCTCCGAGTACTTCACCATGGAGTCCGAGGCCTTGATGTAAATCTGCAGGGGTGTGGCAATCTCCTTGGCTTGGGTGATGGAGGTGTTGATGAAATTGCCGGCAAGAATCATGCATTCCTTGTCCGAAGGCGGCGAGCGGGTTAAACCCAGGGGCGCTGAAAATTCTGACAATGATTGCATGAGTTCAAAAATTCTAAGCACCCAGACTACAGAGCTCCAAGGCGGAGGATACTTACTGAAGATGCTGGCCTTAGCCTGCCAGACGACATCCGCCAAGGATTCTTTCTCTTGTTGGAGGAGCTTAAACGCCTCGCTATGGCGAAGGTTTTGCTCATCGGCAGCTTGCTTCTGATCCTTTAGGATCGCAAGCTCCTCCTTCAAGCGATTGATCTCAGCGGAGGCGGAGTCCTGCAGGGCTTTCATGGAATCCTCGTGCATCTTCAGCATCTCTTCCCTCTCCTTCTTAAGGATCTTGTTCTCGCTGTCCAGCTGCTGGATGTGCTTGGACTGCTCGACAATATCCTTGGCCTTGGCTACATGCTCTACAAGTCGGAGAAAACAAAGTACACCATGAGTACTCGAAGAAGGAAGGCACAAAAGTAAGACGGAAATGCGCAAAAAGAAAACAGACTCTTGTTTTTGATGATCTGTTCCTTCAAGATGGCGGTTTTACCCTTTTCAGCTTCAAGGTCCGCGCGCATCTTCTGGTCCTTATCATTGGCCATTCCCCTTCGAGCATTCTCGTTCTGTGGAAACAAATACAAAGTCAAGTCGTTGTTCAGTCTACTTGGAGCCCCTAGTCGGAGATTTTCCATCTAGGTGCTCGGGGGCTACAGCGAGAGTTTTTTAACTTAGCAATATGCTTAGCTTTTCTTTAAGCATCTAGTCGGAGCTCATTCAGTTCTCAACTAGAGGCTTGGGGGCTACAGTATAAAGTTCTAACTCGAAAAATGCTTAGCTTTTCTTTAAGTATCTAGTCGGAACTAATTCAGTTACAACTAGAAGCTTGGGGGTTACGGCACTTAAAAATATAAACACTGTGTATGCTACTCTTAAAGAATCTAGTCGGAATAATTTCTTCCATCTAAATACTTGGGGGCTATAGTGAGAGTTTTTCTAACTTAGTCACTCTTAGAGCATATAGATGCAAAACCAATGGTTTTCCGTCTACATCCTCGGGGGCTACAGTGGGATTCTCATATAAAATGCAAAAGGTAAAGTAAAACTTACAAGTGCGATGATCTTGAGGTTTATAGCACTCTTGGCCAGTAGCTTGCCAAAGGAAACGCTGTTACTTCGCAAGATGTCTGCTTGACAGAGTAGCTCCTCAAGACGGCACGTCGGAGATGACGACACTCCTCCAGGAACCATAGTTGTGCTACCCGGCGTAAGCACCGGGAAGATAATCTTCGGCAGTTCTAAGGGTTTCTGGGGAGCAGAGGCGCCGCCTTTGGCAGAAGTACCAGCACCCACCACCGCCTTGCCGCTACCGATGGCATCCTTAGCCGGAGCTTCAGCCATTTGAAGAGCAGCGCTCTCCTGCGTCGCCTGCTCGCCGACAATTGCGAGTTCGGTAGAGGCGCCAGAATCCACTTCCATGGCGGAAGGGCCTGGTGCCTCCTGGGTTTGGGAGCTTGTCGGAGCGGAGGAGGGCTTGACGGCAGGAGTAGCAGGGGCGATGGCGGGGGAAGAGTCGCGATGCAGCATCTCTTTAATATTTCTAGAAGCCCCAAGAGTCTTGGTGGACTTCTTGAGGCTGGTTGTGGCTTTCTTCCTGAAACGTGCAAAATGCATAAGTACAGGAATAAGACAGATAAATGAGACAATGTCGGAGAATAAGAAGCTTACACTAGGGGGGGGCGCTTTAGCAAACATCCCGGTGTCTTTCTTCTTTTCCGCCTCCAAGGCGGCAGTACTCTTTTTGGAGGCTCCACCCTCCGTCTTCTTTTTCTTGCCTCCGTCGGCAGCGTCAGAGGTGGAGCTCTTCCGCTTTCGCGCCAACGGGACATCATCATCGGACACGACCGTGACTTCCTTCATCTTGGGATCATAGATTTGGGCAGCCAGGTTGCCCTCCTCTAGATCGCTAAGATGTTAAGTAAGAAATCATTGTGTTAGACAAGATGGTATTAACAAGACGGAAAAAATGGAGTAATGTCATACACGGAAAATAAATGTCTACCTTTGGGCACTTTCTGTCTACGATCATGTCGTAGGTGAGGGTGAAGCCACGCTTCTTGTCCTTCACCTTGACGGTGTCCTTGAGGCGGAACTTGACGGAGTCGCTCGAGAAGTTGTCCTCGGAGATCCGGAGGGAATCCCTTCGGTCGCCGGTGTACTCGTGCATATACTTCGTGCGGTGCTGCAAAGGTTGGATCCGCCTGATGAACCAGCACATGGCTAGGTCCAAGCCGGTCAGACCCGTATCTACGAACCACTCGATCCGCCTTATTGCGCGGGAAGCGTCGAGGTCGGAGGGAAGGGAGGCATGGGACCACCACGTGGAGACTTCAGCGGCGGCTCCATCCACGAAGTCCGGGTACGTTACTTCTCGGCCCGCCAAAGGAATGTCGGGGCCATAGAAGTACGTCCGTTGCCAGTTCTTGCACGACTCGTGGCCGACGATGTCGGGGAACCGCCGGCCAGGACAGATCTTGAAGCTTATGGTGTCGCAGTTCCTAAGCTCCTCCCTACTGTGTCCGGCTTCATGTTTGACGGTGAAGAAGTATACAAACAAATCTAACCTAGGTCTAATCCCTAGGTAACCCTCACAAAGTGTCACGAAGTTGCTAAGCACTAAGATGCTATTGGGGGAGAGGTTGTGGGGTTGGACCTAGAAGTGATTCAAGACAGACAGAAAGAAGTGGGATATGGGCAGAGAAACACCGCGTACCAATTGCGCCTTGAGGTACACCTTCTCTCCGGCTTGGGGAGAAGGAGTCACCTCGCCGGCCGGCGCCGACCGCCAGGCGAGCCCCTCCGTCGCGGGGAGATAACCTTCGGCGACCATCTCCTGGATGTCGCGCGTGGTGATGTCCGACCCGCGCCAATCGCCTTTGTGCGAGTCAGGCTCCTCTTCCAGGGGATCCAGCACCGCCAAGTTATGGTCGTCGCCGGTGGTTTCTATCACCACCGACGCGGGTATGACCAGACCCTCTGGGGGTACGACGACGGAGCTCGCCGGCTTCGCCGCGGCTTCGCTCGACGCCGCCATTGATGGGGATGAACTGCTGCTGGCCATGGATGAAGGAGAGGGCACGACTGGTGCAGAAAGCGAAAGCTAGGGTTTCTCGAGGTTTTCACGGAGAGCTCGAGGAGGCGCGCGGCTGGAGGAAGAAGACGATGACGCGAGAGAATGGGGTGAAAAAGTGGCAAGTGTCCCACGGTCACTATTTATCTTACTCTGCGTCAAGATTCGTGAAGCTAATCGAACGGTTGCCGCGTAGACGACGTGTTCGTGAACGTGCGCGGTAATTTCTCCACGTCTCCAACCGTCGCCGCCAACGGTTCGTATCGCTCGCGCGGGAAAAGCGGATATGATTATGTTCTCTGCATGTGTGAGTTACAAGGCGTCGCTGACCTACAGCCTACGTCATTATAACTGACATGGTAGATGAGCCATCCCATCGAAGATTCCGGCGTGGACGGATTTAATCCGACAACGGGAGCGTACGGTGGAAGATTTAGCATTTCTCTAACTTACTCATAGAAGACGGAGAAAACCTTTGCAGGGTTCTTTGGGAAGACTACAAGATATTGCTTGACGATTTGCCGACATCCATCTAGACGGAGCATTCCACGAGAAGAGGCAAGACGGCGCAAGATCTCGGAGTTCTCCGGGGGCTACTGTTGGGGATATGCTATATGGGTATCCTCATAGCATGTCTCTTATCCGACTAACCCGGGTGGCCCATAGTCGGTAGCATGGCCTATGGCCTGCTGGACGGCCCAGTTAGGTGGATCCAGAAGGGAGGCCCATGCCGGATAAAGGAAGGCTACGGTGGAGTCACCAGCGTACCCGGAGCCTTGGAGTGTAAGATACACAAGACTAGTAATAGACGGTGGACTCTGTAACCTGTCCGGCTAGGACTTTTTCCTGTAACCCTAGGATCTGACGACTATATAAGTCGGGCCTATGGGAGCCTTTAGGGCACAATCTCTAATGATAACTTAGACTCTCTAGTCACCTCGCACAGCAAGCCTAATCTCTGTAACTCGGCGTATTGCCATTATAGTGATTTATAGCAGGAGTAGGATTCCGCCACCGTTGTGGGATCTGAACCTGGGTAAGCTGTGTTACCTCGTACCCGTCAACCGTCCGCCTTACCCCACGTCTCTAAACACGCACTGTGAGGACCCCTCCATGGCGTACTCGTCGGCAATACCACGACAGTCCCAGAGAACCTCTCCGGTGACCTTTGCCTAGTTGCCTTCATCCGCCCGATTCCAGCATCCTCTACCCATGCCCTCATGCCTCGCCCAGAATGTTGTTCTAATTGTGTTGCCGCTGGCTCTCATTGTGCTACTGCTCGCTACGATCGCGTCGTCGCTCCTACTTGGTCGCCACCGGGAGAAATAAGGGTTAGGGATTCAGGGGAGCATAGGAACATAGGAGTAGTGGATGCAGATATTTCTTTTAGTCTAAAAATGAACCAAAACGCAATTTCCAAAAAAGCTAGGGGGTTATCAGCAAAAATACCATGTGTCATTAGCCGCCTGCCACATGTTGAGCTCAACGATTAGACTAGTTTTGCACCAATTAACAACTAATGGGGCTACCTGTCCCCATTCTGCAACTTTGGGAGTAAAATGCACCTAATTGACTACTATTGGACCTCTTGTATTTAGCTGAGTTGATTTGCTTCAACGCAGGCGGCCACGTTGACCGGTGTTGTTCACCCGCCCTTCACTTGTCTCCAACGTGATCTCACCGGCGAAAGGAGGTTTTCATGCCATGTATTTGTTCGTAGCTAGCGTCCCATCCACATCAACAAAAGCGCTATAACTGTGACTCCGCTCTAGAAGAAAACGGTCAGAGTGATAGTACTAGTACTGAATTTACCAAGATGCCCACCTTTGACCTTATCATCAGGACGAATTCCTCCCCATCCGGCCATCCTATCACAGATTCGTGGTTAGTAGAAAATTATTAGAAAGCGATGTTTAGATTAGGCGCGGGAGGGTGACCGCGATGTCTATATTTCTGTCATGTTGCACAATTGTGAGATTACATTTAATCCACCGCCCACAAACAAAACAAAAACAGTTTTAGTCTTGATAGTCTGAAACTCTCAATGAAGCTAATTCACCGTAGTTTTAAACTTTATATCAACTAGTACTCTTATCAATGCCTTTTTAAGTTTTTATGGAACTTACATCCTATTTTGCACTCCTACTACACACTCTATTGTGGATCTGGGTGAGGATTTTCCGGAACACAGCAACACGTCCATCCAACAGCATGATGCCACGTTCATCCGTAAGTTTTGTCGGTAAGGCCCCGCTTGTTTCATTGTTTAATATACCGGTCAGATCCGAATGTTACAGAGTATGCGCAGGTTTTAGTGGGACCTCGATTAGTTCGTAAATTTACACCCATTTTTAGCTAAAATCTAGGAAACCAAACGGAGCCTAAGCACAGCAGATGTAGGATTATCGAGAAAAAATTATCACTTTTTTTAACAATTTCGAGTGCGCGTTTTCTGTTTCCTCCACAGGATACACACAAGCTCAGAACTTTAAAAAGTACTGGTCCTAGAGAAATTATAAATTCTGAGGAGTGAAGAGGTCGCCGTCTTCCAGAGCGACGTCTGCTAGCCTGGTTGGTAGATAGTATAAAAGACGCACGCCGTCCTCAGACTCATTCGATCAGCGATCCCCCCACCACGCATCCACACGCACCACCGCCGCCGCCGTCCCAAATTGCACAAACGATCCCAGCTAGCTCCACCCCTCTCGCTCGCGCGCCGCCCCAAACCAGTCGTACCACTCCGGCGCAGATCGGCGCCCCGGGGCTGAACTAATGGAGGCGGCACGGGATGTCTCCATGGACATGTTTCGAGGATCGCTTGATGCCGCTGCTAGCGTCGGAAGGTACGTGTGCATAAACCACGAGGCTTTTCTTCTTCTTCTTTTGGTGTTGGTGTTGCCCCTGCCATGTTTCCCCCTCCGCGCCTGGCGTTGGCTCACGGCCTGCGCGCCGTCCGTGACGCCATCGTCCCCGCCTTGACGCGCTGATCGTGCGTCGCCTCGTTGCTTGCCGCCTAGGGCCTTTACTTTGATGCGCCACCGTCCCTTCCCTCCTGCCCAGCACGCTGCTCTTCGGCCGGTCCGAAATCCACAGGGCCGCCACCGCTCCCGGAGACGCCCGACTGCCCCCCTTGACACGCAGATCGCGCGCCTGGAGCCTTGACGCGCCGCCGCCCCTTCCCTCCTGCCCAGCACACTGCTCTTCGGGCGGTCCGAAATCCGCAGTGCCGCCAGCCACCCCGGCAGGAGACCAAAGGTGCGAGGCGGAGCACGCGTCCTTGACGGACGCGCCCTGCTCCGCGGCGGCTTTACGCGTATGTCCCTGGCGTTGTGCCGCCCAGCACGTCGCTGAAAGCGCCTGTCCCGACGCCGGAATGCGCTTGCCCAACACGAGCGCCAAGGTGCACGCCCACGACGTGCCGGGTCGCCTCGCCGTCAGCCACCAGTCTCTCGATCACGGCGCACCCGGCCCCCCGACGACGAGGTGCGCGACGGCGACGCAGAACGGAGGCCATCGGCCGGGACAGCCGAGGCGACAGCGGCAGCGCTATGGCGGCCAAACTGGACGCCGCTGCGCGCCCGGCTCCGCAGCACCGCGCGCGTGTGGTCGGGTCGATCGATGTCGCTGCTGGAGCAGGCGGACAGCCAGTGGGTCGAGCCGACGAGGACGAAGATGATGACGCCGGCGGGTACAAGGGCGGCGCAATCGCGGATGAGGAGTATGCACGGCAAGTCGGCAAGGGGCGGGAAGAGGAGGAGATGCTGCGTGTGCACAGGTGCGCGCACCTGGCCGCCCCGCTTGTCCTCCGATCGATCGACGAGGTGCCGGTGTGTGTGTGTGTGTGTGTGTGTGTGGTGTGAACCGTATTCCGTGTGAACGCGCGGGTGGGGCCACTCGGACGAAGGCTGGTCGCCGTCGTTACCTTGACTGGCTGCACTGCATTGAGCTGGACGGTACCATGCCTAAACTCGGGCCACAGATACTTCGACGTGGCGACACTGACATGTGGGTGCCACGTAGTGCGACCCCGCCGACTGTCAGTTCAAAGTTACCACAGGGCAGCGCACGGCTCGACTCGAGACAACAAAGATTGAGACAGGCCGGCGGTGCTCGATAGCAATTTGTTTTATTACAATTTGTTACCACGTAGGTGCAATTTGTTTTATTACATGTCATTACTGTTGCGGCGTGTTCGTGGGTTCAGTCATGTTCACTTTTAGGTGCAGTCGTGTCTGGTGCGACGAGATGACAAGAACGAGGGGCCTGCATCTCATGTTTTTTACTTTTTTGTTGTTGAGACTGATGTAAGTGGCACACCATTTAATCCTGCGTAATATCGTTTATTTGTATTTTAGTTCAACAAAGTTTGTTTTTTCTAAAACAAAGAACTAAGATTTTGAATAAACAGGACTTGCGGATGCCATTTAAGTGCCATTTACATCCAACGTGGACAGTTCCACTTGCAAATTACGTTGGCAGCCAAGCCTCCTAGGAGGTTAACAGTCGAGGTCTGACCCTTATCCCCGCCGTGCCACAATAATCTTGCAAATATGAGTTGGTAGCCTCTCAATAATTATGCAAAGACGATTGGTTGCATCAGTTCTCAATTTCTTCTGTCGGCTTTTAAAGCAACTCATCTTTGCAAAGAGAGGGGTGCTTATTAAATGTAAGCACAAACCGCATTTAGTAGCACTAGGAAGCACTGTGTGAGCACTGGGACTGCTCCGAGGCGTCAAACTTGAGAGGGGTAAAATGAATCGTTGCAAGGGGACTTCAAAGGCACCTCTGGAAACAAATCCCCAAGGCCCTCTTTGATTTGAATGCTTTCATTAGAATTTTGGAGGACTGAAATACTTAGGAATCTTTCGATGTGTGCTGTTTGAGGACATACATATCAAGGGGTGTTTGTTGTTGGCCAACTACTTAGTAGTAATTTCTACTCAACATACAAAATTTTGCAATATTGGGCAACATGGCCTGGCAACTTATCAACATGTGCAAAACCACAATCACAATTTAGGTGCATTGGGCACTTAATTTTGGGGCAAATTAGAATTAACTAATTTCTATAGCTCAAAACTTGCAATAAGGGCACAACGATGATTTCTTTCCGAGATTAAATGTCTTTTCCCCGCATTTAGTACTACTGCTTATCTGAAATGTCTTTGAACAGATGCGGCGAGGTCTGTTGTAATCTTCACGAGATGGAGAAGGCTTTGAGAGGAACAATTCTGCACATTCACAGCAGCGACGAATCCACAATTCATCCAGCAAATGACCTTCTGGTACAAGCCCTGCAAAATTTGGTGCGGTCAGCACGCCACACCACCAATGAGCATTACTCTCACATGCTTCATTGCTGGGCATCCAAGCTGGAGGAAGATGCAGAAATGGTCCGCCCAGGTGAAAATGGTGGAAAATACATATTCCTCCTGAATAACGCATGTGCTGTTCTGCAAATGATGCGCCGTTCCGAGGCAACTTTTGCCAATGAAGAACTGGAGAGTTGGCTCAGCTCAATGATCGAGCGATACACCAAGAGCTACATCAACGAGTGTTGGGTTCCTCTGAACAGCACACTCTGTTTAGACTTGGATGAGTTTACTGCCAAATTTCTTGCCACCTGTGGTAACCAGATGACATGGAAGGTCGCAGCTGATCTCAGGTACCAACTGCGAGAAGAGATAGTGGATTTGATTGTTCCACCGTATGAGGTTTCCTCATCTGCACTGCAGGCGAACCGAAGACGATTTTCAGGGGGGCTCTGTTCGTTCAGACGAGTCATTGCAGGAAAGAAACAGAAGAAGTATACTGGCGAGGAACTGAAAGAGCAGATAAGAGTGTTATTTGAAGGATGAAAATCTAGCTAATGGTAATGGGGAAAGAGAGGACACTGGACTTGTAGATGGCCGTTGCATTACCAGAATGCAGTGGCTTGCTGCCATGAGCTTGATAGCTGTATCTGTGCCTGTGTATTTTTTGTCTTGGAAATGGGCACCTTTTGTATTTCCTCAGTCCAAAATAATGATTTGGATTTATCTAGATTTGTATCTAGACACATACGAGTAGGTACATATCAATCTAGACATACTTTAGTAAGTATGTACATATGTATCTAGACACTACCACTTTTGCGCATAATCGTCACAAAAAACAACCACTTTTGTGTAACCCTTGTCTTAGCTCTAGTTAATCACGATTCTGGATAGATCTGGCCCACATAGGTGCTGACATGGCATGGAGCATCAGTCGGAGAGACAGACAATAAACTCATTACATATATTTGGGTCTTTTTGCAAAAGTGTGTGGGATCAACCTGCTAGATCCCTCCCCTCTTCTCTCCGCCTAGTGGACCCCGCCAGTGAGGTTATCCCTAACCCCCAGCCACACACGCCATGGCAGCAACAATCAAAATCGATCCCCGATTCGCGCCGCCGCCGGCCGTCTCCCCGCTTCCGCCCGCCGGTCGCCTCGCTGCTCACCGCGCCGCCCGCCGGTGGCCAGTTGCCGCCCCGTACCGCAGCTCGCCCAGCAGCTCGGTGCCGCCCCGCTCCGCCCCGCAGCTTGCCAGCAACTCGCTGGTCGACACGGAAGGGCACGGGAAGAGCTCGACGAGGATGGGTTAGCGGCCACCGGTGGCCCCCTAGCGGAGAGATGACGACGCACGACAGAGTCGGCCTGCGGTGGGAAAGGACGACAGTGGCGCACGTGGTGGCGCCCTGGCGGAGGACGGCGCACAACGGGAACGCAGCCCGCGATGGGCACGGCCGGCGACGGCGCCCCGTGGTGGAGCATGAGCGCCTCGAGGTGGTCTTTCTGGCGTCGAGGTGGCCGGAGAAGGAGCAACAGCCGGTGGCCACCAAGGTCTCCGGCCATGGCATGTGTGGCTGTAATTTAGGGACGGCCTGACATGTGGGGCCCACTTAGCAGAGATAGAAAGGAGAGAGGAAGTGGCAGAGATATTTTACAAAGGACTATTTTACAAAATGCCCCATGCCATGTCAGCACCTATGTGGGCCAGATCTATCCAGAATCGTGATTAACTAGAGCTAAGACAAGGGTTACACAAAAGTGGTTGTTTTTTGTGACGATTATGCGCAAAAGTGGTAGTGTTTTGAAATTTTCATGAATTGTGGTAGTTTTTTAAAGTCATTGTCTCAATTGTGGTAGCAAAATGCAATTTTCTCTCAAATAGACCAAGATAAGACCGAAACACCAATATGAATTCTAGTCTTGGATGCTTTATCCATTTTATTTAACCAATTCTCAAACATATTTGTTATGTTAGCCAGAGAGGAGAGATTATAAGTAAATTTCACTATACACAAAAAAAATGAGAAAAAGGGCACAATATAAACTAAATTTCTAGCTTAAGAGCAAGTAGTACCTTCCAGGCCATCTGGCGATGGCAGATACTAACAAATCCTTGGAAAAATTCATCCAAAAGTGCACGCCGTGAGCTTTTCAAATATTCTTCCTTAAGCAGAACCCAACATTAGGTTGGGGGTGATACACAACCCCACTGCTTGCAATGAATTCCTAGGATAGCTTCAATCAACATATATGTATAGGAAATAAAACAATTGAGCACATACTCAAATGACGCAAGGATTTACATAGAAAAACGTCCTCAAGGTGAGGAGGAAAAAACACACGGACCAACCAGTTCACGCATGCTTCCCTATAAGCAAGGTACAAAGAGAGTCTTATCTATAAAATCTAAAGATGTACAATACACTCAGCACGTTGCCAACCGGCAACAAATACAACAACAACAACCACTTGAAAGAAAGATTATAAAGCAGAGATATCATAGTTTCTATCATCTTCGGTAATCATAAAACTACTTTTAAACCACATATTCAAACAACACCAAACTTAGTAGACAAGCATATATACGAGTTCCCAACATACACACCAAATTTCATCTCAATCGGACACCATTTTCTTGCCCAATCTGTTCGTCTACCAAAACTGCTTTGTGCTACAACTTTAGCAGTTTGAATGACTAATCCGCTTCCAAATCTGACGCTACACCAACCAAAATCTCAAACCATCTAACTAGATTGAAGTATCCAAAATATGGAATAATCTCACCGAGTTTGGAGTCAATCCAGGCACAATCGAGCCTCCAACCACTGGCTTGAAGAAAGAACAGCCAAAACTCAAAAATCTGAACAGAAATCACCTCTACTTCTTCTTCCTCTCCTCTAACTGGGTTGTGTTGTTATTATGTTCTCTCATCCTCTCATATCAGCCTCGATAGCTTGCTTATCCCACTTTATCTCTTACTCATCCACCAAGGGTGGTAGGGATTTCTTTTCTAGTCCTCTCTCAAGGAGCACCTCAGCTGTTGGATGCAAACCTCGATCGACGGTTGAAATGTATTGGCTCATGGGCTTATAGTTGGGCTGCAAACACACCTCCATGTGGAGGGACATGTACCAACAAACTCCACATCCTGACATCATGGAGGGTCTCACTGCCCATCGTAAATTATGCTAGATACCTAATGGCATACCTCGAGCTTTTCCCTTGTCACCACCTTGGTTAACATATCAGCCCCATTGTCATTTATCTACACCTTATCAATTTGTATTTGCATGGAATTCAACACATGTCGAATCCAATGATAGCATACATCAATACTTCAACCTTGAATTAAAACATGCATTCTTATTTAGATGAATAGCACTTTGGTTGTCACAAAACAACACATACTTGTCTTGCTCAAAACCAAACTTGCAAGCCCGTCTCAGTTACTGTGATGAACTCGGACTCAGTTGTGTTTAGTGCCACACACTTTTGCAACTTTATTTTCCATGCCACTGCTCTTCCGAATGAATAATCAAATAACCTGAAGTAGACTTCCTTCTATTGACATCTCCAGCCAAGTCTGAATCTGAATATAAAATTGGTTTGGGATCACTACCACCAAAGCAAAGCTTCGCATTAGTAATGCCCCAGAGATACCTAAGAATCCACTTCATGGATTCCCAATGTGGTCTTTTTGGATTGGACATAAATATGCCCACAATACTAACTGCTTGAGCAATGTGAGGCCATGTGCACACCATAGCATACATTAAACTCCCAGCATCTGAAGCATAAGTATCTTTCTGCATTTCCTTTTACATATCTTCAGTGGAGGGACATTGCTTTTTACTAAACTTGAAATGAGCTGTAAGTGGACATCTCACTTCATTTGCCTTGTCCATTTTGAATATGCAAAGTCATTTCTCAATATATGTCTCTTCAGACAAGTACAACTTGTTGGATTTTCTGTCTCTTGCAATTCTCATGCCGAGAATACACTTTGGTGGACCTAAATATTTCATGGCAAAACTTTTACTTAACTCTTTCTTTAGTCTGTCAATTCTTGCAGCATCGAATGCACTCTCATAAAGCATCGAATGCACTCTCATGCTTGCCAAGAAAATAATATCAATCTAACTACACATTGCATAACATATCATGAGAAACCAAACAACTTAAAGGCATATACAATAAGATCCATCAGGAGATGTTTTCCAACTGAAGATTTCACCAACATATATGCATGAAATGTATATGTGACCCAAACTACTATAAGTACAATTGAAACAATGCAACCTCATGACATATTATATACTACAAACAAAATACAAGGTTGTATCGTGCCACCGCATTAAGCGACAACCAAATTATTTTAGCAATAAGATCTACAATTCAAAATAAGGTCACGCATGAGATTGCTAGCAAAAGAAAGTTTAAAGTCTGTGTCAAACATGACTCGGAAAACAACTCTCGTAGTTGATCAATGGTGCTTTTCTTATCTAGACTAAGGTGGGAGAGTCTCAAGACCTAGGCCAACTAAGCATATTATCATCTAGCACGTGGTAGGGGGAGTTTTTAGGGATAAAAGAACGAGGACGTGGTAGGGAACAAGATGGGTATGTCTGTCAGGTGTCGTTACTGACCGAAGGCAATAATAGTCAATTGTATTGATAGATTTATGTTGTGTATTGTGTTATTACATTGTGAACCCTTGGGCTATTTATATAGTACTAGAACACTTGGGGACTAAGAAACCTAGTAGAGATCGAATCCTAAACTACCAAATATATCAATCCGTGATCTACTCTAATACCTAACCGTGATGTACTCTAACACCCCTAGTCGGATCAGTAGTGACGCGAATAGAAGGAGCATCGCGGACGGTCCGACTAGAGCATAAGCCGAAGGCGCCGACTGGAGAGGATGCCGGTGGATGATTTCCCTTGTTGCCGATTGATAGCCCTCGTCGACGTGGAGTCTCTTCTTCTTTGTTCCCTGGAAACAAATCCAGAAAACTTGTTGTCTGACAGAGAGGACTTCGTTGGAAACCCCAAGAGCAAGGTGTGATGAGCACAGCAACAAGTCTTCTCTCAGTAAGAAACCGAGGTTATCGAACCAGAAGGAGGAAGGAAACGTCACACAGGTGTTGCTAGCAACGCGGAGATCTGCACAACACAAACTCAAGACTTTGCCCCAACGAATCAGTGAGGTTGTCAAGCTCACCGGTTTACTATAACAAAAGATTAAATGTATGGTGTGGAAGTTAATGGTTTGCAGCAAGTAAACAAGTAACAGTGGAAGATGTATCAATGGTAAAGATTGGACCGGGGTCCATAGTTCACTAGAGGTGCTCTCCTTAGATAAACAATATGGCACGAAGGGTAAAAATATTACAGCAGGACAATTGACAGGAACTGAGCAAGACATAACAATGCAATTACTAGTCAGAAAGATCCTATGAGATTCGATTGGGCAATACAACAAGATACATAGACCGCCATCCAACTGCATCTATGACTAGAAGTCCACCTTCAGGTTATCATCCGAACCCCCTTCAGTATTAAGTTTCAAGCAACAGACAACTGCTTTAAGCAAAGTGTGTAAGGTAAATAGTCCACATGTTCCATGAACAAGAGACCGTTGTTTTCTCCCTAGTAGCAACAACACATCTACAACCGAAAATATTATTGTCACTTCCCTTGGAAACTAGAGGCATGAACCCACTATTGAGTATAAATACTCCCTCTTGGAGTCACTAGCAACTACTTGGCCAAGATAGCTACTAACAACGGAGAGCATGCAAGATAACAAACAACACAGACATGATACAATCATAAAGACAAAATCATTAATCAAACCAACATAATAATCTCATGTTCATCGGATCCCCGCAAATACAACATGCATGATTATAAATAGATTAGATCTTGATTATGAACGGAGCTCACAAGATCTATACGTGAAAGCACAAAGGAGGAGATACAACCATCTAGCTACTATATGGACCCATCGTCCAAGGTGGAACTACTCACGCATCATACCGGAGAGAAGGCCTCCGAGATGATCTTCCCTCCGGCAGGATGCTGGGAAGAACTTCAGATCCCCCCGATCTAGGTACGATGGTGGCGGTGGCTACAGACGGTTTTGTGGAGATTTGATCGGGTGCTTAGGGTTTCTGCATCGGGGGCTTCTTATAGGCGAAGGGGGAGGCCAAGACGGTGGCCAGGGGCCCCACACCCTGCCTAGGCGCGGGGCGGGGCCTACCCACGCCTAGGGGGGTCTCGGCGCCCTAGCCCGCCTCTCCGGCTCCGCTATGGACTTTTTCGTCCCCATGGAAAGTTATTGACTTTGACGTTTGTCCCGTCCAATTCCGGGAATATTTTTTTAATAACTTTTCTGAAACCAAAAACAGCAGAAAATAGGCAACTGGCACTGTGGCAACTCGTTAGTAGGTTAGTACCAGAAAACATGTAAAAAGCACCTCAAAGTGTAGACAAAGCAAAGCAGAGTAGATACTAAACAAGCATGGAGCATAAAAAAGTATAGATATGTTTCCGACGTATCACCGATGTCAATGTAGCCAAGAGTAAGGGTGTCGTAGTCGTGATAGTCGTGGTCGATGGTGTTATTTGAACGTTGGTGATATAGTCGCCGTTGATGAAGTCGTTGAGGTTGATGTAGTTGTGGTCAGTGTCGTCGTTGAGCCTGGGGGAAGTCACGAGAGTAATAAAATAGTAAAAGGCGGTTATAGCAGTAGTCAACTCGATGTTGACGTAGCCTAGTAGAGATAGAATCCTAAACTTCCAAATATAGGAATCCATGGTCTACTCTAATACCTAACCATGGTGTACTCTAACACTAGTCTATATCATATATAATTCCTTGATCGTGATTTTGGAGTACGGCGCACCACAGAGACAGAAACACAAAACAGAGGAGATCATGTGGAGATTGGAGAGGAAAATACCGCCGGAGCACGGTGGCTCGCATCTCCAACCTCTCTAACAACATATCCAACATCACCATGATAAAGAGGGAGTAGTTCACCCCGAGACTATGAGTTTACGGAAGTAGCTTGTTCTATCTCTCTCATGTTATCAATGTGTTCTAACGCCATATGAGTTGTCCAACATGATTATGACCATCTCTTTGTAATCCCTTTTGTGGTGGATCTTTGGTTTTATGAATTGAGTATATGAGATTGGAATTTTCAGATTGTGTTTGATGTACGAGTAACTGCATATTATGTACCCCGTTCTTGATTATTTGTTTTGATTCAACTAAGTCTGACGGGGCATGAGAGGGGAAATATATGTATTAGTTGGAGTAACATGGTAGTATGAAACTAGAGAGCGGTAGAAAGTCTAGGGGTCCTATTATGACTTTTACCTTTTTTTACCTCACTCGGGATAAATAAATGCATGTATTACTATTTCCTAGTGACAATCCCTCATATCTTTTGAGGTAGTATTATGTAATGGGATTTCTTCATTGGTGTCCCTCATTTGTTAGTTGTATTTATTTTTTCAGCCTCTAAACTTTTTATCACTTTTGCCCAAGCTCTTGTCTCAAACCCTCGCAAACGTGCTGGCTCATGAGTGGGGACACGGTGTGCCATGTCCATTCCTTTTATCGAACAAATCATAGAAATAGGCGCGGGATGAAACGCTTTAATTCCATTCCACTTGGTTCATTAACAAACACTCCCTTAGTTTTCGTGCACCGAATCGGAAATATACGGAGCCGACCTATAGCAGCGTCTTTAATTTAGATCCTTATATATAGTAGTCCCTCTGGTCCTTATTAATGACCTTATTTTTATTTAGATCATATGTATCTAGTCTAAGGGCATCTCCAACATACGCGCTATATTTTGACGATGTAAAATTGCTTTGCAACGCGTGATATATCATTTTAGCATGCCCAGGTGGCTGCTGCTGCACCGGGCGCTGTATTTTGTAGTGCGCTGGAGGCAACGCTTCACCAGACGCTCCAAAATAGAGAGCCGAAAACATTTTTTTCTTAAAATTGTCTCAAACAAAGATCAAAAAAAGTCAAAAAACAAATAAACTAAAAATAGACTAGAAATATATTACATAGAACATGGTTCAAACAAACGTTGCATAAATTGAGAATATAGTGCACAAACTTAAAACCCTAAAATCTACGCTTCACCCCCATCGGAGGTGGTCTGGTCACTGTTGGTCCAGAGATCACCCCAACTCTTGTCGTCGAAGGGATGGTTCTGGGTCCTCAAGCTGCGCGATGATGAAGGTCATCTTCTCGGTCCGCCTGCACGTCTTCCTAAAACTGCGCCTTCCAAGCCGCCATGGCGCGCTCGTCGGCCTTGGCGATGACGAGCCACCGCTGTTGTTGACGGTGCTGCAGGCGGTCCTCGGCGGTGATAAGGCATGGAGGCCCCGCTAGGAACTCCGCCTTGGCACGAGAGTTCACGTCGTTGAAGTTGCGGTCGCGCGCCGGCCGGGCGAGGTGCCAAGCCGCCGTGTCGTCGCGCGGGCAGCCTCGTGTGCGGTGGCGTAGGTGCACATCGTCAGGTGACGACGTGGATTTCTGTGAAGGTATCATTTGGCCTCGCACGGAGGTGCTCAACGGGCCTCGACAAAGCGAAGGTGTCGGGGCGCCGAAGGCGGCCAGGGGACATGGGCGGCGGGGAGTTGAGGATTTTTCAGAGGGGAATGTTTACGGAGGCAGCCGGACACGTGATTGCACAAAATACCACACATAGAAAAAAATTAGCGTACACTTTTTTCCGCGTTTGCTGGAGCTCGCGTGCGAGCACGCAAAATTAGCAGTTTTGTCACGCGTGGCTTTTACAGTTTTTCTTGGAGATGTTTTAAATACTCCTACTTACTACATTATAGGATGTGAAGTGGAATTCCATAAAATACCACCTTTAGTTTATTTGCTAAAATTCAGTTTTTAAGAAAAAATTACACTAAATTTTGACAAATAAACTAAAAATAGAATTTTAATAGGATCTTTCTTCACACCTTAAGAGAATCTCCACTCGCCTACCCAGGACGCCGATTCGGACGCCGAATTTAGGTTCGGACGCTGAAAATCAGCTCAGTCGCTTACCCAGGAACTAGGGCTGAAATTCGAGCCTAGCCGAACCAACTTGGCTCGACTCGCTAAAGCTCGTTCAACTAACGAGTTAGCTCGACTCGGCTCGCTTACAGAACGAGTGTCGTGGTGGTATCACGACATATGCCATGAGTAGGCTAAAGTTGGGGCCGATGGATGTGGAGGAATCCGGGGAGAGATGATGCAGTGAAGACCGCAATCGTATGAACAAAGAGAAATACAATGTATCTAGGATTGAGGCTCTCATGTGGAGATAACACATCTTCCTCTACATCTAATCTCTTATAATCTTGCCATACTTGTGGCTACAATCATGCTCCTTGAGCTGTATCTCCTATGCCTCTATCTAGATCTCTCTGTGAGAGTGGAGGAAGAAGAAGAAGGAGAGCTCCTATTGAGCAGAGAGGGGAGGAGCCCTTCGGGGCCTCCTCTTGAACGATCCCCCTGGTGCTCCTTATAAAGGGGAGTCTAGGGGACAAGGCTTGTTCCATACGCTTGGTATCTTTTCAGCATATGCCTTAGCATCTTCTTGAGATGCTCAGCATATGCCTTGGCATCTCTGGAGATGCTTGGCATATTCCCTAGCATCTCCTAAGATTCCAAAGGCATATTCCTTATGAAATGTGTCAGTCTGAGCCATGGGCGTCCCAAGACTGACACGATACTTGTAGTCCTTGTCATGAACCGTTCGCATGTTCTCGTGGAGGTCGAGGAAGCACCTGAAGGTAAATAAGAGGACGTATGGGGCGGAATAACTCGGCCCAGACGCCCCGTAAGAGGTGGTAACTCGGCCAACTGCCTGGCTGATTTGGCCTGGTCAAAATAGCAAGAGAATGAGGCCCAGCCGAATTATCTTTAGGCCCAACCGAATTATCCATCTACCCAGCCGACTGATACAACATGCAACCCAACCGGGTTATTTTCTCCTTGGACGAACTATTCAGAAGAGGCCCAGCTGGATTGATGCTTCATTCGGCCTGGTCCATGCGATGTAGCCCAGTCGGGAGCCGGTCTGGCGAGGGGGACCCACGGTGGGCCGGGGTTTGCCTGATTCGGCCCACCCGGGATCCACTGAATGTAGCTGGGGGCATCGAAGTTGAATGCGGGGTGCGTTATTGATCCCGTGGTGGGCCGAATCTGGCCCACCCGGGATATGCTGGCGAGGGAGCGAAGGCATTGAGATGGCGTTGGGGGGAAACGGTCGTGGGAGTGTTGGCGCCAGTAGGTCAGCTTGGTGGCGAGGCGGGGACTTCGGCGAGGAGGCGTCGACACCGCTAGTGGGAGATAGTGAGGTGGTGACAAGGAGAGGATCCGGTGGGCTGGCTTGGGTAACTCGGCCCAGCCAGGCAAGTTGGTAATTCGGCCCAAGGGGGGCAAATATGGTCTAGTAGCACTAGTATAAGGCCGAATTAGACATAATTCGGCCCAGTGGTGCCTTTTCCTTTTTCCTATTATCTTATTCTCTTTGTGCCTTATTTCTTTACTCATATATGTCTATTACTTCTATTATTTCATTCTCTTCGTGTCTTGTTTTTCTATTCATATATGTATTTTTCTCCCCATATGTCTTTCATCAAATCCTTTATTCCTTCATGGATATCTATTTATACCCCGACTTTGGGGTACTTGGGGTTATATCCCCAACATTAGTCCCCGAGGCTATGTGGGACTCGTAGAGTCGTGCATAGGCTTCAAATTCAAATATTCTCAGAGTTATCTTCCGACTTAATATATTTTGGTTGTATACTTCTATGTCCCATAACCCTTTTGGGTAAGTTCGTGATACCTAGACTTTATAGGCACTGGTCTTTTAACCCTTTTGGGTAAGATATGACTTCTGGCCTTCATGGACACTGGTCTTATAACCCCTTTGGGTAAGTAATGACTTCTGGCCATTTTAGGCACTGCTCATAACCTTTTTGGGCAAGTTTTTGACTTCTGGCCTTCTTGGGCACTGGTCATAACCCTTTTGGGTAAGTTTTTGACTTCTGGCCTTCTTGGGCACTGGTCATAACCCTTTTGGGTAAGTTTTTGACTTCTGGCCTTCTTGGGCACTGGTCATAACCCTTTTGGGTAAGTTTTAATCCGAGTCATATGTTTCCAAATCCGAGTTATTTTACTCATATTTGACTTATGTCTCGAATCTGAGTTATCTGGCTCAAAATCCGAGTTATATGACTCAAATCCGAGTTACTTTACTTATATTTGACTTATGTCTCGAATCTGAGTTATCTGGCTCAAAATCCGAGTTATATGTGACATGGTTATACCCTACGGGTACCCGACGTTAGCCTACCTGGTCCAGCCCGAAGGAAGGCCCACTCGACGATCTGCCGAGGTCCAGGACGCCCAAGACGTTTCGGCTGCACGAAGCACATATGGACACGGACTCCAAAACGCACAAGACAAGGATACCTCAAGACTAGAGTTTGAATACAACTTGTAACCTACTCGTATTGGCACCCGAGACCTAGCCTCCCCATATATAAAGGCTAGGAGGGTCCAACGAGGAGGAGACAGCGACAATAGACGACGACGTACACAATAGACAGATCTACAGATCAACAACTCGACTCATACTTTCACGCATCCACGCCAGATCGAATCTGTGCACCCTGTAACCTTCGGTTCCGCCGTAATAAAAGAGCAGACAAGCAGGAGTAGGGTTTTCCCTCCGGGGGCCTGAACCTGGGTAAATCTCGTGTCCCCTGGTTGCTTGTCTGTTAACCGTGCCACGATCTCCAGCATCCCCATCTTCTCCAAAACCCAAGTCCATAACAATGGGCATTGACGAGATCAAACCTCGTCAATTGGCGCCGTCTGTGGGAATTGGGGCTGCTGATTGTGCGGTCGTGACGGTTCCGACCCGATCGATCTACAACTCCGTGACGACGGAGAATCACCTCCTCTTCGGCGCTTTCGACTTCAGCGCCCACTCGCCGGATACCATGAAGGACTTCGAGCCCGTAGGCGACGGACTCGAAATTCTGTTCGGGAGCTTCTGATTCCAGGTGGGACAAACTGGCACCCTCCGCCTCCCTGAGCGGATGCCCGTGCCGTCCATCAGGCCCGCTTCGTGGGCTCCACACCCCATGCTACGCACGTCACCATCAACAGATGAGTTCTACAGTAGCAGCTGCTGCAACTCCGATCTGTGCGATCCACCTTCGGATGAAGGAACCTACGGTTCCGAATCCGAAAGCTGCGGCAGCAGCCAACCAATCTGCAGGCGCTATCTGTGCGCCGCAATCATCCAAAACGACGAGGAAACGCCTAACCCGCCGCCCAATCGAAACGGCGAAAACGGCGAAAACATCGACCTGTTGTGGCTTTCGGCTGCGGTGACCCGATGTGGTCTTCGACTCGGGGGCTCCCTCGACATCAGTAACCCGATGCGGCTTTCGGCTGCGATGACCCGATACATCTTTAGGATGCCGACAATCTTCGGATGCGGAGCTCTCTACCACCATTAACTTCAGAAACCCGTCGCCGCTATGATTGTGGTTCGCCGCGTCGACCACGTCTGCGTGCAACCCGCTACCGCGTCGACTTCATCCACGACAACTACCAATAAAGCTAAGTTTCCCTCTACTCAGAGCTGATTTCCTTTTTTAACTCGCACTCGAAACACTCGGGGGTTGCGCCCTCTTCGAGTAACCTAATGTGCCATCGACTCCACGCACTCGAGCACATCGAACGCGACAGCCCGAGTAGCTGATTCTGCCTGATCGTCGAATCCTTGAACTCCGAGTGCCTCGGCAAGGTACTGAGACTAACGGTAATCAGGCTAATGAAAATGCCTAGCATACAGTGCAAAAGTGTCGACTCGATCGGCACCAAAATCTTACTGTACAAGCCGACAGGCAAATATTCTTTACAAGATACAAGTACTTCACAATTCTTTATGTTTCTGCAGCTTACAAGGACATCGACCGCGTCGAGCTATTCTATTAGGTCCTCCAACAGGAGTTGACAAAAGAACTGGCTACGCCATACAATCAAGACCCGAGTCGAGTCCCTCCTCGGATGGTTGCATCACTTTATGCTACACAGGCGCGACGCTGACTCGATGCACTTCTGGGTCAGTGATTTGTCCTCGCATGAGTCTCCACTCGAGTCTGCGACTCGACTAGACACTCGGGGGCTACTCCTATCAGGAGTGCTGGTCGCGCACCCGATGTACTTTCGGGTCAGCGGTACGCCCGCGAGATTGTCCACTGCGTCTACAAGATACAAGACTCGAGTCTCTGCCCGAGTCTACGACTCCGCCAGACACTCGGAGGCTACTCCAAACTAGAGCGATGGTCGCGCACACGCAAGATCTTCGAGTCCTACGTCGAGTCTACGACTCCACTACGGACTCGGGGGCTACTCCCATAGGGAGGATTGATTCAAGCATCCGAAAAAAAATTGTGTCCTACGGACCTGAAGTAAACAACGGCTGAATTAAAGTCTCTCCTCGAGTCTACGACTCGAACAGACACTCAGGGGCTACTCCCATAGGGAGCGCTGGTCGCGCACCCTATAGTCCATTGTGTTGACTACGTCCATGATGTCGATTCCTTTACAACAGCCGAACAAATTCAGCTGACCCGATGAACTTCCGGGTGAAGTGCTTCGCACTCGACACAACTTTCGACTGCGACATTCAAATACAAGGTTCAAGACAACTAAGTCTCCATCCGAATCTACGTTTCGGATGGACACTCGGGGGCTACTGACATGGTTATACCCTACGGGTACCCGACGTTAGCCTACCTGGTCCAGCCCGAAGGAAGGCCCACTCGACGATCTGCCGAGGTCCAGGACGCCCAAGACGTTTCGGCTGCACGAAGCACATATGGACACGGACTCCAAACCGCACAAGACAAGGATACCTCAAGACTAGAGTTTGAATACAACTTGTAACCTACTCGTATTGGCACCCGAGACCTAGCCTCCCCATATATAAAGGCTAGGAGGGTCCAACGAGGAGGAGACAGCGACAATAGACGACGACGACGACGTACACAATAGACAGATCTACAGATCAACAACTCGACTCATACTTTCACGCATCCACGCCAGATCGAATCTGCGCACCCTGTAACCTTCGGTTCCGCCGTAATAAAAGAGCAGACAAGCAGGAGTAGGGTTTTCCCTCCGGGGGCCTGAACCTGGGTAAATCTCGTGTCCCCTGGTTGCTTGTCTGTTAACCGTGCCACGATCTCCAGCATCCCCATCTTCTCCAAAATCCAAGTCCATAACAATGGGCATTGACGAGATCAAACCTTGTCAATATGACTCAAATCCGAGTCATCTGTTTCCAAATCCGAGTTATTTTACTCATATTTAACTTATGTCTCGAATCTGAGTTATCTGGCTCAAAATCCGAGTTATATGACTCAAATCCGAGTTATATGACTCAAATCCGAGTTACTTTACTCATATTTGACTTATGTCTCAAATCTGAGTTATCTGGTTCAAAATCCGAGTTATATGACTCAAATCCGAGTCATCTGATTCCAAATCTGAGTCATCTATTTGCCAAGATATAATTTGATCCGATGAGATGATGTCAATTTGCCTTTGATATGGATCCGAGATATAGATCCAAGATTAAGTTTTGGGATATGATAATAGGGCTAATCGCTGAGAGATCTGATTCAAGATGTTGATATGAGATATATATTCGAGATATGATAAGTTGGCAAATAGTCATCCGAGATACGAGATGACCTGGCAAGATAGTGAAATATCAATCCGAGACATAACATAAAGCTGAATCAAACTTTAGTCCGAATTAGAGATAAGCTAGTACGCCAACTCCGAATACAAATCCGAATTATAATATACCCTAGCAAGCTGAATAAAATGTTAGTCCGAATCAGAGATAAGCTACTAAGCTGAGTTAAATGTTAATCTGAGGCATAAATAAACTGACTCAAATTATATCTGAATCATTAATAAGCTGGCTGGTGAGCT
This sequence comes from Avena sativa, assembly GCA_916181665.1. Lineage (NCBI taxonomy): Eukaryota > Viridiplantae > Streptophyta > Magnoliopsida > Poales > Poaceae > Avena > Avena sativa. The sequence goes on from OV702284.1 coordinate 432,068,605, forward strand.
GAGTTAAAGGCTAATCCAAAGCATAAATAAGCTGACTCAAATTCTATCTGAATCATCAATAAGCTTGTGAGCTGAATTAAAGGTTAATCCAAAGCATAAATAAACTGACTCAATTTCTATCCGAATCATCAATAAGCTGGCTGGTGAGCTAAGTTAAATGTTAATCCAAAGCATAAATAAAGTGACTCAATTTCTATCTGAATCATCAATAAGCTGGATGGTGAGCTGAGTTAAAGGTCAATCCAAAGCATAAATAAACTGACTCAAATCCTATCCGAATCATAAATAAGCTGACTCAAATTCTATCCGAATTATAAATAAGCTGACTCAAATTCTATCCGAATTATAAATAAGCTGACTCAAATTCTATCCAAATTATAAATAAGCTGACTCAAATTCTATCCGAATTATAAATAAGCTGACTCAAATCCTATCCGAATCATAAATAAGCTGGTGAAATACTGATTTGAATCAACATAATGTTCTCTCAATCTAAAGGTGACTCTACGGATACGTTGGCTAGTCCCCGGGTTAAGTTATTTTCTCCACGGGGTGAAAGATCGAGTGTTGGTGGCTGAGTTATCTGGTACTTACAGTATACTTGGAGAAGTGTTTGAGTCATTCTCGCTAAGTCATACCTGCCATGCTGAGTTACCTGATACTTACTGTATGCTTGGAGAAGAGTTTGAGTCATTCTTGCTGAGTCTTACCTGCCTTGCTGAGTCAGACTTGGAGAGTCTCCGCGCTTACCTCTCTGTTCTCTGTTTGCTTGGAGGAGCTGAAGGAGCTCTATAAGAAAGAGGTTGATGAAGATGCTCCCGTCCGGATGGAAACACAACCAACGCCACTAAGAGGCCCCACGGTGGGCGCCAAATGTCGTGGTGGTATCACGGCATATGCCATGAGTAGGCTAAAGTTGGGACCGATGGACGTGGAGGAATCCGGGGAGGGATGATGCAGTGAAGACCGCACTCGTATGAACAAAGAGAAATATAATGTATCTAGGATTGAGGCTCTCATGTGGAGATAACACCTCTTTCTCTGCATCTAATCTTTTATAATCTTGCCATACTTGTGGCTACAATCATGCTCCTTGAGCTGTATCTCCTATGCCTCTATCTAGATCTCTCTGTGAGAGTGGAGGAAGAAGAAGAAGGAGAGCTCCTATTGAGCAGAGAGGGGAGGATCCCTTCGGGGCCTCCTCTTGAAAGATCCCCTTGGTGCTCCTTATAAAGGGGAGCCCAAGGGAGAAGGCTTGTTTCATACATTTGGTATCTTTTCAGCATATGCCTTAGCATCTTCTTGAGATGCTCAGCATATGCCTTGGCATCTCTGGAGATGCTTGGCATATTCCCTAGCATCTCCTAAGATGCCAAGGGCATATTCCTTATGACATGTGTCAGTCTGAGTCACGGGCGTCCCAAGACTGACACAATACTTGTAGTCCTTGTCCTGAACCGTTGGCATGTTCTCGTGGAGGTCGAGGAAGCACCTGGAGGTAAATAAGAGGACGTATGGGGCGGAATAACTCGGCCCAGACGCCCCGTAAGAGGTGGTAACTCGGCCAGCTGCCTGGCTGATTCGGCCTGGTCAAAATAGCAAGAGAATGAGGCCCAGCCGAATTATCTTTAGGCCCAGCCGAATTATCCATCTACCCAGCCGACTGATACAACATGCAGCCCAGCCGGGTTATTTTCTCCTTGGACGAACTATTCAGAAGAGGCCCAGCCGGATTGATGCTTCATTCGGCCTGGTCCATGCGATGTAGCCCAGTCGGGAGCTGGTCTGGCGAGGGGGACCCGCGGTGGGCCGGGGTTTGCCTGATTCGGCCCACCCGGGATCCACTGAATGTAGCTGGGGGCGTCGAAGTTGAATGCGGGGTGCGTTATTGATCCCGTGGTGGGCCAAATCTGGTCCACCCGGGATATGCTGGCGAGGGAGCGAAGGCATTGAGATGGCGTCGGGGGGAAACAGTCGTGGGAGTGTTGGTGCTAGTAGGTCAGCTTGGTGGCGAGGCGGGGACTTCGGCGAGGAGGCGTCGGCACCGCTGGCGGGAGATAGCGAGGTGGTGACAAGGCGAGGATCCGGTGGGCCGGCTTGGGTAACTCGGCCCAGCCAGGCAAGTTGGTAATTTTGCCCAAGGGGGGCAAATATGGTTTAGTAGCACTAGTATAAGGCCGAATTAGACATAATTCGGCCTAGTGGTGCCTTTTTCTTTTTCCTATTATCTTATTCTCTTTGTGCCTTATTTCTTTACTCATATATGTCTATTACTTCTATTATTTCATTCTCTTCGTGTCTTGTTTTTCTATTCATATATGTATTTTTCTTTCCATATGTCTTTCCTCAAATCCTTTATTCCTTCATGGATATCTATTTATACCCCGACTTTGGGGTACCTGGGGTTATATCCCCGACAACGAGCTCATATTTAAAACTCTGCTCGACTTGGTAAACGCATGAGTAGCTCGCAAGCAGCTCGTTTAGATTGTTATAAGTTATGAATATGAGCACATATAAGAAAAACTAGTAATTGTTTTACTAATTTAAAACTAAAACAACAATAGTACTTTCATAATAACATGAAAAAAGATCAATAAAAAATATAGTATCTCTATCTCTACATCTCTATCTCTACGCCATTAAAGGCTCAAACTTGTTGGGATACAATCATCTCTACATCTCTATCTCTACATCTCTACATCTCTATCTCTATCTCTACATCTCTATACACCATTAAAGGCCGGGATACGATCAATCTCAGCCGTAAAACATCGATAATCAAATGGCCTACATCTCTCCTATGTTGAGCTCAATTTAACACGGTTTCAAATCCCGCCCCGGTTATTCGCAAACCCCCGATCCGTTTTCTTGGGAAAGTTAATTTCTCCGGATAAATTTATTAGAGCTAATAACACTAGGCATACACAAACTTGTCCGGTGGGTGTATTTTAGTACAACAACTTGCAAACTGTGATTAGGTGGTACACAAACTTGCTTAGTGGGTGCAAATTGGTCCAAAAGCGCTCTGGTGCTGACACGCGGCATTGCTACTTTTCCATACAGAACCTTGAAGAAATTTTCTTTCATACATGTGACCTTTCTGTATTTTCCCTTCTATACGCGACTGCGTTGGGTCGTGGCCGTCGTCAAATCCTTACCCCTACTACTCCACGTCTCCACGCCACCCTGGTCCACTCCTTCACGGGACCGAAGACCTAGCCGCCGACCATCACGAGGTTGAGAAGTCTGAACACCGGGGTTATCTGTCGTCCTCCTCAATGCTGCGCCATGACTCGCAGCTGCCTGCTGCTTCCAACGGCCATAGGTCTCGCCGCCACCGACCATTAGGAGATAGAGCATCGGACGCTGCATTCGCCCTGTCCCTCCCCGTCGCCGCGCCATCCCGCTCGACGAGGTCCACAAGGATACGCGCCCTGGAAACCGCGGTGAACACGCCCAGGCTCTCCTTGTCGTTCTCGTGCTGACACCTGTGTGTGGCCGGAGATTATGTGCTGGACACCGGCGTCCCGTCGGCTCTACCGGTCAGAGAGCAGGGACAACACACGAGCTCGTGCCGTCAGTCCTCATGGCCAACGCCATCTCCAGCACCGAGTACAGTGACCTTGAGGTGCTCGATTGAGATCGATCGATCACCTAGCCATGATTATATCATCGTTTTGCTCTTCTTTTTCGTTTCGCTAGTTTCCTAGCTGCTACTCGTGTCTCAGTCTGAAGCGGTGAACCGAACACCTTCCTGTGCTTGATGCATGAGAATTATGGATGAAGTGCGTGCAGTACCACTTGATCATGGATTTACTTTTGTGGCCTCTATATGTAAATTGTGAATGAAGAGCTGATCGATCATCGCATAATAAATTAGTTTCAAGTTGATCGTGCTTTTGTCCGTGTTGAGTATCTTGTTGCAAATTGTACTACGTATATATGTAGTTGTGTGCGCTCGATTCAGTTTCAGTTTACAATGCTTCTATACAAATTGTTTATCAAACAACATGTTTCTCTGTTTGTACATGCGGTGGTACTGACGGGGTGTAACTCTGCAAGTTCAAAGCGGAGAAGCTACTGGCAGGGACACTACCGATGCGAGGTGGGGAAGAGTTGTATCGGCATGGTGGCAATGAGCTCCAACCTGGTAGTCACAAGGAAGCTAGAGGTGCTTGACAGGCTGCAGCATCAGGTCATTCTCGGGACGCCACTGATGGGCGTGGCCGCCACGGGACGCAATTCTCCTGGGTGTCCGGGCAGGACACGAAGGAACGGATGCTCAGCTCAACACGGTACGGTGCACATCTTCTCTTCTCCCTGGTCAAGGACAGCGGGTCGGGACGGTGCACGGAGAGCCTGCTTGGACAGGAAAACAAGCGCGGGGCCGGGGGCCTGCGTTGCACGCTCCGCATCCTGGTTCCGGACGGCGCAACGGAGGTCGACATGCACCATATCGACAGGCAGAGACTGAAATGCAAGTGGACACCCAGGAGGCCCTTGAGGAGTTCCTGGACAACGTTAGTGCGTGACCATGGTGCTCGTAGTTCAATACCTAGACGTGTAATCTGTGCTACACGGCGCTAGCAATGGATATTTCGTCAAACGCCTTCAGCGCAACATGTAAAAGGGATCTACGAAAGACTAGCTCTTTATAGATTTGTGTTAATCAGAGGAGTTTTTCGTAAAAGTAACAACGCCACGTGTTAGCTGTTGGAATTTGCCCACAGATCGACTACATCAAACTAGACAAACAAGCACGCTCGAAAAATCTTATGACCAAGGGCGCGTGTCGTGTCCGTTCTTTTTCTTTATTTTCTTCTCAATTCTCACGATATGTTACAAGCTTAGATCCTGGTGTGTATATATACACGGCCAGGCAACACATAACCGACTCAAATCAGACTAGCTAGTTCCAATCCTATTCAGACTAGAACATGACTAGAGTACACGTACATGACCTCCTAGTACAACTCGGACTCTAAACCGATCAGTACTTGGAACCCAACTCTGACTTACCTTGGTAGACTCACGTGCATGCATGCACTACTAATGCCAAGAACACTTACCTAATTAGACTCAACACATACTTAGATTAACTGAACCGCACTAGGTCAAGATTAACTCTAACATTAGCACCAGAGCACTTTTGGACCAATTTGCACCCACTAAGCAAGTTTGTGTACCACCTAATCACAGTTTGCAAGTTGTTGTACTAAAATGCACCCACCGGACAAGTTTGTGTATGCCTAGTGTTATTAGCTCAATTTATTACCAAATCATCTTCATGCCTTTTGACTTTCTCGCCCACGACCTTCCGATGGCGGCTACCGCGTGCCCTGGCGCCTCTGCCCTTGCATCGCGTGTGTCTCTCTCCGCCCCACACGATCGAGCAGTGGCAGCCCCTGTGACCTTGGCCGTTGTCGATGGTGAGCCCGAAACGCGGCGCTGCGGCGACTCCACGGAGGCCGGCGCAATAATGGAGCTTTCGCTGCCGCTCTTACACCGACACGGCAGGGCGCGTAGGAGGTTAGAGAGCGCGGTCCATGGTAGCTTGATTGATTTTCTATGTACAAGGCTGGATAGATAGCACTTGATCTGATTAATCGGAAAGCTAGCACAAAGCGTGAATACGAATTGACTACTACCAAAATCAACCAGCCCAAACATGTCAAGCTATCTTATGCGTCTTGAATTTTAATGGCCAACATCAAGGCAGAGAAGCAAATCGAGCCAGCTATGTACTGGTCGCTCTCCTCGGCTAATCCTAGCCCCGCGTGTTCACCGCCGCCTCCGGAAAATCTAATGATTGGGGACGAGGAGGCGCTGCTTTCTGCAAGGTGGTATGCTGGTACTCCGGTGAGTCGTGGAGTTTCGATCGGAGTTGGGGAAGGAGCGGAGGATCTCGCCCTACTCTGAACGCTGCTCGACATGGCTAACACCGATGCAATCTCACTCACATGCACAACAGAGCACGGGTTAGGGAAAGTGAGATGCGAGAGATCTAGGAAGGGGATAGATATGACAAATGGGTCTAAACTGTCGGTGAAAGTAGCACGCAATCCCGGCCGGGATTGTGGAATTCCCGGTACGCCAAATAGGTATAAGGTTTAAAATAGACCAGGATTACTAAGTTTAGGCTCCGTTTGGCAGCTCAGTATTTCCAAAACCATAGTATGTCTAAACCGCAGTATTCGGACGCCCGGCAATGAAATACCACAGTTTTGGGAAACCACATTTTTCTTCCGTTTTGTCCAAAAATCCGAGGTGTTTGGAAATGTGCATGTACTATGGTATTTAGTTGCTCTGTTCTATGGAGGAGAACCGTCCGGTGAAGTTCTGGATTGCCATGGCGTGATTCAGGGCAGGGCACGAGCCGATCTCTCTGAGCAACCGTAGCAAGAAATAAGAGGAGGGGAAGGCTGCTGCCACAGAACAAACTTGTTTGAATACTTTCCGGCAAGTACCCCGTACGCTGTTTTTTGATTGATTTCAGCTAGCAACGCTCGTGGAGGAGGCATCAGGTTGGATTAGCTAGTGATCCAAGGAAGATGGATTGCACATCGACAGATTTTGGAAAAGATGGCGCGGTGGCCTGCAGTAACAATGAAAGAAGCGGAAGAAGAAAGCATTTCTCAGTTTCAAAAAAAAAGAGGTCCAGGGCTCTACAACGAAAATACCACAGTATTGCCAATAATGCAGTATTTAAAACTGTACTTTTCATTAGAGCCAAAACACCTCAAAGTATCTAAAACTATGTTATTTCTAAAAACTGAAGTATATGTTAAATACTTAGAAAATACTTAGCTACCAAACGGGACCTTAGAGTGTCGATTTCAGGAATTAGGAGTTGGAGGTTTGATTTAGCTTTTGCATACGAATTCAAGGTTTGTTTCAAAAAAAAATCTTTCTTACTGCGGCTATGATTGCAGATAGTATATTGGTATTGACGTCATGGTGCTAGATCCTCGTACAGGTAGCTCACGTGTTGAATATTTTTGGTTTAATAGAATATTTTTGATTGCGAGCGGATGCAAAATCTCGTTCTCGTCATTTTGGTATATTATACGGATTTTTCCGACATCGTATGCAAAGTTACAGCCGTTTTATCATGACATAAACTTTTTTTTATAAAAAGTCGAAATGCATGTTTGTTAATTTTCCTACAAACTAGAACATATTATCTATCACTATGTAAAAGAATTTTATTTTTTAAAGTGTTTTTTATTTTCTATTATTTTTTGCAAGGCTAAAAAGGCGATGGGGGTAGAATCTGTTTTTCCTACTCCAACTTCTGTAGCGCATGCCTCTATACGCGCCACAGAAGATAAACTTCTGTGGCGTATATGGTCATATGTGCCACAGAATGTTGGTCAGAGTACAGTCAATAAGATTCTGTGCTAGGGTTCACCGGAGCTTTCTATGGCGCATATGTCCATATGCGTCAACTTCTGTGGCGCATGTGAACATATGTGCAGAAGTTCGAACTTCTGTGGCGCATTTTTTCTATATGCGCCACAGAAGTGTGAAGACTTCTGTGACACATTTGATGAAATGCGCCACTGGACAACTTTTATGGCGCATGGTCAGAACCATGCGCCACAGAAGGTCTGTTTATCTATAGTTAGTTTTCTAGTAGTGTAACTTCCCGCCGTTCCCCTTTTCCCGCCCTCGCCGCTACACCCCTCTCGCCCTCGCCGTCCACCTCGGCCTATAAAAGCCGTACCCCTCGCCGGAGTTCCTCACACTTTCTCACAGCTCCCCAGCCCACCAACCCAAAACTCCGGCGAACACACAACTCTTCCCTCCCCACTTAGCCATGGCCGAGCGGTATCCCGGCGATGGCTTCGGCCGGCACACGCTCCAGGCTTGGGAGACGCGCCTGCTCTACGAGGCCGACTACATGGCGCCGTCGGACACGCGGAATCCTCCGGGATGGAAGCTTAGCGCCAGCGGCATCCCTATCCCGCCGGCGCCGACGCCGGAAGAACTGCCCTACGAGATTCAGGAGTTCATCGCGGCCATGGATGATCCCTCCGCTGCCGAGAGCCCCGATAACCTCCTGTACTGGGAGACGTTCTTCGCTGAACGCCGCGCCCAGGAGCTTGCCCGCTACGAGGGGACGCTGGACGATTCGCCGCCGAAGCGCAACAACGCGGCCGGTCGCCGACGTTTTTGGAGCACGTGAGGCCGAACGCTCAAAGTGGTGCTGGAGCACATCAACGCCGGGAACACGCCGCATCTCGGCTTCCCGCGCAAACCCACGCCGGCGGCCAGGTCGGGGAAGCGTCCTCCGGTGAACTGGATGCTAAGGAGGATGTCCAGCCTGAGCTCCTCCTCCTTCGCCTCGGCCTCCCGCTCATCGGGCTCCATGCCCCACCGTACGCCGACGGGTCCTTCGTCGGTGCTGCGTCCAGTCAAGCGCGAGGCGGTCTCGCCTGTGCGCTCGCCGTCACGGACACGCTCGCGCGGCATCGTCATCGGCGAGCCACGCGTGCCGACGTTGTCGGCTCCTACTGGTCGCCTTCGTCTTCGCCGTCCGAAGACTGAGCCGGCTCGACGCCGCCCGAAGATAGCGCCTTGAGGATGGCGTTGGAGCAGTCGCTCTGCGACTCGGCGCCGCAGCCGCCGTTGGTGGATCCGTCCTCGACGGACATCCTGGAATGGTCTAGGGCGGACTAGGAGGAGACGGAGCGGCAGCGCGTCCACCGCCTACAGCAGCAGGCGGCCCGGAGGCAGGCGTTGTCCGGGCGCGCGCTCGCCTACCAGGGCGCCCCGCTCTTCGTCCTCGACGACAAGGAGGAGGATGGCCCTTCTTACCAGCCGTGGAGGTGCGGCGACCCTGACCAGGGGAGCTCCCGCCCGCCCAGCCGCCGAGCGACGACGATGACAAGGATGACGGCAGGGCCGATCCCGGCTACACTGCGTTCCACAGCAACTTCGGCATGTAGAACGGCGACGGCATCGACGAAGGCCACGGTAACGACCTTTTTAATGTATTTTTAGTTTATTATCTACTACCTTAGTTTAAATTCGATGTAATCCGCCTATGTTCGCCATCTTTAATGAAATATGACTGAATTTGCCAAACTCGACTGAAATTTAGCCGAACATATGAACTCGGCCTGAGAACGCGAGTGAAAAACTTGGCATTTTTAGACCAAAATCAAGTTTCGTCTAATCAAATGAGGTAGTAGCATAAGGGAGAGAGGAGACAAAAATGTCAAAATAAAGACGTGAGACGACACTGATTTTTTTTTTAAAAAGGACGTGAGACGACACGGCATCCGACGGAAACTTCGAGGAAGGTGATACGTTTGGACGGAAGGAGTATATCGTTCGTTGACTTAGAATTGGGGTCGTGTTGATAAGCTCGCGCGTAAGCACCATCTCCCTTCCCGCCTACGACCATCCAAATCTCCCACCAAAAGCAAATCACCAAGAGAGGAGGAGATGGAGGAATTAGCGTCAGCTGCCGGCTTGGAACCTGCCGAACTGGCGGAGGCGCCGAAGCTGGTCGACTCTGTTTCTCAGGCCATGGAGGGTTTGGCCGCCCAGATCCAATCGCGCGACGGGAAATGTGTGCCTAGGAGCTGGGGGTGGAAGCTCGTCGGCCTCGATCTGGAGGTGCTCAAGGTGTACATACTCAAGATCTGGTTCATGTCCGCCGGAGCCGAGCCACAGCGCGCTGGAGACAAGGCGCTGGCTCTGCAGGCCAGGGATGCAACCTACTTCATCGACGACCTCCAGGACATGATACTCGCGTGCTGCACCGTAGCCCGGCGAGCCAAGATTATGAGCCATCAATTCAAGCTGATTCCTGCTCTATGCTATTGTTGGAACCGCCTGCTTGGGTTGCTTGCGCCGAAACCACTAGGCAAGATCATGAGGGACGTCAAAGTTGTGAATGAAGAAACTCGCAGGATTGGCCATCTGCTACAAAAGGGCGCAGGCCCATCGTCCACTTCGCTGCCACCGCCACCGCCGCCGACTGATTCGGGAAGGGAAATCCTTCAGCCTAAGGTATTTTTTCCCCCAAACGAGCTACCCCTTTTGCATTAATTGCTCAACGGAAATAACGGTCTTATATATACAATACAAAAAAAATAAAAGGAAAAGAAAAAGAAAAAGGAAAAGAAAAAAAAAAGAAAAAGAAAAAGAAAAAGAAACTGGTAGCACGTTTGAGGAGACTAACAGGAAACCTCTGTGAATGGGTCCTACCTACAAGTTCATATTACAAAAGTAACACAGTTTCATTAAACTCAGAATACCAATACCAACACCAACAGAAGTTCAGGGAACCAAAGACTTCAACCCTCTTCGATCATCAGCACCCCAGCTTGTTGCCTTGCCATTGAAGGAAGATCCTCTCTGCTCACCAACGAATAATTGAGTCTTCTTGAGTAACTGATCAGCTCCCACCCTAATAGCTCCTTTCTCTTCTTCCTTGTGCATCCCTGCCTAGCAATAGACACAGGGGATTTCAGATGATATTGGTCAAAAGTTATTTTGTTTCTGGTTGTCTATAAGAGCACCGTAGGGCCCTAAAGCCCCCCCTAAAGGGCTATCGGGGGTGCCAGCTCACAAAATCACGCCCAGCCGGTCCCCCCAATCTTTTCTTCACGCCGTCGCCCCTAGGCCGAACCAAACCCAAAACGACGCGAGCCAGCCCTGGCAGTGAGATAGACGGCTTGTCTCCCGAGCGTTGTCTCGTCACCGGCTATGCGGCGGTGAAATTGCTCGCCAGCGCGTTCTTTCACCATGCTCTTCCCGCCCTTTTCTTGCTATATGTAGGCACGGCGGCCATCTCCATTGCAGATCTACACCATGACCAGACCTCACACCCTCTCTCGCAATATCTAGGGCAGCGGCAGGAGTTGCTGCTTTCGCCAGTAGGGCCGGCGCACAACCATGCCTGGACGCCGTCGTTCCCTGCCTCGCCCACCGTCCATAAGAGCCGTGGCACCCGTTCCCGCCGCCCTGGACCCAACCACACCGACTCAGAGTGCTCCCACATGGAGTGGATCGACTCCGACGACTCCGGCATTGCCAACACCGACGAGCTGGGCTGGGCCAGTTCTGGCCCCGAGTCCGACGAGCCACTCGAACAACGGGTGACCAACCGCCGTATTCGACGTGAGGACCGACGAGCGCTTTTGCGGCCGCCAATACCCCATGGGATAGCTTATCGGACCACTGGCGAGCCTTACGGGTGGGACATCTTCCGCGAAGTTCTCTTGCCGGAGCACCGCCGACTGCAAGAACTTGACGACATCCACAAGCGTTTCCTCTATGCGTTGCGTAGAGAGCCTGGCGACGCTGACTTGCATACCAGGCGCGACCGAGCAAAAGAGGAGGCTGAGATGCAGCTAGCGGGATACAACTCGCTGTTTGACCTGTGGGGTGTCGCCAGAGGGCCGCCGCCGCCGCGCCCTCCTGGGGAGAGCAGCGCCTTCGGCCGCCAGAGGCGTTAGTTTATCTTTTCCTTTCAATGTAAAAGTTGAAGTGTTTGAATGTAAATTGAAGTGTTTGAATGTTTGATTATTTTTTGTATGGAGGGCATGGCTGGGAGCCAGCGCCCCCCTCCCCCCCAAATCGTGAACTTATTCGGTGGCCCCATACGGCTCAAAATCAAGCCGCGCGGGACGCCGTATGGGGTGGACGAGTGGAGATGCTCTAAAAACCAGCAAACAGCAGCCAAAAGAAGAGTATGAAATTTTCGCCCTCCCCGCCAGAACACCTGCATCCAGGTTAAGCATTGCCACATTGATTTGGGACAAGTATTAGTATGAAGCACTGCTCCAATGATACCCCACACAAACTTTGCAGAAGTGCAAATAAAAAATAAGTGATCCCTACTCTCATCGTGATTACAATAAGAACAAGTTGGATTACCAGTCCATTTCCTTTTTTCATGTTGTCCCTTGTCAAAATAGCATTGTACATTGCTTGCCATAAGAATTTTTTAATTTTCAAAGGTAGCTTTGCCATCCAGATCAAATTGTAGTTTGGACCAGCAATATTCTTCTCCAAACGCTTATACATGGATTTAGTAGTGAAGGTACCTTTCTGATTGAGTGACCAAGTAACCCTATCAACATCATCTGATATAGGAACAGCTTGATGCCTACTCAATATATATTGCCACTGCCATCAGGTCAGGGCTCAGCCTTCTCCTGAAAGCATTGTTCAGGAATTCGGTAACTGGTAACTGCTCGCTCGGCTTGTGAGTAGCGATTAATCGGAGAATCGGCCATTTAACTGGATTAATTGGTCGATTAAATAGGCAAATGCCAATATATTCCATGCTCCCAGCTATATATATAGTTTTTATGTATTATACCATGCTCCCAGCTATATAATATACTAAAATATGCTATTGTAGGCATGTAAAAAGCTTAGACAAGAGGTAGAATTGTAACCTTGACGTTCTAGTATTATACCATGCTCCCATCAAGGGGCGGGAGGAGCCCAAACCCAAGCAATTTGGCAGCGGGAGGGGGTTGGGCGGGGTCACAGGGCCAAATATTGGCCTTGGTCTGCCCCTTTCAGTTACCTGATCGATGATGATTAATCAAGCTGACAGCCGATTAAATGCCATTTAATCGCCCTGGCCACTTAACACTCCGAATATGTGGTAAGCGATTAAATGGCCATTTAACTGATTAGTCGGCTGAATTCTTGAACAATGCCTGGAAGTAATATTAAAGTTCATCTGAACACATCGTAGGAAGATTTTATCAGGCTTTCGACAAATGTCAAAGAGCAACGGATAAGATTCCTGTAAGCTTGCCCCATCCAGCCAGGAATCTTTCCAGAATCTCACAATATCTTCTTTATGTATAATTATTTTTCTCCCTTCAAAATAGATTATGTAAAATTATTTTCTCCCTTCAAAATAGAAATCCGTTATTTTCAATAAATCTTTCCAGCTTGGCCATTAAATCTTGTCTTCACAGTGGCAACAGTTTTATTGTGCAAATATTTTGCTCTCACAATTTTTTTGCCATAAACTATCTTGAGTTTCCAATTTTCAGCACCATTTCACCAATAAACTGATGTTTTGTTTTCTCAAATCTTTCACATTCGACCCACCTTTGGATTTTGATCGACATATCCTTTTCCATTTAACCATATGATATCTTCTCTTTTTATTCTTATACATTTCCGGAAAAAACTCCTTATATGTTTAGTCAATTTCTTAATAAGTCTTATTTAAGGAAAATATCGACATATAATAAGACGGAATTCCTGTCAAACAGGATTGCAATAGAGTCAATCTACCCATGGTTTTTAAGGCGTCACGCGATGCTTAGGCGTGAGAGCGCCCTCGGACGTCAAGGCGTCGTGCTCGCCTTAGAAATCAACGGAAGGTGTCCGCCTTGGAGCTCTGAGGCGCCTGAAGCGTAGCTTAGGCGCGTAGGGCGTCGTCCTGGGCCAACTCGGACACATTCTTCGGCCAGAGATTCCATGCTGGAGCGACATGGCTCAAGCAACACCTTTCAGGGGGTTCTAGTGTTGTAACTAGTCTTGTTATTAGTGCTTAGTTTAGATGATTAGGTGTGAGTCATGCTTGTAGTAGTAGCTGCGGCACTATGCACGTGTAAAGACGTGTATATGTGTACATGCAAGCTAGTGTATGGTTAGTTAGTTCTATACTTATCTAGTAGTCTGATTCACACATAGGCTAGTTTGTGTGTTTAGCCGAGTCAAGTAGTGCATGCTGGCTGGGTCATCTGAATAATGGAGCGATTCCAAGGTGCTTTGGATGTGGTCATGTGTGAGTAGCGGTTGCATGTTGCCAAGTCTTTGTACTGTATATAAATCTGGCACTGCATAATGAAAAGGAGTTGCCTGCGGGCAGATAAACAATGCAACATTTGTGAGTGCCAAGGAAGCGAGTCTCGGCAAAACCTTTGTATTCTTCCTTGGTGTAGTGTGCATGTGTATTCTGAGAGATTGTGAGAGAGAAGAGAGGAGCTGGGAGTTGCAGCTCCAACATCTAGTGAAGTGCATAATTGTCCCAGGGCAACCGTTGAAATCAGGAAAGAGATTAGCTACTTCTTAAACACAAGGAAGTTTAAAGCTATGAGCAATATTTAGATGAGGACAATGAAGCTGAAGTTCGGAGACATCGTTTCGTCACCTGGACAAGATAATTTCCATGAACTTCTAGGTTCTAGTCATTATTATGTTATGTAACTTGTGTTGAACTTATGTTAATTTTAGTTATTAAATCTCCTATCTGGTTGCCATATATGATATATATTTATGTGTCTAAGGTGTCAAAGCTTCGTCTTATGCTTTAAGTGCTTAAAAGGTGAAAAGGTCCCTGGGCGCTTTAGACCGCCTTACTTCCTTAAAAACGATGAAGCTACCCCAAGAGGAAGCATTATCACATATCCAGAAAGCCAGCTTTTTGATGAATTTCTCATCCAACAAATTGCAGTCAAGGTTTTGAGGGCAGCAAAAGTTGCAGGAACCCCTAATACTTTATAGGTAAATTTCCAACCGGACAATTGAACATATCAGCATAAAAGCCTGTAATATTGTTATCTCCATTGATTGTGAAAACATCACTTTTTAGGAAGTTTATTTTTAACCCTGACATGAGTTCAAACAAGTAAAGGAGTAATTTTAAATTGACAGCTTTGTCAGGTTCATGAGTGAAAGGGATTTTTAACCATCCTAAAAATCTTACCATTAACATGTCGCCTTTCACAAGTTCTCGGCGTACAATTTCATAATATCCTATAGTGATTAGTGGCACAGTACCACGTTTAATTGAAACTCACGATTTTAATTAACTGTGAAAATTGTTCTAATTTTAGTTGTTGGGCATACTTTGAAGACAATCAGTGCAGTATCTTTTTGGGCAGGGTTCAGTAGTAATTGACGCCAAAGGGGACAAAGGTCTGTAGATGGCATAGAACTGTGCTAACAATTACTATTGGCAGATGGTTGGAATAGTTTCATTTGGGTCAAGGAAACTGTTACAGTACTTGCTGAACAAAAGAAATCCAGTAGATCACGGCCCAGTTGTATGGCATGCCATCAATGGGTCTATTCATCTGTGAACGGACATTTAATTTACTCCCTCCGTTCCAAAATATAAGATGTTTTAGACTTTTTTTGAATCTAGACATCTTTTAGTGTGTAGGTTTGCTCATTTTACTCCAAACCTATACACTAAAAGACGTCTAGATACATGTGTTTAAGAAAAAGGCTAAAACATCTTATATTTGGAACGGAGGGAGTAGATGATTTAGTTGCGAATAGACACAGTGTTCAAAATTCGGTACTTCGGTATGGAACAGGGTATTGAAAGTTGGTAGCAGGGGTTCATACTGAAACTTCATGTTCGGTCAGTTGACATTGCCTGGAATAAGAACTTACTCCAAACCTATACACTAAAAGACGTCTAAATACATGCATTTCAGAAAAAGGCTAAAACATCTTATATTTGGAACAGAGGGAGTAGATGATTTAGTTGCGAATAGACACAGTGTTCAAAATTCGGTACTTCAGTATGGAACAGGGTATTGAAAGTTGGTAGCAGGGGTTCATACCAAAACTTCATGTTCGGTCAGTTGACACTGCCTGGAATAAGAACTGAAGGGGAGTTACAGAATCCTAACCTTGCACAGTACATTACATGCTACACTGGCCAGGATCTTGCAAGGAGACCGCTAGAAGCTGGCGTGGCGAAGGGTAGGTAAATGCTGTGAGGGTTGGAGGGGTCACAAGAGAGTGCATCACTGGGGAAGGGTCCTCGTAGGCGCTGGCTGAGGAATTGAGCCTCTGCGCGGCATGGATGACAGCCGGGCAATGATCAAGGAAGCACTCGCTCTCGTCGGAACTATAACGGAGACCCGTGGCGCTGGATATGGAGGGAATGGTGACGTTGAAGCCACACTTATGGCTTGGGGTTGGAGACAGCCGCGGGCGGCGGCTGTCCGCTCATTCCTGGGTGGCGAGCTCAGGCCTTGGTGAAGAGCGCTGGCTACTAGGATGCTTTTTTTGACATGCTATTAGGACCACGTAATAGGGAAAAAACGGTTCGGGAAATTTAGCCCGTGGTGGCACTATTCATGAATAACGCAGAAAATAGAGGTAAACAGATATAGGATGTACCAAACCTACCTGTTTCAAATTAATACTCCCTCTGTCCTCAAATAACTGACTTAGATTTGTCTAGATTCGCATGTATGGAGACAAATTTTAGTTGAAAGGTACATACAAATCTAGATAATCTGAATTCACTTAATTGAGGACGGAGGGAGTAGTAAACATGACCGCATCGTCTGCATATTGAAGAATAGCTACTCCATTAGGAATCAAGTCAGGAGCCTGGTGGACTCAGAAACTTTTTGAAGCCTGGGCAAACGTGCCTATGGTGCGATTTTTCAGATAAAATTGTTGTTCGAAGTCATGTAACACAAGCTGCGGTGCTGCCGGCAAGCCTGGGCGGTCGCCTGGGCTTGAGGGACCTTGGGTCCGCTCAGCCAACAATCAAGCCATTTTTTTCAGCTTGAATGACCATTTTTCTCAGGACCTCACCAGCCATATTAAACAGACCAGGGGACAAAGGGTCCCTTGTCGAACCCCTTTTGCACTCTGGAAATAGGATCCCATGACATTATTTATTTTCACTGACACCGTACCATTATGCAAAATAGAGAAACCCCTCAGCCTATGACAATCCAACAAAAAGTTCCAATTTACTTTGTCGTATGCCTTCTCGAAATCGAGCTTCAAAACAATACCCACTTGTTTTTTCACACGAGTAAAATGAATTATTTCATAAAGGGACATGATACCATCAATTGATGTTTCTTTTGTTTATGAAAGCATTTTGTTGCACACTAAACATTTATCAGCATAAGGATCCAACCTTAAAAAAAGAGTTTTAGTTATCAACTTATAGATGCATCTAAGGAGACAAATTGGATGAAATTGTTGAATTTTATTAGCAACATTCAGCTTAGGCAGTAAGGTAATCACTCCATAATTCAACCTTTGCACATCCAATTGACCAATACAAAATTTCTCAAACATATACTCCCTCCGTCTCAATATAGATGTCGCAAAGTTGTCTAAATTTGGATGCATCTAGACACTATTTAGTAGATACATCCAAATTTAGACAAATCTCAGACATCTATTTTGAGACGGAGGGATTACATAATGTCAGTTTTAACAATATCCCAACAGTGCTGGAAAAACCCAATGCAAATATTATCAGGGCCATGAGCTGTGTTTAATTTCATTGAAAAGGGAGCATGTTTAACTTCCTCTACTGTGAAGCTTCTAGTTAAATCCAGATTGTCAGAGCATTTAACTTCTCATTTCCTCCCATAAATCAGGCTGAGGTATTTGGCTGCGACAAGGAGAAGAATGACATAGTGCAAATGCTCATCCACCCACGCGGCAAGGCTGCTGCACCTGACAGGACGGTCTCTATTTTTGGTGCTGGAGGAATTGGGAAGACAACACTCGCCCAGATGGTGTTCGACGATACAGAAGTCAGGCAGCATTTCGATGTAAGATGTTGGGTCTCTGTTTCCACTAGTTTCAACCTAATGAAGCTCACATCTGAGATCCTAAGCTCGGCCCAGCCATCTTGGGATGGCTCTGCTGAGAAGATAGTGGATGTTCAAATGCTTCAGTCCGTGCTCCGTCGATTCGTTACATCCAAGAGGTATCTGATTGTTCTCGATGATGTATGGAACAGCACGGATGATATCTGGCTGGATATGCTTGCTCCTCTACAGTCTGCAGATATTGGGAGCAGAATTCTGGTGACTTCTCGCACAGGCACGGTGCCTCGTTCCCTTGGCACATCGCAGCTCCACATCCTGAATCCGCTAAATAACGACGATTGCTGGGCCCTGCTCAAGCAACATGCTTTTCCGAGTGATAGCGAGGATGTCTGTCCAGACCTCCAGCTGATCGGGAAGCAAATTGCTGCAAAAATCAATGGATCGCCTTTGGCTGCCAAGCTGGTGGGAGGTTTGCTGGGAGATACAAGGAGCAAAAATCAGTGGATGAATATCATGAAAAAAGGGTTACAAGACAACGATGTTTTCCCTATCCTACACTTGAGCTATATATACCTGCCGGTACACCTCAAGCGGTGCTTCGCATATTGCAGTTTGTTTCCACCAGGCTATAAGTTTGATCCAGCTCAGTTGTCCTGGCTTTGGATTGCCGAGGGTTTTGTTCAACCGCAAGGCAGGGCTAAGAAAAGGATAGAAGACATAGCTAGAGAATACTTTGATCAACTTGTTTCACGCTCACTTTTCCAAGAAATCAAGGTTGGACCCAAGACGTATTACTTGGTGCACGGGTTACTTCATGATCTTGCAAAGTCTGTTGCAGCGGAGGACTGCTTTCGCATTGAGGATGGCATGAACTGTGACATCCCGTCAACAGTTCGCCATGTGTCGGTCACCATGAACAGCCTACCTGGTCTCACAAACTTCTGCGGGCTCGAAAAGCTGCGCACTTTGTTAATTCAACCATCACTTCCGTTCTCCTTCAGTTGCTTCCAAGAGGATTTTTCTGTGAAGTTAAAATGTCTCCTAGAGAAGTCAAAACATTTGCGTGTCCTGGATATCAGCAGCTGTATCCTAGAAGAGTTGCCCCAATGCATTGATAACTTACTGCACCTCCGTTACCTATCTATCCATGGCTCCATCCAGAGGCTTCCTGAGTCGATTGGCAAGCTCCTGAATCTGCAAACATTGTGCTTCACTGGGAAATGTTCCCTTGATAAGCTTCCTGCAAGCATTAGTATGCTTGTCAATTTGCGGCACCTTCTTGTTGAAACAAAGTATACTGCTGGATTGATGGGCATTGGTCGGCTAGCTAACCTTCAGGGATCACTTGAGCTCCATGTTGAGAAGAGGGAAGGGCATAAAGTAGAAGAGTTGAGAAACATCAATGGTCTCCGTGGGTTGCTCAAAATAAAAAATCTAGAAAATGTTTCAAGCTATGAAGAAGCCTGTAAAGCTGAGTTGAACAAGAAATCATATCTTAGTTCTCTGAATTTGGAATGGAGCTCCGCTAGTAGAAATAACCCCCCGCCTGCTGATGCAAAGGTACTTGAGGGCCTACAGCCGCACCAAGGCATAAAGGTACTAAATATTAGAAGGTACTGTGGTACCGAAACTCCCAAGTGGCTAGAGTCATTGCAGCAGCTGTGTTCCTTGAACCTTACAAATTGCAGGAGTTTGGCCATGCTTCCTCCACTGGGGCATTTGGGGTCACTCAGGTACTTACACATGAAGGAGCTGTGTGCAGTTGAACGAATCGGACATGAGTTTTATGGCACTGGTGATGTGGCATTTCCATCCCTAAAATTCCTTGAATTGGATGATTTCCCAAGGTTGCATGACTGGTCCGGAAGAGAAGACAGAAAATCATTTCCATGCCTTGAAAGATTAGTTATAATGGATTGTCCAAAATTAGTCGAAATTCCTCCGTTCTTTCCATCTACTCGTGAAATTACCATTGAGCGTACACGATTAATACCATATATGAGGCTTGCACCTTTTTCTTCGACTTCAGAGAAGTTCCAGCTGGATGTATTCACAACTTCTCTCGACTTCAACGGGTTACTCAGTAAACAGCATGTAGAAGCCATTGCAGCCTTAAATATAAGTGGTGCTGAAGAAGTCATTGCTACTGAAGAAATCGGGTCCTTTGTTTCTCTACAAAGGATGCAGCTTTCTCGGTGTAATGTTACGGACCAGAAATTTAGTAGGTTTCTCCAGGCTCTGCCTTGTCTGTCCTCGTTGGAGATAATAGACCTTCCTAACATAACATCTCTTCCAGCATCGGAAACACTTAGGTTTAGCACAATGCTCACTGAGTTGTCCATACGGACCTGTCGGTTGTTTCAGTCTATGTCATCGCTGCAGTCTTTTGATTCACTGAAGTATCTGGTGATCGAGAGGTGCCCTAAAGTAACAGCAGCGTCATTTCCGTTGAACTTTAGGAGCCTATCATCTCTCAAAGTGCTGCGAATATCTTATTGCTCAGAGCTCAAATCTTTACCAGCATGTGGTCTGCCATCCTCACTAGAAACACTTCATATAATTGGGTGTCACCCAGAGTTGTCCAGCCAATCAAGAAATAGGAACGGACATTACTTTGCAATAGTACCTACTGTATTGATTCAGTGAAAGAATATTTGGCAGGTATATGTGAATTTCGGCTCTCTTATTTTCCATTTGTAATTTTTTTATTTGTTCCTGCAGGTTCATGAGAAATTTACAAACATCTGCATGCAATTTCTTATATCATTATTGGCTGGGAAAAACTACTCTTGTTAATTGCTTCAAATGCCCGAGTGGGATCAAATTGCCCACCCTTGCTTTGCTGGCCCATTGTGCGTGCCCTGATGAAATCCTGGACCTTGTCAAAATTGGGGTTCTTTTGCAGCTTATATCGAATTTCAGTTCCAGTCAGCCATATTCGTTTAATCCTGTCCTTGTCCGATTTGCATTTTTGTAGAAGTGTTTAATATAGTAGTACTTGATTTAAGAAAACTACGAAGCGATTGAAAAGTTCGGAAGAAATAAGTGTGCAGCTTAGTGCAAAAACTCGTATAGAAAAGTATAAAAGGCTATCTGCAGAAGAGAGCTTTTATTGCAATTAAAGATGGAAGTTATAGCAGTTAACATTATACAGTCAACGACTTTATTGATGTGTCCACCATCCTTTAACCCGCGGTCAGTTGGAGGCCTCCAACCTAAAAATGATGCCTTACTTCCTTGTGATATCTTGCCCTGCTTGATCTTAGAAATATCTGATGCTTATCTATTTTCTGTAGGGTGATGAAACTTTGAGGGAATTGTGGAAGTTAAAAGGGATATCTTCACCATTGTACTGAAGCCTGAAATACTCGCCATGTTTACAAACTGATCCATTCCGTCTCTCCCTCCATTAGTGGGCGGCGGCGGTGAACAGCGAGGATGTCGGATTATATCCCTTCCGCCCAGAACCAGGCCCTGGGGCCGAGGTGGTCTCTCTACACATCCTTCTACATCCTTGTCGCCCTGCCCGGAGGCCTGCTCATTCGGGTCTCCAGGAGACTCCTCGCCGTCGTAAGATGGGTGTTGCCCAGGTCCCCGCGGGCCTATAAGATCCGCGCGATCCCCTCCCGTCGCATTCTGGGCCTCTTTGACCCTGCCCAAGGCAAGGCGGTGATCGCTGGCCTTCGCGTCGCCCTCGCCCGTGAGGCCCGCTTGATCCCCTCCCTCATGCAGCGCCGAGCCGATTCTGACTGGAGCGGAGACGACGATGGCCAGGAGGAGGGCAGCCACCCAAACGATCGACACCTCTTGCACACTCATCCAGTCACTGGAAGTTTGGGATGCCTGTGTCTTCTTCGTCTCAGGCTTGACGGAATCGGTTCCAGCAGAGCTACCTGTTGATGTGGTGCCGTGACTGGAAGATGCTCGGCAGGGCGACGCCTTGTGCTGGTATGTCAGTATGCGCTGTACCTACTCATCGATCAATTGGGGATAATGTCCAATCCTTCTTTACGTATTGATTTTATTCTGCAAGTATTCATCAATCAGTTGGCGATCATATACCCGTTATACAGTAGTATGGTTAATTCGAACAGCAGTGTTTTGGGGTATAATGGCCGAGGCGCAGTTCAGTTCCTTTCTAGGAGTAGCCTATTAATTATGCCTTTACTTTTCCACAAACAGGGGCCCTATTTCTCTTTCTGTTTTGGCGGCTGTGCGTGGAGAAACGATCATTTCCTAATGTGGAGAAACTTAAACTTGCCCACTCTTAGTATCTCGTCTTGGAAACCAAACCTGTGTGTTTTTAAGAATATAATATAGGCCAGAGGTTCAGTTTTTGTTACAAACTGTGCCGGGGATTCGAGGAAACAGAATAACACCACCAAAACAAACCACTCCCTCCCAGAAGGTCGAGGGCTAACCACTCCCTCCCAGGCAGGAGCAAACGTTTTTTATATGTACTCAGGAGCAAGCTAAACAGCAAAAGAACCATCTCAGCCAGCATTTTTTCCGCCCTCCACCATCCAAGAATTGGAGCTTCCGAGCCATGCTTTCTCCACCTCAACGTCCAGGCTTCATTTATGCTTTACCGACAGGACATCAGCTTCTACCATTAAAAGGAAAGCCGCAGCTTTAAACACATTAGCATGTTGATTTTTAGAGATGCAAGTGGGATCCCACCTAAATCCCACTTGCAGTGGACCCAAGAACTAGAAATCACAAAATGAACCATACGTGAGATCTAGGTGGGATCCCACTTGACATCTTATTGATGTTCAAAGCAGGGTAAACTGCATGTCCAACTTTTTTCCACACTCAGGGGACACAGCAGGCTGTGCAACCATAGCCTTGCCCGCCCTAAGAAAATCCTGCTACCAATTACTATGCAAAATAAATAACTACGTAAACGCATTTGTTTCTTGTCGATGCTTTCAAAATAATGTCAGAGTTTTACTTGGCGTACTACCTCCTTCCTTGTGGATTGCCGAGTATTCGCCATATGGTGACCACTCCTAAACAACCACATCTGGGTTTTGGCAATTTGAAGCCATAGGGGCACCAACTCCTCCTATCATCCTATAGTGTTATTTTTTCTTGGAACCTCAGCCAACTTCACCATTGCCAACCTCCTCGGATACTTTCCTGATCTTTCTCCGGCAATTAGTTTTGAACAAATTTGGTGCTAGATCTTTTAGTGCTTGGCCATGAAGCCATCTAGGATGCCAAGAACATGCAGTCTGTCAGTACCACACTTTGCTACCACCACATCCAAAATTTGCTTCGGCACCAGGATTTAAGTCTCCTGGGCGCTTTAGAAAGAAAGAAACAAATGTGTGTTACATATCGAAAGGAGAATGGTCCAGGACGTTATCTTTGTCATCTCTGAAGAAGAGGTGCTGTGGAGGATGTGAGGAGCCATGCAGTATGATAGAATGCTTGGCTGTGCGACCATGCCGTACGTAGTTGCCTAATGTATCTTTCCTTACGGAGTGTTGTCTATTGCCCTCTTCAGCGCATAGTTCTAGCTGTTCGTCTCTTCCTGTTGTATTGGATCTTTATCTTCTTGCTTGATGCAAATATGGGCAGTTCCCCTGTCCGTTCTCTACAAACAAAAAATTCCGACTCTATGTCGAGGCTGCAGATAAGACCTCACTCAAGTTACCGGTGTACCTACCAGAGCTTTTGCTTGTTATTCCGTGCACATAGCATCCACTAGTAAAAATAATCCACTCCATGTAGTAAAATTTATTTCCTGACAGTGAACTGCCAAGTGAATCCCCATTCTGATGCAAACTATCAGCCTTCTTGTTGATAATCTTATCGTGTGTCCACCAACTCTTATCATTTTATTTGCTATCGAGGTTTTGACTCGCCGCCACTTTGAAATTTTGGACTACACATATTTTTAGGAGCACTGCTTTTCTTATGGCTTATTGCGCTGGCTCTCCTACCATAGCGTGTTTCTAGTTAGTTAATTACCAACTTGTACTTCCAGAAACCTTGTATGTACGCATTTTTTTGTACTACATTCTGAAGTTTGAATCTCATCCATGTTACAGACATGAGAGAACCCATGGACCCTCAACGCAGGCACAGAAACATTTGCAGATCCTTGTGAGTTGACCAATGAAACGACACGGACTTGGATCACCAGGTTCAAAAATACTACAATACTTGTTTGTTTCATTAAGCAACAGCTACATGAGCAGAACTGGGAGTTATGCGAAGAACTACAAGAACAACTGCTCATTCTGTGATGCAAGATGGTCTGACAGCCATATTTCACAACAGCCGACTGTTTTTGACACGCTTGTTGATGTCCTATTCAGTATACCTGACTTGCGTTTCAACAGATCTGGTGAGGTTGCTGGTACTATCAATAAGATGGTGAATTCTTTCAAAGGAATAATTCAGAGGACTTCAAATGACATCCATAGCAACAAAGAATGTACCATTCATCCAGCGACCTTTGTTTTCATACAAGTCCTGGAATTTTTCTGCCGTAACAGAGATATGGTGCAGTCAATACTTGAATCTGGAGATTACAACACTGGCCCTTACTCTTAGATATGTTTAATTGTTTGGTATCCAAGCTCAAGGGAGGTGCAGATATAAGTTTCGAAGAGAAGGGACAGCGGTACATATTCGTCTTGAATAACCTATATTATGTATTGCAGAAGAACTGCCATCCAGGATTACTCCCTCCCAGTTTAGCGACTACTCTAGATTCACTGATTGACCATTACATCAGGAGCTACCTTGATGAATACTGGTTTCCACTTATGCTGTCATATCTGGAAGGTGATTCTCTGAAGAAGCCATGCTGTTCATCCTTGAAATTTTTTATCAAAGAATTCTTTAGTATCTGCGATAGCCAGATGACTTGGAAGGTTCAAAAACTATGCTTAAGGAGATACGTGGAGGGATCGTGGATTTGATTATATTCCAAAATATGTGAACTTCTTAATGGCACTGCAGGAAAATTCTAGCTCTCGCTGGCCTTCTTGTTTAAGGAGGACACGGTGAGCCAGATCTGAAAAACCAACTTATACTTGTCCGCAACTGCAACAGGTGATCAGAGATTCAGAGGATTATTTGAAAGGTAACAGTCAGCTAGCAGGACTGAACGGGCACCATACTTGCACTAGGTCCGTGAATGTATATATTATCATGCATAGGGCATTTGTTTTGTATGGTGATCCATGTATATGTGTAGTTTCTCCCTTTTGGTTGCAGGTAATACAATAGAGCAACCTACAGTATCAAGGTTCAGTGCTGGTGCGTTGTTGTTTTGTTACGTGTGTATATACTTATCTTTTGAAATGAGGCAAAAGATATGCCATTTCTATTATTATGATTAAGATGGCTGTCTGGTTAACGAGTACACCCAGTTAATTAATACGTAGAAAATTGGACGAAAACTGATACATCAAACCCGCCTACAACTCATGAACAAGCACCGACGGTGTACATGACAACTACTCCCTCCGTTTAGAAATATAAGACCATTGGGAAGGTTTATCGAAGTGTCATCGTCATCACCCCATGGCTCGAAGACTCCCATTTTGCCATGGACAAACTTCTCACACACTGATCGTGACAAGAAAAGCCTCAAGCCCACACACATCGATAAACCACAACTAGCCCCTTCAACCAACAAAGAGGTAGCTCTGATTTCAGTTACTTATAACTTGCTGAAGAGCGAAGTACCACAAAGCTTTGCACCAGCCTCCACCGCAGCGCTTGTCATCGTCGCCATTCATTTAATGTCGCTCATGTCACCATCTAAGACAAGGCAGCTCCGACTTTAATCTGTCTTGGCGAATGAATGAACCGAATCTTGTGCCGCACCCTGCTCATCAACATTGCTCATCGCCCGACGTCGATACTTCAGAAACCACCGCCCGTAGGCGTACCTCATCAGCCAACGCCGTCAGGTACGATGTACATTGCCTTGAATGTTTAGTTCCCAGTGGCTATTCAGGGCAGAACTGTAGTTGCAGGGAGAAGTTTGAGCATTCATTTAGTACATGATGAACTTGAGCATCCACATTACAAATGTTATTAGTAAAAGCCGCCTTATTGAAATTATACCTACAGGATGAACTTGAGCGTCCACTTTACAAATGTTACTACTAAAATCACCTAGAAGTCTTCCTAAGTACTCCCTCTATTTTAAAATATAAGATGTTTTAGCTTTGTGAAGCAAATGTATCTAGACTTCTTTTAATATAAAGGTTCATTCAGGTTTTGAGTGAATCTAAACACTAGAAGAAGTGTAGATACATTTTCTTCACAAATCTAAAATATCTTATATTTTGAAACGGAGGGAGTAGTATAGGACCATAACATCCATCAAACGCTGATTTGTATCCATTCTGGAATACTCCATTAATAACTGACAACCATGTTCAGCCTACGCATTTAGAAATTAGCCGCCCACCTCAAATTTTCCTTGCACTGAAACATACAGACGATATTGACAAACTCAAACGAGTTTTTTTTTTTTGCGAATAAGGACTTTGGCATTAAAATAAACATCGAACAGTACAAAACGTCTCAAGAAAAACGAAAATTACATCGAAATTAATGAGATGCCCTTCATCTTCAACCTCCAGACCGTGTCGACGGCGCGCCGCTGCTGCCGCTCCTCCTAGAGCCGGCTTGACGTTGTTGGTTGCAGATGGGAAGTCGCCGAACGGGTCTAGAAGACCACACCCGTCCTGGAGACGAAGAAGGATGAACTGCCGATGAAGCTCCTTGGCGATCCGAAGATCCCCACGGCCAGAAGAAGTCCTTGGAGACCACACCACCCCCACAAGCTTCTCGACGTTGTTGTCGAGATGGGGCTGAAGCCGAGAAGACTTTATTGGAGAAGACGCCGCCGCCACCACCTGAGCACCGCCCCACCAAACTTTTATCCTAAAAACAGGAAAACGAAGCCCTCCCGCCGACAAAGGCCAAGATCCACCCTGCCTCCATGGCCCGAAGGCCACAGAAGCGGAGCAGATCACCGGCGGCACCGAGGGGAGGTACAGAAACCCTAATCGTCTCCTCAGGCTCCTTGGAGGCGAAGGGGTATGTAGATCTGATTTCTGACAAACTCAAACGAGTTACAACAAGGTAAAAATAATATTCAAAGGATGCATATCTTTACCATATATAATTAGATATATCTGTCTGTAAGTCCCAACCGATCCACTTCATACTCGAGTCTCTGGACTCGAATCCGGAACAATGCTGCCGTAATTCGACTCAGGCCGTGGAGGTCTTACAGGAGTCGAATTCCAGTGCTTAAGTTGAGTACCCAACACATTCGTCGGGATTTTTCATCGTATCAGACACTTAACAGACACGATTTTTCATCGTCCGTCGGGACGCCTTGGGTACTCAACTTAAGCACCGAAATTCGACTCGTGTAAGACCTCTGCGACCTGAGTCAAATTACGCCAGCATTGTTCTGGATTCGAGTCCAGGGACTCAAGTCTGAAGTAGATCATGTTGTTTTGTTCAAAGACAGTTAACTGACCCTGATCCGTCAGGCGAGTCAGGCACACGTATCAACAATCCCTATGAACTTACATATTCACCTGAAAACAGGTTCGGATGAGAAGCACCCGAAAGACTATAGAGTCTTCAGTCGAATCTATGATTCGACTGAATACTCGGGGGCTACTGACATGGATATGCCCTACAGATACCTCACATTGGTATACTCGGTCCAGCCCAGTGAAGGCCCACACGAATACTTGCCGCCCAAGGAGACTCTGGATGACCCAAGCCCGGTAGAAGTTCGACTCCTTGAAGAGCATGACAAATTTCTAGGTAGAATATTCAAGGGTGAAACCCTAAATTGTAACCGACTCGACCTACCCGAGACCTGGCCTCCCCATATAAAGGCCAGGAGGGCACGGCGAGGAGGATCTCCCCAACTCATACACACACCTCATACCAGATTGCATCTGCGCACCCCTTGTAACCTTTGGTTCCGCCATCAATCAAGAACATGCAAGCAGGAGTAGGGTTTTTCCTCCGGGGGCCTGAACCTGGGTAAATCTCATGTCCCCTTGCTACGTGTCTGTTAATCTTCTCGCGATCTCCAGCATCCCCATCTTCTCCAAACCCAAGTCCATAACAATGGGCATTGATGAGTCGAGCCCTCGTCAGGCCGCCCACGCTTTAGCGACGAGATCTAAATGTACCGACGACCGACGCGACCCATCTGTCCATCAAATTTAGAACACGGTTACATCAAGACGGATGCGCCATAGACCGCGAGTGTGTCCTCCCTCATCTCGCATGGGGCCTGCCTGGCAGCAACCCAACGCCCTCCGTGTGCCTGATGCTTGCGCTGACTGCTGACCTTCAGAAGGTTGACTGGCGCCAGCAGACATGGCCATCAATTGTTGGAGATATGCCCTAGAGGCAATAATAAATGTAGTTATTATTATATCTTTGTGTTCATGATAAATGTTTACATTCATGATATAACAGTATTAACCAGAAACATTAATACTTGTGTGATTTGTAAACTAAATTAGAGTCCCTAGTAAAGCCTCTTCATAATACTAGCTTGTTGATTAATAGATGATCATGGTTTCTTGATCATGAACATTTGAGATGTTGTTAATAACAAGATCATATCATTAGGATAATGGTATGGTGGACATACTCCTATAGATAAGCGTAGCATAAAGATCAAGTCATTTTAATAGTTCAATTGCTATAAGCTTTCTGATACATAATAACCTAATTCCTTCGACCATGAGATCATGCTTATCACCATCACCGAAAGGATTCTTTGATGACATCAAACACCACACCGTAATTGGGTGGCTATAAAGGTGGCATTGAGTGTTTGGAAAGTATGGGTTGAGACACGTGGATCAAGAGTGGGATTTGTCCATCCATATGACGGATAGATATACTCTGGGCCCTCTCGGTGGAATGTCATCCAATTAGCTTGCAAGCATGTGACTGGATCACAAGGGATCACATACCACGGGAACGAGAAAAGAGCACTTATCGGTAACGAGGTTGAACTAGGTATGCAGAGATACCGACGATCAAAACCTCGGATAAGTAAACTATCGTGAGACAAAGGGAAATTGGTATCGTATGTAAGTGGTTCATTCGATCGCAAAGTAATCGTTGAAATATGTGGGAGCCATATGAATTTCTAGATTCCTCTATTGGTTATTGTTCGGAGAAGTGTCTCGATCATGTCCGCATAATTCACGAACCATAGGGAGACACACTTAAGGATTCGATGTTGTTGAGTAGTTATGGAATGATGAGTAAGAGACTGAATGTTGTTCGGAGTCTCCGATGGGATCCGGGATATCACGAGGAGATCCGGAATGGTCCGGAGAATAATATTCATATAAGGAAAGTCCTATTTTGGAGTTGGGGAATGATTCCGGTGTTTTCATCGGGAATGTTCTAGAAGGGTCCGGAAGGTCCGGCACTCCGGAGGGGAAGGGTACATGAATGTGTCATGACAATGTGGAATGGTTGCATCATGTAATAGGTATCATGGCTGAGCAAAATAAAGGGATAAATCAAATCCTAGTTTGAAAAGTCAAACGCCAATTTGAAAAGTCAAACGGCAAGTTTGCTTGGTGGAGGGAGAGTAGGAAATCTACTTGGGGAGGAAGTCCTCCTCCCTCCACCGCCGGCCAAGGAGGCCGACTTGGGGGAGGACTCCCTTCCCCTTGGCCGCGCCCTCCCACCTATAAAAGGAGGGGCAGGGCTGCCCCTCTAGACTACACCTCTCTCCACCAAAACCCTAACCCTAGCCGCCGGCCTCCACCAAGTCGCCGCCGCCCCCTAGGGTTTGCCCTAGCTGCCGAGTTGGGGCTCTCCCCAAGCCCTAGCCGCCGGCCTAGCATCCTCCCTTGGTGCCTATAAACCCTAGATCGCCAAGGCCTCTCTCATAGTCCACCATACTCGCTCCGGCTTAAGGCGAAGCCCTGCGAGATCTCCCCTCTACTTCCGGTACCACACCGTCGTGCTGCCGGAATCGCGAGGAGAGTGCTACAACCTCCGCTTCCTGCTGGAACAAGGGAGAGAAAGGTCTTCATCGAGTACCGAACGTGTGACCGACTGCGGAAGCGCTGCCGGAACGCAGCACCGGAAGGATCGTCTACGCGATCTTGAGATTGGCAAGAGTACGACTACATCACCCACGAGAATCTGCTCTCGTTAACCACTTTGGAATCTTCAAGGGTGAGTTCCTCTATCGACTCGTTGCTACAATCTAGTAGATAGATCTTAGCTTGTTTGTTTGTATGCGGTAGAATTTTTTTGTTTTCCATGCTACGAACCCCTACAGTGGTATCAGAACCATGTCTATATGTAGATCTGTTGCACGAGTAGAACACAATGGTCATTGTGGGCGGTGGTGCTTTTATTATCAATTGCTTCTTTTGTACTTTGCATCTTGCGGTATGATGGGATGAAGCGGCCCGGGCTAACCTTACATGACATCGTTCATGAGACTTGCTCCACGCTCAACATGCAACTTGTATTGCATAAGTGGCTTTGCGGGTGTCTGTCTCTCCCATTATAGTATAGATCCAATTTACAACGGGCACTTGATAGTTTAAACATCAACGCTGTGGTTCTTGTTCGTAAGTTAGATCGACACTTATTGAAAGCCCCAAACCACGTAAAATATGCAAAGAAAATTAGAGGCGTCTAACTTTGTTTTGCAGGGGTGTGCCGTGATGTGATATGGCCATGATTGTGATTATATTTGATGTATGCAATGTTCCTTATTGTAAGTTGGCAACCGACAGGAGTCATATGGTTGTCTTTAATTTCTGTTAAGACCCGCATGTCTATTCAAAGTAGTTGTAATAGTTGAAGCTGGTGGACGACAACCATGGAGCAGCGTCATTGACCTTGATGCAATGTCGGTGATGATGGAGATCATGTTCGTGCTTGAAGATGGAGATCAGGAGCACAAAGAAGAAAGGCCATATCATATCACATATTATGAATTGCATGTGATGTTAATCCTTTATGCATCTTGTATTGCTTAGTTAACGACGATAGCATTATAAGATGATCCCTCATGCACATAAATTTCAAGTTTTAAAGTGTCCATCCTTAGTAAGCACCGTTGCTAAAGCTTGTTGTTTTGAAGCACCACGTGATGATCGGGTGTGTTATATTCTGCAAGTGTATACAACATGAGCAAGCCAGATTTGCTCATGCGGAAACTAAGGTTTGATCTTGACGAGCCTAACATGTACAGACATGGTCTCGGAACACGGACCACCGAAAGGTAAAGCATGAGTCATATAGTAGATATGATGAACATGTTGATTGTTCGCCATTGAAGCTACATCAACTCTCGTGATGATCGGTTTTGATGTGGTGGATTTGGTTCGTGTGATCACTAAAACAATGTGAGGGATATTGTTTTGAGTGGGAGTTCAGCTAGATTAATTTAACTATTAATTAGAACTCAATTTGTCATAAACTTAGTCTAAACTATTGCAAATATGTTGTAGATCAATGGCGGCCCTACCATCAATTTTAATGCGTTCCTAGAGAAAGAAAAGTTGAAAAACAATGGAAGCAACTTCGCGGATTGGTTCCGCAATTTGAGGATTGTCCTCGATGCTGGTAATTTGACCTATGTGCTGGACGCACCGCTGGGTGACCCGCCTGCAGCTGATGCTACCGATGAAGTAAAGAACGTTTACCTCACTCGGAAGAATCAATACTCCACAGTTCAGTGTGCTATCTTGTATGGTTTGGAATCGGAGCTTCAGAAAAGGTTTGAGAACCATGACCCACATGATATTGTCCGTGAACTCAAATTGATATTTGAGACTCACGTGGCAGTTGAGAGTTATGAGGCTTCTAAAAAGTTCTTTAACTGCAAGATGGAAGAGGGCAGCTCCGTCAGTGAGCATGTGCTTAAGATGTCTGGGCACGCAAACAAACTCCAAATCTTGGGTATAGTGATTCCTAATGCTTTGGGGATTACCGTGTCCTCCAATCACTGCCACCAAGGTACAAGAACTTTGTGATGAACTACAATATGCAAAGCATGAACAAGCAGTTGCCAGAACTCTTCTCCATGTTGAAATATGCAGAAGTGGAGATCAAGAAAGATCACCAAGTGTTGATGGTCAATAAGACCACCAAATTCAAGAAAGGCAAGTCTAAGCAAAAGGGAAACTTCAAGAAGGGTGGTAAGAAAGTTGCCGCACCGACGAAGAAGACCAAGGCTGGACCTAAGCCTGATATTGAGTGCTTTTACTGCAAGGGAGAAGGTCACTGGAAGCGGAATTTCCCAAAGTACTTGGAGGATTTGAAGAATGGCAACATCAATAAGAAAGGTATATCCGATATACATGTTACTGATGTGTATCTCACTAGTACTCGTAGTAGTGCCTGGGTATTTGATACTGGTTCGGTTGCTAATATTTGTAACTCGAAACAGGTGCTGCAGAATAAACGGAAGCTAGCGAAGAACGAGGTAACGATGCGCGTTGGAAATGGATCAAAGGTTGATGTGATCGCGGTTGGCACGCTACCTCTTCATCTACCATCGGGATTAGTTTTATACTTAAATAATTGTTATTTGGTGCCTGCGTTGAGCATGAACATTATATCTGGATCATGTTTATTGCGAGACGGTTACTTGTTTAAGTCAGAGAATAATGGTTGTTCGATTTAGATGAGTAATATGTTTTATGCACATGCACCTTTGATAGATGGTCTATTCTTATTGAATCTCGATTGTAGTAATACACACATTAATAACGTTGAGGCTAAACGTTTGAAATTGAGCGATAACACGACCTATATGTGGCACTGTCGTCTTGGTCACATTGGAGTGAAGCGTATGAAGAAACTCCATTTCGATGGACTTCTTGAATCACTTGATTTCGAATCACTTGAAAGATGCGAAGCATGTCTGATGGGTAAAATGACTAAGACTCCATTTTCTGGGATGATGGAGCGAGCTATGGACTTATTGGAAATCATACATACCGATATGTGTGCTCCAATGAGTGTAGCATCGCGCGGTGGTTAACATTATGTTCTTACCTTCACGGATGACTTGAGTAGATATGGGTATATCTATTTCATGAAACATAAGTCCGAAACTTTCGAGAAGTTTAAGGAATTTCAAAGTGAGGTAGAGAATCAACGTAACAAGAAGATTAAATTTCTACGTTCTGATCGTGGAGGAGAATATCTAAGTTACGAGTTTGGCGAGCATTTGAAGAAATGCGGAATACTTTCACAATTGACACCGCCGGGAACACCACAGCGTAATGGTGTGTCCGAACGTCGTAATCGAACTCTCTTAGATATGGTTCGTTCTATGATGTCACTTACAGATTTACCGCTATCATTTTGGGGTTATGCATTAGAAACAGCCGCATTCACTTTAAATAAGGCACCATCTAAATCCGTTGAAACGACATCGTATGAATTATGGTTTGGGAAGAAACCTAAATTGTCGTTCCTTAAAGTTTGGGGTTGCGAAGCCTATGTAAAGAAGTTACAGCCGGACAAGCTTGAACCCAAAGCGGAAAAATGCGTCTTCATAGGATACCCGAAGGAAACTATTGGGTATACCTTCTATCATAGATCTGAAGGCAAAATCTTCGTTGCCAAGAATGGATCCTTTCTAGAGAAGGAATTTCTCTCGAAAGAAGTGACTGGAAGGAAAGTAGAACTCGACGAGGTTGTCGAACCTTCTCTCGGACTTGCGAGTAGCACAACACCAGAAGAAGTTCCTGTGGTGCCTGCACCAATAAGGGAGGAAGCTAATGATGATGATCATGAAACTTCGGTTGAAGTTACTACAAAGCCTCGCAGGTCAACGAGAACTCGTACCACTCCTGATTGGTATGATCCCGTTATGAGTGTCATGTTGGTGGACAACACCGATGACCCTGCGACATATGAGGAAGCGATGATGAGCCCAGATTCCAATAAATGGCAAGACGCCATGAAATCCGAGATTGGATCCATGTACAAAAACCAAGTATGAACTTTGGTGGACTTATCGGATGGCCGAAAGGCTGTCGAGAACAAACGGATTTTCAAGAAGAAAACAGATGCTGATGGTAATGTTACTGTCTATAAAGCTCGACTTGTCGCAAAAGGGTTTCGAAAAATTCAAGGAGTTGACTACGATGAGACTTTCTCACCAGTAGCGAAGCTAAAGTCTGTGAGGATTATGTTAGCAATCGCTACATATTACGATTATGAAATATGGCAGATGGATGTCAAAACAGCGTTCCTCAATGGAGACATTGATGAAGAGTTGTATATGATGCAACCCAAAGGTTTTGTCGATCCTAAAGATGCTAACAAGGTATGTAAACTTCAACGGTCCATATATGGATTGAAGCAAGCATCCCGAAGTTGGAATCAACGTTTTGATAAGGTAATCAAAAGTTTTGGTTTTATACAAACTTATGGAGAAGCTTGTATTTACAAGAAAGTGAGTGGGAGCTCTGTAGCATTCTTAATACTATATGTAGATGACATATTACTGACTGGGAATGATGTAGACCTTCTTAATAGTGTCAAGGAATATTTGAATAATAGTTTTTCAATGAAAGATCTTGGCAAAGCAGCTTACATATTAGGCATAAAGATTTATAGAGATAGATCGAGACGCATAATATCATTGTCACAAAGTACATATTTGGACAAAGTTCTAAAGAGATTTGGAATGGAAGATAGCAAGAAAGGGTTCTTGCCCATGTTGCCCAATACGACCTTGAGTAAAACTCAAAGTCCAGCAACGGCAGAAGATAGAGAAAGGATGAGTAAGACTCCCTATGCCTCATCCATAGGATCTCTAATGTATGCCATGCTATGTACTAGACCCGACATTGCATATGCTGTTAGTATGACTAGCAGATATCAAAGTGATCCAGGAGTGGATCATTGGACAGCGGTCAAAAACATCCTTAAGTACTTGAGAAGAACTAAGGATATGTTTCTTTCTTATGGAGGTGATGAACAACTCGTTGTTAATGGTTACACCGATGCTAGTTGGAACACCGATCCGGATGATTCTAAATCTCAATCTGGATACGTATTTACTTTGAATGGTGCAGCAGTTAGCTGGAGGAGTGCAAAGCAAAGCGTTGTGGCGAGATCTTCAACTGAATCGGAATACATAGCTGCTTCAGAGGCTTCACAAGAAGCGATATGGATGAAGGAGTTCATTACAGAGCTTTATGTGGTTCCAAGTGCGCTGGACCCAATGTCTATCTACTGTGATAACATGGGCGCCATAGCCAATGCGCAAGAACCAAGGTCACACAAGAAGCTGAAGCACATCAAGCTACATTTTCACGCTATTCGAGAACATGTCCAAGATGGTGACATAAAGATTTGCAAAGTACACACAGATCTAAATGTGGCGGATCCGTTGACTAAACCTCTCCCGAGGGCAAAACATGACCAACACCAAACCGCCATGGGTGTTCGGTATATTACCATGTAATCTAGATTAGTTGACTCTAGTGCAAGTGGGAGACTGTTGGAGATATGCCCTAGAGGCAATAATAAATGTAGTTATTATTATATCTTTGTGTTTATGATAAATGTTTACATTCATGCTATAACAGTATTAACCAGAAACATTAATACTTGTGTGATTTGTAAACTAAATTAGAGTCCCTAGTAAAGCCTCTTCATAATACTAGCTTGTTGATTAATAGATGCTCATGGTTTCTTGATCATGAACATTTGAGATGTTGTTAATAACAAGATCATATCATTAGGAGAATGGTATGGTGGACATACTCCTATAGATAAGTGTAGCATAAAGATCAAGTCATTTTAATAGTTCAATTGCTATAAGCTTTCTGATACATAGTAACCTAATTCCTTCGACCATGAGATCATGCTTATCACCATCACCGGAAGGATGCTTTGATGACATCAAACACCACACCGTAACTGGGTGGCTATAAAGGTGGCATTGAGTGTTTGGAAAGTATGGGTTGAGACACATGGATCAAGATTTGGATTTGTCCATCCATATGACAGATATATATATATACTCTGGGCCCTCTCGGTGGAATGTCATCCAATTAGCTTGCAAGCATGTGACTGGATCACAAGGGATCACATACCACGGGAATGAGAAAAGAGTACTTATCGGTAACGAGGTTGAACTAGGTATGCAGAGATACCGACGATCGAAACCTCGGATAAGTAAACTATCGTGAGACAAAGGGAAATTGGTATCGTATGTAAGTGGTTCATTCGATTGCAAAGTAATCATTGAAATATGTGGGAGCCATATGAATTTCTAGATTCCTCTATTGGTTATTGTTCGGAGAAGTGTCTCGATCATGTCCGCATAATTCGTGAACCGTAGGGAGACACACTTAAGGATTCGATGTTGTTGAGTAGTTATGGAATGATGAGTAAGAGACTGAATGTTGTTCGGAGTATAGTATGGGTTCCGGGATATCACGAGGAGATCCGGAATGGTCCTAAGAATAAGATTCATATAAGGAAAGTCCTGTTTCAGAGTTGGGGAATGATTCCGGTGTTTTCATCGGGAATGTTCTAGAAGGGTCCGGAAGGTCCGGCACTCCGGAGGGGAAGGGTACATGAATGTGTCATGACAATGTGGAATGGTTGCATCATGTACTAGGTATCATGGCTGAGCAAAATAAAGGGATAAATCAAATCCTAGTTTGAAAAGTCAAACGCCAATTTGAAAAGTCAAACGACAAGTTTGCTTGGTGGAGGGAGAGTAGGAAATCTACTTGGGGAGGAAGTCCTCCTCCCTCCACCGCCGGCCAAGGAGGCCGACTTGGGGGAGGACTCCCTTCCCCTTGGCCGCGCCCTCCCACCTATAAAAGGAGGGGCAGGGCTGCCCCTCTAGACTACACCTCTCTCCACCAAAACCCTAACCCTAGCCACCGGCCTCCACCAAGTCGCCGCCCCCTAGGGTTTGGCCTAGCCGCCGAGTTGGGGCTCTCCCCAAGTCCTAGCCGCCGGCCTAGCCTCCTCCCTTGGTGCCTCTAAACCCTAGATCGCCAAGGCCTCTCTCATAGTCCACCATACTCGCTCCAGCTTAAGGCGAAGCCCTGCGAGATCTCCCCTCTACTTCCGGTACCACGCCGTCGTGCTGTCGAAATCGCGAGGAGAGTGCTACAACCTCTGCTGCCTGCTGGAACAAGGGAGAGGAAGGTCTTCATCGAGTACCGAACGTGTGACCGACTGCGGAAGCGCTGCCGGAACGCAGCGCCGGAAGGATCGTCTACGCGATCTTGAGATCGGCAAGAGTACGACTACATCACCCACGAGAATCTGCTCTCGTTAACCACTTTGGAATCTTCGAGGGTGAGTTCCTCTATCGACTCGTTGCTACAATCTAGTAGATAGATCTTGGCTTGTTTGTTTGTATGCGGTAGAATTTTTTTGTTTTCCATGCTACGAACCCCTACATCAATACCCGTGTTGACCGTTGCGACAAGCCGTTTGAACTCATGTACTGGCATTTATGACAAAGCTATTGTCCTCTACACCGACATTGATCAACATAGCTTCATATACTGGCTCAACACTCGTCTCTCCCCCACACACCTCACGTGCGCAATTGCCACTTCTAGCCAAGCATTGTCCATCCATCGCCATGAAGATGCCTCTTAGCTGAAGAAGACGACTAATGACCACGAGGCTAGCTTGTCCTCGGGCTGACGCCGCCCTCGACGACCAATAACGCCACCGCCTCCACGAGCGAGAGCGGCTCCTCGCTTACGCCACTAAAATCTTCCACAAGATTTCGTGGGTCCAATGGCACGACCCGAATGATGGGACAGTATGTGCTGGTGCATGACTTCCTACAACGATGGGATGAGGGGAATCCGTGCGACCACCATGACATATCCCTCCCTAGCAACTCGCACTGCAACGATAGTAGGGTGTCGGTGCTACCTGTGCCGGTAGAAAGACCAATGCTGGAAGCGGAGATGCACCACCGCTTCTAAATTCTCCCGTTGATGCTGCTGTGCGACCGCGTGTACCACTGAAAGTACTTCTGGCAGAAGTTCGTCGCCTGGGAGCACGATGCGTGCCAAGCGTGCTCATACCGAGGATAGTTCCAAATGGGGGTAGATTACCACGATCTGTCTATGAACTTCTGTGACGAGGACTCCAACGACGACGAGGGCGACGATGACAAGGAGGTAAGCGAAGGCATGAGCATCGTCGTGAAGCAGGAGGGAAAGGACACCCTATCACCATACTATGACAAGGCTGAGGACATAACACCCGCAATTGGGCTATCCAAGCGCGACAAGGAGGCGGTCTGAACCTGGGACGGGCTGTAGGATGTCTTCTAGCTCTCTATGCCGGTGCCAATGCACAAGGTGTAGTTTACACCTCCACCACCGCTTCCACCACACATGTCGCCACGAGCCGCATGGCCTAGGCAGGCGGTTCCATCGCATGTGGTTGATACCCACAAGCAGAGGCGGATCTAGGACAAGGGCAACCTAGGCCATGGCCTGGGGCGCATAAAAAATTCTTCCTCACCATCTAAGAATTAGAGGAGGAAGAGAGTCATAATGGATCAAGTCAGGGAAACATGTCGATGATAGGGAATAGTCATTGTTCAAGTGGGGCATGGTTTATCTCCGAGTCTCATCTCTGCATCTCTATTTCAGGTGCCTAGCCAAACATTCATATGCCGCCTTGTCACGCCTCCTGGGCCAGTATAGTGAGGTCAACAGACATAGGATATACAAGTCATGTGCGTTAGTTGAGTTGATCCAACTGTAAGTGACATGGGGCACATTTGGTAGCCTACTGTTGGTCGGAAAGACCTGGGGGCGACGAAATAGGATGATTGGATGCCCACATAGGAGGTTGGGTTGCACCAGCAGGAACTGTAAAGCAGCCTACAACCAGGCCAAATGACAACAGTCGATCCGGGTACTTCGAGCGAGCCACCCTCATCTTGCGCCCAGTCGATGCAAAAGCGACACTCACTTGCATGACCTCATCCAACGACGGTGCAAGCGGAACATTTTCTTATCCAGTGGAAAAGGGGCTGGAGACATTCACTCACCTCCTGTCGAGACACTCCCTACCCGCTCACCACCGAAACCAGATCCACCATCCTCCCTCCCTAGTCATATTCGATCATCGGCGATGGCAGCGACATTGTTCTAGTAAAGAGTATTGCCTCCTCTTCGTCGAGCTATCTCTCCGGTCACCACGTCGAGCTAAAATGATGACGAAAGATTTACCTAATCGTGTCTACGAGTAAGCTTAGTTTCCCCTAGTTCCTCCCTAGGGTTAGGGTTTGCTGGCAATTTGGAAATTTTTGATCAGGCCTTAGATGAACTCGATTTGTTCTGTTAGGACCTCACATACATGGACTATGCTCTTGAATGCATTGAAGATCCCACATTTTTGGCATAGTAGTATATTGTCTCTAGGTGTGCCTACGGATGGCACCCGGGCTGTTGGGTGCGGGTGGAGCTTAACCAAACTCACACCCATAATCTTAGATCTTTCATGCAATCCGCACCCACACCCGCACATGGGTATAGATTTTGTCCTATACCCACACCCATCGAGGGTAAAAAAACCATGGGTAATACCAACCTATTAGTGGAGGGAGAAGGAGATTACGACAATAACAAGAATACTAGATTAACGGGATGGGAAATTAAGCGGTGGGCAATGAAATTAATGTGATCTTAGGAATTACGAGATTTTCTGGGCAACCAAGGGCGGTTTGTTTTTAGTTTTGAGAATTTATTTTGGAAAAATGGTACGATACTAATTCCCCACATATCATGCACTCGTATATGGTGGGTAGGTGGGTATGTGGGTGCGGGTTTTTCTTTACCATACCCGCACTCGCAATACCCAACGAGTAAAGAATTTTTCCCATTTGTTTACCCATGGGTAAAGATTTTTTACCATACCCTTACCCTAATGGGTAAAAACCCGCATGGTAAACGGGTAACGGGTACCCATTGCCATCTGTAGGTGTGCCATGTCCACAAGCTTGAGCCTGTCAAGTGTGTTGCATTTGAAGGGATCAACACTGGACATAGATTCTATCTCTGCTAGATGCAGAATGTAAGTTCTTCTAATTTCTCAGTTGCTAGATCATCCACTAGTTGTGACCATGAACTCTTGATTAGAGTCCTCACTTGCTAGCTCATCCATTAGCCATGACAAAGAACTCCTCATTTGTAGGAAGTCACAAACTATGGCTTTGTGGGTTGATTGGATAAAGAATGGTCAGAAACTGCAAAAAATGCATTAGAAAACTTTGGGGAATGTATCATGACAAAAAAGTGCAAAAATCCACGACATGATTGAAAATGCGAAGTTGGTGAAGGAGCTAGTTGCTGAGAAGAACAAGATTGAGAAAAAGCTGTAGGGGTTCGTAGCATGGAAAACAAAAATTTTCTACCGCATACAAACAAACAAGCCAAGATCTATCTACTAGATTGTAGCAACGAGTCGATAGTGGAACTCACCCTCGAAGATTCCAAAGCGGTTAACGAGAGCAGATTCTCGTGGGTGATGTAGTCGTACTCTTTCCGATCTCAAGATCGCGTAGACGATCCTTCCGGCGCCACATTCCAGCAGCGCCCCCGCAGTCGGTCACACGTTCGGTACTCGACGAAGACCTTCCTCTCCCTTGTTCCAGCAGGCAGCGGAGGTTGTAGCACTCTCCTCGCGATTCCGGCAGCACAACGGTGTGGTACCGGAGGTAGAGGGGAAATCCCGCAGGGCTTCGCCTTAAGCCGGTGCGAGTGTGGTGGAGCTTATGAGAGAGGCTATTAGTGGTCTAGTAATTAGACACACCAATTAGAGGGCTCTAAACCAATTAGAAGGCTCTAAACCGAATAGCTCTAAACCGGGGTCTAGATCTAGGGTTTAGTTTAGAGGATAGGAAACTTGTGTGTCTAGGAGGGGAGCCCTGCCCCTCCTTATATAGGTGGGAGGGTGTGGGCGCGCCAGGGGAGGGAGGGAGTCCCTCCCCAACTCGGCCTAGGGCTGGGCGCCGGCCTGGAGGAGTCCAACTCCTCCTCCAGGTTGGTTCCAACTCCTCTTGCTTGTTTCCCACAGTTTCTTGTTTTGGCAGTTTGACTTTCAAACTGGACATTTGACTTTTCTGTTTTAGGATTCAATTTAATCCTATATTTGGGACAGCAAGAACACTTAGTACATGATGCAATCATTCCAATATGTAATGACACATTCATGTACCCCTTCCCCCCCGGAGTGCCGGACAATCCGGAACCTTCTAGAATATCCCCGATGAAAACACCGGAATCATTCCCGAACTCCGAAACGGGACTTTCCTTATATGAATCTTATTCTCCGGACCATTCCGGATCACCTCGTGATATCCCGGATCCCATCCGAGACTCCGAACAACATTCGGTCTCTTTCTCATAATACCATAACTACTCAAACAACGTCGAATCCTTAAGTGTGTCTCCCTACGGTTCGTGAATTATGCGGACATGATCGAGACACTTCTCCGAACAATAACCAATAGAGGAATCTGGAAATTCATATGGCTCCCACATATTTCTACGATTACTTTGCGATCGAATGAACCACTTACATACGATACCAATTTCCCTTTGTCTCACGATATGTTACTTATCCGAGGTTATGATCGTCGGTATCTCTGCATACCTAGTTCAACCTCGTTAC
Organism: Avena sativa; assembly: GCA_916181665.1. Lineage (NCBI taxonomy): Eukaryota > Viridiplantae > Streptophyta > Magnoliopsida > Poales > Poaceae > Avena > Avena sativa. The sequence goes on from OV702284.1 coordinate 432,109,863, forward strand.
TGATAAGTACTCTTTTCTCGTTCCCGTGATATGTGATCCCTTGTGACCCAGTCACATGCTTGCAAGCTAATTGGATGACATTTCACCGAGAGGGCCCAGAGAATATCTATCCGTCATATGGATGGACAAATCCCACTCTTGATCCATGTGTTTCAACCAATACCTTCCGAACACTCAATGCCACCTTTATAGCCACCCTGTTACGGTGTGGTGTTTGATGATATCAAAGCATCCATCTGGTAAAGGTGATATGCATGATCTCATGGTCGAAGGAATTAGATAACTATGTATTAGAAAGCATATAGCAATTGAACTATTGAAATGACTTGATCTTTATGCTACGCTTATCTATAGGAGTATGTCCACCATATCATTCTCCTAACGATATGATCTTGTTGTTAATAACATCTCAATGTTCATGATAGGGAAACCACAATCATCTATTAACCAACAAGCTAGTATTATATATAGAGGCTTTACTAGGGACTTCAAATTAAGTTTACAATTCACACAAGTATTAATGTTTCCTTGTTAATACTATTATAGCATGAATATAAACATTCATCATAAACACAAAGATATAATAATAACTATATTTATTATTGCCTCTAGGGCATATCTCCAACAGTCTCCCACTTGCACTAGAGTCATCTAATCTAGATTACATGGTAATATACCGAACACCCATGGCAGTTTGGTGTTGGTCATGTTTTGCCCTCGGGAGAGGTTTAGTCAACGGATCCGCCACATTCAGATCTGTGTGTACTTTGCAAATCTTTATATCCCCATCCTGGATATGTTCTCGAATAGCATGAAAACGTAGCTTGATGTGCTTCAGCTTCTTGTGTGACCTTGGTTCTTGCGCATTGGCTATGGCGCCCATGTTATCACAGTAGATAGACATTGGGTCCAGCGCACTTGGAACCACACCCAGCTCTGTAATGAACTCTTTCATCCATATCGCTTCTTGTGAAGCCTCCGAAGCAGCCATGTATTCCGATTCAGTTGAAGATCTCGCCACAACGCTTTGCTTTGCACTCCTCCAGCTAACTGCTGCACCATTCAAAATAAATACGTATCCAGATTGTGATTTAGAATCATCCGGATCAGTGTTCCAACTAGCATCGGTGTAACCATTAACAACGAGCTGTTCATCACCTCCATAAGAAAGAACCATATCCTTAGTTCTTCTCAAGTACTTAAGGATGTTTTTGACCGCTGTCCAATGATCCACTCCTGGATCACTTTGATATCTGCTAGTTAAACTAACAGCATATGCAATGTCGGGTCTAGTACATAGCATGGCATACATTAGAGATCCTATGGCTGAGGCATAGGGAGTCTTACTCATCCTTTCTCTATCTTCTGCCGATGTCGGACTTTGAGTTTTACTCAAGGTCGTATTGGGCAACATGGGCAAGAACCCTTTCTTGCTATCTTCCATTCCAAACCTCTTTAGAACTTTGTCCAAATATGTACTTTGTGACAATGATATTTGGCGTTTCGATCTATCTCTATAAATCTTTATGCCTAATATGTAAGCTGCTTCGCCAAGATCCTTCATTGAAAAACTATTATTCAAATACTCTTTGACACTATTAAGAAGGTCTACATCATTCCCAATCAACAATATGTCATCCACATACAGTATTAAGAATGCTACAGAGCTCCCACTCACTTTCTTGTAAATACAAGCTTCTCCATAAGTTTGTATAAAACCAAAACTTTTGATTACCTTATCAAAACGTTGATTCCAACTTCGGGATGCTTGCTTCAATCCATAGATGGACCGTTGAAGCTTGCATACCTTGTTAGCATCTTTAGGATCGACAAAACCTTTGGGTTGTATCATATACAACTCTTCATCAATGTCTCCATTGAGGAATGCTGTTTTGACATCCATCTGCCATATCTCATAATCATAATATGCAGCGATTGCTAACATAATCCTCACAGACTTTAGCTTCGCTACCGGTGAGAAAGTCTCATCGTAGTCAACTCCTTGAATTTGTCGAAACCCTTTTGCGACAAGTCGAGCTTTATAGACAGTAACATTACCATCAGCATCTGTTTTCTTCTTGAAAATCCATTTGTTCTCGACAGCCTTCCGGCCATCCGGTAAGTCCACCAAAGTCCATACTTGGTTTTCGTACATGGATCCAATCTCGGATTTCATGGCTTCTTGCCATTTATTGGAATCTGGGCTCATCATCGCTTCCTCATATGTCTCGGGGTCATCGGTGTTGTCCACCACCATGACATTCATAACGGAATCATACCAATCTGGAGTGGTACGAGTTCTCGTTGACCTCCGAGGCTCTGTAGCAACTTCAACCGAAGTTTCATGATCACTATCATTAGCTTCCCCTCTTATTGGTGCAGGCACCACAGGAACTTCTTCCGGTGCTGCGCTACTCGCAATTTCGAGAGAAGGTTCGACAACCTCGTCGAGTTCTACTTTCCTTCCAGTCACTTCTTTCGAGAGAAATTCCTTCTCTAGAAAGGATCCATTCTTGGCAACAAAGATTTTGCCTTCGGATCTATGATAGAAGGTATACCCAATAGTTTCCTTCGGGTATCCTATGAAGACGCATTTTTCCGCTTTGGGTTCAAGCTTGTCCGGCTGTAACTTCTTTACATAGGCTTCGCATCCCCAAACTTTAAGGAACGACAATTTAGGTTTCTTCCCAAACCATAATTCATACGGTGTCGTTTCAACGGATTTAGATGGTGCCCTATTTAAAGTGAATGCGGCTGTTTCTAATGCATAACCCCAAAATGATAGCGGTAAATCTGTAAGTGACATCATAGAACGAACCATATCTAAGAAAGTTCGATTACGACGTTCAGACACACCATTACGCTGTGGTGTTCCCGGCGGTGTCAACTGCGAAAGTATTCCACATTTCTTCAAATGCTCACCAAACTCGTAACTTAGATATTCACCTCCACGATCAGAACGTAGAAATTTAATCTTCTTGTTACGTTGATTCTCTACCTCACTTTGAAACTCCTTAAACTTCTCGAAAGTTTCGGACTTATGTTTCATGAAATAGATATACCCATATCTACTCAAGTCATCCGTGAAGGTAAGAACATAACGATAACCACCGCGCGATGCTACACTTATTGGACCACACACATCGGTATGTATGATTTCCAATAAGTCTGTAGCTCGCTCCATCATACCAGAAAATGGAGTCTTAGTCATTTTACCCATCAGACATGCTTCGCATCTTTCAAGTGATTCAAAATCAAGTGATTCAAGAAGCCCATCGGAATGGAGTTTCTTCATACGCTTCACTCCAATGTGACCAAGACGACAGTGCCACATATAGGTCAAGTTATCGCTTGATTTCAAACGTTTAGCTTCAATGTTATTAATATGTGTATTTCCACTATCGAGATTCAATATGAATAGACCATCTATCAAAGGTGCATGTGCATAAAACATATTACTCATATAAATCGAACAACCATTATTCTCGGATTTAAACAAGTAACCGTCTCGCAATAAACAAGATCCTGATATAATGTTCATGCTTAACGCAGGCACCAAATAACAATTATTTAAGTATAAAACTAATCCCGATGGTAGATGAAGAGGTAGCGTGCCGACCGCGATCACATCAACCTTTGATCCGTTTCCCACGCGCATCGTCACCTCGTTCTTCGCTAGCTTTCGTTTATTCTGCAGCTCCTGTTTCGAGTTACAAATATGAGCAACCGAACCAGTATCAAATACCCAGGCACTACTACGAATACTAGTGAAATACACATCAATAACATGTATATCAGATATACCTTTCTTCTTGATGTTGCCGTTCTTCAAATCCGCCAAGTACTTTGGGCAATTCCGCTTCCAGTGACCTTCTCCCTTGCAGTAAAAGCACTCAGTATCAGGCTTGGGTCCAGCCTTGGTCCTCTTCGTCGGCATGGTAGCTTTCTTACCACCCTTCTTGAAGTGTCCCTTCTGCTTAGACTTGCCTTTCTTGAATTTGGTGGTCTTATTGACCATCAACACTTGGTGCTCTTTCTTGATCTCCACTTCTGCAGACTTTAACATAGCAAATAGTTCTGGCAACTCTTTGTTCATGTTCTGCATGTTGTAGTTCATCACAAAGTTCTTGTAACTTGGTGGTAGTGATTGGAGGATGCGGTAAACTCCCAAAGTATTAGGAATCACTATACCCAAGCTTTGAAGTTTGTTTGCGTGCCCAGACATTTTAAGCACATGCTCACTGACGGAGCTACCCTCTTCCATCTTGCAGTTAAAGAACTTTTCAGAAGCTTCATAACTTTCAATTGCCGCATGAGTCTCAAAAATTAATTTGAGATCCTCGACAATATCATATGGGTCTGACTCTTCAAACCTTTTCTGAAGCTCCGATTCTAAACCATACAAGATAGCACACTGAACTATGGAGTACTGATTCTTCCGAGCGAGGTAAACATTCTTTACTTCTTCGGTAGCATCAGCTGCAGGTGGGTCACCTAGCGGTGCATCCAGCACATAGGTCAAATTACCAGCTGTGAGGACAATCCTCAAATTGCGGAACCAATCCGCGAAGTTGCTTCCATTGTTTTTCAACTTTTCTTTCTCTAGGAACGCATTAAAATTGATGGTAGGGGCTGCCATTGATCTACAACATATTTGCAATAGTTTAGACTAAGTTTATGACAAATTGAGTTCAAATTAATTAATGAAATTAAACTAGGTGAACTCCCACTCAAAACAACATCCCTCACATTGTTTTAGTGATCACACGAACCAAATCCACTACATCAACACCGATCATCACGAGAGTTGATATAGTTTTCAATGGCGAACAATCGACATGTTCATCATATCTACTATATGATTCATGCTTTACCTTTCGGCGATCCGTGTTCCTGAGGCCATGTCTGTACATGCTAGGCTCGTCAAGATCAAACCTTAGCTACCGCATAAGCAAATCTGGCTTGCTTACGTTGTATTCACCCGTGGAATCAAAGACACCCGATCATCACGTGGTGCTTCGAAGCAACAAGCTTTAGCAACGGTGCTAACTAAGGGCGAACACTTTAGACTTGAAATTTATGTGCATGAGGGATCATCTTATAATGCTACCGTCGTCTACTAAGCAATACAAGATGCATAAAGGATTAACATCACATGCAATTCATAATATGTGATATGATATGGCCTTTCTTCTTTGTGCTTCCAATCTCCATCTTCAAGCACGAACATGATCTCCATCATCACCGGCATAGCATCAAGGTCAATGACGCTTCTTCATGGTTGTCGTCCACCAGCTTCAACTATTACAACTATTTTGAATAGACACGCAGGTCTTAACAGAATTTAAAGACAACCATATGGCTCCTGCCGGTTGCCAACTTACAATAAGGAACATTGCATACATCAAATATAATCACAATCATGGCCATATCACATCACTGCACACCCCTGCAAAACAAAGTTAGACGCTTCTACTTTCTTTGCATATTTTACGTGGTTTGGGGCTTTCATAAGTGTCGTTCTAACCTACGAACAAGAACCACAACATTGATACTAGCATTGTTGATTACCCGTTGTAAATTGGATCTTTACTATGCTAGGAGAAACAGGCACCCGCAAAGCCACTTATGCAATACGAGTTGCATGTTAAGCGTGGAGCAAGTCTCATGAACGATGTCATGTAAGGTTAGCCCGGGCCGCTTCATCCCAACATACCGCAAGATGCAAAGTACACGCAAAGCAATCTACAATAAAAGCATCAACGCCCACAATGACCATTGTGTTCTACTCGTGCAACAGATCTACATATAGACACGGCTCTGATACCACTGTAGGGGTTCGTAGCATGGAAAACAAAAATTTTCTACCGCATACAAACAAACAAGCCAAGATCTATCTACTAGATTGTAGCAACGAGTCGATAGTGGAACTCACCCTCGAAGATTCCAAAGCGGTTAACGAGAGCAGATTCTCGTGGGTGATGTAGTCGTACTCTTTCCGATCTCAAGATCGCGTAGACGATCCTTCCGGCGCCACGTTCCAGCAGCGCCCCCGCAGTCGGTCACACGTTCGGTACTCGACGAAGACCTTCCTCTCCCTTGTTCCAGCAGGCAGCGGAGGTTGTAGCACTCTCCTCGCGATTCCGGCAGCACAACGGTGTGGTACCGGAGGTAGAGGGGAAATCCCGCAGGGCTTCGCCTTAAGCCGGTGCGAGTGTGGTGGAGCTTATGAGAGAGGCTATTAGTGGTCTAGTAATTAGACACACCAATTAGAGGGCTCTAAACCAATTAGAAGGCTCTAAACCGAATAGCTCTAAACCGGGGTCTAGATCTAGGGTTTAGTTTAGAGGATAGGAAACTTGTGTGTCTAGGAGGGGAGCCCTGCCCCTCCTTATATAGGTGGGAGGGTGTGGGCGCGCCAGGGGAGGGAGGGAGTCCCTCCCCAACTCGGCCTAGGGCTGGGCGCCGGCCTGGAGGAGTCCAACTCCTCCTCCAGGTTGGTTCCAACTCCTCTTGCTTGTTTCCCACAGTTTCTTGTTTTGGCAGTTTGACTTTCAAACTGGACATTTGACTTTTCTGTTTTAGGATTCAATTTAATCCTATATTTGGGACAGCAAGAACACTTAGTACATGATGCAATCATTCCAATATGTAATGACACATTCATGTACCCCTTCCCCCCCGGAGTGCCGGACAATCCGGAACCTTCTAGAATATCCCCGATGAAAACACCGGAATCATTCCCGAACTCCGAAACGGGACTTTCCTTATATGAATCTTATTCTCCGGACCATTCCGGATCACCTTGTGATATCCCGGATCCCATCCGAGACTCCGAACAACATTCGGTCTCTTTCTCATAATACCATAACTACTCAAACAACGTCGAATCCTTAAGTGTGTCTCCCTACGGTTCGTGAATTATGCGGACATGATCGAGACACTTCTCCGAACAATAACCAATAGAGGAATCTGGAAATTCATATGGCTCCCACATATTTCTACGATTACTTTGCGATCGAATGAACCACTTACATACGATACCAATTTCCCTTTGTCTCACGATATGTTACTTATCCGAGGTTATGATCGTCGGTATCTCTGCATACCTAGTTCAACCTCGTTACTGATAAGTACTCTTTTCTCGTTCCCGTGATATGTGATCCCTTGTGACCCAGTCACATGCTTGCAAGCTAATTGGATGACATTTCACCGAGAGGGCCCAGAGAATATCTATCCGTCATATGGATGGACAAATCCCACTCTTGATCCATGTGTTTCAACCAATACCTTCCGAACACTCAATGCCACCTTTATAGCCACCCTGTTACGGTGTGGTGTTTGATGATATCAAAGCATCCATCTGGTAAAGGTGATATGCATGATCTCATGGTCGAAGGAATTAGATAACTATGTATTAGAAAGCATATAGCAATTGAACTATTGAAATGACTTGATCTTTATGCTACGCTTATCTATAGGAGTATGTCCACCATATCATTCTCCTAACGATATGATCTTGTTGTTAATAACATCTCAATGTTCATGATAGGGAAACCACAATCATCTATTAACCAACAAGCTAGTATTATATATAGAGGCTTTACTAGGGACTTCAAATTAAGTTTACAATTCACACAAGTATTAATGTTTCCTTGTTAATACTATTATAGCATGAATATAAACATTCATCATAAACACAAAGATATAATAATAACTATATTTATTATTGCCTCTAGGGCATATCTCCAACAAAAGCACTCTAGTACGTTAATTTATGTAAACAAATTCATGGATGAAACTAAGAAAAGATTGTTGGCGGAGAACTTGTCTAGGATTAGGGGCACCACTGCAAGAGATGAGGAAACCGGTGGAGAAGCTTAAAAATGAGGTGGATATGCTCAAGCAGGTGCAGAAATCCCAAGCGGATATAATGAAAGGCAAGCAGAAGAAATGGGATGAGAAAAAGAGAGTTTGAAGGAAGAAAAGAAGCTAGAGTACATGCTCTTTGATATGATCAAAGCCAGTGAAGCTAACAAGGATAAGTTGAAGAATATCAAGAAAATCAGTGAAGGTTGACTTGTAATTTCAGTGATGTTGTACTTATGTCCTTGAAACTATGGTTGAATCTTGTCACGAGGTGGTATATAGTAACCCCTCATGTGATGGTGAACTGGTGGTGGTGGTAGGATGACACTCACTTTTGATGTGGTGGTTGGTTAACACCATGGTGATAGGTTGAACTGTGACCCCCTTTTGGCAACAAACGATGATGTGATGCCTGTGTTGTTTGTGCTTGTATTGTTCATGATTGTGTTGTTTATGCTCTTGTGTTATTACTGCTTGTGGTATTCCTCCTTTTGTTGTTCTCGATATGTGCTCTATCAAGTATTTCTGTCAAGGAGTTCATCCAAATTCCTCATATTCAGGACCATTTTTTCCTACCCCTCTCTTAGCAGGCATACTCTGATTTTCTTAACCTGGAGCAGATTTGCCAAGACATTATCAGTTATGGGCAGCATGGAAGCACAGATAAGTGGAGCTACATTTGGGGAAGTGACTCTTTCTCTGTTAAAAAGGCATATTCTTTTCTCTCTAGGCATGTTGCTGTTCCACCACACTTCTCTTGGTTATGGAAGTATTCTTGCCAGCAAAAGCACAAGTTCTTTTTCTGACTGCTCCTTTTAGACAGATTAAATACTAGGAATTTGCTGAAGAGAAAGTTCTCACTGCCTTCTTATCAGGGCTGGTCCTGAGATTTTAGGGGCCCGGGGCGAAACTAAAATTTAGGGCCCCTTGCTATTTTTTTATATACACGTATGAAACTATGAAGAATAAATACTTCAAGTATACCCATTTGCAATATTCATATAAAAATAACAGTGTTTACATATTACCTTCAAAATTTCTCCATGTATTCCTAGAAGGGAATTCAGTGACAATGGAATCAATATCAATCTCGTCCAAAATTTCTTCTCGATGCCGGATCATAAATATCCACTCTAATTGGTTCCAAATCAACACTCAAAGATTTTGTAGGAGATGAATCAAATACGATATCATATTCACTTACATTGTTATTACCCACGTTGATGTCATCGTTCTCCTCTGTACCGATATCATCCTCTAGATCAACATTACTCTGTTCCCAACAAAAACTAGTGCTAACTCAACTAGATTCCTCTAAGTGCTCGTGTTACCCTTTAAAAATTTATGAAGGGATCCTCTCTGTGAGCCAATCAATTTCTGTTCTTTCTTCCTCTTTTTTATTTTTTTAGCACCGGAATCAGGTTTCATAATCAATTAACCACACTAACAATATAAAGAAGAACTACTAATTAGAACAAAAATTAGGGGCAAAGTTAGACAGCAGAAGACTAGGAGTGGGATCAAAAATTCAGAATTCGGACTGCAAACGCTGAATGGCCAAGGCGAGATGAGAGGCAGGCCGCAGGCAAAGGGCGAGGGTGAGAGGCGATATGCGACCATCGGACGACGGACGACGGCTTGCTGCTTGCCACGCGCGGGCCTTCCTAGGATCGAGAGCACAGTGTCGAGTCAAGGTCGAGGCAGGAACGGGCGTGCGGCCTACCTACATACGATACGATAAAAGAGATCGATAGCTAATATGATCGCATGTTATGTACGTGCTGCTGTGATGGACTCCAAATCAGAAATGTATGTGTGTGTCTAGCAAAGTAGAGGCCCAATCTAGACCAATAGAAAACTCGAAACTGCTATTTTTCATTTTTATATATCTATTATATCCCATATATACAACACATATCTATGGAGGGCCCCCCAAAGTTTTGGGCCTGGGGCGGCCGCACCTCTTGTCCCCCCTCAGGGCCGGCCCTGCTTCTTATAACTGTGTTACTTCTGGCTGCCCTGCTGAGGAGACTCTGGTTCATCTCGTATGGGATTGCCCTTTTGCCAAGGCATGCTGGGATGAAATTTGTCCTTCCAGGAATATTGATCTTTCTCTAAATAAGGCCTTTTCAGACATAAAATGCAAGTTGAATGTTCCTTTTGCAATGGAGATTATTATATTGGGAGTCTGGGGCATCTGGATATGCAAAAATAACAAGATCTTCAATAACAAACGCCCTTCTCTGGAGGAATGGAAGGCCTTAGTATCCCAGGAATTGAGATGGGTGTTGTTTAGAATTAAGGAAAAATATTTCTAGGACCTGAAAGCCTGGATCAACTCCCATTTAGATTGGAGATAGCTAGCTTTTGTGTGTAATCCCTCAATGAGGTGGACATAGACATGCAAATATGTACATATGTAATTCTTTATGATTATTATATAAAAATTGCAGTGGGGGCTTTCCCTACTGTTCAACCCTAAAAAAATGCTCTATCCATGGTAACCTCACCACAAGGTAGAGCAAGGTGACGATACACGATAACTTGTGTCAACCAAACAAGAGGACTTTGTATTAGATGGGACAAAAATAATAATACATATGCAACCAAACAACATGAGCATAGTAGCCCAACCCAACTATAGTCTACTAAACGGGAAGCATAACGTGGCCCAAAGTCGGTTTGCGGTTGGCCATGCCAATCATAGCACTGCCTAGATGGGACGAAAAAGTCATATGGGCTACCAAACGCCCCTGAATCCCTGATGTTTTTATTTGAGAGAACCGGTGTTAGTTATTTAGGCGTGTGTTGATGTACTCTGAACTTTATGTTGAATGGAAACGTATCTGAACATCTCACCTTCTCTAAGTCCCACCCAATTTTTGTCCGCTCCTCTTCCCAAATTCCCCCACTAGTAGAAAACAGACCTTTCGTCCAGGCCATTAGTCCCGGCTGTGGCTGGGGCCAAGACTAATGGCCTGCGCCGGACGGCCCGAGCCACCCCAATCCATAGGTACCGACCCGTTAGACCCCATTAGTCCCGGTTTGAGACACAAACCGGGACAAAAGGGCCCTGGCACTGCCGCTCGCTACGGGCACCCCCTTTAGTCCCGGTTTGTATCTCAAATCGGGACTAGTGATCTGACCCTATATATATGCACAACCCCCTCCCCCTCTCAACTATTTTTTCCTAGTGGGAGAGGTGGTGTTGTTGTGCTATTTTTTTTCTTGTTCATATGCACTAGAGGTGTTCGATGAAATGTCCATTAGAGTGATGCGAGTTTAGGTCACACAAGACATACATGATATGAGGTGCCCGAGCCACACTTAAGTTTTCTCATCTTTGTTTCCAAGTGTAATAAAAGGTTAGCAACTATTTTCTCGTTTAGACCGTGCGGTACTAATTTTAGCATAGTGATTGCGCTTGACATATATTAAGGCGTGCATTCTTTTCGAGTTGTGGATGAGGAGAACAAGGGGCGAGATGGTTTTATGTGTTGTCCATGTGTTGACTGTAGGAATGAGAAGGCTCACACTTCCACAAGAGTAATTCAGAGCCACCTGCTTCGGTCTGGTTTTATGTCCGGCTATAATGTTTGGACCAAACACGGAGAAAGAGGGGTTGTAATGGAAGACGACGATGAAGAAGAGAACGATGATGACAACTACCGATCTATGTTCCCTGAAATGCTGATATCGCAATAGAAGACAATGAAGAAGAATGAGGTGAAGAACGGGAACCAGACCGGCCCGCTGATGATATTGGTCGGGTCATTTCTGATGCAAAGCGAGACCGCGACACATAAAAGGAGAGGTTGCAGTTTGAGCAGATGTTACAGGACCACAACAAATTGTTGTACCCAACTTGTGAAGATGGCCAGAAGAAGCTGGGTAGCACACTGGAATTGCTGAAGTGGAGGGCAGAGACCGGTGTGACTGACTCTTGATTTGAGAAGTTGCTGGTACTCATGAAGAGGTTGCTTCCAAGAAATAACGAATTGCCCGCCAGTACATACGAAGCAAAGAAGCTCGTCTGCCCTCTAGGATTATATGTGCATAAGATACATGCGTGCCCTAATGACTACATCCTCTACCGCGGTGAGAAGTACGAGAATTTGGATAAATGACCGGTATGCACTGCATTGCGGTATAAGATCAGAGAAGATGACCCTGGTGATGTTGATGGCGAGCCACCCAGGAAGAGGGTTCCTCCCAAGGTGATGTGGTATGCTCCTATAATACCACGATTGAAACGTTTGTTCAGAAACAAAAAGCATGTCAAGTTGTTGTGATGGCACATAGAAGAATATAAGAAAGACAAGATGTTGAGGCACCCGCTGATGGTCGACAGTGGAGAAAAATCTAGAGAGACTTCCTGAACTTTGCTGGAGACACAAGAAACTTATGGTTTGGTCTAAGTACAGATGACATGAATCCTTTTGGGGAGCAGAGCTGCAGTCACATCACCTGGCCCGTGACTCTATGTATCTACAACCTTCCTCCTTGGTTACCGTTGCATTTAGTGAGAAGCTGACGTTTAGGGTGGTCTCAGTAAGTAGCACGTGATATGTCCTCGCATCTCTTTACTTCTAGTTTCAATACAATAATCTAGTTTCAATACAATAATCTAGTTTCAATACAATAATGATGCTAGATTATTATTTTGATTGAATTCTATTCTTGTAAAGTGCGCGAGGCAGCCACATGGGCCGAATCTATGTGGATTCTACGTATGCGAGTTCATTCGCACGTTTACCACCAAACACAATGATTATAGAGTCGATGTAAGCAACGCATTCACACCATCATTTTATTGCCGTCACCTTTTGTTATCATGATTGATATTCATATTGATCTCCTTTTTTATATATAGTTCGAGAGAATGCGGGATCAACTACTACCAGAGCGACGCGTACTAGCAATTGTGGAGGAGCTGGCGGGATTTATTGTCAAAGAGATCGTAGACGATGCCGGAGAATTTAGTGTGAATAGGCGCTACTGATATCCATGTAATCGAACAGACGTGCTCTAGTCCCGGTATTTTGTGATCTCCATGTAACTATGTAAATTGTATATATTTGTATGCTCGATATCATAATACAAGTTATCTTATATATGCACGAATGTGTACGATATGTGGTGGCATAGAAATATTTAAAAACTATGTTAAAATGAAAAATAAGTAAATAAAATAATAAAAAAATGAAATCTCTGCCACGGCAGAGAAAGGACACAAAATGCTACCGCGGCAGAGAACCACTAGTCCAAGGTAATGCTCTGTCGCGGCAGAAAAAAGATGCAAAATGCTATCGTGGCAAGACCCACTAGTCTCGGTCCTTAACACCAACCGAAACTAGTGGGGTGCACCCTGAGCACGCAAGGACATCCACGTGGACATCCACTAGTCCCGGCTGGTAACTGAACCGGGACTAGTGGTGGACCTCTAGTCCCGCTTGATTAAACCGGGACTAGAGGCCTATTTCCTACCAGTGCCCTTCTCTGTACCAAATCTTTGTAGTGTTGATCCAATCATAGATCGGACACTACACACCTGCGGCTGTCTGGCAAGGGTAAAATAATCGGTTCTACAAGGTTTAACCTACCAGCTAGTATCGTTTCTTGATGCAACCGGAGAAGTTTATGTTCTTCCTTGCATGGTACAAAGCTTGAATAATCTTATTACTGTTAATTTTTATGGGATTATGTCAAAGCATATTTCATAGACAGAGAATGAATCAAGTGTTTAGAGAGTACCTTGTGTATGCCTGCTAAAACAATAAAACGTGTGTGCGCAGTGCAACATTACTAGCTAGGTTAGGAGTGGGAAGGAGGAGGGTACCACGACTGGATGTGCGGGTTATTGTTTGGGTTGGTAGGCCGGATTGATAGCATTTCAAAATAGTCAAACCTTCATCCGGGGTCAAGCGTTTGTGGGGACCACACGCTGTATGCATACGGAATGTTACCAAATCATCAACAATCATTGCCAAACTCAAGAAAACATGATCGCATGGAACAGGAAAACGGTGATCTATGTCTTTTTTTTTTGATAAAAGCATATATTAACATCACAACAACATATTTTTCTATCGGTTTTACGGATACAAACAACTCGAAAAAAAAGAATTAAAAAAAATAAAAGTCCCGCTACAGCGATAAATTCTCTATAGCAGCGATACTAACACCACCAAAACAATACTAAAAATCCAACCTCTTCAATAGTGACACCTTAAATAAGAAAATAGTGCACAAGCGCCATCGTCGTTCGATCAAAGATCATAGGTGTTTACCCCGGTGAAAGTCCTCGCTAATAAAACAGTGCCTTCAACAAGGCCATTGCAGACACAGCCAATTAAAATCATAAAATTAGATCTTGCATTTTCACCCTGCAAGATAAGACTGTGTACTTCTCTTGTGTTGCCACTCCCACTAACCATCGCTACTACGAGTCACAGATCACCAAGCCAGCTCCTCAACGCCAGAAAGACTCAAACTACCATCGCTCGTCCTCATGTCCCAGTTTTTATGACATTCCACGCATATGAATTCACCATGGATCATCGAAGACATGACACATGATGGTAACAGACAGAAGAGCTTCGGAATGCTCTCTCTGAAAGCAAACTGTCAGAAAAAACATAGGTGCACATGGCCGAATTCCTTTTGATCCTGCAATCTCCAGGCATAGTCGCCCATGGGAGTTCGCCGTGGAGCCTTCCGAAACACGTCGCTCCAGGCCAAATCAACGAGAACAGGCAGCCAACAGATCTTCGTCTTGGCACGGGAGGAACCCTAGAACCACCTCCTTTATTCTTGTTGATCCAGCAATCCCCATACCACCAACCAGCTCCAGGCGCTCAGGACAAGTGGCGCCGTCATCGTCTGCCAAGATCAAGGTCGAGACTCGGTCTTTAACGGCTGCCACCCTGAACTCGTCATCGACTAGCTCCACACCGCTGGATCTTGGTGTGGGATCCTAAGATCCCCCACACCAGGTCCAACCCGGCCGTCGCTGCCTTGATGCCCGGGACCATCGTCCCGACGCCCATGTTGTACGGACATAAGCAGCTGATCGTCTCCCACACGAAGGAGCCAACGCAACCCGTGAGCGCACCGTTGCTCTAGGCCACATTGGCAAAGACCAGGCACGCCGCCGCCACAACGTTCCCACCGCCTGGCAACGCACCAACCGTCGTCGCCACGAACCACCGCGATCAGAAAGGCAAGATCGGGCGCTGCCGTCGAGCCCCAAGAGCACGCCTAGCAGGAGCCTCGCCGTCGCCGTGCCGCGCGGGCTTTGCCCGGCAACACCCCCGGCGACGGCGGAGAGGAGAGGAGAGAGGTCGAGGAGGTCGGGGGGAGCGGCGGCGGTAGAGCCCCCGTGCGGCTCAGACGCGGCAAGGGGGATAACAATACTTGTACTATTTACGCTTGTTTCAAAGTAAAATCCAGGAATCAACTAGAGTAGCTTCCTCTTTTTTCAGAGAAAATGTAGCTTTGCTCTTTAAATTTTAGTTGCATTCAAAAGAAAAGAAAATACTTAGATATAGGTCAAAGTAAATTAGCTTTTGATTTTTGGAATAAATTTATTGTCCTGATTATGACTACTCCAATGGTGAACATCACGTGATTCAATATCTGTGCGATGCAGACGTCCGGCCTGTAGCCAGAATGTCCGCGTGTGGGAAGCAAAACGCAGTTGGCTTTCTGAAAGTTCGTCGTCAGATGGACCGCATGTAGCGCTCATCAGCACAATAATTTAATGCCGCCCAAGTAGCTTTCTTTTGTTTTCTTCTGCCACACTAGTTCCGTTCTTCTTTTATCCTTTTCATGGTCGCAGTTTTCCTCTTCAGTAGCGTCATCGTTGCCACAAAGTTGACAAAAGAGTTGGGCCACGACTCGTTGACATTCGTCGTACGACATGTTGCCTCCTAGACTAGGTCCACGGTACTAAACTGGTGTGCCGATGATTAATTCCTTTGGGGAAAATCGTTGCTCAAGATCACTCCTGGCAGATTGGAGTGCGTCATGCTGTCACAGCTCACACCTAGCCGCATCCATGCAATTTCATCTTCTGGTTATCCTACTCTATCGCTGAATAATTCTCTGCAAATAACCTGTGTAAGCAGATACCGAGGGAATACTTGCTAGCAAGCCACGTGAGATAACTGTTATGGGTACAGCGGCCTTTGATTTCATAAACCTTATTGTTTAGGAAACAACACGACTCTAGTGTGGAGCTTTATTAGTTTCAAACAATAGCTACATTACTTTACGAGTTTGTCTAAAATAGGGTCCATCGACCTAATTACAAAAAACCTTATCTATAAAACAATATCTGGCAAGCTCACTAGCTACTCCATTTGGTTCACTCGAACAATACTAAAATAAAACGTTACCGATATAGTCAGCCAACACTGCTGAAGATTTACCCCAGCAGGGTTCTGCTCCATTGCAAAGCGACAACAATTTCCCTTGAGTAAGATTCTGCCACCACATTGTGTTAAGGCTAGAAATTCACGCATAGCAATTGTGTTAGCACCCATTTTGGACAGATGTAAATTACAGAGATTGAAAGCCAGAAAAAATGTTGCCTGCAGATGGACGCATTTTTGCTGATTACCGAAATTCAGCCCAAAGCCAAATGTTGAAGATAGTCAATTATGAACTATTGAGAACCGGCCAATATGAAGCATCGGCGAAGCCTGCTAAGGAGAAGCTTTTGGAAGCTGGTGGTGGAACCGACTTATGCCCAAGACGCCAACACAAAAGGAAAAGAACTTTGCAGTAAGTCAACCAGACGCTTGGAGACCACATCCGTTGGAGATATGTCCTAACGTTAAATAATAAAGGACGTTTATTATTATATCTCATTAGTTCATGTTAGTTTTTATAATATGCTATAACTCTATCAATCAGAAACATTGGTACACGTATGGTATGTAAAAAATATTGGGCCACGCAGAGATAAATGAAACTTTTTCCCTACGCGGTGATCCCAAGATCTAGCCGAGGTAGAAGACCACGAGGATTACTACACGACGCGCTTTGGCAGATTACTGATAAAGCATGCCTGTTGATGTAGTGCAGTCCCATGATCCTATCCAATCCCATGATCTGAAGTGCTAAATGTACATCACCTCTGTTGGTATCCACACGTACGAGGAGGAGCTCCGACGGCGGACTGCAAGGTCCGGTGTGGAGGCTGGACTGTGGGGCTAGGGTTTCCAACGCATGGAGTGGTCTAACCGTTCCCCTTAGACATCATTCGCCCTAGTATATATATATATAGGAAGTGAAAGTAGGCTCCACTCACCTATGACCCATCCACTAAAGTCTATGCTAGTCACTACGAGTCCAATCATGGACTGAGTCTGTGTCCGGTTCGGGTCCAACCCAAATGGCTTGCTCCCGCTCTTAAGTATGTGACCCCACATGCCCATGGCTACTTGGACATGATAGGAGTCTGACTCACAATCAATCAACCGGTAGCGACTCCTAGCAGAATGTGCAGATTCGTAAGTACCAAAGAGTCATGACGAGATACCTTCCAATGTGACTTACGTCCAAGTCCCTTTTGTCTCACGATATATATAGCTTGTCGAGCTATAGGCGAATTATCGTCATCCTTAAATAGCTCAACTCTCTTCTCGATCTATGACATGTGATTCATCCGACTAACTCTTAGTCTACTGCCTCGGTTAACACTTAACCGAGTCGTGTGTGACCTGCTTTTTGAATCATATCATCCGAGAGGGCCCAGAGAATATCTCTCCAGTCGGAGAGGAAAAATCCCATCTTGGTTATCCATATCATGTAGCTTGATTCTTATTCGATCCGAACTCTGCCTTTATAACTGCCCTATGATAAGCCCAAATTGCATCACCATTCTATATCATAATCTACCTCAATTTATTGATATTTGTCTTATTATGAGATATTACTTATGTCTTTTCCACTGTTTATGCATGTTGGATGATTATTGGAGGATGGACTGTCGGAGTCTGGATTCTGATACAAAAGAAGGCGTTTTGATGCAATTTCGCAAAGATCAGAAAAATACCAGAAAAATATGGGAAAATTTTATTTTTCCAGAAGACTGAGGAAGCCAGAAGGAGGGATGAAGAAGGGCCGCAGGGGGCCCACACCCCCTAGGCGCGGGCCCACCCTAGGCCGCGCCTAGGGCAGGTGTGGCCCACCTGCCCGGCTCCGGACTCCGCCCCTTCGCCTATATTTTCCCTACGGAACCCTAAGGCTAGGGGAGCGACCACAAATAGATTTCTGCCGCCTCTGCGGGGCGAAAAACACCGAGAGAGAAATATCTCTCCGGCAGACAGATTTCTGCCGAGGAAATTCCTTTTCGGAGAGGAGAGATCGTCGCCATCAACACCATCGTTAAGCTAGGCTTCATCAGGATCATCATCATCATCCACACCATCATCTCCACCAGCACCATCATCACCACTCCATCCTGCTGTAACAATTGTGCTGGATATTACTTTAGTTCTTAGGGGAAACTTTCCCGGTGTTAATTACTATTGTAGTTGATGCTTGTGAGTGGAACCATTGGATTATTGTTTATGTTCAGAATGTTATCCATTATCATATCATCTTTGATCTTGATCCATATGATGTCTTGTGAGTAGTTCGTTTAGTTCTTGAGGACATGGGAGAACTCATGTTGTTATTAGTGGATTTGCGTTGAGTTATTATCCAATGGTTAGTACTTAAGTTGTGGTGCTATTCTTCTAGTGGTGTCATGTGAACGTCGACTACATGATACCTCACCATTTATGGGCCTAGGGGAATGCATTGTGTATTTGGATACTAATTGTGGGGTTGCCGGAGTGACAGAAACCTGAACCCCCGTTAGGACACCTTTGCACAAGGGAGTGTAAGATCTCAGAGTTTAAGGCTGTGGTTAGATTTATATATTCATTACTTTTCTATAGTTACATATGTTTGCTGGAGGTTTAATCACAAGTATGTATTAGTCCAAGTAAGGTCGGTACATTAGCATAGGTTCACCCACACAACACTTACAACACCAAAGAAGAGTACTCAGCTATATGAAGCGAAAGCAGTTGACAGAATTCCCATGTGTCCTCGAGAACGTTTGGTCCTTATTAGTATTTCCACCGGCTTGTCCTTTGCTAAGAAAGGATCGTGTCACTTGCTCCGTTTGTTCGTTGTCTTTGTTACTTGCACTTTGTTTTGTTTCTTTATTAAAAAACCCCTAAAAATCTGTTTGCTAAGTATTTGAAGAGAGTTCCTGCTCCATACCACTAGTCAACACCTTTTGCTCCTCGTTGGGATTGACACTCCTATTTATCGAAAGTACTATGATACACCCACTATACTTGTGGGTCATCAAGACTATTTTCTGGCACCGTTGCCGGGGAGTGAAGCGCTATTGAAGAGTGGAACTGGTAAAGGAAACTTCTACTGTGAGTATTTCTTTTGTTACTGCTTGTTACTTTGTTTCCAATATGGATAACCCACTTGGTTTTCTATTTGGGAAAACTACTACCACTGCTAGGGTAGTAGATGAACCACCACCTGTTGAGATAGACCCTTTTAAGATACCTACAAGTATTGTTGATCGTGTTATGGATAATTATTATTTAGGGGATGGAACTGTCCATCCTGGTGATCACTTGCTTTTTATCCATGAATTATGCGGGTTGTTTAAGTGTGCAGGTATCACAACTGAACAGGTAAAGAAGAAGTTACTCTCCATATCCTTGAAAGGGAGATCTGAAGAATGGTATAATCTGCTGAAGAATGGACAATCCATGGAATGGGAGGAAATGGCATCTCTCTTTTATTCTAAATTTTATCCTCCTAGTGATATTCATAAGGATAGATATCTGATATATAAATTTTGGCCTCGTGATGGAGAGAGTACAGCTCAAGCTCGGGGGAGATTGAAGTTATTAATGCTTAAATGTCCTATTCATGAACTCCCTAAAAAATTTATTATCAATAACTTTTATGCTAGGCTTTCTCTTCATGATAAAGATTTACTAGATGCTTCTTGTGCTGGTTCATTCATACGTATAAAGGAAGAAGCTAAATAAGATCTCCTAGACCGTATTCAAGAGAACACTGAAGCTTGGGAGAATGACAAAGGAAGGAAGTCAGGTATAAACTATGATTATGAATGCATTAAATATTTTATGGGAACTGATGACTTCCGTGATATTAGTAATGAGTTTGGTCTTGATTTCCAAAGTATTGCCAACTGTTTTAAAGCCTTTGGCTCTTACATAGAAATTCCCAAAAAGAAGTGGAGTAAGTACCATGCTCCTTATAAAGATGTTGTTAATCATGTTCCTGTCAGAAGTGCTGAAGTTAGTACTACTAATTATATTGTGCCTGAACCTTATGTTGAGAAAATGCCATTCCTAGCTAAGGTAAAGGAGTATTCTATGATGCTTAGTGCAAATAATAAAGGTACCAAGAAAACTGTGGAGCCTGGTGAGCAATTGAATATTGAACCTGTGGTAGCTATTGTGAAAGATCCTGACGCTAGAAATATAGAGGATGAGCACATTGTCTTCTGTGAAGACGCTTCTAATATTATCTCTCATCCTAGTATGGCTAGAAAAGCTAGTGTTCCTATGCTTTCTATTAAAATTGGTGATCATTGCTATTATGGTTTATGTTATATTGGT
Source organism: Avena sativa (assembly GCA_916181665.1). Classification (NCBI taxonomy): domain Eukaryota; kingdom Viridiplantae; phylum Streptophyta; class Magnoliopsida; order Poales; family Poaceae; genus Avena; species Avena sativa. The sequence goes on from OV702284.1 coordinate 432,130,409, forward strand.
GCTAGTTCTAGTGCTATTCCTTATGAGATTTATAGGGAAATTATGCATGAGATTGGTCCTTGTGAGCTTGAGGACATTGATGTGGTTATTCACCTTGCTAATAAGGAGACCATTTGCCCTATTGGTATTGTAAGAGATGTGGAGGTTCTTTGCGGTAAGATTAAGTATCTTGCTGATTTTCTAGTGCTTAATTCAGCAGCTAGCAAAACTTGTCCTATCATTTTTGGTAGACCTTTCTTGAACACTTGTGGAGCTATTATGGATTGTAAGAAGGAAAAAGTGTTGACTAAGTTTGATGGAGATTCTTATGAGTTTAACTTTTCCAAATTTGCTAAAGCTTCTTGTGAAAACAGATTGCCTAATAAAGGTTTCAGGATGGAACAACTTGCTTCTATTGATCCGGTTTATGACCTTGGACCTCTTTTTGGTGATTGTAAGTATGCTTATTCAGATGATAAAGTTGTTGCCAGTGATAGTTATATTTTCAACTTTATTCAAAGTGCTACTGAAAGTTGTTATGAGAGAGGGAAACACGGTTTTATGCATCTCAATAATGTTAAGTTTCCCTGTTTTATGTTGAAAGCTTTGAAGTTGCATTTGTTTTATCCTCCTATGCTAGTGGTTTTTTGTTTCAACAATTCGTTTTCTCATGATACTCCCATGCATAGGAAGTGGGTTAGACTCAAGTGTGTTGGTTATTTGCTTCTTGATGCTCTTTTTCACTCCAGATATATATCTCCTTTGTGAGCATCTTTGAAAGTTTCAAGCCTAACTTAAAGGCATTAAAGAAAAGTACTTGTTGGGAGATAACCCAAGAGTTTTGTCGAGTCTTAGAAGTTATTACCTTAGTAATAACCGCTCCTTATCCTTTTTTGTTTTGGTTTTTGCGTCAAGTTCAACTACTTTTGTGAAGTAGAGGAGTTGTGAAAAGTGGTTGTCCTGGGACAGATTTTTGTGCTGCACCGTAAAAATTCGTGAGGGAGCTCAGTACTTCGGATGGATCTGTATTTTTCTGAGCTTGTTATACAAGTTGTTACCCAACTTTCATTATTTCTGCACTTTTTTATTTGAGCAACAGAAGGTTTTCGAAAAAATCAATCTTTACCTGCTAGTCTGTTTTGACAGATTTTTGTTATCATTTGCATTTGCCTCTTATAGAAGCCTTTGTTTTGATGGATTTCAGTTGAAGTGTGGACCTAAAGGTTTGTTGTTTTTCTTACACTAATGTTGCCATTGAATTTTGTGTATTGCCTTGTGAGGAAAGGAAAATACTAGGAGAGGGAGAAAAGGAGTCTGCAGAGTTCGTCTTTGAATAGGTAAAAGTGGTGAAAACAGAAGGTTCGTGAAACCCTAATCTTTTTATATTTTTGATGTTTTTAATACATAAGGGAAGTTACGAGACGGAACATAAGAGGAAACATAGTCCGGGGTGGATAAACCCACCCCAGGTGCGGGCCCCTGCCTGGACGCGCCTGGAGGGGGTGTGCCACAGCCGAGCTCCAACTCCGCCTCTCTTTCGTATCAGCACCTTCCTTATGCTTTGAAACTTCATAATATATAACCCCTGGATCCCCCGAGGTTCTTGCATCGTGTTCTCGTCGTGTTTTCGTTTCGATCTGTTTCTGTCAGGAATTTTTTTCAAGTTTAGAGGACCATGGTATCCGCCAACGACAAAGGCAAGAAGCCTGAGGAAGACGATCCTCGCAAACCCAAGGAGGAGGAGATTTTGGTAGGTTATGAAGGAGACATGGAGGAGGACAAGCAACCGGACACCCGTGCTACCGTCGCAAGCATTGGAGTGGTGGCAACCCTATCAAGCTTAAGAGGACAGCACGGATGTCTACAAGAGGGAAATCTTGACGTCATGCCCTCTCTCCACAGTCACCTCCTCCAAGTACCAAGAAACCCTTCCACACTCTTATACATGAGCATAAATATCAACATGTGCCCAAAGGGAACTTGCCCTCGATGTGGGATATGCCTCGTTCTAACCATGCAGGGGAGGAGCACACTAAGAAGGAAGAGTGGGGAAAGAATAACACGGACTGGAATTCTCGGTCTGACATGATCATGAACCGCATTGAGAAAAACTCGGAGTTTATTCGTACTCTAACCTTTGAGAATGAGGAGTTGAGGAAACTTATTGAAGAGCTTATCAAGAGAACACCACCACCGAAGGAGTAATTCGTCATCAGGTTTGGCATCCCCTTGGCTTGTTCCAAGCTTGGGGGAGTGCCACGGTATCACCACCATTATCTTTTATCTTTTACCTTTTTAGTGGATTCATATCTTTGGTAGAGAGGTTATCTTATAGTTTGGTTTGCATGTGGAAGTATCTCTCCTTTAGTTGATTATCTATGTATCCTTTGGTGTGAGTGCCTTTATGAAATATTAATGAGAAGTCTCATCTTTTACTTTTTGCACTTCTTATTTTAGTTTGCAATCTCTATTATATGATGTATCTTGTTGATCAGTATTGGCATCACTTTGGGATCATCAAGTGGATCTAAATTGGTTTTGGCAACCCAAGTTCTGGCCAGTAGCAATACTTTTTGAGGTTTGAAAGAAAAAAGAGAAAAGCTTACACGTATTTTGTATCATTTGTTTTCTTTCTTGTTGGCTCATAAACTTAGTATTTTTTTATTTAAGATCTTTTGTGTCTTCAAGGAAGATTGCATGTTTGGCTTTATTACTTGTATGTTTGCTTGTTTCTTTCAACTCTCTTGCTTGCTACCCAGCCTTGCTAGCCAAAAACCTGTTTTGAGAGGGTATACTTCTCATGTTTCGAAATCCCTTTGAACCAAAACCTTTGCCACTTGTGTCCACCATATCTACCTAGTAGCTTTTGCTATTCCAAGCAAATTCTCAAGCTTCATCTACCTTTCGAATTAAAAATTATTTTGTTATGTGAAAACTAGTTAGTAAAGCTCTCACGAACTTGACGGCACACTTTATTTCTTTGCCCCTAATAGACTTGAACCATTGTGTCATCGAAGTTGTATATGCTTGCATCTATACGTTGGAATTAGCAGAACCGTGCTATCACGGGGAACGTTTTCAACATTGCACTTGTACTTTGTACACAGTTGATATCATGCTCTTTTGTCTATGGATGTCAACGGTGTGAAATAAAGAGGGAACTTGTAAGTCCATGGAGTCTGTATTTGTGTTAGAGAAATGTCTGGGCCGCTAGCCTAAGCCATGCCTAATCATGGTGGAAACTTGTAGCATCACCATAGTGAGTTATCTATGAAGCATCCTCAATAAAAAGCTATTCACATGGTAAATAAAAAGATCGCGGAGATGCTCATTGTCTGCTTGCCTTGTCATTTTGGTTATGGGATAGCTCCTGTATCATGTGCAAGGTGTACCCTGTTGGCGGTTCTCGATGAAACGCATGTACTTACAATGACAAGAACTTACCGGTAACAGAAGTTGAGTAGCATGAGGAGTGACCCTCGTATTCAAGGGACATGAGATTGACAACTTATATTTCGTCAAGCATATACTCCATCTTTGTGCACTTTAACCTTAATCATCTCAAGATGCCTATGATAGGGGCAATGAGGGCTCAAAGCTAGTAAGTACCATAATCTTCTGGAAGCTCTTTATGACTTGTAATCCCTGCTACCCTTTATGAAGGTACCTTTCTCCTATTACCAAGTTGAGTCAGTAAACCTACTTCCTCTCTATCTCCAGCAAGCATTTGAGTTGTTGTGTTTCAAGCATTCGTATGGTGATTTATTCAAACATGTTCTTTATCTTCCTTGTTTGCACAAAACTCTTATCTATTGAGTATTTCTTTGAAAGCATTCATTGTGAAAAACCTTTTTGAGCAAAGAGTGCTCTTGTTGTGAAAACTTCTACAAAAATCTTTTTGTGAAACTGTTTGCCAGGTGTTCTCTGACCAAGAACAAGTTTGCCAATTCCAATTATGGTTTATCTTTATGCATCTCTATTGTGACTGTTGTACTTGGTTGCAAGCTAACTTATATAATGGTGAGTTGCTTTCTTCTATGAGTTGTGTAATGGTAAGTGTGATGCTTCTTGTTCGTATTATTTTATCAACACTTCACTCCATAAACCTGTGGACATGTTTACTGAGCTCAGTTTTTTCTTGGGGACAAGCGAAGGTCTAAGCTTGGGGGAGTTGATACGCCCAAATTGCATCACCATTCTATATCATAATCTACCTCTATTTATAGATATTTGTCTTATTATGAGGTATTACTTATGTCTTTTCCACCGTTTATGCATGTTGGATGATTCTTGAAGGATGGACTGCCGGAGTCTGGATTCTGATGGAAAAGAAGGCGTTTTGATGCAATTTCACAAAGATCATAAAAATACCAGAAAAATATGGGAAAATTATTTTTTTTCCAGAAGACTGAGGAAGCCATAAGGAGGGACGAAGAAGGGCCGCAGGGGGCCCACACCCCCTAGGCGCGGGCCCACCCTAGGCCGTGCCTAGGGCAGGTGCGGCCCACCTGCCCGGCTCCGGACTCCTCCCCTTCGCCTATATCTTCCCTACGAAACCCTAAGGCTAGGGGAGCGACCACAGATAGATTTCCGCCGCCTCTGCGGGGCGGAAAACACCAAGAGAGAAAGATCTCTCCGGCAGACAGATTTCTGCCGGGGAAATTCCTTCCCGGAGAGGGGAGATCGTCGCCATCAACACCATCGTCAAGCTAGGCTTCATCGGGATCATCATCATCCACACCATCATCTCCACCAGCACCATCATCACCACTCTGTCCTGCTGCAACAATTGTGTTGGATATTGCTTTAGTTCTTAGGGGAAACTTTCCCGGTGTTAATTACTATTGTAGTTGATGCTTGTGAGTGGAACCATTGGATTATTGTTTATGTTCAGATTGTTATCCATTATCATATCATCTTTGATCTTGATCCATATGATGTCTTGTGAGTAGTTTGTTTAGTTCTTGAGGACATGGGAGAAGTCATGTTGTTATTAGTGGATTTGCGTTGAGTTATTATTCAATGGTTAGTATCTAAGTTGTGGTGCTATTCTTCTAGTGGTGTCATGTGAATGTCGACTACATGATACTTCACCATTTATGGGCCTAGGGGAATGCATTGTGTATTTGGCTACTAATTATGGGGTTGCCAGAGTGACAGAAACCTGAACCCCCGTTAGGACACCTTTGCACAAGGGAGTGTAGGATCTCAGAGTTTAAGGCTGTGGTTAGATTTATATCTTAGTTACTTTCCTGTAGTTATGGATGTTTGTAGGGGGTTTAATTACAAGTATGTATTAGTCCAAGTAAGGTCGGTACATTAGCACAGGTTCACCCACACAACACTTACAACACCAAAGAAGAGTACTCAACTATATGAATAAAAAGCACTTGACAGAATTCCCATGTGTCCTCGAGAACATTTTGTCCTTATAAGTATTTCCCACTACTAGGAAAATGGCTATAGGTAATCAGCACATCCGTGGCTCACATGGTTAAAGTGCCCCATGGCTAAAACAGGCGTGGCTCACCTATGGGCACTACCCTACTAGTAACTAGAACAATCGTGGCGCACATGACCATAGTGCGCCACAGATATGTGTGGCCCAGGGCCCTGTTAGCCGCACGCCAGACATCCGTAGTGCAAATAGGGTAGGTGTGCTACGCCTATTGGTGTTATCCGTGGCGCAAGTTGGGGGGGTGAGCTACGCCTAAGCGCATGCCCCTGTATGCTGTAAAACGGCCAGACACATCTGTGGCGCACTATGGCATGTGCGCCACGGATGTTACTAATCCCTGTGGCGCACTTGGGCTGAGTGCGCCACGGATGTGGCGATTTTTTGGCAGCTCCACTTTATGTGCACATGTGTGATCATCCACCACCCCACACTTCACTTTCCCCTTCTTCTTCCTCCTTAGATCTAGTCGGGATCTTCTCCTTCCCACCTCAATTTCTCCACCCATTCACCATTTTTAGCATGTAGAACTTGCCTTGGATGTTACATAAGTAATAGAGGAAGGTCTCCGGTCTCTCATCTCCTTCTCCGGTCTCGCGCGCACCTATCGTTTCCATCTTTCTCGCGATTGGTCTCTCATCTCGGTAAGTTATCCATGTGAGGATGTGTTCATGTGTATATGGATGATATGCTCATATGTATGTAGATGATCGATGCTCATGATGTGTGTATGAGAGGATCGATGGTCATATGTGTGTGTATATGGAGAGTATCAATGATGCTCATGCATGTGTGTATGGAGAGGATAATGATATGTTCATGTGTGTATGGATCGGTCTCTCTCTCTCTTGTGTTTGTATGTGAACAAGTTGCCATTTGTTTTGCCAAAATTTTGATTCATTTCCATTTTGGCATGACTTTGGCATTTTGCAAAGGTCCTAATTTTAGGATAGGTCATGCCGAAATTTTATATCGACCATTGCATGCATGCATTGATTATGTGGTTCTAATAGACTTCTAATTGTACCGTGTACACCGTGCAGGCAAAAATGGTGCTCATAATGAGCGAAGACATTGTGGCTAGATTTTTGAAATGTGCGACGGCCTTCATGATACGAAATAACAAGACGGAGATAAGATGTCCGTGCAGAAGATGCAAACTCAACTGGGTGATCGACCCAGATTCCGGGAATCTGCAGGCGCACCTGCTCCGCCATGGTTTCATGGATGGATACACTCATTGGATAAGCGATGACGAAGACGATGGAGACGGTGAAGGTGGGCAACATGACGATGATCACCATCACGGCGAGAACGGGCGAGATGATGAAGAGTCTCCTGGAGATGGTGAAGGTGCGGAAGCAGACCGGGATGATGATGATCTAGATGCCGGAAGGGGAGACGACGATGGAACAACGTCAGGCTGGGTGCAGGACCCTTATGTGCAAGAGCTACTTCTCAAGCAGACGAGTAACACCAGGGATGCCGCTAGAGAGAAAGCCAAGCTTGCGCAACTTGAGAAAGACGCGGTTACTCCATTGTATGAAGGATGCAGGCCCGATGATACCCGGTTGAATGTAACGCTCAAGACTATGGAGATGAAGGCAAAACACAAATTGAGCAACGCAAGCTTCGACGATATGATGGCATTCTGGCACGATCGTCTCCCAGAGGGGAACACATGTCCAACTAGTATCGAGGACGCCAAGAAAATCGTCTGTCCTCTCAATCTACCGCACGTTAGATATCACGTACGCATCAACGATTGCATCATTTATCGGGGCGAGGACGCGGAGAAAACCACATGTCCGGTGTGCGGCGTGAGTCGATACAAGAAAGGGATGAAATCACCTCGAAAAGTGGTATGGTACTTTCCTATCACTCCTCGTCTGCAACGCTATTTCGCGGACCCTAAGGAAGCGAAGCTCATGCGATGGCATGCGGAAAGGAAGAAGCCAGGAGATGATGATGATGACCCCGAAAAGGATGAGCTGCTGACGCACCCTTCAGATGCTAGCCAGTGGAAAGCATTGGACCTCGAATTCCTAGAATTCAGTGGAGATTCGAGGAACATCAGGCTTGGTGCGAGCACCGATGGACTCAATCTGTTCGGTAGCCAGAGCAGCACGCACAGCACTTGGCCCGTGTTTGTATGGATGTACAACCTCCCTCCATGGTTGTGCATGAAGAAGAAGTACATACAAGTGAATATGCTAATTCAAGGGCCGAAACAACCTGGTACCGACATCAATCTGTATCTCGGGCTGTTGAAAGAGGAGCTAGCCACGTTATGGGAATCTGGAGCTAATACGCCGTCGCACAAGATTATTTCACTATGAGAGCCGCTTTGGTCACTACGGTGCAAGACTATCCAGGTTGCGGGTATATCTCGGGGCAGGTTATCCAAGGATTCTGCGCATGCGTTAGGTGCATGGATAACACAAGCTATCTCCAACTAGAGAAACATCCAGGGTCATCGAAAACCGTGTTCATGGCGCACCGGAGGTGGCTCGGCAAGAATGATCCATGGAGAAAACATGGACACCTGTTCGATGGCAAATCCGAGACCCGAGGAATCCCAGAGCGTAGGAGCAGCGATGAAGTGGAAGAGTTGCTGAAAAACTGGAAAGATTGTCCTAAGCCTGGAAAGAAGCGAAAGAGGCAGCATAAAGACAAGCCGCTGATGAAGGTATGGAAAACAAGGTCTGTTTTCTGGGAGTTGCAATACTGGAAATTTCTCCGCACGCCTCATAGCCTCGACATCATGCATATCACGAAAAACGTGTGCGAGAGTCTGGTCGCCACCATAATCAACATGGCAGATAGGACGAAATATGGTCCTAAAGCAAGGCACGACCTGATATGCTTGGGTATCCAGAAGGAGCTTCACGGAGGACACACTACTCCTGATGATCAGGAAGAGGACGCACTACTCCATGTGAGCATCAATCAATCCAATAAACAGCATCACATGTCATCTTGGAATATGGCATCCTGGCCATGTATGCAGAGCCAGAGGTCTCCCTTGTATAAATAAACTTTGTTGTCAAATGAGTTGTTAATCTGATGCTGATGGCTCCATTTGTTCAAGTGATGGCTCCATTTGTTCAAGTGATGGCTCCAGTTGTTAATCTTATGCAGAGCCAGCTGCTTCTGAACAGTTGATAGAGACATGTTATGGTGTTGATGTTGAGCTGGTACTTGCTTTTGCAAGCCCCTTATTTTGTTCATGTGTCCTGTTCCAGCCAGCTAACATCTCCTAAACAAACACCTGAACAATATATACTACAGACCCTAGTAACCCTACCAGAGTACCAGTACTACTACTCCTCCACCTAACAGAGTGTCAAGACTCTACCAAACAGAGACATTGTCAAGCACTGCCACTAGGATGCAGTGCATCTTATATTGTTACTGCAATGCTAGTTATGATGAAACAATGTGTATATAATGATGAAATGCTCCTGCTGAAATCCTAGTTATGATGTATATACTGATGAAACAATGTGTATATACTGATGAAATGCTCATGCTGAAATCCTAGTTATGTTGTATGGTGTTAGTACTGATCCTGGTGATGGTTTTAGTACAGGTTTGCTTGCTGGTGATGGTCTAGTAGTACTGATCTGTGGTGATATAATTGTAGCACTTGAAATTGTGCTTGTGCTTGTATATGAAGCACATTATTATGTCGTGTATGCAGGTTCTTGTATGAAATGAGTCCCGATTTTTGCCGGAATGTTGATTAACTTCCGTTTCGGCAGAAATCGGGCACTCCTAGTTTAAGAAAATTAGCAAAGGTCATGCCGGATTTTTCCGTGCATTTAACCAATTAGTTGTTTTTTATTAGTGCAAAGATGTGTGACAACGACGAGGCTGGATGTTCTAAGTGCATCAGCGCTGAAGGAGAACTCAGACCTCCGAATAAACAATTGACATTCTGGGAGGCGGCCCAGCGGCTAGAAGACGATGAAGAATACCATCCTTCGGAGAGCGAGGATGATGAGATGGAAGACACGGAGGAAGAAGCCGAAGGAACGACGGATGATGAAACCACTGATGGCGGCGAGGGCACAAGGAATGGTAGCAATCCTCCTAAGAAGAAGAAGAAGCCGAAGGAACGGCGCCCGAACACGGTCGGCACCGTTAGGGAGGAAATTACCGAAGTGAGCCCATCAGGGGTTCCTTTGGAGCCCGCCCTTGTCGTCAAAGGGTACGGTGGGCAAGTGGCGGCGATCACCCGGACAACCATCTCGATCAACACCGAGAATCTCCGGCATAAAGATAATGGTCACTTGCGCACACTCCTCTTCGAGAATCTGCACGCAAGATACAAGTTCCCCGCTAAGTATCAGAACACAAATTATCATGGGAACGAAGTAAACAAATCCGCCCTCATAAAGATGAGAACCGTCCTAGCCAGCTGGAGAACTCGGATAAAGAAGAAGATCTATAAAGAAGGCAAAAGTCTCGAGGAGATCCAGAAGATTGACCCGCATATCACCGAAGATCAGTTCCGGGAGTTCAAGGAGAGGTGTGAATCCGAAAGAGCCCTGGCCAATAGTAATCGGGGAAAGGTGCTGCAGGCGATGAATATATATTATCACCATCTCGGATCTGGTGGATACAGAACCGCGGCGGCCAAATGGAATAAGGAGGACGAAGAGTATAGATCCAAGGGGATAGAAAATCCCTTTGCCAAATTCGAACCCGGGCAGGTTCGAAACTTCATCAGGGCCCGTTACCATGTGGACCCAAAAACCAAACAACTCACCGCGGATCCTGCGGTGAAGGAATTCGAGGAAATTGTGGTAAGTATAATCTAATTACCGCGGATCAACTCGATTGCAATCTAATCGATGATCTAAACGATTCACTATTACTTCTTCTGCAGGAGGAGGAAATTGTTACTAGTCATGGATCCCAGGGTTCCTCATCCCAGGGGTCGACGGCGGCCACCCGGTGGGATAACCCTTTTAACAGGGCGATGAACCGGGCCAAGAAAATAGAGCCGGTTACGAAGAAGCCGTCGTTGGCTGGGCGTCTGGCCGGCCTCGGGGGTAAGAATTGGGTGGATCATTTTGGTCCACCGCCGAGGACGCATGTGGCGCCGTCGGGAAGGAGCGAGGAGGAAAACCGCGAGGTTCAAGAACTTAAGGAACAAGTGGCGCGGATCCCGCAGATCGTCCAAGACAACCTGGCAATCACCCTCACGTCCTTCCTGCCTACCTTGGTGGAGTCAATAGCGAACTGGAGGGCGGGTGGTCGAGTAGGGCCGTGCCCGATTCCAAGCATGGTCAGCAGCCACTCGAACAATGCGGCGCCGACGAATCAGGTGAACTACGAGTTCGTGACTCCGCCCGCTAGCACCGCGGCGCCGCAAGTGTTGGTGACTCCCCCTACCATCACCACGGCGCCGGAGTACATGTTGGTGCCCCCTGCCATCGTCGCGGCGGCACCGGAGCTCCAAGCACCCGTCGGTAGGGAGAATACACCGGCGACCAGCACCGCGCCATCAAGCAGCCCTTCCGTCTCTTGCACGCCCATCGCCGTATGCGGTGCGTCGACATTAGCCGATATCGACGCCATCACGGTAAACAAATTGCTTTACCGCCTTTCACGCCATCTATTACTCTTATGGCATCTCTGATGACGCCGTACATGTTTTTCGCAGACGGATGTTCCTTGCACTCTCTTATGCTACGTGAACAACGAGCTGAGGGATGTTGCCAAGGGTACCATCGTTCAACCCTTGCAGCACACGTCCCACTCAAGGACGATGCCAGATAGCGTGCACAGGGTTAAAATTAGTCGGGTGCTAAGGGGCTGCAACGACCTGGAACCTCCCATTCAACCCCCAGGAGCGGATGAAGAAGAGCCGGCTGTCCTCAGAACTTGCTTCGTCTTATTCTTGAAATGGCCAAAGAGCATGATCCGTTTGGGGACGGCGGGGGCCATCACGCCACAGACAACAGCACCGCCTGTCGTGCCAGCAACAAGCGGTGGCAAGGCCCCCTTACCGCCCTCGCCGTCACCTCCACGCGGTGGGTCGGATGATCATGTTGATGATATGCACATGGCGCAGGATCCGGCCGAGGATGACGAAGACTGGAATGATCACTTATTCAACACTCAGTTTAGCAACGAAGACCTAGCTGGTGGCCCCACAGAGAAAGCCACTATCACCAAGCGTCTGTTTGGTTCTCAGGAGACGCCTCCATCTTGCGCCTTTACATAGCCAGCTGATACAACCAACCGGCCCTTTATTATAAGCCATGACACACTACATAGGGTGGCCGGTGCTCAGATTGCGGTGCCTGCCCGCTCTCCAAAAGGAAAAAAGGGCAGGAAAAGAAAATCTAGCAGCTCGAGCCAGCCGGTGGCGTCAACAAATGCGAATCCGATCAGGTTTCGGGACGGGCCACTAAGACCCGAGGGTATTATGTGGAGGATTCATGTGGCGGGTGAGCCCATGCTACCTAAGAATTTGCGAAAGCTCGCCAGTTCGAAACTGCAGAGTGTGCATGATGACGTGCTGACGATAGAGAGACGCCTTCTATCGGAGAAAGATCCCTCGCACCCGGTATTCATGGTTAAGGTGCCACCATGCTTGGGCTTCATCGACAATGACCCTGCGGATCTGTTCTTCCTGCGGTTCGACGACATCTTCAATATGTTCCACCTATACCCGCTGCACTATACCATGGTCCCTCTGTTTTCTCTCAGCCTGGCCATGCAGATCATTAGAGAGAACACACCGGGCATCGCTATAGTGGACCCCTACTACATGCGTGACGGCTGCTTGGGTTCCCCCGCCGAATGACATATCGTGGCCTCGTACCTAAAAAGAATCCTCGTGGCGAACAAGACAAAGGAATACATTCTCGTGCCTTACTTTCCCGAGTAAGTCGTTATTCACTCGCCACCGTCGATTGGCTTTATTAGATTATCATCATTCTTTTTCCAACACATTCTATTTGAATTTTTTGCGCAGAGATGAACACTGCACGCTCATCTCCTTATCGCCGAAGCATTCCCACGCCACGTATTTCGACTCGGGGAGTCTAGAAAAGAAGAAAAACTATGACAAGATCAATGAAGTTCTGGATGATGCTCTCACTGGCTTTGCCTTGACGGAAGGCACCACCTTCGTGCGTACGAAGGTCAAGTTTGGCAGGCACGTCTTCAACCACGTAACGGAGTTCCCCTGCGTGAAGCAGCCGGAAAAAAGTAAGAAGGAAGCCTGCTACGCACTCCATCACATGAGGGCGTTTCTACTTGACCAGCAGAATTCTATGCTGCCAGATCATCTCAAACAGTGGGCCGAAGCAAAGGCCAAGATCACTGATTCAGATATTAGACAAGAGATGTATCGCATCCAGCAGCAGTTTGGGGCAATCATCTTTCGTGATGTCATGACTTCGGGGGGGATCTTCTACAGAGGAAATATCCCGAATAACCGTGACATAGAATATCGCCTAGAGATGCAGGGTGACTATAGGAAGTTCATGACGAGACAAGGCGTCCTCCCGTTCCCTAAGCCGAGCCAGAAGGCTTGATGTTGGCCTAGTAGTAGTTACAAACTATAGATGACCTTTGTGTGTGTGTGGACAAGTGTACATGCTACTATACTTATCTTATTAGGTTTATGAATCATCGCTTACTTCTTTTGCTTATTATTATTATATATAAATCAATGCTTGGTTTTTTTTGCTTACTCTTTGGTCCTTTGCTCACTTTGGTCCTTTTTTTCCTTACTCTTTTTTCGAGAATAATGCCGATGATTGAAATGTCGTGGCACACTATATATGTGAATGTGCTACGATGGGATTGTGAGCCTTGTGATATGCACAAGTCCAGGTCTTGTGCATCCTACTTGGCTCACGGTTCCATCGTAGCATATTCCTGTGTCCAACGACCTATGTATATATATGAGGCATTCTTTTCGAGTTATTTTTGTCTTTTTCGAGAATAATCCCGATGATTGAAATATCGTGACACAATATATATGTTAATGTGCTACGATGGGATAGTTAGCCTTATGATATGCACAAGTCCAGGAATTGTGCATCCTACTTGGCTAACTATTCCGTCGTAGAATATTCCTGTGTCCAACGACCTAGCTAGTTATATATGAAGTATTCTTTTCGATTTACTTTGGTCTTTTTCGAGAATAATGCCGATGATTGAAATGTCGTGGCACAATATATATGTGAATGTGCTACGACGGGACTGTAAGCCTTGTGTTATGCACAAGTCTAGATGTTGTGCATCCTATTTGGCTTACGGTTCCATCGTAGCATATTCCTATGTCCAACGACCTATGTATATATATGAGGCATTCTTTTTTGATTTACTTTGGTCTTTTTCGAGAATAATGCCGATGATTGAAATGTCTTGGCATAATATATATGTGAATGTGCTACGACGGGATTGTGAGCCTTGTGATATGCACAAGTCCAGGTCTTGTGCATCCTACTTGGCTCACAGTTCCATCGTAGCATATTCCAGTGTCGAACAACCTAGTTATATATGAGGCATGCTTTTTGAGTTTGGTCTTTTTGATTTAGGAGTACTTTCTATAAGTGTATCTTCATATGCGACTTTAATTATATATGTTTTTTTTCAATCATCGGTTAATTATTATTGTCAACTTATAGATGGCGTGGTACGTCGTGTACAAGGGATGGGTTCCCGGAGTCTATGATGATTGGAAAGACTGCCGGAGACAGGTGCACCGTTTCAGCGGCAATAGCTACAAAGGGTACAACACTATGGCGGAGGCGGAAGCTAGATACACGCGCTATCTAGCGGGAGTTAGGACAAGGAACCGGATGAAGACCTACACCTTCGTCGCGGCGGTGATCATGCTTATCTTCTTTGGTTGTTTATCCCGCGTTTGTGTCTAGCTAGTTTAGATGTCTAGGCGAGCTTCCGAGCTCTAACTTGTTCGATCGACACATGTATTCGCATGTCACCAACTACTTTGTAACTTTTTTGAGGGTAAAACAGTAGGGCAAAAAAACCACACTGCAATTTTTATATATCATAGAGTGATACAAAGAATATTTACAATCTCAATCCACCTCAAAAAGAGGGATAACATTCTAAGCAACTATCTCCTGTCTAAACTATTTTCAATCCAAACTTTGAGGCCCTGATAATACTTCTTCTTAATTCTATACATGACCCATCTTAATTCCTGAGCTACAATAGCTCTCCATTCCTCAAGCGAAGCATGCTTGTTGTTGAAGATTTTATTGTTTCTGCAAATCCAAATGCCCCAAGCTCCAAGTATAAGAATTTCCATTGCAAAAGGGACATTAAGATCTTTTTTAATACTGATTAAAGCTTCAAAAAGATTTTGATAAGCCAACTACTACTTTGTAACTTGATCAAAACAATGTAACTTATACTATGTATTCATGTATGAGACTTATCTATATGTATTTGTTTCAATCTTGTTTTTCAAATTGTGTATTTATATATATAATTGTATATCTTGTATCTGTGTGTGTATATCTGCCTGTAATATTGTATATAATCTGTATTGTATATAATCTGGCTCTGAAATTAAAAAAAATAAAAAAACACCTATGGCGCACATGACCTAGCTTTTGTGGTGCACTACGTCTAAAGCGCACCTCAGCAGCTTAGTGGCGCACTGAAACGTGCGCCACAGAAGATCCAAAGCGTAGCGCACCTGCCCACATAGTCGTGGCGCACTAGCAGGTGCGCTACGCCTATCTCGACACAACCGTGGCGTACTAGGCAGTGCGCCACGGCTAGGAATTAGCCGCAGTGCGAGGCTAGTGGCGCACGGCTAGTGCGCCACGGATGGCCATTCCATGTGCGCCACAAACATGCATTTTCCTAGTAGTGTCCACCGGCTTATCCTTTGCTAATAAAGGATCGGGCCACTTGCTGCGATTGCTCTTTGTCTTTATTACTTGCACTTTGTTTTGTTGCTTTATCAGAAAACCTCTAAAAATCCGTTTGCTAAGTATTTGCAGAGAGTTCCTGCTCCATACCACTAGTCAACACCTTCTGCTCCTCGTTGGGATCGACACTCCTATTTATCGAAAGTACTACGATACATCCCCTATACTTGTGGTTCATCACCCTATGACGAAAAAAGTTTGACAGAACCTAAGTCGGTGATCCTCAACTTGGATTATGCGAGAACCTAAAGTCTAAGGATTACATTGATTGAGACATACAAATGAAGACTTGTTCATTGTATCTTAATATGGGTCAGTCTGACTCGCCAAACTCTTTAACCGAGTCCATGTAATTCAAAATAGCATCATCATTTCCATGACAAGTGGAGTCCATGCTGACTTTTACATTAGTCCAAGTTATGTGTCCAACACAACCTCAATGACCAAGGACATCTAGTATGAACAACATAAATATATAGTTTCACAACCGAATCACATATCCAATGATACATATCATATGTTCATACTAGGACAACTTAATAACCTCATGAATACATTGAGAATTACATCATACATGATTGCCCCTAGGGCATATTCTCAACAAACAAACCAAGTCCCTAGTAGCCTCATTTTAACTAGTTCATTGGTCAACTAGATGATCAAGGTTTCCTGATCATGGGCATTTATGTCAATTTACAATAAGGTCATATCATTAGATGAATGATGTGATGGACACTATACCCAATATAAGTATTGCAACACGATCAATTCACGAAGTTCATTGTTATAATAATTAGAAACGAAGTATCCTACTCCTTATACCGTCAGATCATATCTAATCACTATCATCTATGGCTGCTTTGATTGCATCAATCGTCACATCGTAACAGGGTGATCATAAAGGTGTATCTAAGGTATTACAAAGGGATATATTGAGGCGTATACATCAAGATCTGGATTTGTTCTCCCACGTGAAGGGAAGATACACTAGGTCCACTCCGTAAGATTACATCCATAAACTGCATAGCATATGACTAGGTCACAAGGATGGAATATCACGGGAACAAGTTAAGAAGCACTTATCGGTAACAAGATTGAACAACGTATAGTGATACTGATGATCAGATGTAGAAAAAGTCAGGTATCAAAGTAACAAAGGGAATTTAATTCGACGCTGAGTTCAAACAACATTGAAATCGCGGAATGCACAAGAGTCATTTTGAGTATCCAGATCTCGCTGGTGATCATCGATTCGAGAAGCGTCTCGATCATGTTGTGATACTACCGAGCAGTAGGGTAACACACTTAAGGGTTCTATGACGCTTGGAGATCATTTTGGAATCATCGGGATCATTGGAAGAAAGAGAAGATAAAGCCGGAATTGTTCCGTGAGAGTCCGAAGGTTGTCAAGAGTGATCCGAAAGGCGTTTCGGGTCATAGGGAATTTAATAATATGTATTTTATATTAATTATTAGAATTAGTATTAAAAATAATATTTAAAATTAAATTTATTGGGGCAACCCTCCTTAATGGGCCAAATCATAGAGGGTGGCCCATATAGGGAAGCTGCCCCATGAAGGAGCAAGGGGCGCCATCTAGGGCAAGGCCGCACGTGGTGGGGCCACCCCTGCCGCTAGCCGTCCATGGGCCAGGCGCGTGGGGCCCACCCTGGACGCATGCCCTTGGCGCCTCCTCCTCCTCTTCTTTTTGTCCCACCCCGGGACTTGGCAAGGTGGAGTCCCTCCCCTTCCCCTATATAAAGAGGGGCATATGGGAGCAACCAACACACAACCAATGCAATATTTCCTTAGGAAATTTCCTTAAGAACTCTCTCTCTTGTTGGCTCTAGTGTGTGTGGTTCCAAGAAAAACTATGCGTGTGGGAGATGACGTATCTTCGACACGCCATCACGCTGCTGTATCCCTGTTCCATAAGATTTACTACCGCAGTCATGTCTGGATCAGGGAGACCAGGAGTCGTCGTGGAGCATTGTACGTGTGCGAAACCACAGAGGTGCTGCCAGTTGTGCCACCTGAACTATCGTGCGGGGAGCAACGCAACCTTGAGGTTGGCTGTGCCACCAGCGGCGAGGCCTCCTGCCAGTGACGGTGCTCCCTCACTCCCACGTGGCAGTGCTAGGGTTTTGCAGCAAGGTTCGTCGGCACGACGCCGTGGAAATATGGTGGTGGCTCGGCGCTACAACGACGACGGGGATGGGGGCTTCCTCCATCCAGCGATGATGTCCCTATAGATACGGTAAGGTCTGGGCTTGTAGTGACCTAGGTTGGCTGGGCATATAGGGACAAGTCATTGGAGGAAGGATGATGTGGTGGTGTCTAGCTGCGGTGGCTGCCTAGCATTGAGGTGGTGCCGGCAACAACAGTCTTGGCGGTGGTGGTAGTGGTGATACCGGTGGTGGTAGATGCCCTTCTCAGATGAATGTATTTCTCTCTCGGTGGTGGTGGAATCCTACATCTTTCATCCTTGTTCGTCATCTCTATCCCATCTCTAACAACTTGGGGGTCCCTGGTGTATGGTCAGGGTGAAATCCATGCTCGGCACTGGCCGATGGTGACCACGACGATGCCTGCGGGCGTCATTGTCTTTCTTGGGGTGTGTTCATGTCCCACACATACATACCCTCAGATGCCAGGGGAAAACCTTTGGTTAGGTCCGCCGGACCAGGCGACAACGGCATCACGACGACATTATCTTCTTGAAGAAATCTTTTAGGCCATCTAGGGAAAGGTTGATGCAACATTTTGATACTAGGGACAAGTTGATGTGCTAGCGGTGTTGGCCACTTCCTAGGGGCTTGGGCTTTCGGGGGCAATGTACGGCATGAGGGACACATCTTGGTCGACGTCTTCCCTGAGCCCATCATAACCTATCTTCTTCTCGCCGACTATTCTAGGAGCACGAGTGATTTTTTTAACAAGGGGAGGGGTCTAGAAAGACCCCGGTGTTGCCTTTATATTCCAGATGGTGGGTACAAATTACAAGCAGGTCCATTACATCCAAGAAAATAAAACAAGGACATGCGAATAAGCAAGGAAGACCCTAAAATTTCCAGGAAAAATGCAATCAGGTCCTTTACCCTCTCCACCGCAACAGAGCCGCAGCCGCCGACCACCTCCAGCCTGCCGGGGACGAACCACTTGGAAGGAAGGAGATGTAGAACGCTGGCGCCACACTCGACAAAGGCTTCCATCTTGGAGGTTGAAGAAAACACGCCCTCCTGGCGTGCAACAGGCCCTTCATGGACGAAATTGCCGGCGGCAGACAAGGCCACCGAGCAGGGATCTCCGTAGTGCGGCAGCAGATGGGATGCCGAGCGCACCAATCTCCCGCATCCCATGCGCCACCAGTCGACAGCGACCACAACGCCCTTGCCTACTTCTCCCTCTCCATCGAGGCCGACCAAGAAGGAAGGCAGAGGAGCAGCAGAGCCATGACGAGGGCGCGGATAAGACTCCCTAGAAGAAGCTGAGCTCGCTTTGAAGAAGCAGCACTCTCCCTCGCCTCCACGGCCGGTCGAGAGAGCCGCCACGACGTCGCTGGCCCGCAAACCCATGACTCCCCCCTCGCTTCCATGGCCGGCCGAAAAGAACACAAGCCTGCGACCCTCGAGCAACCTCAGGGGGTACACCGCCTTACTTTTATTGCTAGGAGCGTCGACCCTCCCCACCATATTCCTCTCTGACCATCGGAGAAGAACAATCGAGAGGAGAAGCCCTACAGCGACCAAGATCCAGGCGGATGGATCCGTCCCTCCTCTCCAACTACCGGGCAAAAATCCCACAACCGGCCTAGCGCCAAGGCTACCAACTAACCTACCTACTCCTACGCATCCCCTCTGCCCCTCCCCGCCAGCGGCGCTGGTGGGAGGGGCTTCGATTCGGCCAGACTCGCACGAGGGTGCTCTCAGTTACTGTAGAGGGAGAGGAGGGGGAGGAGGAGTTTGGGTTGCCTTTGAGTAAAGGCAGACCAGCGGTGCTACCTTGATTCGTGAAGCGGCTCTGAAATCATTTGTTCCTTCTCGCCATTTATGGTAAGATGTTGGGCGAGTCGCTGGTTCCGAAATTCACTTTTAGAGCTTGAGTTACATGGAGCCTAATTTTTTTTTAAAAAAATGAAAACAACATTTTTAGAGTTTTAAAAAAAATCTGAAAAAATTCTAGAGGTATAAGATGATGTATTCTACCAAAATACAAAATATCACCCGAAATACCTTTATTTTAGGCTTAATAAAATTGAAAACATTTACTGTAAGAGAATTTGGAGGATTAAAATTTTACACCGTTCACTACTTTGGAGGTAAGATTTCGTCATTGTTGTCCTGCCCAAAATACGGGGAATTTAGATCGGAGACTTTCTCACAACACGTCAGATCTTGTACTATTCAATCCATTTACTTTGACTCTATTCTCCATGTCGTATCCTAAACAACTCTCCGCTGACTCAGACGACATGTGGCAGGCAAGTAGTGTCACTTATATGTGTCAGCCCATTGGCTTCTTAGTTGACTCAAGTTTGTCTAGATATATTCATATCTATCAGTAAAATTTGACTAAATACATTCGAATCCGGATATATCTAAACAACTAATACAGGTCGGAGGGAGTACCAAAATATCCCTTATATTTTAGAACAGAGAGATAATAAAAGATAAAGCAGAAAACTTCAGAACAATAATTAAAGTAATACCAAAAAAAATAATTAAAGGCTCCAACGCGGAACGCTACCTTGCGTCGCTAGCGACACGAGCAATCGCAAATCAAACTTGCATCATGCGTAGACAGAGAAGAGTCCTAACGCCTTTTCCGTCGACGCTAGAGAAAATCACTCTACCGGACAGGATTTGGGCCTAACAGCCGGAAAAATTAGCCTAGCGTCTGGTGTTTGCGTCGGCACTGTACGTGCCCTAAGATATCAGCCCAGGTGGTAAAGCAAACGGATTCAGCGTCCGGCGGTAACCGGTTTCAAAGTTTCGGGGAACAGGTAAGCTTTCGCAACGGGTTAACATAGAAAAGTTGGACTTTCTGCCGTAGGTACAACAAAATAGTAGAGTAATTGTGCAATCGTAGATGCTCATGAGTGAGATGATCAAAGATGAAAGTAGCAAATTATGCGGAACAGAACGGATAAAATAAATCAATTATAAATTAGCACATACCTGTGGCACAAGTATCTTTATGGACCTTTGGCCTCCTCAAACACTGGACGGACGTCTCTCGGTTTCGGTCTTGCAAGTAGCATACGTTTAAATAATAATGAAATGGCCACACATTTCGTCCAATGTTTTTGTCAGCTAAAGCTTATAAGATCTTTCTTGTAGATCTGCCCACTACTCGTATCGGATAGACTCGCGCAGAGTACAATACATAACTGGTGGTTTCCTCTGATGGTATTTTTAGAGGTTTGTCTGATCGTTGGGAATAATAAATACTCTAAAAAAATACTCCATCTGTTTTAAAATATAAAATATTTTAGATATGTGAAGATAATGTATTTAGACTTTTTTAGTGTCTGGATTAATTATAAATTTGAGTAAACCTACATACTAAAAGTAGTCTAGATATATTTACTTTATAAAGCGAAAATATCTTATATTTTAAAACGGAGGAAGTAACAACCTGCTACAAAGTACCATCTACTATAGAACATGCCATAGAGAAGGGATTTAGTTTCCGCCAAGAATTGTAAAAAAGAATTATTTGTAGGTGCCTCGAATATTTTGTATTATTATCTTGATCTGTTAATATGTTGACATTTTTTAAAACAAGCTATCTTCTATACTCTATCAATTAATACCCCTTTTTAAAAAATTGAGAATCACATTTTCGAGGTCCAAAAAATTCTGAAAATAAATCGGGAAGTAGCCGGTGAGGTAAACCAAAAAAACATAAAATATTAATTGGAAATAATGTGTATTTTGAGCTACACAGAAATGACAAAACTGTGGATCTGAGTATAGTGATTTGAAATCTTAAAAAAAATCCAAACTTTGTCATTTTTTTGTAGCTCAGAGTACAATAGATTTCGATTTAAGATTTTACACGTTTGTGGGATACATCATCAGCTACTTTTAAGATTTTGTTTCACAATATTTTTGAAACTTGTAAATGGACACGGTGAAAGGGCATGTATGCCCCCATGCGTGGTTTTGGTAATTAATGACAATCTCTATGGACTAATGTGTAAATTGAGTTTCACTTGTAGGTTTTTCCATTGGCATCGCTTGGGCCATGTGTTGGTCTCAAGGTTGGAATCATGAAGAAATAAGGAGCTTGAAGGTCGATCAAGGCATGTGCAAAGAGTTGCATCAAGATGGATCAACCTCAAGTAGGGATGATGAAGGGCGAGCTCAAGATACGCCATCTCTAGAAGATCTCATGGTTGAAGCTTGCCATCCTCGTGTTCATGGAGTGATGAAGACAAAAAGTTTAAGAAGAGGTTTCCCCATGGAGTATGGGGGAGCATTTTGCAAGTCTTCATCAAGCAAGAGCGAGCAAGAGCAAACAAGAAAGGTGTTCCCACTATAGAAGAACAAGACGGTCTACATCAAGTTCAAGTGGGACGCTCAAGGCAAAGGTATGTTGATAGGGCTTCTCTTTTGCCGGTCTCGTGTTGTTAGTTGGGAGACCGGGTTTAGGATAGATAGCCATACTATCAAGAGGGGCTCTCAAGCGGGTGTCTCGTTTGCATCGTTCGGAGAGAGCTCAAACCTTTGCATTCATATCATCATATTTCTTGGTTATTATTTGGTTCTTGTCCATGAGAGGATCTAGAGCTTGTGGTCATCATCATAACAAGCTCTAGCTCATCATCTAAGGATTTCACTTGCATATCTTTTTGCGGTTTTTGATCTTGCGAGTTTTCCGGCTCCACACCTTGGGGGATAGTTCACATATATATTCATGATATCTTTTTGTTGGATTCTATTTGTCGTTATCTTTCCAACAAAATTGGTTTCATCCTGTTTGGAGTTCGGATGCAAAAGTTATTGCGTTTCTGGTTTTCTGGTTTCTGGAATTTCCCTGACCGGAAGTTCCGGCGTCCCACCGGAAGTTCCGCTAGGGCATCTTTGCCGCCGAAAGTTCCGGTGGAAGTTCCGGGTCTTCTTCCTCTCACGCTCAGTAACCTTCTGTTTTGAAGTGTTCTATTTGCCGGGACTTTGTCGGAACTTGCATCGGAAGTTCACCGGAACTTCCGGTCTGTTTTGACCGGAACTTCCGGTTGCGCTTCTGGAGCGGGCGTCAACGGTCTGATGACCGTTGGAGCCAGGCTGGGCGGAACTTCCGCCCGGAGCCGGAAGTTCCGGCCATGATTCGTTTTTTCAGTTTCTCGCTCCGCAGTTTTCGACCGTTGGCTGGGTGCCACCGGAACTTTCGGCCTCCCACCGGAAGTTCTGGCCAGGTGTCGCGAATGCCCATAACGGGCAGATCTGGGAGCCCTTTAAAAGGGGCTCCTCTTCCCCTTCGTGGGTACTAGCTTTTCTTCTTGGTTCTTGGCTTTCTCTCTCTCCTCCATTGTCAACCTTGAAGAAGCTTTCCCTCTCCCTTCCCCTCCTATGATTCTTGCATCTTTTTGAGGGATTTGAGAGAGGAGATCTAGATCTACAATCCCCCAAGTCAAATCCCTTCTTTGTGAAGGAATCATTGGGATCTAGATCTTGGAGAGTTTTGTGTTCTCCTCTTGTGTTCTTCCTCCCTTATTCCCCCAATAGCTTTTGTAGCTTTGTTGGAATTTGGGAGAGAAGGACTTGCCCTTGCATTTGGTGCATAGGTTTGAGTTCTACTCTTGTGTTCTTCCTCCCTTATTCCCCCAATAGCTTTTGTAGCTTTGTTGGAATTTTGGGGAGAAGGATTTGCCCTTGCATTTGGTGCATAAGTTTGAGTTCTCCTCGGAGATTCGGCGAGTTCAAGCTTGTGAGCTTGTTTCTCTTGGGTTCCTTGGAACCCTAGACGGTTGTGTGGTTGGATTGTTGACCTTTTGTGGTCTTGTTGACCTTTTGTGGTCTTGTAGCCTTTTGTGGCGTTGTTGGACTTTTGTGGCATTGTTGGTCTTTTGTGGCTTTGTTGTTGGGAGCCTCCAATTGAGTTGTGGAGTTAGCCCCAATCTTGTACGGGTTCGGTGACCGCCCTCAAGCGTCCCATAGTGGAGCAAGTGCCCGCCTTTTGTGGTGCGCACTTGGGAGAATAGGGTGAGCCATTTGTGGCGTCGGTGAGTTGCGTGCTTCCGCATCCGGGGTGAGGCCTTGTGTGGCGTTGGGTGAGCATCGAGCCACCACACCTCGAGGTGAGCCATTTGTGGCGTTCGGAGAGCATTGCGCCATCGCACCTCTCTAACGGAGACGTAGCTTCTTTGAAAGTGAACTTCGGGAAATAAATCTTCGTCTCCGTGTCCATCGGTTATCTCTCAACCGAACCTTTTACTTATGCACTTTACATTGTGATAGCCATCGTGCTTGAAGTATTTATACCTTGCTATCACCTTGTTGCTTGTATTGCTTAGCATAGGTTGTTGGTGCACCTAGCTGAACTTAGTGGCTAGGTTTTGTGCTCAATAAATTAAACGTTAGTTTTATTCCGCATTTTCTTGAGCCTAAACCGTAATAATTTTAAAAGCCTATTCACCCCCCCTCTAGGCGACTTTCTTTGTACTTTCACACGGCTCCCTTGACGTGGCCAATTCTTCCTTTAAGTCCCTGACATGTGGATCCCGCAGGGAGTGGTCCCACCTGTCAGTGACCGAAAGTCATGGAACTGCAGGGTTTTCCACGTCAGAGGATCTCAGGCCCTTGTAAATATAGTGTTAAAATTTTCTAATATGCATGGAGCATTTGGAGCTGAGGAGCCAAAAGGACTTTCCATCAATAACCCGCTGGAAATGTTACATACCAGATTGATTCACCACTAATGAAGGAATAAGAAAGCGAGGGATGGCGAATACACATGTAATTCAGGTTGTGGTAGCAAACATTCTCGAACAAAGAAAAAGGAGCGCTACCTTGTTTGTATCAGAAGAATATCGTGTGCTCATTTTGTTCACATCTACAAATTGTCCAATGAGTTACACAACAAAACAGTTAATTCAGTAATACTTCTATCTACCCATATACCTCATGGTTTGATGACTGCTCTACCTTCTAATTCCAACAAAATGGCATCTGTATTGCTAGGGAGTATGGAAACTAATATATAATAGTACAAAAGGCACCATTGCCAAGAAAAAAAAAGCACACATGCACAGATAAAACTAGCAAGCTCATGGCAGCAAGCCATTTTATTTCTGAGACGACATATGCAACCTGCCGTGTCCACTGACCGGTGTCCTCTCCTCCCCAATTAGCAGCTATGGCTGTTCATCCTTCAAACAATGCTCTAATCTCCCTTTTCAGGTCCTCACCAGTATACTTCTTCTGTTTCTTCTTCTTCGCCGCAATGGCTCGGAGCACCCCTGAAACTGAACCTCTGCCTCGGTTTGCCTGCAGCTGCACTGCAGCCTCGTATGGCGGAACAATCAAATCCACGATCTCTTCTCGCAGATCGTACCTGAGCTCAGCCTTGACCTTCCATGCCCTCTGGTAGTCACAGGCGGCAACAAATCCGGCAGTGAACTCATCCATGTTTGAATGGAGCGTATCGTTCAGAGGAACCCAGCTCTCAGCTAAGAAGCTCTTCTTGTATGTCTGGATCAGCGAAACGAGCTTACCCATCAGCTCCCTGCTTGCAAAAGCTGCTCCTGGACGGCGCATCAGTCGCGACACATCGGATATGTTGTTAAGGAGGAAGATGTGTTTTCGACCCTTTTCACCTCGGAACACCGTCTCCGCGTCTTCCTCGAGCTTGGATGCCCAGCAATGGAGCATGTGATCCCAAAGTACTGGCTGCACCGAAGCTGTGCTGTCAGAACACAACTGCAGGGCCTGAATGAGAAGGGCATTTGCTGGATGAATCGTGGCTTCGTTGCAGTTATGGATGTCCAAGCAGAATGTTCCGTTCAAATCCTTCTCCATCTTGTGGAGATCACATGCAACCTCACCACATCTGTCGAAAGGATCATGTTAGGAACCGTTTGACTAAATGAGGCGCATGCTTTAGGATTTAATATAGGAAACAGGTCATTAGTGGACTACAAACACCCATGCGACTAGTGTATTCAATTAGAGGCGCAGAAACGGAGAAGAGCGAGATGAACAGGACCGACGGTGCGTGCAGGTGAACGGATAGAAGAGGGGAGGGGTTTTGCAGGATGTATGCGAAATGAGACAGCGAGAAATTGGAGCTGGAGAGGGGTTTTGTTTTTAAATAGGAGTGACATAGTGGGCCTGGGCTCCCATATATTATATAGAAAAACAACAATTAAGGAGCCGAACGACAGGAGACGAAAAGTGGAGCAGACATGGACCATGGCGTCGCGTCCAAGGAGCAGAACCCCGTCGTCAACTAAACACATCGCTATCACCCCAATATTGCCAGCCGCAACTTTTCTCATAATAGCCGGGCATTGAAGGATCGCAATTGCCACACATGACAGTACCCTGATGCCTGGTTCCCAACAACGAAAGCTAAAAAAAACTTTTCTTTTCGGCAGAAGAAAGCTAAATACTAGTAGAAAACATGACGCCGATCACGTCGGACCGGACACGAATGTACCTAAAATGAAACTGGCACGGCTGAACCGACCGAACGCGCCGCCGCGATGGAGACCCGAACGAACTGCTTCGGCGACGCAGGGACTCGAATGTCGCGGCCGCGCGCGTCGAGCGCCGCCGACCGGCCTCAATCGTTGTCGTCTCGAGCCGAGGCGTGGCGGTGGTGCCGTCCAGTCGACCAATGCTGCCATGAAGATGACGACGACGATCACTCGTCCACTATCGATTAGCACGTGCTCGGGCACGAACCACACCTGCTCTGCTCTACTGATGGCCGCGACGGGGACCGGAACGAACTGCTTCGGCGACACAAGGACTCGAATGTCGCGGCCGCGCCGAACAAGCGGGTGGCGCGTTGATAGGCGGGCGGTAGGGTGCGCGGCGAGAGCTTGGTGGCGGGCACCGATCGAGGCGAGGCGAACGGGGAGATGCAGGGCCGTGCGGCGCGGCGCGGCGTGGCGAGCGAGGTGGCTGGCCGCACTGCGGACGCCGTGTTCATCGGCGCCGACAGCAGCGCGCAGGGCGGCTCGGACAGGGGCTCAGCACACAGCAGGACCCGGGCACCGACCCGAGCATTTCGGCGGCGCTTCAACATGCGCAAGGCGGCAAGCTACGAGGCGGCGGGTCAAGGAACGGTAGGCGGAAGCGCGCGTCTCTCCGCCTTGGGCGGCGTAGGCGTCACGGGAGGCGCGCATTCCGGTTGCGAAAACAGGGGCGCGGACCGCGGAGGCACGGCACTCGCGAACGGAAACAAGGAGAAGAAAGGGATTCGCGATCGATCCGCGCGTACCAGAACCTGGCGATGGTAGCGGCGGGATCAAGCGATCCTCGAAACATGTCCAAGGAGTCATCCCGCACCGCCTCCCCGGGTTCGGCGCGGCCGCGCCCTGCGTCGCCGTCGCCATCCTCCTCGTACCCGCCGCCGCTCCCGCGGGCGCAGCGCGAATGGAGAGTGGGTGGAGCGGCGGAAGCAGAGGGAGCTCCGAAGCAGAGAGAGCGGGTGAATCGGGGGTGTCGATGGAATTTTGTTGACGCAAATCGGTTTTGTTGACGGAAGCGCGCGTCTCCGCCTTCGGCTGCGGCGGCGGCGTCACGGGAGGGAGGCGCGCAGGCCGCGGGGTGCGAAAACTGGGCGCGGAGGCGGAACGACGACAGCACTAGCGAAAGAAGAAGAAGAAGAAGAAGAAGAAGAAGAAGAAGAAGAAGAAGAAGAAGAAGAAGAAGAAGAAGAAGAAGAAGAAAGGGATTCGTGATGGATGCACACGTACCCGAACCTGGAGTCATCCCTCGCCGCCTCCATCTGTTCAGCCCGGTCTTCGGCTTGCCTCGCCGTCGCCGCCGAGGCTTGAGCGCGAGGGGATGGAGGAGGAGCACAAGGCGATGGGGCGCGAGGTACGGGAGCAGAGGGAGGGTGAAGTTGCCGACGCGGGCGCGAGGAGGGGGATGAATAGTTGGTGGGTGACATCTGAAGCAGACGCCTGCGGAGACGACGGCGATCGACCCCTCCCATTTTTGTTTGCGTGCCTCGGAGCGCCACTGTGTCCTGTTGTGCGCAAACCGAAAAGACATTCTAGTAGTTGTTGCAAAAAAACGAAAAGAATCGAGAAATAAACACAACCTGATACTTTTACGGAGTACTCCTATGTCCCAAAATAGATGTCTCATATTTATAAAAATTTAAATAAATCTATACACTATTTAGTATATAGAGTTATTTAAAATTTAAAAAATCTAACACATCTATTCTTGAACGGAGTGAGTACTATACTTTGTTTCCAACTCTCATTGATATTATAGCCAAACACATGCCTTTCTCGAGCTGTGATTCGAGCAAAGGCTTACTTATGGTTTCGTAACATGATTTAGTAGTTACAGTATATAGTTATGTCCAGATTGCACGAGATGCAGCACAAGCTCAGTAGTCAGTAGTACTCGGTTGCACACGGTGGTGCATCCCCACGTTCCCACGGTAGGAACCTCATCGTTGTTGTCTTGTGCCCCCTAGCTAAAATAAACATCGTATTATCTCCTGCTGACGATAACGTGTGCTGCAGAAGGATTTTTCCGTGATGATAATAAGGTTGGGTATTTTGCTAAATGGTACTAGCACTCGTCTGTAGCGGCGTTTTGTTGACGGGCCAGCTATGCCACCAGCTTTCTTGACTTGCGACGCTACAAAACAAATCGGGGGCGCGTCAACGCCGGCTTCACCTTGGTGAGGACGCGTTGGAGACGAATCAGGGCGGCGGTGGCACGCTGCACCGCAGGCCACAAACGGGTACATACACTACAAGTGTACGGACGATTATTTGGGGCACAAAAGAGTGTCTTAGAAAATATGAAAAATGCCTTTAAAAATCTTTAAAGGCAATAAAATAAAGTGCCAAATCAAATAGGGTAGAGAAAAAATCATTGAAGGTACTATTAAAAAGTGTCTTTAAAAGTAGATTTTTTAAGGCACTTTTAAAAATGCCTTAAAAGATATATTTTTCGAGGCACTTTAAAATTTGCCTCAAAAAATATTCTAGGTACTTCCCAAAATGCCTATAAAATTAATTTTAGGCACTTCTCAAAATGCCTCAAAAAAGTTTAAGGTAATATACAATAGTGCCTCAAAAAATAATTAAAGGCAATAATTTTCAAGCACTTTCAACATGAATTCAAGCTATTGTAGGCTCGTTTCATATATATTATGATGAACAAATAATGATTCTAAATAGGACGTAGCATTTTAGTTAATCCATTTAAAACATCACTCAAGTTCCATCGTTTGTTCAATACAAGTTACATAATTAAATCCGGTCATTTGGAACTACATAATTCTGAAATGTTGCGATTGTACATGCTTCACAATAGCATCCGTCAACATATTGGCCTAGTACCCTTGCTCCATCCTTTTCTCATGTCGCTTCTTCTCATCCTAGAAACATAAAGCTCAAAAGATCACTACAATATGACTTTATTCAAAGATAGTAGCATATTTTGAACCATGGCAATATCACATTCATAGATCAAATAAGACAATAGCACTCTTAGCAAAATACATATAATTCAGTTTTACTGCATATTTATGTATTAGTGCAGTTACATCAGATAGAAGCGTTCGGTTAAAATCAAGTGCAGTTTTTAAATTTTAGTAAGAATAAAATTCAGACCATACAACCTAGTTAACATGCAAATTCAGACCATACCAACCTAGATGCCTAAACATTATATCTCTGGAGCAACGAGGAAAATAACCAGATGCCTACAAGTCAATAACGATGTACAAGGAGAACACCAAGATAAGGTAGCAACAAAGATATGTTGCTGCCAGCAACTCTTCACACACACCTGCTAACAACAAGACATGCACGAATCCTTAACTAAGGACTCGGAAACAACATCCAGGAACTTCACTCAGTCACAAGGTACTATGCATATTGCTCGGCAAAGAATTTAATCCAGTTGACAAAATACATGTGGATGTCAAGGGATGACTAACCTGGTCATTGTCATCGTCCAGGACATGGTCGAACTTAAGCTGCTCTTTCGCCTCCGAGGCCAGAGACACATAGAAGCGATCCATTGTGACTCGGATGATAAGCTAATAAGCTAATGTGGCAGCTCTGAGAGTCTGCAATAGGGTACGATGGATAAGGACATAGCAATTGATATTCGACTAACACCTTAAAGTAGCTAGACATCTAAGGATTTATTATCAAAGATGAAGTCCACACTTAGGCTATACGTTTCATGATGTTAGATTGCTAGGCTACATGCATTGTTTATTTAGTACGCAGTAATGTTTGAATAGTGGCTAGCAGCTACCAAGAGTGCTGGTTCTTAGATCATCGATCTCAAGGGAGTGCAAGACCAATGCATATCATGCACCATACAGCAAATCAGGATAAAGATACAGCCCAGAAAATGTTTGCAATATTCAGGAACATTAGAGAACATCAAGTAAAATTATATGCCAGAAAAATATCCAAACAATTCTTTTAATAGGAAGTAAAAATACAGTTCACAGAATAGGAAGTAAATTGTAGCCAGAGAACAATATTTTATGGTACTACTGCAGTACTACATCAGAGAAAGTAGATGTCATCAACTTTCAAAACAATACCAGATGTACTAGACTGACTTCAGGTTTGTCCCATGGATGTCAATCAAAATTTCTTCAAATAGCATGTAAAATACTCTTCAAATGGTATTCCAGATCACTGACAGAACACATTCAACTCTGAATAAGCGACAATCAGCATGCAGATCCTTCGCCACGGTAGAAGCAGCCGTGTCAACATCAGACACCCCGTCCTCCATCGCCTTTACCCCTAACTCTCCTCGATCGATTCGTACGGACGCTCAGAGCTCAGACCCACCGTGCCACCTCGTGCCCTCCTGCGCGCAAACAAGATGGATTCCGATTCGAGAGGCGGAGCACTGACCTCTGAGCACGCGGAGGCAGCGGGCCACGCCTTGTCCGTGTCCTCGCGTCGAGGCCCCTTCTCCTAGCCGTGGCAAGGGCGGGAGCGGCAGGAGCAGGAGCGGTGGGCGGCGAAGCCTGGGTAGCCGCCGTCGCGGCCATGAGATCATCGACGGAAGTTGTGGGAGCAGCAACGTCGCCGCGGCGTCAATAGACTGTGCCGCTACATGACGCAGGGAGGGTGGACAGAGGACGTCGTGGGGTGGCCGGATCTGGTGGCGGTCGTCAGAGAGGGTACCGGAGAGAGGAGATCAGGCCGGCGGCCCCTCCTGTCGTGGTATTGCCGACGAGTACGGCATGGAGGGGTCCTCATAGTGCGTGTTTAGAGATGTGGGGGAAGGCGGACAGTTGATGGGTATGAGGTAACACAACTTACCCAGGTTCAGATCCCACAACGGTGGCGGAATCCTACTCCTGATATAAATCACTATAAGGGCAATACGCCGAGTTACAGGGATTGGTTCGATGTGCACGATATGAGTTATGTCGTGCCCTAAAGGCTCCCATAGGCCCGACTTATATAGTCGCTAGGTCCTAGGGTTACAGGTAAAGTCCAAGCCGGACAGGTTATAGAGTCCTACACGGTACACGACTGATCTAACGTGTCTTGTACTCCAAGGCTCCGGATACGTCGGTGACTCCTCCGTAGCCTTACTTTATCCGGCATGGGCCTCCCTTCTAGATCCATCTAACTGGGCCGCCCAGCAGGCCATGGGCCATGCTACCAACTGTGGTCCACCCGGGTTATCCGGATAGAAGACATGCTATGAGGATACCCATATAGCATATCCCCAACTATAGCCCCCGGAGAACTCCGAGATCTTGCGCCGTCTTGCCTCTTCAGGTTGAATGCTCCGTCTAGATGCATGTCGGCAAATCGTCAAGCAATATCTTGTAGTCCTCCCAAGAACCCTGCAAGATTTCTCCGTCTTCAACTTGTAAGTCGGAGAACTGCTGAATCTTCCATCATACTCTTCTCGTAGCCGGACTGGATCCGTCCATGCCGGAATATTCCGATGTGATGGCTCACCTGCCTGTGTCAGCTAGAGCGACGTGGACATAGGTCAGCGACGCCTCGTGACTCACACATGCAGAGAACACAATCATGTCCGTTTTTCCCGCGCGAAGGATACAAACCGTTAGCGGCGGCGGTTGGGAACGTGGCAAAATTTCCGCGCACACGCCCGCACATGTCGTGGGAATGGCCATGGCAGATGCTGCAATCGGCAGCAAGTAGTAGAACGAGGGGCAAGTGCGGCCTGCCATCTGCGGTGCGAGATGGGGGCAGAGACACAAGGGTTTACCCAGGTTCGGCCCCCCGGAGGGTAAAGACCTACTCCTGCTAGATTATATTATTGAGGGAGTACAAGGGCGAGCTCGACGACTAGGCGACGAGTCGCAGGGGGTGTATGATGGAACGTGTCCTCTATGCGTACCCTAGGGAGGTTTATATAGGTTCACCTCGCTAGGGTTTACAGATCTATAACCGGATTAGTTAAGGATTCGGAGGATACTTGACCTAATTCGACTGGGCCTAGCTATGCTTCTGGGCCTTCAGCTTCCAGTCGCCTGGCTCTTTCTTGAGTCTTGATCTAGTCGCCGTCCTGCAAGCCCACTCGCTGGCAGCTTGAGCCAGTAGGAAATGTCCTACTGGGTATACCCCATTCGGCATATCCCCATCAGTAGTCCCCGAGGCCGTCGCTGAATCGTCGCAGGTGTTCTTTGGCAGTCGGAGTATGCGGGTCCAATTCGGACACCCAGTCGAATCGGCGGTGGAATCCCTGAATGAAAGAGGGAACTTGTTATCATAGTCACAATAACAGCGACCAGTCGAATCGCAGCACGGCGAATGGGTCGGCGAGTAGTCGAGTCGGCGAAACTGGCGAGTCGAGTAGACGAAGTTGGACCCTCGGTGTTGGTCAAACTAGCCGTTGGGTAATCCAACGGTAATATCGACGTAATCACCGCGCGGTAACGGATCTCCGAATATGGCGGGTAACCAGCGCTATATAAGGGGAGTGAAGGGCGACTAGCGGTCATCCCCACATTTCCTCTGATCTCGCGCGTCTCCCAGCCTTCCATTCCTCCTTAGCGATCAGAGCGACCTAGAGCGATCCGCAACCCTAGATCCTCCAACTGATGGCACCTCCGATGGAGCCATGGGGGAGATCCAAATGCACGAAGGTGCTGCTAAAATCATTCGAGGAAGCAGGGATTCTCCGCGCCGGGAGGTGGCGCATCCCCATGGCCGGAGAGGTGGTGCCAGATCCGCGTGACGGAGAGTTCATCTGCTTCACCAGCCACCTGGAGAGGGGGCTCGGATTCCCCACCTCCCTCTTCTTTCGCCGCTTCTGCGCCTACTACGGCTTCCAGCCATCAGACCTAGGACCGCACAGCATCGAGCAACTCGCCATTTTTGTAGCATTTTGGGAATGCTACCTAGGCTACCGGCTGTATTTCCCCCTGTGGCAAGATCTGTTCCACGGGAGGATCGGACGCGAAGAGGCAGTCGGCCCGACGCTGGCCGCAGGCGGCCTCACCTTTTAGTTGAAGTCGAAGGCCTCCTTATTCGATCTGATGCTGTCGAAGAAGGCGGCAAACAAGTGGAAAAAACATTGGTTCTACGGGACCGAGTCGCCGCCGGACGACGAGGTGGTGCTTCCGATGTACTTCGCCGACCGGCCCGAGCCACGTCGGCTCCAAGTCGCCAAGCTTCTGCACGACCAGCGGATGGTGGTTGATGAGATGATGCAGACAATCTGCAGCTTGTAGAAGAAGGGCCTCCAGACCATCAATTTGTACAATTGCTGGTTTGGGCGGCGACTAGTGCCTTTGGCCAGTCGCGCCCACTACATGTACCAGTATACGGGCAAGGATGACCCGACGAAGTCCTGCACTGTTGAGTGGGGGCTCAATGTTTACACCTTGGCCCTAAAGAAAATCACCGAGGCGGAATACCTCGACACGAAGGCCGGGGTCGCCCCTTACACCGCGAATCGCAAGGCTCCGACAGTAAGTCCTTGCTTTCTTGTACATTTCGCAGTCGCAGATATGCAGTCGCGGTTCGTGCTAATCGCATTTTAACCTTGCAGTTGTTCCAAGTGGTGGAAGGCTGGCTTCCACCTCTTGATGACGAAAACTCCACCGATCCTGCCGAGGACGAGAATGAATCCTTGTCCGACAAGGGTAACGCCGAAGACGACGATGTCGACGATGGCGATGACGATGATAAGGAGGAGGATGACGAAGCCGTGGAGATCGCTGCACCCACGGTCCGTAAGACACATGGGCAGCAGCAACGCGAGCTCGAGGCCAGCAGGAGCCTCGAGGCTCATGACGGGGACGACGATGACGAGCTCCCTAAACACACTCCGCGGTGCATGGCTACGCCGTCAAAGAAGAAGTCGCCGCAGAAGAAGAAGGGGCCGGTTAACCGGCGTCACTGCCTCAATCTGCGAGTAGCTCCGAGGCTACCACCGCGGCCAAAGAGGCTGGGCCAGCGCGCCGTCTCGGGAAACTGCGGCAGCCGACGCGGTCGTGGTAGAGGGCGAGGTGCCACTGGCATCACTGCCACCACCCTTCACCGCCGTCACCGGGCTCGGGGCCGCTTCATCCGCGGGCACCTCGCCGCCAAGTTGAGTGCCTATGGCGACTGCCGCGGACCCTCCTGCCGCGGCTTCATCCTCAAGGAAGCCCTCGGTATCCTAGGACCAGACCGTGCTCGAGACTGGCCTCAGCCGGTCGTTGGGGCTGGAGCTGGAGAAGCCGGCAAGTATTCGAACTGGCCTTCGTTTCATCCCAGTCACCAAGTGAGTACCGCTTTGAATTGGGCAGCTGACTTATGTTGGTCCGACGAATTTGCTGATATCGCTGTATTGCAGGACTGGTGCGAAGAAGATAGGCCATCCCTCGGTGGCCAAGGTTCCATTGGGTGTCTCGGGGGCACAGGTCGACCTCTCGAAGAAGAGGAAAGGCGACGAAGTCGTGGCGCCCGTTGAGGGCGCGAAGAGGGCAAAGGGCGACAAGGTCGTCACAATCTCGAACGAGCCGGCGGTTGCCTCAAGCGAGGCTCCGACTGGAGCGGATGCGGATTTGAAGGCCATAGTGGACGCGGGGTCGCAACGGGAGGAACCCGTGGTGTCAGTCGGGGCGGCAGGCCCGACCTCGAGTGTCGCGGGAGCAGCAGTAGTGACGTTCCCTCGCTTTGTAGCGAGGGCCTCCGCGGCAAGTGCTTCAGCGCCATCGGGCCAGGTGCCTGAGGTCATTGGCACGGAAGGCGACCAACGTCGCGGGCGCACTCCTCTCGTGCTCTCGTCGGTGGAAGCAATGGAGCTCCACAACATGCTTGGTGCCGCCATCCAGGTATGTCCACTCCCCGAGGATCTGGTCGCTAAATTTTAGCGGTCGGATCCTTATTGATTTCACTGTCGAGTCCCCCAGTGGCTAGTCACTGAATTTCAGCGGCTAAGCACTTAAGAATTTCTTCGTTGTCCAGTACCTGAGTGACTAGTCACTGAATTTCAGAAGCTGGGCACTTTGCAATTGTTTTTCTGATTTGTTACTGTTCTGCAGGGGCTTCAGCGCGAGTCGGCAGAAAGATTGGCTGCCAAGGGGCGTCTGGAGAAGGAGCTCTGCTCCGTTCAGGGGACGAACGAGCAGCTTCGGGCGACTACTGGTGAGTGCTTGACACACTTGTTGTTGACGACGTCTTTTGCAAATCTCGTACTCGTGATTTTTTTGACGTAGAGGGTCATGCGACCATGGTGGAGAAGGCCTATGAGGGAATGGTCCCTGTGAGCGACCTGACGGCTGCCCAATCTTCCTTGAGCGCCACGGAAAAGCGGATTGCTGACTTGGAATGGGAGCTCAAGGACGCGAAGGCGGAGGCGACCTCGGCCGATGGGAGGGCCAAGGCGGCCGTCGCTGCTACTGCCGAAGAGCAGAAGGTGTCCGACGCGCTTGTCGCCGGGCTGCAGGATGACCTCTCTTGTCTTCAAGATTTCGTTACAGGGGCCTGCCGTCCTTTGATTGGTGAGTTCTTTGTTCTGTTGAATGACTGGCGAGTCCCCAAGCGTGCGGGTCGCTTTTGCTTTGTTGTAGCCTTCCTTACTGTCTGCATGTGCGTTGCAGGGAGGATTCTTGATGATGTTGCTGAAGCGCAGCCGTATGACGCGCGGCAGTGTGTCACCACGCTGGTTGACTCTGCCGATCTGTCAGCGACTTTCATTCGCGCATACCTTCAGGAGATTTCGCCAACGGAGGTGATTCCCAGCAACCTCGTCGTGGTCTGGAGCTACCTGGAGAAGGCCCCGGCTATTGTCGATTTTATGTCACGGTCGGCCTTCTGCCATGGTGCCGCGACTGCGTTGAGCCTTGGGCTCGCGCACTTCCCCAACGACTTCGACCTTGACGACGTCACCAGTGGGTACCTGTTATCGACGGGCGCGGTCGAGATTTCTGAAGTGCTGAAGTTAACCGAGCGGGATGCGGTGTACTCCGACCGGGTATGGGCGATGGGCGACCTCATTCCGTACCAGGAGATGGTCGTTGCCCCGAACGACCCCGAGCCAGCACACCACGGCTTCAAGGTGGATCAGCCGTTTCGAGCGGCCATGGCGGGTGTTCTCACGACGTACCCCTCACACCCGTGGGTTCCCTTTATCCGCGTCCGCGGGAGTGGTGGCGCCTCGTCGTCGAAGCCTGCAGAGTAAATTAGTTTGCCAAGTGGCGTTAGTTATAATAGATATGTAACTGCACTTGCAAGCGAACAGATTTTGTACCTTAAGGAATGCAAAGATGCTTTTGTCAATTTTTGAGTTGATTATGGGTTATGCGAGTC
Source organism: Avena sativa (assembly GCA_916181665.1). NCBI lineage: Eukaryota > Viridiplantae > Streptophyta > Magnoliopsida > Poales > Poaceae > Avena > Avena sativa. The sequence goes on from OV702284.1 coordinate 432,166,752, forward strand.
CCCGAGCGCGTCCGCCCTTTTATGGGGTTTACCTCGTTTTTGCGTGTATGTATGTTACTAAATTGTTAGTAAGTTGAGGTCAACTCGCCATGGCTTGAAAAGCCAGTCGCGTGGCGACCCCAAGAGGTGCTCTGTACTTGGCCATTTTCCCGGGCGCGAATGGGGTCAGGTAGCCGAGTCCCCGAGCATGGTACTTGGACATTCTACTCGCATGCCCAAGGTAGGTGAGGACGAGGCTCGTTGTATTAGGCGCGTCGCTCCACCTGATCCGCAGGATCAGTCGCATGGCGAGTCCAGGACGCGCTCTCATACTTGACGTTTTTTCCCTAGTCGCTCGGGTTTGGACTTGCGTAAGTCCCCGAGTGTGGTACTTGGTCGTTTGAGTCGCTGCGCCAAGGGTGTGGAGGACTGGGTCACTGTTGGAAGCGAATGCGGCCGTCTTGGCTCGGAAAGCCAGTCGCATTTTCGGACTGGCTTGGCCTCCACCCACTTTGTGAATTTGTCGACTGCGACTAGGAGGTGGGTGAAGCCGGAAGGTGCCTTCTTGAAGGGGCCCACCATGTCCATGCCCCACACGGCGAATGGCCAGGTGATGGGGATGGTATTGAGCGCCAAGGTTGGGACGTGAGTCTGATTGGCGTATTTCTGACATCCGACACAGCGTTGGACGATGTCGACCGTGTCGGTGTGCGCGGTGAGCCAATAGAAGCCGTGTCGCATGGCTTTGGCGACCAGGGACCGAGTGCCAACGTGGTGGCCGCAGTCGCCGGCGTGGATGTCTTGGAGGATCTTGCGACCTTCTGCGGGTTGTACAACGTTGGAACACGCCAGTCACGATGCGCTTGTGGAGCTCGCTGTTGATGATGACGAAGGATTTGCAGCGGCGTACTATCATCCGGGACTCCGTCTCGTCAGCGGGGAAGGGGGCCTCCCTCAAGGTAGGCGACTATGGCACAGTCCAGTCGCTTGGCTCGGCGAGCATGGCGACCAGGGCTGCTTCTGTTTGCTGCGGAATTTCGATGTCGATCTCCCTCGAGAGAGAGACGGAAGGCTTGGTGATGGTGTCGAGGAAGATGCCGGCGGGTGGCCTGAGGCGAGCCGACCCGATGCGAGAGATGGCGTCAGCCTCCTCATTCTTGCGCCGATCAATCCATTCGACAGAGTAGCCGGCGAAGTAGCCTCCCAGCTGGTCCACTGCTCGGCGGTATGCCTCCATGGTGGGGGAGACGGCATCACATGTGCCAGCGACTTCCCCGACGACGAGGTCGGGGTCGCCGTAGCAGCGCATGCGATTGATGTTCATTTCCTTGGCTACTCGCATGCCATGGAGGTGTGCTTCGTACTCGACCATATAGTTGGTGCAGGGGGTGAAGTCAAGGTACATGACGTAGAGTAGCTTGTCACCCTTAGGAGATGTGAGGACGATCCCTGCCCCTGCGCCGTCTGCGTTCTTGGAGCCATCGAAGTACAGCGACCAGTAGTGGAGGTACGGCAGCTTCTCTGGCTATTGCGCCTCCTCCCAGTCGGTGAGGAAGTCTGCCAAGGCCTGCGACTTGATTGCCTTGCGCGGCTCGTATTTGATGTTGTGAATTCCTATCTCCATGGCCCACATTGTGACTCGCCCGGTCGCCTCACAGTTGCGGATGATGTCCTGCAATGGCGTTGAGGAGACCACCATGATTGGGTGCTCGTGGAAGTAGTGCGGCAGTAGCCGCTGGGCTCGGAAGACCGCATATACCTGTTTCTGGTACTGTGGGTAGAGCTGGCGCGACTCGGTGTGGACTTAGCTGATGTAGTAGACATGTCGCTGAACCGGGCGCTCCTTGCCCTCTTCTGGTCATTCGACGACCATGACGGCGCTGACGACTCGCTCAGAGGCCTCGACGTAGACGAGCATGGGCTCCTTGTCGACGGGGGCGGCGAGTAGCGGGGCCGCGAGTAGCACCTCCTTGAGTGCGTGGAACGCGTCGTCTGCCTCCTTGTCCCACTGGAACGTGGGATTCTTGCACATTAGGCGGTAGAGAGGCATCGCATTCTCGTCTAGCTGGGGGATGAAGCGACTGAGAGCCGCGACTCGCCCGGCCAACTTCTGGACGTCGCGCAGGCACTCGGGTTTGCCGAGCCGGGCGATCATGTTGATATTGGTGTGGTTCGCCTCGATCCCTTGTTTGGAGACGATGTACCCCAGCAGCTGTCCAGTATGTACACCGAAGGTGCACTTTCCTGGGTTTAGTTTGATCTTATACCTCCGCAGGTTTGCGAAAGTTTCTGCCAGGTCGGCGAGTAGATCGCCCTAGCGAGTGGACTTCACCACCACGTCATCGATGTAGACGTGGATGTTGCAGCCAATTTGGCTCGCAAGGCACTCCTGCATGCACCTCTGGTAGGTCGCCCCGACATTCTTGAGGCTGAAGGTCATAGCGGTGTAGCAGAATGCTCCGAATGGCGTGATGAACGTCATCTTCTCCTCGTCCTCGACTACCATTTTGATCTGGTTGTAACCAGAGTAGGCGTCAAGAAAGCACAGCGACTCCGAGCCCGCGGTTGAGTTGATGATTTGATCGATCCGCGGGAGGACGAACTGCTCCTTCGGGCAGGCGCTGTTGAGGTTTGTGTAGTCAATACACATTCTCCAGGTCCCATTTTTCTTCTCGACCAGGACTGGGTTTGCCAGCCACTTGGAGTATTTAGTTGGCCGAATGAAGCCTGTAGCGAGTAGATGATGTACCTCCTCGGTGATTGCTCGGCGGCGCTCTTCATTGAAGGGCCGCAACGACTGCTTGATGGGTCATGCTTTGGGGTCGGCGTTGAGTTTGTGTGCAGCGAGTTCTCTCGGGACACCAGGCATGTCGGAAGGCTTCCATGCGAAGATGTCGCGATTCTCACATAGGAACTCGATGAGCGCGCCTTCCTATACTGGGCTCATGCATGTTTCGATCGTCACCGTCTGGATGGAGTCGCCTGGGACCAGCTCGATGGAGCGAGTGTGCGTCATTGCCTCGAAGGCGTGGAGCCGCCGCCCTCTGAGTTGGGCTTCTTGAGTATTGCGGGGTCGCCATTGTTGACCCCACTCGTGTACTTGGCGAGCTCCTCCGCATGGTTGGCTTCTGCGGCTATGACGGCATCGGCAAGCTCGGCGCCTTTGGCCTCGCATTCTGCGGCTATGTCGGGGTCGCCGTGGACAGTGATGATGTCGAGCGGCCCTGGGAGCTTCATCGTGTATAACACGTAGTGGGGCACTGCCATGAATTTGGCAAACACCTACCGCCCCAAGACGCAGTGGTAGGGGCTGTTGAAGGGCACCAGCTCGAATATGATCCGCTCGGTGCGGAAGTTCGCTGGTGTGCCGAAGGTGACTGGCAGCGTCACCTTGCCGATCGGGTATGCCTTCTGACCGGGGACGATGTCGTGGAAGGTGGTGTAGGTCGTCTCGATCATCGACTGCGGGAGCCGCAGTCGCCTGAACGTGTCTAGGTAGATAATGTTGATGGAGCTTCCGCCGTCCATCAGCGTCTTGGGGAGCCAGTAGTCTCCCACCTTGGGCTTGACCACCAAGGCGACTCGCCCCGGATATTCGATCCATGATGAGTGGTCCTCGTGGCTCCAGGTGATCCGCTGCTCGGACCAGTTGAGGAAGCGTGGGACGTCAACCTGGGACACCGCATTGACGGCGACGGCGTGGGCGATGACCTTCTTCTCGTGCTTGGTGCTGAACCCGGTGAAGGTGTGAAGCGATCCCACATCGTTGCTGAATGAACCGCCGTTCGGCGGGTGGTTGTTGGGGTCCTCCCGTGCGCGTCGTGCCTTCTCGATCTCCTTCAGGGAGTGGCAGTCGGCGGTCGTGTGCGTGGCAGGATTCCCCTCCATGCTGTGGAACACACAGGGCTGGTTAAGGAGAGCCACGGGGTCGAACCTTGGTTTCACCTTGTAGTTGCCGTTGTCGTGGCGCCGGCCTCTGTCGCGGTGGAAGCTCTTGGGCTCGCGTGGCGCGTAGCCGGCGTTAGCGACGAAGTCACCTCGCCCATCACCGTTGCACTTGCCGGTGAGGCGAGTGTTGCTGTAGCGTAGCTCGGGTCGTCTCCCATTATCGTGGTCGTTCGTGCGAAGGTTTCCTCCCGACTCATCATCGGTTTCTTGGTTTGGATCCTCCTCCGTGTACCGCTTGGCGATCTCGAGGAGGTCCGGTATGTTGTCGAGTGTTTTGTACACCCGCTTGAGCTTGGCGACCAAGGGATCATAGCGGCACGAGGTCTTGAAGCAGTGGATCACGGTGTCCGGGTGGATGCCGGCCGCATTGAACCACAGGTCCTTCCAGCGCTGGACCCAGCTGTGGGTCGACTCGCGGGGTCCCTGTACGCATCGCTCCAGGTCCTCGATGGTGGTGGCGTGGGTGTAGGAACCCTCGAAGTGCCTGACGAAGGTGTCGCGCATGTCCTCCCAGGACTCGATGCTATCCGCGGAGAGGGTTTTGATCCATTGTCGGCTTGCTCCGTCCATCATCAGGGGAAGGTAGCGAGCGGCTAGTAGGTCGGTGTGGCCCGCGATTCCCATTGGCATGAGGTATGTGTCCAGCCACACAGACGGGTCGTATGAGGGGTTGTACTTCTCAATCTCCTTCAGCGCTTTAAAGTTCGCCGTGTATTTTTCGCCTTAGATCATTGGTCCAAAGCATTGAGGGCCGACTCGGCTGAGTGATCCCCTTGGTTCGCTGTCGCGGTGGTTAGTGAGAGTGTGCCTCAAGTCGTCAGGCTGGCATGCGCGCCAGCTCTGGTTGTTGATGATGTGGGTCCGCGCGTCGACTGGTTGCCCATTGGCAGCGACAAAGTTGTTTTTCGGTCGCGGGTCGTTGGTGGAGAGTGCCGCGTGTGCGGGTCGGGGTTGGAGCTACAGGGGCGGGGTGTTTGCCATCGTTGGGCGGCCGCTCGAGGCTGCCCTGCTGCCTGACAAGTGCGAGTACATGCGCCCATGCAAGTCGGCTCCCGTAGTTTGTTGCTCGACGGCCTTGGTGAGTAAGGCCTTGGCGTACTGGATCTGCAGGGCGCCTTCCCCGGTCACGTTGATGTTCTCGACCGCGGCTCGACTCGCGATGACGTTGTCCATCGGAGTCGAGAATAGCGGGAGGCCATTCGCGTCCCGCTCTCGTGAGAATATCACGATCCTCGGCTGGTACCGGGGGGCATGTGGTCGGGTGGTGGCGGGGGAGCACCGTTCGCCGTTGCGCCTGGTGGTGGTCGGGCGCTTCCTCCTGGTGTCACGTTCTCGCAGATCGCGCGATCGGCCACGCGGGCTGGGTCGCTCTCATCGTCGAAGTTCAGGGCGCGACCTGATGCGGAGTTGGTGGTAGCGTGAGAGCTCCTGCGCCATTACCTTTTTTTAGCAGTTATGACAGTAGAGAACCCTCAGGGGGTTCTACTGCCTTCTCCTTTTTTCATTACTTTTGGGACATAATTATAGAGTAAAGTAGAAGTCAAGGTGACTTCAAAATGGTCAAAAAAGAAGAATTACAAATTGCTGACTATACTATGAATGGTAGGGTGCAGATCAGACTTGGTTCTATGAACCAGAAGAGAGAAATCACTCGAAAATCTAGTTTTCTAGGAGATTAGGGAAGGTATAACTGAGTTGAATATAAGATCATTCCTTTCCTTCCAAATGTTCCAAGAAGCCACCATAAATATCTCCATGAATAAAGGTTGATTCCAGTTATTTTTAGCCTGGCTAATCCAATCTAGCAGTGTTCCAGTATATACCAAAAGAAAGCTAGCATGATTTACCAAAGTCACACTTTATGAACAAATGTTCACCAGTCTCTTCAGTTTGTCCACAAATAGGGCAAAGATACCCAGAATTAAGATGACAGTGTCTTCTTCTTAACATGTCTCTGGTATTTAATCTGTCAGAGAAAAGAAGCCAGCAGAAGAATTTAACTTTAGGTGTACATTTCGATTTCCAAATCCACCTAAAAGCCTCATGAGTAATCACATTCCTGAAGCAATGCTTGTAAAACTTCTGTGAAGTATAATTTGTTCCCCAATCATAACTCCAAGAATCATCAGTTGCAGCATTTAAGGTAATGTGAAGAGATAAGTTCTGAATTTGCCTAAGTTCCTCCATTGCTTCTAGAGACAGAGGGAGATTAAAATTGTGTGCCAGATTATCTGCAATTAAAAATTCCTGGACAGAAACATCTTCATTGAGGCAATAAGAATAAATTCTGGGGAATTGTTCAGAAATAATTCCATCCAACCAGTCATCCTTCCAAAATAGAACAGAATCGCCCTTATACACTGAACATTTTGCAATGCCTCTGTATATAGGAAAGAGTTTGCAAATATCCTTCCACCAGTCACAGACAGAGTTCCTCGACCTCCGTCGTCGTCGTGGTCGGTAGGATCGGTGTGGAGAAGGGGTCTGGCGGGGCCTTCGTGCCGCTCGCCATGTAGGTCGCGACGTAGTGACAGGATCCGTCGTGGAGATCGCCAGAGTTCTCTGACCTGGAGTCAGAGTTGAAGATCCCTAGGATGGAAGGATCCTTGAAGTCCGCCATGTTGGAGACTTGGGTGGTGGAGCCCGCGGGTGATGCGGCGACAATGGATCCGGCGGCTGATGCCGGGGTTGCCGAGTTGGCGTCGTCGTTGAGGTCCACGTCGTCCGCGGCCGCGTTGGTCTCGACCACGTTGTTGTTGGCCGAGTCGTACTCGAAGGCGATGCGGTGTATGGTGTGGACCTGACTCTCAAAGAGTCGATCCCGTGGTGGCGACTCGCGGATGCGAGCCGAATCCTCCAAGACGATGACGTCGGTGAAGCCGACGAAGAGGCTGATCGTGCCGACCGGCATGATCACGCTGTGCGTGACGGGGCGTGTCACCGGGACATAGCTGCTCGGCAAGATCTGAAGGATCTCGCCGATCATGATCATGCGGCCGGTAGTGATCGTCTCGTTGATTGGTAGATTAGATCTCGCCGCATAACACCGGACTGACCGGCCAGGCCCCATGGTGGGTGCCACTGTCGTGGGAATGGCCACGACAGATGCTGCAATTGGCAGCGAGTAGTAGAACGAGGGGCAAGGGCGGCCTGCCATCTATGGTGCGAGATGAGGGCGGAGACACAAGGGTTTACCCAGCTTCATCCCCCCAGAGGGTAAAGACCTACTCCTGCTAGATTGTATAATTGAGAGAGTACAAGGGCGAGCTCGACGACTAGGCGGCGAGTCATAGGGGGTGTATGATGGAACGTGTCCTCTATGTGTACCCTAGGGAGTTTTATATAGGCTCACCTCGCTAGGGTTTACAAATCTACAACCGAATTAGTTAAGGATTCGGTGGATACTTGACCTAATCCGACTAGGCCTAGCTATACTTCTGGGCCTTCAACTTCCAGTCACCTGGCTCCTTGTTGAGTCTTGATCCAGTCGCCGTCCTGCAGGCCCACTCGCTGGCAGCTTGGGCCAGTAGGAAACGTCCTGCTGGGTATACCCCATTCGGCATATCCCCATCAGCACACGTCGTCCACGCGCCGACCACTCGATCACTTTGCACGAATCTTGATGCCAGGAGTTACAAATTACAATTGTGGTGGATTTTTACTTTTCACCTCATTCCTCTCCTACGTCATCGTCTTCCTCCTGCGAGCCTCTCCTCGAGCCCTCCGCGCGCACGCGAAAACCCTAGCCTCCCAATCTTCTCAGTCACCTCCCCTCCTAATTCAATGGCGAGCAGCAGCTCTTCTCCCTCCATGGCGGCGTCGGGCGATGCCGCGGCGAAGCCGGCGGGCTCCGTTCAGGTGCCCCCAGAGGGCTTGGTGCTGCCAAAATCCGCGGTGGTGGAATCCACCGGTGGCGACCAAATTCTAGCGGCGCTAGAGCTGCTGGAGGAAGAAGGCGACTCCCACAAGGGGGATTGGTGCGGCTCCGATATCACAGACAGTGATATTAAGGAGCTGGTCGTCGAAGGCTACCTCCACGCGGCGGAGGGACTGGTCTGGCGGGCGGCGCCGGCCGGCGAGGTCACCCCTTCTCCCCAAGCTGGAGAGAAGGTGTACCTCAAAGCATAATTGGTACGTGGCGTTTCCCTACACCATCTCCAATTTCTTCCTAGTTGTCCTCAACCATTACCAGGTTCAACTACGCAGCGCTTTGTGAGGGTTACCTAGGGATTAGGCCTAGTTTAGATCTCTTTATCTACTTCTTTACCGTCAAGAGGGAAGCCGGAGCTGGCAAGGACGAGCTCAGGAACTGTGGGATGATTAGCTTTAAGATCCGTCCTAGCCGACGGTTCCCCGACATTGTCGGCCATGAGTCCTGCAAGAACTAGCAACAGACGTACTTCTACGGCCCAGATATCCCTCTGGCTGGCCGAGAAGCAACGTATCCGGACTTTGTCGACGGAGCCGCTGCCGAAGCCCCGACATGGATATCCCAGGCCACCCTTCCCTCCGACAACGACGCCTCCCGCGCAATAAGGCGGATAGAGTGGTTTGTGGAGACGGGTGTAACCGGACTGGACCTGGCCATGTGCTGGTTTGTTAGGCGGATCCAGCCTCTACAGTACCGCTCAAAGCTGATGCACGAGTACACGAAGGAGAGGAAAGATAGCCTCCGCATCTCCGAGGACAACTTCTCAAGTGACTCCGTCAAGCTCCGTCTCAAGGACATCTTCAAGGTGAAGGACATGAAGCATATCTTCACCATCACCTATGACATGTTCGAAGAGAGCAAGTGCCCAAAGGTACATGTTTATTTTCCGTGTATGACATATACTCCAGTTATTCCGTCTAGCCATTACAACCTCATCTAACACTTTGGGATTTCACTTAACAGCTCAGCAGTCTAGAGGAGGATAGCATGGCTGTCCAAATCTACGACCCCAAGATGAAGGAAGTCACTGTCATGTCCGATGACGATGTCTCGCTTGCGCGAAAGCGGAAGAGATCTACCTCTGACACTGCCGACGGAGGCAAGAAGAAGAAGACGGAGGGTGGAGCCTCCAACAAGACTACCGCCGCCCTGGAGGCGGAAAAAAGAAGAGTTACTATGATCCCTTTTACCAAAGCACCCCCTATTGTGTAAGCTTCTTTTTCTCCGACATTGTCCATTGCTCACCTTGTTCCTATACTTATACTTTTGTACGTCTCAGGAAGAAAGTTGGTTTGAGTTTGAAGAAGACCTCCAAAACATCGAGGGATTCTAAACACATTAAAGATATGCTGCAGCGAGATGTACCGCACCTAGCATCTCCCGCCATCGCCCCTACCACTCCCAGCGTCCAGCCTGATGCTGCACCGACAAGCTCTCACGCCAAAGATGCATCTGGCCCTTCCGTCATTGAAGTGGATCCAGTTGTCTCCATGGAGCTCGTCGTTTTTGGCGAGCAGGCGACACGAGAAAGTACCACAACCACAATGGCTGAAGCTCCGGCTAAGAATGTCATCGGTAGCGGCAAGGCGATGGCAAAAGGCGGAACGTCTGCCGAAGGCGGCGTCTCTGCACCCAGGATTTCCACATAATTTCCAAAGATAGTCTACCCGGCGCTTACGCCGAGTAGCTATACTCTGGCTCCTGGTGCAGCCCCGACTTCTCCAACCTGCGGCCTTGAGGAGCTCCTCGGGCAAGATGATATTCTGCAAGGAAATAGCCTTTCCTTCAACAAAATATTTGCCGAGAGCGCCACCAATCTCAAGATCATCACACTTGTAAGTTTTTGCTTGCCTTTTGCTTTTCATAAGTAGTATCCCCCTGTAGCCCCCGAGCTTTTAGATGGAAAACCATAGGTCTTTGCATCTGAATGCTCCAAGAGTGACTAAGGTAGAAAACTCTCACTGTAGCCCCCAAGTATGTAATTTGAATGAATTATTCCGACTAGATACTTTCAGAGTAGCATACGCAGTGTTTGTAAATTTCAATACTGTAGCCCACAAGCTTCTAGTTGAAAACTGAATTAGTTCCGACTAGATGCTTAAAGAAAGACTAAGCATATGACTGAGTTAAAAAACTTTATACTGTCGCCCCCAAGCTTCTAGTTGAAAACTGAATGAGTTCTGACTAGATGCTTAAAGAAAAACTAGAGCATATTGTCAAGTTTAAAACTCTCATTGTAGCCCCCAACCCTCTAGGTGGATAGTTATCCAGCTAGATGCTCCAAGTAGACTAAACAGCTTTAAATCTTCTTTCCACGGAATGAGAATGCTCGGAGGGGTGTCGCCAACGAGAAGTTCCACAAGATGCGCGCAGAACTGGAAGCCGAAAAGGGTAAAACTGTGACTCTCCGAGTACTCCGACTTGGTCTTGTGCCAGCACTCTCCGAGTACTCACTGTGTATTGTCATTTCTCCGACTTGCAGAAACCATTGCCAAGGCCAAGGATATTGTTGAGCAATCCAAGCACATTGAGTTGCTGGATAGCGAAAACAAGATCCTTAAGCAGGAGAGAAAGGATACGCTGAAGATGCACGAGGATTCCATGAAAGCCCTACATGAGTCCGCCAACACCGAAATCAACCGTTTGAAGGAGGAGATTGCAATGCTCAAAGAGCAGAAGAAAGCTGTCGATGAGCAGAATCAACACAATTTTGAAGCATACAAGATCCTCCGACAAGAACGGGACTCGATGGCGGATACACTCCAGCAGGCTAAGGCTAGCATCTTTGGTAAGTGATTCTCCGTCTTGTACTTCTGTAAGTTAGATACTTTGAACTTTTGCTATTGAACTCATTTGCTCCATTGCCAAAATTGTAGCTCCTATTGGATTAACACAGGCGCCTCCTCCGCCAAAGGAATGCATGGTCCTTGCCGACAACTTTATCAGCACCGCCATCAAGAAGGCCAAGGAGATAGCCAATCCCCTCCAAATCAACATCAAATCGGTGGAATCCATGATGAAGTACTCGAAGATCTTGCGCCAAGCCCCTGAGCGTATCATAAGCTGAGGAGATCGATCCCTTGGCGGCTTATGCTGACTAGACTGGCAAAACGCTGGGTCCGACTCAAGCCTCTGAGAGGTGTCCTTTTCCTGTTGTTTCACCGCCTTGGCCACAAGGTCATAGACCTGCTCCACGGCCGCGGGTGATCTATCCTGCTCCAGAAGGGTCTTGGCGACGGCGAGGTTTAGAAGAGGAGTGGGCATCACCTGCCTGCCCTCGCTGTCAATGTATGGCTTTGATTGTGGCGGCTTCAAGGGGGGCCATCCTAGGTTTCTCCGTACACCAGGATTGTTGATGAAGCGAGCTGGAGCTTTCTTAGCCTTCTGCTGCTAGAGTAGAGTCTTGTACTCGGCCTCCATGGCTCTAGCTTTCTCTATAGACTTCTGCGTGTTGGCCAAATCTCAATCCAACTTAGCGCCTTGCTCATAAGCTTAGTGTTCTTTATTTAAGATATTTTGTGTCTTCAAGGAAGCTTGCATGTTTGGCTTTTTTACTTGTATGTTTGCTTGTTTCTTTCAACTCTCTTGCTTGCTACCCAGCCTTGCAAGCCAAAAACCTGCTTTGAGAAGGCATACTTCTCATGTTTCCAAACCCCTTTGAACCAAACTTTTTCCATTTGTGTCCACCATATCTACCTAGTAGCTATTGCTATTCCAAGCAAATTCTCAAGCTTCATCTACCTTCCGAATTAAAAAGTATTTTGTTATGTGAAAACTAGTTAGTAAAGCTCTCACGAACTTGATGGCACACTTTATTTTCTTGCCCCTAATAAACTTGAACCATTGTGGACATCAAAGTTGTATATGCTTGCATCTATATCTTGGGATTAGCAGAACCGTGCTGTCACGGGTAACGTTTTCAACATTGCACTTGTACCTTGTTGTACACAGTTGATATTGTGCTCTTTTGTCTATGGATGTCAACAGTGTGAAATGAGAGGGGAACTTGTGAGTCCATGGAGTTTGTACTTTGTGTTAGAGAAACGCCTGGGCCGCTAGCCTAAGCCATGCCTAATCATGGTGGAAACTTGCAGCACCACCATAGTGAGCATTCTGTGAAGCATCCTCAATAAAAAATATACACATAGTAAAAAAAAGATCGCTGAGATGCATACTGTCTGCTTGCCTTGTCATTTTGGTTATGGGAAAGCTCCTGTACCATGTGCAAGGGGTACCCCGTTGGCGGTTCTCGATGATGTGCAAGTACTTACAATGACAAGAACTTGCCTGGGTCCAAAAGTTGAGTAGCATGAGGAGTGGCCCTCATATTCAAGGGACATGAGATTGCCAACTTATATTTCGTCAAGCATATACTCCATCTTTGTTCACTTTAACCTTAACCATCTCAAGATGCTTATGATAGGGGCAATGAGGGCTCAAAGCTAGTAAGTACGACAATATTTTGGAAGCTCTTGATGACTTGTAATCCATGCTTCCCTCTAAGAAGGGACCTTTCTCCCACTTCCAAGTTGAGTCAGTAAACCTATTTCCTCTCTATCTCAAGCAAGCATTTGAGTTGTTGTGTTTCAAGCATTCATATGGTGATTTATTCAATCATGTTCTTTATCTTCCTTGTTTGCACAAAACTCTTATCTATTGAGTATTACTTTGAAATTCTTCACTTGTGAAAAACCTTTTTGAGCAAAGAGTGCTCCTGTTTTGAAACTTCTACAAAAAGTTTGGTGTGAAACTGTTTGCCAGGTGTTCTCTGACCAAGAACAAGTTTGCCAATTCTAATTATGATTTATCTTTATGCATCTCTAGTGTGACTGTTGTGCTTGGTTGCAAGCTAAGTTATATAATGGTGAGTTGCTTTCTTCTATGAGTTATGCAATGGTAAGTGTGATGCTTCTTGTTCATATTCTTTTATCTACACTTCACTCCATAAACCTGTGGACATGTTTACTGATCTCGGTATTCGCTTGGGGACAAGCGAAGTCTAAGCTTGGGGGAGTTGATACGCCCAATTTGCATCACCATTCTATATAATAATTTACCTCTATTCATTGATATTTGTCTTATTATGAGGTATTACTTATGGCTTTTCATCTATTTATGCATGTTGGATGATTCTTGGAGGATGGACTGCCGGAGTCTGGATTCTGATGGAAAAGAAGTCGTTTCGGTGCAATTTCACGAAGATCATAAAAATATCAGAAAAATATGGAAACGTATTATTTTACCTGAGGACGAAGGAAGCCAGAACGAGGAGCGAAGGGGGGCCGCAGGGGGCCCACACACCCCTAGGCGTGGTCCCACCTTTCACCGCGCCTAGGGAAGGTGTGGCCTACCTGCCCGGCCTCCGACTCTCCCCCTTGCCTATAACTTCCCCTCGGAACCCTAATACACAGGGGGTGACCACATATAGATTTCCGCCGCCTCTGGGGGGCGAAAAACACCGAGAGAGAAAGATCTCTCTGGCAGACAGATTTCTGCCGGGGGAATTCCTTTCCGGAGAGGGGAGACCGTCACCATCAACACCATCATCAAGCTAGGCTTCATCGGTATCAGCATCATCATCATCCACACCATCAGCACCATCATCACCACTCTGTCCCGCTGTAACAATTGTGTTGGATATTGCTTTAGTTCTTAGGGGAAACTTTCCCGGTGTTAATTACTATTGTAGTTGATGCTTGTGAGTGGAACCATTGGATTATTGTTTATGTTCAGATTGTTATCCATTATCATATCATCCTTGATCTTGATCCATATGATGTCTTGTGAGTAGTTCATTGTGTTCTTGAGGACATGGGAGAAGTCATGTTGTTAGTAGTGAATCTGTGATGAGTTATTATTCAATGGTTTAGTATTTAAGTTGTGGTGTTATTCTTCTAGTGGTGTCATGTGAACGTCGACTACATGAAACTTCACCATTTATGGGCCTAGGGGGATGCATTGTGTATTTGGCTACTAATCGCGGGCTTGCCGGAGTGACAGAAACCTGAACCCCCCTTAGTACACCTTTGCACAAGGGAGTGTATGATCTCAGAGTTTAAGGCTGTGGTTAGATTTATATCTTAATTACCTTCCTGTAGTTACGGATGTTTTCAGGGGTTTTAATCACAAGTATGTATTAGTCCTAGGAAGGGCAGTATGTTAGCACAGGTTCACCCACACAACACTTACAAACACCAAAGAAGAGTACTCAGCTATTTGCAGCGAAAGCACTTGATAGAATTCCCATGTGTCCTCGAGAACGTCTGGTCCTTATAAGTATTTCCACTGGCTTGTCCTTTTCTAAGAAAGGATTGGGCCACTTGCTCCGTTTGTTCGTTACTTCTATTAGTTGCTCTTTGTTTTTTTGCCTTGTCAGAAAACCACTAAAAATCCGTTTGCTAAGTATTCACAGGGATTTCCTGCTCCATACCACTGTTCAGCACCTTCTGCTCCTCGTTGGGATCAACACTCCTATTTATCGAAAGTACTACGATACACCCCCTATACTTGTGGGTTATCAACGACCTTGTCGGCCTGCTCGTCGCGTTGGGAATCCTCCTCCATCTCCTGCATAGCAGAGTCTAGCTCATCCGGGCTGAAGTCTATCTCCTCCGAGTAAGCGCTAATGTCGGCATAGAGCGCGTCAAGAACGGAGTCGAAGGGTGTTGGGGCTTCCTCGATGATGGGCGGTGGCAGTGCGACAGCAACGATGATGACTGGGGGTGGTGGTGCCACTGTAGCGACGACTATTGGAGGCGGTGGCGATAGCGCAGGGACGACGACCGAAGGCGGTGGTGGCGGTGGCTGGGGAGCTCCGTCTATGAGCGCAAGCGCTGTTTGGGCTGCCTCCTCAGCCTCTGCGTAGTTGTTGACGGTGTGCACCATGCCTTCGAAGGTGAGGCGTCCTGAAGCCTGCTGCCACCTTAGCGAATGTCGGAGAAGTGTTCCGTGGTCCAGTCCTTTCACAAAGTGATACATGGCATCATCATTGGGGTAATGCGCCAGGTCGGCCCGTATACGGAGCCATCTGGCAAGGTAATCGCGGGGGTTTTCACCCTCTCTCTCTGAACGCACCGCGCCAGATCGAAGATGGTCACCACGCCGACGAACTTGGATCTCTGCTGTCTAGATGCACGGGCGAAGCCGGCGGACCTGCAGTGATCTTCCACCGTTATATCCTGCACAGAGGCGGTTTGGGTGGGCCTTAAACTTTTCCGATTGTTGCCGGCAAACTCTAGAGAGAGATCCGACTTTGATCCTTCCGCGAACGTATCCTGCCCGTAGGCGGTCCGTGCGGGTCTTGATGCTCCTCCGACTCCTAGGGAACTAGTGCCCGAGTCGGTTTCGCCGATAAAGAGGTGGATGTCTCCGATAGGGACGATCGAGCACCGCGTAGGGTTCGTCTTCGCCACGATCTAGAACTCGTCAGGAGGGACGATCGGAACGTTGCCGGAGAAGAGAACGTGACCGATAGCTACGGTTTCGCCGATTCCCGCGAAGATCTTGGTCCTCGTCCGCTGTAGAGCCAGAAGCGCCTCTTGCCCCACGGTGGGCGCCAACTGTCGTGGTATTGCCGACGAGTACGCCATGGAGGGATCCTCACAGTGCGTGTTTAGAGACGTGGAGGAAGGCGGACGGTTGACGGGTACGAGGTAACACAGCTTACCCAGGTTCAGATCCCACGACAGTGGCGGAATCCTACTCCTGCTATAAATCACTATAAGGACAATATGCCGAGTTACAGGGATTGGTTCGCTGTGCGCGATATGGGTTGTGTCGTCCCTAAAGGCTCCCATATGCCCGGCTTATATAGTCGCCAGGTCCTAGGGTTATAGGTAAAGTCCTAGCCGGACAGGTTACAGACGGTACACGGCTGATCTAACGTGTCTTGCACTCCAAGGCTCCGGGTACGTCGGTAACTCCTCCGTAGCTTTCCTTTATTCGGCATGGGCCTCTCTTCTGGATCCATCTAACTGGGCCGCCCAGCAGGCCATGAGCCATGGTACCAACTGTAGGCCACCCGCTTATCCGGATAGGAGACATTCTATGAGGATACTCATATAGCATATCCCGACACCTCCGGCGCCATGGTCGGGAGAGTCGTGTTTTATTTTTCTGGATCGTCCTCGTGCTGGCTTGATGGTTTGACTTGATGGTGTTGTCGTTTCAGAAAAGGTGAAGTAATGCTGACCGATAAATGCGAAGCTATTTTCTCAGACACTAATCAAAGTGCCTTAAAAAATATATTTTGCAGGCAATTTTAAAAGTGCCCAATAAATTTTACTTTTTCAGGCAATCCTGAATAATGCCACTAAAAATCGTTTTTTCTAGGCTATTTTCGAAAAGTGCCACAAAAATACTATTTCTAGGCATATTGTAGAAATGCCTATAGCAAGGTGCCTTAAAAAAATAGTCCGTGACATAGTGATAGGGAGAGCTACACCTGCATCGTCGTGCGATTACAATTGCAAGAGATATATCGAGGTAACGAGGGGTAGCAGATTATCACGCATGAGCAATGCTACACCTACGGAAATTACTTACGGAAATCATCTACGGACCAAGAACGTAAACAGAAGCAGGGAAGCGGTTAGCGATATTTATGGAAAGAATCAAAACCAAACCAACAGTTTCACTCCACGTCATTCCGTAGGGACTTCCGTAGCCAAATGAATCCGTAGGTGTAGAATTTCCGATCACGCATGGTTCAGAGGCAAATTTGGGGTCCCCCGTTGACGGGGGCGTGTGAAGCCGACCAACGCACGGCTAGGGCCCACTCCGACTCGCGTCAGAATCTTCCTTCCTTTACAGCCATCAGGGCGGTACACGCCTATCGCCTGGATGGATCCCATCATCCAGGTTCTTTTCTTTTCTCCAATTCAACGAGATTTCGTCGTCCTAGTTCAGTTTTCACGCACGGTCGCACCAGTCACTTATTTTAATAATCGGAGTGGCATCCGCTGAAATTGGTGGGCGACACCCAGGCCCAACGATGAGTCGATGACGTGTTACCTTCATGGAATCCTAAGGCCATCCCAAACCCCCACCCAGCAAACGGACGCCGCGTATCCCGTCTCGCCCTTCTGAACCGAGTCCAAGGTCAACGACCCCTCGGATTGGACAGCGCGGCGGGGTTCGATTCCGCGCAGACCAGGCGAAAACCTGTGGCTGGTTTACGGTAGCTCGGACGCCGGCCTCGTTCGACGCGGTCCAGCCGAGTCTTCCTCGGACCCCACCTGGCGGTGTCCGAGAAAAGGGCCGTGTCCTTTTAATGGGACCGTGTCGTCCCCATTCACATCCAGTCCACACTCTTCTCCACTTCTAGTCCCCACTTCCAAACCCTAAAACCCTAGCCGCTCCCTCCTCACCGAAAAGCTCCTCCTCGCCGGCCCTCGCCGCTGCAATGACGAAGGACAGCTGGAAGTCCTGGTTTCAGTGTGGCCAGAACGACCACGAGGCCGGCTCCTCCACTGGCGGCGGTCGTGGCCGCCATTCCGTCTCTCACTCGCCGCCCCGAAGCATCTCCTTGTCCTTCTTTTGCGGCCCGCCACCGCACCCGCCGCCGTGCCCGCGCTCCGAGCAGCGCGTACATGAGCCTCAAGGCCGCGCGCACGCCCGTCGAGGCAGGCATGCCCTGCCCGTGGCCGGACGTCCATCTACCAGCGGGGTGGCACCTCAACGGCGCCCCCGTGCCGGTGGCGACCATCCACATGTCGGGCCCTGCACGCCACCGCGAGATCTGCTGGCGCCGGGCCTTCCTCCCTCCAGATCTGCGGCGGGATCCGGCCTACGCCATCGACTCCCTAGTCTAGGACTGGTGGTTCGAGGCGGAGCACGCAACCTGACGCGAGGCCATCGAGGCCTACCTCGAGACCCTCGATGACGACGAGGACTATTGGGAGGGGTCCCAGGAGGACTCCGGCGTGGAGGATGACGACAAAGACGACGATCTCCACTTCCCGCCGCTGTAGCCCGGAATCCCGGACTGGTCGCGCTACCGGGGCGCCGACATGTCGCGTCCGAGGTGGCCCTGGCCGGAGCCGGAGGAAGAATCGGAGCCGCCCCGGCTGGTGGTGGTCAAGATGGAGGAGGAGGGGTCGGAGCGGCAGTGTCGGCCGATGACAGAGGAGGAGGAGGAGCTCCAGGCCGCCATCCTTGCCTCCCAGCTGGAGGAGAAGAAGAAGTGGGACGACACCGCCCGGGCGCTGCACGAGTCCTGGGCGGCCGCGCAGGCCCAGATGCCGCTCGTGCTCCCGGCACCGCCTCCGCCTCCTGCTCCAGCCTAGGCCGGCGCGTGGCCCCTGCCGCAGGTCTTCATCGACCTCACCGCCGCCGACGACGAGGAGTAGGCGGCGTAGCTGCAGGACCAGGGAGCCGGCCAGCCAGGAGCAATGCCCGCCGCCTCGCCTCCCTTGCATGCCAAGGCACCCCATAATATTGGTGCTTTTTCTTTTCTTTTGTATATTTTGTGACCGGGGGCCAGGACAGGGACCTTTTTATGTTATATGTTTAATTATTTTTGTCCTCGTTTTTTCTGCACTTTTTTTGCGAGTGAGAGGCCGTTGGGGTCACAGGACACCGCAACCGGGCTGAGCCCTGATGGCCTGTCCTCCACCCCCGCAAACGGATCGATTCGTACCAAACTGTTGTCCAAAATGCGGGGGCCGTTGGGGATGGCCTAAGGGCATCTCCACCGGTTTGACCCAACTCGTCCAAGCGCGTCCGAACTAGTTCGCGCGGACACGCAGAACATGCGTGGTGCCCCAGTGGCACGACCCATCCGGATGAACGCGTCCGGCTCAGCCCATCCGTGCATCAAATCTAAGAAATGATTGCGTCGGCTCGGAATCGTGCAGACGTGAGGCGTGTCCTGCCCGCTGGTGTCGCTGGCCCGCCGGTCAGCCACTGCGGCATTGATTCAGACGCGTGTAGCGACACTGATTCAGGCGCAATTGCGATAGCCTGTGCCATCAATGGCGACGAGACGACGCACTGACTGACTGGACACTTCAATGTCGTATCTTCGGCCTCCGTGCCGGCATCCGATGCTGGTCCTTTTAGATTGGCGCCCGCGGCAGTATTCCCCCACACGACACCACACTCTCCTCCTTCTTTTTGTTCTCCACTACCGGTAACTAGCCATGGCCGGCGGCAATGGATCGAGGGGAGGGCGTGTCGTTCGTGGGCGTCGAGGGAGGCACGGAGGACGCGGCCAAAGCAGCGCGCCACCAATCTCTCCCTCAACGACGTCGTCGCCCAACGAGGTCGACCCAGGCATCCAGTTCGCCGTGGCTATCCACTTCGGAACGACGCCTGACAGGCTGCTCCTCCCCCGCAAATTCATGTCGCTGGTCGCCAACCCACTGCCTCATCTTGTCTTTCTGAGGGCGAATGGTTTCAGGACCACCAGGTACCCGGTGGAGTTGATGTCCGACCACCGCCTCGTCCTGTACCTCGGCGACGGCTGGGAGTTCTTTGCCCGCACACACCAAATCAAAGCGGGCAACATCGTCGTCTTCAAGTACGACAGCGAAGCATCGTCAGCGTCTTCGACAACACCATGTGCCATCGCTGCTACCACTCTGACCCCGACTCCGACGAGTAGGCTAGGCCATTTTCATTCGCCTTGTAAGATGTAGCAATGTGGGCACCGGACATTTGCAATGAAAAGATTTATTCGACTGCCAAATATATTACAAACAACACTACAACACCATCCTAGCTATGCGCCGCCTATGGCGTTGGGCAACGGCGGGTCGACAAGACTCTATTCTTCGCTGAGAGAGCGGTAGATCGCTTCCTGCGTCTGGAGCTCTTTCTCGGCTTGGGGGAGGTGGGCACGCAGGTACGTGTCGTCGGGATTGGCTCGCAATGCTTCCTGGAGGTTGTCACACACTTCTCTGAGCGCTAGACGTCGCCGGTGCTCCGGCAGAAAGATGCGGTTCATCACCTCCAACGAGAAACGCTCGTCGGTGGTCCTGTTATAGTCGTAGTGAGAGCGCCACGACTGCAATGGGATATGAAATATATGCGGGGCAACACGTCAGGTGCCACCGGCGGGTTCAGCCACCATGACGGTAACGAGCGCTTGGGCACCTCTTCTCTGCCGGCGTCGGGGTTGCCACGGAGCTCGTCGGGCCGGCGACGACGGCCATGCATGGTGGTATTGTGCTCGAGGTGGTGCGGGTCTGGTCGAAGATATCTCGGTGATCTCCCTTTTTTATCGTTGTGCCTGGACGCGGCAGGAAACGCTCAGAACTGACGGGAAGTGACAGAAAAGAAAGACGGGAGACAGCGTGGTGACGGGAAGACACTGAAAATATGCCGGCGTTGATGATGTCCAAGCATTTCTATGAGGAGCTCTATTAAAAAATACAAATGTAATGCTACCTCCCTACGGCGGCGATTCATAACTAGAAGAACTCGTTGGCATAACCGGACCTTATTAAAGGCCTCGGTCGTCAGATCGATTGAAAGATCTTATCTTGGAGTTTTAGTATGGGTCGTCGGCCCTTTCTCCTCCTCAGTAGGTGCAAACCCAGGTTCTGTAAATAAATGATTCTAACTGTCTTGGAGCTAGATAAGCAAACCTTCTGTTTGAGTATGATGGATGTTACACCCACAGTCACATACAAGCAAAAGCTTTCTTAAAAGCTAGAAGTCAGAACGAACTCGTGAAGCTATCCTTCTTCTTGGATCTCAAGATGGACACGTTCGGACGGACAGACTAGATCCTAACCCAAAAATAACCGTGGTCCAATCCAAACAAATGTTACAATCGCGACAAGAAGATAACGAAGAACGAAAACGAAAAACACAGCAAGGAGACACAGATTTAACGTGGAAAACCTCTCCAACAAAGAGAGGAAAAAACCACGGGCGCCAGCCAGCGAAACTTCACTATATCGAGGAGTGTTTACAAACGCCGGGGATTTCACAGATGCAACTATCCCAACCGGCGGCTTACAAGGGGTTTATATATCGGTGGAAACCTAGGTCTTCGACGATCCGTACCGTACCGCGGGGGGCTGACGGGCCTCGCTCCACTCGTCAGAAGTTGGCCTATACTTTGTAGAATTTGGATCAACATATAACAACAAACACGTTTTAGAACAACCGAGTGGGTTGGACCGGCGAAGATGCCATAACCTCTGGCATTGGCTCACGAAGAACCCGCGCGTGCGTGCTTCGTTTCGTTTCGTCTGCACACCGTGCACCGGCGGTACGGTCTACGGTGGCGTCGCGACGTCTCTCCGTGTGCGTCGTCGTCGCCGTGGTAGCCGGCGGTGAGACACCGAGAGTGCACGCAGAAGGCCCCAAACAAACTAGCTTCAGCTGGTTTACATCACGCAGACAACGTTGACATTCTTAGTCAATCGATCGATCAACGTCGGCGAGGCCATCATTTATGGAAGTCGATAATCAGAAGAGCTACTTAGCTCACGATTACGTACTTCTGTCTCCTCTTGACTTTTCGTCGGTCGGTCGAACGTAACGAAGTGTGAATGCACGTGCCCATTTGATTAAACGCCTTACGCACGCAGCAGCAGCAGCAGCAGCAGCAAGGCAACCACACAGCCTGCAGGTGCAAACTGCAAAGTTAGTGTACGAGTATTATGAGATTGATCGACCGAGTCTACACAGCCGGTACCAGTGCTGTGGTGTGCTAGAACATCGAGCAGCTCAAGGGTACGTTTTTTTTGCCAACAAACACCGGATTCAGTCCACACAAGTACACATAGTGTCTCAATAAATCTAGGATCGCCTACGTGTTATTTCTGTATTTCTTTTTTCCTTTTTTTTTCTCAAGATTCAAGAACACGCAAACAAAGTGGGTGGAGCTAGGCGCTCGGGTGGGTTCGATCGGCTCGATCGGAGCGATATACTCCCTCTGTTTCAAATTACTCCGCGTGCACTCTTATCTAGGTGGGCTAGTACTCTCTTATTTTTTATCCAAAAAAATCTTAGAATTTTTAAACTAGATAGTATGAAATGTGTACTAGCTATTTCAAAAATCTCGAGAATTTTATGAACAAAAAATAAAAGAATACTAATCCACCTAGATTGCGGAGTAATTTGAAACAGAGAGTATTACTACATCGATCGTGGTCGTGGGCGGCGACATCGTGCAGCTACGCCTAGGTACGTATGCACACAGCACACCCCACGGCCGGGATCTCGATCGCCAGGGCGCCAATTCAAGGTCGTCGTCAAGAACCGCGACCACATCAAGGTCCTCGATCGTTAACAGAATATATATTTGAGAATCTGTCGTAGAGTCCATGCATGAGATGTCCCTTTCCTGTGAAAAAGATGAAATACACATGCGTCGTGTAGCTGCCTTAACTTGGGGATGGGATGGGATGGCGCGTCGCGTCCGTGTCTGAAATGCGGACGTGATGTTTCCATCGATTTGGTTCTAGAAGGCCTAAAGGATAGGACAGTATTTTATTCCGTCTTTGACGGGAAAATGAGGCTTTACGCATAAATAAAACACATTTTACTCCGACAGTAAAAAGATATACTAGGAGGAATACCAGCTAGTAGTCTAGTCTGCTTCTTATTTAACTCTGATACTACTCCTAGGTGACAAATGTAACGTGGGCACACATCAACGACCGAGCATGCGCACGTCCATGAACTTATGGATACGATGATATATTGTGACCTTTATCGTACAGTTTCCGGGGAGGTCCACCCAATCGTCGGAGAAGAACCTGTAATGCCTAGGCATAAAGAAATATAATTGCAAGCAACAACGACGGGTGAGGACCCATGGCGGCCGAGTAAAACTGCGGGGGATCCAACGATACACGTACCAGCATTATTTCAGCAAAATATCTGTCACGAGGGTTCCCCGTAGGGTTATAAAAGGATACTCTTTCCGTTCCATATTGATAGCTTCAACTTTGTTTATATTTAAAGATATCTAGTCTAAATATTTAACTAGATATATACGAATTTAAATAAAATTAAAATAAAATTGAGGACACATTAATATGAATCAGAGGGAGTACTAAAACGAGGCTCTAATAGACTAGTTACAGTACCAAATTCAGCTTTAAATCCTTTTTAAGGTATCTATATCCGAATTTAAAGAATCCGATTTCAAAGTGAAGCCCTAGACCAGTGTATAGGACACGGTATGCTAGGAAATAGCACGACAGATGGATTAGCAGAACATTAATTAGGATGCATATTTGGGACGGAATAATCCGCTTTCCGAGTCATCCACAGACCAGGTTTCGTGACTCGTGCGAGCCCGATCACGTCTTAAGCGAGAGCGCAAGGGGGCGAGCGTGGGTGGGTCGGACCGGATATGATAGGCGAATGGTCGTTCTTGACATGTCGTTGTCGTGCCGGTAGCATTGGACGGACGGTTAGCGTGGCGCAGCCTCTCGACCACTCAGAGCACGTAGCAGTTAGGGCTGAAATTATAACTCGAAACTCACGAGTTAAATAAGTAACTCGTGACACAGCTCGACTCGACTCGAACTTAGTGTCTAACGAGTCGAGCCAAGTTTTTGATTTGAGTTTGTTTGTTCACCCAAAACTCGTTCAAATATAGAGTTTGAAAATTTTCATAGATAAGTGCCATACTATGAATGTTCCTTGAACCTGTAATGGTGTAGAGCTACTATATTTTTTATTGATCTTCCTCCGTGTTATTATAAAAGTAGTATTGTTGTTCTAGTTTCAAATTGGTAGAATAATTACTAGTTTTTCTTATATGTGCTCATATTCATAATTTATAACAATCTAAACGAGCTGCTCGCGAGCTACTCGTGAGTTTACCGAGTCGAGCCGAGTTTCAAATATTAGCTCGTTCTGTAAACGAGCCGAGTCGAGCTAACTCGTTAGTTGAACGAGCTTTAGCGAGTCGAGCCGAGTTGGCTCGGCTCGGCTCGAATTCCAGCCCTAGTAGCAGTGTAACTAAAACGTGGTATGTAAAATCGGTGATACAGGGTATTAATAATACAGATTCAGTTGCAAACACGCCAGCGATCAGAACCTGTAAACTAAAACTAAATAATTTAAAGATAACTGTCTTCGTGGCAAAATTCTGAAAAGAACAGGAAATAACAACACAATTCAGAGTTCGATTTTTACATAATTTATAAAATTCGATCACAAAAGTAACCTAGATGAAGGCGCGTCCCCCTTTCCTCCCGCGGCGTGCCCCAGGGCGCCGCCCGGAGGCCCCCGCCGCCGCCGCCCAAGTTCTCCCTCCATCTCCTGTCTCCCTTCCGCCGCTGCTGCCGGCGTGGCCGCGGTGGCGGCGGCCCCTGGTGTCGAAGGCGCTAGGGGAGGGGGGTGACGAGGACTTCGACGGGATGCTGGGGCGGCACCAGAGGATGTGCTCGGGCGCGGTGGTCGGTCGGCGATCTGGACCAGGCGGCGGCCATTGCCGTCCTTGGCTCGTCCTCTCGGGCGGAGGAGGCTGGTCGTGGATCTCGATTCCCATCTAGATCCGGTGCTTCTGGCCTCGGCCAGTTGCGGCGCGGTTGGGAGGCTAGTACGGAGCCGATCTGCACGAATGGGCGGAGATCCAGCCGGCTGTGGGTGTCGAGAGGCGGGGGATCCGGTGAAAACCGGGCTCTCACTCGTTGACAGCGGGCGATGGCGGCGTTGTTGCGCCGTAACCTTGTTGGAGGATTCAACCTTGCAACCTTTGTCTCTTCGTCGCTCGAGCTGCTCCGGGGGAAACCCTAGATCTGGGCCTTCCCGGATCAGACGATGGCGACGCGTTCAGCGTCGTCTCCCTCTTGAGGGCATCGTTCTTGGAGCAAGTGCTGGATGCAGAAGGAATAAGGTGGAGCGGTCTTTCATCGGTGGCATTGAAGACGGCGAGTCTCGGCGGCAAGGTGTCGCAGAGTCTCGGTGATGGATATGGCCTGTTGGACTCGCGCAGGTCGGTGGAGCTGTCGGACGTCAAGGTGGCATCGATGGTTGGCCTAGCTTGGGCTATGCATTGATCTCTCCTAAAGATGGGATTGCGAAAGATGCCGGCGGCGACTACTGTGGGTCTGCCGGACCGGTTTGAGTTCCTTGCGCGTCAATGGGCGGCAGTTTGAGCTATCAATTTCTTAGATGAGGCGCGTCGGTGTGATGTCAGGGCAAATGGCCTTGTTCATGGGCATCCCCCTCATATGTTTAGGTGTAGCGATGATCGCTAGGATTGGTGGATTTCGGTTTGATCTTTGTATTTCTCCTTGTAAGGTTTAGTGAATAATTAATAAAGCAGGTTGTGTGCATCGCTCGATGCAGAGGCCGGGGTTTTTCACCTCCTTTTCGAAAAAAAAGATGAAGGCGCGCATCTAGCTACCAAAATCTGGCTCGTGTGGAGCCTTGCGTGTTGACGGACGTGGCAGAGACGACGTCGCCACTCAGTCTTCTCCGCCTGCTGACGCCGGAGGCGTTCCACCTCGCGCTCCTCCGCCTCCTGGCGCTCGATGAGGCGGAGCATGTCCGCGAGATCCTTCTCCTCCTTGGCGACGGCGTGCAGGTGCTGGCGCTCGGAGCGGCGGCGAAGGCACGCCACCGCGCGCTGCTCCGCCTCATCGAAGCCGACGAAGTCGCGCGGGATCACCGTCCTGCCGACACTCTCGTCAGAGATTTCACTCTCTCCAAGCGTCGCGTAATCGCGATACCCGGAGCTATCGCTCGACAGAGACGGCGAGCTCAGCCGCGATGAACCCGCCCCCGACGGGTCGCTTTTGATGTACCATGCGAGGGCGTACGAGAGGAGAGAGGCTGACATGTGCGGCGAAGACACAAACCGAAGCGCCGCATGCTTTTTGGCACCGATGTTGCGGCTGCGCTTGAGATCCACCTCCGAATTGAGGAGCTGGCCGCGCGAGCCGATGAGGCGCTTGCTCGAGGCACTATCAGGGTGCATGGCGGCGAGGCGGGTTGTTTGGCGGCAGCGGCGTAGCAAATGGGGCGGCGAGGCGGACGGATTTGGGTGCTGGAGGGGCTTGGTGGCGGCGGAGAAGGAGAGGGCATGCGGCGGAAGAGATAGGGTTTCCGCTTGGGCCATCCTCTCTGATCCCTAGATATGTGGTTCAACAGGGGGTTAAACGGGCCATCGAATAAGTTTTACAGGCCGGGGTAGTATACGGACTCTAATCTACGCCAAAAACTAAACACGGTCTGTATGTAATTAGAAAAGTTTGGTTTTCGAGGGTTTTACGGGAACTGCTAAAGATGCTCTCCCGCCGGTCACCGCGCCGCCGGCTTGTTGTGCGGCGGGGTGCATTTCGCGGCACCTCCAGTGGCGCTGCCGCATGCCTCCACCCGCAGAGCAGGTGTCGTGCGAGCCCGATCACGTGCTAATCTAGAGCGAAAGGGGCCCGAGCGTGGGTTGGCCCGTCGGCCCGTGGATGATGACAAATAATAGTCGGCGTCATCGTACTTGCTGGTAGCATTTTGACTGGACGACACCACCATGCCTTTGCTCTGGACGACAAGCAGTTTGTTCACTGTGTCTGTTCTTTTAGGTGCATTCTTGTCTCGTACTCCCTCCGTTTTAAAATATAAGCTGTTTTAGATTTGTAAAGAAAATAAATCTAGACTTATTTTAGTATATAGATTTATTTAACTTTAGGATGAATCTACACACTAAAATAAGTCTAGATTCATTTTTTTTACAAACCTAAAACATCTTATATTTTGAAATGGAGGGAGTACATTTCTGGACATGCGTAGCAGCGACGAATCTACAACTCATACAAGAGACCTGGTGCAGTCAGCTCATCACAGGAGTGATAATCAAAAACTGATAATCAAGAACTGGTTGCTGGGCATCGAGGACCCTGAGAAATAAAATCGGCGAGACCAAGAACTGATAATCAGAATTCGGCGGAATTAGGACGAATCGAAGATGGGAATTGTTAAAGCATCTCTAATAGAAACCGCAAACATGCGAAAGCTATATAAAACCCGCTAGTTTTAGGTTTTGACGGAAAAAGTGGTGGATTAGCATATCCTGTAAAATGGTGAAAAGTGTACTTTTTTTACGGTCCACGGAGAAACCTTCGACCCGACCCCTACATACGTGGTGCGGGAGGCCGAACATAGCGCGTTGTGTATAGCTTGAGTTGTTCGCGCAGGAGGGACATTTCACCATTTCCCATTCCCGGGTCCGTGCCGCTGTTGTTGCCGGTCACCCTCCCCACTCGCTCTCCGGCGTCGCCGCTCACCGCATCCGAACCCATGGATCTCGCCGATTGATGGCTCAGATGATGTAGAGCTCGTTGGGAACCCCAAGAGAAAGGTATAATGAGCACAACATCAAGTTTCCCTCAATTATAGAACCAAGGTTATCGAACCAGTAGGAGATAGGCATCACTTCCGAAGGTGTTGCTAGAAACATGGAACCTGCACACAACACAACCACAATACTCTGCCCCAACTTATCAATAAGGTTGTCAAGCTCACTGGTTTGCTGAAAACAAAGGATTAAACGTATAGTGTGAAAGAAAGTAATTGCTTGTGGTAATTGCAGAAAGTAAACAGTAAACAGTAGGTAGAATATCGATGGGAAGGAATGGTCCAGGATCCACCGTTCACTAGAGGTGTTTTCTCCATAAGATAAATAACATGTTGGTGAACAAATTACAGCAGGACAATTGACAAATAAAGAATGCATAACAATGCATGTACTTAACATGAAGATTACTATAAGATTCATTTGAGCATTGCAACAAGATACAACTCATACAAGAGACTTGGTGCAGTCAGCTCATCACAGGAGTGATCATTGCTCTCACGTGCCTGATTGCTAGGCATCCCAGGTGAAAGGGGTGGAATTGGAAAGTATTCGATAATCAAAAACTGATAATCAAGAACTGGTTGCTGGGCATCGAGGACCCTGAGAAATAAAATCGGCGAGACCAAGAACTGATAATTAGAATTCGGCGGAATTAGGACGAACCGAAGATGGGAATTGTTAAAGCATCTCTAATAGAAACCGCAAACATGCGAAAACTATATAAAAACCGCTAGTTTTAGGTTCCCATGGAAAAGTGATGGACTAGCATATCCTGTAAAATGGTGAAAACTGTATTTTTGACCCCCTACATACGTGGTGCGGAAGGCCGAACCTAGCGCGCCGTGTACAGCTTGAGTTGTTCGCGCAGGAGGGACATTTCACCATTCCCCATTCCCGCGTCCATGCCACCGTCGCCGCCGATCACCCTCCCCACTCACTCTCTGACGCCGCCGCCGCTCACCGCATCTGAAACCATGGACCTCGCCGAGTGTTGGGGAGGTAACCCCGGATAGGGTAAAGACGGGGAAAGACGAAAGGATGTCCCCCGTCTAGTTTCCGAGTTACAGTCTGAATCGGCCGAATCCTGTAGAAGTCGGCCGAGATAGGAAAGGGCAGGACCCTTATAATGATGGCAAGGCATTACCCGGCCGAGATACTGCGTAAGTCGGTCGGGTTAGCCCGAGTGATCTTGATGCAGGTGAAGGACAAGCCGAATTACGGGAGGCAGGGCCGAATGATACGAAGCTTGCAGGAGAAGGAGAAGCCTAAAGTCAAACTCTAGCCGCAGGCTAGGGAGAATCTGAGCAGAGCCAAGCACTAGGGACAAAGACGCAGAGCGACAGAGAGGCAGAAGGAGGTCACGGAGGTGACAGTCCTGAAGCCCGAGGCGCACAGGAGGGGCCCTCTGGAACCTTGCCGTCATTAGGGGAGCGACAGGGAAAGGGGGGCGCCGAACTACTATATTGGGACAAGCATATTCCTCGAATATGCTTGCCACATCAGCCCTAAAGGAACCCAAGGCCCTCCTTTATAAGGGGAGGCTTGGACCCTGAGGAGGGCATTGGATCATTTAGAACCGTTAGGCTGGTAATGTTCTTCTTTCCTCCTAGAACACAGCTCAAGGAGCACTTGTAGCTCAAGGTAGGAGAAATAAAGATCTTTGCTTTTGCCTTCTGTGTGTAGAATCAACTGCATCTTCCCTTCCCAGATCCCTCTAGCATCCATTGGCCCCATACTTTAGCCTACCCATGGCATCTGCCGTGTCACCACCACGACAGTTGGCGCCCATCGTGGGGCAAGCAGCGGTGCTAGCTGGAGTCATGATCCGGACGGGAAACTTCATCAACACTGGCGAGCGCGTGGTTTCTGGCCTAGTCTGGAGATTCGATCTCTGTGACTACGTCAGCGACAACGCGGGCAACTTCAGGGGAAAAACTCCCCCGTGGAACGGTGTCTTCATCAGTTTGGGCGAGCACAAGGTCTACGTCGGCGTCGACACCTCCGGCATTTACCCTCACCAAGTTGTTGTTGCGGGAGAGCCACCCCTTAGCGCTGCGAGCCGTCCGTGCGGGGCACATCCGGGGAGCAGCGTCGAGGTGATGGTCGCAGCCGGAGTGCAGGCGGGAGTAGCGGGTGCCGGATCGACCAGAGACCACGCCGCAGGCGTGTAGATCACGCCTAGGCAGACGGCACCACCCACCGAGGTAATCCCTCCAGTGACCAACCAAGCCGAAATACAGGACACTACCCCAAAAGCACCAAGAGTAAGAGGGCCACCTCTGGAAAGGCCAGAAAAGATTCTTCAGGCAACCATAGAAAACTTGACCACACCTGTAGCGCCGATACTTGATCCGGCTAATGCTCAGGCAGAGTTAGAAGAAACCAGGCAAAAGGTGCTGGTAGAGGCAAAAAAGGTGTCGGCCCTGCGGGAGTCTCTAAACAGGACCCTGCGAGAATATGCTAAAGCTAGTAAGCTTGACGTCGCCCCCAAACGGGTGGACGAGTTAAGATTGAGAGGGAAGAACCTCATAGATGATATCAACAAGGAGCATGATGCCCATAAGGCAGAGTCAGTTGATTTGGGCTTGCCGAGGTACAGTACCCCGGCAAAGAACCTAAGAGTGGCAAATGCCGCAACATTAGAGTTAGAGGGGTTGACCGGCGAAGCCCGGCAGAAACAGCAAGAAAGAGTGAATGAGCTGGTGCGCATCGCGAACCAGCAAAACGAAGAAATGCTCATGGCAGACCGGGCGAGGCTGGGGGCTTCGCGAATGGTTCACTCGGCTGGAGCAGCACCTGCCTTGTCCGCGGCAGCAGCAGCCTCACCTGGAAATAATGCACGAAAGGACAAAGCAGTAACTTTAGGAAAGAGAAACAAGCAAATTGTTCCGTATGATCCGGCAATAGCCGGGAAAGCAAACGAGAACAGAGGCAATGGAAGCCGAGGTAACAGTGGTGAGAGGAATCCTGGCCGTATTGAGAAAGACGGCGGAAGCCGAGGCAATGGAGACCTCGGCAGAAGAGAACTCGGAAGAGGCAATCACGAGAACGATACCCCGGTTGGAGTAAGGAGAGAACCGCCGCTCAACCCACAGCCAAGACATGAACCTCGGCAGGAAAGAGAAGCGAGACCAGCTCGCCACAATCAAGTGAACGAAAGGTACAATGATGGTTACTCCGAGATGGAATATGCGATCCATGGTGGAAATAACCACTATGGAATGCAAGACAGAGTTCTGTACAGAGATTTTCCATCAAATGATGCAAGAGTAAAGCTAGACAGGTTATACCGGTCCGAGTTGCTGGAAGAACAGGGTCCACCAGGTCCGACGTGCTTTGGACCACGGATCATGGGCGAACCACCTGTGCCGAACTTTCAGCTAGCGAGAGGCACGAAAACATATAATGGGAGTACCAAACCACAAGACTGGTTGATTGATTATGCCACTGCTGTGAAAATAGCCGGTGGAAACTTACGATGGGAAGTACGGTATGTCCCACAAATGTTGGAAGGACCGGCTAGGGTATGGCTGAATAATCTACCAGCAGGCAGTATCAACTGTTGGTTAGATTTTGAGGAAATGTTCGTGAGCAACTTTACCAGCACATACAAGAGGCCAAACAGGCCGCAATAGTTAGCCATGTGCAAGCAGAGGCCGAATGAAACAGATAGAGAGTTTTTAACTCGATGGTGTAACCTGAGAAACTCGTGTGAAGGAGTTATAGAGTCGCAGGCAATAGCTTGGTTCGCTCAAGGATGCCGTTATGCCAGTGTATTGTGGCAACGACTGCAAAGAGATATGCCAACCACATTGGCAGAAACTATCAGAATAGCGGACTCCTATGCGTTAGGAGATCCAACGCAACCAGAATTGATGTCGACAGATCATCGGGAGCAACAAGACCAATATGCAAGAGATTTGGCCGGGTCATCCAGGCGCAATGACTTTAGAGGAAGAAGAAGAGAAGAACGACCGGATTATAGATATAATTCGGCCCAAGTGGCAGCGGTAGCGCAGGATCAGCCTAGTCACGGAACGACTCAACGGCAAAAGAATGTTCCTTAGCAGTGGACACCAAGGAATGAAGGAAAAAGACAGTGGACCACAGAACAAAAGAAGCAATGGCAGGAGAGGCCGAAGTACACGTTCGAATCTATGTTAGATCAGCCATGTAAATTTCACACGTCAAACCCATCCAGGCCAGCCAACCATACGACCCGCCAATGTGCATGGATGAAAAATGCAATGGGAAACCCCGCAGGCATTCAGGCAGCACCCCTTCAAATACATCAACAGCATCAACCACAGTTGACTGGAGCAAATGCACAGCAACTGATGTTACCACCCCCTCCCCCGAGATACGATAACTCGGACCGGAGAGATGCGGTACATCAAGTGATGAACCAAGGCCAGGATGGAAGGATAAATCCAGGAAATACTGGACGCAATGATTACAGAGAACATCATCAGTCTTATTGCGTGTTCACAACGGAACAACAAGACAAGCAGAGTGTGCAACGCCGGCATATGGAAGTAAATGCAGTTATGCCGGCAGTGCCAATATATATGCCTTGGTCAGATCAGGAAGTAACTTGGAGCATAAAGGATCACCCCAAGATAATGTTGAATCCAGGGTCGTATGCACTCGTGTTGGATCCGACATTTGTTGGACCAAGCATTAATGTGAAATTTTCAAAGGTTCTCATTGACAATGGGAGCAGTATCAACATCATGTACAAAGATACCATGCATAAACTCGGAATATCGCAGAACATGCTGCAATCCATGAGAACCACTTTCCATGGGATAGTGCCAGGGCTTTCATGCGAACCCATTGGTAAGGTCCGAGTGGATGTGTTATTCGGCACAAGAGATAACTGCAGAGCAGAAAACTTAGAGTTTGAAGTGGTGGATCTAGAGAGTTGTTATCACGCTTTACTCGGACGGCCCGCGTTAGCCAAATTCATGGGCAGCTGTCATGTAAGTTATCTGAAAATGAAGCTACCCGGACCACAAGGAGTGATAACAGTAGCAGGGGATTACAAGAAGTCAATGGAATGTGCTTCAGCCGGATCAAATTTGGCCGAATCATTGGTTATAGCAAGAGAAAAAAGAAGGATTCAGGAGGTAGCAGCCCTCGCTCAGTCGGCACAGCTGAATATGCCGGCACTAGCCAATCCACATGGAAGTGTCTCCTTTCAGCCGACTAAAGAAACGAAGAAGTTTCAGATAGATGAGCAATTCCCAGAGCGTACCATTACTATTGGTGCAGGCCTAGAGGCTAAATAGGAAAGCGAGCTCACCAACTTCCTCCGTGAGAATCGGGATATCTTTGCATGGTCAACTCAGGATCTGCAAGGTGTTCCGAGGGAGTTGGCTGAGCACTCTCTGAATGTAAGGCCGGGAGCGAGGCCGGTGAAGCAACCTCTCCGCCGCTTCGCCGAAGACAGGAGAAAAATAATAGGGGATGAAATAGCTCGGCTCCTCGCGGCCGGGTTCATCATGGAGGTGCTGTATCTGGATTGGTTGTCAAACCCGGTGCTAGTAGAAAAGAAGAAAGATGATACCAATGTAGCCATCGTATGGCGAATGTGTATCGATTACACGAACCTGAACAAGGCGTGTCCAAAAGATCCTTTTCCATTACCTATAATAGACCAAGTCATTGATTCGACCGCTGGTTGTGAGTTATTGTCATTTGTAGACGCGTATTCTGATTTTCACCAGATACCGTTAAATCCGGCCGATCAAAAAAAGACTGCGTTTATTACCCCGTACGGGGCTTATTGCTATCGCACAATGCCATTCGGCCTGCAAAACGCAGGAGCAACGTATCAGAGATGCATGCAAAAATGTCTACACGACCAGATAGGAAAAAATGTACAAGTATATGTGGATGACGTGGTCATCAAAACCAAAGATAGCAAAACGCTACTGGATGATATACGGCAGACTTTCGCGAACCTGAGAAGGTTCCGAATGAAGCTTAACCCGGAAAAATGCACATTTGGCGTGCCAGCAGGAAAATTACTCGGTTTTCTTGTATCTAGCCGAGGTATAGAGGCCAACCCAACAAAGATAAAGGCATTAGAAAGAATGGATTTGCCAAGGTGTCTAAATGACGTACAAAAGTTCACGGGATGTTTAGCCTCGCTCAGCCGGTTTGTATGTCGGCTGGGAGAGAAGGCACTACCACTCTATCAACTGATGAAGAAATCAGATAAGTTCATTTGGACTCCACAAGCAGACAGTGCATTTCATGAGTTGAAAAGGATGTTGGTCACAGCACCCATTTTGGCTTCTCCATTATCAAAAGAGCCTATGTTACTCTATATAGCGGCTACCAACAGAGTAGTGAGTGTTGTAGTCATCGTAGAACGATTCGAAGATGATAAGTCGGTACAAAGGCCTGTGTATTATTTAAGCGAGGTGTTATCCGCTTCAAAGCAAAATTATCCACATTATCAGAAGATGGCTTATGGAGTGTACATGTCGGCAAAGAAACTTAAACATTACTTCGAAGAGCACCCCATCAAAGTGATCTGTGAAGCACCCATAGCCGACATATTAAGCAACAAAGATGCAAGTGGCCGAATAGCAAAATGGGCAATTGAGTTGTCACCATATGCTCCACAATTCGATAGGAGAGATGCAATCAAATCTCAGGCGGTCGCCGACTTCTTCGTAGATTGGGCCGAGGTGCAGTATGAGCCACCATTACCAGACCCAAATTATTGGACGATGCATTTCGACTATTCCAAACTAAGAAATGGTTTGGGGGCAGGAATAGTGTTTACCTCGCCCAAAAGAGATCAGCTGAAATATGTGCTGCAAATACATTTTGCCGCGTCAAACAACGTAGCCGAATATGAAGCACTGGTCCATGGACTGAAAGTAGCAAAAGAGATTGGCATACGCCGAATCTTATGCTATGGGGACTCGGATCTAGTAGTACAGCAAGTCTCAGGCAATTGGGACGCATTAGATGATAATATGGCTTTGTATAGATTTCATGTGCAAAAGATCAGTGGATACTTTGAAGGGTGTGAATTTCACCACATACCTCGGGCAGAAAATGATGCCGCAGACACATTGTCAAAGCTAGGATCAACCAGGCAGTCAATTCCCCCAGGTATTGCCCTGGAGCACCTCAGGAAATCATCAATAACCCCATCACCAGAGTCCGAATCCATCTTTATTCCGGCAAATTCAGCAGAATATAATGTGCCGATGGAAGTAGACCAGCAATATAACTCGGAACTCCCAAAGAGGAGGACAGCAGAGGCAAGCATAACTATGGAGAAAGCCGAGGTAGTTATGTCGGCGGAAAACATGGAAATAGACAGTGAGACCACACCAGAGAAAATCACACCGGTATGGGCGCAACCCATATTCTCTTTCCTTAAAGATGCAATTTTGCCGAATAATGAAGTGTTAGCAAGACAGATAGTAAGGAGAGCTAAAGCTTATACAATCATAAATAATGAGCTATATAAAAGAAGCATCACAAGTGTATTGCAAAGGTGCGTGAGTTCGGCAGAAGGCCAGGAGATCCTCCTAGATATACATCAAGGAGAATGTGGACACCATGCCTCGTCTCGTGCCTTGGTGGCCAAAGCATTCAGGCATGGGTTTTATTGGCCAACGGCCTTGAAGGAAGCCAAAGAGCTGGTTGAAAAATGCAATGGTTGTCAGAGATATGCAACCAAGATACACATGCCGTCGTCCGAGTTAAAAACGATACCCATTACTTGGCCGTTTTCTGTGTGGTGCTTAGATATGGTGGGACCATTTAGGCCGGCCCGAGGGGGGATGACCCACATATTGGTTATGGTGGATAAGTTCACAAAATGGATTGAAGTGAAACCAATAAAAAAATGCGATGGTCCCACAGCAGTGAAATTCCTCAAAGATATTATCTTAAGATATGGGTACCCGCATAGTGTTATTACAGATAACGGCACAAACTTTGCAGAAGGAGCCTTCGCTAGGTTTTTCCAAGAGAAACACATAAGATTAGATGTTGCCTCTGTGGCTCACCCAGCATCTAATGGGCAAGTGGAAAGGTCTAATGGACTAGTATTGTCCGGAATAAAACCACGACTCGTCGAACCATTGCAAAGGTCGGCAGGATGTTGGATTGAGGAATTACTAGCAGTATTATGGAGCCTCAGGACCACTCCGAACAGATCAACAGGTTATACACCATTCTTTCTGGTATACGGGGCAGAGGCCGTGCTTTCAGCCGACATAATACATGACTCGCCAAGAGTTACTCAATATACAACTTCAGAGGTAAATGAAGTAGCTCGGCAAGATACTGTTGATCTGTTAGAAGAAGCCAGAGAGCTGGCGCTATCACGATCGGCTATTTATCAGCAGAACTTGCGGCGATATCATAGCAAGAAGGTGAATCCAAGAGTGTTCAAAGAAGAGGATTTAGTTCTCCGACTGGTGCAATGCATGGCCGGCATGCACAAGCTGTCACCTCCATGGGAAGGACCATTCGTCGTGAGCAAAGCATTGCACAATGATGCCTATTACCTAATCGATGCCCAATCCCCTGGAAAGAACAGGGCAGACAAAGCCGGCGAAGAAACGAAAAGGCCATGGAACGTAGCTTTACTTCGTCCATTTTACTCGTAGCATGGTATCTCAAGATCAAGCACCAATTATGTATTAAACCTCGGCATCCAGAGCAGTGACTCGGGGACTGCCATGTGTTATTTCAATTTTGGGTTATGTATTAAACCTCGGCATCCAGAGCAGTGACTCGGGGACTGCCATGTGTTATTTCAATTTTGGGTTATGTATTAAACCTCGGCATCCAGAGCAGTGACTCGAGGACTGCAATATATTATTTCAATTTCATCTTATGTATTAAACCTCGGCATCCAGAGCAGTGACTCGGGGACTGCCATGTGTTATTTCAATTTTGGGTTATGTATTAAACCCCGACATCCAGAGCAGTGACTCGGGGAATGCCATGTGTTATTTCAATTTTGGGTTATGTATTAAACCTCGGCATCCAGAGCAGTGACTCGGGGACTGCCATATGTTGTTTCAATTTTATGTTATGTACTAAACCTCGACACCTTGAGCAGCGACTCGGCAACCATCTTATATTATTTCTGAAGTTTGGTTTACATACTAGACTTCGGCGCTATATGCAGTGACTCGGGGACTGCCATATATTGTTCCGAAGTAGTGGTTAGCCTTTGGTACAAGGAAGGTATCAAATTTCGGCACTCAAAGTAAGAACAGCTAAATCTCGTATGATATTCGAAGCCCACACCCAGATTAACTGGCTAAACCACGGGAATACAAAGGCAGGAATATATCCCAAAATCAAGAAATCGCAGGCCACCCAAGCAAGGATTCGGACGAACAAGATCACTTAAACTAAGTGATAACAATTACAAACATATATGTCTCAGAAGCACACGGCAAAAGAAATTCATGCCATACAGAAGACGGACAAATGTTCCACGTACATCATACGCCCGACATACCAGGGATAAGAAACGACTTAAAGGTTTTTAGCGGGAGAGGCAGTAACTTGGTCAGGGGCTGGGCACTCCGAGGTAGGCGGAGCTTCGGCCGAGGTTGCCTCACCCTCCACAGAACCAGGTGCGACTTCGGCGGAAGCCCGAGGCTGTTGAGTAGCATCGGTTTGTGCAGTTGAATGCCCAGTACCTTTGGAGGAGGATCGCGCGTCGCCATTGCCATCCGAGCTCGAACTGGAATCACCAGAAGTAGCCGAGTCATCCTCATCTTCCCCTTGTTCAGCTGGATTGTTATCCGATGCATCCTCGACTACGACCTCGTCGTCCGAGTTCGGAAGGAAACTCGGACCTTCATTCCAGGTATGCACGTCGGCATACTCAACGAGCTGGAAGGCGCGAGCTTGCCGAAGAGCGACGAAGGTGGGGTCCTCAACCCAACGGGAACCAGTGCGCAAATTTCTCAAGATATCAAGAGAAATATCTTCATACCATGACATGATAACAGTGAGAGCCATATCAGCGCCAGCTCGTCTGGCTGATTCCCTCCAGAGACTTAGTTGCCTCTCGGACGCCATTAATCTTTTCACCAGCAATTGGACCTCATTGATATCAGGAGTCCCAGAAGTATTCGGCCAAAGAACATGGTAGGCTCGGATAGCTGCCTGCACCAAATCCCTGCCCATAATCTTCATCGGACCAACTGCAGCGCCGACAGCAACCAGGAAATCTTCCATCGAGTACTCCGAGTCCGCGTCAACAGGGACACCTCGGCGCACACGAGCAGCAAGAACCGCTTTAGAGCTCACGGGCTTAGCTTCTGGAAAATGATCTGCGCAAAACAGGAATGCGTCAGAGGGCAGCAGGAAAAAGGAAAAAGATAATCCGGCTGTGGTAAGAAGCTTACGATGAATATAACTCATCATTATCTGAAGGTTTTTAGCCCAGTCAATCTTGCTCTTCTCAAAGCGAGCGATCTCCTCGCTCATTCCCCGAGTTTTCAGTTCGGCAGCCTCGAGGAGCTCTTCATTCTTCTGCAGTTGCAGAGCTAGCCGATTTTTCTCCTCGGAGAACTCTTGGTCGATCTTTTCTAGTTCGGACCTCTGAGACAGCTTAAGGGCCTCCACCTCGACGCGCAGGCGAGCTATTTCATCGTCCTTTTCTTTTAGCTGCGCCGAATGAGTAGCGCTTTGTTCTAAAAAATGCAGCGTTACATCAGGCATGGGCGTGCAATCTTGGTGAGATGCTGCAAAGGTTTATAACTCGGCTTTACCAAAGCCAAACGAGATAAAAGAAACTTAGCGCACATTTTAAAGAAGGAAAGGTATAAGGTAAAAGGGAAACTAACCTTCCAGGTTCTTGACTTTCTTCTCAAGACGAATGTTGAGATTATTGATGTTACCTGTTCACCAACAAAGTGAGTCGACATCTCGCATACAAAACAATAAGAATGTCGGAGATGACGAAAAGAATTGTCGACTTACCAGCTTTTTTCACCACAGGAATAACTTTCTCATATTTTTCTTCCAATTTTCTGTGCGAAAAAAGCAATCTTTGAAATTCAGCAGTCCGCCGGTCATGTGCAACCTGAGCAATAGAGCAAACGATGAGTGGATATTCAAAGCCAAAACAGATCCGAGTCAAGCAAAACTTAACTCGGATCTAGGTGGCTGGATAATCAAAGCCAAAACAGATCCGAGTCAAGCAAAACTTAACCCGGATCTAGGTGGCTGGATATTCAAAGCCAAAACAGATCCGAGTCAAGCAAAACTTAACCCGGATCTAGGTGGCTGGATATTCAAAGCCAAAACAGATCCGAGTCAAGCAAAGCTTAACCCGGATCTAGGTGGCTGGATATTCAAAGTCAAAACAGATCCGAGTCAAGCAAAACTTAACCCGGATCTAGGTGGCTGGATATTCAAAGCCAAAGCAGATCCAAGTCAAGAAAAACTTAACCCGGATCTAGGTGGCGGGATATTCAAAAATCAGCTAGACAAAAATCAAACAAAGTTTAAGGCAGATCTAGTCGGATATAGGTTCGAACCCTAAAGTTAAATCGAATTAAGTAGAGCATCATAAAACTTCCAAGCGACTAACAAGTTACTTGTTTGCAAGTTTCGGGGACTAGAGTATATATAGTAGCATCTGGAGAATCAATCAAAACTCCGTGAAACAACAATTACCTCATTCAACTTGTTACTATCAAGGATGATCTTGGCAGCTTCATCCAAGCGGCTGCTAATGTCGGAAAGCTGAAACGGCTGACTGATTGGATTACCCTCAAGCTGATCGGCAGCATTCCAGTTATTGGCATATTCCACCAGTGAGCCGAGGCTGTTTCCACTAGCCGTCCGAGTGAGGACTTTGCCCCGGACGTGCTGTGTAACCACCGCGGCTGCAGGACTTTTATGAAGAGCAAGCTGGGTACCGGCGGCCGGAGTAACGGAGGCTTTGGTAGAGGCAGTTCCTTTGCACAGCACATCGGCGATACTCGGCTGAGAAGAGCCGGCAAGACCTTTCTAGGAGGTGGAAGCCTTGGTGGCGACAACTTTTCTTGATTTAGAAGAGGCATCAGCAGAAGCCGATACCTCGGCAATGGGAACGGTGCCTTTAGGAGCCGGAGGGGTCACAGTCGCAGAGGGCGCCGAGATATTGACGACCTCGGCCGGGGCTGGAGTTACTACAGAAACTGCGGGGGTAGAAAGAGGCTCGGTAGAGATGCTCAGATTCACAGAGGGGGCAACTGGTTCGGTAGAAATCTCGGAGGGCCGAGTGGAATCAATGTCAACAAGAGGAGTCTCAGGCACATCATGGCGAGGGGGCGACCGATGCGGAGCTGGAGGAGATGCGGCACGAGCAGGACTGGGGATCCTGGTATCCTCAGCGGACAGAGGAGACGGTTGCCGAGTCACACGGCCAGTCATGCTAGGACCGCCAGGCTTAACAGAAAGGGGAGCACTGCGAAAATAAAAAAGAAAGAAGGGCGTCAGGTTGAAAAGCAGAAAGAGAGAAACAAGAAATACGAGCAAAATGAACTTACCCCGCGACTCCAGGCATGGTCTTGCGCCTGGGAGGATTCAGAGCGGATTTCTTCATTCGTTTCTTGGGGACCGCCTCTGAGGCACCAACAGGAGCCCCACGTTTCCCCGAGGTAACAGGGGGCCGGGAAGCAATAGGCTCGGCGTCGTGAACCTGACCGGCCGGATTAGCTGGGAAAGTAGAAGCCGTAAATGCATAAGAAATGGGCATTGCGGCAACTACCTCTAGAACTTGGACCTCGTCCGAATCACCTTCCTCCTCGTGGACCGAGGTCTTGCCACGAGCACGAGCCGGAGCGAGATCCGACTTGGGGATGAACTCTTCGGAGTCCGGCTCCCCAACGTCCAGGGTATTCTGGTCTGCAGGCCACGGGAGCGACAAAACCTCGGCATCCTCACCCTTCTGCTCTGCAAACCTCTGTAAGGCAAGAAGGAGGAAAGTTAGCGAAAACAGTTACGAAAACAGTTGAAAAACAAAGCGTTAATGGTTAAGCTTACTGCGGGAGGGGGACGCTCGCGGGTGAACGGCTTCAATCCCCAAGCCCAGTTCTCATGCATCTCCGTCTTGAAGATAGCTCGGACACGTTTAAAAATGAGATAGTTGTCCAGCTCCACGGTCGAGACTCGGTTAGGGTCAAGAGGACCGCTCATGTAGCAGAGTTTGTGCGTCCTTTTCTGGAATGGGCAAATCCGGCTACTGATGAAGGTAGCCATCAAAT
This sequence comes from Avena sativa, assembly GCA_916181665.1. Taxonomy (NCBI): domain Eukaryota; kingdom Viridiplantae; phylum Streptophyta; class Magnoliopsida; order Poales; family Poaceae; genus Avena; species Avena sativa. The sequence goes on from OV702284.1 coordinate 432,207,145, forward strand.
CCTCGCCGCGTAACCCGGCGCGGATCAGCTCCTTAAGCCGAATCTCAAATGCCTCGGCCAAGGCGTGACTCCTCCTCGGATTATAAGTCCAATTCACCTTGGAGGGCGTACCAATGGAGAAGGCAGGGAGCCGAATCTTGTCCTCCGTTCCCGTGTTCCTGACATAGAAGAAGGACTTGTGCCACTTCTTGCACGACTCTAGCCCCGTGACACGAGGAAATACGGACTTCCTCCGAGGTGTAATGGACGCTGCTCCACATTGAGTAAGCAGTTTCTCGGAAGGGTGCAGAGACTTGTCAGGGACAACGTTAGAACGAATCTGGAAGAACTTCGACCAGACATGCACGGACGGCCATAGGCCGAAGTACCCCTCCGAGGCAGAGATAAAAGCAGAGAGAGAGGCGATGGCATTCGCAGGAAGATGATGCGGCTGAAGGCCGAAGTAGTCGAGAAATTCCCTAGCAAAGTCGCTAAGAGGGAGACCAAAGCCGCGCGAGAAATGCGACATGAAAACTACATACTCGCCCTCCCTAACGTCCGAAGAGGACTCGTTGCCGGGTAAGCGACAGGAGACCTCGGCGGGAATCCTCCGAGTCCGGATAAGCCACTCGATATCACGGCGAGTGACGGAGGAGCCCTGCCACGAGCCTTGCTCGGGCCCAGAGCCAGCGTCGTCGTCCTCTATCAGGGCACCGCTGAAGGAGCTAGACATGGGCTCGCCGGAGAAATCAGCAGAGGAAGAACTAGCGGCGGAGTAAAGTTTAGAACTACAGGGCCCCGTCGTGATTCTACACAGAAACGGCGGCGGAGCAGCAAGGGAACCACCGCACGAAAACGAAAGGGAAACAGAGGAACCTAGAGGAAAGCCTAGGTGATGGGGCCGGAAGGAACTCACCGGCGACGACGCCGGAGCTAGCGAACAAGGACGAGGCAGACGGAGCAGCGCGGCGGAGTCCTCGTCGTCGGAGATTCAGATGAATGCACGGCGGCGGAGCTGCGAACGGGCACAGAAGCGAGAGGAAGAAGAAGGGCGCAGGCAGCGAAAAGGGGAAAGTGAATTCCCAGGCACCGCGCCCCTCTTTATAACCGAGCCGCCTACGAGGTAGTGGGATTGTGGGTGTGGCGGTTGATCCTCTAGATCGTGTACGCCGCACGACCGCACGTCGTCGAGCGGAACCGCACCAAGGACCACACGGTGGCAAAGGAGGTCACGATCCCCAACGGAAACGGCGCACGAGGCGTCACAGCGCCGGCGCGACAGGCGCACCAGTAACTGCAGCCTGTCAGTAAATACTATAGAGGAACAAAAAACTAGAGAAACAATGATGGGGATGACACGTAGGACGAGGCGTACGCAAGAAGATACGATGATACCTCAAACGAGAAAGAGATAACTCGGAAACAATGCAGAACGAGTGTCATGAAACTGATACGGCCCGGCCGAGGTTATCGGCGGGGCCATACCAGCTTCGGGGACTAATGTTGGGGAGGTAACCCCGGATAGGGTAAAGATGGGGAAAGACGAAAGGATGTCCCCCATCTAGTTTCCGAGTTACAGTCTGAATCGGCCGAATCCTGTAGAAGTCGGCCAAGATAGGAAAGGGCAGGACCCTTATAATGATGGCAAGGCATTACCCGGCCGAGATACTGCGTAAGTCGGTCGGGTTAGCCCGAGTGATCTTGATGCAGGTGAAGGACAAGCCGAATTACGGGAGGCAGGGCCGAATGATACGAAGCTTGCAGGAGAAGGAGAAGCCTAAAGTCAAACTCTAGCCGCAGGATAGGGAGAATCTGAGCAGAGCCAAGCACTAGGGACAAAGACGCAGAGCGACAGAGAGGCAGAAGGAGGTCACGGAGGTGACAGTCCTGAAGCCCGAGGCGCACAGGAGGGGCCCTCTGGAACCTTGCCGTCATTAGGGGAGCGACAGGGAAAGGGGGGCGCCGAACTACTATATTGGGACAAGCATATTCCTCGAATATGCTTGCCACATCAGCCCTAAAGGAACTCAAGGCCCTCCTTTATAAGGGGAGGCTTGGACCCTGAGGAGGGCATTGGCTCATTTAGAACCGTTAGGCTGGTAACGTTCTTCTTTCCTCCTAGAACACAGCTCAAGGAGAACTTGTAGCTCAAGGTAGGAGAAATAAAGATCTTTGCTTTTGCCTTCTGTGTGTAGAATCAACTGCATCTTCCCTCCCCAGATCCCTCTAGCATCCATTGGCCCCATACTTTAGCCTACCCATGGCATCTGCCGTGCCACCACCACGACACCGAGCTTCCGCCAGCCACTGGTGAGGTTATGCCACCTCAACAACGATTTGGCTCCGGTTCCCCAACCGCCGGATCCGTTGCCCACATGATTGCGGTTGGCGACAAGTTGAAGAGGAAGCACTTGTGAAACCACGACGTCCCATTACTCGTTGGTGCTTCATCGGCAGCCCAGCCGCAAGAGCCATTCTTGGTCGCCCCGACGCCCAAGTGATACTTGCATTTTGTACCATCATAATAGCCACATATAAGAGTAGTTTATATTTTTATTTGCATTGCTATATCTTTGTTCATCTTTTATATGATTTACACGACTTTTTTACAAAGTTTCGTGTTTTGGACTTTTGGTATTTAATTTCTAGGAGGCAGAAAACTCATTTTTCGTATTTTGTTATTTTAGGGACTTTCTGGACACCAATTAATTTCAGAAAAAATACCATAAAAGTTTCATCACGAGAAGGACATTGGACACTCGAACCACGCGAGGAGAGCCTTGAAGGCCGATGACGGCTTGGGCTGGGTGGTAACCAGAGCGGCAACGCGGGAGCAGGAGGAGAAATGAGGGGTGAAAATTAGGAGTAAATGGAAACACGGGTATAGGGTACAATTGAGTGGCTGACAAAGGGGGGCCGCACGGGCGCTCTGACGTGGCGCATGTTGCTGACAGCCCCAGCCCGCCCTTGTGGGTTGGGGGCGGCAAGGGAGTGTAGGACATATTGGTGGGTTGCCCAAGTTGGGGTTGTCGATGCATGCCTTTTTTCTTCCGGGACACCCAAAACCCGTTGGAGCGTCGATGTAGATGCTCTAAGTAGCTTTCTTTTGTTTTGTTCTAGTGCTATTTCCGATTAAATCCGTTTTTGTCTTTTTATGGTCTTGTTTCCCCTCTAGTAGCGTCATCCTTGAAACAAAGTACACAAGAAAAATGTTATAGAAAAGTACACAAGAAAAATGTTATAGAAAAGTTCGCAAGAAAAAATACATGGAAAAGTGCATAAAAATGTTCACATAGAAAAATCTCATTTGGTTTGATGTTTAAACTTTTCATTGAAAACTGAATACATATGCAGACAGTAGAACTATACATAGAGCAGAAACCGTAAAGTTATCTGTTTTACATACGCATAAGAAACCCTATACACCACACCAGCCCTGAATCTTGCTACTACTGCAAGCAGGCTTATGACCTCAAAATACCTCACAAATGGAGCATTTGGCATCACAGCCGGTTAACCAGACAAAATACTTTAAAAATATGCTATATACGACTTATGTTACAAGTATAGTGCCCTTTCCTCCCAGGTCCCAGCTATCTGCCTTTTATCTTTCGAAGAATCCCCTGATCACCTGTTCCAGCCACGCAGCGGTATACATTGGTTTCTCAGACGTGCCCCCATTTGACCAGCAGGGGCAGCGAGAACAAGGAATTTCCTGCTTCAGTACCGTCAAGAAGATCTCATATTTTGGGACAACCAGTTCCACTATCTGTTCACGAAGCACCTTCTTGAGCTCTGTTCGAGCTTTCCATGTCATCTGGCTATCACAGATGCTGAAGAACTCGTCAAGAAAACTATCCAGGGACGAACGGCACGGCATCTTCAGAGGATCAACATCCAGGTATCTCACAAGTGGAACCCAGTATTCCTCAAGGTAGCTCTTGATATATTGATCAATCAGCGAACGGAGACTCTGCAGTTCTAGTTCGGAAAGGAATCCTCCAGGATGTGGATGATACCTCATTTGATAGACACAAAAGATGTTATTCAGGCTGAAGATGTACCTTTGTCCCCTTGCGTGGAATCTCTTATCTGGGAACATTGTTTTGCCATCTCTGACGAGCTTGGAGATCCAAGAGCTAATCATGGCAAGCTCAATTGTGCAATCCCCGGTGCCAAGAACTGCCCGCATCGTCTCGCCGTTGCGGTTGAAAAATTCCATGCACCATACAAGAAGAACAGTTGACGGATGAATGGCCCATTCTCTGCTGCTGCTGCTACGCGTGTCTGCTGTAGTCGCCTCAAGCATTTCTCCGAAATCAACAACCATCTTACAAAAGATATGAGCAACCACATTATGGACCGGCCCATATCTTTTGAGAGGCAAGTTCAGTAAATCAGCAAACTGATTTGGGGTGAACTCATCAGGTCTGCTTAAAGGCAAGTCACTTATGTTGTACAGGACATCAACAAGTGCGTCCAAGATGGTCAGACGATGATCTGCGGAAAACCTCGCGTTGCTCAATGAAACTGCGACATCAAGGAGTTTCTCTACAGATTGCTCGGCAATCTCCCAAAAGCATTCCTTCTTCACTTCCTGACATAACCACTTCTGCTCGTCCAGCTCGAACAAGATCAATCGAAGAAGTTTTGCAGTAATCTTCGTCGTCATGACCAAAGTCCCAGTTGGTGTGTCTGTCAGCCCATGGGGATCGGCACAGATGGCACATTGGTTCTGAACTACATCGAATAATCTGTCATCGTGGACAAAATTCAAAGTTCAGAATGTAGTGCAAAAGTGCCTATGCAGTTTCAGAAAGTATCATATATTGATATATCAATTAAAAAGCGCCCAAGGCACTCTTATCTGTAGCAATCATATTGGTTCTAGGGTGCCCCATGATTGAAATATCTACTACTCAATATATTTGCTTCGGTAGTGCCATTGTAGTAGCAAATACCAGCTATCAATCCTGAACTAGTACAAAAAAATAATTTTCAACCTCAACTCTAAAGCTGATTGCCCTTAATCTTGTAGTACTACTGAATCCATTTTTTACTTTGATTCCTGGTTCTATCCTAGACAATTCTGAGCTGACTCAGACAACATTGTGTCGCTTTATACATGCCAACACATTGGCATGTCAGCATGCCAAGTAATAAGAAAGCAAAAACAGAAAAACTAAGAACAGTAAGAAAATCATGTGCCCAGGGATGTAAAGCAGCATTTAGCGGTAATGGTTCCAAAGTTTCAGGCGGAAGAAGGTAAGCTTTTGCAACGGGTCAAAGCAGAAAAGTTGGACTTTCTTCCGTAGGTTAAAAAAACAATACAGTCATTGTGGCATAGCAGATAAGAGGCGCAATTAAGTACTGGAGTACCAAACTATGCGGAACAGAAAGTAGAAAATAAATAAATCAATTAATTAGCCAATACCTGTAGCAGAAGATACTACTCCCTCCGATCCATATTACTTGTCATTAAAATGGATTTATCTAGACATGTTTTAATGCTAGATACATTCATTTTAACGACAAGTAATATGGATCGGAGGGAGTACCAGATTTCAAGGCACTCTTATCTTTAGCAATCGTATTGGTTCTGGGGTATGTATCAACTACTTGTATATAGTGTCAATATATACTACTCTCAATATGTTTGCTTTTTTTTTTTTGAACGGGCAATATGCTTGCTTTGGTAGTGCCACTGTAGTATAGCAAATACCAATTTTCAATCCTGAACTAGTACAAAAATAATAGTTTTCAACCTCAACTCTAAAGCTGATTGCCCTTAATCTTGTAGTACTACTACTGAATCTATTTACTTTGTTTCCTGGTCCTATTCTGGACAATTCTGAGCTGTCTCGGACGACATGTGGCGGGCAAGTAATAACAAAGCAAAAAAAAAAACCTAAGAACAGCAAAAAAAAATCATGTTCCCAGGGGGGATAATGCAAACGGATTCAGCATTTAGTGATAACCGGTTTCAAACTTTCAGGCGGAAGAATTGCAACGGGTCAAAGCAGAAAAGTTGGACTTTCTTCCATAGGTAAAACAATACAGTTATTATTGTGGCATCGCAGATAAGAGGCGAAATTAAGTACTGGAGTACCAAATTATGCGGAACTGAAAGTAGAAAATAAATCAATTAATTAGCCCAACCTGTAGCAGAAGATACTATCAGATTTCTTGGCATCTCTAAACGCTCTCCGCAGCAACTCCACTGCATCAGCTTCAGGCAACCCTCCAACCACCTCCTCCAGCTGCCGGAAGAAGCCAGGGACGATGAGACGAGCAGCTCCTGCCTCCAGAAGGTGGATAGAGGTGTACCAGTAGTTGGCTATTTCGTCGCCGTTACTGCCGGACCTTCCGCCGTCGGAGTCAGACGAGTCAGCTCGCGGTGGACTGACGGCGGGACACGGGCGGGTGATGTCTGCCATGGAGCTGCGGATGGCAGCAGCGACCCCGTCCGCGTCCAGTATGTTCCCAGTGAGAGTGAGGCGGGGTTGAGTCCGTGGAGTTGGAGCCGCCAGTGTCTGGTTGGGTCTGTCAGGGAGTTCCTGATCAGCCAAACGGGGCGGACGCCTCCGGGAAAGGATGACGGTCAGAGCGGCGACGACAACGGCGGCAAGGCCTCGGTAGCCCTGCAGCGAGCCGTACGAAGGCGACGGCGGCTGGCTTTGGCAGAGCCAGATGATCACCGCGGATCCAAGCGCAGCGCACAAGTAGATGAAAGTTGACAATGGACTGCCGCTGTACTCGTACGGCTCCACGGCCGGGGCGTGCCTAGCGCGGAGGCGGTCCGTCTCGAGTCCCAGAGCATGCCGGGCTCCGGGACGGGGCGGCGAGTCCACGGGATGTGCTCGGGCCTGGTCTGGACAAGCCGTGCCGCGGCGCCGAGCCCGGGGGCGGGGTGGCGTCCCCGCTGGACGGTCCGGCCCCGCCCCCATGGCCGGAGCTCGGCACGAACGGCGGTGGTCTGCTGGGAACGGGGGCGGGGTTGCACGGTGAAGTCGGTAGTGTCGGGCCTCACTCTTTGCTGCCCAAGACTTTCTGCGCCGTCGCCATTAGAGAAACGGGGAAGGGAGAGACAGAATCGGTGAGAGAAGGAAGACCGCTTCGGGGTTTAAGTAAAGCAACAGTCGAGGGCATTCGGAACCCACCCACGATCCGGGCACGCGCGAGCAGCATCACAAGACTATACCGCCCCTTTCTATCTTGTTTATTCTGACAATACGTATCTCTCCCGAAATCTTATCTCCTCAAACCGACAAGTGTAGGATTAAAAATGATGAAAATGTCCCAACAATCCTAGAATGTCTTTGTCCACGGACATATATCGGATCTTTCTTCTCATCCAGATGAAAGAAAATGTGACCAACAACAGCAGTTGAACGGAGTAGAAGGCGTTTATGGATTCCATTTTTTCTTGGAAAACGATACAGATCACCCGGTGATCGAACCAAACGATCCCCCGGGTCGTTGTCGCTCCGGAGGTCCACCACGTACGCGTCCGATGCCTCTTTCCTTATCCCTACGACCTGTCGGCTCTCGTTCAACCGCGCGCGGCCACGACATGCATCTCGCCTCCAGCCGCTCGCCTCCTGCATCTCGTGCCGCCGCGTCCTGCATCTCGCGTCCAACCGCGCGCTACCGGAGCCTGCATCTCGCGCCACCGTCGCCGCATGCACCTCGTGTCCAGCCACGCGCCGCCGCAGCCTCGCCACGCCTCTGTGGCCTCGTCTCGCCTCTTTGCTGCTTGAGAGCCGCTATATGTTCGACGAGTCAGAGGCGCTGGCCATCCACGACGCCGACCTCAGCCTCAACCTCGAGCGTGCTATGGAATAAGTTCTTACTACCGCTGCAAGGGAAAGCCGGGAGGTGTTGCCATGGGTGTACGGGGTTGCTATGACGGGCGACGCTGGTTTGCTACTACAGCGACGGTGAATGCTGTGATGGGCGACGGTGGTTCCTACATTGGTTCGATGACATGGTTCGATGACAGTTGCTACATTCTCAATTTTTTCTTGCTACCGACGGCATACGGTTTTGCTATCTTGGGTCTACGACGGTGCTATCGACATCAGTGACTTTTGCTACTATGAAGTGGGGAATTAATTTTGCTAATACTCGTTTATGTTTTGCTATATACCCGTTTTATATTTGCTACATTGATGTTTTCTTTGATGCTACAATGTTTATGTATAAATTTTGGGTTATGAATTCCGATGGGTGTCCTGGAGCCGCGTCGGCTAAGTTATTTTTGCTACATTTGTACAAATTTTTCGCTACAATTGTTCTCTGCTTTTGCTATATTAGCATAATTTTTCTGCTACTAAGTATCAGTTTTTTCTACAAGTTTTTGCTCCGACGATGTCTCCGGCAAAGTCGTCTTTTGCTACATTAGCATAATTATTTTGCTATATCAGTTTTCTAAATTTGCTACAATAGCGCAAACTTCTTGCTACGAGGTTTTCGGCGAGGTCTCTGGCGAGAGTCTCCGGTGATGTCTCCGGCGACCCTAAACCCTAAACCCTAAACCCTCCGGCAAGGTCCAGTCTGTTTTCTATTTTCTGGACTGAATCGTTTTTTGCTACATGCAGCAAAATCGGAATAATATGTAGCAAAAGCGAAACTTTCTATAGTAAAAACGAGATTTTGATTAAAAAGAGGACACATGGTTGGCTGGGAACCATAGGATAAAAAGCACATATCCTCTAGGGGACGTCTAGTACTATCCTTTTTCTTTTCGTAGGTGGGGTGCACCTATGGTAATTGTGACAAAGTACTACTCACTCCATTTTAATGAATAACGCGCAGATGCATTCGAATATTTTCATTTGAGCAAGTTCAAGTATAACTATACGTGAACAATTTTGATGAAAAGTTGATATCATTAGAACGTATTTTTCAATACGAATTCAACAATTTCAATTTTGTATAACATAATCGAGATATGGTTGATCAACACTTAGGTGGATGATTTTTCTTAGAACCTCATGTGTGTCTTATATTCATAAAAAAAGAAGTGTTTCTCTGATTATTGGAAATACTGTGCTACAAAAAAAATATCTGCAAAGCATCTAAGAAGAGAAATGAAAAAATAATGAAGCAATAAGAATGTGTAATTATAAACGTGTATTAGGTTGTCGTAGCCAGCTTCTCCAATAAAAATGTGGTTTATTGTTCGAATCAGAAGGGAGACCGTTTCAGCCTGAGTCTATCGGCCGTATTATCCTTTGCTCTCCAGCCTCCAGGTCACCCATCAACCCTGGTTAGCCATCAAAATGGACCGGAATTGTTTTCTATCTTTTCGGTTATGACGTAAGTATCTTTTCGAATCTTGCCTCCTCAAACACTGGAGGGCCACAACACTCGATGGATCGTCTATATTAAAATAATGAAAAATGCACACACAAACCGTCCAATGTTTTTGTCAAAGAAACATATATCAGATCTTTCTTGTAGATCCACCAAGTAGCACCGGAAAGAGTCGAGCAGAGTACAGTACGCTTGTTTATTTAATTTTTTTTTCCTTTGAGTATCAATTGTGGGGTGAAGTGGTGCACTGTAGTATTGATTAACTTGGTTCAAACAAATCTGTAAATCATCTCGGAGGGAAATGTAAAAAAGAAGCATTTGCAACCGTTTTTAGGTATTTTTGTGGTTTTTTCTGTATTAGTCCTTTTTTTTGTCCTTTTTAGTTCTTTTTGACTGTGTTTCTATTTCTTTACTGTTATTTAAAATTCGAACAATTTTGAAATTATACAACTTTTAAAACCATTTGGTTTTTAAAATGTTCACACTGAAAATATTCGATTTAAAAAATGTTCCATTCTTGAAAAAAAATGTTCATTTAAAAAAACATTTGGTATTGAAAAATGTTTTGATAATGACAATGTTCGTTTGGAAAATGTGCTTTTTCTAAGTTGTTCGTGTTTTAAAGTTTTATAAGAATTAATAATATTTTATTTTGAAACGGAAAATCAAGGGAAAAAAGAAAAACGTACATGTACTTGTTTATCTTGGGCAACATTGGGAGCATTCAATGAAGAAATAAAGGCCGCGAGCCGGCGGGAATCGGAAAATCATATATGCCGCTAATTCCGGCGCAAGGAGCCCACACCACACACACCAGCGAGGCCAGTTAGCCTAATCGTGTGATTAATGGGTCAGGCCCAGTTCAGAAGAGAAATATTCTTTTTTATTTTACTTTTTGTTTTTTATTATGTTTTTTCTTTTACTTTATTTTAGATATTCTAAAAAATGTACAGATTTGAAAATATTTCCAGACATTGAAAATGTTAACATTTTGATTTTTTTCATATTTCGAATTTGTTGAAAATATTTTCAGAATTTGAAAAAAAATACTTGGATTAAAAAGATGTTCAGATTTCAAAATTGTTCATATTTTGAAAATATTTAAAATGTATAGATTTTGAAAAAAAATGGAATTCGAAAAAAAATTAGATTGAAAATTTTCAATTATATATTTTTCATTTATTTCAAAAATAGAAAACCCGCAAAGTCGAAAAGCCAACAGAATACCTACAAAAAAAAGTGAGAAAACCGAAGGTGTACAAAATATTGGGAAAACCAACCGTCATAGGAAGGAGCAATGACCAAGCGGGCTCAGCCAGATGGTTTATAATAGTATCGTTGAACTTGAAAGTTTAAGTCTCCAAGTAATAAGCAATGAGCATTCATAGGAATATTGAGATAATACAACTATGCCACAAATTCAGAATGTCTTGGCTCTACACATGGACCATAAAGATTGACTAGTATCCACTGGAAGGGAGAGACCAATGATGGAAACTCAATCCAAACTCCAAAATATTCTTGCACACAAAGTCTGGCATAAAAAACTTTGCTATTCCAGAGAACTAAAATGCCATCAGATGCACCATTAGATGGCACACAAACAAACTGATCAGCACGGCGAGGAGCAAATTTGCCAATAGAAGAATTATTATCAAATGGAGATTTTTTTAGTCTCTTGCAAGCAAATAGTTGGAGCCCCATTTTCATCGATCTTGTTCTTAAGAACAGGCCACTTGTCCTGGTCGTTTACACCACGGATGTTCCAATTAAACACAGACCAAATAAAATTATTATGGAAAGTTTGGGGCGGCATTGAGGTAGCAAAATGATGGAAAGATCGAGCTAAGTAGATCTCTCGTGACGAAGTTTGTCCTCGGTGAGGTCACACCTTGCGACGGGAAGGATGATTCGGCAGCGCCAACTCTACATAGCCATCTTTATCACTGTGAAGACCACAACGTAGGCCACACTGGAAAGAGGAACTGGAGCAGAAGAACTGTCGCCCAAAGCAGTTGCAATCAGCATATTTGAATCTTGGGCAGTCATCGCTCGCAGGCTTGAAGTTTGGTTCAGAACAACACCCCAAGGCATCCTCATTCCCCATTCCATCGGCAGGCAAGTCTGAAATGCCCTCTAGGTGTAGTAGCTTTCAGCAGCAGACGTGGCCGACAGGTGAGTCACAGAACCACATGTACCAGCTTCAGAAACACTATCAATGTTCACTGTCATTTGATCTGCAGATAAAACATCAGAGACTAAAGCATTAATTATCTGAACTTTCATCAACAATCTCTTGAATGGTGCACCAGTGACTTGGTGTAGGGTTCAGCACGGCAGTACTAGATGACCCCCACAGCCTCTGAACCGTAAACTGCAGCCAGAGAGTTGAGCCTATCCTCTTTGCAAGCAGATAAAAATTCAGATATCATCGGTCCATCAGCAGATATAATTTTTCCTCAGGTAGGAGGAGTAGGAAGGATTGTTCTGGTATAAACTTGTTTCATTAACTATCCCAAAAAGGACATGAAACAGGGGAAAGCTGGAACCGAAAAGCTCTGGTCATTTCGTTCTGCTCTGATGAAAGTAAGCTCACTGTCATCAGAGCCATCAATCACATTTGCTGCTACCCTTTCTACTTCCAAGACTTGTTCATTCCATGCATTATCAGAATCATTATAAGACAGATATGAAGGAAGCGAAACGTCAAGCGGCAAAAGATCTTTTCCAAAGGAAATTATTTATTTATAAACTCATTGCTTTCGACTAAAACAACTCGATTCAGAATGATCAAAATCCTTGCATTTTTTTTTTGCAGCTCCCATTTTTCATTTCATAGTGAAAAATGAAACATTACACACAAATCACAAGCCACCGGCATCCTCCACCTCCAGGCGGGAGGGCGACACAAATAAAGCGAGCATAAACAAGTTTCAACCGTACAAACACCGGGCATCATGATCCGGCACAGCTGGATACCTGAACCCACCACCGTAGCACGGCACCGTCGCCGGGGAGTAACAGATCACCGGATCAAGGTCCACCGTCGGGTACAGACCGTTGTCAGGTTCTCCCACCATCGGGTAAATGCAACGGGCCGACGACTCCCTCGTCCATGGTGGGTAGATCGCAGCCGGCTGTATCGGAGTCTCCGTCGGGTAGATGCCACGGGCCGACAACTCCCTCGTCGATGGTGGGTAGAGCGCAGCCGGCTGTACCGGAGTCTCCGGCGGCGTAGAAGAAGCGTAGTAGTACATCGACGGAGGGTAAACTGCGGTTTGCTCCCTCAATGGTGGATAAACTGTGAGCTGCTCTATCGACGGCCAGTCTAGCACCGGGTACATCCCGGACGACGCCGAGGCGGGAGCGGGAGAGACCGGGCAAGGTGGTGTGAGGGGCTCGCCGTTGCTCGTGCGATCCTCCTCCTGGTGGTGGCCGTCGTCTTGGAATCGGAAGGCGTATGAGAAGGAGATGACGCCGTTGTGCTGCCTGGCGTCGGACGACGCGGCGAGCTGGTACGAGACGCGGCGCGTCCTGCCGTCGGCGACGAGGTCGGAGACCGGCACGACGGCCGAGGCGGCGAGCACGTCGCCGAGGACGGCCACCTCCGCCTTGAGCTCGAACTTGACGACAAGGACGCCACCGTGGTCCTCCTCAGCGCGCGCTGCCCCTTGATCTGACGCTGGCGAGGCCGGGGAGGCGTCGTCGGGGAAGTGGAGCCGCAGGCGGTCGTCCCACTCCGGGTTCTCGCCGCCGGCGCGGTCGGTGGGGGTCTTGACGCGGTGCGGGCGTCGTCGGCCGCAGGCGGACGAGGTGACGCAAACGGACGCGTAGAGGCACGGCGTGTGGAACGGGAGGGAGGATCTGACGCCCCGGCAAGACACCCAGGTGATGTCGATGGACGTCGGCTCCGGCTCCGGCCGCCGCCGATCCATCCGCAAACTCGCAACAAGCTAGCTGCAGGCGATCGAGGAGTATGTGCGCGTCCGTTCGCAGCTAGTGAGGAGGCGACGGACGGAGGGGCTGTTAGTTAAGAAGGGTGGTTGCGCACAGCACGACGCCGTGGCGGGCAGATTCAAGTCTTGCATTTGATACCGACGGGACGTTGGACGGGTCTCAATTCTCAACCAGCGCCATTAATTTTTGGGTTCGCGTCAGTTGTCACAGACTGGAGGAAGTTGCACGGCGATTTCTTCACGCGCAGCCGGCTAGTTCTCTTCAGAAAGCTACTTCCCTGCTCGAGGGCCACCGTGTTATTCCACGCTGCACAGAAATTTCGGTGATAGAGAGGGAGTGACTTTTCTGGTGTGTGCGTGGACAAAAAAAAAACAGAAATCGTCCCTTGCTAGTGGGGAAAGAACACAATAAAAAATAAAATGTTATTACATCATAAACAATACAATTAATTAACCTAATATGGGAAGTTTAAATTAGATGAAGACGAACGACTCGGAGCCGTATGATCTTCTTGAAGCGGTATCTTGCATAGTTGGTCGTTGGATCTTAGCGAAGATCTTTCCCTACCATGTCCTTACTTATTTGATCTTGTAGTGCCTTTTGTTCTTCCCTACCATGTCCTTACTTATTTGAATTTTAATAAATTAACCTAATATGGTAAGCTGTAAAAAAATTAGTGACTTAATTCATAGCAGCAATGACTTGCTAAAAAGATCGATTCGGTCGACTAGAGAGGCAGTGGGTGTATATGCGACTACCAATTTTATTTATTTATTTCTCAATCTAGACTTAAAAAGAAAGTAGATTGTCTAGAATGCAACTACGTGACAATCCTCTATATGGCAATATACAAGTAAACAAGTAAGGACAAAGTAATTAAGGAACAAGATAACTAAAGAGTAAACGCAGAGATGTAATTCTCATAGTTCTTTTCTTTTGAGGGAAGTAAGTTTATGTTGGATGGAAATGACACCACAAAGTCCACAAACTTCATAAAGATCTCACCTTATTCTCCCGTGAGCGCATCATCAAGGCGGGTTCATGATTCACTATGCATGTTGTGTCTCGACATCTATAGCATCACCAGAGCCGAATAATTTATTCTTATAGAAATTAACCTTTAGCTAGATCTGCCCAAAAGTGAATAGTAACAATTTGAGATTTTTAGCCTTTCCTAAATCGCACTTTATAAAAAATAAATGTATCGTCAGCATGTTGAAGAATGGATAAACCATCATCTAATAGGTGGGGATCACTTTGCTAATCTGGTCATAGCATGCTCAGTAACCTTGATGGAGAGCATATCCACCATATAGTAATATGTAAAAGTATAGGAGGTTGGAGGCCCTTCATTTCTAGAAATAGTGACGCACATCATTGTTTACTTTTTTTGTGGGGCACATCATCGTTGACTTTAATGACCACACTACCTTCAAAGACAGTTTTCAATTCACTTTGGTCGCAAAAAAAATCTTTCAGTTCACTTAAACTAGTTGAAAGAAAACCCCCTCCAAACTTACCTTCTCGTATGCTTTCTCGAAATTAATTTTGAGAATAAACCCGCTTAGTTTATTACGGTGCATCTCATAAATAGTCTCATGTAAGATCATCATCACAATCAATATATCTTTTCATGTGTTGTGCATTATATATTTATATATTTCATTTTGCATTTGTTATACTATGGTCATTACTGTTTTTCTCCAAGGTATTTTCTTATATTTATGATATAATCTATTCCACACATTTCTTTTTCCTCCAAGATCGTCTACTTTATTTGTTAAAGTATTTCCTTTTTGTCATGTATAGATGACATTTTTTTGGAAAGGAGCATATATTAATATCAGAGGATAACAATTGCACTCAGCCTCTACAACAACACATTGCCCTAACGTCCATATGGATGCACACAGTCAAAAAAGAAAGAAGAACTATAAAAAAGAAAAGTCCCGCTACATTTCCTCATTCATTGAAACAGCAGTACTACCTGAAAGGATACAGATGTCGCCTAGAGGAGGGTGAATAGGCGATTAAAACTTTTCCGAGAGTGGCTCGACAAAGACGGAATTAAACTAGCGTTTACTTTGTCAAGCACAAAACCTAGAATAATCTAGGGTTCACCTATGTGCACCAACAACTTATGCTAAGCAAGACAAACAACTATGTGATAGCAAGATATATACTTCAAGCATGAAGGCTATCACAAAGTAAAGTGCATAAGTAAGAGATCGGATATAGAGATAACCAAGGCACGCGGGGACGACAATATTTTACCGAGTTCCTCCCAACATGGAGTATGTCTCGTTTGGAGAGGGGGTGGTATCTAACCACCTACGCCACAAAAGGTCCCCCTTATTCTCCGGTGAATCTCACCCCAACGGGATCGATCCACGCTTCCACTATCGGTGCACTTGTCGGTGGCAACCGGAACCTCTCACAAGGTTGGGGCACTTCTCCACAACTTAATTGGAGGCTCCCAACAAACGTCACAAGGTTGGGGAACTTTTCCACAACTTAATTGGAGGCTCCCAACAAACGCCACCAAGGCCTCAACCTATAACACAACAAACCGTCTAGGGTTCCAAGAACCCAAGAGTAAAAAGCTTCTCAACTTTCACTCACCAAATCCTCCGGGGAGAACTCAAACCGATGCACCGAATGCAAATGGCAAGAACACCACAAAGGTGCTCGAATCCCTCACTCTCAAGTTCCAACAAAGCTACTAAAGCTATTGGGGGGACAAGAGAGGAGGAATCAAAGAGGAACACAAAATCCCCCCAAAATCTAGATCCCAAGGATACACTCACAAAGAGATGTTTTGGTTTGGTCAAAATGTGGATCTAGATCTCCTCTCTCTTCCACTCAAATATGGGCAAGAATCATTGGAGGGATTGAGAGATAGCAAGCTTTGGAAGGTCAACAATGGAGGGGAAAACTTGCAAGAATAGTTGAGGAACCATTGGGGAAGAAGGCCCCTTAAATAGGTCCTCCCAAAATCCAACCGTTAAAGCCCAAAAACGTGAATTCCGGTACTACCGGACTTTTGCCCGGTACTACCGGACATTCCCTAGGGATCCCAGGACGCCAAACGCACCTTATTCAGTACCAACCGGTACTAAGGGGCGGTACTACCGGACACTGGTCCGGTACTACCGGTCACCCCTGAACGAAAACGGCCATAACTTTTGCATCCGGACTTCGATTTTGATGATCTTGGGCTCGTTTCGAAGAGGACAACAAGCTCTACAATATCATGCAAAGAAACATCATAGTCCAGCAAGGGAGGATAGATTCAAATGACAAAAGGTTTAACCTCTCTCAAAAAGACGAACCGATAAAACCCCCAACATAAAAAACGTAATAGAAAATGCATATGAAATCCGTTTTCGATGAACTAGAGCTTGTCATGGAGATTAACACAAGCTCTAAATCCTCACATGAGTAAGAACCAAATAATGTAAGGTTTTACCTATCTCTAAAATACAAACCGGTAAAACCTCCAAGATCAAAATGCAATAAGATATAAAAGGGAAATCCGATTTTGATGAACAAGAGCTTGTTATGAACATTACCACAAGCTCTATATCCTCACATGGACAAGACCAAATAACAACCAAATAAGATGATGCAAGTATGCAAAGGTTTGAGATCTCTCCGAACGATGTGACCGAGTTACTCATTCGAGAGCCCCTCTTGATAGCACGGCTATCTATCCTAAACCCGGTCTCCCACTAACAACATGAGACCGACAAAAGGGAAAACCTATCAAGATTATACCTTTGCCTTGAGCATTCCACTTGAGCTCGATGTAGACGAACTTGACCTTCTCAAGATGGAACGCCTTTCTTGATTTCTCATCATCGATCCATGATCACCGAGGATGGTAAGCATCAAACATGAGATCTTCTATAGATGGCACATTTTGAGCTTGCACAACACATCTTCTTCTCATTTCATCTATATTGAAGCCAACACATGCTCCAAGCAATATCAATGGACAATTCCTACAAGTACAACTTAATACACACATTAGTCCATAAAGATTGTCACTAATTACCAAAACCACACATGGGGGGCCACATGTTCTTTCACTACCACCACCAACATAGCACCAGAAGTTCATATTCTCCAAAAACAATGTAACATCCTAGCATTAGAGCTTAGAAATAAGCTGAACATAGATGTGTGCTTTGCATTCATGCATAGAAAAACTGAATAATTTTCGCGCTTTTGAACAAAACTTGTCAAAATGATTGAAGCTTCTCTCAACTTGATGGAATTGAAGTAGATCATCAAGTTGACTGCGATAAGTTTCAATATGACCTTTGCTAAAACCTTATTTTGGGTAAGGGAGATTTGATCTGAGGGTATATCAAATGTAATAAAAGTTAAACCCTAATGCATTACTTAATGGATTGTATTTGATCCTTAAGTAATCATATCCCAGTATTCATTACAAAAACCATGAATACCAAGTTATAAACATAACTTAAGTAATAGGAATGTAACAACTAAATCTTGATCTATCTTAATCTCATCTACTTATCCAATGAGGATCATGGTAATACCTAACCTTAACTCTTTAGTAAGGTTGAGTAGGAAGGAAACCAAGTCAAGATCATTCACCATATACCTTTCTGCCCATATCAATCTTTACCATTCCTATTGGAATCATATTCCAATATATGTTGTTCATCAATGTTGAGTAATGAACTATTGATTCACCAATTCTTAACCTATCAATTCTTGACCTAGCAATTCTTGTCCTTATCATAGCATTCACTTCAGTCTTTTAGAGAAAGAAGTAAGAAGAGGTAAATAGTAATACTAGTTTTAGATATCATCTATAGGATGGGAGTGTTGGAAAAGAATCAAATCAATATGATAGTTGATGGAGTTAACTCACTCCTGAAATGATAGAAGAGTTATTAGAATATATAATTCTATGGTAGTAAAGAAGATTACAAGGATGAATCCTGAAGATAGTTACCAGGAGTAATCCTATTGGATCAAGTAGGTATAGTCAATAAATTATATCTCTTAATCCAATAGAGATAAACATAAGATAATTATAATACAACTGTAAAGTTGTATGGGTGGAAGCCTTGATTAGCCAACTGGAAACCTAAGTCATAAATGATCAAAGGATTATAATGACCAGGCTTTAGTCACCAAGATTGAATGCTTATATCATGTATAAGTGACATTGGTGGATAGAACATGATTGAACCCTAGTATAGATATGATTCTAGATTAGCCCTGACAAATCACCATGATATGATGTAAAGTTTGTTTATAAGATACTGGAGTTAAGTAGAGGCAAGATAGTATGACTAAGATGATGCTAGAGCAACATTGGATTATAGGAGTATTTTCCTATATTAAATCACTTAAGCACATCTTTGTCATTTTCAACCATCATAACCATATGTGCTTAGGAGTTATCTTTATCAATTCTTTTCCATCAGACATTCCAGATAATAAGTTTCTATTCTAAAGGGTGATATCATTAAAGATCACAAACATGAAGACAATGTGTTTAGCCATTAATCTTTATTCACATTAACAAAAGAATGTAAGTATAGTAAGTACCCTAAAACCTAGGATAAGCATTTGGAATTCAAACCCTAACTTCTATGTTAGCTATCACAAAATATATACATTGCTATTTCTTAAATTTATGAGAATTATATCAACCATATTAATTACTCAAAACTTTATGTATCAAATAATAATGAAGGATCACTATATATAAAAGTTTCTTTAATATCATAAATCAATAAGAATCAAAACTCATGGATTAATAGAAATGCATTCTTTATTAAGTTTATGAATTTTAGATAAAGTAAATTCATATCTAAAGCCTTACAAATAATACTAAAAAGAAAAGTATAGGTATATATAAAGAAAATAAAGAAGTGATAATATTATATAATAAAAACTCATAAAAGGATTTTAAATACCATATATCATTGCTGCAAGTATTAGTAAGGAATTCCATAAAGATAAGTCTAAATTATTGCTTAAATAAAGGGGTTAGAAAATAAAACAGATAATAAAAATTGAAAAAGAAAACAAACAGAAAGAAAAAATAACAGAGGAATCAGATCTGGCCATGGCCCAGTTCCTCTCTCTCTTACTCATCGCTCGCGAGCAGCCAACCGCAATCCATCTGGCCCAAGTGCTACCCGGCACCGGCCCAGTACCCCTTCATCCATTTTCCTCCTTTCTTCTTCGTTTAGACAAAAGGACGACGGGGAGCAGCAGCTGCGTGGCGCCGCCGGAGCCGTCCGTCGTCGTCGTGATGACCGTCGTGCCCTAAGATGCAAGCCACCTCTCTCTGAGCCTATAAGGACCCCGTAACCACAAAGAACGAAATCCAATTCTTTTCCTCCCTCGTTCTCCCTTATCCGCTGAAAACCTAGTCGCCAAAGCCGCTCGTCGCCGTCGTTTCCGAGCTTCCCTTGAACCGATGATGCCGCAGTTGGGATTCACTTGATCATCTGGTTCGGTTGCCCCACGAAGCACAAGCTGAAGGAGCTCTAATCGCGCCAATCAACACCTCCATCTCCGACGTGTTCCGCCGTCGTCTCCATCGATTCCGACCACCTCCGGTCACACTAAGCCCTCCACTATAATGCTGGTGAGTTGCTGATTCTCGGGCACCTCTCTAATCTCTCTATTGCTTCTGGAATCATTCCCACCACGTTCATCTGTAACCGCCGCCGCCATACCTTATCGCCATCCATCCTCCGGTGACCATATCCGAGCGGCGCAGCTGCTAGTAGGTTCCCTGGCGTGTCCTCTTTCGAGCTGTAACAACCACACTTGCCAATCTTCGCTGAATCGCCGCCGCTGCTAGACACCTGAGGATCACCAGCGAGATGACGTCATGCTTGCGTAGAGTCAGTTCGTTTGACCAGTCTTTGCCCATGTGGCATGTGACATGGCCCCTGGCCCATGTGTCATTCCCTGTGAGTAAGAACTAGCCTGGTAACAAATGTATTTGCTAGGTCCAAGTTTGTGACGTGGCCAGTGGCCCACTGGTCAGTGACCTTGGGTAGGTTCTGTATTGGTACAAAAAGATGTTCTCTGTTTAGAAATTAGATAAAACATTATAAAATCAAATACAAATATTTCCTGAAATGTAATAAAGTGATTAAAACTTGTTTAATTAATAACTTTGGATTTATAATTCAGAAAAATGTGTATAATATATGAAAATTTGTAGAAAAATAAAATCTATAACTTAAAACTATTATCAAACATTATTACGTTAACAATTTAAATAATTATTATTTAATAAATATTTTATAAGTTTTAATACTTTGATAAATTATATTTTAATATTAGTAAATGTTAAAAATATAAATAAAATACCAAAAATCTTAGAAAAATAAGAACTATAATTTAAAACTATAATCATGCATTATTATTTCACTTAATTAAATATTTATTATTTATTAAGTATTTATAAAAATAGTAAACCTTGTAAAAATCATATCTTATTATTTATAAGTCACAAAAATAAATGTAAACCAAAATGATCATAAAAATAATACCTACATGTTCAAAATATAATATTCCACTTTTGAGTTAAATAAAAATTTAAATACTCTAATAACTTAAATTTAAACCTATTTCCTGAGTTATTAATTCATATAAGGGTAAATAAAATTTGTTAATATTTCTAAAATTGTCAATTTAGGTCTAATAAGTAATATTATTCCTAAATATTTATAATGTAAGGTCTAATTGGTTCAACACATTTTAAATACAATTTTATTGAATTATCATTCAACTATATATATATGTAATTTATTTTCTAAAAATATCCTTATTAAGTATAAAATCTTCAAGAATAATTGGGATTAAATAAAACCCCTTTAATTACTTCAACCACAAGTTTATAAACAAATCAAAACACTATAGTTAATTCATAAGTAGTAAATAATATTGTTTACTTATTTACAAACTATAACCATTCATTCACAAGAAGGTAAATGATTCTATTCCATTATAAATTTAAGAAGTCACTACACAAATAAAAGTAATACTATTCTTAAAGTAACTAAGAAACCTTATAAAGTGAACAAGATACAAATATCATAAACAATATAACCTAAACCCATCTATGTCTTTAAAGTTAAGTTTAGTCTACAATATTTCCAAATACCATGCTAAGGATTTTGTAAGTATTTTATAGTTAACTTTGGTCTATTATAATTAAGTTATAAAGCATCTCAAATCCAAACTATTCAAGCAAGCACAAACAACATCGACCACCTCTGATTAACCACAAATATTGTTTAGACCTTAGAAAAGAAATCTTTTCTTCAAATGTTATTCTTTTTGCCACTTCAAACAACCACTCTTATATAAGCAATCTTGAGTAGCATTTCACATTTGTATGTATCTCATTGTTTTATGCTATTGTAATTACATGATTGTTTCACGCACACTCACAAGCCTTAATAAGAAGCACAAGTGTGAAACTTAATCTAAAAGGGCAACACGTTCCAAATAAACCATTTCCAGTATCCAAACCCTAGATCAACATTATCCCCGAGATTCGAGTTTACGAAATTGCATTACATAACTTATGCATAAAAGCATCTTGCTTCTTTAAACATTAGTCCTTACCGGACCAATGGTGTTGATTTCAGATATTGGATCTTATATTGTCTTGAAGACCGTGAGTGCATAATCTTGCAATCACAAAAAGGCAAGTTCACACTTGCTCATGTCTTTTGATTATTTTCTGTAAAGTATTTTGCAAATCCAGTGTTGTCATCACCTGCATTTAAAAAAGGACAGAAAACACTATTTTCATAATAATGTGATTATAGGTTTTTTACCATGAGGTAATAACCTACTATAAGAGTTCCGGTGATAAAGGAACATATTATCTAGGACTTAACAACCAATGTCGCTAGTGATTCTTGCACCGTATATTACGCGTTGACCATGAGATTTGGAATGGGACGGAGAAGTCAGCTGTATCTTTTCCCTCTCGCATGGAGCCGGATGTGCGGGTCGTGGCTGTTATCACTCGTAGCATGCATATTAATTGGTAATTCGTAGAGTATATGCAGCATATGGGTGGGAGCCCTCAAAATCCCACGATAGTTCCGACATCTGAACGGTCTGTATTGCCAATAGTCGTAATTCAATAGGTGGGCTGGCGTACACCAAGGAGACATGGGGGTCGCGAACAAGGCAGTGATTGGCTTGGATCTTAGTCTGGGTCTCACACCAAGGAAGTGTGAACGAACCTGCAATTCAGATGTGCAACAAAGCTAAGATCTCTCATGGGTAAAGTAACGCACCTCTGCAGAGTGTAAGAATTGTAACTTGTTACTTCCTGTTCCGGGAAGGAGCTGTGAACACGGCGGGAAAGGAACTCCATGAAAGTTCTGGTAAACCCATGAAGGCTGACGGACATAGCTTTTCAGAATAAAAGCAACCTTTGAAGAAATATTTACGAAAACTTGCATTGCCTACGACCTATGGTCTGTGGCCGTAGATATAGTGCATCAAACACTCCTTTTATAGTGAACTTGCTGAGTACGCTCGTACTCAACGTATCTTCTTAACCCTTGCTAGATTCTGAAGCCTTTAAGACGACATCTACATCAAATTATGCTCCCGGAATCATCATCAAAAGCTAAAGCTCTTCAACAAAGACAAGAAAGTCAACATATACATCAACTCAAGTGAAGACGAAGTTACGGATTAGATAAGAATATAATCTCTAGCCATAGAACCTATTTTCTTTAGTGTATTGCATTAGCAGCAATACCAGACCATTAGCTAAAATACTAGTCTTAATAGTATGGTAGTTTTGAGTGATTTATTCTGATTCTTCTTTGTAAGAAGTTTCTTTATCTCTCTTTAACCTAGAGTGTTCTCTGGATCTTATGTAAACAATCGAGTTGTAACCTATAGTCATGTCTTGGACCTGCTGTGTTTCTGTTGTACTACTCTGAGGGATGTGATACTAGTGAACGGTGTTTCATTGGTGTTATGTCAACGACTATAGTGTACTACATCATGCAGTGGTATGCTGGGTCACCGCAAACGACGCCTCCAAGAAGGGAACAGTGCACAAACACCGTCATCACTCGATCAAAGATTTAGGTTTTTACCCTGAAAAAAGTCCACGCTCTCAAAACAATACCTTCAACAAGGCCATTACCAGGCACAGCCAATTAAGGCCACACCCTGTGTTTTCACCATGAAAGATAGGACCATGAACTTCACCTGTACTATCGCCCCCGCTTGCATACCACTGTTCTAAGTCACGAGTCACCAAGCCGATTCCTCATCAGCACCCGAACTCGAACCACCATTGTCAGTCCTCAGATCTCGGTCTTCATGACATTCTCTGTCGGCACCATGCGACGAGAACATGCCCCATGATATTATTAACCAACGGAGCTTCGAAGCACTCCATCTGAACTCAAACGGATAGAGTAAAAACATGGGTGCACACGACTGAATCCCACCCGATCCAGCGATCTCTCGGCATATGCGCACTATACAGTTCGTCGGTGGAGCCTTCCGGGACACGCCACTACAACTAGATCAATGGGGACAAACATCAAGCGGGTCTTTGTCTTGGCGGGAGATGAACCCTAGGACCATCCCCTTTATTCAAACCAAGCCAGCAGCCCCCTCGCCACCAGCCGGAGGTAGAGGTAAAGACAGTCCAGTATGCCATCGAAGCGGCTCGCCAGAACCCAGCGTGTAGTTGCCTCCGTCATGGCGGCCCCACGTCAGCGCTGCCAAGAATATCCTCACAAGATCGCCTCCAATGCTGCCACCATGAAACCTCCTCCTCCCCAAGCCCTCAATCTGTGTCGTCTGAAAGACGACGGGCCTAGGCGGACGCCCTAGGCCCACGGCTGATGCCGCCGCCTGCAAGGAGCTACAAGACCACCCGCCGCCCTGGCCACCGTCCCCGACTAACGAGGTTTAATCTCGTCAATGCCCATTGTTATGGACTTGGGTTTTGGAGAAGATGGGGATGCTGGAGATCGTGGAACGGTTAACAGACAAGCAACCAGGGGACACGAGATTTACCCAGGTTCAGGCCCCCGGAGGGAAAACCCTACTCCTGCTTGTCTGCTCTTGATTACGGCGGAACCGAAGGTTACAGGTGCGCAGATCCGATCTGGCGTGGAGGTGCGTGTGCGAAAGTACGAGTCGAGAGATCTAGGACATGCCCTCCTGGCCTTTATATAGACTTAGGCAGGTCCCGGGCATAGTCCTAGTCGGTTACAGGTTCTAGGGTTTTACCCTTTTGAATTTCCTATCTATGCTAGTCTTGCTCTCCAAGGATCCGAAGGCATCATGGGCCTTGGCCACCCGAAAATCTTCATGGGCCAGCGTATGTCTGCTGTGGGCCTTCCTTGGGCTGGACTAGGTATGCTGAAGTCACGTACTCGTAGGGTATAACCATGTCAGTAGCCCCCGAGTGATCAGTCGAATCGTAGATTCGGCTGAGGACTCTTCAATCCCTCGGGTGCAACTGGGTAGTAACAATATATGTGTGTAGGGATTGTTGATACATGTGCCTGACTCACCCGACGGATCAGGGTCAGTTAACTGTCTTAGGACGAAACAACACGATCTTCATCAGGTTCGAGTCCCTTAACTTGAACCCGGAACATATGCTGACGTAATTCGACTCAGGCCGCGGAGGACTTACAGGAGTGGGATTCCAGTATTTTTAATTGATGTACCCAACGCGTCCGTCGGGATTTTTCATCACGCCTGTTGGCATGGATTTATACTAGCAGAGCGCAGTCAGGTGCGTTGCCAGGCCATCAGATGATATCTGCAGGTCTTATCTTTGCGTCGCAGACGTAGCATCCGAACATTTGTCACCACAGAGGTGCTTCGGGTGGCCAAGGAGATTGTCGCTCACTCAGCATTTTGTTGGGGCAGAGTTGCCAAAAAGTTTTTGCGTGCTGATACGAAAGATCGCAGTCAAAGATTTCATAGGGTGCATGACCAGCGCTCCCTATGGGAGTAGCCCCCGAGTGTCTGTTCGAGTCGTAGACTCGAGCGGAGACTTTAGTTCAGGCATTGTTCAGTTGTTAAGTCCGTAGGACTCGAAATTTTTTCGGATGCTTAAACCCATCCTCCCTATGGGAGTAGCCCCCGAGTCCGTAGTGGAGTCGTAGACTCGACGTAGGACTCAGAGAAATACTTTATCTTTATTCGTCTTTCGGGTGCGCGGCCAGCGCTCCTGATAGGAGTAGCCCCCGAGTATTTAGTCGAATCGAAGATTCGAGTGAGTACTCTTAGCTGTGGAGCCGAAGAATTGTAGGTTGTGCTAGTATAGCTTTTGATGACGTCAGTGCTGACGATCGATGACCTCAAGCGTCTGCTGCGCCAGAGATGACTTGACTGGATGAACGTGGGTCCCACTTGCTGACTTTGAATTGACCGGTCACGCGCGGCGTGGAGATAATTACGGCGTCTCCTCGATTTCCGCACGTAGTGGACGGCGTGGTAACGACGGTTCGTTGTGATGTTGACACGTGTACGGTCAGATCTGCCGTTGGCATTAGGTCTTCTGGATGGACGGCTGCCGTGCGTCGTCTTCGCTGTTATAATCATTGGGGAAAGCCGCGGTTTGTTTTCACCGCATCAGTTCTTATTTTCACTGCCTCCTTGTGCTCTAGCGATTCTTGCTGGGCGCTAGGATTTCCTTCACATTTCCATCGTCGTCTTTGTGTTTTCACCGCCGGTGCCGTCGTAGCACAATGGGGAAATCCAAGAAGTCCTCGTCCGCCGTTGGGACCAGCGCCGCCGGAGGACAGAAAGGCGCCACCGCTACTCGTGTCACCGATGGTGGCTGGCGGCGATCAGAGACGCGGGAGAGCGATCTCCGCAAGCTTCGCGAGCGGGGCCTGATCCCGCAAGATAGGGAGGCCGTCAAACTCCCCGGCAATGAGGTAATCCCCCGTCCCCCATCTAGGTATCGGGTTATGTTTCTCGCCTTCGTTATGCGCGGGTTTTCTTTTCCAGTCCACAACTTCCTCCGTGGACTGCTCTTCTTCTACGGGATTCAGCTTCATCATCTGTCTCCCAATTCTCTTCTCCACATTGCTTGTTTTATCACTTTTTTGCGAGTGCTGGCTTGGCATTGAGCCGCACTTTGGCCTCTTCCGGAAGCTCTATCCGTGAAGAGGTTATCTGGTTCGGATGGTGTGTATCCCATTGGGGGTTGCATCATCTCCCTTAGTCCCAATATTCTCTTCTTTTCTTTTTCCATTTCCGAATCTGTCCAGTACTGGCGGAGGCGATGGTTTTATATCCGCGACTCCGTAGTGCCCGAGCAAGATTTTGGTCTTGTTCCCTTTGACCCCTCCCAAATGATTGAGCCGAAAAGGTCTTGGAAAAACCAAATCTTGGACGGTGAGAAGGCGGAGATGGAGGCCCTTTACCGTCGGGTGGAGGATCTCCAGCTGATTCCGGAGAAGGAGGTGAACGGCGTGGACATCATCCGGACGTTTCTTGAGTGTCGGGTGCAGCCTCTCCAAGCAAGGGTGCATCCGATGTTTCTTTATTCTGGGCGCCGTGATCCGACGAGGGTTTCAGCTGAGAAAATCTCCGAGGGGGATCTTGACAGGGCCCTTCGCACGCTGCTGAAGTTCAAGGCCGGAGAAGAAATCGCGGGGAAGTCGCTAACTCCTCCATTTTCTTCGACGTTGGCCATACCGCAGGTGTAGATTTATGCACGTAGTGCTTTTTTTCGGCTGCGTATTTATTTCCTTTGTTTGCTAACAAAGTTCCTTCTGATTTTGCAGAGCTTCAAAGTGCCAGGCATGGTACCTCCATTGCCCGAATTATTTCCGGCTGCCCCGGATAATGAAGTGGTTGAGTCCGTGTCCGAGCTGCCGTTGGCGCGATCTCCGGCGGAGGATGCCGATGAGTCGAGTGGGGATCATATGCGCAAGCGAGCACAGAGCTCCAGCGAGTCTTCGGATGCCTCGACTCCTCCGACTCCCAGGAACCCTCTGGGCCTTGAGCGTCATAGTGACGGTCATGGGGATTCTTCCTCTCCCATTCCTGCCATTCCTGTGCTAGCTGTAGCGCCGCACCCGCCAGCGAAGCGGAAGAAGGAAGAAAAGAAAGAGGAGAAGAAGGAAGAGAAAAAGGAGGAGAAGAGAGCCCGAAAGGCTCCTCCTGTCTTCGACCTGAGCTCGCTCGGCTCGTAAGTTTCCTGTTGTGCTACTGTCCTTTTTCCTTTATGATTTTTGCACTTGTGCTGATTGGTTCGTATGCAGGCATTCCTCCCACGATTCCTCCAGTGATGGTGCGCAGGAGATGATGGGGGAGTCGAAGGTTGCGTCTCCTCCTCCTCAAACGGTGGCGACTTCGGGAGACGCTGCTCCAGATCCTCCTGTGCAGGAGGTGCAGGTGGTTGCGCCTCAGAATTTCGCAGGCGGGCCTTCGGAGTCGTCATCAGAGCATGTAAGTTTTTCTGCTTCATGTCACGGGGGAGCCCCCGAGTGTCTTCGTGTGCTGATATTGTTTTTACTCTTTTGTGTTGGGCGTAGCCCCCAAGTCCTTTTCTTACTGCTATTTCCTTTGTCTGCAGCCTTTTGTGCAGGAGGCCAAGCGGCTGGTGCAGGAGCGTCTGGTGCTGGAGGCTAACCTTCGGCAGCTTCAAGGTATCTATTCGCCTTTGGGTGCCTTTTTCGTTTAGTCCAGTCCTGCTTCCTGACGTTTCTTGTTTTGAATGCAGAGGAGCATAATAGTTCTCTCCGTGAGGTCGACGCTCTCAAGAAGAAGGCCGAGGCTGCCGTTGGTGCGAAAGAACGCCTCGAGCTAGAGCTGACTAAGGCAGCCGAAGCGAAAGAGCATCTGCAGCAGGAGGCCGCGGACCGTGAGGAGCAGCTTGCCACTGTTGCGGCTGCACGCGAGAGGGAGGTGGCGGCGAAGCTCATGGCTGCTGCCAAGGCTATTTCGGGTAAGTACTATATTTCTGCCTGTTTCTTCGTGCTTCCTTTGCTCTTCTGTGCTGCCTTTCTTCATGTCTTCTCTTTTTTTATATCTCAGATGCCGCAGGCATCGAGTTTGACCGCGGTGCTCTAGAGCACGGGAGTGCTCTAGATGATGCTACTGTGGCGGTCGAAGACCGCTACAGCACCGTCGTCAGCTCCCTTGCCAAGGCGAAGGAGGTCCTTGGCCGCTTCTACAGGGAGCTTTTCCCTAAGGGCGTGGCCCTCGATGATGTGGATGCCCTGGCGGAGGCTTTATCAGCCGAAGCGCCTGCGGAGTACAAGCGCAAGCAGAAGGGCATCGGCGCATCCGTCGGGCTGGCGATGGCCTTGGCGGCTGGAGCGGAGCTGGACCTGCCCCAGATCACCTCCCGGATGCCGACGACTGCGGATGGATCCGAGGTAGCTTTTGCTGCCTACTCCGCTCGCTGCAAACGATATGGGCCCAAGCTCATTGATTTGTTGTCTGAGTATGCACTGCGGCAGCAGGGCGGGGCCAAAGCTAGGCAGTCCGGCTCCAAGGCGACTCAGGGTGCCGCGTCTTAGGCTTTGTAGACGTAGGATAGTTTGTAGTCTGCTTTTGCTGTAAATATTTTGAAGAACACCATCTTTGTGCCACGTAGTGGCCTTATATGTTTAATGAATTCTTCTGAGTTGTGCTCTACCATTGTCTGAATGTTTGTGTCCCCTTTTTTTTCTGCTGCTCTAGGTTCCTTCGGGTGCTGACCATGTTGATGCCTCACCCGTAGCGCAGCGGCGACCGTCTTTGGATGACCCTTCTCAACTCGCCTTTCTTCGGGATCGTGTGCGTAGTCTGGAGAGGGAGTTGCTCGGGTTACGCGGTCATGCCGACGTTTGGAAGTCCAAGGAAGATCGTGGTGCAGCCAGAGAGGAGTACTTGATGGCGGAACTGGTTCGGCTGTCCGAGCAGCTGCAGTGTAAGTTGTTCTTTGGTTCGAGCTGTAGCTTGGTTTTTCGGGTGAGCCTGCTGGCCTTGAGCTTATTTGTTGCAATTGTCGCAGGTGCGAACCTTGCTCCGAGGGAAGAGAAGGAGCGTGTCGCTATTCGAGTCAATTGTCTGACTCAACAGGACATGGAGGCCGGTGGCTTCTTCTGGATGGATCGTGACCGCGTCGTGGCTCTGGCTACAGTGCAGGATCGTGTGCACCAGGTTTCTCGAGTGCTTCGCCAAGTGCAGACATCGCTTGCCTCGGTGCTGCACGTCATGTTCCTTTTGGATGTCGTACCGACAAGCCTTGCAGGTCTGCTATCGAAGTTTCGGAACATAAACAATGTCAAGGAGTTGATGCGGCAACAGCTCGTCGCAGGAGTGAAGACTGCTTTGTCCCTTGTGAGGCTGCACCAGCCTGACGTAGATTTGGCTGCTGTGGCCGCTGGGCCACCTCTTCAGCCTGATGGTGGTGAGTGGGACATGCGTCCACATTACGCAGCTATAAGGCAGTATGCCGAACAGGTCGTAGATTTGTTTGAGCAGCGTGCTCAAGTTATTCTTCAGAATAGGTAGTACTTGAAAAAAAAAAGATAGATGTAAACTTTGTATATTTCGGCTGGGCGTGTTATGCCCCTTGTTGTAAAGGTTTGTGAGCACGCAGTGCTTTGATTGAGTACGTGTCCTTTTCGTTTGCCTGACGTTGTCAGCTACTCAGGTGTACACGCTTGATCCTCAGTCGATGAAATCGTGAGGTGGGGGAGCCCCCGAGTGCGTTTGTAGCATAAAGTAAAGTTGCAAAATAGCGAACCGAAGTTTTGGGGCGAGACACTTAGTTTATTTATATCGTAATGGAGGAGATACATTGTTCGGCTGGATAGCCTTGGCTGAAAGCCTTATTGAAAGTAAAGGGGGTAGGTTGCTACGGATAGAATCGTCGCAGGTGCGAGATATTCCATGGGTTGGAGTATGCGACTCCATACTCCACGTGCTTGAGGCGATAGGCGCCACTAGGATGACTTCGGTGATGACGTAGGGTCCTTCCCATGGTGACTCGAATTTATTCGGTCGCTTTTGCTTGAGTCGCAAGACGAGGTCTCCTTCGACGAAGGACCTTGGGCGCAGCCGGCGGCTATGGTAGTTGCGGAGACTTTGCTGGTACACCACTGATCGAGCTGCTGCTATGTCTCGTGCTTCATCGAGTGTGTCGACAGCGTCTTCGAGTGCAGTCGTGGATTCGGCTTCGTTGTAAGCGACGACCCGTGGGGCCTGGTGGCGTACTTCGGCTGGTAGCACGGCCTCAGCTCCGTGTACCATGAAGAACGGTGTGTAGCCGGTGGAGCTGTTTGGCGTAGTCCGTAAGCTCCACAGGACGGATGGTAGCTCTTGCGTCCAGGCTCCAGTTTTTTGTTCGAGTGAACTCATGAGGTGCTTCTTGATGCCAGCGCCGATTAGGCCGTTGGCCTTTTTCACTTGCCCGTTCGTTTGTGGGTGTGCCACTGAGGCGTACGTGATGTTGATCCCAAGGCCTTCGCAGAAGTCCTAGAATTCCTCGGAGATGAAGTTCGATCCGTTGTCGGTGATGATGCTGTGCGGTATGCCGAACCTGTAGACAATGGACTTGAAGAACTTGACGGCAGTTTTGCCTTTCTAGTTGGTGACCGGCATGGCCTCGATCCACTTGGTGAATTTGTCGACTGTAACCAGGAGGAAGACGTGTCCCCCTTTTGAGGATTTTGGCAGTTTGCCGATCATGTCGAGGCCCCATTGAGCAAAAGGCCAAGCTATGGGTATGGGTCTAAGCTCGGACCCAGGTGCGTGCGGTTTGTCGGTGAACCATTGGCATCCGTTGCATCTTCGGACGATGTCCTTTGCGTCGCTCATGGCCGTTGGCCAGTAGAATCCTGCTCGTAGAGCTTTGGCGACAAGGGAGCGGCTGCCTGCGTGGTGGCCGCAGATGCCCTCATGGATGTCTTGGAGTATGGCTTTGCCGTCGCCGATGGTGACGCACCGTTGTAGGACACCCGTGATGCTGCGCTTGTACAGCTCGCCGTTGATGATGGTGAAAGCTTTTGACCGACGAGATATGTGTCGGGCATCTGTCTGGTTGTCAGGCAGTTCTCCATTTAACAGGAACTGGAGGTATGGGCGCGTCCAGGCTTCTTCGACTGCCATGACCTGCATTAGGTTGACCATGGCGACCTCGATGTCCAATTTTTTGGGTCCTTCATGACCTTCGGGTAGCGTAGCCCCCGAGTGTTCTGCTTCTTCGGGTGATCCCTTGGGGAATTTCCGTTCGATGGACGGCACGCAGATCTGTTCGAGGAACACACCTGGTGGCACCTTTGCGCAAGTGGAGCCGATGTTGGCGAGTCTGTCAGCTTCCTCGTTGCTTTCTCTTCCGACGTGTCGAAGCTCGCAGCCGTCGAATTCTCCTTCGAGTGCGTTGTAGAGCGCGCGGTACGCGATCATGTTTTCGGCGTGTGCGTCGCACTCGTTCATCGTCTGCTGGACGACGAGGTTGGAGTCACCATAGATGACCAGGCGCGTTGCGCCGCATATCTTTGCCATCCTCATGCCATGGATGAGGGCTTCGTATTCGGCCTCGTTGTTGGAGGCTCGGAATTTCATCCGGAGGACGTACTTCATCTTGTCGCCTTGCGGGGAGGTCAGTATGACCCCTGCTCCTGCTCCGGCTTCTCTCTTGGAGCCGTCGAAGTGCATCGTCCATGACTGCGACATGTCTAGGGTGTCTGGTAGCTGCAGCTCCATCCAATGTACCAGGAAGTCCGGAAGGACTTGAGATTTGATTGCGAGTCGCTTCTCGTAGACGATGTCCAGAGGTGACAGTTCGATGCCCCATAGGGCCACGCGTCCTGTGGCCTCCGGGTTATTTAGGATGCTGTTCAGGGGTGCCTCATTGACGACCATCACCTGATGTTCTTGGAAGTAGTGGCTCAATCGTCGAGCCGTCATGAACACGCCGTAGGCGAGTTTCTGGTAGTGAGGGTACCTCTGTTTTGTTGGAGTGAGTACCTCGCTGAGGTAGTAGATTGGGCGTTGGACCCCGTGGGTCTTGCCCTCTTCGGGTCGTTCGACCACTAGTACGGTGCTGACCACCTGATGTGTGGCTGATATGTACAGCAGCAGAGGCTCGCGCTCCTTTGGCGTGACCAATACGGGCGAGGTGGAGAGGAGCCGCTTGAGGCTTTCGAATGCGTCGTTGGCTTCTGGCGTCCACTCGAATTTATCTGCTTTGCGTAGCAGTTGGTAGAATGGCAGGGCCTTCTCGCCCATGCGGCTGATGAATCTTCTTAGCGCCGCTATCCGCCCTGCGAGTTGTTGGACGCCTTTAAGGTTTTTCGGCTTCTCCATTTCCATGATGGCTCTGATTTTCTTCGGGTTCGCCTCGATCCCTCGCTGAGAGATGAAGTACCCAAGCAGCTGACCCGATGGGACGCCGAAGGCGCATTTTTCGGGGTTGAGCTTGATCCTGTAGCGATCAAGATTATCGAACGTCTCGCGGAGATCGTCGATAAGTGTCCTTGCCTCCTTGGTTTTTATTACTATGTCGTCAACATAGACTTGGACGTTGCGACCGATCTGGTCCTTGAGTCAGGCCTGCATGCATCGCTGGTACGTGGCACCTGTGTTCTTTAGCCCGAAGGGCATTGTGTTGTAGCAGAATACTCCGAACGGTGTGATAAACACCGTTTTCTCTTGATCTTCGACCTTGAGCCGAATCTGGTTATAGCCTGAGTAGGCGTCGAGGAAGGAGAGTTTCTCACAACCTGCAGTCGATCGATGATCTGATCGATCCGAGGAAGAGGGAAGTGGTCCTTTGGGCAATGCTTGTTTAGTGACGTGAAATCCACGCACATCCGCAGGATGTTCGTGTCCTTCTTTGGGACCATGACTGTGTTTGCCAGCCACTCGCTTTCCTTGATTTCCCTGATGAAGTCTGCTGCGAGTAATCTGTTGATTTCCTTGCCGATGGCTTCGGCTCGTGGTTCGGACAGTCTCCGGATGGACTGTTTGACTGGCTTGGTGTCTGGAAAGACGTTGAGTGCGTGCTCGGCGAATTCCCTGGGAACTCCTGGCATGTCCGCAGACACCAGGCGAAGATTTCCCAGCGCTCACAGAGGAATTCGACGAGAGCGCCTTCCTATACGGGACTGAGGTCGTTGGCGATCAGCGCCGTCTTGGAGCCGTCGGATGGACCTGCACTTTCTTGGTGTTGACGGTGGAGTCGAAGGACATGTCAGGTGCGTTCTGCCTTGTGACTGGGGGTGCCCCGTTGTCCGTCACCTCGCGGAGCCTTACAAGCTCGTCCTGCATGCCGAAAGACTGGGAGATTTTGTTGAAATCCCTGTCGCATTGGTCTGATCGGTGAAGCTCCCGTGGATCGTGATGACGCCCCTCGGTCCTGGCATCTTGAGTAGTAGGTATGCGTAGTGTGGGACGGCCAGGAACCTTGCGAATTCTACACGCCCCAGGATGGCGTGGTATTGCGACGGCCAGTCCACCACTTCGAATTCGAGTCGCTCCTGCCGAAAGTTGTCCGGCTTCCCGAAGATGACATCGAGCCCTATTTTGCCTAGGGGAAATATGTCCTTCCCTGGGACGATGTCGTGGAATGTTGTGTCTGACTGTTCCAGGCTGCATTGTGGGATCCGCATTGCTGCTAGAGTGCTTGCGAACATTAGATTGATGCCACTGCCGCCGTCCATGAAGAGGCGACTCATCTCGAAGCCTCCGATCTATGCCTCCAGCACCAGGGCAGCATGACCTGGGCGAGGGATCTGGCAAGGGTGATCCACGCGAGTGAATGTGATGCAGGACTCCGATCCGCTGAGGTACTCAGGGATTGCAGGCGGAGTTGCCACGGCCAAATTGATTTGTCGGGTGATTTTCTTCTGCACTCTATTCGTGGGGCGCCCCTTCTGGATCATGTTTAATGCTCCTTTTGGTGGGGGGGTACCCGTTCCCAGCGTTGTTCTGTGCCGGTGCGACTGGATGGTTTGGGCCTCCAATAGGCGGCGGTGGAGGAGCTCCGGGCGCTATTTCTCCTTGCACGGGTGCGTTTCCAAACGCAGGGATTGGGGCTTGTTGCCTCATCTGCACCATGCTTTCGCTGAGTTTCTGGAACTCACGGCAGTCCTTGAGCATGTGGCTAGCTTTCTTTTTGCCATCCTGTTTGTCGATGTAGAAGTGTATGGTGCATGGACCCGAAAGTTTGTCGTATGCTGAAGGTCCGTTGTCGCGGTCGCGGCGTTGCCACGACTGCACTGGGCGTCCGTTGTCGCGGGTGTTTCCGCCGTGGTATCCTCCGCTGTTGCGGCTGTTGTCGTTGCGGCGGTCGGTGTAGCCGGCCGCGACCATGTCGGGACCGTCGCGGTCCTCGTAGACGCGCGATCTCCTCTTGTTGCGGCGTTCCTGTCTTCGGCCGTAGTCGTCCTCTTCATCCGATTGTGCTCGGTGAATGCAATCTTCGCCGTCCGCCCACCTGTTGGCGATGTCCATGAGGTGGTCGAGTGTCTTGGGATTGACGCGCCCAAGCTCCTCCTTGAAGTCTTGGCGTTTGACGCCGTCCCTGAAGGCGTCGATGGCCCTCTCTTCGGAGATGTGTGCTGCGGAGTTCTTGGTTGTAGACCAGCGTAATATGTACGAGCGAATAGATTCACCCGTTCTCTGAGTGCAGGCTCGCAACTCTTCGATTGAGGCGGGCCTCTTGCTAGTGCCCTTGAAATTTCGGATGAAGCTGTAAGCGAGCTCCTCCCAGCTTCGGATGGATCCTGATGATAGGCTGCTGAGCCAGACCCGCGCCGCGCCTGTCAGCTGCAGCTGAAGGCATTGCATGGCGGTTTATTTGTTACCTCCGTGCAGCTTGACGGATGACAGATGGTCGCTGAGCCAGGATTTTGGATCTTGCGTGCCGTTGAACTTCGGAGTATCCGAAGGAAGCTTGAAATTGCATGGCATCTGTGTTCGCCGAACAGATCTGCTGAAACATCGAGCTCCGCAGGGTTCTCCTTCGTCTTCGTCCATCTCGGATTCAGACGAGCATGCATGTTTGGCTCGTGCTTTGTCGATTTTGCGTTGTGTAAGCGCGTCTCTGGCGTCGTAGTCGCGTTTACGGTGACGCGAGATCTTCTTCCTTCGAGGAAGGTCGTGTTCCTCCTCTTCTTCGGATGAAGGGGTGGGGCTCCGGTCGCGCCTGGCCGGAGCTTTCTTCTTCGGCTCCGCAGGAGCGTCTTCGTGGAGCGCAGCTCCGACGAGTCCGAGTCCGGTGAGTGCGGACTTATGCATGGATCTTTTCGGGTCCCCCTCCGGAGGTGGGTGGGCCGCGAGATATGCAGTGGCTGCCATGATCGCAGCTTGCGGTGTCTTCGGGATGATGTTGCCGTCAGCGTCCATCTCCATGAACGATGTGTGGAGAGTTCGGGTCACGTCACGGCGCTCCCTGGGATCCATGTTCTCCACCCGAGAGCGATGCTTGTTTCCCTGGTTTCCGTTTGTGCTAGAGCCTGGTGCCATGGCGGAGAGCGCAGCTCGTCGCGCGCTGGACTCGGAGGCTGCTTGCTTGCGTTTGTCGAGTGTCTCCTGCATCTTGACTTGCTTCTTGTGCTCCTCGATGAGGAGGAAGTGGTATGCCATCAGTAGTTCACGTGAGGCGTCTGCAGGTAGGACTATGTCGCCTGCTACGGCACGGCGTGCTTGGACCCATCCTTCTTTGCTAAGTTGTATGACGTGGTCGTTGTTTTCCCTGTTGGGTGGGGGGACTGGCTTCTTCTGTTTTCGCCGTTTCCGCCGTTTCGGTTGGGCGGCGGGTTAGGTGTTTCCTCGTCGCCCTGGATGACTGCGGCGCATAGATAGCGCTCGCAGATTGGTCGGTTGCTGCCGCAGCTTTCGGATCCGGAACCGTAGGTCCCCTCATCCGAAGGTGGATCACACAGATTGGAGTTACAGCTGATGCTGTCGTAAAACTCATCTGTTGATGGTGATGTGCGTAGCACAGGGTGTGGATCCCACGAGGCGGGCCTAATGTATGGTAGGGGCACCCGCTCAGGGAGACGGAGGGTGCCAGTTTGACCCACCTGGAAGCAGAAACTCCCGAATAGGATCTCGAGTCCGTCGCCTACGGGCTCGAAATCTTTCATGGTGGTCGGCGAGTGGGCGGTGAAGTCGAAAGCTCCGAAGAGGAGGTGATTCTCCGTCGCCGCAGAGTTGTAGATCGATCGGGTCGGGACCGTCACGATCGCACAATCAACAGCCCCGATTTCCACAGACGGCGCCAATTGACGAGGTTTAATCTCGTCAATGCCCATTGTTATGGACTTGGGTTTTGGAGAAGATGGGGATGCTGGAGATCGTGGAACGGTTAACAGACAAGCAACCAGGGGACACGAGATTTACCCAGGTTCAGGCCTCCGAAGGGAAAACCCTACTCCTTCTTGTCTGCTCTTGATTACGGCGGAACCGAAGGTTACAGGTGCGCAGATCCGATCTGGCGTGGAGGTGCGTGTGCGAAAGTACGAGTCGAGAGATCTAGGACGTGCCCTCCTGGCCTTTATATAGACTTAGGCAGGTCCCGGGCATAGTCCTAGTCGGTTACAGGTTCTAGGGTTTTATCCTTTTGAATTTCCTATCTATGCTAGTCTTGCTCTCCAAGGATCCGAAGGCGTCATGGGCCTTGGCCACCCGAAAATCTTCATGGGCCAGCGTATGTCTGTTGTGGGTCTTCCTTGGGCTGGACCAGGTATGCTGAAGTCACGTACTCGTAGGGTATAACCATGTCACCGACCCGCTCCATCGGCGGCGCCCCTTCGAAGAAGACTGCCGCAGCCTCCACCCTTAGCACCTTAGGTACTAGGGGTCCGCCACCACCGCGGCCGACGCCGGCGGCAGCGGTGGGGGGATGGGATCGGTAGGAGGGAGGTCGGCGGCGCCTGAATCTGGGGACCCTCCGGCGGCGCCTAGGGGTTGCCATGGGAGGGAGGGTTACAGGAGACTTGCAATGTGTATAGATGACATGGAGAATATAAGAGAATTGATGTTGTTTTCTCTACCATTTTAGATGCTCATGGTATTACATGGAAGATTCTGGTGAATCTATGTGGTGCAGTACTAGCTAACCAATCACAACGGGAGGACATGGGAAAATATTCTGACAACTCATGGTGGCATGTTATGCTAGCTAACTTGTAAGTTGTAACCGATACTGGTTTTTGATGGTTTGTTACGGTGGTTGACTTGAGAGTTGAGAACCGTACCGAGAGTGCGCCTATCCTGACTTCTTCTATATACATGTTCGTACATCTTGTCGATGGATGGACACTGGACTCAAAGGTCAACTCGCTAGTTTGATAGCTACATAGCGGGCTGGGATGTCGCCTTTGTGGAAGGTCGTCCTCTCCTTGACACTGTTTGCCGCATGGCGGTCGCAGGTCGAGTTCAGATCAATGACCTCGCGGCGCCCGCTTGACTGCGCCCAACTTGCCCTTGCAGCGGCGAGAGCTACCTCCACCACCACTACCCATACAGCCACGCGCAAGCACCCGCCGCCATGCTCGCCACGGCGGGACACTTCGCCGAGGCGCCTCCAGGTGGTGACATAATGACAGGCAGCGACGGCAAGGCGTCGAGCCAGCTGCTTCTCGCCAGGGAGGCCGGCGTCCGGGCGGCGACCAGGGGAAGCAACTTCATCGTCTCGCCGCTGTCCATCCACGCGGCGCTCGCGCTGGTGGCCGCCGGCGCCCGGGGCGAAACGCTTCAGGAGCTCCTGGGCTTCCTCGGGGCAGCGTCGCTCGACGAGCTGCACGGCGCCCCGGCGATGGAGCTGGTAGGCAAGCTCGACGGGCTGACGCAGACGTCCTTCGCCTGCGGCGTGTGGGTCGGCCTGGGGCAGGTGCTGCAGCCGGAATTCATGGCCACCGCTGCGTCGAGGCACGCAGCCACGGCGGAATCCGTGGATTTCGTCTCAGACCCCGAGAAGGCGAGGCAGCGCGTGAACGACTTCGTGGAGAACGCGACGAACAAGCTCATCCGCGACGTCCTCCCTCAGGGATCCGTCGACTCATCCACGGTGGTCGTCCTCGCCAACGCGCTCTATTTCAAGGGGACATGGGCCCAGCCGTTCGACCCGTCGGCGACCTTCACCGCGCCGTTCCACACCCCGGACGGCACCGTCGTGCGCGTTCCGTTCATGACCACAGGCCGGTTCGACTTCAAGCAGCAAGTCGCGGTCTACCCGGGCTTCAGGGCCCTCAAGCTGCCCTACAACAACGACGGCGACCACCGCGTGCGACCGCAGGCTGCGTTCTACATGCTTCTTCTTCTCCCGGACCGGGACGTCGTCACTCTCAGCCTCGCCGATCTTTACGGCAAGGCGGCCGCAACGCCGGAGTTCATCAAGAGACACACGCCGGCGGCACAGGTTCCCGTCGGGCGGTTCATGGTCCCGAAGTTCAAGTTCACCTTCAAGTTCGAGGCATCGGACGACATGCGCAATCTTGGAGTCAAGAGAGCTTTCGGAGGCGGCGACTTCTCGGGCATGGTGAGAGGCGGGAACGGGCTCTTCATCTCGGGGGTGTACCACAAGGCCACCATCGAGGTGGACGAGCTGGGAACCGTGGCCGCGGCAGCGACGGCCGTGGTGATGTCTCAGAGTGGAAGCTTACCACGGCCTCCGGTGGATTTCGTGGCGGATCGGCCCTTCTTGTTCGCGATTGTTGAGGAGATGACCAGCACGGTGCTGTTCCTCGGCCATGTGGTCAATCCTCTCGATGAATGAGCAGTTGACCCCCGGAGTAGGTATAAAGAACTCCAGCCAACCGACCTACATTGTATTTCTCTTGATATGTGGTATGTATCATATGGATCTTGAATTGACTTTTTCCAATTAATCATATGCACATTGTGTTTCTCTTGATACGTGGTATGTATTCCTGTGGTAGGATTTCAGGTGGGATGGGACTTCCCATCAGGACCTGTGGATCTTGAGTCTTGACTTGAATAAACATATGAAAACTGTTTCTCAGTGTCACTACTCGATCACGAGGCAATATGGGAAATATGGCATACATGTATGATGAAATTGACATTTTCCAATTAATCATATGGACATGAAAGAGTGGCATTTCAGCATACGCCACTATCCTCAAACCCATAATTTCCAAAAAAAAGTATCATGCCAAACTCAGGTGATCACAGAATTGTAGAGTTGCAATGAAGAAATCAAACTGCGCCTTCAAGTTGGACATCAATATAGACGGTCCTCCTCCTCGAAATAGGCATATGCCCAGCTATATAAATATAGCAACCGGTTGAGACCGCTGCTGGGCCAGACAGCACATCGTCCAAGAAATAACAAAGAGAAACAAAAAAAACAAAGCCGATAACAGCGGCTTGACAAAAACGATGACGACCCACAACCGTTGCGCCCTCCAACTAAGTTCCACCGCATTCCTAGCACTACGAAGTGCCACGCACCAAGCAACACCTCCAAGAAGGAAAGCGACGATGATGACGCTGCTGCCCGGACAGGTCCTAGGGTTTCCCTCGGTGCACTCCGGGAGGTGGGGAAGAGGTACACCCGACGCCCTTCAGAAAGGATGGTGGCACCCGCAGGCATCACCGCGTCGGTGCCAAGAAGAGAGGGATTTCTCCCGACCCCTCAGAAAAAACACACTCCCGGACGCTAACACAGTGCACCACCAAGCTCGTCGCCCGCCAATGCACTCCCACGGTCTTGCAGCCGCCACCGCCGTCGCACCGTGACCCACGAAGTAAGGCCGGTAGGACAGAAAAGAGCAAGCTTCGGCGGGGTTGTTGGGACAACAATGCGCGGGAGGGAACTACCTCCACCACTAGAAGGTGGTAGCCAACCGGGTACAGTTGCAGGGCAAACCAGGCCCACCCGGCCCGAGCGAGCCCCCGAGGGCCCGTGAAGCCCCACCGCCACACTATAGCAAGGGAACCATCGACCACGCCAACCCCACACTAGCCCCTACTGATCTGTCCACCAGGGGAGCAACTGCCACCATCGATCCCTGCCGCCAAGAGGCAGCACCATCATCGCCGCGCTCACCCGGGACTTCCGGACCACCATCGGTCTGAGAAACACCACCTAGACCCGCAAGGGCGCTAAGAGACGAGCGTGACGAACACAGCAGCCCCGTGCTGCCCACGAGACCCCCCCGAGCACGGAGACCAGGACACCACCAGATCCAGTCCCGCTTGGCCCAGATCTGGAATCCTAGCCGTCTCGCAGCCCGGAGGAGGCGTCTACCCGCTGGTGACCAAGGGGCCGCCTGGCCCAGATCAGGCCCAATCTGGCCCAGATCGAGCCTGGCAAGGGTCACCGATGGGAACACCCCCAGAGCCTCCGTCCCCCTCCATGCCGAGGGGCCTGCCGCCACACAGCCACCGCCGGGGGAGCCTGCTGCTGCTCGCCGCTTGCCGGCGACCGAGGGCCCCGGCCGGAGCCCGCACGGCCCAGATCAGGCCCAACCTGCGCACCTGCGGCCTCGCCAACCTCGCAGTCGCGCTGCCCACCACCCCTGCGCCATGGAGCCGCCGCAGACGCTGCCGCCCCGTCCTGCAGAACCCCGCCGAGTCCGTCATGGCGCGCCGCCGCCGGGGAATGGTCCCGCGCCCCCTAACCGCCGCCGGGAGAAGAGCGCCCGCCGCCGCCGGCCCTGCCCGGGCTTTGCCCAGCGATGCGCACCGATGGCGGCAGGGGGAGGAGGGAAGAGGGATGTCGGGGGAGGGGAGCGCGGCGACGCTCGCCCCGTCACCCGCAGGGGGACGAGACGAGACAAACGGTTCGAACCCCGCTCAGTTCCTCCCCAGACTTGCTACTCATCGTCCCCTGCCTCCAAATTCCTCAATATAGACGGTCCAAAGGTATTTTTATTTCAAATACTCCCTCCGACCCATATTAGTTGAATCAACTTTGTCTAGATACAGATATATCTAGACTAGATATATATATGAATCTAGATAAATTAGAGTCAACTAATATGGATCGGAGCGAGTACAAATTTATTCACTCCATTCTATGCAAAATAACACACACAACCAAGCGTGACTGATATCCCCCAGAGTCCCACACTACTCTATTTGGCGGCAGCGCCCATTCCTCTCCACCTTTCCTGTCTCCATGACTACACGGCCACTTCCACCGTGTCATCACGTCAAAGCCTCCCATCTGATCAGCATTCTGCGCCGTCGTATGATCATAGATAAATCCATAAAATAGTACTACCATGATTTGCAAAATGTTCAGTTGCCTGAGAATGACCAAACTTGGCACAAAAAGGTTTTACCAAAAATAAAACACCTACCAAGTGATAAACATTTTGAGCAACCTTTGCTGATATGCTATGTGTAATCATTAATCAAGGTTGCCACTCAGGATATACATCAATGCCGCTCCTCCAGGGGGCAGAAGACCATATGAATATAAAATAACATACACCAACCGGTGTTGGCCTTCTTCTGAACTGTGTTGCCTTTCTAATTTGGTATACACACAGACACAGTTCCTCTAATGAATGCCAGTATAATGAAAGGCTCGAACCTATTGCAGGGTTGCTGAGCCTAAACGCAAAAGTATGGATGTACCA
This sequence comes from Avena sativa, assembly GCA_916181665.1. Taxonomy (NCBI): domain Eukaryota; kingdom Viridiplantae; phylum Streptophyta; class Magnoliopsida; order Poales; family Poaceae; genus Avena; species Avena sativa. Next base: position 432,248,997 of record OV702284.1, read on the forward strand.
GAAGGTACCAGCTAAAACCATCCTGCCAATGTACAAGATCTACTTCCTACACTGTATTTCTCTTTGCCTTCACCGACCAACCGAAAGTCTGGAACAGAGCTTCCACCGCCGAAGGTGGCCTACTGATCCAGGCTCAGGTTCTTCCATCAATGCAAAACTGTGCATCGCAGAGCCATTGCTGTTTCTCTATGTAAGAGGCGGACCAATGGTCCGTCAACTAACTGCCCCATATATCAGTCACAGTAGCATCGACATCAGAAGCGAACCAGTAATCAGCGTCAATCTGCAAAAGGAAGAACAGTGATCATCATCCATCTGATTGGTTGGTTTGTGATGATGTTTTAGTAGCATTCCTTACATCAGGATCTGGTGGTACGATTCTCAGGATGCCGGACACTGTCGACGGTTCTGATGAATGTGCGTGGTCAATGTTGCTCTGTCCCTTTTCGGGAGCCTGACTTGGATGAGAATCCACCTGCTGAGGAGCTTGAGAACTTCCAGCAGCGAACGTGGAATCTGAACTGTCAGGTGCCATCTGCTCTGGGTTGGATTTCTTCAGATGGTCACTGGTACAAATATGTCCGCTTAGTTAATGATTGAGTATGAATTCTACTATAAGCTACAGACGGCAGTTTACCTTATTAAATAGCAATCGATGGGACCCATCGAACTTCTCAAGATAACCTGGTAATGCTTTTCTTGAGATTCCAAGTCCATGCAGATGTCCATATCCTAGTAAATGAAGTAGTGTCAGCAGCCACACAAATCCATTAGTTACAATCACATAGCTAAATGCAACTATAGATTGCGTACCGCGTTAGGATCTGGGACTTCAACACAGGTTCCATGAGGAGCGTTTATTGCAATAAGAGTGGATTCCTGCATTCATTGGGTAAGTTGTTGACATGTCTTTATAATTATATAGGAAGAAAAAACAAAGATGAATCCAGAAACTTCCTTACCTGAAAGTGAGGAATCTTACAAATATCTTCCTTCGAAAGATACAACAACCTAAACAAAAATACACAAAAACTCAGTTGAAATGATCATAGCAACATAAAAGATTGTTTGTGAATATAAGAGGCGAGAACCTTACTTTCTTTTGTCCTTATCTACTTTCAGGGCATGCATTTTCTCTTGTAGTTTCCTGCCAAACCAGTAACTATTCGTCAAAGGAGGATGGATCAGGTATTTTGATTGTTTCTGTGGAAAGAACTTACCGTATTTCCTCATCCAGCCTGCAATCTTCATCGTATGATGACTCAATTTCTTCCTGTAAAATACCACAATTCAACAAAAAGTTATAAGATATATAGTCACATGAAACTTTGTAGAGAAGTGTAGGATAATAATGCTAAGTTCAGGTTGACTGACAAGCTGTTAGAAGATGGCCATGCTTATTTATATTTTGTTTACACATGGAAAAAGAACTTTATTTTGTAGACAATACTTTGGACTTTGATTAAAGGCAGAAAGCCCCTAGTCCGAAACTGTGCTTGAGATGGAGTATTGAAAATCTGATATCAGGCTTTATGCCTTCTGGTTAACTCAGATCTATGATATGTTAACATGGACTTGGACATTTCCTAAGGGTAAGATATTTACAAAGCTGAGCGTGTTGCATCAACTCAATCGTTGACATCATAACTAATTTAAGATCAGGGAATACAGGTAACAGCAGAAAAATGAGAAAACAAACCTCCCCCTACAATAATGAAAAATAAAGTAAAGCATAATTATGCATACACAGGGCATGTTTATATAGCATGAAACTAGCACCAAAGATATAATGTACCTTCAGTGCAGAAGTTCGGCGCTCCATCTCCTTAGGCAGTACCATGTCAAATCCCCTTTTGATGTACTTATTTCATCAGTAAAAAGCTATGACCGGGAAAATGAATCAAAAGCAGAAATATGTGACACTTACTTCCAACGAATCATATTCTTTAGGCCTTTTTCGATTAAATCTATACCTTCTAGAACATTTGTTATATCATATATCCTCCTCTTTTGCACCTACAGAGATACATAAAACAACAGGACGTTAAGAAACTGAACTCCAGACAATGACAAAAGACAAGATCTATGATAGTGCAAAGCATTTTTCTATTCCTGTGTATTAAATCAGACCTCCAATGTCTCAGCTGCTTTATTTAAATCAAGGTTTCCATCTTGTGCTCCTTTAAGCAGGATGATGAATTTCTTCGTCAGCAGACCTAACGACATGCAAATAATAAGTAACAAACAAACGTTCCTTTTTTTACTTTGGAAGAATCATAACATACTTTACCTAGTGAACTGTCATAGCGGCAGCTGTTTGCCGAAAATCCTGAAAGGAAAAATGAAGCCGACAATAAATGACCATTATATGATCCCATTTGGTTAAATGGCAAACTGGAATTTTATCATCAATTGACCACAGTGATGCACATCAGACATTATGTAAAATAAAATAAAATGTAAGCAAGAGCGCACCTTCAGTTGCTCCATGACTATGTGATGAACCCTTTAGTGGTTTTAGTCGCTTGATACCTTTTATTGGTCCGGTGGTACACTCCTTATGATGCTCTTCTTCAGTCTGTGCTTTGCTGGCTTCGAGCTGGGCATTTTTCCTTCCATTTTTCTGCTCATTCTCCTAAAACGTGTGAAGCAGTTACGGGAAGATGTTGGCAACACTCATATCATAATAGTAGGCTAAGTAGATAACGAAGATCAACAGATTACATAATTTCATTGGAATACTATGTCATTTCTAAAGATCAATTATGACATCCATGAGCCTTGAAATGATATATAACGTGCTACTTAAATTGAAAAAAGATATTTAAATGAGGGGATGATCAAAGCGATTCAACAAGTATAAAACCTTTACTAGGATACAATTTTTTTTTTTAAAAAGGATGTGCATAGTTTTTCACTATATAAGTTCCTAATATCATGAAAGTGTATGTCTCGTATGGCTAAGTAGTAAAGGTGATCCAAATTCTATCACAGCATAATTTGAGATTTATGCATCCTTGTACCACCCAGGGCCCAAAATCACTCAATAACCAACACACTGTGGGGCATGCTAAAAAATGCATAGCATAATACTTAGCCCCTTTGTCTTGCTTCCTGCACCGACGTTAACCTGGATATGCTATGTGCGGTGTAGACTCAGCAGGCATTATATGTTACTACAAGTTACAGTGAGAGTGAGACTAAACCCATCAATATAACTACACTTAGGCAAGCTGGATAACAATTCCAGACAGTCCGAGTGTTACAATACTCCAACATTACATACAACATACTCATGCTGAACACATTCACACGACAATTTCTAAGCCAGAGACACAGGTAAGCTGAATAGAACAGTAAATGGGGATGCATACGTAAACTAAAGTTCACCTACGCATGGTTGATTTACTAAATTGCCTTCAACCTAAGATGATCCCTCGCACTAACACAGATAGACAGCAATTCGATGTTCACCCTCCACAGTGCAGGTTTAGTTTGAACATGGTAAAGAGCTCAATATAGCACGGATTACCTAGACCATAAGTGTGGATATTAATCGCATAGCTATCGGTCGGAACATAACATTGTTGCCCTTAGTCATGGAAGAAGAGTTGACAAACGCATCACAACTACCCACAGGACCATTCAAGGACTGTATGATCCTGTGAGCGCAATCGATTGAGATGCTATTTGTCAGAAACTCTTCCTGGAGTAAACTTAAAGCTGAACGTCCCAAGTTCCCAACCCAGCTAACATACAGATACAGTCCCCTGTTGAGTCTAATGATTCAGTGCGCCCAGAACTGAATGATCGAATGTGGTAGATGAACACTAGAATCCACGTAATTCCAGGGCACACAATCACCGCAATTAGCTACAGATTGACCGGAACAACAATGAACAATAGGCTTTTCCATTGACTTACCGGCACCTTGGACTTGGGCCTGCCTCTCCTCCTCGCCGGCGGAGGTGGCGCCATGCCGGCCTCGTGTGATGTCTGCGGCGGTAGCGGAGGAAGCTGCGAGGAGGCGGGTTGAGCTGGATGGGGCGCTCGCGGGGGCGCCATGGAAGGGGCGGCGGCGGCGGCAGCAGGAGGGGGCGGCGTCGGTGGTCTTGCGGCGATGTAGCGGGGCCCGGGGATCCGCGGAGAGTACAGGGGGATGGGCGACGGGGCGCGGTAGTAGTGCACGCGAGCTGGCGCGGGAACGGCGCCCGGCGGCGGCTGCTGCGGCGGCGGCGCGGGGCTTCGGATGAAGACCTGCTGCGGGACAGGGGGCGGATGGGTGGCGGCCGGGCGCGGCAGGGGGAGGCTCGGGGAGCCGTCCATGGCGCCCCGGAGGAGCCGCGGCGAGCGGGCGGGGAGTAGGGTTTCGCCCAGCCGGGGCGAGAGGAGGGAAGCGGGGGGAAGCTTTGGCTTTGGGGACAAGGAGGAGAGAGGGGGCGGGGGAAGGGAGGGAGGGAAGAAGAGAGGGAAAAGGCGAAGAGGGAAAACCAACTCAACAACAACTCGTGCCGCTGCGAGTCTCTCTCCTCCTCCTTCTACCTCGTGTGTTTTTTGTGGGGGCTTTATAGGGGTTTTTTGGCTTGTATTTAGGCAGTTTGTTTGTTTTAGAAAATAATCTATAGATTTTGCAAATTGGAATAATCTAGATTTAGAACCATCCGCCGGCGATTCGACAACCATGGTATGTGAGCTAGAGATGCGTATTGTGGCGTGTGTTCACACGATTTTACCGTTGAAAAAGCCGCCACGATATTACCGTTGAAAGTCATAAAATCTTACCCGCGGGACAGATAATGAAATCGACGGAGGACAGATAATGAGATCGGCGGAGGACAGCTAAGGGATCTCTCGAAAAAGGGAAAGCATCGAGCACATCGCATTAAGACCATCCGAACGGCCGATCTGATAGGTCGATCGAATAAATTTTGAGATCTAGATTCTCGAGACACGGTTACGCATATTGAGAAATGCGTGATGAATCGTGGAATGGCAAGAAACATGTCTTACGTGTACCGATATGGCGCGGCAAACCCTTCGTGTCATCGCAAGAACACGGAACAATATGTTAACATTATGCTCATGTGCCAAAAAATTATTACATGTACACGGTACATAAACCATGTGTACAACATTTGAAAACATTTAATTTCTTTTGTGGATCGTACCCTGGCTCAGATTTGGAGTGTTTCGTGAGTATACTCTTTTTAGAGGGTTGGATTCTCGAAGCAGCAGCAGCAGTAGCCTGCTATAATTGTGTCCCAAACGGTCGTTTGCAGCACGTGATTGAAAAATAAAAATATAGGATTGAGTAATAATTTGTACTACATGAGAAAATAAAAACTTCCCACACGGTTTGGATCGGATCGCGTAAGACATTGGCCAGAGCATCGGATCCTCCTATCGCGCCTCCCTCACGTGGTTCGTGGTGGCGGTGTACCGTACGCCCGACGTTGAGCGCGCCCTGCCTCGCTGCCGTGCGGGCCATACCATCTGGGCGCGGCACCTTGGTTCATGCGGACCAGGTCCAGGCGAGCGGTAGCAGGAGCCCGGGACGAAGCGGGAAAGAACGGAGTTGGAGAAGCGGCAAACTCTCCCTACGCGTCTGGGCGGGACCCACCAAAATGGAGTGGCCCACGTGTCATGTAGGAACTTCCGGTTTGGCCAGCCCGCTCGGCTCGTTTGTTGTCCTTTCGGACGCAACACAGCCGCGTCCGTGCGTCGGATCAGGGTGCGATCGTATACATGCAGCGACTATGCAACAATGTGTGCCCGTGTGGGATGCAAGTGGAAACATAGACTTGTACTCCCTCTTTTTATAAATATAAGACACCGTTTTAGCTTTATGAATTGAATGTATTTTTTTTATATATATTATGTTTGTAAAGGTTATAGTAAATTTATACACTAAAAGACGTCTAGATATATTAATCTTATAAAGTTAAGAATGTCTTATGTTTCTAAACTGAGGGAGTAGGATTCGGAGCGAACATTTGGTGCACAATGACACTAGTGATCCTGGTTTTATAAAAAGTCAGAAATCATATTTTTGAGCTTAAAAAAATTCTTAGAAAAGGGCATAGGCAGTGATTTATCTCACAAACGTGTAAAGTATCACGTTAAAATACTCTCTCTGACCCAAATTAAGTGACTTCGATTTATCTAGATTCATATGTATTTAAACATATTTTATTGTTATATATATATATCCAAATCTAGATAAATGTAAGTCAATTAATTTAGATCGAAGGGAATACTTTATATTATGAGACAGAAGAAAATGATAAAGGTGTGGATCTAGGTATGCATAGTTTTACATCTCTAAATTATATAAAAAATCGTGTTTGTGTATCCCACAAAGTAAAGAATTTTAAGTTGCGGTTTTTCATGCTTGTAGGATACAATGTTGACTAAATCTAAATTTTTTATAGTTTTTTTTAAGTTTTAAATATGGTTTTTAAATTTTTCAATGAAGGGAGCACTGGAGCTTGGGAGACACGCTTTCCATAGGATTAAAAAAAGTATATACTCCCTCCGACCCATATTAATTAACTCAAATTTGTCTAAATTTAAATGAATTTAGACACTATTTAGTACATAGGTTTGTTCAAATTTGAACAAATCCAAATCAATTAATATGGGTCAGGGGAATATATATAGACGCATAAATATTGAATTTTTTTTAAGAATCACGCATGAATATTGAATATTGATCCAGCCGCAAACACACGCGATACTCTGAAATGGAGTCCAGCAATGAGCAATTCTGTCGCCCAGCCCACACAGGTCTCCTCCCCGTCCTTATCTCGTTTTTGTAACAAACGAGGCCCAGAAACGGAGCACGTCGTTTTAGGCTAAATTTTTTTAAATAATATATTTTTTTATTCAATTTCACAAGTAATACACGGAATTCAAAAATTGCAAATCTAACGGACCGTCGTCCGTTGAAAAGAGTGGCGGAAAAGACGAAGGGGGAGGTTCGTCCGTTCAAAAGACGAACGTACGTATGAACCACCCCCTTCGTCTTTTGAAAGACGAACCACCACCTTCGTCTTTTTAACGGACGACGGTCCGTTAGATTTGCAATTTTTGGATTTCGTATATTATTTATGAAATTAAATAAAAAATGTATTATTTTAAAAAAATAGCACGTTTTAGAGCCTGGGCTAATAGCCATTAACAAAGAATAAATAAATTCTATGTAAAAGTTTTTTAAAAAAAAACAGTTTTTTTCGTGTGGATACATACCGATATGTAATTTGGGCTATGCAAAGTTTTGCTAAATAACATGCTGCATTTTGGGCTATACAAAAATAAAAAAAATGTGGATCTAAAAGGGAGAAAAATGCACGATTTTGATCCTCACTTTTGTATTTTTTTGGGTGCAGATGAAATATGACTATACTTCGACAAAACTTACTTCATATATTATATGTGGATTTTTTTGTGTGTTTTTCCAGAATTTTTTGAGTTCCACAAATAGGATTCTTTTTAGAAATCATGGAAGAAGTTATCAAAGAAAAAAAACACAGATATGACTAGTAGAGGTAGCTAAAATGTGTCTTGTTTCAACATTGTGTTTTGAATAACGATAACAAGTTGGCATCAGAGTTAGGAGCTGTAAAAACAAGTTTGAGCTCAGTCAACTGTTCGAGCTCGATTCATGGTTCATAAACACACTGATTCCAGGAAAAATAAAAGCTGATGACAGGCTGAGTTGGAAATGCTACACAGTAACACAGGCATATCATCATTATTTCCACACAGTTCAATTGGAGAATGGGCTTATCCGGTAAGCAGCGAGACAGGAAGAAAGTTGCACATACACATCAAGTTTTTGTCAAAAATGATGCATAAGGTGTGCTTTATGGCAACATCATTCGCAGTTTAGGATGCTGGTCATCTATTCAGTCTACCAACTTGATGTGACCCTCAACGCGTCACTATCCACCAAATTTCTCTGGAGATAAGTTTTGCTCTGAATCCTTTGTTTTAACAAGTGAATTTATATAAGTACAAAATGGATGGTTGCACATCTGATACTTACCCCCTTGCTAATATTTTTAAAGAAACGAAAAAGTTTCAACTTCTCATGCTTGTGTTGTCTGTCATTTAGACTATCAGAGATCAGAGATGCTGCTGGAGCACCTAATGTTCTTACCAAACTAGAGCATCAGATAAACTGTTTGACCATTTTTCAGGTTTGCACATACATGAAAACAGTAGTGCTGTGAGCAGTCACTCGAATGTGTAAACTTTCTTTAGCTCGCTTTGGTTGCTGGCTAGAGTAGATACTGCTCTTCTGGAGTTGAGCTATTCTATAGTTAGCATTAGCAACCATTGAAATAAGATGAAAATTTTGATCTGAAAATGGGAAGCAAACAGCTTTGAGCTGGCCTCCCTTCCTCGTCTACTGAGAAAACTGTCACCACTTGTGAAATTGTTTGATATAATTCGAGTACCCTGTAACCTGCTTGCATCAGTGCAGAGGTGCATAAAAGAAAATGACGTCTTGCTTTACCTTCGCAATAGCACCAGCGCACATCAACTTGGTCAGTATCTCAAACAGAAACATGAATCTCAAAAGGTAAATCCTGTTTCTAGAGCAACATGGATTTGTTTTTATAAAACGGGGCGAGAGAAGCACGGATTGCAAAAAGAGAAAAAAGTCCCAAATAGAAACATCCAACATGAACAAAATGTTGATCCTGGGTCCACATGGCAGCTATGCATTGGCTCTTCCGGATTGGTGATCTAAATTTCTCTTATTCTCATCAAAAGCACATCATAGTAAGTTGGGACGACAGTAAAACGCTGTCATTTCAAGGTTTCTAGCACGGGAAGTTCAGCAAAGCTACTCAGTAGCTAGATAGAGGGCACGTACTGTACATTCTACCTGAACTAAAAATGTTCAGTTCATGTTATTTCTGAAAGAGCTTTTTGTATCACCGCATCTTGATCTTTTAATTCTCCCCATGGGACTTGTGGCGCAAGGTTATCCCTGCACCTAACAAATCCCTACAGTCGGACACTGCAAAGAATTCTACCATATCCTAACTGTCAGATCAGAGCTTGTGTCTCCCTCAAATTCAGTCAGAAGAACAAATAAACAAGGAAGGTTGGGATCATCAAATATCTAGTTTAATTTAAGGCTTCTTCCTGGGAGATCTCCACTGGTCGATCGAGGCAAACATCATCCTCATCCTAAATACAATAGCAACTTACAGCGACAGAGAGGCTGGGGGCAAAAATTTCAGACTTAGCTCTAATGGCAAGCGGCTGATGGATCAGAGACAAAAGCCGTCCTCTTGGAAGTTGCTGAGAAGGAAGTCGTCGATGCCGTGGAAGAAGGCGTCGTACTCGTACTTGTCGTCCACCTCCCCGAACGCGCCGGCGAGTCCATCCACTTCCTCCTTCACCGCCGCCTTGGCGATCTCCGTCATCCCCCAGTCCTTCGTGTCCCCCAGCCCCTCCCCGAACGCGTGCGCGAACACTTCCTCCTCCCGCGGCGCGATGTCCTCCTCCTCCTCCTCCTTCACCTCCGCCTTGACGGCCGCCGGGGCGACGACGGCGCGGTCGGGCGACGAGCCGGAGCCACGGGCCGCCTCCCGGGACGGAGAATCCGCGGAGGCACTCTCGGCGGAAGAAGACGAAGACGCTCCCTCTCCTCCGCCCCTGACGCCGCTCGGCGGCTTCCCGGTGAGCCGTTGCACGAGCTCGCGGAACTGCCGCGCGTCCGTCTTGATCACCGTAGGCTCCACGACGTGCACGATCCTGATCTTCCGCGGCGGGCCCTTCGCGATGGCGCCCATCTCCGTTGGCGGCGCCGCGCGGGACGGGTGCTTCACGGCGGAGGAGTGCGGTGCCATCCTCCAGAGATGCGAGGAATTAAGACGGTGGCTTTAGGAAGGACTGAAGAGGAGGCTGCGGCCTGACTGCCTGAGGAAGTTACTCGCCCGGGTTTCTCAGCCGTCGGATGCTGTGGCTACCTCCATCCAACGGTTTTCATAGAGATGTATATACTCTCTACGTCTCAAAATAACTTATTTGGATTTTTCTAGATTTCTATGTATTCACGTACTAAAGCGTGTCTAGATACATGCGAATGTGAACAAATCTAAGTCATTTATTTTAGGATATATAAATTATTACAATTAATTCGTGGTAGTGTATAATTTCCGCACTAATTTAGTACGTTTACCATATTTACAAAGATTTGCCTAGATTTAATGCCTGTCATTTCTTTTTCTACACACGTGTTCAACTGATATTCTGCATTCTGAAATTCTATGCAAGCCAACCGCTTCCTAAGATGCAGCATATGTTGAGGAATACTCGAATGATGTTTAGGAATATTCTTTTGATTTAAAACATATACACATATATTTATTTTATGAGCATATAATCTTCATGTGCTACTCTGAATTTTGTCTCGTTTTAACACAATGGTACAATGTTCATCCGTGCTTCTTCAGATCTTCCTGAACTTGGAGGTGCTACTACTTCTGATTTATTCTTTTTAAACAAAAAAGGAAAAATCAGGGATGCAGCTATGAGCCTAGAATTTTCGAAAGAAAAAAAGCTATGAACCTAGAAGCAGCAAATCCGTCCTAGTTATATAGCTGCCGCTTTTGAAGGGATTGATCCATATCCAAATCAGGTAGTACATCGTTCTGGAAAATTCCATTTATTTCAATTAAATTAATTTCTCTCGTTGTACTGTTTCCTATTTTGAAATAGGCCTTCCTTTTTTTCTATCGTTACAGGAAGCTGTTTTTTTTTTCTTTGCTATCGGAACAGATATACACGTCCATGCATGCCATAGCAAATCTTTTTTTGAGATCTCGCGCTATCTGAAATCAATGCTGCATATTCCGTGATAAGATCGTAGGTAAAATATTACGATTTAATGTTGTATCTTTCTTAGTAGCATCACTTTTATAAATGCTCTAAAATTATATGTTTTTTTCTGCGAGGAAAGGCTCTAATGAGAGTTTGACTCACGGGAGCGTATAAACCTATTATTAAAAAAAAATCAAAATGTCAATGTATAAACCTATCAAATGGGCATACGCTGTGCCGATTATCACGGGAGCATATAAACCTATCAAAAAAATCATGGGAGCATATAAACCTATTAAAAATAAATTCCAAAATGTCAAAAAATTCTGAAAGAAAATTTTGCATGGTCATCCATATATTCTATGTTTTGGTACGAGTTTTTGAGAGAAAAGGACATTTTATATGGCTTTTATAAAAGCACAAAACAAGTCTATAAATAGTCATGTTGGAGCATCGAAAATGTCTTTTTACACGAAACACAACAAATATTCCTTTTTCTCTAAAACTTGTGTCCGGACATAAAATTTCCGGATGGACGTGCTTTTTTTCTTCTAAATTTTATAATATTTTAAAATATATTTTTAAACAATAGGTTCATTTGCACCCCTGGACTGTATTGGGTTTCCTCTATATTTCATTGCTTTTTTCGTACCGTCCCATAGAAGTTAAACTAGTACATTCCTTAAAAAAAAGTTAAACTAGTACGATACTACTCCCTCTGTTAGGGATTTTACGGCATATGGACCATTTTGATATGATTAAGAAAATTAATAACTCGTCCTCTTGATTACTACATGCACCAATAGTTATACATGTACCAATAGTTATACATGCACGAGAGAAGATAGAGAAAAAGAAGAACATGCATTGAAGGAGAGAGACTAATAAATGAGAAAGGACTTACAATTTCTAATATTTTTAAAAAGCTCTCGAGCCTTATAATCCCTAACGGAAAGAGTACTTATTTTTAAATGAGAGAGTACTACTCTAGAACGATAGCCTTATATTCTCAAAAAAAAAAGAACGATAGCCTTATTTCAATCTCAAACCCGACGATATATTCTTTTATGCCACATAACGTAAAATAATATTGTTCTGGTTGATAGTTAAAGTTGAAGTCATAATTTTTTTCTCAAATCCAAATTCGATGATATAAATTTTATACGTAGCACATACTAACGTACAATATTGCAGGTCTAATTAATTGATAGCCAGAGTTGGGTCTGAAATATGCAGTCAGCATACATTTTTAAGACCGACTGAGTAATGACTTTTGGCCTTAGCGAGTGACCTATGCTTTAAACCTAGAGGGGTCAAGTTGACAATTATTTTTTTGGAAAAAATAGATATACACTATTGAAGAGAAGACTAGTGCTCAAAGTCATAATCGAGGTGACAAGGACCTCTCATATGGGAAAACTTCTGGACAATCAATACGCATGCAAGTGTACACTGAGATATTTTCCAAGGACAACAAACTTTTCTTTTAAAACGAGGGACAGGCAACTCTAGGCAAGTGTACACTAATCTGTGATGTGTGCCTGCACAGCAATGTACTTCCTCTATTCGGGATTATAGGTCCTACGCGTATACCTAGGTTGTTAATTTGATCAACAAAATATAACTTATATATTACAAAAATTATACCATTAGAAAATATAATCTCTAAGGTATTTAATGGTATAATTTTTATACTATAATATGTATATTTTGTTGTTCAAAATGACAACCTAGTTATCCGCGCGGGACTTATAATCCCAAACGGAGGTAATAGCATACTAGTAGCTGGTTATCCCGGACGTTCAACCCTTGAAAAGACGGAGCAAGTTATCTTAATTAGCTAGCTTTGTTTTCGATTAAGATTATGGCTGACTTCATTTTTTTATCTGTCGTATAAAAGAGAGCAATACACGGTTGACTTTTACTTGAGTATGAAAACAATAGGGTTGACTTCACCGGGTTGGTCCACGGACGAGAGCAGGCGAACAACCCTTATATATATATATCCAAAGAATAACTAATGTTACACCGTGAATTGATCAACAAATCAAGCCATTTCGAACGCATATGGCTTCGCACGCACGCTTTCATACTTGCCTCGTGGATACACACACGACGTACGAGAGCGCGCTGAGATTAGAAGAACACTACACGAGCCGACGACACGTCGACACCCTGTACTATATCTGTATAATTTTAGACGTGACGACGCTGCAACGATCGGCGCCCTCGTTTTCTTTGACGAGTCCATTTGCTAATCTCTGGGTGGCGTACGTGTCCTTGTCAGTGGTTCCGTTCCGTGTAGTTGTGAGTCGGCATGACAGGGCCCGCCGTGTTGCATGCAAGTGGCGGCGATTAGCTGACATTAATCCTCGCGGTTATATATATATATATATGGACTAGATTATGATGACAGCGCGTGAGTCGTCGATGTCCGGTAGCAGAGGATTGATGTGACCATCTTTTGCTGGATTAGAATATACAGTAGGATGGTGGTAGTATATGCTAGCGGTATTCCGGTCGGCGAAGCCAGGAGCTACTAGCCTCTCCCCGGTACTCTGACTTGTCGTAGGAAGCCTATTTTTTATAATAATAATAATAATAATAATAATAATAATAATAATAATAATAATACTGGAGTAATAATAATTAGGGCACGTACTGTGCTAGCCTCTTAATTGATACGCTTAAATAGTTCGTTATTATAAACCGCAAGCGTCGGCTGCTTCTGGGCGAATTTTTGCTGGAAAAATAGCCACGAACTGCACCAAACGTCCTAGATTAAATGGCTAGCGTCTCCCCGTACGTGCACGGCCGACCTCGTTTAGCGCAGCGCAGTGCATGCACGAACAATAATGGAGCATACATACATATATGCATGTCTAGTTTAATTTGCGCCTCCAAGATGGAAGTTTGATTTGGGGGAAGTTGAATTCGAAAAACAAATTGCAAGTGGCTGTTATTAGGCCGAGATGTGGGTCCGGTCGTCGCCATGTTTCCAGGCGGAAGCAGGCTCTGTATTGACATCTCTCATCGATCTTCTCCACCGGTAACGAGTAGTGCGTGAGTGATCTCTGCGCGCGCAATGCGTTCCAGCTGGCTCTCGTACGCGCGCGGCAGAGTCGGTATCCCGGCGATCGGGCTGCTTCTGTTCTTCTTCACCGTGCGCGTGCGTGGGTTCGTGCGGCGGTGCGCGATCGAGAGCGGAGCAGGTGAGCGGGGAGGCGAGCCCTGGCCCATGGGCATGCAGCAGGTGAGGCGCGCGACAATTAGGCTGACACGCACTGACACTGGCCCTCGATCGATCGGTTCGGTTGTCCCGCCGGTGATGCAAGCCGTCCGGCCGGCCGTTGCGAGGCGCGGCATACCTTTTCGTGTGACCCCGACGGACGTACGCCGCGCGCGGGTATAGTACGTGCAAGCGCGCCAGCTGCCTCCGCCACGGGCCTGCTTGGCTGTCTGGCCGGGGCGTTGCGGTGGCGGCCTAGCTAGCGGAGCTGACGACCGCGCGAGCGTGCGGGGGAGGAGAGGAATCCGTCTGTCTGCCCGCGGTACGTACGTACGAGGTGGTTGGTTGGGTGGGGTGGTGGGGGCTTCGAGAGCTAGCGGCCCGAAGCTCGTGCTCGGGTATCCCATGCGCCCATGCGCGTCCACACGTACCTGCCCACCATGGCTTGAGAAGCTCATATCGTGTGAGGATCGATCGAGCCAACAAGGCAACAAAGAAGAACTTCCCCATTGTTGCATCAGCAGCTGCGCGCGGAGAGCGCGTGGCCAGGAGGGCGAATGCCGAGCAGCTAGTGCCGCACAGCCCACACCCACGTTGGACCAGCCCAGTACGCATCTAGTTTTTTTCTTCTATTTTTTTATTTTTTCTTTTTATGTTTCTTTTTGTTTATATTGTAAAATAGTTTATTATTTGAAAAATAATTACTTTTTCAAATTTTTGGTTCGTGGTTTTTTGAAATTGTTTCAAGATTTTTGAAATTGGGTTCATGATATTTGAATTTTTGTTTATGTTTTTTATTTTTTCGAGTTCATGATTTTTGAAATTTTATTTATGATTTTTAAAAAATATTCTTCATAATATTAGGACGGAGGGAGCAAATACAGACTGGTCCCTAGAAAAAGCTCGAGGAGGTGAGATATCATACAAGCGAAAACATGAGGCTCCTCGGTCGTTCCCCGCGGGCGATCAGGAGCCCAACCCTAGCCGCCAGCCCCCGACCTCCTCTTCTCCACTCCCTCCTGCCGCCGCCGCCCCACGACGCCGGGCAAAGCCTGTGCGGTGCCGACGGCAGTGGACTCCCCTAGTTCACGCCTGCACATCGGGCGGCGGGGCGGCTCCATGCGACGACAGACTGCTGCTCTGATCCAGGCCTTCAAGGCGCGATGGGACGGCGAGCCGTGGCCGTGGAGGATCAGAGTGCTGGAGGCGGCGGGGATCGGCGGCGGGGATGGTTTTCTCGCGAGGAAGACGACCTTGGCGGTTGAGGCCTCTTCGGGAGATCGTCTGCCGGCGACGACTGGGCCCTAGGCGGCGTCCTACACCGGGACCGGGACATAGGCGGGCTGGTACGACCCCAAGGGTCGAAGGCGGCTGGTGGAGCTGGCCTGGCTGGTGCAGGGCCTGCCTCGGCCCAGATCTAGACCCTTTCGGGCCCGATCTGGGTTGGTGGGCCTAGCAGCCTATTCGGGTTTAAGGGTTACCAGCGGGTCTAGGAGCCCAACCCCTAACCATGGTATGGTCGGTGTGCCGGATCGGGGCCCGTATGGCCTAGATCTGGCGTCCACCTAGTAGTCCCATTCATTGGCGTCTATGGATTTAACTTTCCGGAGTGTCCCGCTCGTCGAATCCCCGTCCTAGTGCCAGAGGGTTGTCCCGGGCTCCTCTTGCTTGTTTTGGTGTAGGTGTCGTTGGGCGTAGTCTTGTCAAAGGCGAGATCTTGGACGTCGGGGTGGCGGCCCCGGAAGGTAGACTACAAGGGCGACCCTCCGGCGGAGGCGGCTCCAGGAGGTGGCTTGCAATGGTGACCTGTAACACCCTCAGAATCGACCCTATGCAAGTTCAGCGCTTTCCGCCAAACCCGCATAGAAACGATTCAAAGGTGCCCACCAGGCACTTTCGTGCGGGTGGAAAACGAAGTAATAACATTACACAACAGTCCTTGATGGGACCCACAGAACAGATATATATGCAACAGCGACTCCATGAGTCAAGAATACAGATATAATATACAAAGATCCAAATCACCTTGAAAACGATGGATCGTTCGACTACGGACAAGATGCAAATTGAGCTAAGAGCCCTGAGGAATAACCAATGGCGTCCATAACCCTGCCCAGGCCAAGCTGGAAGGGTAACCCTGCTAACGGCGTCGATCTCAAAACCTGTTTAAAACAAAAGGGGTGCCGACAAAGGGCAAAGGAAAAAGAGGAGCGTCAGTACTGAGGCCAGTACACGGCGAGACTAGAATTCGGCGGTCCTCGCCTACATAGGTATGGTGGACTGAGCGGCAGCGGCAGCATGCACTGAACAACCTATAGAGACTCGATACAACTGGCGGTTATCAGGGAGGGATAAGAATGACCTACCCGGAACCAACCTGAAACTACCACCAAACAAACCCATCCTGGTGTTTCCCCCTCGAGACCAAACGAGGAAGTCAACCGAGGAACTCACGCAGTTGGCAGTTTTATTTATTCAGTTATTGTTGCAGCAATTACTAGTCCGGTGTAGATAATCGTCCTGATAAAATAAACAGTGGGCCGTTTTAGTTAACCATTCCGTTGTAGTTGCGACACTTACTAGTCAGATACAATTAGCATGAGATAACCCAAAACCCAGCAGTTGTTGGTACTTTTATTCAGCCATTCCATTATAGTTGCAATACTTACTAGTCAGGTACAATGGTCGCAAGCGACTTCCAAACAAGCAATTGTTGGCAGTTTTATTTAGCCATTCCATTATAGTGAAGCTGATTACTAGTCATTATAAAGTCAAATTTATAGCACTACTTTAGTTATGCTTGTCTATGATCGAGATACTGTGCTCCAAGTCGTCCATAACCGCGGACACGGCTTTCAGAAAGTTTTAACCCGGCTGGGGTGCACAAATAGCAACACACACTCGATCAACCTCGGAAAAACCAAATCAAAACCCAACGAGGCTTTCACGACAAAGCAATCACAGGATTCAGAAATATTTCAGGGGGCCACCCCTTAAAGTAGACCCGCAACGAAGCCGGCCGGCTCCGAGACGGACTTAAGGTTGTGGGGACGGCTGTGAACGACTGGGAACCCGAAAGTGTGGCTGGGCTTGTCGACACCGCGGAATCGTGCCACGATCCTAAACAGTACAGTGTGCTCCTCGCACAAACGTAAATAAAGCAGTAAAGCATGGCATAAGTATAGGATCGTAAATAAAACCTCAAACTAGTTTGTGGCCCCAAGAAATAAGACTGAATCAAGCTCTGGCTAAGGGGGGTCCCATATACCTCCCGGATGTGGATAGCGCGATAAATCAAGGAATAGGTATCAAGTACTCGGGGTCCTACGGGACACAAGTGGGCGTTCGGAAACCAAATATTATCTATCACCCACCGATACCTCTGCTTACTTCAATTTTAGTTGTTAAACAGGAATTAAAGTGAACGATAAGTAAAACCATGATCATCTCCAACAACAAACATGCGGCAATACACCAACAACTGTGGCACTTGTCGACACGCAACAGCACTTAAGCAAGCGACTACGACGCGCAAGTCCATCTATCTACCAAACAACAGGTAATAGGATGTGTCCAAGGCTATATATGGCTGCAAGGGATATCACGGGTACGAAAACTAGAGCATCGCAACACAGATAGCAAAGATCAACAGGAGGAATAAGTACTATAAAAAAAATAAGATAGGTAGAAAGGGGGAGATGCTCGCCTGAAAACATTGCCGAAGGTTCAACCGAAGATCGGGTCGACACTCGCATCAACTCAACGGCCTTATCCGCGAAGAAGCAAAACACTAGAATAACACCGGATGCAATATTTAATACAACGGCAGAAGATCGGCATGATGCATGTATGATGTATGACATGGCAGAAGTGCGATGCAATTAGGTCATATTAAGCGGAACCGGGGTCCCGACAATTATTTAGGTGGTTCATGTTATTAAGATACCCCGCATTTTAAATGTTGTGTTAACATGGCAAGGTAAGTTACCGGTTCGCTACACAAATTTAAATGAGGCCAATATAAGGCTAGATTTGTCCGCATATGGGCCCCATATTTAATTATAAGGTGAGTCGGCATAAGGCCCCCAAACCACACAAATATGCATGCGAGTATGGCAATTTAATATGCAACAGGTTTTATATTTAGCATTTATAAAATAGGGGCTCGAGAAAAGGTTCACACATTAGGGGGTCTCGACGAACTTGGGGTTCCGGGGTTTGGGGTCGGTCTCAGGGTTCAGGGTTCGACGGAACGTTCTCGGACAACAGGGCAGATCTTGTCGCATCCGGGAAGCAGGACTTGGGTCGGTGTCGGGGCGCATCGGATTCTTCCGGGTCGGTGTCGATCTTGTCGTTGCGCAGATCTTGTCGGGTCCTCGAGTCGGGTAGGTCTTGGCGTTCGGTATGAAGAACTTGGCGTTCTGCGTCGGTGTCCGTACCGTCCGGGTTCTCTAGCATCGCATCCGGGAAGGAGAACTTGTCGCGCATGTGGTCTTCAGGTCCGGGGTCGTCCGTGAAGGAGATCTTGGCGTGCGGGTTCGGGATCGGTCTTCGGGGTGGAGAACTTTACGTCCGTGTAGACGATCTTGTCGGATCCTTGCCGAAGGTCATGGCGTCCTTGTCGGAGTTCCCGGCGTCGGTGCCGAAATCTTGTGTAGCCCTACAGGTACCAGAGGTCTTGCCGATAGGATGGCTTTGGGATCTGGTGGTTAGCACCGGTCTCGTCGGTGCCGATCGGGTAGCACCAACAGGAACCACAATGCAGGGATACGGTACTACTAGTATCTGGACACATAGGAACGGGGACGAGGACGCGTGGAGGTGCTCGGGCACGAGGTCGGCGGGCGGGGTTCTGGCGGTGGCTGCCGGCGAGAGAAGGAGAGGGCCCGCTCGGGGAGCGCTCGGCACGGGGAGGAGAGGCCCCGGGAGGCAGGCGCCGGCGAGGACTGCACGGGGAAGGACCATCGGGGGGGAAGCTCCGGCGGCCGACGGCGGGCGGAGGCGCGGCTCCGGCGACAGGGCCACGGCCGGGCGAGGCAGACCGAGCGGGGGCGGCCGGACCCGAGGCTGGAGAGGTCGGCGCCGGAGGACGGCGGCGGGGAGTGGAGGCTGCAGGGGCAGGGCGAGCCATCAGAGGGAAGGGCGGCGGCGGCCTGCACGAGGGCGGCGAGGGAAGAGCGACGCGGGCGGCCAGAGGCAGCGGAGAAGGAGGGGCAGAGGCGACGAGGTCCAGCGGGTGGCGGCCGGCTCGGGAGGAGGGTCGGGCGCGGAGGAGGGCCGGAGAGGAGAGGGAGGCCGGACCGGAGAGGTGGCCGCGGCCGGCGGCACGGGACCGGCGCGGGAGGCGGCTTGACCGCGGGCTCGAGGGGCGGGGAGGAACGCGGTGAGGGAGAGAGAGTGCGTGGGGGAGGAGAGAGGGGGAGCGGGGCAGGTGGGGGTGGGTCCCGGGGACAGGTGGGGCCGAGTGGGACGGGCTGGCGCGTGGAGTGTGTGTCTGTGTGTGGGCAGAGTGGGGGGGAAGGGAGAGAAAGAGAGGTGAGGGAGTGGCAGAGGTGGCATAAGGGGATTGGTTGGGAGGGAGAGGCAGGGTGACGTGGCGGCCTGGGATAGGTGGGGGTGAGGTGGCCAGAGGGTTGGGTAGGTTAGGTTGGGTGACTTAGGGATTTAGGTGGGACTGGTTAGATATTTTAGGATTAAGGGGTGGACCGTTTTTATTTCTGGGGGTGGTCGTTCGGGTCGAATCGGCCCGTTCGACTGCCCCCACTAAAATAATTTAACATTTTATTTGTTTAACACGGGGCTTTTACAACCCGATAGCGGACAAAACAAAATAATCCGGGGACCCGGGTTTTGCGTTTGAACAAAGACGGGGCGATTAGAAACCAAATTAGGTTTTTTTCCGCAGTTAATTTTATGCAAGCAAATGCAAGATGATGACGATGCTCAAATGCAATGTGGCATGATGACATGAGCATGCGGTCATGATGATGCAATGCACAAAAGCAACGCGATTTTCTAGTAGTGGTTTTTGCGGGATGCCACAATTCGACACCACTAACAATGGATCTCGCCCTCGAGATCCGCCTCATGGTACCGGAAGGAAAGTCGGCGAACTGCGTCTTCTCGCTTCGTGTAGATCCTCTCGACACCACTAACAGGAGGTCGTTGTCCGTGATCGTCGAGAGAACACTCCGGAAAACAAAGGCGAAGGTAGAGGTATCAACAAATAAAGCCACCTCTAGCTTCGATAGAAAGAGGGAACCGATGCATTCTCATCCACTTCAATGTACAAAAGCGAATAGAAGGGGTAGTCGGCATGGGGGCCAATCCATCACGCACCCAAACTATTACTCTGCACAATCAGTAGAAAAGCGTGCAACCATTCTCGGAATCAGACTGAAGATCTCGACAAGCGAGGTTCGGAAACAAAGGAGTGATGCAGACCCTGCATCGGATCTGGCGTAGATGAAGGCGTCGCGTCGGAAAACACCGGAGGCACGAGAAGGATCACAGAGAAGTCCACCAGATGAAGAATTCCTCGGATAGCATGAAGACCAGATGTAGCAACACCGTTATCAAAGGAGGAAGCGAATCCCTGAAGGTACGACGGAACCCAACCACGAGAAATCCTGGACTCGAAGAAAGAGACGAGAGCGGATTCAAGACACGTAGAGGTAAGAGGAGAATAGCAGAGAGGTAAGGAGTAAAATCAGACCTAATCAGAACTATCCAACCGATTTTCGAAAATTAGTTTTGACACTCTACTTCGGCCGTTAGCTAGGTTATCCTACAGGCTGGACTTGTGGGGTATCGTAACTGCTGAGCTCTGATACCACTCTGTAACACCCTCAGAATCGACCCTATGCAAGTTCAGCGCTTTCCGCCAAACCCGCATAGAAACGATTCAAAGGTGCCCACCAGTCACTTTCGTGCGGGTGGAAAACGAAGTAATAACATTACACAACAGTTCTCGATGGGACCCACAGAACAGATATATATGCAACAGCGACTCCATGAGTCAAGAATACAGATATAATATACAAAGATCCAAATCACCTTGAAAACGATGGATCGTCCGACTACGGACAAGATGCAAATTGAGCTAAGAGCCCTGAAGAATAACCAATGGCGTCCATAACCCTGCCCAGGCCAAGCCGGAAGGGTAACCCTGCTAACGGCGTCGATCTCAAAACCTATTTAAAACAAAAGGGGTGCCGACAAAGGGCAAAGGAAAAAGAGGAGCGTCAGTACTGAGGCCAGTACACGGCGAGACTAGAATTCGGCGGTCCTCGCCTACATAGGTATGGTGGACTGAGCGGCAGCGGCAGCATGCACTGAACAACCTATAGAGACTCGATACAACTGGCGGTTATCAGGGAGGGATAAGAATGACCTACCCGGAACCAACCTGAAACTACCACCAAACAAACCCATCCTGGTGTTTCCCCCTCGAGACCAAACGAGGAAGTCAACCGAGGAACTCACGCAGTTGGCAGTTTTATTTATTCAGTTATTGTTGCAGCAATTACTAGTCCGGTGTAGATAATCACCCTGATAAAATAAACAGTGGGCCGTTTTAGTTAACCATTCCGTTGTAGTTGCGACACTTACTAGTCAGATACAATTAGCATGAGATAACCCAAAACCCAGCAGTTGTTGGTACTTTTATTCAGCCATTCCATTATAGTTGCAATACTTACTAGTCAGGTACAATGGTCGCAAGCGACTTCCAAACAAGCAATTGTTGGCAGTTTTATTTAGCCATTCCATTATAGTGAAGCTGATTACTAGTCATTATAAAGTCAAATTTATAGCACTACTTTAGTTATGCTTGTCTATGGTCGAGATACTGTGCTCCAAGTCGTCCATAACCGCGGACACGGCTTTCAGAAAGTTTTAACCCGGCCGGGGTGCACAAATAGCAACACACACTCGATCAACCTCGGAAAAACCAAATCAAAACCCAACGAGGCTTTCACGACAAAGCAATCACAGGATTCAGAAATATTTCAGGGGGCCACCCCTTAAAGTAGACCCGCAACGAAGCCGGCCGGCTCCGAGACGGACTTAAGGTTGTGGGGACGGCTGTGAACGACTGGGAACCCGAAAGTGTGGCTGGGCTTGTCGACACCGCGGAATCGTGCCACGATCCTAAACAGTACAGTGTGCTCCTCGCACAAACGTAAATAAAGCAGTAAAGCATGGCATAAGTACAGGATCGTAAATAAAACCTCAAACTAGTTTGTGGCCCCAAGAAATAAGACTGAATCAAGCTCTGGCTAAGGGGGGTCCCATATACCTCCCAGATGTGGATAACGCGATAAATCAAGGAACAGGTATCAAGTACTCGGGGTCCTACGGGACACAAGTGGGCGTTCGGAAACCAAATATTATCTATCACCCACCGATGCCTCTGCTTACTTCAATTTTAGTTGTTAAACAGGAATTAAAGTGAACGATAAGTAAAACCATGATCATCTCCAACAACAAACATGCGGCAATACACCAACAACTGTGGCACTTGTCGACACGCAACAGCACTTAAGCAAGCGACTACGACGCGCAAGTCCATCTATCTACCAAACAACAGGTAATAGGATGTGTCCAAGGCTATATATGGCTGCAAGGGATATCACGGGTACGAAAACTAGAGCATCGCAACACAGATAGCAAAGATCAACAGGAGGAATAAATACTATAAAAAAATAAGATAGGTAGAAAGGGGGAGATGCTCGCCTGAAAACATTGCCGAAGGTTCAACCGAAGATCGGGTCGACACTCGCATCAACTCAACGGCCTTATCCGCGAAGAAGCAAAACACTAGAATAACACCGGATGCAATATTTAATACAACGGCAGAAGATCGGCATGATGCATGTATGATGTATGACATGGCAGAAGTGCGATGCAATTAGGTCATATTAAGCGGAACCGGGGTCCCGACAATTATTTAGGTGGTTCATGTTATTAAGATACCCCGCATTTTAAATGTTGTGTTAACATGGCAAGGTAAGTTACCGGTTCGCTACACAAATTTAAATGAGGCCAATATAAGGCTAGATTTGTCCGCATATGGGCCCCATATTTAATTATAAGGTGAGTCGGCATAAGGCCCCCAAACCACACAAATATGCATGCGAGTATGGCAATTTAATATGCAACAGGTTTTATATTTAGCATTTATAAAATAGGGGCTCGGGAAAAGGTTCACACATTAGGGGGTCTCGACGAACTTGGGGTTCCGGGGTTCGGGGTCGGTCTCAGGGTTCAGGGTTCGACGGAACGTTCTCGGACAACGGGGCAGATCTTGTCGCATCCGGGAAGCAGGACTTGGGTCGGTGTCGGGGCGCATCGGATTCTTCCGGGTCGGTGTCGATCTTGTCGTTGCGCAGATCTTGTCGGGTCCTCAAGTCGGGTAGGTCTTGGCGTTCGGGATGAAGAACTTGGCGTTCTGCGTCGGTGTCCGTACCGTCCGGGTTCTCTAGCATCGCATCCGGGAAGGAGAACTTGTCGCGCATGTGGTCTTCAGGTCCGGGGTCGTCCGTGAAGGAGATCTTGGTGTGCGGGTTCGGGATCGGTCTTCGGGGTGGAGAACTTTACGTCCGTGTAGACGATCTTGTCGGATCCTTGCCGAAGGTCATGGCGTCCTTGTCGGAGTTCCCGGCGTCGGTGCCGAAATCTTGTGTAGCCCTACAGGTACCAGAGGTCTTGACGATAGGATGGCTTCGGGATCTGGTGGTTAGCACCGGTCTCGTCGGTGCCGATCAGGTAGCACCAACAGAAACCACAATGCAGGGATACGGTACTACTAGCATCTGGACACATAGGAACGGGGACAAGGACGCGCGGAGGTGCTCGGGCACGAGGTCGGCGGGCGGGGTTCTGGCGGTGGCTGCCGGCGAGAGAAGGAGAGGGCCCGCTCGGGGAGCGCTCGGCACGGGGAGGAGAGGCCCCAGGAGGCAGGCGCCGGCGGGGACTGCGCGGGGAAGGACCACCGGGGGGAAGCTCCGGCGGCCGACGGCGGGCGGAGGCGCGGCTCCGGCGACAGGGCCACGGCCGGGCGAGGCAGACCGAGCGAGGGCGGCCGGACCCGAGGCTGGAGAGGTCGGCGCCGGAGGACGGCGGCGGGCGAGCGGAGGCTGCAGGGGCAGGGCGAGCCAGCAGAGGGAAGGGCGGCGGCGGCCTGCGCGAGGGCGGCGAGGGAAGAGCGACGCGGGCGGCCAGAGGCAGCGGAGAAGGAGGGGCAGAGGCGACGAGGTCCAGCGGGAGGCGGACGGCTCGGGAGGAGGGTCGGGCGCGGAGGAGGGCCGGAGAGGAGAGGGAGGCCGGACCGGAGAGGTGGCCGCGGCCGGCGGCGCGGGACCGGCGCGGGAGGCGGCTTGACCGCGGGCTCTAGGGGCGGGGAGGAACGCGGTGAGGGAGAGAGAGTGCGTGGGGGAGGAGAGAGGGGGAGCGGGGCAGGTGGGGGTGGGTCCCGGGGACAGGTGGGGCCGAGTGGGACGGGCTGGCGCGTGGAGTGTGTGTCTGTGTGTGTGGGCAGAGTGGGGGGGGAGGGAGAGAAAGAGAGGTGAGGGAGTGGCAGAGGTGGCATAAGGGGATTGGTTGGGAGGGAGAGGCAGGGTGACGTGGCGGCCTGGGATAGGTGGGGGTGAGGTGGCCAGAGGGTTGGGTAGGTTAGGTTGGGTGACTTAGGAATTTAGGTGGGACTGGTTAGATATTTTAGGATTAAGGGGTGGACCGTTTTTATTTCTGGGGGTGGTCGTTCGGGTCGAATCGGCCCGTTCGACTGCCCCCACTAAAATAATTTAACATTTTATTTGTTTAACACGGGGCTTTTACAACCCGATAGCGGACAAAACAAAATAATCCGGGGACCCGGGTTTTGCGTTTGAACAAAGACGGGGCGATTAGAAACCAAATTAGGGTTTTTTTCCGCAGTTAATTTTATGCAAGCAAATGCAAGATGATGACGATGCTCAAATGCAATGTGGCATGATGACATGAGCATGCGGTCATGATGATGCAATGCACAAAAGCAACGCGATTTTCTAGTAGTGGTTTTTGCGGGATGCCACATGACCCTCAGACCGGCGACGGTCCGGTAGGCCCGGGTGAGCTCGATGGCGACGGAGCTGTTGCTTGGCGATAGGGATTTGTCGAGGTGACGGATCCCTGGTGGAGGAGTAGGGTCCTGGTGCTGTGGATGGCGTGTATGGTGGCACCGTTGCCGCAGTGCGTCGGCGGGACCTCACGAGCCTATTCGGGCTGGTCGGGCCAAGAGGGCATGGTTTGTCTTGCTGCTGCATCCGATTGACTATCGCCTTCTCACGTCAGAGGTAGTTCCCTCCCGCGTGTTGATGTCAGGCCGACCCCTGCCGAAGTTTCTTCTTTCTCGGTCCTACCGGCCTCGCTTCATGGCTGGCGGTGAGACGGAGGTGGTGACTTCAAGACCGTGGTGGCGCCTTCACGTGGGAGACGAGCTTGGTGGAGCATTACAAAGTGCCTGGGAGTGTGTTTTGAGAGGTCGGGAGAAATCCTTGTCTTTCACAGCGACGCGGTGATGCCTGCTGATGACGGCCACACTATTTACGTGGAACGCTTCGTTGGAAACCCCAAGAGCAAGGTGTGAAGAGCACAACATCAAGTCTTCCCTCAGTATGAAACCGAGGTTATCGAACCAGTAGGAGGAAGGAAACGTCTCAAAGGTGTTGCAAGCAACGTGGAAACCGGCACAACACAAACTCAAGACTTTGTCCCAACGAACAGTGAGGTTGTCAAGCTTACCGGTTTGCTGTAACAAAGGATTAAATGTATGGTGTGGAAGGTGATGGTGGTTTGCAGCAAGTAAACAGTAACAGTGGAAGATGTATCAATGGTAAAGATTGGACCGGGGTCCATAGTTCACTAGAGGTGCTATCCTTAGATAAACAAATATGACATGAAGGGTAAACAAATTACAGCAGGGCAATTGACAGGACTGAACAAGGCATAGCAATGCAATATTAGACAAAAAGATCCTATGAGATTTTATTGGACAATAGAACAATATACATAGAACGCCATCCAACTGCATCTATGACTAGAAGTCCACCTTCAGGTTATCATCCGAACCCCCTCCAGTATTAAGTTGCAAGTAACAGACAACTTATTTAAGCAAAGTGTGTAAGGTAAACAATCCACTTGTTCCATGAACAAGAGACCGTTGTTTTCTCCCTAGTGGCAACATCACATCTAAAACCGAAGAGATTTCTGTCACTTCCCTTGGAAACTAGAGGCATGAACCCACTATCGAGCATAAATACCCCTCTTGGAGTCACTAGCAACTACTTGGCCAAGATAGCTACTAACAACGGAGAGCATGCAAGATCACAAACAACACATACATGATATAATCAAATGGACAAAACCATTAATCAATCTGACTTAGTAATCTCAATATCCATCGGATCCCCGCAAACGCAATATGCATGATTACAAATAGATTAGATCTTGATCATAAACGAAGCTCACAAGATCTATACATGAAAGCACAGAGGAGATACAACCATCTAGATACTACATGGACCCGTAGTCTAAGGCAACAGCACATCTACAATGATGGTGGCAGCGGCTACAGACGGTTTCATGGAGTTTTGATCGGGTGCCTAGAATTTCTGCATCGAGGGCTTCTTATAGGCGAAGAGGCGAGGTTGGGAGGCGGCTAGGGGGGCCCACACCCTGCCCAGGCACGGGCCCACCCTAGGCCGCGCCTTGGGGGAGGGGGTGGCCACCCTGTGGCTCCCCTCTGTCTCTCCTCTGGACTCCGTGTTCCCTACGATAAAATATTGACTTTGGCTTTTGTCCCGTCCAATTCCAAGAATATTTTCTTACTAGCTTTTCTGGAACCAAAAACAGCAGAAAATAGGCAACTAGCACCGTGACAACTTGTTAATAGGTTAGTACCAGAAAACATGTAAAAAGCACCTTAAAAGTGTAGACAAAGCAAAGCAAAGTAGATACTAAACAAACATGGAACATCAAAAATTATAGATATGTTTCCGACGTATCACCTGCAGGTATCGTCGTCCTTCCTGAAGGGCGTCGGGTGTATCTCTTCCTGCCTCCCAAGGCATACCGGGGGAAACCCTAGGACCAGTCCGGGCACCAGTGTTGTCATCGTGACTTTCCTTCTTGGATGTGCTGCTTGGTACGCGACACTTTGGACGACTAGACATGTGGTGGTACTTCTCCGGAGGGCGCAACGGTTGCTAGTTATTGTTGTTTTTGTCGCACCGTCGATGTCGGCTTTATTTTCTTTTCTCTCTTGTTTTCGTCGCACCGTCGATGTCAACCTATTTCGAGAAGGGAGTAAATACATAATGCATGGATGATGGATCAATCATCCTAGAAAACCTATAGCTTATATTTTCCTTTTTCTCTGTTCTCCTTGCCTTTGGCAGATTCTACATAAGAGCGTGGTTTTAGAATATTTTGTTGACAATCAATATCATGATATATTTATAGTAGAAAATAGTATATGGTTGAGATACAAAAGTTGTCTTCAGCGATTACAAAAATATATCGAAAAGAAATTAGCAAAAAGAAATTAGGTTTTCAAACTCTTTATTTTTCCGTGACACAATATTGTACTTTTCTAGAGATAGCCGAAGAAAAATGAGATAAATACATAGCGATCGGTGGATGAGACCCTAGCCCCCCACCCCCTAACTCCTGGCGGCCTAGGCGCCATAGTTGGACTCCAAGAATGAGGTTTTAGCTTTTTTGCATCATAGATATTATCTGTATCTAACGATGATGACTTGATGACAGAGATAAGGTCACAACAAAGAATTAACATTATCATGCCTTTTTCTCTGTCCTACAAATGGCTATCACGATCCACGTGCCTAGGTCAGTGTTGTTTTGATGTCGTGAAACGGTGGATACAAATCGGACCATTTGGGCAATAGTACCCTCGTCTCAATGGTAGTAAGCTTAAGGCTGGTCATAGTGGGGAGTAACTTAGAGTAGTAACATGCATATGTTACTAGTCTAAGTTGCTACCTTCATAGTGGAAAGTAACTTAGGTGTGGTATCATGCAATGTCATATTAATTAGATTGTAGACACACTTTGCCTTGGTATGTGTGATGTTACAGTAACATATGTAGTTACTCAATCTATCTATCTCTTCATTAAATCATTGCCACCTAAGCAAAATTGCTGACTTGGACTCTTAGTTACTAGTGAAGTTACTCCCATTATGACCAGCCTAATTCGGGTGCCAAGTGTGTTATGGCAGAGATTCTCTCTTTTGTGCACTCCCGCGGTCTTTTGTCCCGATAGCATGGCAGTGAAAGAATGACGAAATTGCATTAGCCTTTGATAATGTTTGAGGTTCCTAGGTAAGTGTCATGGTAGACTACCAAGAAGCAAAATGTAAAGCAAGTACACACATTAACTTAAATATTTCTTTCACCGTGTTCATGGAGATCCATTTTGTTTGCAATTGTTTTAGTTTTCAATCAATACAGTTGATGCAATTGTTTGGATGCATGGGTAGGAGGGGGCACTAGAGGAAAAAGGGCCATCCGTTCGCGACCCCTCGGAGCATTAGTCCCGGTTGCGCCACCAACCGGGACTAATGCTGGCACGCGTCCCGGTTGGAGCGGGCACAGGGCCAGGGGACATGCGTCCCGGTTGGTAAGGGGGAATACGTCCCGGTTGGAGCCACCAACCGGGACTAAAGGTTTGGCCACAGCCACGTGGCGTGGCACGCTCCTTTAGTCCCGGTTGCTGGCTCCAACCGGGACTAAAGACCCCTTGCCCTCTATAAATGCAACGCCCCAGCCCCCTCTGCCTCCACTCTGTTTTTTCGAATGGTGTAAGGTGTGAGGGTGTGTGCTAGTTTTTTCTCATGCATGCATTGAAGGTGTTTGTTGAAATGTTTGAGTGAAAAATCCCGTTGAATTTCTCATAGAACAAAAATATAGAAGGTGTCCGAGACGCACTTGAGCTTTCTCCTCTTTATTTCCCTCGATCGAGGTTAGCAATCTTATCTTTTCTAGGTCATTGATACAATTCATGTGTTGGTGTGAATTGGTTATTTCACTATTTATGATGTCCTGTTTTTTGATAAACTTACTTATATGATGCAGATGAACGGTCGGGAATGGATGTACGGTGACCGGCGGGTAGCCGGGTATATCAAAGGCGTGGATAAATTTATCGATGTGGCTACGGCAAACAAAGAGAATGGATTTATACGTTGTCCATGTGTTCAATGTCGGAACAACAAGGAGTACTCTTCCTCGAAAATCATTCGCGGCCACCTGATTATGAAAGGTTTCATGCCCAACTATAATTGCTGGACCAAGCACGGGGAAAGAGGGGTTATGATGGAAGATGGTGAAGAAGAAGATGATGATAACAACTATCATCATATGTTTCCTGAATACAGTGATACTGCAATGGAAGACAATGGAGAGGAAAAGGGTGAAGAACGGGCATCAGATGAGCCGGCTGATGAACTTGGTAGGGTCATTTCTGATGCAAAGCGAGACTGTGAAACAGAAAATGAGAAGTTGAAGTTAGAGGGCATGTTAGAAGATCACAAGAAATTGTTGTACCCAAATTGTGAAGATGGCAGCACAAAGCTCGGTACCACACTGGAATTGTTGCGATGGAAGGCAGAGTGTGGTCTAACTGACTCCTCATTTGAAAAGATGCTGAAAATAATGAAGCCGAAGTTTCCAAAACATAACGAACTTCCCGAGAGTACCTACGAAGCAAAGAAGACTCTCTGTCCTCTGGGATTAGATGTGCAAAATATACATGCATGCATTAATGACTGCATCCTCTACCGCGGTAAGGAGTATGAGAATTTAGATAAATGCCCGGTATGCAACGCGTTGCGGTATAAGATCAGACGAGATGACCCTGGTGATGTTGAGGGAGAGCCCCTTCGGAAGAGGGTTCCTGCTAAGGTTATGTGGTATGCTCCTATAATACCAAGGTTGAAACGCATGTTCAGAAACAAAGAGCATGTCAGGTTGTTGCGATGGCACAAAGAAGACCGTAAGAAAGACGGGGAGTTGAGACACCCTGCTGATGGGTCACAGTGGAGAAAAATCGAGAGAGACTTCCCAGACTTTGCAGGTGACGCAAGGAACTTATGGTTTGGTCTAAGTACGGATGGCATGAATCCTTTTGGGGAGCAGAGTTGCAGTCACAGCACCTGGCCCGTGACTCTATGTATCTACAACCTGCCTCCTTGGTTGTGCATGAAGCGTAAGTTCATTATGATGCCAGTGCTCATCCAAGGCCTGAAGCAACCGGGCAACAACATTGATGTGTACCTTAGGCCATTAGTTGAAGAACTCTTACAGTTGTGGGGCAAACCAGGTGTACGTGCGTGGGATGAGAACAAACAGAAGCCATTTAATCTACGAGGGTTGTTATTCGTAACCATCAATGATTGGCCTGCTCTTAGTAACCTTTCAGGACAGACAAACAAAGGATATAAGGCATGCACCCACTGTTTAGATAAGACCGAAGGTACATATTTGCATAAATGCAAGAAGGTTGTGTACCTGGCGAATCGACGATTTCTTCCGACCAATCATCCCGTAAGAAAGAAAGGCAAGCATTTCAAAGGTGAGGCAGATCACCGGAAGAAGCCTGAACTCCCTGCTGGTGATGATGTATTTGGTATGGTCAAGGACATAGAAGTAATCTTTGGAAAGGGTCCCGACGGTCAATCAGTTCCGAACGACGTCGCTACAGGACACGCACCCATGTGGAAGAAGAAATCTATATTTTGGGAGCTGCCATATTGGAAAGTCCTGCGTGTCCGCTCTTCAATCGACGTGATGCACGTGACGAAGAATCTCTGCGTGAACCTGCTAGGATTCCTAGGCGTGTATGGGAAGACAAAAGATACACCTGAAGCACGGGAGGACCAACAAATTATGAAAGACCCAAAGAACATGCATACAGATAACAAGACGGATAAAGGGCGTCACTTAAGTCGTGCCAGCTATGCTCTTACCAAAGCAGAGAAGGAAATCTTTTTTGAAGTCCTTTACAGTATCAAGGTGCCGTCGGGCTTCTCATCTAATATAAAGGGGATAATAAATATGGCAGAGAAAAAGTTCCAAAACCTGAAGTCTCATGGCTGTCACGTGATTATGACGCAGTTGCTTCCGATTGCATTGAGGGGGCTTCTACCGGAAAATGTTAGAGTACCCATTGTGAAGCTGTGTGCATTCCTCAATGCAATATCTCAGAAGGTAATCAATACAGATATTCTGCCAAGGTTACAGAAGGATGTGGTACAATGTCTTGTTAGTTTTGAATTGGTGTTCCCACCATCCTTCTTCAATATTATGACGCATCTCCTGGTTCATCTAGTGGAAGAGATTGCCATTCTCGGTCCGGTATTTCTGCACAATATTTTCCCCTTTGAGAGGTTCATGGGAGTCTTAAAGAAATATGTTCATAACCGTGCTAGACCAGAAGGAAGCATCTCCAAGGGATATGGAACAGAGGAGGTCATTGAGTTTTGTGTTGACTTTATTCCTGACCTTAAGCCGATTGGTGTTTCTGACTCGCGGTATGAGGGAAGACTAAGTGGAAAAGGCACGCTGGGAAAGAAAGCAATGATATGTAGGGACGGGGATTCTTTCACTAAAGCACACTACACAGTTCTACATAATTCCACCTTGGCAGCTCCGTATATCGAGGAACACAAGAATATTGTACGCTCCAAAAACCCGGGGAAGCCTGAATCATGGATTACAGATGAACACATGAAGTCTTTCGGTGGTTGGATGCGGACACATCTCTTGAATGACACCACTGTTGGAGATCAGCTATACTTGTTGGCCGCGTCACCATCTTCTACTGTATTGAATTTCCAAGGGTACGAAATAAATGGGAATACATTCTACACGATCGCCCAAGATAAAAAGAGCACCAACCAAAATAGTGGTGTCCGCTTTGATGCAATAGACGAGAATGGACAAAAGGACACATATTATGGTTACATAGAGGAGATATGGGAACTAGACTATGGAGTCTCTTTTAAGGTCCCTTTGTTTCGCTGCAAATGGGTCAACCTGAATGGGGAAGGGGTAAAGATAGACCAGTTGTACGGAATGACAACAGTGGATCTCAACAATCTTGGTTATAGAGATGAACCATTCGTCCTAGCCAATGATGTGTCTTAGGTTTTCTATGTGAAGGACATGTCCTCCAGACCGAAAAAAAGAAAAAATATGCAAACGAATACATCATATGATGAGCCAAAGCGTCACATAGTTCTTTCAGGGAAAAGAAACATCGTGGGAATCGAGGACAAGACAGACATGTCAGAAGATTATAATAAGTTTGATGAAATTCCGCCCTTCACAGTGAAAACTGACCCAAGCATTCCGTTAAGTAAAGAAGATGCTCCATGGTTACGTCTGAAGCGGTCATAAGGAATGACATATGCCAAGAAGTTCATGCTCATATTATGTAACTCTAGTTCATGTCTTTCGCGGTTTGTGGCTTGACCGAAGGATATCTTTCGCGGTTTGTGGCCTTTAGTCCCGGTTTTGTAGTCTCGGTTTTTAATATTAATAAATGTCTTGAGTGTTAGTCCCGTTTTGTGGCTGGACCGGGAGTGCCTCTATGACCAGTTTCTTGGAGATGCCGGAGGACTGGGCTCCGTCGGCATCTCCCTGAAACTGGTCGTAGTGGTGTCCCTGCTCTCGAAAACCATCTTGCAGCTTGTAACTTCACTAACTAGATCAATACGCCTCGGAGCTAACTAATTTCACATATTAGGGAGTGCCTCTATGACCCGTTTCTCGGAGATGCCGGAGGACTGGGCTCCGTCGGCATCTCCCTGAAACTGGCCGCAGTGGTGTCCCTGCTCTCGAAAACCATCTTGCAGCTTGTAACTTCACTAACTAGATCAATACGCCTCGGAGCTAACTAATTTCACATATTAGGGAGTGCCTCTATGACCAGTTTCTTGGAGATGCCGGAGGACTGGGCTCCGTCGGCATCTCCCTGAAACTGGTCGTAGTGGTGTCCCTGCTCTCGAAAACCATCTTGCAGCTTGTAACTTCACTAACTAGATCAATACGCCTCGGAGCTAACTAATTTCACATATTAGGGAGTGCCTCTATGACCAGTTTCTCGGAGATGCCGGAGGACTGGGCTCCGTCGGCATCTCCCTGAAACTGGCCATAGTGGTGTCCCTGCTCTCTAAAACCATCTTGGAGATGCCTCAAACTGGCTGGAGGACTGGACTCACAAGGATGCATATTTATAGTACAAGCAGCTCGGCATAATGTCGACACTCACGACATAATGTCGACACCCACCCCTATTATTAGTGCTGACTCATCTTTAGTCCCGGTTGGTGTCTCCAACCGGGACTAAAGGTTCATCTTTAGTCCCGGTTGGTGACACCATCCGGGACAAGGTACAAGCCGCACGACATAATGTCGACACTCACCCCTATTATTAGTGTTGTCTGGCCCACTCTGCCGCAATCCCTTCAGTCGCGGTTGGTTTCTCCAACCGAGACTAAATATGAACCCTCTCTTTATATAGGCATTGCCCTCAATTTATTAGGTAACACTTAAGACATTTATTAATACTAAAAACCGGTACAAACCGGGACTAGCTAACACTCAGGCCTAAAGCCGCCCCCTTTAGTCATAATCGTGCCTAGTCCTATAGTACGCAGCTTTAGGGTCTTCATCGTCGTCGTCATCATCATCGTCATCGTCACCTGCCACTCCAGGGATCCTCAGCCCATCCATGGCATATACCAGGGGCCATTCCAGCCTCGGATTCACGACGGGTGGGAGAGGGGTCTCCTGGAAGACGATGCCGCTATCGCCGGGACAGTGTGGGGCCTGTGGCGGGTGGACTCGTGGGCACCGTAGGCGAGGATGGTCTCCCCCGGCGATGTAGCGCATCACTTTGATGATAGTACGGTTCGCCCACCATAGACGACGGCTGACTTCGTTGTGGTTCGCCGGTGGCGGGCCATCACCCTCGTACCTGGCGAGCTCCCTTTCCCGCCTATTAGCGAAGAAGGCATTCCAGGTGTCATAGTTGTCGGGATCCCACTAGGGATCCATCCGCTGCTCCGGCGTGAGGTCGTGGTAGAAGTGGTTTGTGATGGCCGCCTGGCGTGCGGAACCTTGAGGGACAGGAGGGACAGGAACCCCTCCAGCGCTCAGCATCCAGCCGGCGGGCGGCCGGTACCCCGGTGGACAAGGGTAGTTGGAGGCGCACAGCGCCTCGGTCTCCTCGAGGGTCAAAATGGCCCAGTAGGCGTTGTCCATTTTTCTAAGATAGGAAGGTGTGGATGTGTGGATAGCCATGACACGATCACCCTAAATATAGAGGGAAAGGGCGGGAAAACTTGGCGTGAAGCTTTGGGAAATGGCGGGAAATATCTTTAGTCTCGGTTAGTGACTACATCCAGGACTAAAAGCTCTAGTAGAAAGGAAAGGGCGGGAAAACTTGGCGGGAAGAGGTGGGAAATGGCGGAAAATATTTTTAGTCCCGGTTTGTGACTACATCCGGGACTAAATGTGTGCCGAACAATGATCATGTTTCGAAAAAACCTTCACAAAATGACCTATCATGTTCGAGGTTTCATGGCTTTCGGTCCAAATGACCGATGTTATGTGCTGAATCACGGCATAGTTTGTGATGTTGTGCCCATATTATGCATGTGTGTGGACATTGGTATGGAGAACAATGTTGCAGGAGGAAGTTTTCCTTTTTATCGCACGGAAAAGCCCTTTTCCATTTTCCGAGCGCAAAAAACGGGTCGTTTTGTGAAGTAACCACCAAAAT
The DNA here is from genome assembly GCA_916181665.1 of Avena sativa. NCBI lineage: Eukaryota > Viridiplantae > Streptophyta > Magnoliopsida > Poales > Poaceae > Avena > Avena sativa. The sequence goes on from OV702284.1 coordinate 432,283,917, forward strand.
GCCGTTTCACAATGCTACCGTCCCATTTTCCTAAAATACTAGACCACCTTACATGGACTATCTCCCACCCGGTACATCTCAAACCTTTTCGTCCATCCCGGGTAAAAAGGACAAATGTCTGCCGAATCGGTAGGAAGTGGGTCCGGTTTGTACTACAGGTACATGATATATCGCCCGTGATTTTTTGAAAAAATCATTTTTAGACTCGCAATATGTGGTTTCTTCAGAGATCCAATGCAAGTTCTAACGATGCCCGTCCCCTATCTTCATGCACACCGGCTCGACCATAGTTAGAAATTCAGATAATTCAAAACGGGCATAATAAATTCAAAAAAAATCCGAACAATGAAAATCCTTCGCGTGGTGTCATATTATGTTACATAGTTGAAAGGAAAAATACCAGACTTGGTATATTGATCATGTTTCGAAAAAACCTTCACAAAATGACCTATCATGTTCGAGGTTTCATGGCTTTCGGTCCAAATGACCGATGTTATGTGCTGAATCACAGCATAGTTTGCGATGTTGTGCCCATATTATGCATGTGTGTGGACATTGGTATGGAGAACAATGTTGCAGGAGGAAGTTTTCCTTTTTGTCGCACGGAAAAGCCCTTTTCCATTTTCCGAGCGCAAAAAACGGGTCGTTTTAAAAATTAATATTCAAAAATAGAATATAAGTTAATTCATTTTAAAAGGTTACATTAATTATTTTTTAAAAATAGAATATGTTTTTGAATTATTTATTCAAATCCATACACTTCTTATGTTTAAAGTTTTTCTAAATTCCAAATTGATATTAAAAAAATATAAGTTAATTCATTTTTAATTGTAAATGGTTCATATTTTAAATGGTTACATTAATTATTTTTTAAAACAGAAAATGTTTTTGAATTATTTATTTAAATCCAAACACTTTTTATGTTTAAATTTTTTCTAAATTCCAAATTGATATTAAAAAAATATAAGTTAATTCATTTTTAATTGTAAATGGTTCATATTTTAAATGGTTACATTAATTATTTTTTAAAACAGAAAATGTTTTTGAATTATTTATTTAAATCCAAACACTTTTTATGTTTAATTTTTTTCTAAATTCCAAATTAATATTCAAAAATATAAGTTAATTCATTTTAAAAGGTTATATTAATTATTTTTTAAAAATAGAATATGTTTTTGAATTATTTATTCAAATCCATACACTTCTTATGTTTAAAGGTTTTCTAAATTCCAAATTGATATTAAAAAAATATAAGTTAATTCATTTTTAATTGTAAATGGTTCATATTTTAAATGGTTACATTAATTATTTTTTAAAACAGAAAATGGTTTTGAATTATTTATTCAAATCCAAACACTTTTTATGTTTAAAGTTTTTCTAAATTCCAAATTAATTATCATTTAAAAAACAATACAAATTTAAACCCCAAAATAAAAAATAAGGCGGGAACACAGAGAAAATACCTGAAATTTTTTGAAAACAGGGGAATATGTCCCGGTTGGAGCCACCAACCGGGACTAAAGACCCCCTGCGCGCCAACCCTTGGTCTGCTGAAAATATTGGAGTATAGGTCCCGGTTGGTGGCTCCAACCGGGACGTATAACCCTTTAGTCCCGGTTGGAGCCACCAACCGGGACATATTCTCCCCCCTTATACACGACGCCCGTTCCTCTCCTTCCCCTTCTCCATTCTCTGCAACTCCGACGTGCGCGCATAGGAAGACGTCGCCGCCCCGCCGTCAGGCTGCCCAGCGCCGCCTCTGTCCGCCGTCGTGCGTCGCGGTGCGTTCTCTCCCTCTTTCTCCCCCTCGCGTGCGTTCTCTCCCTCTCTGGCAAACGGAATCGTCGCCAACCTCGTCGTCTTCGTCCCCGACCCCGACAAAGCTCGCCGTCGTCGATTATCTCACCTTCGGCCTCGCCTCGATTCCAAGACCCCACGTCGAGCACCGTGGTGAGCTTCTTGTGCTCAGGGCACCCTCCGTTTGCCTCCTAGATCTTTGTAGCCACCGCGTGCCGTTCGTTTGTGAGCTCCGTCGCCGCCGCTCGTCGCAAGCCTCACTCGGGTGACCCTAAAGGGGCGACGCCACCACTATGTGGTTCCCCTTGTCACGCTCTTTCCAGCGCACCCCTCCGCGCGTGCTGGGGTGGCCCAGATCGTCGCCGGCGACCACCGCCTGACGCCTCCCGCGCCGCCGCGTCTGACGTGGCGCCTACGTGGCCACGGGGTGGACCCAGATCGGCCTAGGGCCCCCTAGTCAGTGGTTGTGGGTAGGAGCAGCCCCGGTGTAGAAAGTTAGGGATAGGGTTGATGACGTTAGGGTGATGCAGTAATGGCTTAATCCTTTTCAGAAATGTTTAAAAATAGCAGAAATTAATATAATTTTGTAAAATCAATAACTAATTCATATTTAATCATAAAAATATGTATAATGTATCAAAATGTTCAGAAATTTGAGAGCCATGTGTCTAAGCAATCATAATACATTGTCAAGAAACTTTAAACCCTTGTTTAGTTGGAAGAACATCGATACCCCTCATATACATGTGAGTTTGACGATGCACCTTTGCCAGGGCATTCCAAACCCTCTTCTTCTTCTTCTTCTTCTTCTTCTTCCCCATCTCATTCATCGACGCGCGCACACAGGAACCCCCCCCCCCCCCCCACGACGCCGGCAGGCTGCCCGCCGAGCTCGTCGCCGAGGAGCTCCGCCTTGCTGGACTGCATCTCTACGCCAAAGGAATCGTCCCCGCTCGGCCTTAATCAAGCTCTGCAACCCATCTTCCCGAGCTCCGGCCGCCGTCGATTCGCCTCCGTTCGGCCACCCCTTAATTAGAAAACAAAATCAACCCCTCTCATATACTCCGGAGTTTCGCCGAGTTAGGGTTTTCACCCCTCGGAACCCCGTTTAAATTGCCGAGCATGTCTTAGGGTTACTTTTTAATACAAATTAACTTGTCATATCATTATCCTTGTTTTAATCTATAAGTCATAAAAATATGAATAATATATCAAAATGTTCAGAAAAATGAAACCTAGCTATCTAAGCTATAATCAGGCATTGTTCAACAACTTAAATTACAAGTTTAATTAGAAGAACAAATCCACCCCTCTCATGTGTTCCGGAGTTTCTCCGAGTTAGGGTTTTCACCCCTCGGAACCACGATTAAATCGTCGAGCATTTCTTAGGGTTACATTCCAATGCAAATTAACTTGTCATATCATCATACTTGCTTGAGCATTGCATCGATGCCATGTGTTGATTGTTTCCCTTTCTTTTTGGTGTTTGGATTATTAGGTTTATTATTAGTTAGGTATTATTAGGTTTATTAATTAGTTTGGTATTATTGGTCTTCGGCCCCACTGTTCAGTCACTGTGGGTAGCCCCAGACCCGATTCACATTTTCAAGCAACTTAGGTGCATGTGGGTTCGACGATGTGCCTATCTACTACATGGTTTCCCTTTCTCTTCATTTTTATTATTGTGTATGTATATATTACGGTTTCTCTGAATTAGGGTTTATATCTCTCAACACCGTACTTAACTTTCTCCTTTAGCCGCTTTGACTTATTCTTTTTCCACCTATGCAGAAAATATGGACCCACACGTCAGAGACGAAGAAAAGGAAGAGTTGATCCAAGGTGTGATCCGTGGGGAAGATAATTTAGACGTATCAACGTTTCTGAACAACTCCGGTGAGGGTGATCCTCTTTTTACCGGAGTAGACAACTTGTTTGAGGTTGAAGGTGTTGCCTTCCGCGAGGGAGAAGGCGATGCCTTGTGTAATCGAGAAGACGACCGCTCCGGCGAGGTGCATGTAATATAAATCAATTCATTAATTAATCATCTGCTATCTATATAGAAATAGTAACGACGATCTTTCTTCTTTTAGCCCTCCGGATCGAAGGAATCTACTGAAAAGAGCAGACGAGGACCAACCAAAAAGTTGCAAGACCATGAGAGGTTCAGGATCGAAGATGTCGCTGTAGACGGCAGACCGACAGCTCCCGAAGTTGTCGCAACCAAATTTGTGGCACAATGCGGAGTAATCGTTAGGGACTTAATCCCGATCACCATTAGAAATTGGAATAGGCCTGCTAATGCGGATGAAGAGGGAACATGTTTATTTGTACCTAACCACGCCAAAGATTTACTGTGGAAGAGGCTCATGGTTAATTTCAAACTACCGAAGATAGAGCTGGATCCAAATGCGGAGGATCCAGTTGAGGACGCCTTACAACATGGGAGAGCCATGGAGGCTAAGGTCAGGGAGTGGGATTTGAAGAAGATGGCCCAGTGTTTCACCAACTGGAAGAAAAGATTGCACCTTGACTATGTCGTGAAAAAGAAGACTCCCGATTTCAAGAATATTCAGTTTGAGAAGATAAAACCATTCTGGGATGAGTTTGTGGAATACAAGAAATCAGAAAAAGCTAAGAAAATGTCTGAAACGAATAAGTTGAATGCTGCTAAGAAGAAGTATCACCATACTATGGGGCAAGGTGGCTACAGGGTTGGCATTCCTAAGTGGGAGAAACTTGAGCAGGAACTGCGTGATAAAAATATCACCCCAGAGACAGACGATTGGGTAGAACGTGCAAGGAATTGGTTTTACGGGCATGGGGGCACGTTGGACTCGGAAGGGAGGTGTATATATAACATACGACATAAAGAAGACCCCTTGCCAATCGAGAGGATCAGAAAAGCAGTAAAGGCTGTTAAAGATGGGGACTTCATTCCCGATAGAGAGAATGATGAGCTCACACTCGCCCTTGGAAATAAGGAACATGATGGACGAACACGAGGCACAAGTGGCTCCCAATCATGGAGGACTGGGTTTCCCGAAGAGAGGAAGAAATATCCTGATAGAAGCCGTCAGAGGAGAAAGGACAGGGCGACAGTTGAAGCAGAAAGTCAGAAAGAGCGAATGCGTTTAATTGAAGAACGATTAAAGCAACAACAAGATGAAATTAACACACTTAAAGAGCAAAGTACTACCGGCGCCCCATCTCAGCAGCACACTGCATTCGATGCTACCGGCCTATCGAATAATCGAAAAAGCAGTGTGGCTTCCACCGAGGTCCCGGGTGATGACAATGGCGATGCCGATGATGCACCGACGATGGATCCTGTTGGCTACCCAGTGGATGATATCACAGAGATGACACACTGCGAGCTACATGTCAAAGTTGTGAACATATCAATGAAGGTGGCGGTCGGCTATGCCTTACCAATTGGACCCACACCAACTTACCACTGTCGTCCGGTTCCAGAGGGCTACGCTGTTGTCGGCGTGGATGAAATCATGCCCACCTTTGAGGTTTTGGATCTTCACTACCCTGCTGGTGAAGGGGATGTGACTGTGTTGGGTGACGCAAAAAACGTCACCATTCTATGGCCGAAGGATTGTATCGTGCTTCGAAATCACACGCCAAGGCCATCTTCGCCGCCGCCTCACCCGTCTCCAGCGAGGTCGTCGCCGCCACGGCAGCCGTCTTCGTCGCCTCACCCGGCTCCGTTGCCTCACCAATCTCCGGTGCAGCCATAGCCGCGGGAGCCATCGCCGGCGCCTCAGGATAAAAAGCGTAAGCGTACCGCTACTATGCGTCGTAAGCGATCGCCGAAACGTAAACAAGAGCCTCTTCCAAAAGTACCAACGGTTCCTCCCAAGAGAGCTTATGACTGTACTGAAGAGGAGACTGCGGCGATCATTGATGCGGAAACGACAGCGTTTTTCGCTAAGCTGAGGCGGCCGAAAGAGCCAGAGTTCCCCAGCACCAAAGAAGAAAAAGCCAAAGTGTTGAAAATGCTAAAGAATCTTCATCAACCCGAGCCAAAGCTGTCATCAGACTATGAGCGTTCTATTCTCAAGTAACATGCGGCACAAAAAGCCTCGAAGAGCAGTACTGATGCAAGCGGGAAATCTGTTGCCCAGCTCGGAGAACAAGCAAAACAGACTTGCGCCCCTCTCAAGGTGATTTCTCAAACCAATGTGGGGTCGAGCAAATATGGGGCCGAAGAGCAGTATGATCCAGAGGTAGTTGCACAATACGGAGAAGCTGCCGCTGCTCAAGGTATGAGTATTGCCCAGTACTTATCCCAGTTAGAGTTCTTCCCCGTGAGTGAAGTAGCATACCAATACCAGTACGGAAAACCTCTCGTCAAACCTGAGGAGGTAAACAATCTTCCAACAAAAATGCGAAGATTGCATAACTGGTACATGCATGCCACAAGGTCCGGGGCTAACTGGATAGTGCTGAGGGTTACAAAAAAGCATCATGGGAAAGATAAGGATGACATGATATCCATTGAATTTGATGAACTATTTCAATTATTCAATCAAGATGGACAAATCGATTCTGAGTGCCTATTGTCTGTAAGTACTAATTCCGTAATTAATTTAGTCTTCATCTATATTATTTTGTTTATTGCATGTATATAATCATACTGTAATATGCAGAATGAAGATTCTCGAATGCAGCAGAGGACAAATCTATGACATTGGCTTCATTGACCCATATTGGGTTCATGAAGCTAATCTCAAAATAAGCCCCCAGGATACGGAGGATAATATAGTACATGCGTTAAGGTTTCAAGAAACCAAAAGGGAAATACTATTTCCTTACAACTTCCAGTGAGTGTTATTGTCTTGTATACACTTTCTATTTCGCTTACTCGATGTTAAGTATATAATTGATTAGTTCTGCATTCGCAGGTACCACTATATTCTGTTAATCATTCAACTTGACAAAGGGCGTGTACTAGTCATGGACTCGAAACATAAACCCCTTGAGACGTGGAAGGACATGCAGATACTTCTCCAGCGGTAATTCTAATCATTACGACACTATATCGGCAACGTTCGTGAATTTTATGATATCAAGTACTTAATAACTTATTTTATTCGTTTTCTACGCCGGGCAGCGCTTGGAAACGGTTCACCAAGAAGGCTAGGGGTGTTTGGAAAGAGGAGCTTACATTTCAACCACTAGATGTAAGCACCACTAGCTATATCCGCGCATCTCTTTGATTCTAGTTTTGATACAGTTATTATCATGCTTGATTATTATTTTGATTGAACTCTGTTCTCGTAAAGTGCCTGACGCAGGGACCAGGTAACAATCTATGTGGATACTATGTATGCGAGTTCATCCGGCAGACGTGCGATGAAAAGGGCAGGAATTTAGAGCAACTCCACGTACGTAAACAATTTCTATAGTTTTTTATTACAATCAAATTGTGTTTAGTTTCATATTCATATAGGCTGACTCCTTTTTTAAATCAGATCGAACGTCTACGGGACGGTCTTCTGCCAAAGGATCGCATACGAGCAATTCAGGAGGAATTGACGGGATTCTTGGATGCAGAAGTCCTAAACACACAAGGGGAATACTACTCGGCTGTGTATAGACAATAGGAATTGTAAAAATAGCAACTTTCAAGAAATTGGCCGGTAGCATCGAATAGCAACTTTTGTATGTAGTACATGAACTCGATCCGTGTATTGAATGTAATGTTGTCATGATGATCTTGTGTAATATAAGGTTCCTTCGTTGATAAGTGCAAAACACTAAATAAATAATAAAACAACCTAAATGAATTCTCTGCCGCGGCACAAAAAGTGGCGAAAATGCTGTCGCGGCAACAAAATGTGCCAAAATGAATTCTCTGCCGCGGCAGAGAAATGGGCCAAATCTCTGCCGCGGCAGCAGGTTATTAGTTCCGATTGCCGCCCCTCGCGCTCTGATGCCGCCACGTGTGCCCCATTTGTCCCGGTTGGTGGGACAACCGGGACTAATGGTTAGAGCTTTAGTTCCGATTGCCCCGTCCCGGTTGGGCAACCGGGACTAATGGCCCTTACCAACCGGGACGCATGGGCCCTTTTCTACCAGTGGGGCGTTATACTTGCAGCCTCTATATAGGATCACATCTCAGATACGACGCTATGCGCCTATGAGACAAATTCTTGTTGATACTCAATGGTGATTTCATCGACGTTTAATCTCCCGTTCAAAACAAAATCGACGTTTAATCTCCATGACTCTGGGTTTTAGTCAGTAGTAGACGTTGCATATAGTACGTACGTCCATGATAAATGTATGCGCCTACGCGGTGTTTTATTAGCGCTGACTAATCCACGCGAGTCCTAATCCACGTATGTTTTGTTCGGAAGGAAAAAGGTAACGTTGAGAACCGACGCTAGAGAAGTTTGAAAACTTTTCACGTAGCACTCTGCTGCGCGGGCCGGCGTGCCGAGTCGGTGCGCACCTGACGTACGTGTTTCCATCTGGAAAAGAACTCCAGGCTGTACGCGGCGCGTTCAGGGCAACGTCCCACGTCACGTTCAAACTCTAGAGAAAATCGGATCTCCGGGGCACCGCCACCGTTGATCCGGGAGCCGACCGATCACCATCCGACGCCTCCCCCGTCTCCGTATCAGATGCCGCCCCGATCGAACCGCCATACGAAAATTTGGAACACCATAATTCCGTTTCCCCACGTCGCGCGTCCCGATCGGGACGTGGGCGCTTTAATTTTTCCTTCCTTCCATCCACAGCGGCCGGAAGCTTCCCGGAGACGGAACCGTATACACCCAAACCTTGCGCGGAAAGAAACCGCGCGTGGCACGATGACGACGACGAAGACGAACCGACCCCGGCCACGTCACCTCTCCTTCCTCCGCTTCTATTACTATCCTTTCTCCCGCTAGCTCCTATATAATCCCCTCCACTTCTACTCCATCGACGCCCCCGTCACAATTTCAAAACTCACAAGAGCGCGCGCGGCACCTTGCATAGCCATGGACATCTCATCAGGAGACGCGTTCGCCGCCGCCCTGCCGGACCTTGACTCTGACCTGGGCTCCCTGGACTGGTTCGGCTACATGGACCTCGACCTCGACGAGTTCTGGGACGGCGCCGACGTCGCGTCCTTCCTCGCCGTGCCCGCCGGCAAGGACGTCGGTCTGGGTCTGGGTGACAGCGACGGCATTGGCGGCGGGAGAGAGAGCTCGCCGGATTCCGTGGTGACCGACGACGACGCGCCGTCGTCGGAGCCGGCCGGGGACAGCGGCGACGACGGGCGCGAGATGTCCGGGTACGTGAGCGAGCTGGAGAGGTTCCTCATGGAGGACGGCCACAATGACGACGAGTCCGTTGGACCTGAACCGACGGCGGCGGCGAAGGACGATCTGGATCTGGCCACCGATGAGCACTACTTCCTCGGCGATCACTATGTTGCGGACGACGGCTGTGCCGAGGCCGGCGCCGACAAGGAGTTGGAGCTTGCCGCTGACGACGACTACTTCTTCGACGACTTCTATGTTCCTGACGACGGCTGCGCCGAGCCAGGGGCAGATGCCGCCGCCGACGATGTTGCCGCTGACGACGACTACTTCTTCGACGACTTCTATGTTCCTGACGACGGCTGCGCCGAGCCAGGGGCAGATGCCGCCGCCGACGATGCCGAGACGGTGGGAGCCGAGGAGGAGCTTGCCGCCGAAGACTACTTCTTCGACAACGACTTCTATGTTGTGCACGACGGCTTCGGCGACGCAGAGCCGGTGGCGCTGGATCAGGAGCTTTCTGCCGGCGACGAGTACTTTTTCGGCGACTTCTCTGTTGCGGACGACGGCTGCGCCGAGCCGGCGGCCGGCGTGGCGGACGATGACGAGGCGGAGGACGACGACGACGGTTTTGCTGCTCGCGATGAGGACGAAGCGACCTCGCGGAAGCGCGCAAGGTACGAATGAATTGAATTGAATCGGTTTCGTTCATTCATTCAGTGCTAATTGCAAATTCTTCAGTCATATTAGGGACCGACGTTAGTTAGAACTTAGAATTGCTGATGCATCTGCAGAAATGGGACAACTTGTTCCGAACAACCTGTACATATTTGAAATATCAGTACTGTTATAAAACCATGTGGAAGTTTGTCCAAGTTTTTATTTTTCTACATGTTCGTCGTTTTTGTTTACTATTTTGGCATGTTTTCATCCAATTTGTCCACGGGTTATCAGTATTTCTGTGGGTTTGCTTTCGAATTCGATCTTGCCTGCTTGGATCGTCACTAGATGTGTATTTTTGCTCTTCGATCGTATACAGTCACAGCGAATTTGATTATGTCTGTTGATAATGGTATATATCCAGCAGCATCAGCGAAGCAGAGGTCATCAGGGCAGGTGACGAGAAGGCGTTGCATCTCAGGTGCCGCCGCCCTGGCCTTGGCCACCGCCGGCTGCCTCTCTCTGGTGTATGCGGCAGCGCATGGCTCTCGACTTGATCGATCCACATGCAGTTCCGATCGGCTGGGAGGAACCGAATTGCTCTCGCCGCTCCCCTGCCCCTGGTGCCCAACTGCCCACCTCGATCAGGTATTCAAACCGGTAGGTGAAAAAACTCAGAGGAATATGGCAATACGTCCGTGTTCTTCCCGACTATTTTTTACTACCTTTCAGCAGGCCGGACCAGGCAAAGCATACGGTCTGCAAAGGGATATTTCCTCAAAATCCCCCGGGTATTCTACTTTTGCTACAAACATACTCTTTTTGCGACAAATAGTCCCGTTTTTGCTACATATAGCAGAAAACGGTTCGATATAAAAATAGAAAAACAGACTAGACCTCGCCGGAGAGTTCGTCGGAGACCTCGCCGGCGACGGTGTAGCAAAAAAAATACTAATGTAGCAAAACCGATTTCACCGAAGACTCGCCGGAGACTTTCGTCGGAGCATCTCGCCGGATAACGCGTAGCAAAAAAATTGTGCTTTTGTATCAAAATCAGAAAACATATATAGCAAGATGATTATGCTAATGTAGCAAAAGTCTGACTTCCCCGAAGACATTGTCGGAGCAAAAATTATAGCAAAAAAATATGCCATTATAGCAGCACCGCTGGCCGCATGTAGCAACACCACAAGTCATATGTAGCAGGTTCGATCGCCATGTGTAGCAGGACCGCGTATCAGCGCCGCTCACTGCAGGTAGCAGGTCCGAATGCCGCAGGTAGCAATGACTGTGGCCGTAGGTAGCAACATCAGAAGCCGCATGTAGCAAATCCAACGTAGCACAAACCAACGCCGCTTGTAGCATCGATGTCGGCCACAAAAGTAGCATCGCCGCTTGTAGCAACATCGGTGGCCATTGATAGCGATGCCGGTGGTCGCATATAGTGAACCCGTGGGGAGACGACCGTACGTCCAACCGGAGCTCGCATATGGCAGCAGTCGGGATCCCTAGGACGGTGGCCATGGTGGAGGTCTCTATCTCCGGTGGCAGGCAAGACTGGTGTGGGATGGAGGCGGAGCAGCGGGACGTCCTGGACGGCGGCCCCATGGCAGGTGGCCGCCATCTTCGGCAAGAGAAGCGCGGCGGCGCAGCGGCGCGAGCTGCAGGTCCTGGCCGGCGATGACCGTGCGAGGCGCTCCGGCGACGTTTGGAGACAACGCATCTTGGTACAGCGGCAAATGGACGGAGCAGGTACTACATCGGCGAGATTTAGATTGAGAAGAAAAAGGAAGAGATAAGGAAGAAGGAAGGAAAGGACATGGGTCCCACCCGTGCAACGTACATTCCGCATGATGTGGAAAGCCAGACCGACCGGGGGGGTCGCACGGTATTATCCCCCGGCTGATCGGTATCATTTTTCGTCTGCAAAGGCCTTGTTGGTCCAATGTCGTTGGCCAAGAGCACACCACCTCAATTCCCCGTGAGAAACTCCGCTAAAAATAATTCCACGTGGCTAGATTCAGAGAAAACCCCTTTTTCATCATCATCAGTCTAACGACACAACATCAACCTCCGAACATCTTGCTTTCAGATTATTAAGAAATCAACAACCCAGACTTGAGCCGTCTTGAATAACTAGTTATCTGTCATGGGCGAATCTAAGATAATTTCGTAAAGCAAAGCAAGAGAGTTGAGTGGGAAGTCGTAAGGGAGTAGAATTTACCATGGATTAATAAGGTATGTTTCATACCAAATACAAGGAACACGTCTAGAATTGGATTTTTTTAGAAAATATTCCAGATACAAGACAATGTATAAATCAACGCGGATTTGGTAACATGGATGCTACCAATGCACACAATCGTTAACGTTAGATACGGGGAATACGTGTACTAGCTGCCATGATGAGAGAGAATCAAAATCTTGTATACAGTTGACGGTGTCATTGCCGTTTGTAGCATAGCATGGCCAGTTGTTTTTTAAGCATAGCAAACAACATGTATTGTTGCAAAAATTTCTACCAACTCGGGATGCATGCGTATGCTAGTTGTACTTGCCGAACTAGACTACTTAGTTGTACTTTGGTGAGATGTGTGCATGGTAAGCATCAAACCGAACAAGAAAATATGCATGAATTTTGACAATAAAACCAGCCACGAGAGTAGACCAAGATGGCAAGCAGGTTATCATGCGTCCCGGGATGCACGGATTTCGGCCAAAATCTTCGCGTGTGGCTCTCGTTTAGCGTGGGGGTGTTTTCCGCGTCCGTTTTCGCTAGATATTTTTTCAGTACAAAACACAAAACTTGTTCTTTTATATATACGGTGGTGTTCAATGGTCTACATGTAGTGCTAGCTTGCATGCTCAAATATTGGTTCGTTCAATGGTCTACATGTAGTACTAGAATGCATGCTAAAATTTTGGACGGTTCAATGGTCTAAATGTATTGCTAGCTTGCATGCTCAAATTTTGGCCGGTTCAACGGTCTACAAATATTGCTAGCTTGCATGTGATAGGTGAGTTGTTGCTAATTTGCATACGTATGCTAGCTTGCATGTGATACTTGCATGTACTAGCAGCATGTAACGGAGGGGTGGTGTTTTCCATTAGAGATTTTGTGTTCTGACTACTCAAATTCATATTCTTTATAGAATATCCAATGGTTGGATAAATATATATAGGTAGCATCCTAGGTAGCCCACTATTTTTGATATATAAATATATGTATAAATTCTTGATAGGTGTAAAGAATCTAAATTGTGTAGATAGGGTCCAGCTAAGGACCAAGCAAGCAACAAATCAAGATAATAGCTATTAGGTACACTGCTCAGATATGCCCATGAATGTACCATAGTAGAGGAAGGCACTAAATAGCAGGAATGTACCTAAGGGAGGATTCCTCCCTCCCCTTGCCGCCGGCCCAAGTGGAGGAGTTGGGAGAGGACTTCCCTCCCCCAACCGCCTCTCCCACCTATAGAAGGAGGGGTAGGGCGCCCCTACCCCTCACCACAAACCCTAGCTTGGCTGCCGCCACCCCAAGTTGCCGCCGCCCTAGGGATCTCCCAAGTCACCTCCGCCTAAGCCCTCTCCTAGCCGCCGGCAACCTCTAAACCTCGACCCTCTAAACCCTAGATCGCCGAGGCCCTCTTCCACTCCACCATACCCGCTCCCGCATAGGCAAAGCCCTGCGGGATTTTCCCTCTACTTCCACCACCACGCCGGCGTGTTGTTGGAATCGCGAGGATAGATCTACAACCTCTGATGCCTGCTGGAACAAAGGAGAGGAAGGTATTCATCGAGTACCGAACGTGTGACCGACTGCGAGAGCGTTGCCGGAACACGGCGCCGGAAGGATCATCTACGCGATTTTGAGATCGGCAAGTGAACGACTACATCACCCATGAGAATCTGATCTCATTAACCGCTTTGGAATCTTCGAGGGTTAGTACTCTATCAAATTGTTGCTACAATTTAGTAGATAGATCTTGGCTTGTGTATGTTCATGCGATAGAAATTTTTTGTTTTCCATGCTACGGACCCCTACAGAAACGTCACAGTTGTGCAATGTTCCAAGGGTTGGAGTATGCTACTCCTGACGCGACGTACTTGAGGAGATAGGCGTCACCTGGTATGACTTCAGTGACCATGTAGGGACCTTCCCATGGTTATTCGAGCTTCAGGTGCCCATTTTGTTTGAGCCGCAAGACGAGACCTCCTTCGATGAAGGATCGTGGGTGCAGCCGTCGACTGTGGTAGTTACGAAGGCTCTGTTGATACACTACCAAACAGGAAGCAGTGATGTCGTGCGCTTCGTCCAGCAGATCGACAACATATTCGACTGCGGCTGTTGATTCTGCCTCGCTATAGGCGATGACCCTTGGGGCTTTGTAGCGTACCTCTGCAGGTAGTACTGCTTCTGCTCAATGCACCATGAATAAAGGTGTGTAGCATGTTGCGCTGTTTGGCATTGTGTGTAGGCTCCATAGGACGGAAGGTAGTTCATCTGCCCAGGTGACATGGATATGCCCTACGGGTACCCGATGTTAGTATACCTGGTCCAGTCCGACGGAAGACCCACTCGACGACCTGCCAGGGTCCATGACGCCTATGACGGTTCGGCTGATATGAAGCTCCTATGGACACAGACTCCAAGCGTGCAAGACAAGAAAAATTCAAGACTAGAGTTTGAATACAACTTGTAACCTACTCGTATCGGTACCTGAGACCTAGTCTCCCCATATATAAAGGTTAGAAGGGTCAAACGAGGCAGGCACGTGCACCAATAGACAGATTACATACACAATAGACAAATCTATAGATCTAGACGGTCAATTGGCATTGTCTGTGAAAACTAGGGACGCTGATTGTGCGATCGTGACGGTCTCATCACTTGCGATCTACAATTTGTCGACTTCCGGCAAGGAGATCTACTTCGGATCCCTCAGCGTCAACGGCGATCGGATCAGATCAGGTCGCTTCGGGAGCTTCGGCATGCTCAGCTTCTTCATCAACAAATCCGCTGGCGCATCTGATTTTCACCGCCAGCACATGGCTAAATCGCCATCAGCGTGTTATGTAGTCAATAAACGGCACATATTCATGGAGAGCCTCAGCTGTTTCGTGGAAGCAACTCAACGAGCTCATGACTCCAAGAGGCAATCTAGAGCCTGACACGGCACATACACCGACAGATGTCTACTTGAAAAACATCGCGTGGAAACATACAGGATCGGATTCACATGGCAGGTCCAAAACCGCGACCTCGTGACAGACTGTTTGTTTGACGTTTACCTCATGCAAGGTGGAAATTGGCCAAAGCAAAGTAGCAAACGTTCCATCAAACTTCCCATGTACAGATCGGTTTGCAGTGGTCCTAATCTGATCATGGCTGTTCATCAAAAGAAGAAAAAAAGGGGTATCAATCGAAGGAAAAGCTGAATCCAAATCCTAACACCAACTCCACATCTTATATTGGTCCAATGCGTCCGTGTGATTGCAGGCAGAGAAAAAAATACTAAAGGAATTAGATTCTGGGATAGATCAAGACCCGAAGCAAATTTGTTAATTGCTGAACAGTAGCAAGGGGCGCCGTGAGACTTAGGGTGTGTTTGGTTCAACTGTAGATTCTGAAAAAGTTGCTGTGAGCTGTGAACTGTGAGAAACCTACTGTGGGCTGAGAACTGTAAGAAAGCTGCAAGTTGTTTGGCTGGAGCAACTGTAAAACTATGAATTTGACGAGAATTATCTGTAATACGCCTAAGAATCTGAGGAGGCTGTTTATACGTCAATTGACCGAAATGGCAATATTATGTAAAAATACTCGTCATTTATTGATGTTTTTTTTTCAAAATGTAAATTTGAACCGCAATACTTGAATATATTTTAATTCACTTTATTCCAAACATTATTTTATTTTCTGCTCAAATTCAAACATTGAGACATGGGAATAAAAATCAACGTATCACACGATTCTTCACATTTACAACATGTTGCCACATCTTTACATGACCGCAGCAAGATATATCAGATCAAATATTTTTTAAAAATAATCAAGAAGCTGCCCTTCGGCGTAATGCATATGTATGTGCTAGATTCTAATCTACTCCTGTCCCTGCACTCAAACACCTTCACGGCTCCAAGCAGAGAACATATACAGTCCAACGACCGCTCCAATCCCCACGCTACCATGGCACCACCTCAGCGCGGCTATCAGCCGGCGGCCGCGCATACAAGCTCCAGTTCTACTAGAAGGAGGAGCAGCTTGTGAGATATGGATGGATTCCCGAGATCTAGTTCAGCTCCAGCAGTACAACCATCGTGCACATGCATCTCCGCCACTACAGCTCCTGAGGACGGACAATGTGGGAGTTGATGTAATGGAAAAGAACCTCGACAAATGGCACAAGCTAGGTGGGGATCGAGGGCCACGAACTACACAATTCTAGGACAATTCATGTCAGAGTCATGCAGAACCGGCGAGCGGCGGCGTGCCATTTCAAGTCAGGCGTCTCGGGAAGGTGCTGTGTGCAGCTCGGGGGCGAGGAAGGAGCCGGACCAGCGGCCGCCCTTGGCGGACCGGCCGGGGGAGCTTTGCAGCAGGAAGGGGAAGGTGTCGTATCAGCGGCGGCCCCTGGCGGACCGGTCGAAGGAGCGTGGCGGCCGGAATCCTAGTCCCATTGGAAACGTTCTTTCTCCGACCGATGCGTGTACAGAGAAAATTGTTGTGTCGCTCATGTGCTAAGGGAGAAAGAAGCCCCAATCGGTACGCCTTACGAGTGGCAGTGGGTAATTTCCACGAGAAGTTAAAATCTCACCGCGATAGAAGCTGGGGTCAACCTGCTGTGAAATTTACACAAGGAGAAGCAGCTGCGTTTGGAGAATCTGCTGTGAAATTTTTTCCGTTTGGTCTACGTTCTGCCTTTTCAACGCGGAAGTTGATGTTCGAAGCTGAACCAAACGGACCCTAAAGGGCGTCGAGAGACCTACTGCATGCATGTGATCAAATCAACCAAAGCTGTACGCGAACTACACAGATGAATTTTATAGCCGGAATTGCAATCGGCGTATATCACCGTGGTCGCCTCCGTCAACTATATTAGGGTGTCAACACGCTTTGCTGCGCCAACTCCGCCACGTGACCCGTTGTGGTCTTCGACCCGGACGACCTGCTGCACTCTTCGACCACGACAACCTTCTGCGATCTTCGATTGCAGCAAACTACTGCCACCATCGGCCTTGGCGACCCTCTGCCGCGTTGAATCCGGTCCGCCTTGACCACATCAAATCCATGCTCGGGGGCTGCGCCCACTTGGCCACACGACTCGCGACCATCGACCTGTTGCGGTTTTTGACTGCGACGACCCTCTACGCTGACCCGCTACGTCCTTCGGATGCGGCGACCCGATGCGATCTTTGATTGCGGCGACCGGTCACACCGGCTTCAGCGACCACGAATCGGGGGCTCCTTCGACTCCGGTCATCCTCTACAATCTTCGGCTCCAACGACTCGGGGGCTCCCTCCGCTTTGGTGACCATCCGCGGTCTTTGGCTCCAGCAACCCGCTGCGATCTTCGGCTCCGGCGAACTATGTGGCCTTCGGTTGTGGTGACCCGCTGCATTCTTCGAATGCGATGACTCACTGCAGTGTTCGGATGCGACAACCCAGTGTGGTCTTCGATTGCGGAAATTTTTGGATGCGGAACTCGCTACCGCCATCGACCCCAAGAACCCGTCGCTGCTACGAGTGCGGTCATCTGTGTCGACTACGTCCGCCACGTGACTCGCTACCGCGTCGACTTTGTCGGTGGTCGCATCAACTTCGTCCATGGCAAGTACCAATAAAGCTAAGTTTTCCCTCTACTTAGAGTTGATTTCTTTTTTAACTCGCACTCAAGACACTCGGGGGCTACGCCCTCTCGAGTAACCTAATGTGTCATCGCTCCACGCACTCGAGCACCTCAAACAGGACATCCCGAGTAGCTGATTCCGCCTGACCGTCGAATCCTTAAACTCCGAGTGCCTCGGCAAGGTACTGAGACTAAGGGTAATCAGCCTATTGAAAAGGTCTAGCATACAGTGCAAAAGTGTCGACTTGATCGGCACCAGAATTTTACTTTACAGGCCGACATGCAACTATTATTTACAAGATATAAGTACTTCATAATTCTTCATGTTTTCTGCAGCTTACAAGGACGTCGACTGCGTCGAGCTATTCTATCAGGTTCTCCAACAGGAGTCGACGAAACAACTGGCTACACCATAAACTCAAGACCCGAATAGAGTCACTCCTCGGATGGTTGCATCTCTTGATGCTACAAAGACGCGACGCTGGTCGTGCACCCGATAGAGGAAATGGCGTCGAATTCATCCGAAACGTCGAGTCCTTCTGGCTAAACGTCATGCGACTCCGCTACGTCGACTCTTGGCTCCTTATGCATAAGACGCTGACTCGATGCACTTCCGGGTCAGTGGTTTCTTCTTGCATGAGTCTCCACTCGAGTCTGCGACTCGACTAGACACTTAGGGGCTACTCCTGTCAGAAGCGTTGGTCGCGCACCCGATGTACTTCCGGGTCAGCAGTACGCCCACGAGATTACCGACTACAACTACACGATACAAGACTCGAGTCTCTGCCCGAGTCTACGACTCCGCCAGACACTCGGGGGCTACTCCAAACAGGAGCGCTGGTCGCGCACACACAGAAGATCTTTGAGTGGCACGCTTTGATTCCTCACTCGAATCAAGAATTCGACTGAGGACTCGGTGGCTACTCCCATAGGGAGCGCTGGTCGCGCATTCAAAAAAATGAAGGCATTCAAGGCATCTGTAAGGTCATCCGAAGAATTTCCACATCACCATATTGCGCAACCGATGACTATAAGTTTCTTCTCGAGTCTACGACTCGAACAAACACTCGGGACTACTCCCATAAGGAGCGCTGGTCGCGCACCCTATAGTCCATTATGTTGACTACGTCCATAATGTCGACTCCTTTGCAACAACCAACACAACTTTCGACTCCGACATCTAAATGCAAGGTTCAAGACAACAAAGTCTCCACCCGGATCTACGTTTCGGATGGACACTCGGGGGTGACTGACATGGATATGCCCTACGGGCACCCGATGTTAGTATACCTGGTCCAGCCCGACGGAAGGCCCACTCGACGACCTGTCAGGGTCCATGACGCCTATGACGGTTCAGCTGATATTAAGCCCATATGGACACGGACTCCAAGCGCGCAAGACAAGAAAAGCTCAAGACTAGAGTTTGAATACAACTTGTAACCTACTCGTATCGGTACCTAAGACCTAGCCTCCCCATATATAAAGGATAGGAGGGTCCAACGAGGAAGGCACGTGCACCAATAGACAGATTACGTACACAATAGACAGATCTACAGATCTAGACCTCGCATACCACCGCATACACACCTCCACGCCAGATTGCATTTGTGCACCCCTGTAACTTTCGGTTCCGCCGTAATCAAGAGCAGACAAGCAGTAGTAGGGTTTTCCCTCCGGGGGCCTGAACCTGGGTAATGAAGGAAATATGCCCGAGAGGCAATAATAAAGTGGTTATTATCGTATTCCTTATTTATGATAAATGTTTATTTTGCATGCTATAATTGTATTAATACGGAAACGTTAATACATGTGTGTTTAATAAACAAAAAGGAAGTTCCTAGTTATGCCTCTCTTATAAACTAGCTCGTTGATTAACAGGATGATCAAAGTTTCCTGATCATGGACATTGGATGTTGTTAATAACGAGGTCACAACATTAGTGTAATGATGTGATGAACATTCATCCGAAGTATAGCATTACGATCAAAGTCATTGAGTTTATATTGCTATAACAACTTACGAAGTGATCCTAATCCTTAGACCATGAGATCATGTCAATCACTAACACCGGAAGAGTTTCTCGATGACATCAAACGTCACACCGTAACTAGGTGATTATAAAGATGGCTTCGGAACTACTAAAGTGTTATGTTGAGACCCATGGATCGAGAGTGGAATTTGTTCATCCCGATGACGGATAGATATGCTCTGGGCCCTCTCGGTGATATCACATTGATTAGCTTGCAAGCAAGTGATTTGATCACTAGAATATTATATCACGGGAATGAGAAAAGAGTGCATGTCGGTAACGAGATCAAACTAGGTATGGAGATACCGATGATTGAATCTCGGACATGTAATATATCGTGAAATAAAGGGATTAAGATACTAGCGTAAAAGGTTCACACGATCACAGAAGTCATCGTTGAATGTGTGGGAGTCAGTATGGATCTCCAGGTCCCGCTACTGATTATTGATCGGAGAAGGGTCTCGATCATGTCCACATTATTCGCGAACCGTAGGGTGACACACTTAAGGGATACCGACACCATTCGGAGCAAATGATATGCCAGAAAAATAAAAGGAAAGCGCAGGAATTTATTTCACTAAACACCGAAACTGTTTCGGTTGAAATTGCTGAAACTGGTTCTGCATGTGAAATTGAAATGTTGTAAGGGGTTTTATGTGAATGTTTGTTAATTAAAGTAATTAACAAAATTCTGAATAAATAAATAAAAGAGTTTTATTTAAATGAGAGCTTGCATTAAATTTGGTGGAAATTTAATGCATGTGAGTGGATTTTTGAGTGGAGGCTTTTTAATGGGAGTGGAGGCTTTTCATTTTGAGTGGGAGCTCCACCCACATGAATGTGGAAGAGGTGGGGGCAGCCCCATGGCTGGGCGCCATGCCCCTTGGGTGCCCCCCTCTCCCCTATAAAAGGCCCCCCTCTCCTCCTCTCAAACCACACCTCCTCGTGAAGGATCTCTCTCCCCCCTTTAGAATTTCCCCATGGTCTCGGATCAGCGAGATACATGTTCCCGGTGGCTTTTTATGGAAGGATTTGTTGCTTCCGCTGCTTCGCTGGAGCGAGGGCGCGGAGGTTGTCGGGGTACCCGTACGTGTGTGCGATCACGGATGCACCACTGCTTTGAGGTGCTGGACTTGATCGTGCTGGACCGGCTGGACCAGATGGACTTCATCACGATCTTGAGATCGGCAAGCGTTCGTCTACATCATCCATGAGTACAACCTCGTTAACGCTATTCGGTCTTCGAGGGTATGTATTCTATGGATGTATATCCACCCGTTGCTTGTATCTAGTAGATAGATCTTGGTACATAGATGTTCCCATCGTAGGAAATTTTTTGTTTTCTATGCTGCGAACCCTACAGTGGTATCAGAGCCGGATCTATGCGTAGATACTTTGCACGGGTAGTACACATATGTTTATGTGGGCGATGATGATCATTTTATTGCTTCTTAGTTGTACTTTGGATATTGGTGGCATAGTGGGATGAAGCGGCCCGGACAAACTTTACATGTCCTCGCACATGAGACCTGTTCCACACTTGACATGCAACTAGTTTTGCATAAGTGGCTAGCGGGTGTCTGTCTCTCCTACTATAGTCAATATCTAATTTGCAACGAGTTGTCAATAATTTGGTTATCCTCATTGTGGTTCATGTTCGTAGGTAAGAACGGTTCTATCTTCGAAAGCCCTAAACCACGTAAAACTTCCAATGGATAAATTAGAGGCGTCTAGTTTAGATTGTTGCTGGGCTAGTGTTATGATATGGTGATGTTGTAAGTAGAAGTATGAGATGATACTCTTACAACATACATAACGTGTAAACTCCATAGACCTTGGATTTACACATAAAGGTATGATAGTGATCATACCACGGTGCACATGATAGAGATCATATGCGGGAATCATATCATTTCACTAATAAACATGTGATGTTTGATTGCATCTTATATTGCTATTTTAGCGTTTTATTAGCATAATAAGATGATCCCTCATTTAGATATCAAGATAAAAATGTGTTCTTCCTTAAGTATGCACCGACAATGTTTCGTCGCTTCAAGGCATCACGTGATGATCGGGTGTACTTGAATCCACGAGCATATCTCGGGTGTAAGACAGTTACACACGCGAATACTAAGGTTCTTACTTGGCGAGCCTAGCATGTACAGACATGGCCTCGAAACACAGACCGAAAGGTTAAGCATGAGTCATATAGTAGATATGATGCCCATTTGATGCCCGCCTTTAAAGCTGCACCGACTCACGTGATGATCGGACTTGGTGTAGTGGATTTGGTTCATGTAATCACCAAAAAGGCACGACGGATGTCGTTTTTGAGTGGGAGTTCATTTCTAATTTGGATTAGTAGAACTCAATTTATCATAAATTAAATCAAAGTGAATTTGCATAATTTGTTGTAGTCATTGGCATTCGTTCACCATCTTATGCATAGTTGTAATTGAGATAATAGAACTATAGAATTCTGGATATATACTTTACGAACTGGTATCGTATTGTGTTGAGTGTCAATCTAAAGTTTAAAGTCCTATTGCAAACTTTCAGCAAAATTCTATTTACTCCGTGAAATTTAATAATTGGTATTAAATCGAGAGTAACAATTCCAGTGCTAGTTGTTGAGAAATAGAGCAATTTACCAAGCGAATTATCCATAATAAACGCTAGATAAAACATGACTAGAATAATAGGTAATATACTAATCATGTTTAATAGCGAATACAAAATAAGGCATATAGCCAAACAAACTGCAAGGCATAAAACTCTGGATAGAATCAGAACAAGATTGAGACAGAAGATGTACACGGCAGTAGCAGAAGTAGAACCGCCGGCGTTGGAACCGTCATTGGCCATGTCGTCGAGGAAGAGGGTGTTGATGTCGGGGAAGAAGTCCTCGTCGGGGAAGACGTCGCTATCTGTGAGGGAGTCCGTGACAAAGCCAGTAGTCGCGCTGATAGCGCTCCCCAAAAACCTTATCGCCCTTCTCCCGTACAGGACTCGAAGCAGCGGGGTCTCGGAGGCCTACTGTCCCGGCTCGCGGTGCACGCCGCAAGACGGGATGGGGAAGATGAAAGTAGCACAGTGCTCTGGAACTCGAGGCAAGGGATGTGTAACAACGCAACTGAGAGGAGGCGCGACCTCTCTCTCTTATAGGCACAGAGGAGAAGGCAGACGGTGCAGAAGATGAAATGAACAGGCGCATTTAACTCGTATTAAACGTCCATTCAAAGCAAACGTTTCACCTTCGTATTAAACGTCCATTCAAAGCAAACGTTTCACCTTCGTATATCTGTTCATATACCATTCATGCGTGGCAAAATAAAGCTCGGCTCGGCGAGATTCCCGCAACCCGCGGCGCGCGCGCGTCGTGACGTGACGTGACGAGGCGTGGCGTGGCGTGGCGAGGCGAGCGAGGAGGAGGAGGAGCGCGCGTGTGGAACTCTCTCCTTCTCCTTCTCATCCTTTTACCAAGTGGTAGAAGAGCTCACCTTATAAGTTGGTCCAACTTCCACTCAACTAGCAATGTGGGACTAAACATTTGTCCCACCTCTTGTCTTGCATGAATGGGCCACATGGGCCTCTAGGATTTTCAGGAATTATTTAAATAGAAAATGGGCTAGACATTTTGGGCCAAAATTCCAACAATCCCCCACCAGATCCCAGAGGCACATGTAATCTGCCTTTGGTTCCAAAACACTGTTTATATACCGGTACTATAGTGGAGACTGTTAAGTTGAACTTCCACCTAGAATTCTATGCTACACTAGGTTGCAACTTGTACAGTGGACTATGCCTTGAACTGCAAGTTTGCTGCAATCTAGCTTCACACGAAGTCTTGACCGATACTGGGCTACCGTGGGACTTCCCCGCGGGTGGAGCTTATACGTCATACTCCATGACCTTTCATGAGTTTATTAGAGAGCACCCCACTCTCATAGACTGCGACGTTTTAACAGTCAGACTCATATAGGTGTGTTCTTCAAAAGATGTTCTGCAGGACAACATCTTTGCTTAGGATAAGCCACTTAGAACACATTAAGATAATAAATCAACCTGCCATGCAGAATAGGAAAGTATTGCATCTTTATGGAGTGGTGTTTATTAAAGTAGGGATACTTTCCTCTCAGCTAACCAACAGCTTGTTTCCCAATTCTAATTCACGGGATCTCCGATCACATAGAATGGTTTACCACTATGGAAAGCTCAAATTGTGGGTCTCATACCCATCTCCTTTGATGCATTTTCTATCACGTTGCGTGATAGACCCTTTGTGAAGGGATCTGCCAAGTTTTTAGATGTTTGGATATAGTCCAATGCAATAACTCCGGAGTTTCTCATTTTCCTGACAGATTTCAGTCTCCTCTTCACATGTCTTGAGGACTTCATATTATCCTTAGAACTGTTCACCTTAATAATCACAGTTTGATTATCACAGTTCATTGGAATTGCGGGTATAGGTTTTTCAACCACAGGTAAGTCCATCAAGAGTTCATGAAGCCACTCTGCTTCAACAGTGGCCGTGTCTAGTGCTGTGAGTTCTGCTTCCATAGTTGACCTCGTTAAGATGGTCTGCTTGCAAGACTTCCAAGAAACAGCGCCACCACCAAGTGTGAAAACATATCCACTCGTGGCCTTTATCTCATCAGCATCAGATATCCAATTTGAATCACTATAACCCTCTAGTACCCTCGGATACCCGGTATAGTGTATGCCATAGCTCGCAGTACCTTTTAGATATCGCATAACTCTTTCAAGAGCATGCCAGTGATCATCTCCTGGATTTGAGACAAATCGACTGAGTTTGCTTACAGCAAAGGCGATGTCAGGTCTCGTGGCACTAGCTAAATACATAAGCGAGCCAATGATTTGAGAGTATCTTAGTTGGTCTCTAGCATTTCCTCGATTCTTTCGAAGCAACACACTAGGATCATACGGTGTAGGAGAAAAATTGACGTCGCTATACCCAAAACGACTCAAGATCTTTTCCACATAGTGGGACTGAAGCAATGTAATCCCACCATCATCATCTCTCAATAGCTTGATGTTCAGGATGACATCAGCTACTCCCAGATCCTTCATCTCAAAGGAACGAGATAAGAAATCTTTGACCTCCTTAATTGCATTAAGGTTGGTTCCGAAAATCAGTATGTCATCAACATACAAACAAAGGATGACTCCCTCACCCCCACCATGGCGATAGTATACGCACTTGTCAGCTTCGTTTACAACAAAGCCTGCAGCGGTTAAGGTTTTATCAAATTTTTCGTGCCACTGCTTAGGTGCTTGTTTAAGACCATATAAAGACTTCAGTAGCTTGCACACTTTTCTTTCTTGACCATTTACTACAAAACCATCTGGTTGATCCATATAAATTTCCTCATCCAACTCTCCATTTAGGAAAGTTGTCTTAACGTCCATTTGATGAACGAGAAGACCGTGTGAGGCAGCCAGAGAAAGTAGTACTCGAATGGTGGTCAACCTTGCTACAGGTGAGTAAGTGTCAAAGAAGTCTTCACCTTCCTTTTGGGTATAACCCTTGGCCACAAGCCTTGCCTTGTACTTCTCAATAGTACCATCAGGTCTTAGTTTCTTCTTGAACACCCATTTACATCCTACAGGTTTGCACCCATAAGGACGATCAGTGATCTCCCATGTTTCATTAGCTAAGATGGAATTCATCTCACTATGAACAGCTTCCTTCCTGTAGTCAGCATCAGGAGATGCATAAGCTTCTGAAATGGAAGTGGGAGTGTCATCCACAAGGTACACAATGAAATCATCACCAAAAGACTTTGCAGTCCTTTGTCTCTTGCTCCTTTTAGGAATTTCATTATCCTCCTCCTTAGGACTTTCAGAGTGTTCAATTGGAATGGTAGGTTCAGAGAATATAGCAAATTCCTGATTAGATGAACTAGGTATCTCCGGATTTGATGAGTAAGGTTTATCCTTCATTGGAAAGATATCCTCAAAGAAAGTCGCATCAGTCGACTCCATGATTGTACCGACATGAATGTCAGGTACTTCAGATTTTACTATCAAGAATCTATAACCAATGCTATGAAAAGCATAGCCCAGAAAAACACAATCAATGGTTTTTGGTCCAAGCTTGCGCTTCTTGGGGATTGGTACATTAACCTTTGCCAAACAACCCCAAGTACGTAAGTAAGAGAGTTTTAGTCTTTTCTTCTCCCATTCTTCGAATGGAGTAATTTCTTTGTTCTTTGTGGGAACTCGGTTTAGGACATGACACGCGGTCAATAATGCCTCCCCCCACCATTCCTTAGAAAGACCCGATGTGTCTAACATGACGTTAACCAAATCTATTAGAGTACGGTTCTTTCTTTCGGCTACTCCATTTGACTGGGGTGAGTAGGGAGGCGTCCTCTCATGAATTATGCCATGTTCCGCACAAAAGAAATCAAACTCGTTGGAAAAATACTCTCCACCACGATCAGACCTAAGCCTCTTGATCTTTCGATCAAGTTGATTTTCTGCCTCAGCTTTATAGATTTTGAAGAAACTCAAAGCCTCATCTTTTGATTTTAGAAGATACACATGACAATATCTCGTAGAGTCATCGATAAAAGTCATGAAGTATTTCTTTCCACCTTTTGTTAACACACCATTCATCTCACAAAGATCAGAATGTATGAGCTCTAGTGGTGTTAAATTTCTCACTTCTGCAGTCGTATGTGACTTGCGAGGTTGTTTAGCTTGCACGCAGACTTGGCACTTAGATCCCTTAACAGTTGAGAAATCAGGGATTAAATTCATTTTGGCTAGCCGCGTCATACAACCAAAATTAATATGACAAAGACGAGAGTGCCAGACATTTGATTCAAAATTTGTGTAAATATGATTAACAACTTTATTACAAATGTCTGACAGAGATAAGCGGAACAAGCCTCCGCATTCATAGCCTTTACCAATAAAAGTTCCATACTTCGAAATTACAAATTTATTGGACTCGAATACAATCTTGTAGCCATCTCGACACAGAAGAGATCCGCTAACAAGATTTTTATTTATTGAGGGAACATGATGCACGTTCTTCAGGCGCACAGTCTTTCCCGAAGTGAACTTCAGATCGACCGTACCAACACCATGAACAGAAGCATGCGAGTCGTTCCCCATCAGCACGGTTTGAGTCCCTCTGACCTGATATGAAGAAAACATGGAAATATCAGAACAGACATGTACATTAGCGCCCGTGTCAATCCACCAATCAGGAGAATGACATAATGAAAGAACAGTAGGTAATATACCATACCCAACATCTTTCATCTCAACGTCGCCCATGACAACATTAGCAGTCTTGCTGCTCTTCCCATGTTGGCGTTTGTCAAAGCGGTTGGGACAAGCAGGAGCCCAATGATTAGGATCACCGCACACATGACAAGCACCTTTCCTCTTATCAGTCTTCTTCTTGAAGCTGGTGGACTGTGAGGCCTTGTTCTTTCCATCGAACTTTCCTTTGTCATCAAACTTTCCTTTGTTCTTGAACTTGTGAGGCTGGAAGTTCCTTTTCTGTACCAGGTTGGCATTAGAACCTCCCTCGGTACCTCGAGCACGTGTGTCTTTTGCTCTCGCCTTCTCTTCCACATCAAGAGTCCCAATGAGATCCGTCACGGAGAACTCTTGTCTCTTGTGCTTCAGAGAAGTAGCAAAATTCCTCCATGACTGAGGAAGTTTGGCAATGATGCCTCCGACAACAAACTTGTCCGGTAACACACAAGTGAAGTGCTCAAGCTCCCTGGCAAGTGACTGTATCTCATGAGCCTGCTCCACAATGGAGCGGTCATCAATCATCTTATAGTCATAGAATTGTTCCATGACATACAGTTCACTGCCAGCATCAGAGACTCCAAATTTTCTGTCGAGCGCATCCCACATATCTTTGCCATTGCTAAATGACAGATATGAATCGACAATATTGTCGCCAAGGATGTTGATCAAGGCAGCCTTGAAAGTAGTATCAAGTTTTTGGAACGCCTCTTCCTGAGCGGGATTAAGTTCCCCCTCAGGTGCGCCATAGATGGCGTTATAGCAGCTCATGGTCTGAAACCAGAGCACTGCTCTCGCACGCCACCGTTTGTAATTCACACCTTCAAACACAGGTGGCTTCATAGAAGCAACAAAGCCACTTGGGGCAAATTGCCTGAAATAAGGTTTTTGGATTGTTGAGAAATAGAGCAATTTACCAAGCGAATTATCCATAATAAACGCTAGATAAAACATGACTAGAATAATAGGTAATATACTAATCATGTTTAATAGCGAATACAAAATAAGGCATATAGCCAAACAAACTGCAAGGCATAAAACTCTGGATAGAATCAGAACAAGATTGAGACAGAAGATGTACACGGCAGTAGCAGAAGTAGAACCGCCGGCGTTGGAACCGTCATTGGCCATGTCGTCGAGGAAGAGGGTGCTGATGTCGGGGAAGAAGTCCTCGTCGGGGAAGACGTCGCTATCTGTGAGGGAGTCCGTGACGAAGCCAGTAGTCGCGCTGATAGCGCTCCCCAAAAACCTTATCGCCCTTATCCCGTACATGACTCGAAGCAGCGGGGTCTCGGAGGCCTACTGTCCCGGCTCGCGGTGCACGCCGCAAGACGGGATGGGGAAGATTAAAGTAGCGCAGTGCTCTGGAACTCGAGGCAAGGGATGTGTAACAGCGCAACTGAGAGGAGGCGCGACCTCTCTCTCTTATAGGCGCAGAGGAGAAGGCAGACGGTGCAGAAGATGAAACGAACAGGCGCATTTAACTCGTATTAAACGTCCATTCAAAGCAAACGTTTCACCTTCGTATTAAACGTCCATTCAAAGCAAACGTTTCACCTTCGTATATCTGTTCATATACCATTCATGCGTGGCAAAATAAAGCTCGGCTCGGAGAGATTCCCGCAACCCGCGGCGCGCGCGCGACGTGACGTGACGAGGCGTGGCGTGGCGAGGCGAGCGAGGAGGAGGAGGAGCGCGCGTGTGGAACTCTCTCCTTCTCCTTCTCATCCTTTTACCAAGTGGTAGAAGAGCTCACCTTATAAGCTGGTCCAACTTCCACTCAACTAGCAATGTGGGACTAAACATTTGTCCCACCTCTTGTCTTGCATGAATGGGCCACATGGGCCTCTAGGATTTTCAGGAATTATTTAAATAGAAAATGGGCTAGACATTTTGGGCCAAAATTCCAACACTAGTATCTTAAGTATCATGTTTGCCTCCATGATTCTTGATTGTTTTAATATCAAGTTTATCTAGGAGCTGAAAGAATTGTTTCAGAAACCATCATGTGTGGCAGATATAACGATATCTGAAACAATGTTTTGGTTGCAATATGATAGAGTATAATATATTTTCTCATATTGGATGAGAATTTACGAAGATTGGAGATGCTAGACATCATAATCATCCAAAAGGGTTCATCTTTATAAGCTACAATAGCTTGATCATGAAAGTCGTCATGATAAGGATGAATAGAAGATGTATGTAAAGTGTTTACTACACTAAAAGATTACTAAAGAATGGATTTTGAAAGAACGCCGATCATTTGATGATGGTGATCTACTTCAAAGTGCAAGTCCAAAGGTATTATTATTTGAATATACACGCTTTGGACTATGTGTCATGTATATGGCGCCACTTTTGATGTTGATAGATTCTTTTAAAAGGTAAAAGGAAATGCTGAAAGAGAATCTATAAAATATATTTGGCAGAAAATAAAAGATTGAAAATATCCAATTTAGGTATATGGATGATATACATGTTATGGTTATATTCTTTGCTTGTTAAACAATGTGGTTCTTGGGTATTGGATACCGAATTGGTTGGTATGAAATTTCATACGGAACGACGCAATTCATGAACCACAATGGCCTAAGTAACTAGCAAGAGAATATGTGATGATGTTCATCGAAAACAAACAAACCGTTGTTTGTATTTCTCGTTGACATCAAAGCTTGACTTCAAGATTTGTTTTAATAATTGTTATTTGAATCAGGTATTATGAGAACAAAGGTTGTTCAAATAATTACCATATTCCATATTAGATGGATGATTTACAAATCTAGTTGGAGAAATCACATCCATAAAGCTAATGCTAAAATGTCGCAAGACAAATGATTGGAAGATCACTTACGAAGTGACATCGCTGTTTAAATTATATTGGAAATAAAACATGAAGAATCTCCGTATTCATGGATTTTTGGAGTCTTTGATTTGATCAAGTGACGCTTGTGAGACTTTCCTCGGGATAATTAAAACTTCGTTCAAAGGCCAAAGAAGAACGAACAACTAAAATATTGGAATTTATATATATCGATGTATGTAGTCCATTATGTGTAGTCATAAGCGATGGATTTCAACTTTATATGCTTTCTCCGGAAATTTGAGTGAATATTCACTTAATGTGAAAGAAGTGTGAAATATTTGAAAACGTTCAAAGACTTTCAAGATGAAGTGAAAATCATTTTGACAAGAAAATAAATGGTTTATGATTTTATCATAAGGGATTTATTTGAGTTACAAGTGTAACAAGAAAAATAAATGAATTATGATTTTATCATAAAAGGGATTTATTTGAGTTACAAGTTTAGCAAAACACCTAGATTTACATCTCGCGAAACACCATAGGAATATGGAGTGTTTGAGATTTGTAATGAAACCTTGTTTGACATGGTTGGATCAAAGGTGTTATTTATAAAACTGCCATTATGTTTTAAAAAGATTAAAGCTTTAGAGACTACCGCTTTTACACTGAAAAGAGCTCCATCTTGATCCGTTGAAATGACACCATATGAGTTATGGTTTGGGGTAAAATCCAAGTTGTCATTTCTTAAATTTTGGTATGCTAAACATAAGTAAGATGTTTACAACCAAAGTTGGATGAGCATGTCTTTGTAGGTTATTTCGAATAACAATTGGTTATTCCTCCATAACACCGAGGACAAAAGGGTTTGTCGCTTGAAATGTGAAGTTTTTGAAAAAGGAATTTTTCGCAAAAGTTAAGTGGGAGGACAATAGAACTTTGATAAGGTTAACGAATATTAGCTAAATGTGCTGAGTTGCACAGCGCCGGAAATCGTTCTGGAGGCTGCCATAATGCTCATAGCTTATGTGCCTCAAAGGTTGTGGTCACGGAGGTCTAAGTTCCTATTGAACCAAGTAGGTCGGTTAAACAATCAAATGCTAAGATTTGAGAGTAAATCATTATTGTTTGACAATGATGAACCGAATACATACAAAGAAGCGATGATGGGCCCTGACTCCGTCAAATGGCTTGAAGCCATAAAATCCGTGATAAGTCCATACACGATAAATCAAGTTTTGAACTTGGAAGACCCTCCGGAAAGGTGTAAAAACCTATCGGTCGTATTTGGATCTATAAAGAAACAGATATGGATGTTTCAAATCTATGAAATAGTCGACATGTCGTAAAGTATTTTATGACAATGTTCAAGGAGTTGACTATGACAAGATTTGATCTTTCATAGCGATATTTAGTCTGGACGGATTAAAGTAGCAATCACTACATATAATTTGGTATATGATAGATGAATAAACAAAACAAAGTTATTCTAATAGAATGGTTACCTAGGACGTGTACATGACACGGTCCAAAGGGTTTTGTTAATTCAAAGGATGCTAAAAGGGGCATGCAAACTTCAATGGTTGAAGTAAGCATCGCGGAGTTGGAATCTTCACCTTAATGAAAAGGAGTTTTCATCAGGAGACAATGAAGATGCTTGCATTTGCAAGAAATTAAGTGGGAGCGCTGAGACATATTTCTAATACATTATGTGGAGGACATCTTGTTGATTATAAATGATGTATATTTTATTAACAAAGGTTAAGAATTTCATTTTGATGAAATACTTAGGCAAAACCCGAATATTTAGCGTGAATGTCTATAGTGGATAGACTGTGACGCCAATATGGTTGTGCCAAACGTACATATATGAGATATTGAAGGAGTTCAATATAGAAACGACAAGAAACAATTCTTGTCGCATGGAAAAGAATTGAATCAAGATTCAAGTATATCGACACTTGATAAGTGAAACAAGATTCAAGTGCTTTGACACTTGATGAGTGAAATCACGAGAATGTTTTGATCAATCATACCATGATATGTACACATCCAGATAAGTCCTATGCTCTAAGTGTTATGAGCATATACCAGAATGAATCATAAAATGATCATTGGACGATAGTAAGGATATTCTTATGATCTTTTGGAAGAACTAAGAATATATTTGTGTAGAGGTGATAAACAATTACAAATAGTTCATTGTAAAGCGTTACATTGATACTAGTTTTGTCACAAGATACAAATTAAGTTTATCTCAATTTAAACTATGGGTGGCACAATGTAATGGAAAGGAGATTCCATGATGGATTTGGAAGAGTTCCAAAGTTAAGACATTGTGACGAATACTACAACAAAAGGCTAAGTATATGACTGCTATAGTAGCAGCAAAGGAGGGAATTTGTGTCAAGTAGTTTGTTATCAAACTAAGGTGTGGTTCGCAACGGGATAACACTAAAGATATATTGTGTGACAACAGTATCGACGTGTTTTAAACCCCAAGGAACGAAAGGTCTCACCGAAAGACCAAATTTATACAATGCCATCTCATTGGAGAATGAGTGATGCGTGAAGACGCAAAGACATGCAAATACACACGGACCTGAAAGTGTCAGATCCGTAGATTATGTTAACCACTTGCAATTGCGTATTTAGAACACCAGAAATCCATAGGTGTTCAATACACAAAGTTTTCAAACTAGATTATTGTCTCTAGTGCAAGTGGGAGACTGAAGGGAATATGCCCGAGAGGCAATAATAAAGTGGTTATTATCGTATTCCTTATTTATGATAAATGTTTATTTTGCATGCTATAATTGTATTAATACGGAAACGTTAATACATGTGTGTTTAATAAACAAAAAGGAAGTTCCTAGTTATGCCTCTCTTATAAACTAGCTCGTTGATTAACAAGATGATCAAAGTTTCCTGATCATGGACATTCGATGTTGTTAATAACGAGGTCACAACATTAGTGTAATGATGTGATGAACATTCAACCGAAGTATAGCATTATGATCAAAGTCATTGAGTTTATATTGCTATAACAACTTACGAAGTGATCCTAATCCTTAGACCATGAGATCATGTCAATCACTAACACCGGAAGAGTTTCTCGATGACATCAAACGTCACACCGTAACTGGGTGATTATAAAGATGGCTTCAGAACTACTAAAGTGTTATGTTGAGACCCATGGACCGAGAGTGGAATTTGTTCATCCCGATGATGGATAGATATGCTCTGGGCCCTCTCGGTGATATCACATTGATTAGCTTGCAAGCAAGTGATTTGATCACTAGAATGTTATATCACGGGAACAAGAAAAGGGTGCATGTCGGTAACGAGATCAAACTAGGTATGGAGATACCGATGATCGAATCTCGGACATGTAATATATCGTGAAACAAAGGGATTAAGATACTAGCGTAAAAGGTTCACACGATCACAGAAGTCATCGTTGAATGTGTGGGAGTCAGTATGGATCTCCAGGTCCCGCTACTGATTATTGATCGGAGAAGGGTCTCGATCATGTCCACATTATTCGCGAACCGTAGGGTGACACACTTAAGGGATATCGACACCATTCGGAGCAAATGATATGCCAGAAAAAGAAAAGGAAAGCGCAGGAATTTATTTCACTAGACACCCAAACTGTTTCGGTTGAAATTGCTGAAACTGGTTCTGCATATGAAATTGAAATGTTGTAAGGGGTTTTATGTGAATGTTTATTAATTAAAGTAATTAAAAAAATTCTGAATAAATAAATAAAAGAGTTTTATTTAAATGAGAGCTTGCATTAAATTTGGTGGAAATTTAATGCATGTGAGTGGATTTTTGAGTGGAGGCTTTTTAATGGGAGTGGAGGCTTTTCATTTTGAGTGGGAGCTCCACCCACATGAATGTGGAAGAGGTGGGGGCAGCCCCATGGCTGGGCGCCATGCCCCTTGGGTGACCCCCTCTCCCCTATAAAAGGCCCCCCTCTTCTCCTCTCAAAGCACACCTCCTCGTGAAGGATCTCTCTCCCCCCTTTAGAATTTCCCCATGGTCTCGGATCAGCGAGATACATGTTCCCGGTGTCTTTTTCTGGAAGGATTTGTTGCTTCCGCTGCTTCGCTGGAGCGAGGGCGCGGAGGTTGTCGGGGTACCCGTACGTGTGTGCGATCACAGATGCACCACTTCTTTGAGGTGCTGGACTTGATCGTGCTGGACCGGCTGGACCAGATGGACTTCATCACGATCTTGAGATCGGCAAGCGTTCGTCTACATCATGCACGAGTACAACCTCGTTAACGCTATTCGGTCTTCGAGGGTATGTATTCTATGGGTGTATATCCACCTGTTGCTTGTATCTAGTAGATAGATCTTGGTACATAGATGTTCCCATCGTATGAAATTTTTTGTTTTCTATGCTGCGAACCCTACAGGTAAATCTCGTGTCCCCTTGTTTCTTGTCTGTTAACCGTTCCGCGGTCTCCAACATCCCCATCTTCTCCAAAACCCAAGCTCATAACAATGGGCATTGACGAGATCAATCCTCGTCACCAGGCTCCTGCCAATCGTTCGAGAGGGCGAAGGAGTCGTTTCTTGATCCCATTGTAGACAAGGCCATTGGCCTTTTCGACCTAATCATTGGTATATGGGTGCGCTACTGTATCATATGTGATGTTGATGTCGAGCCCTTCACAGAAGTCTCAAAACTCTTCCGAGGTGAAGTTTGTGCCGTTGTCGGTGATGATGCTGTGAGGCACCCCGAACCTGTAGACAATGGACTGGAAGAACTTGACCGCGGAGGCACCAATTTGGTTAGTGACGGGCATCACCTCAACCCACTTGGTGAACTTGTCGACTGCTACCAGGAGGAAAATGTAGCCTCCGGGTGAGGATTTGTGCATCTTGCCGACCATGTCGAGTCCCCATTAGGCGAAGGGCCAGGCCAATGGTACGTGCCATAGCTCCGAGCCAGGCGCATGTGGTTTATCAGCGAACCACTGGCAGGCGTTGCACTTCTCTACTTTAGCATCGCGCATCGCAGTTGGCCAGTACAAGCCAGCTCGTAGAGCCTTGGCGACTAGGGCGCGACTGCCAGCGTGGTGGCCGCAGGTTCCTTCGTGGATGTCGAGGAGGATGGCCTTCCCATAATTGTTGGTGAAGCACCATTGGAGCACTCCGATGATGCTTCATTTGTATAGTTCGTCGTCGATGATGGTGAATGCTTTTGATCGTCACGCGATCTGCCTGGTGTTAGTTGGGTCGTCCGACAGCTGCTTGCTCACCAGGTATTTGACATATGGCCGAGTCCATGTTTGCTCGATTGCTAGGACTTGCATGAGGCTCATGATGGCTGTGGAATATAGCCATCCACATCCACATTT
Organism: Avena sativa; assembly: GCA_916181665.1. Classification (NCBI taxonomy): domain Eukaryota; kingdom Viridiplantae; phylum Streptophyta; class Magnoliopsida; order Poales; family Poaceae; genus Avena; species Avena sativa. The sequence goes on from OV702284.1 coordinate 432,318,992, forward strand.
AAGCTAGATAATATTCATACTTTTGATGAAATATCTCTCAAATCCTGCCACTAATACCTAATGATCAAAGGGCTATGCAATCTTGTCTTTCTATTTTTCCCTGCACAAGAAATGGCGTTTGATGATGGGAATCACAACATTAAAGTCAAAGATACGAGATTTCCAATAACTCAAAGAAACTAGGGGTCGTGAAGAGCAAACAGAGGCTTTAACAACCAACTATACGGTGGGAATATTTTTTCGGCCGTATAGTTTCCACAGACACCACAATGTCAAACAGAACAACTTTCCTGAAGGGACCCCTATATGAAGAGACCTCTCGCGATGAGAAACGAGAGGAGGAGAACACGAAAACACAACACCGAAGAGCCGCCGGAGGAATAGATCTAGATCCAATCTCACAAACCCTTGTCCACCACCATATCCATAGTCCACCACTTGTAATAGTAGATCTCATCTCCAAATGGCGACATTGTAAGACTATTACTATCAATCTCATGATTTCTAATACAATGTTTATGATTGTTGATCTCATCTCTATGTGTGGCGAACCTATCTCTGTACTCGGCGTATTTCCGTTATAGTGATTTATAGCAGGAGTAGGATTCTGCCACTGTTGTGGGATCCGGACTTGGGTAAGCCGTGTTACCTCACACCCGCCAACTCGCCGCCTTCCCCCACATCTCTAAACACGCTCTGTGAGGACCCATCCATGGCGTACTCTTCGGCAATACCATGAAAAAGGGAGGCCCAGAGCTTGATTCTGAATGCTTTTACTGCAAGGAGGGTGGTCACTAGAAACAGAACTGCCCAAATTACTTGGAAAATAAGAAGGTCGGGTAAGTGAAAAAAGGTATATATGATATACTTGTTATTGATGTGTACCTTACTAGTAGTCGAAGTAGTACCTGAATATTTGATACCGGTTCGTTTGTTGATATATGTAACTCAAAACAGGGACTAAGGAATAGTCGACCACTAGCAAAGGATGAAGTGACGATGCGCGTAGGCAATGGATCGAAGGTTGATGTGATCGCCATCGTGATGTTGTCACTTCATCTACGATCGAGATTGACAATAAAACTTAATAATTGTTATTATGTGCCTGTGTTGAGCATGAACATCATATTTGTATCATGTTTATTGCAAGACGGTTATTCATTTGTATTGGAGAACAATGGTTGTTCCTTTTATATGAATAACATATTTTATGGTCGTGCACCTATGTTGAATGGTTTATTTGTCTTGAATCTTGATATTAGTAGTGCACATATTCATAATGTAGATGCCAAAAGAATTAAGTTAAATGATGATATTTCTGCATATTTGTGGCATTGCCGTTTGGGTCATATTGGTGTAAAACGCATGAAGAAGCTTGATATGTCGTAAACGTATCTATAATTTTTGATGTTCCATGCTTGTTTAGTATCTACTTTGTTTTGTTTTATCTACACTTTGAGGTATTTCTACACACTTTCTGGAACTAACCTATTGACAAGATGCCATAGTGCCAGTTGCCTGTCTTCTGCTGTTTTTGGTTTCAGAAAGCTAAAAAATGAATATTCTCGGAATTGGACGGGACAAAATCCGAAGTTCATATTTTTTCCTGAGCGATACAGAAAATCGAAGATGAGACGGAGGAGGAAACCAGGGTGGCCACACCCTAGGTGGGCGCAGGCCCACCCTAGGCCGCGCCCCACAAGGGGTGTGGGCCCCCTGGACCTCCACCGACCTTGCCTCCTGCGCCTATAAGAACCCCCCCGACTCAGAAACCCTAAAGAATCGACCAAAAAGCCACGAAAAGTTCTGCAGCACCGCCACCACCGAAGGGGAGATTCGGGGGACGGAAAGTCTCTGTTCCAGCACCCTGTCGGGACGGGGAAGTGCGCCCGGAGCCATCTCCATCGATCTCCATCGCCATCTTCATCACCATTGCTGATTCCCATAATGAGGAGGGAGTAGTTCTTCTTCAAGGCTAAGGACTCTACCGGTAGCTATGTTTTCATCTCTCTTGCTATGCATGATCTTGTTGTGGTCATGAGATTTATAATCTAGTAGATCTACCTTGCTGCTCAAGTACTTCAATAGATCTCTGCTCTCCCCATGTGTGTGAAAGTGACAGCGTGCATGCCATGGTGGCACTTAGGCTTGAGTCTACATAAATACTCTTTGTGCTTTAATAGATCTATGATTTTCCCCACGTGTGTGAAAGTGACAACGGGCATACCGTGTGTGGCATTTTCGCTAGATTGAATATTTGTTATGAGTTGTATTTGGAGTTGGATGTCTCTATGAAATTGTGGTGTTTGTTGGAACCTTCTAGCGCTCAAGGTGACAGTGTGGGGTTATCTAGATTGGGGAAGGCAGACTTTGAGGTGTGCTGTTATAGACCTACCATGGATTAGAGTGTCCAACCGGAGAGTAGTTAAGAGTAGTATCATGAAGAGAGGATATTTATATGAGAGAGTGTTCACTAGTGAAAGTATGATCCCTAGGCCTTATTTCTAAGCATTGAAACACCATTTGCTACTAGATCTGTTGCATGTTTGTTTGCTTCCTTCTTGTTGCCTTTAGTCTTTACCTCACCGTCAAGCTATTTTCTGGCACTGTTACCACTTCTAGTTCACTATCTCTTCGCCGAACTAGTGCACCTATATTGGGTGTGTTGGGGACACAAGAGACTTCTTGTATTTTAATTGCAGGGATGCTTGAGAGGGATACCTTTGACCACTTCCTCCATGAGTTCGATAAACCTTGGGTGATCCACTTAAGGGAAACTTGTTGCTGTTCTACAAACCTCTGCACTTGGAGGCCCAACAACTGTCTACAAGAATAGAAGTGCATAGACATAAAAGCTCCATTCTGATGGACTGCTTGAATCACTTGATTATGAATCATTTGAAACATATGAACCATGCCTTATGGGCAAGATGGCTAGAACTCCGTTCTTCGGAACAAGGGAGCGTGTGACTGACTTGTTGGAAATAATACATATCGATTGCGGTCCGATGAGTGTGTCTTCGCGTGGAGGATATCGTTATTTTGTGACCTTCGCGGATGATTTAAGTAGATATGGGTATATTTACTTAATGAAACACAAGTCTAAAACATTCGAAAAGTTCAAACATTCAGAGTGAAGTAGAAAATCATCATTACCAAAATATCAAGTTTCTATGATCCGATCGTGGAGGAGAATATCTTAGTTATGAGTTTGGCACACACATGAGACAATGTAGAATTGTTTCACAACTCACTCCCGTCGGAACACCACAGCGTAATGGTGTATCTAAACGTCGTAATCGAATCTTATTGGATATGGTGCGATCTATGATGTCCCTTATAGATTTGCCATTGTCATTTTGGGGTCATGCATTAGAGACTGTTACATTCACTTTAAATAGGGCACCATCAAAATCCGTTGAAACAACATCGTATGAATTATGGTTTGGTAAAAAACCTAAGCTGTCATTTTTAAAAATTTGGGAATGTGATGCTTATGTGAAGAAACTTCGACCTGATAAGCTCGAACCCATAGCGGAAAAATGTGTCTTCATAGGATACCCAAAAGAAACAATTGGATACACCTTCTATCACCAATCCGAAGGCAAAGTGTTTGTTGACAGGAATGGATCCTTTCTAGAAAAAGAGTTTCTCTCGAAAGGTGTGGGTAGTAGGAAGGTAGAACTCGATGAGGTTATTGAACCTCCTCCTCCACAAGTGGCGAGTAGCGCAGAGCCAGAATCTGTTCCAGCGTTGATTCCACCAATGGAAGAATTAAATGATGATGAGGTACCACCTCCTCCTCATGAAACTCCAAGAGGGATTACTACCGAACCTCACAGGTCGGGCAGGATACGTATAGCTCCGGAACTATATGGTGATCCGGTTCTCAATTTCATGTCAGATGGAAGTGATGACCCTGCAACATATGATGAAGCGATGATGAGCCCGGATTCCAACAAATAGCTAGAAGCCATGCAATCCGAGATGGAATCCATGTATGATAACCAAGTTTGGACTTTGGTAGACTTACCTCATGACCGAAAGGCCGTCGAGAATAAATGGATTTTCAAAAAGAAAACGAACGCTAATAGTAATGTGACTTTCTATAAAGCTCGACAAATTTAAGGAGTTAACTACGATGAGACTTTCTCACCGGTAGCGATGCTAAAGTCTGTTAGGATTATGTTGGCAATTTCTGCATTTTTCGATTATGAAATCTGGAAGATGGATGTCAAGACAACGTTCCTTAATGGAAACATTGGGAAAGAGTTGTATATGATACAACCAAAAGGTTTTATCGATCCTAAGGATGCTAACAAGATATGCAAACTTTAGCGATCCATCTTTTGATTAAAGCAAGCGTCCCCAAGTTGGAATCTACGTTTTTATAAAGTCATCAAAGGTTTTGGATTTGTCCAAACCATCGGAGAAGCTTGTATTTGTGAGTGGGAGCTATATTGTATTTCTAATCTTATATGTGGATGACATATGGTTGATTGGAAATGACAAAGAACTTTTGAAAAGCATAAATGATTACTTAAATAGTAAGTTTCGATGAAATATCTTGGTGAAGCTTCATACATATTAGGCATCAAGATCTATAGAGATAGATCAAGACGCTTAATAGGATTGTCACAGAGTACATACCTTGACAAGATTTTGAAGAAGTTCAAACTGGACGGAAGTAAGAAGGGTGATATGTCGGAAACGTATCTATAATTTTTTATGCTCCATGATTGTTGAGTATCTACTTTGCTTTACTTGTCCACACTTTGAGGTGATTTTTACATGTTTTCTGGTACTAACCTATTAACAAGTTGCAACAATGCCAAATGCCTGTTTTCTGCTGTTTTTGGTTTCAGAAAAGTTAGTAAAGAAATATTCTCGGAATTGGATGGGACAAACGTCAAAGTCAATTACTTTCCATAGGTAACAAGAAGACCAAAGGGGAACCAGGGAGGCGAGCCAGAGGGGCCAACACCCCCCCAGGCGCGGCCACAGGTGGGCCCGCGCCTGGCTAGGGTTTGGTGCCCCTGGTCGGCCCCTCTGCCTCCCCCTTCGCCTATAAGAAGCCCCCAATGCAGAAACCCTGAGTACCCGATCAAATATCCACGAAACTGTCTGTAGCCGCCACCATCGTCCCTAGATCGGGGGGATCTAAAGTTCTTCCAGGCACCCTGTCGGAGGGGAGATCATCCCGGAGGCCTTCTCTCCGGTATGATGCGTGACTAGTTCCACCTTGGACTATGGTTCCATGTAGTAGCTAGATGGTTGTATCTCCTCCTTTGTGTTGTCATATCTTGTGAGCTCTGTTCATGATCAAGATCTAATCTATTTGTAATCATGCATGTTGTGTTTGCGGGGATCCGATGGATATTGAGATTATTATGTTGGTTTTATTAATGGTTTTGTCTTTATGATTCTATCATGTCTATGTTGTTTGTGATCTTGCATGCTCTCCGTTGTTAGTAGCTATCTTGGCCAAGTAGTTGCTAGTGACTCCAAGAGGGGGTATTTATGCTCGATAGTGGGTTCATGCCTCTAGTTTCCAAGGGAAGTGATAGAAATCTCTTCGGTTGTAGATGTGATGTTGCTACTAGGGAGAAAACAACGGTCTCTTGTTCATGGAACATGTGGACTGTTTACCTTACACACTTTGCTTAAAGCAGTTGTTTCTTGCTTGCAACTTAATACTGGAGGGGGTTCGGATGATAACCTAAAGGTGGACTTCTAGTCATAGATGCAGTTGGATGGCGGTCTATGTATCCTGTTGTATTGCCCAATCGAATCTCATAGGATCTTTCTGACTAGTAATTGCATTGTTATGCCTTGCTCAGTTCCTGTCAATTGCCCTGCTGTAATTTGTTTACCCTTCATGCCATGTTGTTTATCTAAGGAGAGCACCTCTAGTGAACTATGGACCCCGGTCCAATCTTTACTATTAATACATCTTCCATTGTTACTTGTTTACTTGCTGCAAACCATTACCTTCCACACCATACGTTTAATCCTTTGTTACAACAAACCGGTGAGCTTGACAACCTCACTGATTCGTTGGGGCAAAGTCTTGAGTTTGTGTTGTGCAGGTCTCCGCGTTGCTTGCAACACCTGTGTGACGTTTCCTTCCTCCTACTGGTTCAATAACCTCGGTTTCTTACTGAGGGAAAACTTGCTGCTGTGCTGCTTCACACCTTGCTCTTGGGGTTTATCGACGAGGCGCTCCCACTTGGACTAGCGCTGCATCAAGCTTTTTCTGGCGCTATTGCCGGGGAGGCTAAGGACGTTTTCACAAGGGGATTCCTTCACTTCCTTTCTCTTTACTTTGTTTTTAGTTTGCTTTTTTCTTTTGCTTGGTTTTGTTTGCCTCTTTCCAAAAAAAACAAAAAAAATAGTCTAGTTTGGTTTGCTTTCTTTATTCAAAAACACAAAAAAAATTAGTTCCTACTCTAGTTGCCACCTTGCTCTAGCTCACCATGTTGCTCCCCAAGTTCACCCAGAAAGATCTTGCAATAGGTAGTGGGTCCATAATTGGGAAAGATAATATTGAAAATTCTTTAATTATGTTAGCAAGCATAAGGATATTGAGGATAAATCTATAGCAGAGCTTGCTCCTAATTATGAAATTGCTTCAGCTTCTTTAGTTCATATGTTGGAGGCTAGGTTTTTTAGCCTTAACCCCTTCACACAATTTTTGTTCCTAAAACTAAAAGAAGAAAAAAAATGCTGAAAAGAGGGAATTCATCCTTGAAACTTTATTTAATGAATTCCATGATGTTGCTAGGGAAGCCAAAAAGGTCTTTGAGCGTTTCAATATGCTAAGCTCAGATGTAGATGTTGTGGGTATGTCTGATAAAACTAAGCCTAAAGAATAATTTAATATACCCATACCCTTTAAGCTTGTTGGAATGCATGAAGCCTTTGAAAAGAATTTTGATTGGATTGCTCCTGAAAATCTTTTTGATGAAAGTAGTAGACCAAACAGAGATGATAAGGGATCATCCAAAACCCATTTGGATGAGATACCTTTCATAGTTGAAGACTTTGCAAGTATGGATGTTAATGCTTCTTCATTTGAAAACACTTGATTCTTCTTGCTTCTTGTGCCTAACTTAAAGGCGTTAAAGAAAAGTACTTGTTGGGAGATAACCCAAGAGTTTCCTTGAGTCTTGGAAGTTATTACTTCAGTAATGACCTCTCCTTATCCTTTTTGTGCCAAGATTGACCTCTAATGAGAGGGAAGTATGATTTGGGGAGTTGCTGTCCCGAAATAGATTTCTGTCCTCCACCAAAAATCGTGAGGAGTCTCTGTAACTAGGATTGAGCTCAAAATTGATGAATAAATCCCCCAGTATGTTATCTAACTTTAGTTAGTTCAACACTTTTTGATTTGAGAAACATAAGATGTTTAAAAAATTGATTTCTACCTGCTGGTCTGTTTTGACAGATTTCTGCCATTATTTGCATTTGCTTCTTATTGATTCCTTTTTGAGTTTTCTTCAGGTAAATTGAGCTACAATATCTTGTGTTTTAGTGAAAAGTCTTGTTGTTCCAAAGCTTTGCCAAGTTGTCTAATATCTTTTGAATAAGCTAATGTTGCTAATAAAGATTGTGTGAAGTTTTGTATGAAGGGAAAATTTCAGGTGTAGGGAGAGAATGATGTAATGAGATGAAGAATGGACAAAAGCTCAAGCTTGGGGATGCCACCATGGTGTCACCACAAGAAATATCCAAGAGGTACAAGCGTCAAAGCTTGGGGATGCCCAAGGCATCCCTCTTCTTCATCAATAAAAAGCTCAGGTCTGTCTAGACACTTCGTTTTTATTGTTTCATGCATAGTTGTGTTGTTCTTGGAGCGTCTTTGTTTTCGCGTGATTTGATTAGGTTGTTTAGTTTTCTTGAATAAAGTAAGTTTGGACCCCCGTTCTCGCTGTGTTGTTTTGCAAATAAGTTTTCTTGGTGTTGGAAAGGAGTAGTAAGTTCTTGTTTAAAGTGCAAGAGGAGCTTGCATTGACTGTGACTTAGACTTTAGCATGACATGCTAGGTGTTGTTTTAGCATTATGCTTAGTGATTATTGTTGTAGCATGTCTTGTTCCAAACAATTGGGATTGCTTAATGTGCCTTGAAGAAATTATGCGTTGTTTTAGCATGCAAAAGTATAGTATTGTGGTATTCTCCTTTGATGCTTTGCTTGGGTTGACTTGGCACATGATTACACCATGTTATGACTATGACAAGTCACCATTAGCCTCTATGATTATTTAGTCCTTGACTTGTAGTACCACTCTTTGCTTTGATTAGTATGCTTTGTTGCATTGCATGATTATGGCCATTATGCTCTCTTAGTTGGTTGCTCCCAGTATTTTGCTAGCCTCCACTTGTATGAGTAAGTTCTACTCATGCCTCCAACTCCCAAGAAACCAAGGTATTACAAAGTGTCCACTATAAACTCCTATGCATGGTGTGTTACACCATTCCAAGTATATTCTTGTTTTCAACTATCTTCCAATTAAAAACTATTTTGTTATATGAAAACTTAGTGATTAAAGCCCTCACGAACTTGATGGCACATTTTATTCTTTGCCCCTAATAAACTTGAACCATTGTGACAACTTTGTTGTATATGCTTGCACTTATAAGTTGGGATTAGCAAAATCGTGCTGTCACGGGGAATGTTTTCAACATTGCACTTGTACTTTTGTACTCCGTTGATATCTTGCTCTTTTGTCTTTGGATGTCACCGGTGTGAAATGAAGTGGGAACTTGTATGTCCATGGAGTTTGTATTCTATGTTAGAGAAACGCCTGGGCCGCTAGCCTAAGCCATGCTTAATCATGGTGGAAACTTGCAGCATCACCATACTGATCTATCTATGAAGCATCCTCAATAAAAATCTATGCATATGGTAAATAAAAAGATTGTTGAGATGCTCATTGTTTGCTTGCCTTGTCATTTTGGTTATGAGAAAGCTCCTTTACCATGTGCAAGGGGTACCCCGTTGGCGGTTCTCAATGATATGCAAATACGTACAGTGACAAGAACTTGCCTGAGCCCAAAGTTGAGTATCCATGAGGTGTGGCCCTCATATTCAAGGGACTTGAGATTGCCAACTTATACTTCGTCAAGCATATACTCCAGCTTTGCCACTTTAGCCTTAACCACTTCAAGATGCTTATGATAGGGGCAATGAGGGCTGAAAGCTAACAAGTACCATAATTTTTGGAAGCTCTTTTTGAAACTTGTAATCCCTACTTCCTTTACAAAAAGGCCTTTCTTCCACCATTATTGAGTCTCCACCTTCTACCTTTAGGCACCATTAAGAGAGCATAGTTGTCATCTTGTGTGCAGTGTTCCAAAGCTTATTAATTGATGCATATTGTGATATTACTTGTTCTTGTGCTACTTGTTTCTAGTCACCCTTCTGAACTTTGCAGGTGTCCTATGCATCTATTTGCTACTCTATGAGGGACATTTTCTATATGTGAAACAAACAAACGTTTTTCAATGCATGTTATTCATGATCTTTGTTTGTAGCTTGCCATGTTGCATGCATAGTTACTATGTACTATTGTTAGAACTCCATTCTTTCATGCACATGTTTAGAGTTCTTTAATCCCAGTTTTCAATGCTTGCAAATGGTTGGATCTTTATTATGAGGGTGCATGTTCACCTCAAAAATTATTCTGTTTATCACTTACCTACTCGAGGACGAGCAGGAGTTAATCTTGGGGATGTTGATATGTCGGAAATGTATCAATAATTTTTGATGCTCCATGCTTGTTTAGTATCTACTTTGCTTTACTTTTCCACACTTTGAGGTGTTTTTTACATTTTTTTCTGGTACTAACCTATTAACAAGTTGCAACAATGCCAAATGCCTGTTTTCTGCTGTTTTTGGTTTCAGAAAAGTTAGTAAAGAAATATTCTCAGAATTGTATGGGACAAACGTCAAAGTCAATTACTTTCCATAGGGAACAAGAAGACCAAAGGGGAGCCAGGGAGGCGAGCCAGAGGGGCCAACACCCCCCAGGCGCGGCCACAAGTGGGCCCATGCCTGGCTAGGGTGTTTGGTGCCCCTGGTCGGCCCCTCTGCCTCCCCCTTCACCTATAAGAAGCCCCCGATGCAGAAACCCTTAGTACCCGATCAAATATCCACGAAACCGTCAGTAGCCGCCGCCACCATCGTCCCTAGATCGGGGGGATCTGAAGTTCTTCCCGGCACCCTACCGGAGGGGAGATCATCCCGAAGGCCTTCTCTCCGGTATGATGCGTGAGTAGTTCCACCTTGGACTATGGGTCCATGTAGTAGCTAGATGGTTGTATCTCCTCCTTTGTGCTTTCATGTATAGATCTTGTGAGCTCCATTCATGATCAAGATCTAATCTATTTGTAATCATGCATGTTGTGTTTGCGGGGATCCGATGGATATTGAGATTATTATGTTGGTTTGATTAATGGTTTTGTCTTTACAATTCTATCATGTCTGTGTTGTTTGTGATCTTGCATGCTCTCCGTTGTTAGTAGCTATCTTGGCCAAGTAGTTGCTAGTGACTCCAAGAGGGGGTATTTATGCTCGATAGTGGGTTCATGCCTCTAGTTTCCAAGGGAAGTGACAATAATATCTTCAGTTGTAGATGTGTTGTTGCTACTAGGGAGAAAACAACGGTCTCTTGTTCATGGAACATGTGGACTATTTACCTTACACACTTTGCTTAAAGCAGTTGTCTATTGCTTGCAACTTAATACTAGAGGGGGTTCGGATGATAACCTGAAGGTGGACTTCTAGTCATAGATGCAGTTGGATGGCGGTCTATGTATCTTGTTGTATTTCCCAATCTAATCTCATAGGATCTTTCTGACTAGTAATTGCATTGTTATGCCTTGCTCAGTTCCTGTCAATTGCCCTGCTGTAATTTGTTTACCCTTCATGCCATGTTGTTTATCTAAGGAGAGCACCTCTAGTGAATTATGGACCCCGGTCCAAACTTTACCATCAATACATCTTCCATTGTTACTTGTTTACTTGCTGCAAACCATTACCTTCCACGCCATACGTTTAATTATTTGTTACAGCAAACCGGTGAGCTTGACAACATCACTGATTCGTTGGGGCAAAGTCTTGAGTTTGTGTTGTGCAGGTCTCTGTGTTGCTTGCAACACCTGTGTAACGTTTCCTTTCTCCTACCGGTTCGATAACCTTGGTTTCTTACTGAGGGAAAACTTGCTGTTGTGCTGCTTCACACCTTACTCTTGGGGTTTCTCGAAGAGGCGCTCCCACTTGGACTAGCGCTGCATCAAAGGGTTCTTACCGATGCTTCAAGGGACGGTTTTGAGCAAGACTCAAAGTCCAGCGACATCTACAAATAGAGAAATAATGGACCGTGTCCCTTATGACTCAGCCCATAGGTTCTCCTATGTATGTTATGCTATGTACAAGGCCAAATGTGGCACATGTTGTTAGTTTGTATAACAGGTACCAATCCGATCCAGGTTTGGAACACTGGAAGGCAGTCAAGGATGTCTTTAAGTATTTTAGAAGGACTAAAGACATGTTTCTCATATATGGAGGTGAAGAAAAGCTTATCGCAAGGTGTTACGTCGATGCTAGCTTCGACACTGATCTGGATGACTCTAAGTCACAATCCGGATATGTATTTTTGATGAATGGTGCAGCGTTAAGTTGGAGGAACTCCAAGCAACCGGTGATTGGGAGATCTATAATGGAGGCAGAATATATCTCTGCTTAATAAGTAGTGGCGGAAGTAGTTTGGATGAAGGATTTCATTTCTTAACTGGGTGTGGTTCCAAGTGCTTTGGACCCTATAGTGATCTATTGTGACAACAATGGTGCCATAGACAATGCTAAGGAACCAAGGTCTCACAAGAATTCCAAGCATATAAAGCGCCGGTTTAACTCCATCCATGAACATGTTCAGGATGGCGATGTAGAGATTTGTAAAGTAGATACTGATCTGAATGTTGCAGATCCATTGACTAAAGCTCTCCCAAAGGCAAAACATGATCAACACCAGAACTCTATGAGTGTTAGATTCATGACTATGTAAACTAGATTATTGACTCTAGCGCAAGTGGGAGACTGAAATGAATATGCCCGATAGGCAATAATAAAGTGGTTATTATGATATTCCAGGTTTATAATTGATGTTTATTTATCATGCTAGAATTGTATTAATAGGAAACTTTAATACATGTGTAATTTATAAACAGATAAGGTTCCTAGTAAATCATCTCTTTATACTAGCCTATTGACTAATGGATGATCAAAGGTTTCCTGATCATAACATTGGATGTTGTTAATAATAGGGGCATATCATTGGAGAATGATATGATGAATAGTCACCCGCAATAGATGTAGCAATATGATCATTTCATCAAGTTTAAATTGCTATCACATTCGTAGTAACTCAATGTCCTTAGACCATGAGATCTTGTCAATCACTTTCACCGGAAGAGTACTTTGATTCCATCAAACGTCACACCGTAATAAGGTGATTATGAAGGTGGCGTCGGGTATTCAGAAAGTGTTAGTTGAGGCTCATGGATAAAGTGTGGGATTTGTCCATCCAGATGATGGAGATATATACTAAGGGCCCTCTCGGTGATATCATATTAAGATAGCTTGCAAGCAAGTGATTTGATCACTAGAATGTCATATCACAGGAACGAGAAAAGAGTACTTGTCAGGAACGAGATTAAACAAGGTATGGTTGATACCAAGTGATCAGATATCAGACAATTAAAATATGGCGAGACAAAAGGAATTTGATTACAGTGAAAGAGGTTCGGACGATCATGAGATCTTCGTGGAACTAGTGGGAGTCATTATGGATCTCCTGGTCCTGCTAATGATTATTAATCGGAGAAAGTCTCAATCATGTCTATGTAGTTCTTGAACCCGTAGGGAGACACACTTAAGGTTAGTCGATGCATTTGAGCGGATAGGGAACATAGGGGAAGTCAGTGGACATCGCAGAAAAATGTTCTCGTGCAGAAAATTGTTATGTCAAAACTGCCAAAATAGTTTCGGGGTATCAAAACAAAGAAAGGGATAAAAATGTTAATGTGTTCATTAAATGAAGTGTTTATTAAATTGAGTTGCATTAAAAAAGGAATTAAAGTGCTTTAACGTAAAGACCTTTGGTTTTTTAGTGAAGATTTAATGGGAGAAAGTGGAGTGGATAATTATGTGAGTGGAGGGAGTACTCACATGAATGAGAGGAGGGGAGGGGGCACCTCCTTGGTGCCGGCCAAGGGAGAGGGCTACCCCCCTCTCCCCTATAAAAGGAGGTGGCCTCCTCCTCCATTTCACACACTCTCATAAGCCTCTCTCATATGCCCTTTGGTTGGCATATTCTCCCCCTTGCCTGCCTTGTCCATTGCCACTAGAAAAGGTGCTCAGTGAATCCCTGCTCTAAACCTTCCCCTCCACCACCACTACCATGGGTGTAGAGTTGTTGGAGTTCCTGGGTATCCGCTACTTTCGCTGTCCGGATGGAGCGAGGGTTCGGGAGTCGTTGGTGCATCGTACGTGTGACCGATTGCGGAGGCGCTTCCCATTTGTGGCGTTGATCGTCTACACGTCCTTGAGGACAGTCGTGTACATCTACATCAACCGTGTTTGTTTGCGGGAACGTTTTCCCGCTTATGGCCTATGAGGGTGAGTCCATCTGTAACCGTTACAAGTATCGCCTAGATTCGATCTCGGGAGTTACAAGCATAGGAAAAAAATTCTATGCAATGAACCCCATCAAGGGAAGTTTGCTCGATTTAATTTAATTTAAATATATATTTAATATTAATTCTAATAATTAATATGAAATACATATTTTTGAATCCCTTTTGACCTGAAACACCTTTCGGCTCACTCCAGACACCTTCAGATCCTCCTGTAATGATTCCGGTTCTCTCACTAAACACTTCCGTTTTCTCTTCTCTTTCATCCCGTAATTCTGACAATTCCATAATGATCTCCAAGCATCATCGTACCCATAAGTGTGTTACCCCAACGGTTCGGGAACAACACGGACATCATCGATACACTGCTCATATCAATGATCGTTAGTAGGACCGGGATGCCCATAATGACCCCTGTGCATTCCACGATGTTCAATGTCGTTTGAACCATAAACATCGAGTCCAGTTCCCTTTGTTACATTGATACTGAATTGTCTAAGATCTGATCATCGATATCACTATACCTTGTTCAATCTCATCACCGACAAGTGTTGTTTTACTCGTTCTCGTGATATTCCATCCTCATGACCCAGTCACATGTTGCAACATTATGGATGTAACCTCACCGAGTCCGCCTTGTGTATATTCCTGATGCGTGGTGGACGCTTCGTCGGGAAACCCCAAGAGCAAGGTATGAAGCAGCACAGCAGCAAGTTTTCCCTCAGTAAGAAACCAAGGTTATCGAACCAGTAGGAGGAAGGAAACATCACACAGGTGTTGCAAGCAACGTGGAAACCTGCACAACACAAACTCAAGACTTTGCCCCAACTAACAGTGAGGTTGTCAATCTCACCGATTGCTGTAACAAAGGATTAACTATATGGTGTGGAAGGTGATAATGGTTTGCAGCAAGTAAATAGTAATAGTGGAAGATGTATCAATGGTAAAGATTGGACCGGGGTCCATATTTCACTAGAGGTGTTCTCCTTAGATAAACAAACATGGCATGCTAGGTAAACAAATTACAGCTGGGCAATTGACATGACTGAGCAAGTCATAACAATGCAATACTAGACATAAAGATCCTATAAGATTCGATTGGGCAATACAACAATATACATAGACCACCATCCAACTACATCTATGACTAGAAGTCCACCTTCAGGTTATCATCTGAACCCCCTCCAGTATTAAGTTGCAAGCAACAGACAACTGCTTTAAGCAAAGTGTGTAAGGTAAACAATCCACTTGTTCCATGAACAAGAGACTGTTGTTTTCTCCCTAGTGGCAACAACACATCTACAACGTAGAGATTTCTGTCACTTCCCTTGATTAAGTAGAGGCATGAACCCACTATCGAGCATAAATACCCCCTCTTGGAGTCACTAGCAACTACTTGGTCAAGATAGCTACTAACAACGGAGAGCATGCAAGATCACAAACAACACAGACATGATAGAATCAATAAGACAAAACGATTAATCAATCTGACATGGTAATCTCAATATCCATCGGATCCCCGCAAATACAACATGCATGATTACAAATAGATGAGATCTTGATCATGAACTAAGCTCACAAGATCTAGACATGAAAGCACAAGGAGGAGATACAACCATCTAGATACTACATGGACCCGTAGTCCAAGGTGGAACTACTCACGCTTCATACCGGAGGCTGGCATGATGAAGAAGAAGACCTTCAGGATAATCTCCCCTCCGGCAGGGTGCCGAGAAGAGCTTCAGATCCCCCTGATCTAGGGACGATGGTGGCAGCGGCTACAGATGGTTTCGTGGAATATTGATCGGGTGCTTAGGGTTTAGGCATCGGGGGAACTTTATAGGCGAAGAGGCGAGGCAGGGGGCCACCAGGGCGGCTGCACCCCCTCCCCCCAGGCGCGGCTAGGCCTAGCCCGCGCCGCTAGGGGGTGTGCCCCCCTGGTGCCTTCCCTTCGTCTCGTACTCTGGCTCCGTGTTCCCCACGGTAAAATATTGACTTTGGCTTTTGTCCCGTCCAATTCCGAAAATATTGATTTTCTGCCTTTCTGAAACCAAAAACAGAAAAAAACAGACAACTGGCACTGTGGCAACTTGTTAATAGGTTAGTACCAGAAAACATATAAAAAGCACCTCAAAGTGTGGGCAAAGCAAAGTAGATACTAAACAAGCATGAAACATAAAAAATTATAGATACGTTTCCGACGTATCAATTCCCGCCACGCGGGCAAAAAAATCCCGATCTTGATGCATAGCCTTAACATATCCCTCTAGAATACACAACATGCACTGCTATGATCACCCATTTTGTTGGAGATATGCCCTAGAGGCAATAATAAATATAGTTATTATTATATATCTTTGTGTTTATGATAAATGTTTGCATTCATGCTATAATAGTATTAACAAGGAAACCATTAATACTTGTGTGATTTGTAAACTTAATTTGAAGTCCCTAGTATAGCCTCTATACTTCACTAGCTTGTTGGTTGATTGATGATGTGGTTTCTTTGTCATGAACATTGAGATGTTATCAACAACAAGATCATATCGTTAGGAGAATGATATGGTGGACATACTCCTATAGACAAGCGTAGCATAAAGATCAAGTCATTTCAATAGTTCAATTGCTATATGCTTTCTGATACATAGTAACCTAATTCCTTCGACCATGAGATCATGCATATCACCTTTACTGGATGGATGCTTTGATGTCATCAAACACCACACCGTAACAGGGTGGCTATAAAGGTGGCATTGAGTGTTCGGAAAGTATTGGTTGAAACACATGGATCAAGAGTGGGATTTGTCCATCCACATGACGGATAGATATTCTCTGGGCCCTCTCGGTGAAATGTCATTCAATTAGCTTGCAAGCATGTGACTTGGTCACAAGGGATCACATATCACGGGAACGAGAAAAGAGTACTTATCAGTAACGAGGATGAACTAGGTATGCAGAGATATCGACGATCATAACCTCGGATAAGTAACATATCGTGAGACAAAGGGAAATTGGTATCGTATGTAAGTGGTTCATTCGATCGCAAAGTAATCGTAGAAATATGTGGGAGCCATATGAATTTCCAGATTCCTCTATTGGTTATTGTTCGGAGAAGTGTCTCGATCATGTCCGCATAATTCACGAACCGTAGGGAGACACACTTAAGGATTCGACGTTGTTTGAGTAGTTATGGTATTATGAGAAAGAGACCGAATGTTGTTCGGAGTCTCGGATGGGATCCGGGATATCACGAGGTGATCCGGAATGGTCCGGAGAATAAGATTCATATAAGGAAAGTCCCGTTTCGGAGTTCGGGAATGATCCCGGTGTTTTCATCGGGGATATTCTAGAAGGTTCCGGATTGTCCGGCACTCCGGGGGGGAAGGGGTACATGAATGTGTCATTACATATTGGAATGATTGCATCATGTACTAAGTGTTCTTGCTGTCCCAAATATAGGATTAAATTGAATCCTAAAACAGAAAAGTCAAATGTCCAGTTTGAAAGTCAAACTGCCAAAACAAGAAACTGTGGGAAACAAGCAAGAGGAGTTGGAACCAACCTGGAGGAGGAGTTGGACTCCTCCAGGCCGGCGCCCAGCCCAAGGCCGAGTTGGGGAGGGACTCCCTCCCTCCCCTGGCGCGCCCACACCCTCCCACCTATATAAGGAGGGGCAGGGCTCCCCTCCTACACACACAAGTTTCCTATCCTCTAAACTAAACCCTAGATCTAGACCCCGGTTTAGAGCTATTCGGTTTAGAGCCTTCTAATTGGTTTAGAGCCCTCTAATTGGTGTGTCTAATTACTAGACCACTAATAGCCTCTCTCATAAGCTCCACCATACTCGCACCGGCTTAAGGCGAAGCCCTGCGGGATTTCCCCTCTACCTCCGGTACCACGCCGTTGTGCTGCCGGAATCGCGAGGAGAGTGCTACAACCTCCGCTGCCTGCTGGAACAAGGGAGAGGAAGGTCTTCGTCGAGTACCGAACGTGTGACCGACTGCGGGAGCGCTGCGGGAACGCGGCGCCGGAAGGATCGTCTACGCGATCTTGAGATCGGAAAGAGTACGACTACATCACCCACGAGAATCTGCTCTCGTTAAACACTTTGGAATCTTCGAGGGTGAGTTATTCCATCGACTCGTTGCTACAATCTAGTAGATAGATCTTGGCTTGTTTGTTTGTATGCGATAGAAAATTTTTGTTTTCCATGCTACGAACCCCTACAGTGGTATCAGAGCCGTGTCTATATGTAGATCTGTTGCACGAGTAGAACACAATGGTCATTGTGGGCGTTGATGCTTTTATTGTAGATTGCTTTTTGTGTACTTTGCATCTTGCGGTATGTTGGGATGAAGCGGCCCGGGCTAACCTTACATGACATCGTTCATGAGACTTGCTCCACGCTTGACATGCAACTCGTTTTGCATAAGTGGCTTTGCGGGTGCCTGTTTCTCCTAGCATAGTAAAGATCCAATTTACAACGGGTGATCAACAATGCTAGTATCAATGTTGTGGTTCTTGTTCGTAAGTTAGAACGACACTTATGGAAAGCCCCAAACCACGTAAAATATGCAAAGAAAGTAGAAGCGTCTAACTTTGTTTTGCAGGGGTGTGCAGTGATGTGATATGGCCATGATTGTGATTATATTTGATGTATGCAATGTTCCTTATTGTAAGTTGGCAACCGGCAGGAGCCATATGGTTGTCTTTAATTTCTGTTAAGACCTGCGTGTCTATTCAAAATAGTTGTAATAGTTGAAGCTGGTGGACGACAACCATGGAGAAGCGTCATTGACCTTGATGCTATGCCGGTGATGATGGAGATCATATTCGTGCTTGAAGATGGAGATCGGAAGCACAAAGAAGAAAGGCCATATCATATCACATATTTATGAATTGCATGTGATGTTAATCCTTTATGCATCTTGTATTGCTTAGTAGACGACGGTAGCATTATAAGATGATCCCTCATGCACATAAATTTCAAGTTCTAAAGTGTTCACCCTTAGTATGCACCGTTGCCAAAGCTTGCTGCTTCGAAGCACCACGTGATGATCGGGTGTCTTTGATTCCGCGGGTGAATACAACGTAAGCAAGCCAGATTTGCTTATGCGGAAGCTAAGGTTTGATCTTGACGAGCCTAGCATGTACAGACATGGCCTCAGGAACACGGATCGCCGAAAGGCAAAGCATGAATCATATAGTAGATATGATGAACATGATGATTGTTCGCCATTAAAACTATATCAGCTCTCGTGATGATCGGTGTTGATGTAGTGGATTTGGTTCGTGTGATCACTAAAACAATGTGAGGGATGTTGTTTTGAGTGGGAGTTCACCTAGTTTAATTTCATTAATTAATTTGAACTCAATTTGTCATAAACTTAGTCTAAACTATTGCAAATATGTTGTAGATCAATGGCAGCCCCTACCATCAATTTTAATGCGTTCCTAGAGAAATAAAAGTTGAAAAACAATGGAAGCAACTTCGCGGATTGGTTCCGCAATTTGAGGATTGTCCTCACAGCTGGTAATTTGACCTATGTGCTGGATGCACCGCTAGGTGACCCACCTGCAGCTGATGCTACCGATGAAGTAAAGAATGTTTACCTTGCTCGGAAGAATCAGTACTCCATAGTTCAGTGTGCTATCTTGTATGGTTTAGAATCAGAGCTTCAGAAAAGGTTTGAAGAGTCAGATCCATATGATATTGTCGAGGATCTCAAATTAATCTTTGAGACTCATGCGGCAATTGAAAGTTATGAAGCTTCTGAAAAGTTCTTTAACTGCAAGATGGAAGAGGGTAGCTCCGTCAGTGAGCATGTGCTTAAGATGTCTGGGCACGCAAATAAACTTCAAAGTTTGGGTATAGTGATTCCTAATACTTTGGGAGTTTACCGCATCCTCCAATCACTACCACCAAGTTACAAGAACTTTGTGATGAACTACAACATGCAGAACATGAACAAAGAGTTGCCAGAACTATTTGCTATGTTAAAATCTGCAGAAGTGGAGATCAAGAAAGAGCACCAAGTGTTGATGGTCAATAAGACCACCAAATTCAAGAAAGGCAAGTCTAAGCAAAAGGGACACTTCAAGAAGGGTGGTAAGAAAGTTACCACGCCGACGAAGAAGACCAAGGCTGGACCTAAACCTGAAACTGAGTGCTTTTACTGCAAGGGAGAAGGTCACTGGAAGCGGAATTGCCCAAGGTACTTGGCGGATTTGAAGAACGGCAACATCAAGAAGAAAGGTATATCTGATATACATGTTATTGATGTGTATCTCACTAGTACTCGTAGTAGTGCCTGGGTATTTGATACTGGTTCGGTTGCTCATATTTGTAACTCGAAACAGGAGCTGCAGAATAAACGGAAGCTAGTGAAGAACGAGGTGACGATGCGCGTAGGAAACGGATCAAAGGTTGATGTGATCGCGGTCGGCACGCTACCTCTTCATCTACCATCGGGATTAGTTTTATACTTAAATAATTGTTATTTGGTGCCTGCATTAAGCATGAACATTATATCAGGATCTTGTTTATTGCGAGACAGTTACTTGTTTAAATCCGAGAATAATGGTTGTTCGATTTATATGAGTAATGTGTTTTATGCACATGCACCTTTGATAGATGGTCTATTCATATTGAATCTCGATAGTAGAAATACACATATTAATAACATTGAGGCTAAACGTTTGAAATCAAGCGATAATTTGACCTATATGTGGCACTGTCGTCTTGGTCACATTGGAGTGAAACGTATGAAGAAACTCCATTCCGATGGACTTCTTGAAACACTTGATTTTGAATCACTTGAAAGATGCGAAGCATGTCTGATGGGTAAAATGACTAAGACTCCATTTTCTGGTATAATGGAGCGAGCTACAGACTTATTGGAAATCATACATACCGATGTGTGTGGTCCAATGAGTGTAGCATCGCGCAGTGGTTATCGTTATGTTCTTACCTTCACGGATGACTTGAGTAGATATGGGTATATCTATTTCATGAAACATAAGTCCGAAACTTTCGAGAAGTTTAAGGAGTTTCAAAGTGAGGTAGAGAATCAACGTAACAAGAAGATTAAATTTCTACGTTCTGATCGTGGAGGTGAATATCTAAGTTACGAGTTTGGCGAGCATTTAAAGAAGTGCGGAATACTTTCACAATTGACACCGCCGGGAACACCACAGCGTAATGGTGTGTCTGAACGTCGTAATCGAACTCTCTTAGATATGGTTCGTTCTATGATGTCACTTACAGATTTACCGCTATCATTTTGGGGTTATGCATTAGAAACAGCCGCATTCACTTTAAATAGGGCACCATCTAAATCCGTTGAAACGACACCGTATGAATTATGGTTTGGGAAGAAACCTAAATTGTCGTTCCTTAAAGTTTGGGGATGCGAAGCCTATGTAAAGAAGTTACAGCCGGACAAGCTTGAACCCAAAGCGGAAAAATGCGTCTTCATAGGATACCCGAAGGAAACTATTGGGTATACCTTCTATCATAGATCCGAAGGCAAAATCTTTGTTGCCAAGAATGGATCCTTTCTAGAGAAGGAATTTCTCTCGAAAGAAGTGACTGGAAGGAAAGTAGAACTCGACGAGGTTGTCGAACCTTCTCTCGAAATTGCGAGTAGCGCAGCACCGGAAGAAGTTCCTGTGGTGCTTGCACCAATAAGAGAGGAAGCTAATGATAGTGATCATGAAACTTCGGTTGAAGTTGCTACAGAGCCTCGGAGGTCAACGAGAACTCGTACCACTCCAGATTGGTATGATTCCGTTATGAATGTCATGTTGGTGGACAACACCGATGACCCCGAGACATATGAGGAAGCGATGATGAGCCCAGATTCCAATAAATGGCAAGAAGCCATGAAATCCGAGATTGGATCCATGTACGAAAACCAAGTATGGACTTTGGTGGACTTACCGGATGGCCGGAAGGCTGTCGAGAACAAATGGATTTTCAAGAAGAAAACAGATGCTGATGGTAATGTTACTGTCTATAAAGCTCGACTTGTCGCAAAAGGGTTTCGACAAATTCAAGGAGTTGACTACGATGAGACTTTCTCACCGGTAGCGAAGCTAAAGTCTGTGAGGATTATGTTAGCAATCGCTGCATATTATGATTATGAGATATGGCAGATGGATGTCAAAACAGCATTCCTCAATGGAGACATTGATGAAGAGTTGTATATGATACAACCCAAAGGTTTTATCGATCCTAAAGATGCTAACAAGGTATGCAAGCTTCAACGGTCCATCTATGGATTGAAGCAAGCATCCCGAAGTTGGAATCAACGTTTTGATAAGGTAATCAAAAGTTTTGGTTTTATACAAACTTATGGAGAAGCTTGTATTTACAAGAAAGTGAGTGGGAGCTCTGTAGCATTCTTAATACTGTATGTGGATGACATATTGTTGATTGGGAATGATGTAGACCTTCTTAATAGTGTCAAGGAATATTTGAATAATAGTTTTTCAATGAAGGATCTTGGCGAAGCAGCTTACATATTAGGCATAAAGATTTATAGAGATAGATCGAAACGCCAAATATCATTGTCACAAAGTACATATTTGGACAAAGTTCTAAAGAGGTTTGGAATGGAAGATAGCAAGAAAGGGTTCTTGCCCATGTTGCCCAATACGACCTTGAGTAAAACTCAAAGTCCGACATCGGCAGAAGATAGAGAAAGGATGAGTAAGACTCCCTATGCCTCAGCCATAGGATCTCTAATGTATGCCATGCTATGTACTAGACCCGACATCGCATATGCTGTTAGTTTAACTAGCAGATATCAAAGTGATCCAGGAGTGGATCATTGGACAGCGGTCAAAAACATCCTTAAGTACTTGAGAAGAACTAAGGATATGGTTCTTTCTTATGGAGGTGATGAACAGCTCGTTGTTAATGGTTACACCGATGCTAGTTGGAACACCGATCCAGATGATTCTAAATCACAATCTGGATACGTATTTATTTTGAATGGTGCAGCAGTTAGCTGGAGGAGTGCAAAGCAAAGCGTTGTGGCGAGATCTTCAACTGAATCGGAATACATGGCTGCTTCGGAGGCTTCACAAGAAGCGATATGGATGAAAGAGTTCATTACAGAGCTGGGTGTGGTTCCTAGTGCGCTGGACCCAATGTCTATCTACTGTGATAACATGGGCGCCATAGCCAATGCGCAAGAACCAAGGTCACACAAGAAGCTGAAGCATATCAAGCTACGTTTTCACGCTATTCGAGAACATATCCAGGATGGGGATATAAAGATTTGCAAAGTACACACAGATCTGAATGTGGCGGATCCGTTGACTAAACCTCTCCCGAGGGCAAAGCATGACCAACACCAAACTGCCATGGGTGTTCGGTATATTACCATGTAATCTAGATTAGATGACTCTAGTGCAAGTGGGAGACTGTTGGAGATATGCCCTAGAGGCAATAATAAATATAGTTATTATTATATATCTTTGTGTTTATGATAAATGTTTGCATTCATGCTATAATAGTATTAACAAGGAAACCATTAATACTTGTGTGATTTGTAAACTTAATTTGAAGTCCCTAGTATAGCCTCTATACTTCACTAGCTTGTTGGTTGATTGATGATGTGGTTTCTTTGTCATGAACATTGAGATGTTATCAACAACAAGATCATATCGTTAGGAGAATGATATGGTGGACATACTCCTATAGACAAGCGTAGCATAAAGATCAAGTCATTTCAATAGTTCAATTGCTATATGCTTTCTGATACATAGTAACCTAATTCCTTCGACCATGAGATCATGCATATCACCTTTACTGGATGGATGCTTTGATGTCATCAAACACCACACCGTAACAGGGTGGCTATAAAGGTGGCATTGAGTGTTCGGAAAGTATTGGTTGAAACACATGGATCAAGAGTGGGATTTGTCCATCCACATGACGGATAGATATTCTCTGGGCCCTCTCGGTGAAATGTCATTCAATTAGCTTGCAAGCATGTGACTTGGTCACAAGGGATCACATATCACGGGAACGAGAAAAGAGTACTTATCAGTAACGAGGATGAACTAGGTATGCAGAGATATCGACGATCATAACCTCGGATAAGTAACATATCGTGAGACAAAGGGAAATTGGTATCGTATGTAAGTGGTTCATTCGATCGCAAAGTAATCGTAGAAATATGTGGGAGCCATATGAATTTCCAGATTCCTCTATTGGTTATTGTTCGGAGAAGTGTCTCGATCATGTCCGCATAATTCACGAACCGTAGGGAGACACACTTAAGGATTCGACGTTGTTTGAGTAGTTATGGTATTATGAGAAAGAGACCGAATGTTGTTCGGAGTCTCGGATGGGATTCGGGATATCACGAGGTGATCCGGAATGGTCCGGAGAATAAGATTCATATAAGGAAAGTCCCGTTTCGGAGTTCGGGAATGATCCCGGTGTTTTCATCGGGGATATTCTAGAAGGTTCCGGATTGTCCGGCACTCCGGGGGGGAAGGGGTACATGAATGTGTCATTACATATTGGAATGATTGCATCATGTACTAAGTGTTCTTGCTGTCCCAAATATAGGATTAAATTGAATCCTAAAACAGAAAAGTCAAATGTCCAGTTTGAAAGTCAAACTGCCAAAACAAGAAACTGTGGGAAACAAGCAAGAGGAGTTGGAACCAACCTGGAGGAGGAGTTGGACTCCTCCAGGCCGGCGCCCAGCCCAAGGCCGAGTTGGGGAGGGACTCCCTCCCTCCCCTGGCGCGCCCACACCCTCCCACCTATATAAGGAGGGGCAGGGCTCCCCTCCTACACACACAAGTTTCCTATCCTCTAAACTAAACCCTAGATCTAGACCCCGGTTTAGAGCTATTCGGTTTAGAGCCTTCTAATTGGTTTAGAGCCCTCTAATTGGTGTGTCTAATTACTAGACCACTAATAGCCTCTCTCATAAGCTCCACCATACTCGCACCGGCTTAAGGCGAAGCCCTGCGGGATTTCCCCTCTACCTCCGGTACCACGCCGTTGTGCTGCCGGAATCGCGAGGAGAGTGCTACAACCTCCGCTGCCTGCTGGAACAAGGGAGAGGAAGGTCTTCGTCGAGTACCGAACGTGTGACCGACTGCGGGAGCGCTGTGGGAACGCGGCGCCGGAAGGATCGTCTACGCGATCTTGAGATCGGAAAGAGTACGACTACATCACCCACGAGAATCTGCTCTCGTTAAACACTTTGGAATCTTCGAGGGTGAGTTATTCCATCGACTCGTTGCTACAATCTAGTAGATAGATCTTGGCTTGTTTGTTTGTATGCGATAGAAAATTTTTGTTTTCCATGCTACGAACCCCTACACATTTATGGTCATGGCGTTTTATGTAGTCAAAGAGGCCTCAAGTGATAGTGATTAGTATGATCTCATGGTCAAAGGAGCGGGATACTTCGTTTCTAACTATTGCAACCATGAACCATGTGAATTGACCGTGTTGCGGTACTTATATTGGGTAATATCCATCACATTATTCACTAATGATATGACTTAATTGTCAACTGGCACATATGCTCCATGATCAGGAAACCTTCATCATCAGTTGCCCGATGAACTAGTATAAATAAAGGCTACGAGGGACTTGGTTTGTTTATATATCACACAAGTATCAATGTTTCCACTTGATACAGTTATAGCATATTATGAAACTATTATGAACTAATTGAGATATGATAATAAAATCCATTTATTATTTGCCTCTATGACATATCTCCTTTAGTACGTACATAGCAGTGGGTGCTTTGGACAATGGAATGTTGGCAACGATTCTTCTTTTTCTACCTCCAAAGGGGCGGTGCATCTATTGGACATCCTGCTCGTGTCCCGCTTCGTCGTTGAGTAAGCCGATAGTGCGGCAGCGTCGTTGAGGGTATCCGGGCTCTGCCGCCACCACACGTGTGGCCGACAGTGGACGTATAAGACGACCAAGGGCGGCTCCTATGGGAGCGAGAACGAGGAATGGTGGGCGCAGCTACTGTAGCGCCGTGGCCATGGGCACGAAGCAGCAGCGTGGGCACGACAAGAGCGGGAGCGGGATGCCATCGCCGTCTTGATCTTGACCGCACTGTGGCCACCATGCGACGTCCAGCGGCATGGCCATGGACATGGAGGAGGAGGTGCGTGTGTGCATGACCACGTTACCATCTCCGGCGGTGTGAGGGGCTTGCTGCGATCCCATCGGTACTCGGCCACTTTCATGGAGAATGTGCGCGTCCATGGGGGCGTCGACGACGAGCATGGCGGACGGCGGTGAGCAACACCGTCCTCACGGCTCGACGAGCATGGCCTCGCCCGCCGTGGAGGTCCCTGATGGGACACGAGAGGATGCCGCCGAGCTCAGCGCCGTGCGCGTGCAGGAACGCGCAGGAACCTGACACATCCATCGGCTCGTCATCGCACCCACCTACGGCAGGCCACCAGCTTGCGGTGTCGGTCTCCGCGGCGAGCTGCGAGGGGTAGGCGAGCGCCAAGGACGAGTGTCACGACGAGACGGTGGCGCTATGGCTCAAGAAATATAAACTAGAGGGCCTTTTCGCAAATATAGATGGCTGGCTAGTATCTATTCTGGGTTCTACTGTCGTTGTGGGCAGGTCAGACCGGTTAAAGCAAAATAAGACCTCGCGTGAATCACTTATAAAAGTTTAGGACCTAGACTTAAATATTTAGGACCAAAGTGAAGCTACGTGAAAAGAATTAGGACCAAAGTGAAGCTACGTGAAAAGAATTAGGACCACGGTTGCGGTTTCCTCTTCGTATTGCTTCGTCCCAATTTAGGTTGGATATAAGATTTTATCGAAGTCAAACTGTACACTGTTTGACCAAGTAGTTTGATATAACTATAAACTTATATGGTGTCAAATTAATATTATTAGAATTATGTTGAAATATATTTTAGTAATATATACATTTTATATCACATATATTCATATTATTTTATATAATTTTAATCAAACTTTGTAAAGTTCGACGCAAAATTATGCGATCTAAAATTTCCCCTTTCTCCCTCAGAAATAATAAAAGTCCCCGCTTTCCACTTCTTCTTCCTCCACTAGCCACCGGCTATGGTGGATCTGCGACGGTTCGCGTCGCCGTTAACCGGACCTCAAGCCTGTTGGTGCGCCGACACAATTTGTTCTCTTTTCTTTTCTTCTTCCAGGGTATGATTGACCTATTTCTCTTCGGTCTCTCTTGCTTTTTCAAACGAGATCTGCTATCCGGGTGAGTGAAGTCAGGTCATCATCGATGAATCGGAAGCGCCCTTCGGCCTTGGCTGCGTGCAGCAGGAAGCGCCGTCACGCCGCCACCGACGGTGCTTCCACATTGCAATCTGACGAATCTTCGTGGGCGTCTCTGCACGATGACTTGGTCCGCCTGATCGGTTGGCGGGTACTGGCTAGTGACTTGCTTGACTATGTCCGATTCCGCGCCGTTTGCCCTCACTGGCGATCCAGCACCGTCTGCCCACGAGGCCGTGGCGTCCTCGATCCGCGCTTCCACCCGCGTAGGTGGATGATGCTGCCCGAGGGCCACGGCCTCCACCCCGGCCATGGCAAGCTACGCAAGTACGTCCGCTTCTTCAGCCTATCCACAGGCGCCTTGGTTCGCGCCCGGCTCCCACTTTTCAGCAGCCACTGCATTCTTGACTCAGTCGACGGCCTCCTGCTGCTGCAGCGGGACCAGGACACTGCCGTCCGCCTCCTCCACCCCTTCACCGGCGACATTGTAGAGCTCCCGCCACTCGCAACACTCAGAACAGGGTTGAGCCCCATCCAGCATCAGATATTGAATTGGTCTTTTCACAGGACCGTCAGTGCTACCTCATTCAGAGTCAGCGCGGATGGAGTCGTCACTGTCATGATTGCCCTTTTCAATTTGGCCCGGGTAGCCTGTGCCAGCACCATTGACCAGCAATGGAAGCTCTCAACATGGTCCATATCACACCTTTGGAGGCCAATGTCATTCCGAGGCAAGATATACATGATGCGCTGTCCCACATTTTACAGCGAGCTGCAGATTTTTGAAATCGATCTGCCCCAAGACGAAGATATGGCAGGCTCAGGTGGTTTGTGTTTTCTGCCGGAGCCAAAGTTGATTGCCACATGTCCGGCAGGAAAACTTCAGGTCCCTTACCACCTTGCAGAATGCGATTCAGAGATCCTCGTGATCGGCCGTAATGGTAGGCATTCGTCGCATGTTCTGCTTTACAGACTAGCTGATATTATCCTCGGCAGAATTGTCCCGGTAACTAGCATTGGAGGAAATGCTCTCTTCGTTGAAGAAAGGGTCTTGAGTGTGAGCAGTAGAGTGCACCCTACCATTGTGGGTGACTCTGTTGTACTTCTCCATCCCAAAGAGTATTATCTTGGGCAATACCACCTGGGCAGTATAACATGGATGCCCACAGCGGATGGATGCGTCATAGACAACGGTGGTGTACCAAGTCCTTGTAGCCTCATCTACCATATCTTCACCTGTTGCCACCGTTCTACTTGGTGAGTGAGTTGGTTTCCCTGTTTTGTTGTAACTTAGTTGGGCCTTTGTGCTAATTGTTATTACTCCCATGCTTGTAGGAACAAAGGGGCACTTCTTTATCAGGGGGAGCTGCAACCTGATTGGAAGGTGAAGAAAAAGTGGCGACAGGGGGTGAGTATGACGACCTGGAATACCTTTCCATCACAGTGACACTCATTACAAACTGACAATTAATATAGTATCAGTAGGGCAACCTTTTCTTTTAACCTTTGATAATATTTGATATACACAACATACCATTCGGGGTGCACAAACATCTCAGGATTGAGATGTGCAAGTCTTCATAAGCTGCTGCAATTTCTGTTTGTATTTACAACTTGTGAATAACACTGTAGTTACAACTATAGAGCTGCTATGATTCCTCTATTGTATATATTCGGGGCAAAATACTTACAACAGGAGGTGTTATAACTTGCAAGCTGGCTAAATGGAACTCAGTTTGAATTGTCTAAAATCTGAAAGAGATAATTTTGTGATCCTTCTTAATTGGATGAACCAGGAATACCTGGCAGGGCAGCATGTTGTTGAATAACTTGCTGTTTCTCTGCTTCCAAATACACAAGGCATGTATCAAGTGTGAAACCCTCAAAGCAAATGCTGCAGGGGGAAATTCCATTTCCCCTGATGCATCTCTGCTCTGTCATGCCAAGCCGTAGCTGCCAACAACACCAAAATCATTGCCCAACAGGTGCTGCCGAAGGCATACACAAGAAACAAGTGCCTTGATGTCTCCTCTCTGTTCCAGATCCACACTAGAGCATCCTTCTTGTTAGCATCGACTGTCTTGTCAGCCAGTTGTCCGAGCATCACAGCCCCGTGAGGAAGTTTCTCCTTGCTCTATTTGTAATCAGAATGCATGTGACACTGTTCTGATAGCGCCACTGCAATATGATCACTTTTATCATCTGCGGTACTTTTGCGCCAATATTGAATTTTGTTATAGAAGAGAAAATGCAAGTGATTTTGCCAAGGTGTGCATAGGTTTTTGTATTGTTGGGGAGTCAAACACACACCTATTGCTAACGAAGTTCTTCTACAGACTGTATTGTACTTCCTCTGTTCCTTTTTGTAAGTCGTTTTTGCAGGCTTAATTGGTTACCAGAAAGTCCTACAAAAGGGAACGGAGGGAGTAGTAACTAACAAAGATAGTGGTGGACTTAATTTTGTCAACCGTGATCATTTGTGAACTTGTATATATTAGGTCAAGAATGCATATTGTTGCCAAAAAGTCCTATAAAAAGGGAACAGAGGGAGTAGTAACTAGCAGATATTGTGGTGGACTTAATTCTGTCAACTGTTACCATTTGTGAACTTGTACATATTAGGTCAAGAAAACAAAGAAAGTTCTTTTTGCTGATTCAGTAGCCCGTTAACTATATCTTTCTGTTCTGTATCTGATCATATTTTTTCTTCTCTGTTTTGATCATATTTATCTAGTTAGTAGTTTAGTACTCACTGATCTGACATCTGCTTTTCTGCTCTGTTGGTAGGCCTAGATGGTTCTTGTCCCATGGAGAAGGGGAGTGTTAATAAAATTGTTTATCATTTCTTCCCTTATGGAAGTGGCACTCTTTTTTCAAGGCAGTGCTTGTAATTTTTTGTTTATTGCTAAATTATTGTAATCTTTTCTGTTCCAAGTTATTGTAATCTTTGTGTTTCAAGAAATGCGAGTCATTGTATCTTGTTTTATGCTGTCAAATTCTTCCGACTTAATTATGGTGTTATTTGTCTAGAATCTACTTGTACCACCAATAGTTCTCGTTTTGCCGGTTCGAAACTGAACCATAGTGGGCAACCAGGACATAGCTGTATTTTATCATCCGCAGATAGTTCATTGCATGCCAATGTGCTACGTTTTTCTTGATGGATGGTAACGTATCCAAGCATGGCACTGTAAGGGAAGATGCAATAACTGGGAAATCTACCTGCAAGTGTGTAAATTGGCATGCTTATGTTGTTCCTAGTGGTAAGTGATAAGAAACAGAGAAGTACTCAGGCAGCTGATGCTGCGAAGGATACTCAAACCAGGAGATCTGTTTGTTGGGTTGCGTGTATGTGAGATCACCAGTGGTATCAGAACCCCTTTTTTTGTTTCAAAATATAAGATGTTTTAGATTTGTGAAAAATATGTATTTAGACTCATTTTATTGCGTAGGTTCACTCCAAACCTACATGAACCTACACACTAAAAGGGGTTAGACACACTTCTTTTATAAAGCTAAAACATCTTATATTTTGAAACGGAGAGAGTAACATGCTAACAATGGTGATCACCACCCTGACACAAGAATCTCTACCGAGATGACAAAAAATTCTTCAGAACAGCCTCATCATAGTGCATGCTAACATTGGTGATCACCACCCCGACAGAAGAATCTATACTGAGATAACAAAAAAAAAATGATCTCTCCTAAGAATTCTTCTTCCTCCCTTCTATGAGTGTGTACTGGTGTCACTTTGTACAAAACAGGCGCTGCTGCCATAATATAATCTGTAACTATACAACTGGTGTGCAACATTGTCAATCGCATGAAAACATTCTCCTCAAAGGCTATTGGGGAATGGGGACTCCTCAGTGAGGATGCTGCAGGAATGCAATGCAACCAGGTGCATCCAGGGAATGCATCGGCAGTGATATCTCACTCATGTATCTCCTCCAGTTCATGGCCCCCATTCCGTTTTCCTGCTTGCTCCTTCCAATATGAAATCAACTTCTTCAACTGCATGATTTCTTTTGGGGCAACATGCCTCCGGTTCAAGGTCCACGAAAGTTATCGTTGTGCTTACCAGTTCTCTGACAGAGATGGGTTTCTACACTGTCAAATAGTGCCCGTTCTGCTCTGGTGCTAATTACTGTACAAATCGACTATATATTTAGGCTGTGGAATTGATTATACCACTAGTTTACCTGTTCCGCAATTTGCGCTTGAACTACTCTGAGCTGATTTTTTAACATAATAACCAACATATACTAACATTAGATGGCGCCACGCATCAGCAATTGCACACACCAAGACTGAACCAGGCGATACGCGGGGACAGATGCCTAACACTACATATGTAGGCTTATATCAGAGGCGACCTACTATTTTTTTATCTCCACAAATGTGCAAAATGCACAAGCTTACAACACTTGGCAGCCATTTCATCATCGATGCTAATATAGTAACACTGGTAAACTCTGCTAAGATGGCCAAAAAAACAAAGGGATTTACTCCTAAGCTCTGTTACTCCCTTCTCCTATGAATGTGTACTAATCTCTTTGTACAAACAGGCACGGCTGCCAAAATATTAATATGAAACTATACAATTGGTGAATATCCCGCCGGATGGCCATCAGAGAGGTGTTCCGGCGTCACTGAGTGCTCGAGATCACCGATCACCTCTGCGAGTAGCGCAAGAATGCAAACCAGGGGGAAGTCACTAGAGATGATATATCACTCTCAAGATCGTCGATCGCCTCTGCGAATAGCGCAAGAATGCAAAACAGGGGGATGTCACCGTAGAGATGATATATCACTCTCACGTGGTCAACCGAGTGTCTGCTTTCTCTTTTGATATCCTCTCTTCTTGTATTTCCTCCAGTTCATCACCCTCACTCCGCTTACCCGCTTGCTCCTTCCAGTACGAAATCAACTTCTTCAACCGCATGATTTCTTTTGGGGCAACATGCTTGCTCGTGTCATTGACAATGCAACGCACTCGTGAAGCATACCTACAAGGCCACAAATTGATTTAATATGAAAGGGCTAAACTGGAGTGGAATTTAAAAAAGTGAAGTCCCAAAACCATGGAACCAAACGAAGTTATCATAAATTATCATAGAAGGCATATGAAATACTAGATTATCAGTATGATAGAAGAGACTTCAGAGGGTCTTTGAAATAGATTATCATATGTGATATAAGAAACTTAGATTATCACAGAAGGTACGCATATGATGCAAGACATAAATTATCACATGACCCAAGAAAATCCAGTCAAACGTTTCTGAGAAGACAAATCGGAGCGATGCAGAGAGCAACAGCTATGTAAAAAATGCGAAGAGTAAATAAAAGCAATGGAAATCCATACATGAGTGAGTTGTGAGTCTCCTCCAAGTTTGACTCTGCCGGTGAAACATTCACAAACATTAAGGTTTTCGCATTGCCTCCAAGTGAATCACTCATAAGCATTGTCAACTTATGGTTCCGGTAAGGTATATGTTGCCCATCAGAAGATAAAGCACCAATAACGTCAGCCAATGCAGAAAGAGACTTATTGATGCTTTGTGCTTCTTTTAATTGTTTTCCTGCTGAACCAGACTTCTTCACTCTCTCGGAACCAGCAAGGTCCACGAAGCTTAGCTGTCACGTACAGAATAACACTGTCAGTGTTAGTAATTTATTAAGAAAAATAAATTAGCACCTTGAAATGCTACCTTTTATAGTTGATGAATCGTATCAAACAAACAAAACAAGATAAACCTTATGAAAACATGGCTTGCTTATCATCAGCTAGATAAAGTACGCAAGTACGTCAAGACACCACATTTTCAGAAGGAAAATAAAACAACTTCCATTAAACTAGGAATAGTCAAAACAAATGACTGCAAAAACATAAGGCCAAGTAAATTGATGTACAGCCAATAATATGGTGGGTGAACAATCTTATGCAGGTTGACAATTTAAGGTAGACCAACATTTTTTGGAAATGATAGATCAAATAAAAATGTGCTATTTACTAGACTCAACCAAAATTTTACATGAACTTTTCAAGTTCATCTTATCTTACCTTTCCTCTTGAATAAGACTGAGTTTGGAGATTCGTACTTTCAATAATGATTGAAAGGACTAAATGAGATCTTGAGCTCTCATCATTCATATTTGTTCCAGCGGTGTGTCTTCTCTCAGAACCTCTTGTGATTATAGCGCTCAATTCTTCAAAACTTGAAATGTTCAGAACTGTAACGTTTTCAACAGTAACAACACCCTAGAAATAAAACCATAAGTTAAGTAGCTCCATAGAAATACAACATATCTACCATTCATGAAAGAAACGCTTCCACATGTTAACAAAGGAAAGTGACTACACACTCTGCATTTCCCAACAGAATTGTGCAGGTGGAAATGATGTTCCCTAACCACTACTCCCTCTGTTCCAAAATATAAGATGCTTTAGCTTTTTTCTGGAACGCATGTACCTAGACGACTTTTAGTGTGTAGGTTCGGAGCAAAATTGGTGTACCTACACACTAAAATACATCCAGATACATGCGTTCAGAAAAAGGCTAAAACATCTTATATTTTGGACCGGAGGCAGTACTATTCTCCAGCCATAGTTATTCGAAATAATACAGTTTTATTAAGGAGCATACCAAATTAGTGGTCATCATTAGATAGATGTTAAGAGTAGGCTATTATCCACATAAAAGTAAACCAAGATAGCAAACATTAGTTAACACCTACAGAAGTTGTTCCTCAACAGCACAAAAGAAAAGTCAAACAGGGAAATTTGTAACTTGTCTTTTTGAAGAGCTAAATGCAAATATAAAAGAATTATAGGCTGAGTGGATGATCATTAAGTCTAGCGAACTGTATGAAAAATGTGAAGTCAAATGCATACGAGGAATGAGCTTTTATACCTTGGTGTCCTTTTTTATTTCTAATTTCTGTCGTGTGGCATTTTTCGGCAACAACAGGTCCACAAGATTATCTTGATAAAGTTCCACCATATATGCCTGGGAATTGTATGATACAGATTAGTGATTACAGTCAATGAAGATAACTAAAGTCGTAATTTAAATTAAGTTTAAAAAAATCAAGTAAGAATCTGCTAAGCTTCCGAAACCATGTAATAATCAACACAGAACTGCCAACAGACAACAGAACAAATCATTTCATAAACATTCAAAATTATACTTATATTTAGTCCAGAGAGAATAGATGTATTTATGCCATATGAAATCATTCAATGAACATGAAAAATATTTCTTACCTTCAATGAAAATGAATATTTGTTCCCATCACGCTTTATCACCCTAAAAAGTTCTGACGTTGCCCTTGGAGTAAGACCAGGATTGTTTTCTGAACCATATATAGTAAAGGTCTTCCCAGAACCAGTTTGGCCATAAGCAAATATACAGACATTATATCCATCGACAGCTGATTGTACTAGATACTGCAGCACATTCAACAAAAACATATGAAAACCAGCAGTGAACATTCTCAGGAACACAATTTACATCACAACAGTTAAATGAAACTTAAATTCAGAAATATGTTACCTTCGTGTCTTCGAATACATCTTCTTGAGTAGTGTGTGCGTCAAAAACACGGTCATATAGATGTTGTTTTGACTTATCATCTTTCCACGGATGTGCAATTGTAAATTCATCTGGACTGCACACAATATTCTTATCCTTTAAGGAAAGCTCCTTGTCGTTTAGAGGACGCAATCGACAAAAAACTCTTATTTTTCCTTTCATATCTGTGAAAAATTGTAACTCGATTCATAATCAAGTTATTGGCAAAGTAACCTAATAGTGTGTGAATAATATATTTTACCTTCAATTGTATTGTAGTAACGTTTTCGCAAAACCTGTTCTTGCTTATAAAGACCTTCAAGCTCAACCAACTGTGCTCCTTGCCTTTTAAGAATCTCAACGGTCTGTTGGTTCTTTCTGTCGACATCCTGAAATGATGCAAAACAGAAGTATGTGAATTTTTATAGAACCTAAGAAACACTGAGTGTAGCTATTATGCATTACACATACCGCTTTGAACTCTCTTAACTCATCAAGCTCCTTGAGAGTATTTTGCAATGTATCTACCTCGGCATTTCTCGAGGCAAGAGTTGATTCAGCAACATTTAAGGAGTGTGTTGTACTTGCCAACTTCTGCTCCAATTTAGTTGTATGATCTTTTAACTTACGGCATTCATCCTCGTAGATTCTTTCCATTGTACTTTTCTGCATAGTTAAAAGTAACCATCTTTTCAGAAATATGAAGGGGGTAAAGTATTCTCTGTGAAAATTCAGAACAGGAAAGAGAATGTTTGATGATTAACAAAAAACCTCTTCAATTTTTGCTCTTTCAAGCCTTTGAATCTTCTGTTCGAGCATATTCCTTTCCATCATCAACTTCTTTGAAATTTCTTTTGTGGCATCAAGCTCTTTTTGACATGATTTCAACTCCTCCTCAAGCTTAGTTAGCATCTTTTCAAATATAAGATAAATCAATGAACAATGGAAAGTTTGGAAATATAGGCTTGGCCACAGAAGGTAGAAGCAGGCCATCCTGCAAAACTCAACCCTGGATGTACATGATTGTATAAAATACCTCAATGCTACTGTTGACGCTGCCTACGGTTGTCAAAGTATCTCTTTCACAATGGTTTCCAGACACTTCTAACTTGGTCTCCAGTCTACTTTTCTCCACCAACGCAACCTAATAAAATAGAGTTAGATGATTCAAGCAATTTGAACTATGCAAATTGCATATCACCATACCTGCAAAGAAGAATCCTTTTCATCACATAGAGATTTTAGATTATCCCGCTCACTTGTTACTTCTTTAATGATATGTCGTTCAGACTGTAAGGTATCTCTTAGCCCTTCCAATTCTTCTTGCATCTCTCTTTGTTGCTTTGTCTTCCTTTCTAACTCTTCTCGTAACTAAACAATGAAAAAGGAGAATCGTGTACTTAGATAGATGGCTAAACAAGATAATGACACATTTTCCAATATAACGTAAGACGATAGTCAGATTCAAAAAGCATCACCTAATTATTACTCCCTCCGGTCCATATTAATGGCCTCAATTTTGTCTAGATTCGGATGCATCTAGTCTAAATACTTAACTAGATACATAAGAATCTAGATAAAGTCAAGGCCATTAATATGGACCAGAGGGAGTACTGCAATTTCAGTCTTCAACTCTATGAAAGAAGTCATGAACTGAAAATTGCAAAAACACTTGAGCACACTATAAACTTGTGCATAAAAGCTAATTGTAATAACTAGCTAAAAAATATCAGATATTTATAGTAACATGAATAAAACTTTTTACCAGCGGGTCATTCACTATATTTCGCAATAATTGGTAAGGAAATGATTTGGATTTAGTGTTACACGAACACAGAAAATTTTAGCGTGCTAGAACAATGTTTACTCAGTAATAGGTCATTGCTCATAAAGTTCTGAACTCTAATCACCATACAACACCATTACTCATTCTTTATGAATAAAGTAACTCACCTGGTCTGCTTTCTTTTGAGACTCGTCAACTTCTTTTGAAAGTTCTAGGACACGTTTATCATACATTTCACCAGTTGGTGACTTATCTGTTAGAGAAACATCATTTTGAGAAACCGTGCTGGTAGCAGAGCCAGAGCGCGCTTTTGAATATCTGCGAAGCATCACATCATTTATATGTGTTTGAAGTGCTACGCATATTTCTTCACCCTAAACAATACAAGCACTTGGTTATTTTGGCATGGTAAATTAATGGTTATTTAACAGTTTTATATGATATAACAAGATCAAGATGGCAAAAATGCTGATGTACTATCTCCTGTGAGGCTTAAAAATTACCTGCTTAGTTTCAAACTGAAAGATATGAAGGACACCAGCAACTCGCATCTTAAAGAAAACAGCAGTATTGCTGCTCCCGAATTGCATTATGTCTCTCAACTCTGCAGAATGAAGATATTCCTTGGGAACCGGACGGAAAAAATGAACCTGCATCAAAGCAGAATTACAAGATTAGCTTCCATTAGTAGAACAAATATACTATTTTTACCATATGATAAGACATCCTACCCCTCGTTTGTTGATTCCCAAAATGATTCTTCCAGGTAAAAGTCCTATTGGGTCGTCAATTTTCCGAACGCTGAAGAAAACTGAATTGCCATATGGAAGAGTCCTTAAGATTCTGAGGAACTGGTTCCTTGCATCATCTTTTGACAAGTGTTCCTGGATGCAAATGTGAAATATTTAGGTGTTTGAGGTATCACATGTGGTTGCAAATGTGAATTCAGATCGTACAATTTAATATTTTGTCAGCACTTGCATCAAAACTATTATCTTGAGAAAACTCAAATTAACTTAAAATTAAAAACAATATCGTTTTGTTGCATGTTAGTAACATGTATGATGCATCTACAAATACACTCGCTGTTATAAACAGTGCACAACATGGAGGTAAATCAGACAGATGTGTTGAAATTTGAAAATCAAGTAAACAATAGTAAATTGTATGATTTATGATGCATTTAAGGTTGCTATGTAATAGCATAAAGTTGCACAGCTAGATGAATACCATTAACTGATATCGTGAGATGATGTCGAGCTCCCAGTCTCGCTTTGCTCTAGTAATTGCAACTTGTCTAGGTAGAAACCTCTCTAGAAGAGATATCCATTCACTAGCAAGAAGAAAAATGGCATCTCAGCAAAGAGATATGATGAATTATTATTGAAAAAGACTACATTGACAAAGAAAATAAGAGATCAGACAGAGCCTTTTGAATTACGTACACACAGGACTCGGGATTGTCAATAAATCCAATCTCAACCAATATTTGCAGAGCAGTGAGTTGTGCAGCATCATCCCTGCCTACTGGGTAGTTTCCTAAAATATAATCATGTTGTAACTGCAGATAAAGGACATTAGTTAGTGCAAAGCAAGAATACTTGCATGTCACTGTAAGCTCTTCAACTGGCTACGCAAACCAGTACCTGGACATATGATAGCTGAACAAACATCGGATCAGTCACAGCCTCATCAGACTCACGAAAGAGGCGTTTCTTAAATACAAGCTTGCAGTGCAAAATTTCTCCTTTGTTGCGATCCTTGGCAGTCTTGAATTCAGATAGCAAGTCACCAATGTATTTGTTATCGTCTAATCCAATGTATTCCTCTGCATGCCAAAAATAAAGAAAGAAAAGCATGTGCTGTGTGAAAATCTTCATTGATTCATATATTTCCTTCAACCACGCAATATCAAGCCCATATGCACTAAGTCAGAATGAAGGGGGAAGCATGCAACTTGAGAATGAAAAGAAATACCGTTGCCAACTTCTGAAGACTTTGATCCATTAACAATCTTTCGACATTCAAAAAGACTGAAACTGGAATATACTGAAAGTTTGATGATGCCAGCAAGTTCCTGTAATAATAGCATATTTTGTTTGCTTAGAACTTACAACTTCCAAGTACTCCCTCCGACCCATATTAGTTGACTTGGATTTGTCAAAATTTGGATGAACCTATATACTAAATAGTGTCTAGATTCATCCAAATCTAGACAAATCCAAGTCAACTAATATGGGTCGGAGGGAGTAAATAAATGAGACGCTGCAACCCAGTTTGGAGCCATACTGGGGTGTGATAGTATGGTTGACTATCCACTATTTGGTTGACCAGAAACTAGATGTAATGAACTGAAGTCAACTAATGATCCACTCAATGATAGCAAACCTTACTAGTAGAGTTCATAATATTTGTGACTACTATGGGAGTAGAAGAAGGTGCATGTGAGTTGTGACTACTAACTTCCCAGAGTGTTGAATGGTGGCAGAAAGGGGCAAACCCCTTTTTTAGAATTGGTCAAAGTTCATATTGACAACCTACCTAGAGCCTAATTCTACAAGGTGGGTTAGACTCGGTCATGAGGTATCTGAAATTCTGAATAGAGCAACATGTAGATACACACCTAGTAGCAATGAGCTACATACAAAAGAATCCAGCCACAGATGCTGTATCACAAGTTATATTTTGACTATAGTTGAATGGTTCCGGCCAAATGTACATTCAATCTATGAACGGATGACTTGCATTAAATGCATCCTTGTTTATAGCACTTTTAAGAATATATCTGAAAGAAAATAGTCATGAGCACAAAAGTAATAACAAAACTAAAAATCAATTAAATGAACCTTGTGCACATAGGTGGTAACTCTATAAGTTGTGACTACCCAGGCCCATTACTTCGTTAATATCATCATCGTTATACATGAAGTGACAACTTATACACCACCAAACAATGATCTAGATCTTTTTTTAAGATGAACAGTGGGGGAGTTTCCCAGTGCAATTTAATGTTCCAGATCTGAATAGGTACATTACTATAAAGGGACATTTGATACCTATCAGTTCCAAACCCATAGCTTAGGAGAAATGTGGATTACCTCAACAGCATCAGCAACAGTTGTTGCCATGTCGTAGGTGATCTCTTCAAATGTTTCATCCAAGAAAAATACAATTGTCGTAAGCTTCCGGCTGGTTAAAAGAGCTTCTATCTCCTCCCGTGCAGGAATTGTGACCCGTGGGCCGGCCTTAACCGACCGTTTCAATGCATTCAGCGTGTTCAATGCTAGAACTCGAACATCAGAATCAGTTGTGGCTCCATGAGCAATATAGTGAACATACTCAGACAAGTACGCCCCAATATCTTTGCTTGGTGGCATGGAAGATGCGCATAAATACATTAGCTCCCAAGCTCTTATCAACCAACTCCTGTAAAAATATAAAATTATGATTCCTAAAATAAGCCTGAAATTAACAGATGCTTGTCATATATGAGAAGCCCATCACTTACCGATCGGGATTGTTACGTGTTTGTTTAGAAATCTGTGCGAAGAGCTCGTCTCGAAGTTCAGAACGCTTCAAGGTATGCTTATAAAGCTTTGCAACAAGTTCGATTCTTTCTTCCAAACTTATTATGGCAGGTGAATCGATGCCCATGTACTTTAATATGACATGGAATAATTTGATTGAGCGGCTTACAAGGTCGTTAGTTACTTTTAGTAAGGAAGTTGGAATAGGATCCTGCCAACGAGAGAATAAAGAAGCATTAAATAAATAAAACAAAATGACATCAGATTGCATATGATATTAAAAACACAGTAAGAGAACATGTTTAGGAATCAGATTGCAGCCAAACAATCTCATACAGGGGAATGGGGTTCAACAATATTACCTTCTGGAAGCACAACATATCTTCCAAAGTGAACTTCTCACGAACTTGCGGACCCACAGATTTTTTAATGAAAAATCCACGCTTCCCAGATGATTGGATCTGCTTCTGCATTGCTTTGAGAAATCCCTCCACCTGTTATAGTTCGGCACTACTTTTAA
Organism: Avena sativa; assembly: GCA_916181665.1. Classification (NCBI taxonomy): domain Eukaryota; kingdom Viridiplantae; phylum Streptophyta; class Magnoliopsida; order Poales; family Poaceae; genus Avena; species Avena sativa. The sequence goes on from OV702284.1 coordinate 432,359,387, forward strand.
CAAGGTACAATGTGACTATGGGAACCATAGTAATGCATACTAGTTGATGCTGAATAATTGTAAACTAATAAACCAGATCCTCTTACTGAAATGTTCCGGTGCATCAATAGATTGATTAACAATACTTGACATTGCGATAGAAAATACAGGACATGTAAAGAGAGTAAGAGACCCAACCAAATATTAACGGATAACTGCTACTGTCTATTTAATGGAGAGACCAGGACTAAGTACGAAATAGAGTAAACCCCTTTTGTCTGGAATTCTATTCTACAAATCCCCCACCTACCCTCAGATTGCAGAGAGAACAAAAATTCTAGCCGTCTCACACATCAATAGAACAATGTGTTATGCCTTCGCATTTCGTAAACCAGCATACCACCACATAGCTACCAACTGTTTTGAGGACATCGATGAGATTTTCTCTCTTCCTTTTGGAATTGGCACGAGATACATCACAACACTGGGTAAGCTAGAATGAGGAGTCGCGTACCTGGAACCTATCAATAAGCGGGATTGCTCCAGCAAGCTCCGGAGGTATGGACATGGACAAAGTCGACGGAGTGCTGAAAAAAAAGTAGCCCAGAGAGCAGATATATCACTACAAGTCATCATCAGGTAATGAGAAGGGAGAATGCAAAACGTCTCCAATTCGAAATAAACCATTGAGCTGGTAACTAGACCATTTAACAGGCAGCGAGGTAGGCCAGGATTGCAATTTACAAAGGCAACAAGCAAAACCAACTATAGCGACGTATTGATGAAATCTGAGTCTGAACCCAACTTTTCGTCCACTTTTTAGACCAGGCGGGGAAACTTTTTCGGTTATGGAACAACAATAGAAAAATTCAAAACCTGAGGCGGGGAGCATACGGAAGCAGCAACACGAAATCTAATCTGGTCGGTGGCAAGCACGAATTCGGGACAGCTCTGTAAAGCACACGTGAGACGGCGGGGGGAGGTGGGGCTGGGCTGGTACTCACGGCGGCGCGAAGTTGTAGCCGTCGCTGTCGTAGCCGTCGCCGTTGACGCTGGCGGCCGCGGAGCCGTGCAGCGGCGTGGCGGCGGCGGAGGCGGCCCCGCCGTTGCTTCCGTTGTGTCCGGAGCCGCCGAGCTGCGCGGCGGGGCCCACGCCGCCGGCCGCCATCTCGCTTCTCAGCCCTTCGGCCTCCGCAGCAGCAGGGGTGAGACGGTGCCTGTCAGACCTCGGCCTCAGCTCGTCTCATCCAGCGAGCACTAATCGCCGATTCTGACCCCCACAGACGCGGAGCAGCGAGAGCTCCGGTGAGTCAGTCAGATCCAGAGGCGCGGGAAATGGCGAGCAGAGGCTTCGATTCCAAGCTCCAGCGTGAGGTTAACCAGAGAGGTGCAGAGGGATAGTGCGCGCCGGCACCTACCAAAGAGGAGCAGAGAGCGACAAATGGAGCAGATCCCTCCCGCAATGCCTGCGGCGGGCGGGCGGCGGTATAACTAGGCGCGGCGGCACGCGGTTGGGGTGGAGGACCGGGTCGCCGCCGCGTCCGGCTGCGGCCGGCAGGGCGAGATCCGAGGGGAGGGGAGGGAGGGGAGCGAGGAGGAGGTGGGGACGGAGAGGAGAGGGGCTCACGAGGAGGAGACGGGGGAGGGAGTAGTAGTGGCTGGCGAGGATGAGGAGGAGGAGGAGGCTGATTAAAGAAATCACGCGGAGGGGGAAGAGGGAATTTACTCCTCCATTTCGCGTTTTGATTTTCGCGCTGGGTTGCCGTGCGGATGAGAAACGGAATTTAAGAATTCGACCTCAGTCATTTTTTTCTAAAGAAAAAATAATAATGGAGGGACAGCGCCGAGGAGGGCGGTGCGGTGTGTAGGGACGGCCGGTCAGGTACTCGTTTGGTTACATAAACCCGCTAAGTCAACTAGCTGTACTATTAGTGAAGACTAAACGTGCTCAAGAGGCCAGTGCACGTCTCAGAACAAAAAAGAGGCCAACGCACTTTTTTTTTCGAAATTCCACCGACCTATTAATAACCATCAACAGTAGTACAAAGATATCTAAAAAAATAAAAATTACAGATAGATCGATGGATCATCTAACGACAACTACAAACACTAGCACGAGCCGAAGTTGCGCCGCCGTCCTCGCCCCTCCATCACAGAAGGCGGGCAAAGTTTGTCATAGTAGAGCTTGTTGAAGTAGACAGACGGAAGTCATTGTAATAAGGCCTCAAAGAACCATCGCACAAGAGCAGCAACCGCCAATGATACATCCGTAGCTTGGAAGAGACTAACCTGGAATTGCACCAACTAACACGAAAATCAACCAGATCCCAGAAGATCAGCCGGACACACGACTCCACGCGCTCACCGTCGGCACTAGACGTACCACCGTAGCGAGGATAGAGCGGGGGAGAACCTTATTCCGACTTCAGTAAGTAGACATCACCTTACCATTTCGAAAAAAACACGAAAAAGCAGACTAAACGAAGAACAAAAACCTCCCGCCAATGAGAGTCGTGATCCGCCACACCTCCAAGGCCCTAAGGCCACCGAAGACGGAATGGACCGGTAACCTCGCCGATGCATGGAGGGATGTGAACCCTAGATAGGTTTTCCTTGAGGAGTCGCCGTTTCTGGCCTCCTGCTTAGCACACGTACCGGTTCGGTCGCCAATGCACTCCATTGAGGCCTATCTTATCAAGAACCCTCTTCTATCTTTTTAAAATGAACCATCTTTCTACCTTGACATAGTTCATCCTTTGTTACGAACCCTAGGTCCAAGGAAGCCAGAAAGAAGCGGAGTCAAGAAGATGATGAATACATGGAGTTCTGTCGGCACTGTCGGGTCCTATATGAGTCGATTGTGTGCTCTGTTTTTATTTTGTTGTTTAGCCCATTGTATTGATAGAACTCTAGATCTCGGCCCCTCCTCTCTGCTCCCTACCCCAAATTCTTCCATCTCCCAGCCCTTAAACTTCCTGAATCTTTTTATATGAGTATTGTGGATCGAGTATCGGTGTAGTAGAGGTGGTTCTGTATCCGGTAGCTTAACACCCTTCCTTCCCTCTCTGGGTTCCTCACCTCAAATCAAGAGTGAACCTCAGTCATCTTCTCGGCTTGGCAATACGTTGGCCACCCAATCCACCATCTAAAACCCTCATGTACATGACTCGAGACATGCTAGAACCAATTCTGCTGGCCTTTTGAAGGCTCGGCTTCATTTTGGCCTAGGTCGAAATTAGACAGTGTAGGTGCTAGGACATGACCGTTGTGATGTTAATACGTCATACTACTGCCTAAAACATCTAAAGATTGTTGTATAGAATTTGAACAATTTCAACTTGTTTTTGCCGAAACTATGATGTCGCTTGAGCCACGGATTTTGGACTATGCCGAGTCTACTTGACTCATTGCCCACACCTCTAGTAACTGGCATGGCCAATTCGGGATCTTAATGATTGATTATAAAGCGATATTATGCCGATTATCAACAATATTTACTCTCCCGATCCATAATAAGTGTCAATTATTTATTATCGTTTTAGTATAAAGTTATCTCCAACACTTATTTTAGATCAGAGGAGGTAGTTTTTATTTGCAAAGGGGCTCTAGAGTTGATTCGTGAATAAGTGATTCATACAGATTTAATTGATTCATGTTGGGCGACATCTCACCTGTTCCACGCTTACATCACATTCCCCTAAGATAAATTAGACATCCAACAATTCCGTATCAGTAGTATGGCAATCACGTGTGAGACGGGTGCTCACTAACCAAGCACACCATCACGATCCTCGGCTAGTCTGGCCAAAAAAACCCTGGTGGGTTTGGACCCGAGCCGTCCAGGTCCCTGCAAGCTCCACATGTAGGCAAGCCGACGAACGACGATCATGGGATAGTATCCTATGAAAACGGTCGCTCTCGAATTTCCGTCGCACCGTATCCTTGTCCTACCGGCCGGTTCAATTTGTCTGTTGTGCACGCGCTATGCCATCCAGCCTATCGACGTGAACGTGACTTTTTGGCACGACGCCGTGCTAGATCTGCTGCTGGTCCAAATGGAGCACGTAGAATTTAATTTGCACTAAATCCACCACATAAGGCCTTTTCCAATGGAGTATTTTAACACGTTTTTATAGGAGCTATTAAAACTTAAGAAACAACTATCACAATGAGGTGTACTATCTTAGATGGTGTTTTTTAGAGATGTTGTATTTAATGATTTTGTGCTCATGCATACGTGTGATTGGACTAACCAAGATTTTTGCCTATAATAGTGTGCAAGTATTGTATCTTAGCTACTTCATTAAATAGGATGCCACATAAGCAGTTTACCAAGGATAAAACGCTAAGAGACTCCCATTATGAAAAGCCTAATCAACCATAACATCCTCGCTCTAGACCCATCATATAGCATCTCCTGCTAAACTAAACTAAAACCAGGCATGCACTGATGCGTTGCTGCGGCGTAACGCTTCGAGTTAGGTTTCGACGGTGCAGGCTCGTCGGTAAGTAACAACAGCAAGAGACAGTATCGAACAGAGGGCAATAATTTTAGGCGAACGGAGTATATAAAAATAAAAAAGGGCAATCAGGCCGGCACGTACGGCAGGCACGAGTACCCTGTGGTGCCGTGCACGGTGCACGGGCCTGGTCCGCCACCCTTTCTTTCTTCATGTGCAAGCGTGCCTAGCATAGCGGTCCTCCCAGCAGCATATACGGAGCTCGAAATTGCAATTTCCAGACGAGCGGGCGGCATATGTAGTGTAGGTGTCAGTGGCAGCACGGGCGGCGCACTGTGTTTGTTCTGCTGCTGTGCTGTACGTGCCGAGACGGTGGTACCCGCCGGCGCCGGAACAGATGGGCACGGTCATCTATACCAGCCAGAGATAGTTCCTTTTCTAAATGACTTGGATTCCCTCCATTTGCATCCTAGAAATACTAAGTTAGAATATCACTACTAGAAGCATCTCTACCAAAAATCTAGATCTAGAAAAAACCGTTTAAGGTGTACTGGGAACTGCGTTATCGTAGCATCTGTACTGTACGTGAGAAAGAATAGAAGCTGAAAATAAGACTGAAATCTTTTTAAAAAGCATTCCAGGCAAATTTTTCGCAAGATCAATGTGCAAGTTTATCACAATACACCGGTTCAACATCGGAACATTTTATTTAAATCCATAATGCTGACTAGTTTTTGTCACCGTTGAGAACCCTAACCCTACTGGCCAAATTTTGGCTCTGTTGATCTTCCGGATACTTCACCGGAGCCTGCGGGTGCGGCGGCGCTCAGTCGGAGTCGAGATCCACGATCTCCTGCTTGATGTGGCGCATTGCCATCTCCTTCATTTTCGCACCACCGCAACGATGGCCTCGTGCTCGCGCGTGAGCTCGGAGCAGCGAACCATGATCGACACGACGGCCTGCTCGGAGTCGTCGTCGATGAAATCTGCAGGCGAGACCACCCCCATGTGCTCCCCCCGCATCGGTTGACAGTGATGTTGTAGTCGTTGTCGCGGCCCAAGGGGGGTGCGGGGGAGGCAACCCGACAAGCGGCATGGCACAAGATCCCAAGCTCCATCTCGAGGGCTTCACGACGCCGTATGGCCGTGGATGAGGTAGCGCCGGGCGCCGCACTTCCTCACCCCATCAGAGCGAATGCGGCGCCGCCACTCCTTATCGGAGACGACACTTCCACGGCCGCGGGAACTGTTGGCGTGGCCGATTTTTGCACCTCCGAGTCCGATTCACCGGTGGTACCATGACATCTTGTGCGAGTGATGCTGGATCTACCATGAGATGCAGATTTGCACGATGGGGGTGTGGTGGAGGAAGGGAAATGTGAAGGCGATAGGCTCGGGTTGCGACCTAGGAATCGTGTGAGGGACAAAAGAATTAGCGACAGATGGCTCGAGTTTTGGTAGGCTGGAAAAATGAAAGGACGGACCGAGATTATGGGATCTGGTACGGCCAAAAAAAATCCAAATACCATAAACTCGCTAGGACTTTAATGGTTTGTCCATTTACACCGTCTAGTAGAGATGCCCCGAAAGGTTCCCAAGCGGCTAGAACACTGACATTTGTCAAGTCGTGTTTTCTGAGGTTGTGTTTCATCCGACACGGTCTAATAGGCTGTCCAACACACATGGGACAGCCTGTGGCATCCCGCAAAACCACTACTAGAAAATCGCGTTGTTTTTGTGCATTGCATCGTCATGACCGCATGCTCATGTCATCATGCCACATTGCATTTGAGCATCGTCATCATCTTGCATTTGCCTGCATAAAACTATTTCGGGAAAACCAGTTTTGTTTCTAAACGCCCCGTCTTTGTTCAAACACAAAACCCCGGGCCTCCGGAATATTTTTGTTTGTCTGATATCGGTTTGCAAACGGTGCATTTAAAATTAAATAAAATATTAAATTATTTTTAGTGGGGGCAGTCGAACGGGCCGATCCGACCCGAACGACCACCCCCATTTTCAAATCGGTCCGCCTAAATTCCTAAAGCTACCAGATATTCTACCCACACACCCCCCTCCACCTCACCCCCTCCTATCACAGGCTGCCACATCATCTTGGCCATTCCCCCCTCCAACCAAAATCTGCCACTTGGCCCTCTCTCCCTTCCCTCTCTCTCTCTCTCAGCACACAACCCTGCCCAAACACACCCAACGCCACACACGCAGCACCCCTGGTCCCTCCCTACCTGGCACCTGGCCCACCCCTCCCTGCTGGCCCACGCCATGGCCCCACCCAAGCCCCACCTGCCGCTCCCTGTCCTCTTCCCCCACCAACCGCGCCCCGTCCCCATCCTCTCTCCCAACCCCGACGCCTTCCCTCTCCCTCGCCGGCGACCCCCCCCCCTCGTCGTCGTCGACCCCGCCCCGGCCCCTTCCTCTGACCACCGGACCCGCCTCCCCCTCGCCGCGTCTGCTCCCCCTCCTCCCTCCTCCTTCCGCGACCCTCCTCCCGCCGCCCTGGCGCCATGGCTACTCGCCGCCGGCGCCCGCGTCCCCAGCAGGTCGCCCGCCGCCTCGCCTCACCGCTCCCCCGCCGGAACCGCCTCGTCTCGAGCTCTCCTTCGCCTTCCCGCGCCTCCACCCTCCTCCCTCCCTCTCCTCCGGCTCACCGCCCGGCCCCGCCTCGCACCGGCGCCGGCGCCGCGCCAGCCGACCCCGGCCCCGCTCCGACCCCCTCTCCTCTCCGCCAAGCTCTGCCTCCCGACGACGCCACGCGACCCCGCCGGCCTTCCCCGAGCTCCTCTGCGCCGTCGAGATCCGCCGTCGAGCACCACGTCCCCAGGCGGCCCCGCGTTCCCCGCCTCCGCCTCCTCGACGTCCTCCGCGTTTCCCCGGAGCCCTGCAGAACCTCCGGCCGCCCCCTCGTCGTGCTTCGTCCCTCGCGCGTCGACCGCCTCCCCTGTCTTCCTCCGGCCCGGCCTTCGCCGCCGCCGCGGAGCCCTGCACCGCCTCCCCGTCGGGCCCGTTTTCCGCCGCCCTCGTCGCCGTCGAGCCCGCTCCGTCGCGCCTCTGTCTCCTCCGCCGCGTGGCCCCGTCGCCTCTGGCCGTCCCTGCCGCTCGCCAGTTCCCTCCTGGTCGTCTCGGCGCATCAGCTCGCATCCTTGTGTTCGCTGTGGTCTATGCAGGTTTGGTCCTTGTTGGATGCAGAGGCTTCTGGATATGCCACTGTGTCCTTTGTTGATTCCTGGAGGTTGTCCCTGTGCAAGTACCCAAGAAACAAAGTGAGGATATGGTGGTTGGCATGTGGCCCTTCAATGGATGTGTTTCGAGCCCCTCGTCGGCCAAGACCGCCACACGAACGGAACCCCAAGATCGCCTTCCCCGACCCAAAGGCGTCGAGATCCCGAACCTCCCCAAGATCTACGCTGCGGACCGACATGATCTTCTTCTCGGACGCCAAGGTTCGTCGAGAGTCCGGAACGCCAAGTACTCCCCCGGACGACAAGTTCTCCATCCCGGAACGGCAGGATCGACCGCATAGAACACCAAGATCCTCCAGTACCGAGATCCGAGTCCGACACCGACAATCGAAACCGCTGAACCGACAAGACCGGCACCGACCCGGAAGCATCCGATGCGCCCGACACCGACCCAAGTTCTGCTTCCCGGAGGCGACAAGAACTACCCCCGATATCCGAGAACGATCCCGGAGTTCGAGAACGATCCGTCGAACCCTAAACCCCGAGACCGGACCCCGAACCCCAGAACCCCCAAGTTCGTCGAACCCTAATGTGTGAACCTTTTCCCGAGCCCCTATTTTATAAATGCTAATTATAAAACTTGTTGCATATTAAATTGTCATGCTTGCATACATATCTGTGTGGTTTGGGGGCCTTTTTGCCGATTCACCTCTAATTAAATATGGGGCCCATATGCGGGCAAATATAGCCTTATATTGGCCTCATTTAAATTTGTGTAGCGAACCGGTATCTTATCTTGCCATGTTTAGACAACATTTAAATTGCGGGGTAGCTAAACAACTTGAACCACCTAATTATTTGTCGGGACCCCGGTTCCACTTAATATGGCCTAGTTGCATCGCCTCTTTGCCATGCCATACATCATACATGCATCATGCCGATCTTCTGCCGTTGTATTAAATAGTGCATCCGGTGTTTCTTCTAGTGATTTGCTTCTTCGCGGATAAGGCCGTTGAGTTGATGTGAGCTTCGTCCCGATCTTCGGATGAACCTTCGACAATGTTTTCAGGCGAGCATCTCCCCCTTTCGACATATCTTACTTTTATAGTATTTCCTTCTGTTGATCTATTGCTATCTGTGTTGCGATGCTTTAGTTCTCGTACCTATGATATACTGTGCAGCCATATATTGCCTTGGACACATCCTATTACCTGTTGTTTGGTAGATAGTTGGACTTGCGCGTCGTAGCCGCTTGCTCAAGTGCTGTTGCGTGTCGCCTTGTACCACAGTTGTTGGAGTATTGCCGCAAGATGATGTTGGAGTTTTACTTATCGTTCACTTTAATTCCTGTTTAATAACTAAAATTGAAATAAGCAGAGGCATCGGTGGGTGATAGATAATATTTGGTTTCCGAACGCCCACTTGTGTCCCGTAGGACCCCGAGTACTTGATACCTGTTCCTTGATTTATCGCGCTATCCACATACGGGGAGTATGGGCCCCCCTTAGCCAGAGCTTGATTCAGTCTTATTTCTTGGGGCCACAACTAGTTTGAGGTTTTATTTACTATCCTGTACCTATGCCATGCTTTACTGCTTTATTTACGATTGTGTGAGGAGCACGCTGTACTGTTTTGAAAGCGGAGTGTTTTCGCGGTATCGACAGTCCCCGTTTGGGGATCTGCTGTCGTTTACAGCCACTGACGCAAACCTTGAGTCCGTCTCGGAGCTTGCTTACTTCGTTGCGGGTGTACTCCAAGGGGTGGCCCCCTGAAATATTCCTGAATCATGTGATTGCTTTGTCGTGAAAGCCTCGTTGGGTTTTGATTTGGTTTTTCCGAGGTTGATCGTGTGTGTGTTGCTATTTGTGCACCCCGGCCGGGTTAAAACTTTCTGAAAGCCGTGTCCGCGGTTATGGACGACTTGGAGCACAGTATCTCGACCATAGACAAGCATAACTAAAGTTTATCGCCATAAATTTGACTTTATAATGACTAGTAATCAGCTTCACTATAATGGAATGGCTAAATAATACTGCCCACAATTGCTTGTTGGTTTGTCGCTTGCGACAATTGTATCTGACTAGTAAGTATTGCAACTACAACGGGATGGCTAAATAAAAGTACCAACAACTGCTGGGTTTTGGGTTATCTCATGTTAATTGTATCTGACTAGTAAGTGATGCCACTACAACGGAATGATTAACTAAAACGGCCCACTGTTTATTTTATCAGGACGATTATCTATACATGACTAGTAATTGCTGCAACGATAACTGAATAAATAAAATTGCCAACTGTGTGAGTTCCTCGGTTGACTTCCTCGATTGGTATCGAGGGGGAAACACCAGGATGGGTTTGTTTGGTGTTAGCTTCAGGTTTGATCCGGATAGGTCATTCTTATCCCTCTCTGATAACCGCCAGTTGTATCGAGTCTCTATAGGTTGTTTAGTGCATGCTGCCGCTGTCGCTCAGTCCACCATACCTTTGTAGGCGAGGACCGCCGAATTCTAGTCTCGCCGTGTACTGGCCTCAGTACTGACGCTCCTCTTTTTCCTTTGCCTTTGTCGGCACCCCTTTTGTTTAAGCAGGTTTTGAGATCGACGTCGTTAGCAGGGTTACCCTTCTGGCTTGGCCTGGGCAGGGTTATGGACGCCATTGGTTATTCTTCAGGGCTCTTAGCCCATTTGCATCTTGTCCGTAGCTGGACGCTCTTTCATTTTCAAGGTGATTGGATCTTTGTATATTATATCTGTATTCTTGACTCATGGAGTCGCTGTTATATATATCTGTTCTGTGGGTCCCATCGAGGACTGTTGTGTAATGTTATTACTTCGTTTTCCACCCGCACGAAAGTGCCTGGTGGGCACCTTTGAATCGTTTCTATGCGGGTTTGGCGGGTTTTCGCTAAAACTTGCATAGGTCCGATTCTGAGGGTGTTACACAGCCCCTGCCACATGGAGCCTTCTAGGTGCGTCAGACACAAGCCGTGCACGATGCCACTTGAGATACAAACAGATAGGCACCACTTGCCATCAAACCGTCCTCATTTTCTTCCTCCTGCCAATTTGCATGCCTCTCTTCCTGTCTCCAACCCTACCAAATCGCCGTCACCCATTCAGTGTCAAGAGTTCACCACGAAGCTCGCCCTCCCTCTTGTTGACGCTCGTCTTCTCATCGATTGATACTCGTCGGTTCTTCTAGCCGTTCGCGGCCTCTCTCACCCGCCTTGCTCACAACGTGTTCAGCCGTTTGCCTCAGTAGGCTCCTTCCATCATTCTTCAGATGATCGTTTGCTTCTTCTATGATGGATAGTTTATGGAAAACAATGGTGAGATGATGATGCAATCATTTATGGACGAAGATGCCAATGTCACCGCCGATGAAGAGGATCACTTGAAATTGCTCGCTTGTCTACTACAACTACAACCGAATGAGCTTAACAATGCCGCTCCCAAAAATGGAGGTTTGTCATTTGGGAGACCGAAGAACAAGCCAATGCAGGAGATGAAGGGATATCACATGCTATACCGACTATTTTGTCGAGAATGCAACATATTGGACGTGGGGCCACCCATGACAGAAATGAGGCACCATTTACGATAAGTAAAGTTCCAAAGCACTATCCCAAATGAACAAAAATATTGTTTATTCCCTTAAATTGAACGACTGCAAATGCTCACGTCGGGAGGGCCTGAGGATCCGGGTAGGCAACCCGTCTTACACCTAAGATTAATACTCCTGTTGTTTGCGAATTTTACCGAAGGTCATGCTCCAGAGTGCAACTATGAGATCAATGATCACCCATATACCAAAGGTACTACCTAGCATATGGCATCTATCCAAAATGGTTGATATATGTGAAGAAAATCACCAATCCTTTAGGGGCAGCAAAGTTTCACTTTGCTTCACTCTAGGAGGGTTGCAGGAAAGATGTCGAAAAGGTATTTCTTGTGCTCCAATCTTGATTTTCTCTTGTTTGGTACCCTGCACTAACCTAGTCTAAAGACCAAAGATCAAATGTGAGAGGTGATGAATGTCCGTGTAATCATGCACAACATGATTCTTGAGAGTGAGCGCGAACATCCAGCGAATGATGATCGCACATATGATTGCCAGGGTCTGCTTGCCGATGTTGATCACCAGATGCCGGTAGATTGGGTTGATTTTATCACCATGCATAAGAAAAATTTGTGACGAGGTTATCCATAACCAACTGAAAATGATCTTATAGAACATGTGTGGAGGCTTAAAGGAGAGGCGACCGCATGAGAACCAAGCTTGATCTAGTTGAACTTTATTTTATTTGAATTATATGAATTATTGTACAACTTTTATTTTTTATGTTTAAACTATGCTTGTAATATGCGGGCGAGATTTTGAATTATGGTCGACTTTTTTGTGTTTAGATTCGAATTTTCTATCTTTTATAAAAAAGACCATAGATAACTTCCTCTAGGGCGCGGCTAGGGAGAAGCGCGTCCCAAACGAGTGATCTGGCGTTGTTGTCGGACGATGTTTAGGGCTCGCGGATGAAGATGCTCTTAGAGACCCTTTCAAACATATACTCCCTCCGTTTCAAAATATAAGATGTTTTAGGTTTGTGAAGAAGATGTATTTAGATACATTTGCTTTATAAATCTAAAACATCTTATATTTTGAAGCGGAGGGAGCATATATTACAAACTTATAAAATTTTAATATGAAATAATTTGTATTTTAAGGTAGTACATTTTTTGCGTAGGCTACACAAAAATGATAAAAGCGTGGATCCAAGTGCAGCGAAAAGTGCACGTTTCAAAACTATAAAAACTTGCCTGATTTCGTCATCTTTGCCTAGCCTAGAATGTAAAGAAATTCGCATTGAAATTCTGCAACCTCGTAGGAACACGTACGTCATCGGCTACGTTCAAACTTCTTTTCCAAAAAAATTGATACTTGTAAACATAATTTCCGGTTTTTTTATTAATAAAGCCCTACCTTTAGCCCCTCCATTTCCGCACTGTCTGCGACATCCGCTATTTGACCATGTGTGAGAGAGAAACAACAGTTTCCGTACGTAAGATCATGTGAGGAGGGGCCAATTCTGTGCATTAGCACGAGCCCATCCATGATTCCGACACGAGTAACCGCAAGAAAGCAAGATCCTGTGTGTGGGGCTTTGGTCCACCGCGGCGAGCCTCCGTGCCTCACAAGATTCTTCTACTACTCCATTTGGTGGCTTCCACACGACCACCTCGGCTCGGATATGAAAAAGTGATGGACGAGATCTAGGCGACGCAACGGTCTGTGTGTAGGTCATCACACAACTCCTTTTTGTTTATTCCGCTGGCTTGTCCTTTTGGAATTGGAGGCAGGCCTACCCACGTGAAAAGCCGGACGAGAAGACCTATGTATACCCCTAATGCCGCATTGAGAGCGAAAGCGTTGATACTGCTCCTCCATATTAAAGAGTCGTTTTCCCGCCAAAAGAAAAATGCAGAATATCGTTACAAGGGCAGTCAGACTTAGTACTCCCTCCGACCCATAGGAGTACTTGACTTGGAGTTGAATAGATTTCAATGAATCTAGACATTATTTAATATATAAGTTCATCTAAATTTCGATAAATTTAAGTCAACTAATATAGATCGGAGGAAGTAACATTATCTATTTATCTTGGAAGGAAGAACAGATCGAATCGAGCTGCAAGGAGAACTAGTTCGAGGTCAGCGTCGCGCTGTCGCGATCCACGGCTTGTAGGGTAGGGTAGGGCAGCAAGCCAGCAAGACCCGCCGAGACAGCTCGGGAGCTCACTTCAAGTTTTGCCAAGGCAGCAGCTAGCTCCTAGCTGTACAAGAGCCAATCGCTGGCCAGCAACAACCGGGCGCACTGATAGTTTGGTCAGTACAACCCCTGTTCCAAATGAAGCGAGGCACGCATGTCCAATTTTGACCAATAATTCAACTAGTACAGAGTATTTGTTCTATAGTGTAGAAATTATATCACTGAACTCGAATTCAAACAAAGTTTTGAGTGACCTGTTTTGTATAACAAATATCTCATGTATTATTTGTGAACTGCAAGCTTGCTTGGATGGACTCGAGAAGGTACTGCAATTTTCTCAAGCGCCAATTATTGTTGAATCTGATTGTCTCCAATTGATCGAAGCGGTGAAGTCCAGGTCACCTGATAGATCTTTATTTTGCCATCTTGTCTCGGCGATCAAAAAGCTTGCTAGGTGTGATAGAGTTTGTGTATTTGTAAAAGCGGTACGTCCACAGGTTAGGGTTAGTCATTGTCTTGCGAATTTTGCAAGAGCGGAGCGTCGCACTGTCACTTGGTTGCGTTCTGTTCCTGACGTTGCACCTCGCGAACATGAACTCGACATCTCTGTAACCCTGCCTGTTTAATGAAGTTCCATTTTACCCGTAAAAAAAACTGTTCGGTCAAAGAACCACGGGGATAGCATTGTTTTGCCCAAGTCTTATAATCAGATGCGTGCTTGCACTTGCTAATTATGCGTCGCTTTTGCACGGCTAGGAATGCCACGACATCTAGGACTCGTTTGATTTGCAGGATTTTTAAAACATTGGAATTAGAAAACAATAGGATTGGAGTGGCATGATCCTACAGAAATAAAAGGTATAAAAATCTGGTTCAAGTATGCGTTTAAATCATATGAAAAGCAAAGGAATTCCAAAATAAGGTTGGACTGGATCGGAATTTTCCTATAAAAAAGAGGCAAACGGATTCTTTGAAAGAATTCTTAAGGATTCTAATTCCTTTGAATCAAACGATCAATATAAAAATATTTCGTAAAAACAAAATCTTTCACAAATCGTTTTAAATTCCTTCAAATCAAACGAGACCATAAATTCTCGCTAGTAGTAGTGGGGGTTCAGCGTGTAGCCGCCAAATGGAAGTGTGGCGTTGCATTGCATTGGCACAGGAATATGGCGTGGATGGAACTGGCGGACGTACTTTTGGACAGGAAATGCAGACAGCCACATGGCGCTAGCATCTTTTGACGGTAGTACAAGCGGCGCTAGTAGCGGTAATAAATTAATTAAGAAAACATATGAATTTTTCCAGTTAATAAGCATAAAATTATCATAATTGTAGCTAAATCTCTATTTTCGTACCCTTTTTGTTTTGGTACCAAAATCTACCACATCATCGTCGCAAAAAAAACACCAATATGCCTCTAAACCCGAATTGACATGATCTCTGACCAACCGGGCCCACATGTCAGGCTGATGTGGCAGTTAAGATGGACAAATGCTGAGTTGGATGTGGGTCTCACTTATTAGATTCATATTCTCCTCTCTCCCTTCTCTTTCCTCTTCTCTCACCAAACTGCCATCCTGTCTCCGGCGAGGAGGTCCGTCGTCAGCGAGCTGCCTCCTGTCGCCAGAGGTGGAGCACGGGGCCGGTGGCGGCCAGGTTGGGCCGACGCAGCTTGGGTGTGTTATATGTTCATCCAAATTCTACAAAGTATAGGCCAACTTCTGACAAGCGGAACGAGGCCCGTCGTTGGAGACTTGGGCCGAGTGGAGACCTAGGTTTCCTACTGCTATATAAACCTCTTGTAAGCCGCCGGCTGGGATGAGTTGCATCTGTGAAATTTCTGACGTTTGCAAACACTCTCCGATATAGTGAAGTTTCGCTGGCTGGCGCCCGTGGTTTTTTTCTATCTTTATTGGAGAGGTTTTTCTACTTTAAATCTGTGTACCCTTAATATGATTTCGTTTTCGTTATTTGTTATTTACTTATCGCAATATAATAGGATGGAGCACGGGGCCGGCGGGGGGTCAGGCCGGGCGGGGTCTGGGTTGGCAGGGGCGATGGTGGAGTAGTCCAGGGCGGGACGAGTCAGTACGGGGCGGCGGCGAGACAGGACGAGCGGGGCAGGGTTAACAGGCACAACGATGGAGTAGTTTAGGACGGGACGAGCCAGTACGGGGCAACGGCGAGACATGCTGAGCGGGGCAGGGTTGGCAGGCGCGATGGTGGAGTAGTCTAGGACAGGACGAGCCAGTACGGGGCGGCGGCGAGGCAGGTCGGGCGGGGCAGGGTTGGCAGGCGCAACGGTGGAGTAGTCCATGACGGGACGAGCCAGTACGGGGCGGCGGCGAGGCAGGCCGGGGCGGCGGGCGGGGCAGGGTTGGCAGGCGCGACGGTGGAGTAGTCCATGACGGGACGAGCCAGTACGGGGCGGCGGCGAGGCAGGCCGGGCGGGGCAGGGTTGGCAGGCACGACGGTGGAGTAGTCCATGACGGGACGAGCCGGTACGGGGCGGCGGCGAGGCAGGGCAGGGTTGGAAGGCGAGACAATGGAGTAGACTAGGGCGGGACTAGCTAGTACGGGGCAGCGGCGAGGCAGGCCGGGCGGGGCAGGGTTGGCAGGCGCGACGGTGGAGTAGTCCAGGGCGGGACGAGCCAGTACGGGGCGGCGGCGAGGCAGTCTAGGCGGGGCGGGATTGGCAGGTGCGATAGTGGATTAGTCCATGGCGGGACGAGCTAGTACGGGGCGGCGACGAGGCAGTCTAGGCGGGGTGGGATTGGCATGCGCGACGATGGAGTAGTCCAGGGTGGGACGAGCTAGTACGGGGCGGCGACGAGACAGTCTGGGCAGGACAGGGTTGGCAGACGCGACTGTGGAGTAGTCTAGGGCGGGACGAGCTAGTACGGGGCGACGACAAGACAGTCTGGGCGGGGCGGGGTTGGCAGGCGCAGCGGTGGAGTAGTCCAGGGCGGGACGAGGTAGTACGGGGCGACGACGAGGTAGGCCGCGACAGGGAGGAGCAGATTGGGGGGGGGGGGCGCTGGGGAAGGAGCAGATCGGGCCGGCGTCGGAGGTACGAGCAGGCCGGGACGACGGGAGGGGTAGGCGACGACACAGTACAGTAGTAACTGGCGGCACGGTAGATGGGCGACCGGCCATGCGGTTGAGGAGGGGCCAGCATTTTTTATTTATATATATAAATTTGATTTACTTTAAATATTTGTATCTTAGGAAATTGCTCAAAATTTTGCTATGTCACCTAATAGGTGGGTCCCAGTAGTCAGAATCACCGTCAATTCGCCACCAATGTCCGATTAGAGATAAATTGGTATTTCTCGAATAAACTTTGAGATTGGTCGGTAGATTTTGGTATAAAAAATGGTAGTATCAGAATAGAGATTGAGCTACAATCATGGTGGTTTTACGTTATATAACTGGAATTTTTCAGATGAACGAGAGATGGAGCCGTAGTATCCTGCGCATCGACGTGGTCCGCCAGTTAAGCTTTTCGTGTGCCACAACACACACCGTCACCTATGTACGCCATGTACGTGTCACAGTAGCACGGGCGGTGCATTGTTGTGCTCCTCCTGCTGCTGTACGGGCGGTACACATTTGAAACAACCCCTCCCCCCCCCCCCCCCGTTCTCCCTTCCCCGCCCCTCCCCCTTGAGAGTCCACCGCAGCCTCCCGGGCCCTTCCTTCCCCTCTGCCGGAGTGGGATTAGATGCGGCACCGGTGTAGTTAGGAGTAGGATGTTCGGCAGTTTGCCTGTGTTGGGCTTTATGCCTAGTAGTTTGAGGCGGGCAGCAGATCTTGGCAGCCAGATCTGGTGCGTTGTAGGAGGCTTCTTCCTGGCCATGGTGCTCCTCTGGTCGGAGTCTATGGTGGTGGAGAGAGCCGTCGTCTCTTTCAATAAAGCTGTCTTTGGCGGAGATCTGGTGATGCAAGTGTCGGTGCCTCCCCTGGCCGGCCATGGTGGCGAGGGAGGGAGGCATCTCATCGAGCGTGGTGGTGTTCTGGAGCCTCTCCCGGCCGGCCAAGGTGGCGAGGGGGAGTGGGATCCCGACGAGCCGCTCTCTGCATCGACTTGGATCTTCATCTGGCCTCCTGCGGCGGATCTGATAAGTTCTCCGGCTCTTCTGGTGCACCGTGGTGGTGGTGAAGGGGAGAAGGAGACGGTGCTGGGCTGGAAGGAGGCGTCTTGGACTGGCATCGACGATGGCGAATTATCATCTGCTACTGCAACGATCTCCTCTGCTCCTGGAGTTGCTGTGCTCCCTTCGAATCCTCTCCAGCGAGCTTTCAGGGTGGCTAGGGTGGTACTCCGGCATCAATCTGCTTCGCCGGAAATTTCCGAAGCCCCCTTCTTCAACCTCCGGCGGGAGGCCCTCTCATCCTTGCCTGTTGGCAAACGCGCGGCCGATGATGGTGGCAATTGCATCGTCGGCGAGATCGGAGTTTGCTCAGGGACTCGATGGCGTTTTTGCTCTATCTTTCTAGGTCCTTTTTGCAAATTGGAAGGACATGATTGTATTTTTCCTTTTTTACGACGTTCTTCCTGCAGTATTGTAACACATTTGCCGTTTTAATGCCAGTTCTGGGACCTTTGGGTCCCTATCCTTGTTCAAAAAAAAAAACGTAGGCTTATACTGAGGGTGTGCTTGGTAGCTCGGCTCCACACAGAAATTCTCACCTCGTACAAATTTTGGATGTTTGTTAGCTCGGTTATGTTCTTCGGGCACTGCCAACTCGTACAAAAGAGCCCTCCCAGCCATGCCCGCATGCGAAGCTAAAATCGGGCTTCGCACCTGAGCACTGCCGAGCTCGTACCGAAAAATATTCCGCGTGCCTCCCCTCGCCCCCGACTCCTCACCCTGAGCCGCCACTCCCGTCCCCAATCCCCCCTCCTCCTTCTCCCACGACATGGACAAGAAGGCCAACGTCCCCGATTTGAGCTTCTCCACCCCGAGCTCCTCCGTCAACCCCATCCCCGTGACCGACCTAGACGCCTCGTCCTTACTGCAACGCCCCGTCTCGCCCTTCTAGCGCCGCCCCGAGCTCTTCTGTCGTCCCTATCCCCGACCTGCAGCAAGGCAGCGCCGCCTCCTCGCGCCACCATGGTCGTCACCAAGCAGTTCCTCCTCGTGCCTCCTCCTTGCGCCGCCAACACCCCATCCGCCGTCGCCAGAACATGCCCCTGTTCCCGCGAAGACTCGCCTCGACGTCCACCAGGACCTGCGTCCACGCGCCGCCTCCAGGAGCAGTGTCCACGCGCCGCCATGGTCACGGAAGCACCTCCACGATGCGGTCGTCAGATGAACTAAGGACCCGATTGCTTTTTATTTTTTTGTTTAGGGACATTTGTGTAAAATTTTGCCTCAGCAACATCTCTGCTCCTACAACCCACCAAACAACATCTGAAATGAGAATCTCTGAACTAATACAAGCTACCAAACAGGACACAAAATCTCAACACAGCATATCTAAGGTGAGCAAGTGTGAGATGGAAACGTATGTTCGGATGACCCGACCTACCAAACACACCCTGAAACGGGGACCGTACCGTGCACGTGAAACGCCAAAAGACAACGGCCCCCTCGCATGGTACGGCCATCCACACAGATTGTTCCATTCCCAAACGCGTTGGATTCCCTCAGTTTAGTTTGGGCCCTGGTAGTAGCAGAGTATAGTAAACGGGCGCAATTAGTGCTCACTGTTTTGGACCGTAATAAGATGAAGAAAAATGTTTCCCGTACTACTAGGCAAGACGGCGTTATTAGCACTCGCGCGCTGGTTCATCCTCCACCATTAATTCTGACACGAGAAAAGCCAGGTGAAGAAGAACATATTGGGGGCTTGGTCCACCGACCGTGGCCAGCCAGCCAGCCAGCGAGCGTCCGTGCCTTGCAAGATTCTGCCCTTTTGCTCGCCTGCACACACGAGATCACGAGCAGTAGCTCGGTTTCGGTTAGGAATTACTCCCTCGGTCCGTAGATAAGTGTACATCAAACTTTTGGCTAAGTCAAATATAACCAAATTTAACCAACTTTATAGAGAAATATAGAAACATATATTACATCAAATTGATATATTATGAAATTAGATTTAAAAATAAATCTAATGATAATAATTTAGTGTCATAAATGTTGGTATGTTATCCTAAAAAATTAGTCAAACTTTACTACGTTTAATTTAAGAAAAGGCTAAAAATATACTTATTTGCGGACCGAGGAAGTAGTACTACTGGGATGTTAGCGAAAAAGTACACGAAGAGATCTATCTATCGAGGTAATGCAACGGTCTGTGTGTAGGTCATCGTGCATGCGATGCGACTCCCTTTTTGTTTATATTCCGCTGGCTTGGCCTTTTGGAATTGGAGGCAGGCTAACCACGTGAAAAAAGCCGGACGATCGAGAAGACCTATGTATATGCCCCTGGCGCATTGAGAGCGAAAGCTACAGTATCGGGCAACAAAGTTGTGCAGTGCATCATCATCACCCGGAACAGATCGAACTAGTTCCAAGTCAGCATCATGTACGGTACGCTGTCATCATCAACAGCTGCTACCATGTGGGTCGCGGCTGCTACCACGGGAGCTCCGGAGCTCACTTCAAGTTTTAGTTTTACTCAACCCAAACCCGCCGAGACAACTCTGGGACCTCACTTCAAGTTTTGCCAAGGCAGCAGCTATAGCTCCTAGCTGTACCAGAGCCAACCCAACGACCGGGCGCACCGACCGACATATATATTTCGGTCGGTACGACCTCCGTGCTCTTCCAAATGATGTGGCGCAGGACGCATTTCAGTTCCAAACATTGACTAGTAGTAATTTAAGGAGGTACTCCCTCTATCTTAAAATATAGACGTTTTAAGTTTTTTTCTTCCAAATTCGGATAAATATATATACTAACATCGTCTAGATTCATTCAAATTTTGATAAATTTAAGACATCTATTTTCAAACAGAGGGAGTGATACTTGTTATGCTGTAGAAACTATATCATTATATCCTTCATCCTCAAGCAAAGTTTTGAATGATATGTTTTATATAGTACTCCCTTCGTTTTAAA